>CM077671.1:30005000-32405000 GCA_039707655.1 Elymus sibiricus
TTTAGTGTCCTTTCGTGTCGTTGAGGTCCATGCATGTAAAATGCTGTTGGGATCGTGGCAAGTAGAGGAGACGACATATGATGACTTCGATTGGGTGGAACTGCTTGACCACCTAGTCTTGAGTTCTGGGGTAAAACCCTAGGTCTAACCCTAGTTCAGTATACTTGACAATGATGGTGTTTTTGCGCCATTTCCCTATTGAGGCATTGCTCAGAGTTTGCTCGCGCTAGATCATCAGAGTGAAAACCTACTATACGACAGCGGTTGGATCCGGTTATGGTGGCGTTTGAACGTTCTTCCCTTACGTTGCTTGTGGAGAACCTTTCTCGTAGTTCTTGTGTTATTAAGGGTTAGTTGGCGCCGAAGGTCGTCGTTGTATATCGTAGATCGTTGCTTTTATCACTTCATGGTTTTCTTTTCGTTTTCTTCCTTCGTCTGGCATAGCTTCGGTCTTCTATGACTTTGTCATCTGCCAGCGTGATTTTTTTTTGTGCGTTAGTGTTGGCTCTGTGCATCTTAGTTTGCAAAGGGCGGGTGTATTTCATTATGTTTGTATCCCCTTAATGCTTATTATGAATCTATAAAACACCCTTTTTCAAAAAAGCAGATACCTAGAGCGAAAGGCGGAAAATGCCAACAGAGCGTGAGCTACACAGAGCTCAGTATTTAAAAATAATCAAACATCCTATTTCAAAGTTTCAAAAAAATCAAAAAAAATTCCACTAAATTTTATATGATTTCCGCACGAACTTGTGAAAAATTATTTGAATTTTTTGTGATTTGTAGGCTGTACAAAAAAGACAAAATTCTGGCCAAACAACAACTAACATAGGCCCATTTTAGAAATATGTTTTTGTCTTTTTTTGTACGCCATGTGTGAAAGTATTCGGTTATGAATTTTGCTCATACAGAATACACATGTGTGAGACTGTATACAAAAATTTCAAAAAAAATGCGTTGTGGAAATTCGTATTTTGAAACGAGCTCCCTGGAGCTCGGCCTCCCAAAGGCCTCACTCGAGCAAAAGGCCGCTACATGGCCAATGAAACGATCTTATGAATGTTCTGCTGTATTGCTGTTCTGCTGTATTGCAAAGTTCAAGGATTCCTGAGAAGTGTCCAAAACCAATGTTCAGTGAAACTGTTGGCTGTTCTCGAGGAAAGTGGTGCTGAAGAATCAAGCATGTTGCTCAATCATGAGCCATTAATTACATTGACCATGTTATATGTTTTCTGATTTCTTCGGTCAAAAGGTCATCGATTGCTGAATGTGTCTTCTAGTATGATACACGGCTTTAAGATATGTAATTCTATATATCAATAAATACGGACAAATGAATTCCACAACCCTGGTTATTCTTTTAGCAGTACAACTTTGGGCTTGGGACCTTTAGTCACACTGACAAAGTATATGGCGTCATCCATAAAGGTAGTCGCCTTGATAAAGCAATGTTGTGTGTCCGATGCTATTAGTAACGGATATTCATCTCTTTCAATACTTAAAAAAAAATAAACATATACAACTATATGTGTAATTTCCTATCTTTTTTTTTGTTAAAATGAACGGGCGCGGCAACGCGCGTCATCAGTGATCTAGTATGTATGATAGTAGTACACAAAGCAGTCAAGCTAAGAGAAGTATTTACAGAAACAAAAGAATCAAGAACACGCTTGCGCTTCTCCCGCCGGACGGCGAACTCTGATCGTCAGAAGCAGCTCGGCGGACTGACCTCTCCAGATGCGGACCCGCCGGCGTTTTGGCACTTCCTGCGCCGTCCGCTTGTGTCGGTACGTCAACCTGATGTTCCTGAGGTTGATCCCGGTGCATGGGTTGGTGCCGCTGCAGTTGAACTTCACAGCTCAAGATGGGAATGGGCCGGGTCGGCCCGCTGGGTCACTGACCCGACCCAAAAAGTTGAGGCCAATGGGTCAGGTGGGTCAGCCTTAAATGATATATGGGTCAGTGAAGCCGGCACCGTGCGATCCGATGGGTCAGACGGGTTGACCCAATCGAATCGCTACACACTACATAGTAGCTGCTGCTGGCCGTCCCTGTACACAAGAACATCTATAATATGCGAAGCTGACCAAACTGGATCCATTCGGTTGGAGACGTCCCTGTATAAGAAGCAAGCAGACTTAAAGGTGGATTGATTCTTACGGAACTAGTACATGCATGCAGAAACAACCAGCCTCTTGTTCGGTCGATTCTTACGTGAACTAGTACATGCATGCAGAAACAACCAGCCTCTCGTTCGTCTCGGTCAGGCTGGGCATATAACCCGAAAACCGATGCCCCGAACCGAACTAACCGGCACCGAAGCCGAATACACCGAAACCGAGTACCTCGGTGATACGCTCGGTTTGCATATGTTGAAAACCGAACTAAGTTCGGTGAATTCGGGTTTATCCCTCGGGTAACCGAGCGGACCGAAACCGAGTAAATACCGAGGTTCGACCTGCACGCCTGTTGCTACTCGAGTGCTCTACCAAGTGCATGTGAACATGCACTCTATTTTCTATCCGCTATCTACCAAGTGCATGTGCCCCACAACGCATGGTGAAGGGGCGAACCTGACCTAGTGAACCGCTGCTGCCCCTGTAAATTTTGTGTAAAAAAGAGAAGTACTATAGGAGTAGTACTAGTAGAGTACTACCTCTGCTTAATTTTTTGCTACATGGAGTATTTTATCTAGTGAGACGCCACCGCTAATTACTACAGAGTAATAAAGTTTCGCTTGGAAAAAGTAAGACGTAGTAGCCAAGCAGACTAGCCTTTAGTAGCTAGCTAGTAGGCACAGCTACACGTACTGCACATTCAGAATAAAGTAGTAGCGATTGCTGCTACTAGTAGCCTAGTAGGTAAACGCTAGCGCTTTCGGAGTATATCTCGGCGTTGTTCGGTCGAACCGACGACCGAACCGAAATTTCGGTACACAGAATCTTCGGTTAGCAACTTTTGTATTGAAATCTAAAATAGACCGAAGCACCGACCCGAACGGTTCGGGGGAACCGAACGCCCAGCCTGACGTCTCGGTCACCGTTGAGCTCCCGTTCCCGTCGCCGTCGAGCTCGTCATCCCAACTTGTTGTCCCATTGGCCTTCCCGGTCTTAAGAATGTGCTCAGTGGGGATTCATGGATTTTTCATCTTGATCTTGGGTCGGCCTCATGTACCCAATGGGTCGATGGGACCATAAGTTTTTAATGAAATGGGCCGACCCATGGCCCCGCATATTGACCTTGGGGCCAGGGGCCAGGTCCGGGTCGGCCCATTCCCATCTTGATTCACAGCCACGGGTGTCCCCGACGTGCCTTCGATGTCCGTGTACGACACATTGCTGATCTGCAGCCCCGAGCTCTGCATGCACACACAACAACACAGCTGATGATACAGTCGATCGATGGATTCATGTGTAGTGGCATGCATGTAGGGAACTTGCATGGTGGCACCTCTTACGTACCTTGCCCGGGCTGCGTAACCCCCTCGCGTCGCTCTCGCGAGCAACCGAGGGGGCGAACCCCAGCCGCCGCTCCTAGTCCGCCGTCTCCTGCTCCCTCCCTCGCCGCCGCCGGTGTGCACCGCCGATCCGGTCGGCGTAGGCGGCGGCGGGGATACCTTCTCTTCGCACGATGCCGGGCGGCGCAGAACGACAGCTTCAGTGACGACGTCTTGCTGATCCATGGCACAGCGGCACGGTGGATCCCGGCGGCGGCATTTGGCAGTGCAGGTGGATGGGTTGGCCGTGGCGTGCCGGTCGGTTGAACGGGGCTAGAAGATGGAGGTGGGGCTGGGCGTGGCCGGTGGCGGTGGCGGCGGCGGCGTCCAGCCCGGATTCGGTCTAGGCGGTGGTGATGGCGACGGCTGAACCGGATCTGACCATGGTGGTGGCAGCGTCCCCTCCGTCGGGGATGACGGGCCAGGTGGCCGGCGCTAGTGGCGGCGGATCTTGGGATCCCGTGTCCGGGCTCGTCGCAGGACGCGCGTGGCGGCCGGAGCTTCCTCCGGCGTCGGCGATGCTTGATGTGGGATCGCGGCGGTGGTTGCCATTGTATGGGCGACGACAGCGGCTGGCGCGACGGTGGGTGCTCCCTGTAGCGCTCGAATCGGAGCAGCGACCCCTCTTCATCAACGGCGGCGGACTCCGGGGTCGTGTGGGCGACTCGGAGTCCGGATCTCGAGATGATGACGGCCTTCTGAGGGTGGTGGCGGTATGGTGCATGGTGACCCGTGAGAAGGAGACGTTCATGACGGAGCCGGGGTTGGGCCCCACGTCTTGATCCATAGGCCGTTAGTCATGCCCGTCAGCACCGCCCTGTCCACGGTCACGTTCCTCACCCCCTCCTCACCGGCCTACCCTCCCTGGCTCCCGATGCTGCAAGCGTCCATCCAATGCAAACACAAAACCAATGCTATCTATCAAACGCTGTGCAAGTCGCAAGTAAATACAATAATGGATGATGAACTAGCAATTCAAGGTGGCACCTGGTGCCGTGGCCCGGACCGCATGTGATGTCCCTGATGAGCATGTCGGAGCTACCGGGCCCCAAGGAGACGCATTCGTCGCCGGTGCCGATGGTGGTGTTGAGGATGCTCACGTGGCGGGAGTGGCTGGCGTGGATACCTTCGGTGTTGGCGCAGCTGGCCGGCACGATGATCCGGACGCCTTGGACCGTCACGTTGGTGGAGCCGAAGATGGCCATGTGGAATTCCTTGCTGTCAAGCAGCGTCATCTGCTTCATGCTCACGCCCTTGGACTGGCTAATGTCGAGCGTCTGCAATCGTATGTATGTATGGCCACGTCCGTCACAAGGAAACTGAACCCAATCGCATTGCAAAAAGAAACCAAAAGAAATTCATGTCATCACTCACCCTTGGGCCTTGCCGGGCGGTGCACCTGCCGGCCTTCTTGCACGCCCAATACTCCTGCCCCTGCCTATCCAAGGTCCCACCATGGATTGTCAGGCTGTCGGCATGGTGGAACATGATCCACGCCCTGCCATTCACGACCTGGGGCGCAAAGACTGTGCCGTTGCTGTCAATGTTCACGACCACGCCGGCGCTCCGGCATGGCCCCTTGAAGTAGGCCCGACTAAGCAGGAACCTGCCCACCGGCACGTGCAACACTGGCCGGGAGCCGGAGCGCCCCACGTGGCCAGGAACGCCCCCGCCGAGTCAGTCCCGCCGTCGGACCTCGCACCGTAGTCCACCAGGTTGTACTCCTCCACCGCCATCAGCGCCACCAGCGCCGTCAACGCCGCCACCTACAGCGAGACCCTATGACCGCTCATCCTCCGCATGATCGATCGGACGCTATCTGGACGCTGAGTACTCTTCCCGGCAATGGCGACATGCGACGACGAACAACGAGCTGCGATTCCGCCCCTTGCCTATGCAATTCGACGAGATTCATTTACGTCGGGATGCACTAGTAGCCTACAATCTCACGTATGAAGCTAGCACAACCGGATTCTTCCCTGCCACGATCGAAACTAGCCCCACGGGTTTTCTATTGTTTTGACAGGTTGAGTTTACAAGCCAAAGTATTCAGTATATAAAGTCAACAACAACGTCGCTATTGTACTAGTATTCCTATTTGATGCAGAATTGTATCGGGACACAGGGGCAGAGCCAGCGCCGGGACGCCGTGGGCAGTTTTTTTATTTTTTTAGTAATCTCACCCACTGTAATGTTCATATATAAAAGGTTCGGGTCATGAGGGATGCCCAACGAGTGCGGCATTTTGGTGGCCGAGCACCGTGCAGGCCGGAATCGCGAGCCGTGCGCCGTAGCGATGTGATGTGTGCTGTCTGACAGCATTCTTTTATACGACCGCTGGCAAAAGAGAAATACGTCGGTGCCGCGGGCTGGCGTGCGCTCGCTATACATGGGCCTCGGGGGCGCACACCTGCGCGAGCACGTAATGTGCCTGGTGGGCTGGTTTTGGAAAAAAAACATGTGCAGCTGTCGGGGGTGAGTGGGCTGGTGGTGTATTAATTCCGGTTTTGATGGGCCCTTGTGTCGCTCCAGCCATCCACTCTCCAGAAACAAGCGTTGATTCTTTTCCCCCACCCCCGTCCGCGTGTGCGACTGGCCGCAGCGTCGATTCGCCATGGAAGGTCTCGAGTTCTTCTTTGAGCAAGCAGAAACCGGGTGAGACACGCCCGATCTCCCAGTATCCCATACGAATCCAAGTCCGAATCCAAGCTGCGATTTGTTATCCAGTACTTGTTTGCCCCGTTTGTTTGTCAGATCTGACGGGGGTGAGATTCATCTGCCTGATGCAGGTTTGTCCCTAGATTAGATGCGGGTGATATTTTGGGCGGTGGTATCGATGTCGTGGGGTCTGTGGTTGCTTCCATTCATGAAGCTCGCAGGCCGTCCACTGAATGCATCTCTTCAGAAGCAATTTATGCTGCTAGCGCTGAAGAACACAGTGGAGGAGGGGGCGGGGTGAGTGAGGTTGTTGGTGACTCAAACGACTTGCTTCATCAAGGAACTGGCGCTGCGGATGTGAGAGAGGATGGAGATGCAGAGGGTGTCGTCGTCGACAACTCAAAAGGCTCCTGTTGGACTCGCCGGTAACAAACGCCCGCTCGTTGCCTTTTCTTTCTATGTTAGATCAGCGTTGCTCTGCTTTCAAGTATTAGAATAATTAGCACACAAGCTCGTGGATGGGATGTGGATTTGCGGGAATAGATAGAAGTGTTTGCACTCTTACAACAAAAGCGATGCTTTCTTTTTGTGTGTGTTTTTTCTTTCTTTGTTTGTCGATCCGATGAACATTGTTTTTCTGATAATGTTTCTACATATGTTGGTTGTTTAGGAGCGATTCAGTCTAGATGATTAATTATTTTGGAAAGATTTATTATGCTTATATCTGTGTGTACTACAGGAACATATTTGTGATCAGCATTTCTGAAAATTATGCAGCATTAGGGTTGGCAAGGCGTCGCCAGAGAGGGATAGCAACCCAGACAGAGTGCCTGCGCTTGAGGCCTCGATGCGAGCTTACGCGGACAAGAAAAATGGTACTGTTGTTACTCCGGAGCTTGGAACTAGCTTTGATTCTGTTGAAGAAGCATATGAATTCTACAACCTGCACTCTTGGGAGTGTGGCTTTGGTGTGAGATACGCCAAAAGCAGGCTGAATGTGCCCCTTGGGTAGACCGTCTGGCAAGCCAGCCATCTTGGCTAGGGTTCATGCCCTTCTAGACACTGGTGTGCCAAGATCCAACAATGTTCCTGTGAGTCGTGTGCTGGCAATACTAGAGGCAGCCGTGAACGGTGAGGTGGATGAAAGAAGAGAGAAAAAATTATTGGCGGCGTATGCGCTCACTAGTACATAACAGGGCATTGGTCCAGGCCGGGCCAGCCCATTAGTCCCGGTTCAGTCACGAACCGGGACTAATGGGTGCAACAGTCCCGGTTCGTGAGGCCAGACGGCCGGGCGGGCCACGTGGGGCATTGGTCCCGGTTCGTCTGGAACCTTTGGTCCCGGTTCCAGACACGAACCGGGACCAATGTGCCTCGCTCCTGGCCCACAACCATTGGTCCCGGTTCGTGGAAGGAACCGGGACCAAATGTGTAACCGTTCGCCTGGTGCGCGCCCCTTTAGTCCCGGTTGGTGGTTCAAACCGGGACTAAAGGTTCGAACGTCTCGCATCCCACGACGTTTCGCGCTCCGAGAAACAGGAGGATAAAGCAACTGTTCCTCGGCGAGGGCTACAGTAACTTCGCCCATTTCTCATCTTCTCCTCTCTTCTTCCCCCATATCTTCTACCATGAATCCAATCACTCGCTATGGGGAGGTGCTCGCACATGGTAGTACCAATCTCGATGTCGTCTACACGAACGACAGCGCCATGGTGCCGCATTTTCTTTCCCTTTTGCAGAAATGGCATCAAGTGGCGGATGAGAAAGACAAGTTCATAGGGCTTGATCTCGAGTACACGGCCAAGCAAGAAGATGTTGCCGTCATCCAGCTATGTTTCAAGAAACATGTCATGATCTTCCAATGGCAAGGTGAGTTTTGAGGGTTTTCTTTGATCAATTAATAATTTATAGATTATTATGAAAATTGCATAGGATAGAAATATGTTCCATTTTGAATCCTATGGGAAATATCAATATTTCTTTTAAGTTTGTAGTGAAACAATTTTCCTTGTTGCAAAACGTGGGAGAACATATATGTCATATAGTTAATTTAGGGTTTCTTCATCAATTCATAGGATATGAAAATTGCATATATATAGGATATAGCAATATATATGTTCTATTTTGAATCCTATGGCAAAGATCAATTTCTCTTAAGTTGTAGTGAAATAATTTTCAATTTTTTTTATGATATTACTGTTCACCGGGCTCAAATGAGCCCGGGGAGCAAAAACTCTGCGTCTTCCTCTTTTGTTGCAGCGAAATAATTTTCCTTTATATAGTTGCATATTATAATTCTGCCGAAATATACTTGTTGCAGCAGTATCTAACATTTGTTCCATTTTAATTTGTTGATGTTGCAGTAGTGACAAGCACTGCCCAGCACTCATGGACTTCCTATGCAGCGGCATACATTTTGCTAGCGTTGATGTAAGAAATGACAAGCTGAAGATGAGGCGCAGCTTCGGTATTGAGATACCAGCTGGCTGCCTTATTGATATCCAAGACATATTCAGGCTTCGGTATGAGAGGACTTCGATGGCTTCTATGGCGGTCGCCTTGATCGACGACTATTACGGAGATATGAAGACCAAATTCCCCCGGGCGCAGCACAAAGAGTGGGAGATGACCCCACTTCAGCCTATCAACATTGAGTATGCAGCAAAAGATGCATACGTTGCATATGAGTTGTACCGCAAGATTCGAAACGTGAACTATGGGCAGCATCACCTCGCACCACCACCACCATTGGAATATTCTTCTGATTCAGACTAGCTAGTAGTGTTCGCTTGGACGAGTACTTTCTGTAATGGATATCTGAACTATTATATATATATATTACATATCTCTCTAGCTATTATATATTTGTAGTGCTTTTCAATTCAGTTTTTTCTTAAATTTCGATTGTGGCTGAGAACAAAATGCAACAAAAAAGTGGGTTGTCATTGTTGGCAAGCACGCACACCATGCCAACTTTCAACATTTTCAGAGTTTATTTGTACTGCTTTTCAATTTCAGGGTCATTTAATTCAAAAAAATCATTAAATGCATGAAAAATACCAAATGAAGTCACAAAGGGTTGAAAATTGATGATGTGGCTTCGAATGGTGCATTTTGAACACACGAAAAGCCTGGAGTTCAAATAAGTTCAAGAAAATGAAATGCCTTTTGTAACTGATGAGTTTCCGTCCGAAACCCCGATACTTCGAAAGAGACTGTCCGTTTTGTACACGAAGTGCATCCAGTTTTTGCCGTAACCCACTCAACTTTTTAGCACATGCTATGTGGGTGAAAGGTTGATACCATGCCAACTTTCAACATTTTCAGAGTTCATTTGTACTGGTTTCAATTTCAGGGTCATTTAGCTCAAAAAAATCATTAAATGCATGAAAAATACCAAATGAAGTCAGAAAGGGTTGAAAATTGATGATGTGGCTTCGAATGGTGCATTTTGAACACACGAAAAGCCTGGAGTTCAAATAAGTTCAAGAAAATGAAATGCCTTTTGTAACCGATGAGTTTCCGTCCGAAACCCCGATACTTCGAAAGGGACTGTCCGTTTTGTACACGAAGTGCATCCAGTTTTTGCCGTAACCCACTCAACTTTTTAGCACATGCTATGTGGGTGAAAGGTTGATACCATGCCAACTTTCAACATTTTCAGATTTCATTTGTACTGCTTTTCAATTTCAGGGTCATTTAGCTCAAAAAAATCATTAAATGCATGAAAAATACCAAATGAAGTCAGAAAGGGTTGAAAATTGATGATGTGGCTTCGAATGGTGCATTTTGAACACACGAAAAGCCTGGAGTTCAAATAAGTTCAAGAAAATGAAATGCCTTTTGTAACCGATGAGTTTCCGTCCGAAACCCCGATACTTCGAAAGGGACTGTCCGTTTTGTACACGAAGTGCATCCAGTTTTTGCCGTAACCCACTCAACTTTTTAGCACATGCTATGTGGGTGAAAGGTTGATACCATGCCAACTTTCAACATTTTCAGAGTTCATTTATACTGCTTTTCAATTTCAGGGTCATTTAGCTCAAAAAAATCATTAAATGCATGAAAAATACCAAATGAAGTCAGAAAGGGTTGAAAATTGATGATGTGGCTTCGAATGGTGCATTTTGAACACACGAAAAGCCTGGAGTTCAAATAAGTTCAAGAAAATGAAATGCCTTTTGTAACCGATGAGTTTCCGTCCGAAACCCCGATACTTCGAAAGGGACTGTCCGTTTTGTACACGAAGTGCATCCAGTTTTTGCCGTAACCCACTCAACTTTTTAGCACATGCTATGTGGGTGAAAGGTTGATACCATGCCAACTTTCAACATTTTCAGAGTTCATTTGTACTGCTTTTCAATTTCAGGGTCATTTAGCTCAAAAAAAATCATTAAATGCATGAAAAATACCAAATGAAGTCAGAAAGGGTTGAAAATTGATGATGTGGCTTCGAATGATGCATTTTGAACACATGAAAAGCCTGGAGTTCAAATAAGTTCAAGAAAATGAAATGCCTTTTGTAACCGATGACTTTCCCTCCGAAACTCCGATACTTCGAAAGGGACTGTCCGTTTTGTACACGAAGTGCATCCAGTTTTTGCCGTAACCCACTCAACTTTTTAGCACATGCTATGTGGGTGAAAGGTTGATACCATGCCAACTTTCAACATTTTCAGAGTTCATTTGTAGTGCTTTTCAATTTCAGGGTCATTTAGCTCAAAAAAATCATTAAATGCATGAAAAATACCAAATGAAGTCAGAAAGGGTTGAAAATTGATAATGTGCCTTCGAATGGTGCATTTTGAACACACGAAAAGCCTGGAGTTCAAATAAGTTCAAGAAAATGAAATGCCTTTTGTAACCGATGAGTTTCCGTCCGAAACCCCGATACTTCGAAAAGGACTGTCCGTTTTGTACACGAAGTGCATCCAGTTTTTGCCGTAACCCACTCAACTTTTTAGCACATGCTATGTGGGTGAAAGGTTGATACCATGCCAACTTTCAACATTTTCGGAGTTCATTTGTAGTGCTTTTCAATTTCAGGGTCATTTAGCTCAAAAAAATCATTAAATGCATGAAAAATACCAAATGAAGTCAGAAAGGGTTGAAAATTGATGATGTGGCTTCGAATGGTGCATTTTGAACACACGAAAAGCCTGGAGTTCAAATAAGTTCAAGAAAATGAAATGCCTTTTGTAACCGATGAGTTTCCGTCCGAAACCCCGATACTTCGAAAGGGACTGTCCGTTTTGTACACGAAGTGCATCCAGTTTTTGCCGTAACCCACTCAACTTTTTAGCACATGCTATGTGGGTGAAAGGTTGATACCATGCCAACTTTCAACATTTTCAAAGTTCATTTGTAGTGCTTTTCAATTTCAGGGTCATTTAGCTCAAAAAAATCATTAAATGCATGAAAAATACCAAATGAAGTCAGAAAGGGTTGAAAATTGATGATGTGGCTTCGAATGGTGCATTTTGAACACACGAAAAGCCTGGAGTTCAAATAAGTTCAAGAAAATGAAATGCCTTTTGTAACCGATGAGTTTCCGTCCGAAACCCCGATACTTCGAAAGGGACTGTCCGTTTTGTACACGAAGTGCATCCAGTTTTTGCCGTAACCCACTCAACTTTTTAGCACATGTTATGTGGGTGAAAGGTTGATACCATGCCAACTTTCAACATTTTCAGAGTTCATTTGTACTGCTTTTCAATTTCAGGGTCATTTAGCTCAAAAAAATCATTAAATGCATGAAAAATACCAAATGAAGTCAGAAAGGGTTGAAAATTGATGATGTGGCTTCGAATGGTGCATTTTGAACACACGAAAAGCCTGGAGTTCAAATAAGTTCAAGAAAATGAAATGCCTTTTGTAACCGATGAGTTTCCGTCCGAAACCCCGATACTTCGAAAGGGACTGTCCGTTTTGTACACGAAGTGCATCCAGTTTTTGCCGTAACCCACTCAACTTTTTAGCACATGCTATGTGGGTGAAAGGTTGATACCATGCCAACTTTCAACATTTTCAGAGTTCATTTGTAGTGCTTTTCAATTTCAGGGTCATTTAGCTCAAAAAATCATTAAATGCATGAAAAATACCAAATGAAGTCAGAAAGGGTTGAAAATTGATGATGTGGCTTCGAATGGTGCATTTTGAACACACGAAAAGCCTGGAGTTCAAATAAGTTCAAGAAAATGAAATGCCTTTTGTAACCGATGAGTTTCCGTCCGAAACCCCGATACTTCGAAAAGGACTGTCCGTTTTGTACACGAAGTGCATCCAGTTTTTGCCGTAACCCACTCAACTTTTTAGCACATGCTATGTGGGTGAAAGGTTGATACCATGCCAACTTTCAACATTTTCAGAGTTCATTTGTACTGGTTTTCAATTTCAGGGTCATTTAGCTCAAAAAAATCATTAAATGCATGAAAAATACCAAATGAAGTCAGAAAGGGTTGAAAATTGATGATGTGGCTTCGAATGGTGCATTTTGAACACACGAAAAGCCTGGAGTTCAAATAAGTTCAAGAAAATGAAATACCTTTTGTAACCGATGAGTTTCCGTCTGAAACCCCGATACTTCGAAAGGGACTGTCCGTTTTGTATACGAAGTGCATCCAGTTTTTGCCGTAACCCACTCAACTTTTTAGCACATGCTATGTGGGTGAAAGGTTGATACCATGCCAACTTTCAACATTTTCAGATTTCATTTGTACTGCTTTTCAATTTCAGGGTCATTTAGCTCAAAAAAAATCATTAAATGCATGAAAAATACCAAATGAAGTCAGAAAGGGTTGAAAATTGATGATGTGGCTTCGAATGGTGCATTTTGAACACACGAAAAGCCTGAAGTTCAAATAAGTTCAAGAAAATGAAATGCCTTTTGTAACCGATGAGTTTCCGTCCGAAACCCCGATACTTCGAAAAGGACTGTCCGTTTTGTACACGAAGTGCATCCAGTTTTTGCCGTAACCCACTCAACTTTTTAGCACATGCTATGTGGGTGAAAGGTTGATACCATGCCAACTTTCAACATTTTCGGAGTTCATTTGTAGTGCTTTTCAATTTCAGGGTCATTTAGCTCAAAAAAATCATTAAATGCATGAAAAATACCAAATGAAGTCAGAAAGGGTTGAAAATTGATGATGTGGCTTCGAATGGTGCATTTTGAACACACGAAAAGCCTGGAGTTCAAATAAGTTCAAGAAAATGAAATGCCTTTTGTAACCGATGAGTTTCCGTCCGAAACCCCGATACTTCGAAAGGGACTGTCCGTTTTGTACACGAAGTGCATCCAGTTTTTGCCGTAACCCACTCAACTTTTTAGCACATGCTATGTGGGTGAAAGTTTGATACCATGCCAACTTTCAACATTTTCAAAGTTCATTTGTAGTGCTTTTCAATTTCAGGGTCATTTAGCTCAAAAAAATCATTAAATGCATGAAAAATACCAAATGAAGTCAGAAAGGGTTGAAAATTGATGATGTGGCTTCGAATGGTGCATTTTGAACACACGAAAAGCCTGGAGTTCAAATAAGTTCAAGAAAATGAAATGCCTTTTGTAACCGATGAGTTTCCGTCCGAAACCCCGATACTTCGAAAGGGACTGTCCGTTTTGTACACGAAGTGCATCCAGTTTTTGCCGTAACCCACTCAACTTTTTAGCACATGCTATGTGGGTGAAAGGTTGATACCATGCCAACTTTCAACATTTTCAGAGTTCATTTGTAGTGCTTTTCAATTTCAGGGTCATTTAGCTCAAAAAAATCATTAAATGCATGAAAAATACCAAATGAAGTCAGAAAGGGTTGAAAATTGATGATGTGGCTTCGAATGGTGCATTTTGAACACACGAAAAGCCTGGAGTTCAAATAAGTTCAAGAAAATGAAATGCCTTTTGTAACCGATGAGTTTCCGTCCGAAACCCCGATACTTCGAAAGGGACTGTCCGTTTTGTACACGAAGTGCATCCAGTTTTTGCCGTAACCCACTCAACTTTTTAGCACATGCTATGTGGGTGAAAGGTTGATACCATGCCAACTTTCAACATTTTCAAAGTTCATTTGTAGTGCTTTTCAATTTCAGGGTCATTTAGCTCAAAAAAATCATTAAATGCATGAAAAATACCAAATGAAGTCAGAAAGGGTTGAAAATTGATGATGTGGCTTCGAATGGTGCATTTTGAACACACGAAAATCCTGGAGTTCAAATAAGTTCAAGAAAATGAAATGCCTTTTGTAACCGATGAGTTTCCGTCCGAAACCCCGATACTTCGAAAGGGACTGTCCGTTTTGTACACGAAGTGCATCCAGTTTTTGCCGTAACCCACTCAACTTTTTAGCACATGCTATGTGGGTGAAAGGTTGATACCATGCCAACTTTCAACATTTTCAGAGTTCATTTGTACTGCTTTTCAATTTCAGGGTCATTTAGCTCAAAAAAATCATTAAATGCATGAAAAATACCAAATGAAGTCAGAAAGGGTTGAAAATTGATGATGTGGCTTCGAATGGTGCATTTTGAACACACGAAAAGCCTGGAGTTCAAATAAGTTCAAGAAAATGAAATGCCTTTTGTAACCGATGAGTTTCCGTCCGAAACCCCGATACTTCGAAAGGGACTGTCCGTTTTGTACACGAAGTGCATCCAGTTTTTGCCGTAACCCACTCAACTTTTTAGCACATGCTATGTGGGTGAAAGGTTGATACCATGCCAACTTTCAACATTTTCAGAGTTCATTTGTAGTGCTTTTCAATTTCAGGGTCATTTAGCTCAAAAAATCATTAAATGCATGAAAAATACCAAATGAAGTCAGAAAGGGTTGAAAATTGATGATGTGGCTTCGAATGGTGCATTTTGAACACACGAAAAGCCTGGAGTTCAAATAAGTTCAAGAAAATGAAATGCCTTTTGTAACCGATGAGTTTCCGTCCGAAACCCCGATACTTCGAAAAGGACTGTCCGTTTTGTACACGAAGTGCATCCAGTTTTTGCCGTAACCCACTCAACTTTTTAGCACATGCTATGTGGGTGAAAGGTTGATACCATGCCAACTTTCAACATTTTCAGAGTTCATTTGTACTGGTTTTCAATTTCAGGGTCATTTAGCTCAAAAAAATCATTAAATGCATGAAAAATACCAAATGAAGTCAGAAAGGGTTGAAAATTGATGATGTGGCTTCGAATGGTGCATTTTGAACACACGAAAAGCCTGGAGTTCAAATAAGTTCAAGAAAATGAAATACCTTTTGTAACCGATGAGTTTCCGTCTGAAACCCCGATACTTCGAAAGGGACTGTCCGTTTTGTATACGAAGTGCATCCAGTTTTTGCCGTAACCCACTCAACTTTTTAGCACATGCTAAGTGGGTGAAAGGTTGATACCATGCCAACTTTCAACATTTTCAGATTTCATTTGTACTGCTTTTCAATTTCAGGGTCATTTAGCTCAAAAAAAATCATTAAATGCATGAAAAATACCAAATGAAGTCAGAAAGGGTTGAAAATTGATGATGTGGCTTCGAATGATGCATTTTGAACACATGAAAAGCCTGGAGTTCAAATAAGTTCAAGAAAATGAAATGCCTTTTGTAACCGATGACTTTCCCTCCGAAACCCCGATACTTCGAAAGGGACTGTCCGTTTTGTACACGAAGTGCATCCAGTTTTTGCCGTAACCCACTCAACTTTTTAGCACATGCTATGTGGGTGAAAGGTTGATACCATGCCAACTTTCAACATTTTCAGAGTTCATTTGTAGTGCTTTTCAATTTCAGGGTCATTTAGCTCAAAAAATCATTAAATGCATGAAAAATACCAAATGAAGTCAGAAAGGGTTGAAAATTGATGATGTGGCTTCGAATGGTGCATTTTGAACACACGAAAAGCCTGGAGTTCAAATAAGTTCAAGAAAATGAAATGCCTTTTGTAACCGATGAGTTTCCGTCCGAAACCCCGATACTTCGAAAGGGACTGTCCGTTTTGTACACGAAGTGCATCCAGTTTTTGCCGTAACCCACTCAACTTTTTAGCACATGCTATGTGGGTGAAAGTTTGATACCATGCCAACTTTCAACATTTTCAAAGTTCATTTGTAGTGCTTTTCAATTTCAGGGTCATTTAGCTCAAAAAAATCATTAAATGCATGAAAAATACCAAATGAAGTCAGAAAGGGTTGAAAATTGATGATGTGGCTTCGAATGGTGCATTTTGAACACACGAAAAGCCTGGAGTTCAAATAAGTTCAAGAAAATGAAATGCCTTTTGTAACCGATGAGTTTCCGTCCGAAACCCCGATACTTCGAAAGGGACTGTCCGTTTTGTACACGAAGTGCATCCAGTTTTTGCCGTAACCCACTCAACTTTTTAGCACATGCTATGTGGGTGAAAGGTTGATACCATGCCAACTTTCAACATTTTCAGAGTTCATTTGTAGTGCTTTTCAATTTCAGGGTCATTTAGCTCAAAAAAATCATTAAATGCATGAAAAATACCAAATGAAGTCAGAAAGGGTTGAAAATTGATGATGTGGCTTCGAATGGTGCATTTTGAACACACGAAAAGCCTGGAGTTCAAATAAGTTCAAGAAAATGAAATGCCTTTTGTAACCGATGAGTTTCCGTCCGAAACCCCGATACTTCGAAAGGGACTGTCCGTTTTGTACACGAAGTGCATCCAGTTTTTGCCGTAACCCACTCAACTTTTTAGCACATGCTATGTGGGTGAAAGGTTGATACCATGCCAACTTTCAACATTTTCAAAGTTCATTTGTAGTGCTTTTCAATTTCAGGGTCATTTAGCTCAAAAAAATCATTAAATGCATGAAAAATACCAAATGAAGTCAGAAAGGGTTGAAAATTGATGATGTGGCTTCGAATGGTGCATTTTGAACACACGAAAATCCTGGAGTTCAAATAAGTTCAAGAAAATGAAATGCCTTTTGTAACCGATGAGTTTCCGTCCGAAACCCCGATACTTCGAAAGGGACTGTCCGTTTTGTACACGAAGTGCATCCAGTTTTTGCCGTAACCCACTCAACTTTTTAGCACATGCTATGTGGGTGAAAGGTTGATACCATGCCAACTTTCAACATTTTCAGAGTTCATTTGTACTGCTTTTCAATTTCAGGGTCATTTAGCTCAAAAAAATCATTAAATGCATGAAAAATACCAAATGAAGTCAGAAAGGGTTGAAAATTGATGATGTGGCTTCGAATGGTGCATTTTGAACACACGAAAAGCCTGGAGTTCAAATAAGTTCAAGAAAATGAAATGCCTTTTGTAACCGATGAGTTTCCGTCCGAAACCCCGATACTTCGAAAGGGACTGTCCGTTTTGTACACGAAGTGCATCCAGTTTTTGCCGTAACCCACTCAACTTTTTAGCACATGCTATGTGGGTGAAAGGTTGATACCATGCCAACTTTCAACATTTTCAGAGTTCATTTGTAGTGCTTTTCAATTTCAGGGTCATTTAGCTCAAAAAATCATTAAATGCATGAAAAATACCAAATGAAGTCAGAAAGGGTTGAAAATTGATGATGTGGCTTCGAATGGTGCATTTTGAACACACGAAAAGCCTGGAGTTCAAATAAGTTCAAGAAAATGAAATGCCTTTTGTAACCGATGAGTTTCCGTCCGAAACCCCGATACTTCGAAAAGGACTGTCCGTTTTGTACACGAAGTGCATCCAGTTTTTGCCGTAACCCACTCAACTTTTTAGCACATGCTATGTGGGTGAAAGGTTGATACCATGCCAACTTTCAACATTTTCAGAGTTCATTTGTACTGGTTTTCAATTTCAGGGTCATTTAGCTCAAAAAAATCATTAAATGCATGAAAAATACCAAATGAAGTCAGAAAGGGTTGAAAATTGATGATGTGGCTTCGAATGGTGCATTTTGAACACACGAAAAGCCTGGAGTTCAAATAAGTTCAAGAAAATGAAATACCTTTTGTAACCGATGAGTTTCCGTCTGAAACCCCGATACTTCGAAAGGGACTGTCCGTTTTGTATACGAAGTGCATCCAGTTTTTGCCGTAACCCACTCAACTTTTTAGCACATGCTAAGTGGGTGAAAGGTTGATACCATGCCAACTTTCAACATTTTCAGATTTCATTTGTACTGCTTTTCAATTTCAGGGTCATTTAGCTCAAAAAAAATCATTAAATGCATGAAAAATACCAAATGAAGTCAGAAAGGGTTGAAAATTGATGATGTGGCTTCGAATGATGCATTTTGAACACATGAAAAGCCTGGAGTTCAAATAAGTTCAAGAAAATGAAATGCCTTTTGTAACCGATGACTTTCCCTCCGAAACTCCGATACTTCGAAAGGGACTGTCCGTTTTGTACACGAAGTGCATCCAGTTTTTGCCGTAACCCACTCAACTTTTTAGCACATGCTATGTGGGTGAAAGGTTGATACCATGCCAACTTTCAACATTTTCAGAGTTCATTTGTAGTGCTTTTCAATTTCAGGGTCATTTAGCTCAAAAAAATCATTAAATGCATGAAAAATACCAAATGAAGTCAGAAAGGGTTGAAAATTGATGATGTGGCTTCGAATGGTGCATTTTGAACACACGAAAAGCCTGGAGTTCAAATAAGTTCAAGAAAATGAAATGCCTTTTGTAACCGATGAGTTTCCGTCCGAAACCCCGATACTTCGAAAAGGACTGTCCGTTTTGTACACGAAGTGCATCCAGTTTTTGCCGTAACCCACTCAACTTTTTAGCACATGCTATGTGGGTGAAAGGTTGATACCATGCCAACTTTCAACATTTTCGGAGTTCATTTGTAGTGCTTTTCAATTTCAGGGTCATTTAGCTCAAAAAAATCATTAAATGCATGAAAAATACCTAATGAAGTCAGAAAGGGTTGAAAATTGATGATGTGGCTTCGAATGGTGCATTTTGAACACACGAAAAGCCTGGAGTTCAAATAAGTTCAAGAAAATGAAATGCCTTTTGTAACCGATGAGTTTCCGTCCGAAACCCCGATACTTCGAAAGGGACTGTCCGTTTTGTACACGAAGTGCATCCAGTTTTTGCCGTAACCCACTCAACTTTTTAGCACATGCTATGTGGGTGAAAGGTTGATACCATGCCAACTTTCAACATTTTCAGAGTTCATTTGTAGTGCTTTTCAATTTCAGGGTCATTTAGCTCAAAAAATCATTAAATGCATGAAAAATACCAAATGAAGTCAGAAAGGGTTGAAAATTGATGATGTGGCTTCGAATGGTGCATTTTGAACACACGAAAAGCCTGGAGTTCAAATAAGTTCAAGAAAATGAAATGCCTTTTGTAACCGATGAGTTTCCGTCCGAAACCCCGATACTTCGAAAGGGACTGTCCGTTTTGTACACGAAGTGCATCCAGTTTTTGCCGTAACCCACTCAACTTTTTAGCACATGCTATGTGGGTGAAAGTTTGATACCATGCCAACTTTCAACATTTTCAAAGTTCATTTGTAGTGCTTTTCAATTTCAGGGTCATTTAGCTCAAAAAAATCATTAAATGCATGAAAAATACCAAATGAAGTCAGAAAGGGTTGAAAATTGATGATGTGGCTTCGAATGGTGCATTTTGAACACACGAAAAGCCTGGAGTTCAAATAAGTTCAAGAAAATGAAATGCCTTTTGTAACCGATGAGTTTCCGTCCGAAACCCCGATACTTCGAAAGGGACTGTCCGTTTTGTACACGAAGTGCATCCAGTTTTTGCCGTAACCCACTCAACTTTTTAGCACATGCTATGTGGGTGAAAGGTTGATACCATGCCAACTTTCAACATTTTCAGAGTTCATTTGTAGTGCTTTTCAATTTCAGGGTCATTTAGCTCAAAAAATCATTAAATGCATGAAAAATACCAAATGAAGTCAGAAAGGGTTGAAAATTGATGATGTGGCTTCGAATGGTGCATTTTGAACACACGAAAAGCCTGGAGTTCAAATAAGTTCAAGAAAATGAAATGCCTTTTGTAACCGATGAGTTTCCGTCCGAAACCCCGATACTTCGAAAAGGACTGTCCGTTTTGTACACGAAGTGCATCCAGTTTTTGCCGTAACCCACTCAACTTTTTAGCACATGCTATGTGGGTGAAAGGTTGATACCATGCCAACTTTCAACATTTTCAGAGTTCATTTGTACTGGTTTTCAATTTCAGGGTCATTTAGCTCAAAAAAATCATTAAATGCATGAAAAATACCAAATGAAGTCAGAAAGGGTTGAAAATTGATGATGTGGCTTCGAATGGTGCATTTTGAACACACGAAAAGCCTGGAGTTCAAATAAGTTCAAGAAAATGAAATGCCTTTTGTAACCGATGAGTTTCCGTCCGAAACCCCGATACTTCGAAAGGGACTGTCCGTTTTGTACACGAAGTGCATCCAGTTTTTGCCGTAACCCACTCAACTTTTTAGCACATGCTATGTGGGTGAAAGGTTGATACCATGCCAACTTTCAACATTTTCAGAGTTCATTTGTAGTGCTTTTCAATTTCAGGGTCATTTAGCTCAAAAAATCATTAAATGCATGAAAAATACCAAATGAAGTCAGAAAGGGTTGAAAATTGATGATGTGGCTTCGAATGGTGCATTTTGAACACACGAAAAGCCTGGAGTTCAAATAAGTTCAAGAAAATGAAATGCCTTTTGTAACCGATGAGTTTCCGTCCGAAACCCCGATACTTCGAAAAGGACTGTCCGTTTTGTACACGAAGTGCATCCAGTTTTTGCCGTAACCCACTCAACTTTTTAGCACATGCTATGTGGGTGAAAGGTTGATACCATGCCAACTTTCAACATTTTCAGAGTTCATTTGTACTGGTTTTCAATTTCAGGGTCATTTAGCTCAAAAAAATCATTAAATGCATGAAAAATACCAAATGAAGTCAGAAAGGGTTGAAAATTGATGATGTGGCTTCGAATGGTGCATTTTGAACACACGAAAAGCCTGGAGTTCAAATAAGTTCAAGAAAATGAAATGCCTTTTGTAACCGATGAGTTTCCGTCCGAAACCCCGATACTTCGAAAGGGACTGTCCGTTTTGTACACGAAGTGCATCCAGTTTTTGCCGTAACCCACTCAACTTTTTAGCACATGCTATGTGGGTGAAAGGTTGATACCATGCCAACTTTCAACATTTTCAGATTTCATTTGTACTGCTTTTCAATTTCAGGGTCATTTAGCTCAAAAAAAATCATTAAATGCATGAAAAATACCTAATGAAGTCAGAAAGGGTTGAAAATTGATGATGTGGCTTCGAATGATGCATTTTGAACACATGAAAAGCCTGGAGTTCAAATAAGTTCAAGAAAATGAAATGCCTTTTGTAACCGATGACTTTCCCTCCGAAACTCCGATACTTCAAAAGGGACTGTCCGTTTTGTACACGAAGTGCATCCAGTTTTTGCCGTAACCCACTCAACTTTTTAGCACATGCTATGTGGGTGAAAGATTGATACCATGCCAACTTTCAACATTTTCAGAGTTCATTTGTAGTGCTTTTCAATTTCAGGGTCATTTAGCTCAAAAAAATCATTAAATGCATGAAAAATACCAAATGAAGTCAGAAAGGGTTGAAAATTGATAATGTGGCTTCGAATGGTGCATTTTGAACACACGAAAAGCCTGGAGTTCAAATAAGTTCAAGAAAATGAAATGCCTTTTGTAACCGATGAGTTTCCGTCCGAAACCCCGATACTTCGAAAAGGACTGTCCGTTTTGTACACGAAGTGCATCCAGTTTTTGCCGTAACCCACTCAACTTTTTAGCACATGCTATGTGGGTGAAAGGTTGATACCATGCCAACTTTCAACATTTTCGGAGTTCATTTGTAGTGCTTTTCAATTTCAGGGTCATTTAGCTCAAAAAAATCATTAAATGCATGAAAAATACCAAATGAAGTCAGAAAGGGTTGAAAATTGATGATGTGGCTTCGAATGGTGCATTTTGAACACACGAAAAGCCTGGAGTTCAAATAAGTTCAAGAAAATGAAATGCCTTTTGTAACCGATGAGTTTCCGTCCGAAACCCCGATACTTCGAAAGGGACTGTCCGTTTTGTACACGAAGTGCATCCAGTTTTTGCCGTAACCCACTCAACTTTTTAGCACATGCTATGTGGGTGAAAGGTTGATACCATGCCAACTTTCAACATTTTCAGAGTTCATTTGTAGTGCTTTTCAATTTCAGGGTCATTTAGCTCAAAAAATCATTAAATGCATGAAAAATACCAAATGAAGTCAGAAAGGGTTGAAAATTGATGATGTGGCTTCGAATGGTGCATTTTGAACACACGAAAAGCCTGGAGTTCAAATAAGTTCAAGAAAATGAAATGCCTTTTGTAACCGATGAGTTTTCGTCCGAAACCCCGATACTTCGAAAGGGACTGTCCGTTTTGTACACGAAGTGCATCCAGTTTTTGCCGTAACCCACTCAACTTTTTAGCACATGCTATGTGGGTGAAAGTTTGATACCATGCCAACTTTCAACATTTTCAGATTTCATTTGTACTGCTTTTCAATTTCAGGGTCATTTAGCTCAAAAAAAATCATTAAATGCATGAAAAATACCAAATGAAGTCAGAAAGGGTTGAAAATTGATGATGTGGCTTCGAATGATGCATTTTGAACACATCAAAAGCCTGGAGTTCAAATAAGTTCAAGAAAATGAAATGCCTTTTGTAACCGATGACTTTCCCTCCGAAACTCCGATACTTCGAAAGGGACTGTCCGTTTTGTACACGAAGTGCATCCAGTTTTTGCCGTAACCCACTCAACTTTTTAGCACATGCTATGTGGGTGAAAGGTTGATACCATGCCAACTTTCAACATTTTCAGAGTTCATTTGTAGTGCTTTTCAATTTCAGGGTCATTTAGCTCAAAAAAATCATTAAATGCATGAAAAATACCAAATGAAGTCAGAAAGGGTTGAAAATTGATGATGTGGCTTCGAATGGTGCATTTTGAACACACGAAAAGCCTGGAGTTCAAATAAGTTCAAGAAAATGAAATGCCTTTTGTAACCGATGAGTTTCCGTCCGAAACCCCGATACTTCGAAAAGGACTGTCCGTTTTGTACACGAAGTGCATCCAGTTTTTGCCGTAACCCACTCAACTTTTTAGCACATGCTATGTGGGTGAAAGGTTGATACCATGCCAACTTTCAACATTTTCGGAGTTCATTTGTAGTGCTTTTCAATTTCAGGGTCATTTAGCTCAAAAAAATCATTAAATGCATGAAAAATACCTAATGAAGTCAGAAAGGGTTGAAAATTGATGATGTGGCTTCGAATGGTGCATTTTGAACACACGAAAAGCCTGGAGTTCAAATAAGTTCAAGAAAATGAAATGCCTTTTGTAACCGATGAGTTTCCGTCCGAAACCCCGATACTTCGAAAGGGACTGTCCGTTTTGTACACGAAGTGCATCCAGTTTTTGCCGTAACCCACTCAACTTTTTAGCACATGCTATGAAGGTGAAAGGTTGATACCATGCCAACTTTCAACATTTTCAGAGTTCATTTGTAGTGCTTTTCAATTTCAGGGTCATTTAGCTCAAAAAATCATTAAATGCATGAAAAATACCAAATAAAGTCAGAAAGGGTTGAAAATTGATGATGTGGCTTCGAATGGTGCATTTTGAACACACGAAAAGCCTGGAGTTCAAATAAGTTCAAGAAAATGAAATGCCTTTTGTAACCGATGAGTTTCCGTCCGAAACCCCGATACTTCGAAAGGGACTGTCCGTTTTGTACAAGAAGTGCATCCAGTTTTTGCCGTAACCCACTCAACTTTTTAGCACATGCTATGTGGGTGAAAGTTTGATACCATGCCAACTTTCAACATTTTCAAAGTTCATTTGTAGTGCTTTTCAATTTCAGGGTCATTTAGCTCAAAAAAATCATTAAATGCATGAAAAATACCAAATGAAGTCAGAAAGGGTTGAAAATTGATGATGTGGCTTCGAATGGTGCATTTTGAACACACGAAAAGCCTGGAGTTCAAATAAGTTCAAGAAAATGAAATGCCTTTTGTAACCGATGAGTTTCCGTCCGAAACCCCGATACTTCGAAAGGGACTGTCCGTTTTGTACACGAAGTGCATCCAGTTTTTGCCGTAACCCACTCAACTTTTTAGCACATGCTATGTGGGTGAAAGGTTGATACCATGCCAACTTTCAACATTTTCAGAGTTCATTTGTACTGCTTTTCAATTTCAGGGTCATTTAGCTCAAAAAAATCATTAAATGCATGAAAAATACCAAATGAAGTCAGAAAGGGTTGAAAATTGATGATGTGGCTTCGAATGGTGCATTTTGAACACACGAAAAGCCTGGAGTTCAAATAAGTTCAAGAAAATGAAATGCCTTTTGTAACCGATGAGTTTCCGTCCAAAACCCCGATACTTCGAAAGGGACTGTCCGTTTTGTACACGAAGTGCATCCAGTTTTTGCCGTAACCCACTCAACTTTTTAGCACATGCTATGTGGGTGAAAGGTTGATACCATGCCAACTTTCAACATTTTCAGAGTTCATTTGTAGTGCTTTTCAATTTCAGGGTCATTTAGCTCAAAAAATCATTAAATGCATGAAAAATACCAAATGAAGTCAGAAAGGGTTGAAAATTGATGATGTGGCTTCGAATGGTGCATTTTGAACACACGAAAAGCCTGGAGTTCAAATAAGTTCAAGAAAATGAAATGCCTTTTGTAACCGATGAGTTTCCGTCCGAAACCCCGATACTTCGAAAAGGACTGTCCGTTTTGTACACGAAGTGCATCCAGTTTTTGCCGTAACCCACTCAACTTTTTAGCACATGCTATGTGGGTGAAAGGTTGATACCATGCCAACTTTCAACATTTTCAGAGTTCATTTGTACTGGTTTTCAATTTCAGGGTCATTTAGCTCAAAAAAATCATTAAATGCATGAAAAATACCAAATGAAGTCAGAAAGGGTTGAAAATTGATGATGTGGCTTCGAATGGTGCATTTTGAACACACGAAAAGCCTGGAGTTCAAATAAGTTCAAGAAAATGAAATGCCTTTTGTAACCGATGAGTTTCCGTCCGAAACCCCGATACTTCGAAAGGGACTGTCCGTTTTGTACACGAAGTGCATCCAGTTTTTGCCGTAACCCACTCAACTTTTTAGCACATGCTATGTGGGTGAAAGGTTGATACCATGCCAACTTTCAACATTTTCAGAGTTCATTTGTAGTGCTTTTCAATTTCAGGGTCATTTAGCTCAAAAAATCATTAAATGCATGAAAAATACCAAATGAAGTCAGAAAGGGTTGAAAATTGATGATGTGGCTTCGAATGGTGCATTTTGAACACACGAAAAGCCTGGAGTTCAAATAAGTTCAAGAAAATGAAATGCCTTTTGTAACCGATGAGTTTCCGTCCGAAACCCCGATACTTCGAAAAGTACTGTCCGTTTTGTACACGAAGTGCATCCAGTTTTTGCCGTAACCCACTCAACTTTTTAGCACATGCTATGTGGGTGAAAGGTTGATACCATGCCAACTTTCAACATTTTCAGAGTTCATTTGTACTGGTTTTCAATTTCAGGGTCATTTAGCTCAAAAAAATCATTAAATGCATGAAAAATACCAAATGAAGTCAGAAAGGGTTGAAAATTGATGATGTGGCTTCGAATGGTGCATTTTGAACACACGAAAAGCCTGGAGTTCAAATAAGTTCAAGAAAATGAAATGCCTTTTGTAACCGATGAGTTTCCGTCCGAAACCCCGATACTTCGAAAGGGACTGTCCGTTTTGTACACGAAGTGCATCCAGTTTTTGCCGTAACCCACTCAACTTTTTAGCACATGCTATGTGGGTGAAAGGTTGATACCATGCCAACTTTCAACATTTTCAGATTTCATTTGTACTGCTTTTCAATTTCAGGGTCATTTAGCTCAAAAAAAATCATTAAATGCATGAAAAATACCTAATGAAGTCAGAAAGGGTTGAAAATTGATGATGTGGCTTCGAATGATGCATTTTGAACACATGAAAAGCCTGGAGTTCAAATAAGTTCAAGAAAATGAAATGCCTTTTGTAACCGATGACTTTCCCTCCGAAACTCCGATACTTCGAAAGGGACTGTCCGTTTTGTACACGAAGTGCATCCAGTTTTTGCCGTAACCCACTCAACTTTTTAGCACATGCTATGTGGGTGAAAGATTGATACCATGCCAACTTTCAACATTTTCAGAGTTCATTTGTAGTGCTTTTCAATTTCAGGGTCATTTAGCTCAAAAAAATCATTAAATGCATGAAAAATACCAAATGAAGTCAGAAAGGGTTGAAAATTGATAATGTGGCTTCGAATGGTGCATTTTGAACACACGAAAAGCCTGGAGTTCAAATAAGTTCAAGAAAATGAAATGCCTTTTGTAACCGATGAGTTTCCGTCCGAAACCCCGATATTTCGAAAAGGACTGTCCGTTTTGTACACGAAGTGCATCCAGTTTTTGCCGTAACCCACTCAACTTTTTAGCACATGCTATGTGGGTGAAAGGTTGATACCATGCCAACTTTCAACATTTTCGGAGTTCATTTGTAGTGCTTTTCAATTTTAGGGTCATTTAGCTCAAAAAAATCATTAAATGCATGAAAAATACCAAATGAAGTCAGAAAGGGTTGAAAATTGATGATGTGGCTTCGAATGGTGCATTTTGAACACACGAAAAGCCTGGAGTTCAAATAAGTTCAAGAAAATGAAATGCCTTTTGTAACCGATGAGTTTCCGTCCGAAACCCCGATACTTCGAAAGGGACTGTCCGTTTTGTACACGAAGTGCATCCAGTTTTTGCCGTAACCCACTCAACTTTTTAGCACATGCTATGTGGGTGAAAGGTTGATACCATGCCAACTTTCAACATTTTCAAAGTTCATTTGTAGTGCTTTTCAATTTCAGGGTCATTTAGCTCAAAAAAAATCATTAAATGCATGAAAAATACCAAATGAAGTCAGAAAGGGTTGAAAATTGATGATGTGGCTTCGAATGGTGCATTTTGAACACACGAAAAGCCTGGAGTTCAAATAAGTTCAAGAAAATGAAATGCCTTTTGTAACCGATGAGTTTCCGTCCGAAACCCCGATACTTCGAAAGGGACTGTCCGTTTTGTACACGAAGTGCATCCAGTTTTTGCCGTAACCCACTCAACTTTTTAGCACATGCTATGTGGGTGAAAGGTTGATACCATGCCAACTTTCAACATTTTCAGAGTTCATTTGTACTGGTTTTCAATTTCAGGGTCATTTAGCTCAAAAAAATCATTAAATGCATGAAAAATACCAAATGAAGTCAGAAAGGGTTGAAAATTGATGATGTGGCTTCGAATGGTGCATTTTGAACACACGAAAAGCCTGGAGTTCAAATAAGTTCAAGAAAATGAAATGCCTTTTGTAACCGATGAGTTTCCGTCCGAAACCTCGATACTTCGAAAGGGACTGTCCGTTTTGTACACGAAGTGCATCCAGTTTCTGCCGTAACCCACTCAACTTTTTAGCACATGCTATGTGGGTGAAAGGTTGATACCATGCCAACTTTCAACATTTTCAGAGTTCATTTGTACTACTTTTCAATTTCAGGGTCATTTAGCTCAAAAAATCATTAAGTGCATGAAAAATACCAAATGAAGTCAGAAAGGGTTGAAAATTGATGATGTGGCTTCGAATGGTGCATTTTGAACACACGAAAAGCCTGGAGTTCAAATAAGTTCAAGAAAATGAAATGCCTTTTGTAACCGATGAGTTTCCGTCCGAAACCCCGATACTTCGAAAAGGACTGTCCGTTTTGTACACGAAGTGCATCCAGTTTTTGCCGTAACCCACTCAACTTTTTATCACATGCTATGTGGGTGAAAGGTTGATACCATGCCAACTTTCAACATTTTCAGAGTTCATTTGTACTGGTTTTCAATTTCAGGGTCATTTAGCTCAAAAAAATCATTAAATGCATGAAAAATACCAAATGAAGTCAGAAAGGGTTGAAAATTGATGATGTGCCTTCGAATGGTGCATTTTGAACACACGAAAAGCCTGGAGTTCAAATAAGTTCAAGAAAATGAAATGCCTTTTGTAACCGATGAGTTTCCGTCCGAAACCCCGATACTTCGAAAAGGACTGTCCGTTTTGTACACGAAGTGCATCCAGTTTTTGCCGTAACCCACTCAACTTTTTAGCACATGCTATGTGGGTGAAAGGTTGATACCATGCCAACTTTCAACATTTTCGGAGTTCATTTGTAGTGCTTTTCAATTTCAGGATCATTTAGCTCAAAAAAATCATTAAATGCATGAAAAATACCAAATGAAGTCAGAAAGGGTTGAAAATTGATGATGTGGCTTCGAATGGTGCATTTTGAACACACGAAAAGCCTGGAGTTCAAATAAGTTCAAGAAAATGAAATGCCTTTTGTAACCGATGAGTTTCCGTCCGAAACCCCGATACTTCGAAAGGGACTGTCCGTTTTGTACACGAAGTGCATCCAGTTTTTGCCGTAACCCACTCAACTTTTTAGCACATGCTATGTGGGTGAAAGGTTGATACCATGCCAACTTTCAACATTTTCAAAGTTCATTTGTAGTGCTTTTCAATTTCAGGGTCATTTAGCTCAAAAAAATCATTAAATGCATGAAAAATACCAAATGAAGTCAGAAAGGGTTGAAAATTGATGATGTGGCTTCGAATGATGCATTTTGAACACATGAAAAGCCTGGAGTTCAAATAAGTTCAAGAAAATGAAATGCCTTTTGTAACCGATGAGTTTCCGTCCGAAACCCCGATACTTCGAAAGGGACTGTCCGTTTTGTACACGAAGTGCATCCAGTTTTTGCCGTAACCCACTCAACTTTTTAGCACATGCTATGTGGGTGAAAGGTTGATACCATGCCAACTTTCAACATTTTCAGAGTTCATTTGTACTGCTTTTCAATTTCAGGGTCATTTAGCTCAAAAAAATCATTAAATGCATGAAAAATACCAAATGAAGTCAGAAAGGGTTGAAAATTGATGATGTGGCTTCGAATGGTGCATTTTGAACACACGAAAAGCCTGGAGTTCAAATAAGTTCAAGAAAATGAAATGCCTTTTGTAACCGATGAGTTTCCGTCCGAAACCCCGATACTTCGAAAGGGACTGTCCGTTTTGTACACGAAGTGCATCCAGTTTTTGCCGTAACCCACTCAACTTTTTAGCACATGCTATGTGGGTGAAAGGTTGATACCATGCCAACTTTCAACATTTTCAGAGTTCATTTGTAGTGCTTTTCAATTTCAGGGTCATTTAGCTCAAAAAATCATTAAGTGCATGAAAAATACCAAATGAAGTCAGAAAGGGTTGAAAATTGATGATGTGGCTTCGAATGGTGCATTTTGAACACACGAAAAGCCTGGAGTTCAAATAAGTTCAAGAAAATGAAATGCCTTTTGTAACCGATGAGTTTCCGTCCGAAACCCCGATACTTCGAAAAGGACTGTCCGTTTTGTACACGAAGTGCATCCAGTTTTTGCCGTAACCCACTCAACTTTTTAGCACATGCTATGTGGGTGAAAGGTTGATACCATGCCAACTTTCAACATTTTCAGAGTTCATTTGTACTGGTTTTCAATTTCAGGGTCATTTAGCTCAAAAAAATCATTAAATGCATGAAAAATACCAAATGAAGTCAGAAAGGGTTGAAAATTGATGATGTGGCTTCGAATGGTGCATTTTGAACACACGAAAAGCCTGGAGTTGAAATAAGTTCAAGAAAATGAAATGCCTTTTGTAACCGATGAGTTTCCGTCCGAAACCCCGATACTTCGAAAGGGACTGTCCGTTTTGTACATGAAGTGCATCCAGTTTTTGCCATAACCCACTCAACCTTTTAGCACATGCTATGTGGGTGAAAGGTTGATACCATGCCAACTTTCAACATTTTCAGAGTTCATTTGTAGTGCTTTTCAATTTCAGGGTCATTTAGCTCAAAAAAATCATTAAATGCATGAAAAATACCAAATGAAGTCAGAAAGGGTTGAAAATTGATGATGTGGCTTCGAATGGTGCATTTTGAACACACGAAAAGCCTGGAGTTCAAATAAGTTCAAGAAAATGAAATGCCTTTTGTAACCGATGAGTTTCCGTCCGAAACCCCGATACTTCGAAAGGGACTGTCCGTTTTGTACACGAAGTGCATCCAGTTTTTGCCGTAACCCACTCAACTTTTTAGCACATGCTATGTGGGTGAAAGGTTGATACCATGCCAACTTTCAACATTTTCAGAGTTCATTTGTACTGCTTTTCAATTTCAGGGTCATTTAGCTCAAAAAAATCATTAAATGCATAAAAAATACCAAATGAAGTCAGAAAGGGTTGAAAATTGATGATGTGGCTTCGAATGGTGCATTTTGAACACACGAAAAGCCTGGAGTTCAAATAATTTTCATAAAGAATTTTTTTGTTAGAAACTTTAATAGCAAACTAAAATAACCAAATCTGTTTTTGATTAAAACAGACATTTAAAATAACCTAAAACTTACCAAATTGAATATAATGATAAAACACAGTAACATTAAATAGCAGGAAAAAGAATCACTCAAAAATCTATTTTTTTAGTAAAGTTATTCACAAACTAGTTATTCACACCAATTTAAAAGAATTCAAATTTAAACTATTCAAATTTGGAAACTAATGGCACTAACAGAAAGTTTATAATTTTTGTGACCTAAAAGCAAAAAGAATCACTGAAAAACTGTAAGTAGAAACAAAAGAAAATAAATAAAGCAAAAAAGAAAACAAAAAAAAGTAGAAAAAAATTAAAAAAAAATGCCGCCTACTTCGGGCCCGCTGCCGGCCTAGAAGGCCCACAGGCAGGGGTGTGCAATTAGGCCCGTAAGCCTGCTGTTGAGAGGAGCTCGAGAGGTTGTGCACAGCAGCGCTTATAAACCACTCTCGAGCCCTCTCAACTAGCGAGGTGGGACTAAACATTTGGCCCCGGGCAGCACCACCCGTTGGTCCCGGTTGGTGGCACCAACCGGGACCAATGCCCACCTTTGGTCCCGGTTGGTGCCACCAACCGAGACCAATGGTCCCTGTTTCCCGCCCTTTGGGCTGACGAAAAGAGACCTTTGGTCCCGGTTTGTGGCACCAACCGGGACGAAAGGTCCCTGTTTCCCGCCCTTTGGGCTGACGAAAAGAGACCTTTGGTCCCGGTTGGTGGCACCAACCGGGACCAAAGGGCGGCATTGGTCCCGGTTGGTGCCACCAACCGGGACTAAAGGTCTGTGTATATAAGCCACGCACTTTGCAGTTTCTCCAAATCGTGTTCTTCTCCGCCCGACTCCCTGCTCCTCGTTGCCGTCGCCGCCGAGCCCTGCCCCGACGCCGTCAGGCTGCTCCACCTCGCCGTCGTCGCCGTCGCCGAGCTGCCCCCGACGCCGTCCCCGCACCCACTGTGAGCCGCCTCGCCGTTCCCCTCCTCTCATCCTCCCCCCCCCCCCCCCGCGCCCCGACGCCGTTGCCCGCCGCGCCGTTCCCCTCCTCTCCTCCTCCCCCCCCCCCCCCGCGCCCCGACGCCGTCGCCCGCCGCCCGCCGCCCATCGTCCGCCATCCGCCGCGCTCTGCGAGCCGTCGCCCGCCGCCCGCCGTCCGCCCGCGCCCCGTCGCCCGTCGCCCGCCGCGCTCTGCGAGCCGTAGCTCTGCTTGTCGCGCCCCGTCGCCCGTCGTCCGCCGTCGGGAAGGGCCTCGCCGGCTTAACTCCGGCGACGCTGACGTGGCGCTGACGTGGCATGTCGTTCATGTATATGTTTTTTTCATGTATATGTGTGTATATGTCCATGTATATATGTATGTGTATGTATGGATGGATGAATGGATGGATGTATATATGCATGCATGTTAAATATATGTTGATTTTTTTATATGATGAATGTTTATGTTTTAGTTGTTTTATGTTTTATTTAATTATTAGGAGTCTTAGGAAAAAATTAGTATGTGTATGTTAGATTACAGAAAAAAATTGGTTTTATGAAAAATTAGTGATTAAACGATAAGAAAACGTTCTCATAGGAATTTGTCTCGACGTCGACGATGCCCGGCCCTCATCCTCGTCGTCGAGTGGTCCGCGAGAGCCTGCTTGATAGGCGCCATGTCCGGGACTGGGCTCCGCCGGGCTGGCACTGGGAGGTGCTACCTTCCCGGGCTCGGAGGTTGGTGAGGAATCCAGGTCTCGTCGTCGACCCGGAGCTTCTGTGGTGGCGGTTACGCGGGCCACTTTCGGTGCGGAGGGAGCGGGCCCCCGTGGAGGTGGTACGTCGCCGTGTCAGGGAGGAGGACGAGCACGTCCGTCGCTACATGGCGGCGTTGGACGCCCGGTTCGACAATACCTGGCAGATTCTTCAGGGATCTCACCCGAGTTATGATCCCGTGATGGTTCCTTATCTTTGGGTGTCCACCGCCGGCGACTCAGAGACTGCTAGTGAACCTAGTTCACCGTCCTCCACTTTGGATTCTAGGATATTCGATCTGTATTAGTGATCTTATATGATAATATTCGAGATGTATTAGTTCATATTTGATGATGCATTAACTGGATTGTTCGGGATGATGTATTAGTTAATATCGAGTGCTTGTGTTTTGCCAGTCATTGCAGCAAAACATAGGGAATTTTTTCTATGTCATTGCTCGATATATGGAATGGGTTGACTTCAGGTCTGTTTTGGCTCCTTGTGTGTCTTTCAGTGAGGGAGAGTGTCCACCATATATATATATATATGAGAGAGGAAGAATCCCGACTGTTGTCGTGGGGGTCGCTTCTCCTTCTTTTCCTTGTGCTAGATATTTGTAATGCACTAGGGAAAGAAGGAGTAGCGACCATCACCGACGGTCGATATATGAGAGAGGAAGAATCCCGACTGTTGTCGTGGGGGTCGCTTCTCCTTCGTTCCCGTGTGCTAGACATTTTGGTGTAATGCACTCGGGGACGAATGGAGGAGCCACCATCACCGACGGTCGCAATATCAAAGGGAGTGCCCACCATATACGTGAGATGAGAGTTTAGGAAGCAAAGACTCGACAGACCTAAAGTCAACCCGTTGCATATTTTGAGTAATAGTGATCTGTGTGTTGATCAGTTTCCTGGTAGTTGCCTTCGATCGATTTTAAATGTTTCAACTATGAACATAGGAAATGTCTGACGACGATAGCGAAAGGGAATTCGGTATGTGCGAATACTGCGAAGACGAGCGCGGTCTGTGCGACACGACTCACCTAGTTGATGGTAGGCGCTTCAGCATCGTGCTGGATGAGACCTTCGAAGTGGATACAGTAAGTCACAACGACAAGTCTTTTTTCGTAATTAAGCATGACTTCTGCTTCTTTTGCTTCAACTTATAATTTTAATTTTTTACTATTCTACTAGCGTATCCCCTGCCATGCAAGAAGATATGTCTTGGATAAGATTGGTTTCAATACTAAAGAAAGTATGGAGGTAAAGATAGTTCACTTGAGGACCGAGCATGGTTATACTTTTGCCGTAAAATTGTACAATGCAGACACCTACTCCTTTTTTGAATGCAAAAGTTGGCAAGCACTATGCAAGGCTTATGCATTTGAGCCTAATATGCTTATCACCTTTGATATTCGTCCGGAAGATGAAATTGAAGGTAATATCGACATCTGGGTCGATGTGCAGACACCTCCAGTTCTACCATTATGTGAGTTTCTCAACCATATTTATTATGATTCCGATTCTGCCTCCTTGTGAGTTTGTTAAACATATTTATTATGTAATTTATATTGTTTATTTCAAAATAGTTGACAGCTTATTTCCATAGACAGCTTATTTTCATTCTTCAAAAAATGTACGGAAGATGGTAGACACAACTTACTACACCGATGACGCAGAATTAACTTGTCAGGAGAAAAATCATCTTATCGCATTTATTAATGATCTTCAGAATTACAATACCTATTATCAAACTCCTACACATTATGGTCAATACGTGCCTCTAGTGCACGTGTTGAACTACGGTAACATCCATGGAGATCGCATGGTAAGATTTTTTACTATTACGACATCCGTGCATCTTTTGCATAAATTATTATTAAAACTAAACTACATTGCTAACTACGAAGTTATTACTATGTTTTTCAACAGAAAATCCCGAATGATTGTGTGCCTCATCTGATGTTTCCGAAAGGTCACCTTGATGTTATGAGCTTACTGCCACCATTGAAGACATGAATTGGAGACATTGAAGACATGAGCTTACTGCCACCATTGAATGTCATCATATGCATCACTATTGAAGACATGAATTGGAGACATTGAAGACATGAGCTTACTGCCACCATTGAAGACATGAATTGGAGACATTGAAGACATGAGCTTACTGCCACCATTGAATGTCATCATATGCATCACCATTGAAGACATGAATTGGAGACATTGAAGACATGAGCTTACTGCCACCATTGAAGACATGAGCTTACTGCCACCATTGAATGTCATCATATGCATCACTATTGTCCATACCGGATTTCTAAAACCGATGAAGACATGACAATCAAAGATTGAAAAAAATGTATGGTCGATCGTAGGGAGCTACTTGGAAGCAACATTGTGCGACGTGCAAGAATTGGAGACAGGATAATCTCCATTCTCCATAATGGAGAGTCAGGGCCTATCTTGTTTTATGCTATTTTACCTAAGAGAGGCCGGGTAGTTAGGTCCTAGCTAATACTCATGATCATGTGCTAAGAACAATTAAGTATGGTTGGTTAGATGACTATGGTGATGATGATCTAGTATGACTTGTTATTATGAAACTTGTTGTTCGACTAATCTCTCCGGAGAAAGAGAGGTCGATCACTCCTCTCTGTATATGTTCATGACGATCTTATGTACTTACTGGTTCCTTCATTTGCTTACTACCTAGCGTGTCGAGTTCTCTCTATACGTATGGTACGTAGCGTCGACCAAGCACGGAGATAAGAGAGGTCACTTCTCTCTAGGTAGCTATTAGCTAGCTAACACAATATATGAAACCCCCAAATTAACCCTCCAAAACCCCCAACCCCCCCCCCCCCCCCCCCCTTTCAAAAAAAAAACCCTAGCTCCTGAGCTGTTGACGCGTGGATGCTTATTGGTCCCGGTTGGTATTACCAACCGGGACTAAAGGCCCTCCTGCCTGGGCTCGCCGCAGCGGCCACGTGGAGCACCATCTGTCCCGGTTCGTAAGCGAACCGGAACTAAAGGTATTGGGCTTTAGTCCCGACCATTTAGTCCCGGTTCCAGAACCGGGACTAAAGGCCCTTACGAACCGGGACAAATGGGCCCTTTCCTACTAGTGGCTGTTCGCCGGCGCTGTTTTCCTGGCACCGCAAACGGCGACGGCCCGTGTGCCAGATGAGCTCCTTGCTGTAGTTCAGCATCCCGAACGCATATCACATTTTGACATCTGCCGTCTGGTCGTCGATGTGCTGCGTAAAGGCGCGGTGGCTGCAAGGGATATGCTGCCACTTCAGCCAAGCAAGATGATACTGCCAGGATGCCTGCTAGTGCCGCTGGTGCGTGTACGCTCTCTTTGTTGTTTGTTACTTCGCGCTTCCATTTTCTCTTCTCGATGACAAACTTGTGATTTTCGTCTTTCGTTTGGCTGATACAGATACTCTTTATGGACGCAAAGGAACACAGAGTTGATGCCTTGGGTGCTTTGCCGTTCCCTCGCATCGCTGACTACAGCAAATCGACGATGCAGGAGATGATGAAGAAACACTTCCCCCCAAAGCTTTTCGACAACCAGTCGATCAATGTGAGGGGGAGGAGGGAAACATTTGTTCTCACCATGCTTAGGCAGCTTTGTAATTGATTTCTTTATATTGAACGAAGTTTTTTGTTGTGATACAGTTCGTGGACGGTGATGCAACAACTGAGACACCCGGTGTCGTGAATCCTGGTACCCCTGCTGACTTTGAAGCACAAGCAACGAGCGCTGCTGGCCCGTCTGATGATCCTGGTGATGCAGGAGCTTGTGGTGGAGACAACCTAGGAGGGGATGAAAGCATCAAGGCGAAGGTGAGAGACAAAAAAATGAGTACTGAAACTGAATTTCTGTTCGGGCTGATATAACTGTCTACTGAAACTGAATTTCAGATAACCAGAGCTGCAGTTGCAGCACTGTCTCTCAGTCTCGAGAGGACTAAGCTGGGAGACGCAAAGGATCTGGAGTGCTTGGAAGAATCTATGAGGATCATTGAGTTGGAGAGGAAGAAGAAGACCATGCAAATAATGAAACTGGGCTGTGAGAGGAAGCAAAAAGAAATGAAGGACATGTTGGACAAGTTTGTTGCTTAGGTCATGCAGCTCTTGTCCTATGAACCTGGGACTGGTGGTTCCGAGTGGTCGGAGCGTGCAACTAATCGTTTCATGTCGCTTCCTGAAGGCGACCAAGGTGCGTTTACCTATGTCTATATCTTACTATTACTGCTGTTGTTATGTTTGATGTGTCCGATGTACCGATCGGTTCGTTCTGATTGTCTCACACACTAGTTAATATATATAATTCTTAGAATAAATTTTTACCTGTGGCTGTATTTTAATACTGCTGGTGTGGTTAGAGTTCATGTGTGCAGTATGTTGCCAATTGGTTCCTTCTAATTGTCATGCACGCTAGTTTAAAATGTATAGTTCTGCAAATCATAGCGAAAAGTGTATAAAAAAACGAAATGGTTTTTATGAATGTATGGCTATTGAAATGTAAAAAAAGGTATGGTCCTGTTTTGGTTTGGTGTGATAACATCCTTGTTTTCCCGCCACCCAGGTCGCGAGGCATTGGCTGCGCTAGCTAGGGGCGCAGCATCGGCAATTCAAAGTGCCGCCATGAACCGTGTGTGTGATGGATCAGGTGGGGGCCTCTCTGATACTCTGTTTTGCCATGTTCTTGGTCACTGCTTGTTTCCGCTGCTGATTTGTGTGATTTTGTATGTTCTGCCACCGTGATCGAGAAGGCGATGTTGCTGGTTCCGCCGTGCACACAGGTTTGCACTACCCTCGTGTCCTGTTTTTTCAGGCTGCATCTTTGGCTAACATTGTTTGTGCAAAATTTAGTAGCTAAAAATTCATGAATCGGGCGTGTGGTTTTGTTGTTTTTGTTGAGCAGTTGTCCATGGTGTTGGGTCTAGCACACCAATGGATGTTGATGTAGCCAGCCACATCCCTGACCTGAATGGTGAGAGCATGAAAAGATTAACACATGCTGCACTTTGTCGCTGGGTTTGCCTAACCACCCTTGTTTTTTATATATCAGATTACCATGTGTTTTGTTTCTATGGAAAATGTTGTTACAGCTCCAGATTTAGATAGAGGAACTAACAAAAAAAGTTGTATATTCTGCAGCTGTGAGTAACCCTGCTCCTGAATTAGTTGACCCCAGCAGTGCGGCGCAGTCTGGTATTCCGGGGCATACCGGTGCTTCGATGCAAGCGCCGACGCCGCTTGCCTCTATTGTCTACAGAAGAATCGAGCTACTGGTATATCGATGCCGACGCCGACGCCGCTTGCCGACGCCGCTTGCCTCTATGGCTCCTCCGCCTGCTGGTGATGGTGGTATTGGTGCTTATGATGGTGACGACAGCTCTACTGGTATTTATTTTTTCCGTTGGCGCAATGACTAGTGACCTTCCTTTTATTGGGTTTTGGGTTGACAGTTTTTTTCCCTTGTCTACAGAAGAATCGAGCTCGGACACAGATGATGATTCCAGTGATAGCAGTGGGCATAGCATTGACTTTTTAGGCGATGGTGCGCATTATGAGATATCTTCTGATGACGAGCCACCAAGGCAGATCAGGCGCCATAGTATTAACACTCCGCGTCGGAACTTGTCCATTCAACAGCCAGTGTTTGACAACTCAGCTCCACATGAAAATGGTGCTGGTGCGTCCAATTTCTTTCCGTGTGTGGGCTTGTGTTTTATTGCAGCAGATTTGCTTGTGGGAGCTGATGTTTTTGATGATGTCTTGATGCAGCTCCAGTTGTTGCAGCTCCTGCTGTTCCGGTGCATCTTGCACCCTTTGTGATCGACAATGGGCGATTTGGCTTGTCCCCATTCCAGCTTGGTGTTTCCCACCCTCCACCGCCGATCCATTGGATCTCTTTCTCCGAGAGTGCGGTGCAATGTCAAACCGATGAGATTTACATGTCAGTTACAAAAACTCTGTGAAATTTGTTTTTAGCAAAAATACGCCGGATATTGAAAGTGACTTGCTGTTTTTTGGGCTTGTTATTGTGAATTCGTAAAAAAAAACACACACAGGGATTGGTTTATACATGGCATGCCTTGGGAGCTAATTGTTACTGGAGACAAAATGGTGGACAGTTTCCGTGAAAATGGTGACATGACCTACTATGGCTGTGTTTGGTTGGGCTGTGGATTTCTAAAAGCTGCTGCGGAAAATCTGCTGTGAAAAAGCAGCTGTGGAAAATCTGCTGTGAGAAAGCTAAAGGCCATTTGGGAAACTAGCTGTATGAGTTGTGGCTGTGGAGATAAATGTCTGAAATACCCCTAACGACTGAAAGATTGGTTGCATGTTGTTTAAAGATAATAACATCATTATTGGTTGATTTAGAGCAGTAATAAAATAATTATTCGAGTCTTATGATCAACATGATATTTCGACATGGCAAGAGAGTAGCATATTTTTATAAGGATAAATACGTGGCACACAAATAAAAATAACAAACAACTTATCACATAATCAACTAGCAGTTGAACCCAAACATTTCATCGTTCATAAATACATTAGTACATTCGAAAGCTTACACTTTTGGGAACAAAAGCCCAGCAACTAGATTACTAGGAGCGGCGCAAAATATTATGTACACTTCTACACCAACAACAAAGTAGAATGGTAGTTCGTCCGTGAGGAGATTAAAGAACTATGATTCATTCGAGGTCATCAAGGAGTTAGCAATTCTATCACGGACTATGTTCATGTCGACGATGTCAAGTCTCGCCGGAACACTATCTCCTTGGAGTCGAGGTACTTCCAAGTCCTCATCAGGAACATAATTCTCATCTTCATCACATTTGTCAAACTCCTCGTCGGGCAACTTGGTCTCACGGATGTAGTTGTGCAATGACATACAAGCAATAATAATCCTTTTTTGTGTACGAGGACAAAAGATTTGACATAGAAAATGCACATACCACAACACAAATTGTATTAACATGTACTTTGCCTCTTAACACCCTCTGTCCTTTCTTACCTACAGAATGTCTAAAAAGATCTACAAATAAATCTGCAGCTACATTTTGGGACTTCTGTAAACCACATTAACCTAGTCGTAATCATACATCTAAAATCACCAAACCAACCAACCAAATGGTCGCCGGTGCTTCTTCTGTGAATCTGAAGACTCCAAACCAATACAGTACAAATCTGACTGTAATCAACAAAGAAAAATTCGTAACTACCTTCAGCGAGCTAGCTTGTGCTGGGGCAGCTCGGATGGGTGGAGAAGCTCGTCCGGCGGATGGGGGGACGGAGGCGTCCGGCGGTGGTGGCTAGCTAGCCGGTGCTCCTCTCCCCTTGCAGCAGCAGCGGCAGGGCAAGAGCACGAGGCGGCCGGCGGACGGCGGCGCCGAGCCGTCGCCGCGGAGGAGAGGGAGGTCGACGCGGCCGGCGGAGGAGAGGGAGGTCGACCCGTCGCGGCGGAGGAGAGGGAGGTCGAGGCGGCCGGCGGAGGAGAGGGAGGTCGAGGCGGACGGCGGAGGAGAGGGAGCTCGAGGCGGCCGGCGGAGGAGAGGGAGCTGACGGCGGGGCCGCGCCGTCGCGGCGGAGGAGAGGGCCGGCGTCAAGAGTGGCGGCGGGGAGAAAATGGGGGGCGCTCGCTCGTTCTCTCTCTGGACCGGGGTGGTGGTTCGATCTATTCTCCAATGGCAAACGTGGGTAATTTCCCATCTATTCGAGGGGTATGTCCAGTTGGCCATGGCAGCGAATCGAAGGAAGCACCTCCGTCGCTGCTTTCACCCGTGCGTGCATTTTGTGCTGCGCTGCCGCCGAATCGGGCTGCCAGTTTTCCCCGTTTGGTTTGGATTCGGCTGCACGGCAGCAAAATCTGGGTAGAAAAGCTGAACCAAACGGGGCCTATACCGTAGATGCTGGTGTTCGCATGTTCAATGAGAAGGAGAAGGACATGATGGAGGGCACTGGATATGATATGTGGCGTTGCATGGTGCTTGCCAACTTTGCGGTATGGTGAATGACATTCTTTCATATGAAAAAAAGTCATACATTTTTAGAGTTGCCCTTTCTCATCATGCTGCTTGTGTGTGTCGCAGGTTCAGTTCCTCTCAACACCTGGGGATTATGATATTTGATGCTGCTGTCAACATGTTCTACAACCTGCACTCTTGGGAGTGTGGCTTTGGTGTGAGATACGCCAAAAGCAGGCTGAATGTGCACCGGGCAAAGTTAAATTTTCTACGGTCATGCTGATACTTGTTAAATCTTCCCAGCACAGCGCTACAGGTTGCAAACTCTAGTTAATTAAAAATAAAGAAACGGATACATGCCCAGACACGTGGGCTGACATGTGCGTAGAAAAACGCTGCTACTCTCTCCTGCTACTCATACTGCTAATCCCTAGTGGGTCATAATGCGACACCGTAGTGCTTCAAAAGAACTACTCTAGCTGATGTTCCCTGATAGCATGGCTTCTGACGAGATGTATCCGACGGAAGCTTTCATGTGCGCCCCAGTAGAGCCAAGGTGAGGATGATGTTGACCACGGTGTTCGCCATCAACGCTATCATCATCCAGGTTGGTGCTTCCCTGGTGTTTTGGAGTGCTCGCGCTGCCGGCAGCACATGAGGAGCCGGCGGGGGCGACGGCCCCGGCATCTGCGTCTGGAACCCATGGATGCCAGCTCCTTGCGTTCCAACCGTCTGGGCACGGAGGGCCGCAGCTTGGCGCCTCCTGAGGATGCCGGCATAAGCTTCCTCCCACTTGAACCAGCCACATTTGTCCGGCCCCTGGGGGTGGTGATGCAATGAAAAAAGGACCAAAAATGCCAAGCCGACGGGTGTTAAGTATGGAGAGGGATTCCGCGTGCAAACCAAAGGAGATGGATTTTGGGAACGAATCGAGACTTACATTGTCAATTGGGCACTTGTAGAAGCGCTTGCCGAAGTTGGGGCCTGGTACCCCGCTGATGTTCGTCTCCACCTGCACCTCGCCGCACTCCGGGCACGTGATGAGCGGCAGGTGCTGTACCCTAACCCTGGAACGAACTGAGGATGAAGATGAAGCCATGGCGATTGTGTTTTTGCTTCAGCGCCGCTCCAATGCAGGGCAACCGTTCGTATATATACAGGGGTAAGCACAGCGCAAACGGCTCGATTCCATCAACTTTTGAACTCGCAAAAGCGGCTACCTGCACGTAGTCAACAGCCGTGCCGTGGAACATCTGCACGTAGTCAACAGCCGTGCCGTGGAACATTTGGACCGAGTCAATCCCGTGTCGTGTGAAATAATTCTCTGGCATAACATGCGCGTGGCCGCGACAGGCAGCTGTGCGGCTCTCTTGTGCCTGCTAGTCTACCTGTACCCCTCCACTGCTGTGCCTGCTATTATACATGGGCTGCCACCGTAGAATTCCTAGCAAATACGAGCGCCTTTAAAACAGCTCTACTACAAATAAGGTAGCTACCTACCAGCTGGACACTGATCGCGACGAGTACGGGTGGCTCGCGATTCCGGCCTGCACGGTGCTCGGCCACCAAAACGCATTTTCGATGCCCAACCACATATGTCTACCTATATGTAAATTACAAGCAAATTTAGCGAGATTGTAATTTTTTTCATACTAAACTTTTATACTTATTTCAAATTAAGGGTAAAATATTACAATTGTAATTAATATATTTTTCTTTTACTTACACACATAACAATGTTTCCAAATAATATATATTATTATTATTATACAGTTGTAATGTATATATTTTAAAAATTATTCTTTAAAATTTAAATTGTATGAAAAAAATATTGTTAAAAAATCGTATTTATTTTCTAATATTGCATAAACTATATAGTGCGTACCCATATATTTTCATATCTATGCGTATGTTCATATATATCTTTAAATATTATTAAACATCGGGGTATAGATTTTTAAATCATATGCGCACTAACAAATATTTTTATTGGGGTTTCTAGTGTATGTTAGGCCGTCATATTGATAGAAACTTGTAGGGCATAGAAAATGTGACTTGAAAGTTGGATTCGATAATAGAATAATCGAAGAGCCAAAAATGTTATTGATTGTACTTTTGCGTATGCTTTTGTGTATGACTCGATTCTCTAACATGCTCGCCCATATTCACTTGGTTCAATTTGGTGCAAATGAGATGTCCTGCTCGTTTCTCAAATTAAAAATTGCGCAATGGTTTAAATATTCAAATCTGGTTATCATAATTTTCATTATGATACTAAGACATCCATTGTAATGAGAGACTAGTACACAAGTAATTTGTGTCTGCCTTCCCACCAGAAACCAATCAATTCGACTAGGTTTATGTGCTGGATCAGTCCAATTGAGCTCACCTTGGCCCTGAATTGCTTCTCTCCTTGGCGGTCACCATCAATCTTTTTCACTGCTATAGTAATTGTCGAGTCACTTAACATTCCCTTGTATACAGAACCAAAGCCATCACCTCCAAGCTTTTCTGAGAAGTTTTTAGTGGCACTAATAAGTCAGTGTATCTGAAGGCTATAATTCCACCAGCACTACCTTGATTGTTGTATAAAGGCAAACCACACCACTTGAATTTGTTCCTCCAAATCAGTAACAACAGCACGAACATTAGTAACCCAAAACCAATAATACTTGCAGCAGTAACAACTCGGACATTTGGTTTTCTTTTGTTTTTTCTGGAACCTGGGAGCAAATCTTTGGCGGCAAGGCGAAGGTAAAGAACATCTTCAGAATTATTATCATTGCCATCATTCAGATTTACACTAAGCAACTCCCCGTGCCAGACAGAGCATCTGCTATTGCTATAGGAATAAGCAGTGCAGGAGCAGGAACCGAGACATGCTTCTTCACGTTTGGTCTGAGTGGTAGCAACATCTATTATTTGCGGGTTGTAGGGCAATGGGGTGGAACATGTCTGATGAACTTGACATGTTTTTATTGTTACCACTAGTGCTGGAATGTAACGGTGTGTTTCTAATGCACCCTCTTGTTCGATCCTCAAACTCCCAATCCTGCGGTGACTTAAGGGCGAAGCTCTCCATACAGTCACAGAATGGATGTGCATTGCCGTTGCCGACCGTGAAAGGTCCGCATGTAGCAGGCGGGCTGCAGGGATCTGCAGCCTCGGAATATATGGTTTGCCAAGACTGGTTGGTTTGTGACCACATATTCAGCTTGACCTGACCAGAGATGTCTAGTAAGACAAACATGGAAGTTGATGATTCATCCAGTAAGGTGTACGTGTAGTACTCCTCTTGGTTATTATCGACATATATTGGGTTAATCAAACCTTTGGTCCGAGGATTCAAATCTAGTAATGACTTGAGTATTGGTATCAAAGATGATGATCCCGTGGTTGCATAAGTCAGATACTTTACCAGGGGGTTGTTGCGGCGCATGAGGACAATCCCGCTGGTGTCTTTTAGTTCAATGCTGAATGAACCAAGACCCAGATCAATGAGGCTCTTTTTTTATATGTACTGGCGACTGAAACTAGTGACCTTGTTCCGGCCCAACTTGGCGCCAGGAAGCCCAAATATGTCAGCACAGAAGGTCCCTCCCTAAAAAAATCAACAATAAAAGGTCCCTCCCTAAAAAAATGTCAGCACAGAAATACAACGATGTTGAGCAGACGTCGGCAAACTTAAAAAAAAAGGTAGAGAAAGAGCAGAAATTAACCAAAAGGGATGGTGCTAGTGCCAATATCAAACTCACATCTTCGGCACTTAAATTCAGCTTATGCTTAGACAAGCTTTGGGACAGCCCCAGGCTAGCAGAATAGGATAAGTGTACGAGGACTTAGCATGGTCATTGGTCAAGTCAATCACGAGGCTTCCAGCAAGCATACCATTCACCAACCCTCATGGCAATGGCTTCAATGAGCATGGCAGGCTGGCATAATAGGGGAAATGGCAACACACAGAGCAGCAAGTAATAGAACTCTGTTTTTAAGAGATAGAAAAAAATCATCAATATAATGGTAGACGTTATTTGGCAATGTCGGCAAATCGTAAATAAGTATCAGCGAGGGAGCTTCCTTCTATATCTCCTACAACTGGAAGTATATGTGTCAAGATCCCACATGGCATGCTATTTGTGAAAGGTCAGCCAACAAGGCAATGGCCTGACTGATCATGGTATTAACCTAAACCTAAAAAAAAATACCTCACTTATACGAGGATTATATTCTACAAATACAAATTCCATATATGTACAAAAGCTCCCCTAGAAACAAAAACAAAAGTTTGACCACAGAAATATAACAAATGCTGTAAGCTAGAGTTGGCAAACTTAGAACACATATGAGCTACAGAAGTTTCAGAGTGACGCCTTCTCTTGTTCAACCCATGTTAGGCTGGTTGCTTCATCCTTTTGTTTAACCCCCTTATCTTTTCTTCTTCTTTTTTCACCTGAGGGCATGTAAATCATGTAAACCTTTTTTATCTATATAAAAAATTACACTGCCTTCCCCTATGGTATTTCAGTCAAAAAAAAAGGGAACGATGGTCGTAGTGGAAATATCAGAGTGCCAGACCCATCTCTTTAGGACTGGTATTTAACTTCTACCTAAACAAGCTATGGCACCATCCTAGGGTAATTGGAGCATGGTCCAACCAGGATATAAGATTCATCGATCCATCTCATTAGGTCGAGATGAATCAATGCAACTTTCCGTTAGGTCGATCACATGCGAACTGTGAAGGCAGTCAATTCTCCCTCTCAGTGAACTTGTAAATGCGAATGGTTGGTCTACAAAATGTCAGAAAGAAAACACCTAACAGGCAAGCTTTTAATTTTATAGCATTGCCCGGTTCAGGATAAAGGAAATACAGCATACATCGATATCCAAAAGCAGAGCACCCATAGAATAGGCTGCCTCCTCTCTTATATTGGCAGAACAGGAAAAGTGGCAACACATGGAAAAGCAAGTAATATACGGATCTTTTTTAGAGAAGAAAAAAGATCAATGATCTAAACTAATATTCAGCACAACACTCACCGACTTACTCAGTCGACCAAAATAATGAAAGCAAACGGCAAGAGAGCTATTATCCATTGCTACTCCTGGAAGTTTGCCTTGCCGCCAGAGTAAGAAGCTTATGACAGCGGGAGGTTGCAGGGGACGGCGGAGACTGGTTGAGGATAGTGGCAACTGAAATGATTCGCTGCCGAGCTAGTCTGGAGGCGGAGCCATGACTGCGTCGGCTGGAATTCTGGTGAGCGAAGTCAGCGACCTTCATGATAGATAACCAACTTCAATGCAACAGCGGCAGCTCCCGTTACTCCACGGGGATCGTCAGTCACTATCTGCAATAAGACAATAACATTAGAAGGCTTCAGATGCATATAGTGTCAAGTAGCAGAGCATATGCCCACATTTCCTAACATATGGCTCCGGATCCCTGGCACACTGCTTTGCAACCACTAACACGAGTGGAGCGAACAATGTGCAATCTGATACCTGCCATGGCGTGTAAGCCCCAATTCATCAGTCATCACTAATGGATTTACGTCTGATAAAAATCCTGTTGGAATATGTTGGTGGAAAAGAGAGCTTCATTTTGGCACCCGCGGCAACGGCAAGGAAATTTTCTACTGTCAGTCACAATAGCACATGCCAGTCACTTGCAGAAATAGTAGCATCTTTGTAGCACATGTCAACTACCGAAAGAAATACTACGTAGCATTCTTCAAAATCCAACTAGTTTGGGAGATTAGAAGCGAACCTGCGGAGAGGATGGGAGATCCAACTACGTAGCATTCAGACTTGTGCAGTAGCATGAGCGTATCAATCTAGCTTGAAGAAGCAGCAGTAATTCCGGTGTAGTAGTCTAGCTTGCAGCGCGTGCCACGGTATATGAGACGAGAGGATGGGAGATTAGAAGCGAACCTGCGGAGGAGAAGGTGGTCGATGAGACGCTCCAGCTTGCCGCCGTCGAAGCGAGAGCAGGGGAGAGTCGGGGTCGTCGTAGAGGTGAGGTGCGCGTCACTCGAGCATCCGCCCCACCACGAACGACGCCCGCCTGCAGGCCGAGCATCGCTCGCCGGTATACTATCTCTGGCCGCCGCGGCGAGGCTGGGAGGCGACGGCGGAGGGGTGGGACAAGAGAGAGACGAACGGGGCGATCATGAATGGGCCGGCAATGAGAGGGCCTGCTGGGCTGGGCCTTCCGTGGGCCACCTCACGTCCTGTTGTGCTCCCCCCCCCCCCCCCCCCCCCCCCCCCTCACGTCCCCCCTTCTTTCAAAATACAAATTTAAATGCTTAAAAACGTTTGATTTTTTAAAATGTTCACAAGACATATCTATAATAATCTCTAAAGGGATTTATCCAAATTTCAAAATACACATGGAAAAACAAAAAATATAAATTTCCATGTGTATTTTGAGTTTGGATTTGAATTGTTATTATGGATTGTAGACACACATGTTGAGAACATTCACAAGAAAAAAAATCAAAAAAAAGGATTTTGGGAGCATGGGATTTTAAGGGGCGGGAACACTTGAATCCAACACTGGCGATATCTACATTCCTCCATTTATCTATATATTGAGTGATTCATTCGGTTATAGGCCGAGGTACACTAGTAGAAAAAGGCCCATTTGTCCCGGTTCCAGAGGCCCATTTGTCCCGGTTCTGGAACCGGGACTAAAGGGTCGGGACTAAAGCCCAAAACATTTAGTCCCGGTTTGCTTACGAACCGGGACCAAAGGCCCTCCACGTGGCCGCTGCAGGGAGCCCAGGCAGGAGGACCTTTAGTCCCGGTTGGTAACACCAACCGGGACCAAAAGGCATCCACGCGTCAGCATCTGGCAGGAGCTGGGGTTTTTGTTTTTTTTAAAGGGGGGGGGGGGTTAGGGGGTTTTGTAGGGTTAATTTAAGGGTTTCATATTGTGTTAGCTAGCTAATAGAGAGAAGTGTCCTCTCTTTCTCCGTGCTTGGTCGATGCTAACTACTATAGAGAGAACTCGACACGCTAGCTAGTAAGCAAATGAAGGAACCATTAAGTACATAAGATCGTCATGAACATATACAGAGAGAAGTGATCGACCTCTCTTTCTCCGAGAGATTGGTCGAACAACAAGTTTTCGTATATCTATCCGACGCTACTACATATATACAATATAACATCTTTTACAATCCCTAACATCATGTACCTAAGATCCAATCACAAATTCGAATGGTATTCTCCGTCTTTAGGTATGACGTGGTCAAGAAAGAATCCAGTCAATTCCTCTTGAATTGCTCGTATGCGATCATGTGGTAGGAGTTCATCCCGCATCTGCCAGATCTAATTTAAAGAAGGGGGTCAATACATGCATATATATGAATAAAACTCAACACAATTGATGGTAATATATAAAATAAAATTGTGAATATTATTTACGTACTTCAAATTGTTTGTCAGAGAAGCCCCGCTCAGAGGTCGAGTGGCGAATGAACTCGCATACGTAGTATGCACATAAAGAAGTCCCTTCTTTCTGGTACAAGCACTTTACGAGAATAGAGTTCAATCAAACTGATAAGCCAGCATGGTAATGATATATTGATGAAAATTTGAATCAATTAGAGATGCGCGGAACTAGCTAGTACTACTTACTTTGGGGTGCGTAAATCGCAACTCTTTGTTTAGACCGGGAACCTTTCGGGTGAACTTCTTCCAAACCTTGCCAGGCAAAGAAAATGATTACTTGATATCAGGAAATTAACGAAAGTTGCATGCCGATATGGTCCCGGTATTGACTGAACTTACTTCTTGAGCATTGCAGTCATGTCCGCATAATTCTCGGGATCTTTACGTCTCGAGTCTAAGACAGTTACTAATGCCCCGTCAAGCTTAATGGATAGCGGAATAAAGTGGAAACTGCGCACGCATATATAACTCATCAATTACATTACTTAACCTCGAGTAAGCGAAACCGAGTATACAGAGAAGACAACAACACTCACTTGAAGTTGTAAGGAAAGAGTATTTCCCTTTTGTTTTGATGTATAAGGAATGACTTTAGCAAGTTCTCCTCGGTCTCTTTGATTGAGTTTCGTACCGTCCATTCATTTACGGCATCTGGGCTAATGACCCCAACGTCGAAGATTCCTAGTTTTTTGCATTCGACGATCTTTAATCTGCATAATATAGTGAGGATAATTATATATACATGCAATGAACGAGCTGAGCTAGAGACTTAACTATAGAAGTAATACTTACAGACAGTAGGCAGTCATGAGTTGTTTGTCGAGGGCCAGTTGATTGTATAACTGAAATAACTCCACAAATTCAACAGACATCACGGTAAGTCCAATGAATTCGTGCTTTGGTAGTACTGCCATATACAAAGTGTCTCTCCCAGACTCCCTGCAGGTTTTCATGTACCACTCATGCAATTTGTACATCATCGTTGTTAGAGGAGGATGATCAGGTTTGACGAGAGGCTTCCCATACATGTATTCATATTTTTCTTTTGTTACCTCAGCCGTTTGAAAAATTACATCATCCCCCATAATCACCAGGATTGGTACCGGGCACCATCCCCGGATGATTTGCGACGATATCGCTAGACACCTTGAGCGGGGGGCACGATTGCTTCTCCTGTTCGCCGAGCTGGGGAATTGTTTTCCCACTTCTTCGTTCTGCTAACCTTGCATCACTAGAAGTACTTCCCGACCGCCGTGCTTCTTCATATGTCTTTTTAATAATACGGACATAGTTGGAATCCGGCGGAGGCGGTGGTGGTCGCTTCAAGGCATCGATAGTGCGCTTCACTTTCACCGGATCTAGCTTCTCCTTCGGAGGTGGAGTTTTCTTTGCAAAATGGGCCCTCAATTGGTCCTGACATATCTCCTCATTTTCAGACTCGGTCCTCTCATATGGTAACTTTTCTAGAGGCTTGAGAGATGGACCGTATCTGTATTCCCTCCCGCCTCTGCTTGTACTGCTAGCCGCCGAAGCGGCGGCGTCTCTCTTCCGTCGTTGCTTATGAGGCGGAGAAGGAGGCGGAGTGCTCCGACGCGCCAGAGGAGCCGGAGCGGCGGCGTCTGTCTTCCGCCATTGCCGACGAGGCTGAGGAGGAAGCGTACTGCTCCGACGTGACGGAGTAGGCGAAGGAGGAGGCGGAGTGCCCTCACGCGTCGGAGGAGCCGGAGAAGGAGGCGGGATCCCCTGATCACTCGCCGGAGGAGGAGGAGGAGGAGGAGGCGGAGTGCCCTGACTCACCGGAGGAGGAGGAGGAGGCGGAGGCGTCCAGTTTGGAAGCTTGATGTACTCCTTCTGCCATAGACATGTACTCCTCAGGGCACGACCCAGCCGATTCTCCCCTTCACCTGTAGAGTGGTCAAGCTCGAGCTCCGCAAATCCCTCCACTACTTCATCCACCATCACAACAGCATAGCCATGTGGAATCGGACGGTAGTGAAAAGTTCCGTTGGGTTGAGGAGGTGCAACAGAGCCGACAGCCGCCAAGAAAGTGAGGTTCCGGCATTTCGTCATAAGCTCGCAATGTTGAGCCTCCGTGATAGTATCCACGGGGTAGCTAGGAGACGTGAAGTCAGGCTGAACGGGCTCCGTGGAAGCGACGCTGCTTTTCCGCTGAGATGGCAGGGTAGCTTCTGGGGTAGCTTCGTGCCGCTGAGATGGTTGGCCGGCAGCTCGCTGGCTCTCAGCTTCCTCTAGCTTTTGTAGTCTTGCATTGAGCTTCTGAATTTCGCTCAACTCCACTTTCCTCTTTCTCTCCTGGCTTCTGTAACCGCCTGCGTCGGGAAACCCAACCTTCCATGGAACGGAGCCTGGTGTGCCTCGTGTTCGTCCAGGGTGCTCAGCATTCCCTAGGGCTTCAGTCAGCTCGTCCTTCTCTCTGTCGGGAATGAACGTCCCTTCCTGCGCTGCGGTGATATACTCCTGAAGCTTGTTCATGGGTATTGCAAGTTGCTCGTTCGTCCAGCGGCACTTCCCTGTTTCAGGGTCCAAAGTTCCCCCAACCCCGAAGAACCAAGTCCTTGAACGGTCTGGCCAGTTCAATGTCTGTGGTACGACGTTTTTAGCAATCAGGTCATTCTCAGCTTTGTCCCACAACGGCCGGGCTTTGAGGTAGCCACCTGACCCCGTGTGATGGTGATACTGCTTCTTTGCAGCATTGATCTTGTTTGTCTCTGACATTTTCTTACTCTTGTCCGATGTCTTGTAGGCCACAAATGCGGGCCAGTGATCACCTATCTTCTCAAATCGGCCGGTGAATTCTGGAGTCTTCCCTTTGTCGACAAACTTTGATTTCAACTCATTCTTCCACCTCCTGAATAGATCTGCCATCTTCTTAAGAGCACACGCCTTGACCGGTGGCTCTACAACTGGCTTATTCGGATCCTCCTCTGGCGGTAGGGTGAAATTTGCCTTCGGCGCGGTCCAAAGATCATCTTTCTGTCTATCGGTGACATAATCACCATCAGGGGCGCTGTCCTTAGGCTTATTCCATTGCTTGATGCTGATCGAGATGTAGTCCCTAACAATAGCTCCGCACTGAGCAGAAAATGTGTCCTTGGTCCGCTTGGGTTCAATCGGATGGCCATCGTGCGCGAGTGCTGAGATCGTGAACCTTTCATCCTTGCGCAACCTCTTCTTCGGACCTCGTCTCGTTACCGAAGTTTGGCTCGATCCAGAGGGCTATAAAAGAAGAAAGAAGAGTTAATTAATATATGTACATACCAAAACAATTAATGCATCAATTAGCTAGTCAGCACAGGCTTAATTAATATATATACCTCGCCGGACTTTGCAACAGCTCCCTCCTCCGTTCGGTCACCGGAGCCGTCATCATGGTCTCCTTCTTCCTCCGGCATTTGGTCACCGGAGCCATCATGATCATGTCCTTCCTCCTCCATTGTTCGGTCACCGGAGCCATCATCCTCTCCTTCCAGACCATCGGTGTCGTTGAGAAACGACAAGATATCACGTTCGTCGTGGATTATGTCCCCCAACAACTGTTCTTGTTCCAAGTCTCTTGGATCCATAGTTTCTGCAAATATTACAACATGGCAATTAATATACAAACATGAATGTCGTCCGACGTCCGGACCGCCTCTCTCATGAATGTCGTCCGACGTCCGACGTCCGGACCGCCTCTCTCATGACGGGAGGGGGTAGGAGATCGACAACGCTCTTTCTTCTAGGGTTTGGGTGGCCTCGAGAGTTTATTGGGTAGGGCGAGAGGGCCGGGATTCTCTTAACCTTTTAGGGATTTAACAAAATGGCGCCATTCTGGATGTGCAGAAAATGGTCCATATTTTTCCTGATCTCATCTACCCTTCTATATGTCACGTTGTCTAGTATCAAAGGATTCAAGAAAACGACGGCTTCATCTCGCCCGGTATATCAAGAGGGGGGTGAACATTTTACCTAAGTAACTTAGAAAAAAAATGTTATCGGGGAGGGGGTATATCGACCCCCCCCCCTCATGTCAAAGTTATCGGGGAGGGGGGGTATATCGACCCCCCCCTCATATCGAAGTTATCGGGGAGGGGGTATATCGACCCCCCCCCTCATGTCGAAGTTATCGGGGAGGGGGTATATCGACAACGACATACATACATGGAAAAAATGCTATCCATCTTTACATACATAGCCACATACATATATTATATATTTTCATTAACTCATGACATATTTTCATTATTTTTCTTTCTTTAACTCAACGACAACGACATACATACATGGAAAAAAATGTTTATCGACCCCCCCCCCTCATGTCGAAGTTATCGGGGAGGGGGCGATCTCTTTCTCGTTATTTTTCTTTCTTTAACTGACATATTTTCATTTATCTTTATATATACTTGACGTGTCCCCGATGGGCTGTTTTTGGAAAATGCCATATCCCGTGTCGCCATGTCCGTGTCGCCGTATCCGAGCAGGGGACCATGGGAAAGGGGTGGCTCACTAGGGGGCGGCGACGGGGCGGCGACGGGGAGGCGACTGGGCGACGACGGGGCGGCAATGGGGCGGCGACGGGGAGGCGACGGGGCGGCGACGGGGGCGGCGACGGGGAGGCGACGGGGCGGCGACGGGCGGCGCGGCGACGGGGACGGGGCGGCGACGGGGGCGGGGACGGGGAGGCGACGGGGCGGCGACGGGGGCGGCGATGGGGACGGGGACGACGACGGCGGGCTCGGGGCGGCGCGCGGGGACGGGGACGACGACGGCGGGCTCGACGAGGGCGCGTCGGCGAGGGCGTCGGCGAGGGCTCGGGGAGGAGAGCGCGTCGGCGAGGGCGCGGTCCGGCAGCCTGGCGGCGTCGTGCAGTTCGGCGCGGCGTCGGGGGGGAAGATGAACTGGGACTGGAAAACGCTAAGTGTGGGCTTATATACCCAGAGCCTTTGGTCCCGGTTGGTGGCACCAACCGGGACCAATGCGAACCTTTAGTCCCGGTTGGTGCCACCAACCGGGACCAAAGGTCTCTGCTTCCCGCACTTTGGGCTGCTGAAAAGAGACCTTTGGTCCCGGTTGGTGCCACCAACCGGGACCAATGGCCTTGCACAGCGGCGTGCTGGGAGTTTAGTCCCACCTCGCTAGTGGAGAGAGTGCCGCACCTGTTTATAAGGCACGGTGCGCCTGAGCCTTCGAGCTCCTCTCTAAAGCAGGCTTACGGGCCTAATCAGTTTGTATCTGCCTGTGGGCCTAGTGGGCCTTCTGTGGTGGTGGCCCAGTAGGCGGCATTTTTTTATTTTTTGCCAGTATTTTTGTTTTGTTTTTTGCTTTATTTATTTTTTAATTTTTTTTCCAGTATTTTTGTTTTGTTTTTTGCTTTATTTATTTTTTTAATTTTTTCCCAGTATTTTTCTTTTGTTATTTTAGTTCATTTTTTTAACAAATAAATACTTTGATAATTTTAGTTGCATAATTTCCATTATTTTGTTTTGTTTTTTGCTTTATTTATTTTTTTAATTTTTTTCTAGTATTTTTCTTCTGTTATTTTAGTTCATTCTTTTTAACAAATAAATACTTTGATAATTTTAGTTGCATAATTTCCATTATTTTGTTTTGTTTTTTGCTTTATTTATTTTTCTTTTATTTTTTGCTTTATTTATTTCCAGTGTGTTTTATCATTATATTCTTTTTGCTATTAATGTTTTGAACAAAAAATACTTTGATAATTTTAGTTGCATAATTTTTATATAATTATAGTTTCAAAAATACTAGAGGTTTATAAAAGCTTTTTAGTTGATTCTTTTTTGAACTCCACTCCCACGATGTTACTAGAGGTTTATAATAGATTTTTAATAACTTATTTTAACTCCAGACTTTTTGTGTGTTTAATATGCACCATTCAAAGGCACATCATCAATTTTCAACCCTTTTCTGCCTTCATTTGCTATTTTTCATGCATTTAATGATTTGTTTTGAGCTAAATGACCCTGAAACTGAAAAGCACTACAAATGAAGTCTGAAAAGGTTGAAACTTGGCATGGTATCATAATTTCACCCACATAGCAAGTGCTAAAAAGTTGAGAGGGTTACGGCAAAAACTGTCTGCACTTCGTGTACAAACTGGACAATCTCTTTCGAACTATGAGGATTTCGGACGAAAACTCATGTGTTACAAAGGGATTTCATTTTTTTGAACTTATTTGAACTCCAGACTTTCTGTGTGTTCAAAATGCACCATTCAAAGCCACATCATCAATTTTCAACCCTTTCTGAATTCATTTGGTATTTTTCATGCACTTACTGATTTTTTGAGCTAAATGACCCTGAAATTGAAAAGCACTACAAATGAACTCTGAAAAGGTTGAAAGTTGGCATGGTATCATCATTTCACCCACATAGCATGTTATAAAAAGTTGAGAGGGTTACGGCAAAAACTGGATGCACTTCGTGTACAAAACGGACAATTGAGCATCATCCTTTCTATTTGTCTTTTGTTTCTTTCTAAGGCCCCGTTTGGTTCAGCTTTTCTACCCAGATTTTGCTGCCGTGCAGCCGAATCCAAACCAAACGGGGAAAACTGGCAGCCCGATTCGGCGGCAGCGCAGCACAAAATGCACGCTAAGTGTCTTTGTAAAAATGGAGTTGGAAAAATGAAATATACCGTCGGAAAATTACAGGATTTCTAGATAGATCAACAAAACACACGGTTTCCCCTGCATACAGCCCGACGATGGCAATGCACCGTCGGACCGTATGCAGGGAATCCGAATGATTTGTATTCGGTCGATGAACTAAAGGATTTCTAGATAGATCAACAAAACACACGGTTTCCCCTGCATACAGCCCAACGTTGGAAATATGGAATGCACCGTTGGACCGTATGCAGGGAATCCGAATGATTTGAATCCGAATGAGTACACACACTAAGTGTCGAACATGTCCGAGAGGTGGGTTATATATATGGTCGTGTGCCTCTTTAGTCCCGGTTGCTAGCACGAACCGGGACTAGTCGTTATAGTGCTGATCCAACAGCTCACAAGCGCTTGAAAGAAACACACGATCCGTGTGCTTCTTCCTGATTGGTACGACCTTCACCGCCCAAGGTTATAAAGAGTTGAGAGGGTTACGGCAAAAACTGGATGCACTTCGTGTACAAAACGAACAATCTCTTTCGAAGTATTAGGGTTTCATACGAAAACTCATCTGTTACAAAAGGCATTTCATTTCTTCACATGTAACTGCAATGATATAGTTGTGGAGAGAAAGTTTTCACTTTTTCTTCGCTTGTGTCCTTTGCTTATTGCGCCGTAACCATGGATAATCTTCATCGTTTAAGAGGGTGCTTGGGTCAGCCTTGACTTTGAAGGGAGGAATTTCATGAAACTTTTCATAATCTTCAGACATGTCTGTCTTGCCCTCCAATCCCACGATGTCTCTTTTTCCTGAAAGAACTATGTGGCGCTTTGGATCATCGTATGATGTATTCGCTTCCTTATCTTTTCTTTTTCTCGGTTTGGTAGACATGTCCTTCACATAGAAAACCTGCGCCACATCATTGGCTAGGACGAATGGTTCGTCTGTGTACCCAAGATTGTTTAGATCCACTGTTGTCATTCCGTACTGTGGGTCTTCCTGTACCCCGCCTCCTGACAGATTGACCCATTTGCACTGAAACAAAGGGACCTTGAAATCATGTCCATAGTCAAGTTCCCATATGTCCACTATGTAACCATAATATGTGTCCTTTCCCCTATTGGTTGCTGCATCAAAGCGGACACCGCTGTTTTGGTTGGTGCTCTTTTGATCTTGGGCGATCGTGTAAAATGTATTCCCATTTATCTCGTACCCTTTGTAAGTCAATACAGTCGAAGATGGTCCCCTGGCCAACGAGTACAACTCATCAGAAACAGTGTTGTCACCCATGAGACGTGTTTGCAACCAACTGCCGAAAGTCCTGATGTGTTCATATGTAATCCAGTCGTCACACTGCTCCGGGTGTTTGGAGCGCAGAATATTCTTGTGTTCATCGACATACGGGGTCACCAAGGTAGAATTCTGTAGAACTGTGTGTTGGGGAACGTTGCATGGGAAACAAAAATTTTCCTACGCACACATAAGATCTATCCATGGTGATGAGCATCTACGAGAGGGAGAGTGAATCTACATACCCTTGTAGATCGCTAAGCGGAAGCGTTAATAAACGCGGTTGATGTAGTCGAACGTCTTCGCGATCCAAATCGCCGAGCGTCCCGCGATCCAATCACGATCCTTCCGATCTAGTGCCGAACGGACGGCACCTTCACGTTCAACACACGTACGGCTTGATGACGCCTTCACCTCCTCGATCCAGCGAGCGATGGTGAAGTAGTGGTTGAGTTCCAGCAGCACGACGGCGTGGTGATGGTGGTGAGGAACAATCTCTGCAGGGCTTCGCCAAGCACTACGGAGATTATGACGGAGGAACTAGAGGGCTAGGGTTGCCGGCACACGGCTTGGGAAATCCTGATGTGTCCCGTGTGCTAGCCCTGCCCCTCTATTTATATGTTGAGCCTTGGGGTCTAAACTTGGAGTAAAAGTCTCCTCCGGGTCGGTTTTGCCCGCACAAGGTCGGTTTGGCCCGCAGGAAAAGAGTCCAATTCGGACCCTGCCGAATCGTGCACAGCCGCGCACAAGCGGTAGTACCGCTTCACACAAGCGGTAGTACCGCTTGGGCGGTAGTACCGCTTCACACAAGCGGTAGTACCGCTCCGGCGGTAGTACCGCTTCACCAAGCGGTAGTACCGCTTACGCGGCAGCAAAACTACTTTTGCACTTTCCAATACCTTGTGGGCTTTATCCCTTTGGCTCATATAAAGTGTTGCTGCACCCGAACACTTCGGTAAACATCCGGAACCCCTTCCGGTGAACTTCGGAACTCTTCCGGAGATCAAAACACTATTATCACATATATCAATCTTTACCTCCGGACTATTCCGGAGATCCTCGTCATGTCCGGGATCTTATCCGGGACTCCGAACAACTTTCGGTCACCAACATAATAACTCAATTATACTAATCGTCACCAAACGTTAAGTGTGTAGACCCTGCGGGTTCGAGAACTATGTAGACATGACCGAGACACCTCTACGGCCAATAACCAATAGCGGGACCTGGATGCCCATATTGGCTCCTACATATTCTACGAAGATCTTTATCGGTCGAACCTCTATGTCAAGGATTCAGTTAATCCCGTATGCTGTTCCCTTTGTTCTTCGGTATGTTACTTGCCCGAGATTCGATCGTCGGTATCACTATACCTAGTTCAATCTCGTTACCGGCAAGTCTCTTTACTCGTTCCGTAATACAAGATCTCGTGGCTAACACTTTAGTCACATTGCTTGCAAGGCTCATTATGATGTTGTATTACCGAGTGGGCCCTGAGATACCTCTCCGTCACACGGAGTAACAAATCCCAGTCTTGATCCATGCCAACCCAACAGACACCCTCGGAGATACCTGTAGAGCACCTTTATAGTCACCCAGTTACGTTGCGACGTTTGATACACACAAGGTATTCCTCCGGTGTTAGTGAGTTGCATGATCTCATGGTCAAAGGAACAGATACTTGACATGCAGAAAACAATAGCAATAAACTGACACGATCAAATGCTACGTTTACAGTTTGGGTCTTGTCCATCACATCATTCTCCTAATGATGTGATCCCATTATCAAATGACATCTCATGTCAATGGCTAGGAAACCTTAACCATCTTTGATCAACGAGCTAGTCAACTAGAGGCTTACTAGGGACACAGTGTTGTCTATGTATCCACACATGTATTTGAGTTTCCAATCAATACAATTATAGCATGGATAATAAACGATTATCATGAACAAGGAAATATAATAATAACTAATTTATTATTGCCTCTAGGGCATATTTCCAACAGTCTCCCACTTGCACTAGAGTCAATAATCTAGTTCACATCACTATGTGATTTACATTGTAATGAATCGAACACCCATGCAGTTCTGGTGTTGTTCATGTTTAGCCCTTGGAAGAGGTTTAGTCATCGGATCTGCAACATTTAGATCCGTGTGTACTTTGCAAATATTTATGTCGTCCTCCTTGATGTAATCGCGGATGGAATTGAAACGTCGCTTTATGTGTCTGGTCCTCTTGTGAAATCTTGGTTCCTTGGCTAGAGCAATGGCACCAGTATTATCACAAAACAGAGTCATTGGGTTAAGTGCACTAGGCACTACTCCAAGATCTGTCATGAACTCCTTCATCCAGACACCTTCCTTCGCCGCCTCCGAGGCAGCGATGTACTCCGCTTCGCATGTAGAATCAGCTACCACGCTTTGCTTGGAACTGCACCAGCTAACCGCACCCCCATTAAGAATAAATACGTATCCGGTTTGCGACTTAGAGTCATCCGGATCAGTGTCAAAGCTTGCATCGACGTAACCCTTTACGACGAGCTCTTGATCACCTCCATAAACGAGAAACATGTCCTTAGTCCTTTTCAGGTACTTCAGGATATTCTTGACCGCCGTCCAGTGTTCCATTCCTGGATCACTTTGAAACCTTCCGGCCATACTTATGGCAAGGCTGACATCGGGTCTTGTGCACAGCATTGCATACATGATAGAGCCTATGGCTGAAGCATAGGGGATGACACTCATCTTTTCTCTATCTTCTGCAGTCACTGGGCATTGAGTCTTACTCAACTTCACACCTTGCAAAACAGGCAAGAACCCCTTCTTGGACTGATCCATTTTGAACTTCTTCAAAATCTTATCAAGGTATGTGCTTTGTGAAAGTCCTATTAAGCGTCTCGATCTATCTCTATAGATCTTGATGCCTAATATGAAAGCAGCTTCTCCTAGGTCCTTCATTGAAAAACTCTTGTTCAAATATTCCTTTACGCTTTCCAGCATTTCTATATTGTTTCCAATCAGCAATATGTCATCCACATATAATATTAGAAACGCTATAGAGCTCCCACTCACTTTCTTGTAAATACAAGCTTCTCCGTAAACTTGTATAAACTCGAACGCTTTGATCACCTCATCAAAACGAAGATTCCAACTCCGAGATGCTTGCACAAGTCCATAAATGGATCGCTGGAGTTTGCAAACTTTGTCAGCATTCTCTGGATCGACAAAACCTTCTGGTTGCATCATATACAACTCTTCCTTAAGGAAACCGTTAAGGAACGCTGTTTTGACATCCATCTGCCAAATTTCATAATCGAAAAAGGCAGCTATTGCTAACATGATTCTGACGGACTTAAGCATCGCTACGGGTGAGAAGGTCTCATCGTAGTCAACTCCTTGAACTTGTGAAAAACCCTTTGCCACAAGTCGAGCTTTATAGACGGTGACATTACCGTCCGCGTCCGTCTTCCTCTTAAAGATCCATTTGTTCTGAATGGCCTTACGCCCTTCAGGTAATACTTCCAAAGTCCATACTTTGTTTTCATACATGGATCCCATCTCGGATTTCATGGCCTCTAACCACTTCTCGGAATCCGGGCTCATCATCGCTTCTCCATAGCTCGTAGGTTCATCGTTGTCTAACAACATGACCTCTAAGACAGGGTTGCCGTACCACTCAGGAGCAGTACGCGTCCTTGTCGACCTACGAGGTTCGATAGCAACTTGATCCAAAGCTTCATGATCATCATCATTAACTTCCTCTTCAGCTAATGTAGGCTCCACAGAAACAACTTTCTGCGCTGCGCTACTCTCAGGTTGAAGTAAAGGTTCAACAACCTCATCAAGTTCTATCTTCCTCCCACTCAATTCTTTTGAGAGAAACTCTTTCTCAAGAAATGTTCCGTTTTTAGCGACAAACACTTTGCCTTCGGATCTGAGGTAGAAGGTATACCCAACTGTCTCTTTTGGGTATCCTATGAAGACGCATTTCTCCGCTTTGGGTTCCAGCTTTTCAGGCTGAAGCTTTTTGACATAAGCATCACATCCCCAAACTTTAAGAAACGACAGCTTTGGCTTCTTGCCAAACCAAAGTTCATATGGCGTTGTCTCAACGGATTTCGATGGTGCCCTATTTAAAGTGAATGCAGCTGTCTCTAATGCATAACCCCAAAACGATAGTGGCAAATCGGCAAGAGACATCATAGATCGCACCATATCTAATAAGGTTCGATTACGACGTTCGGACACACCATTACGCTGTGGTGTTCCAGGCGGTGTCAATTGTGAAACAATTCCACACTGTCTTAAGTGACTGCCAAACTCATAACTCAGATATTCTCCTCCTCGATCAGATCGTAGGAATTTAATCTTCTTGTTACGATGATTCTCAACTTCACTCTGAAATTGTTTGAACTTTTCAAATGTTTCAGACTTGTGTTTCATTAAGTAAATATACCCATATCTACTTAAGTCATCAGTGAAGGTGAGAAAGTAACGATAACCACCGCGCGCCTCAATACTCATCGGACCGCACACATCAGTATGTATGATTTCCAATAAGTCACTTGCCCGTTCCATTGTTCCAGAGAACGGCGTTTTAGTCATCTTGCCCATGAGGCATGGCTCACATGTGTCAAGTGATTCAAAATCAAGTGACTCCAAAAGTCCATCAGCATGGAGCTTCCTCATGCGTTTTACGCCAATATGACCTAAACGGCAGTGCCACAAGAAAGTGGTATTATCATTATCAATTCTACATCTTTTGGCATCAATGTTATGAACATGTGTATCATTACTATCGAGATTCAATAAGAATAAACCCCTCACATCGGGTGCATGACCATAAAAGATATTACTCATATAAATAGAACAACCATTATTCTCTGATTTAAATGAGTAACCGTCTCGCAATAAACAAGATCCAGATATAATGTTCATGCTTAACGCAGGCACCAAATAACACTTATTTAGGTTCATCACTAATCCCGACGGTAATCGAAGAGCGAGCGTGCCGACGGCGATCACATCAACCTTGGAACCATTTCCCACGCGCATCGTCACTTCGTCCTTTGCCAGCCTCCGTCTATTCCGCAGTTCCTGTTTTGAGTTGCAAATATGAGCAACCGCACCGGTATCAAATACCCAGGCACTACAACGAGAGTTGGTAAGGTACACATCAATAACATGTATATCATATATACCTTGTTTGTTGTTGGCCGCCTTCTTGTCAGCCAAATACTTGGGGCAATTCCGCTTCCAGTGTCCAGTTCCCTTGCAATGAAAACACACAGTTTCTGGTTTGGGTCCAGCCTTGGGTTTCTTCACGAGAGGAGCAACTGCTTTGCCACTCTTCTTGGAGTTACCCTTCTTACCCTTGCCATTTTTCTTGAAACTAGTGGTTTTATTGACCATCAACACTTGATGCTCCTTCTGAATTTCAGACTCAGCGGCTTTCAGCATCGCAAACAGCTCGGCGACTGACTTGTTCATCCCGTGCATGTTATAGTTCAACACGAAGCTCTTGTAGCTAGGTGGCAATGATTGAAGAACTCTGTCAGTGATAGCCTCTGGCGGAAGGGGCATCCCTAACTCAGCCAGACGGGTGGAGTACCCAGACATTCTGAGCACGTGATCACTGATAGACCCGTTCTCCTCTATCTTGCAAGCATAGAACTTATCGGAGATCTCATATCTCTCGATCCGGGGATTCTTCTGAAAGATAAACTTCAACTCCTGGAACATCTCATATGCTCCATGACGTTCAAAACGTCTTTGAAGTCCCGGTTCTAAGCCATACAACATTGCACATTGAACTATTGAGTAATCATCAGAACGAGCCTGCCAGGCGTTCACAACGTCTAGAGACTCAACTGGAGCGGGTGGATCACCAAGCGGTGCATCAAGGACATAAGCCTTCTGGGAAGCCGTAAGGATAATCCTTAGATTACGGGCCCAGTCCACAAAGTTACTTCCATCATCTTTCAACTTAGCTTTCTCTAGGAACGCATTAAAATTCAGGGGTGCTACTGCGCGAGCCATGATCTACAACATAAATATAGCAAAGACAACTTAGACTATTGTTCTTAGATAATGAGTTTAGTTAATCATATTTTAAAAAACTCCCACTCAAATTGACATCCCTCCGATCATTCGAGTGTAACATGATCCAAATCCACCAACTCAAGTCCGATCATCACGTGAGTTGAGGTGGTTTCAATGGTGAACATCTTCATGTTGATCATATCTACTATATGACTCATGTTCGACCTTTCGGTCTCTTGTGTTCCGAGGCCATGTCTGTACATGCTAGGCTCGTCAAGTTTAACCCGAGTGTTCCGCACGTGTAACATGGCTTACACCCGTTGTATGCGAACGTAGAGTCTATCACACCCGATCATCACGGCGTGTCTCGAAACGACGAACTTTCGCAACGGTGCACACTTGGGGAGAACACAATTTATCTTGAAATTTAAGTGAGGGATCACCTTATAATGCTACCGTCGTCCTAAGCAAAATAAGATGCATAAAAGGATTAACATCACATGCAAATCATAAGTGACATGATATGGCCATGAACTTGTGCTTTTGATCTCCATCTCCAAAGCACCGGCATGATCTCCATCGTCACCGGCATGACACCATGATCTCCATCATCTTGATCTCCATCAACGTGTCGCCATAAGGTTGTCGCGCCGACTGTTGCTTCCATGACTATTGCTAACGTTTAGCGATAAAGTAAAGCATTACATAGCGCTTAATGATTGACACGCAGGTCATACAATAATTAAAGACAACTCTATGGCTCCTGCCAGTTGCCGTACTCATCGACATGCAAGTCGTGATATTCTATACATCACATGATCATCTCATACATCACATATATCTCATCATGCAATTGGCCATATCACATCACAACATACCCTGCAAAAACAAGTTAGACGTCCTCTAATTGTTGTTGCAAATTTTACGTGGCTGCTATGGGTTTGCAAGAACCGTTCTTACCTACGCAAAACCACAACGTGGTGTAGTGATTGCTTTTTGATCTTCTAAAAGAACCCTCTTCATTGAAATCGATTCAACTAAAGTGAGAGAGACAGACACCCGCTAGCCATCTTTATGCAACGAAGTTACATGTTAGTTGAAGGAACCTGTCTCGCGTAAGTGTACGCGTAATGTCGGTCCGGGCCGCTTCATCTCACAGTACCGCCGAATCAAATATCAACTAGTAACGGCAAGCAATATGTATACACCCACGCCCACAACTCGTTTGTGTTCTACTCGAGATCTCATCTACGCATAGACCTAGCTCATGATGCCACTGTTGGGGAACGTTGCATGGGAAACAAAAATTTTCCTACGCACACATAAGATCTATCCATGGTGATGAGCATCTACGAGAGGGAGAGTGAATCTACATACCCTTGTAGATCGCTAAGCGGAAGCGTTAATAAACGCGGTTGATGTAGTCGAACGTCTTCGCGATCCAAATCGCCGAGCGTCCCGCGATCCAATCACGATCCTTCCGATCTAGTGCCGAACGGACGGCACCTCCGCGTTCAACACACGTACGGCTTGATGACGCCTTCACCTCCTCGATCCAGCGAGCGATGGTGAAGTAGTGGTTGAGTTCCAGCAGCACGACGGCGTGGTGATGGTGGTGAGGAACAATCTCTGCAGGGCTTTGCCAAGCACTACGGAGATTATGACGGAGGAACTAGAGGGCTAGGGTTGCCGGCACACGGCTTGGGAAATCCTGATGTGTCCCGTGTGCTAGCCCTGCCCCTCTATTTATATGTTGAGCCTTGGGGTCTAAACTTGGAGTAAAAGTCTCCTCCGGGTCGGTTTTGCCCGCACAAGGTCGGTTTGGCCCGCAGGAAAAGAGTCCAATTCGGACCCTGCCGAATCGTGCACAGCCGCGCACAAGCGGTAGTACCGCTTCACACAAGCGGTAGTACCGCTTGGGCGGTAGTACCGCTTCACACAAGCGGTAGTACCGCTTCACCAAGCGGTAGTACCGCTTACGCGGCAGCAAAACTACTTTTGCACTTTCCAATACCTTGTGGGCTTTATCCCTTTGGCTCATATAAAGTGTTGCTGCACCCGAACACTTCGGTAAACATCCGGAACCCCTTCCGGTGAACTTCGGAACTCTTCCGGAGATCAAAACACTATTATCACATATATCAATCTTTACCTCCGGACTATTCCGGAGATCCTCGTCATGTCCGGGATCTTATCCGGGACTCCGAACAACTTTCGGTCACCAACATAATAACTCAATTATACTAATCGTCACCAAACGTTAAGTGTGTAGACCCTGCGGGTTCGAGAACTATGTAGACATGACCGAGACACCTCTACGGCCAATAACCAATAGCGGGACCTGGATGCCCATATTGGCTCCTACATATTCTACGAAGATCTTTATCGGTCGAACCTCTATGTCAAGGATTCAGTTAATCCCGTATGCTGTTCCCTTTGTTCTTCGGTATGTTACTTGCCCGAGATTCGATCGTCGGTATCACTATACCTAGTTCAATCTCGTTACCGGCAAGTCTCTTTACTCGTTCCGTAATACAAGATCTCGTGGCTAACACTTTAGTCACATTGCTTGCAAGGCTCATTATGATGTTGTATTACCGAGTGGGCCCTGAGATACCTCTCCGTCACACGGAGTAACAAATCCCAGTCTTGATCCATGCCAACCCAACAGACACCCTCGGAGATACCTGTAGAGCACCTTTATAGTCACCCAGTTACGTTGCGACGTTTGATACACACAAGGTATTCCTCCGGTGTTAGTGAGTTGCATGATCTCATGGTCAAAGGAACAGATACTTGACATGCAGAAAACAATAGCAATAAACTGACACGATCAAATGCTACGTTTACAGTTTGGGTCTTGTCCATCACATCATTCTCCTAATGATGTGATCCCATTATCAAATGACATCTCATGTCAATGGCTAGGAAACCTTAACCATCTTTGATCAACGAGCTAGTCAACTAGAGGCTTACTAGGGACACAGTGTTGTCTATGTATCCACACATGTATTTGAGTTTCCAATCAATACAATTATAGCATGGATAATAAACGATTATCATGAACAAGGAAATATAATAATAACTAATTTATTATTGCCTCTAGGGCATATTTCCAACACTGTGTAGTGTGCTTGAGACCAAGAATGCCCGTCCCTACATATTATTGAGTCATCTCCTAGCGTGCCTTTTCCAGTCAGTCTCCCCTCATACCGCGATTGAGGGAGACCAATCTTCTTAAGGTCAGGAATGAAGTCAACACAAAACCCAATGACATCCTCTGTTTGATGGCCCATGGAGATGCTTGCTTCTGGCCTAGCGCGGTTACGAACATATTTCTTTAAGACTCCCATGAACCTCTCAAAGGGGAACATATTGTGTAGAAATACAGGGCCCAGAACGACAATCTCGTCGACTAGATGAACTTGGACGTGCGTCATGATATTGAAGAAGGACGGTGGGAACACCAGCTCGAAACTAACAAGACATTGCACCAAATCACTCCTTAACCTTGGCAGGATTTCTGGATCGATCACCTTCTAAGAGATTGCATTGAGGAATGCACATAGCTTCACAATGGCTAATCGAACGTTTTCCGGTAGAAGCCCCCTCAATGCAACCGGAAGCAGTTGCGTCATAATCACGTGGCAGTCATGAGACTTTAGGTTCTGGAACTTTTTCTCTGCCATATTTATTATTCCCTTTATATTCGACGAGAAGCCAGACGGGACCTTCATACTGAGCAGGCATTCAAAGAAGATTTCCTTCTCTTCTTTGGTAAGAGCGTAGCTGGCAGGACCTTCATACTGCTTTGGATGCATGCCGTCTTTTTCATGCACACGTTGTTGTTCCTCCCGTGCCTCCGGTGTATCTTTTGTCTTCCCATACACTCCCAAGAAGCCTAGCAGGTTCACGCAAAGATTCTTCGTCACGTGCATCACGTCGATTGCAGAGCGGACCTCTAGGTCTTTCCAATAGGGTAGGTCCCAAAATATAGATTTCTTCTTCCACATGGGTGCGTGTCCCGCATCGTCAGTCGGAACAGATAGTCCGCCAGGACCCTTTCCAAATATTACTTGTAAATCATTGACCATATCAAGTATGTGATCACCAGTACGGAGGGTGGGCTTCTTCCGGTGATCTGCGTCACCTTTGAAATGCTTTCCTTTCTTTCGACATTGATGGTTGGTCGGAAGAAATCGACGATGCCCCAGGTACACATTCTTCCTGCATTTGTCCAAATATATACTGTCGGTGTCATCTAAACAGTGTGTGCATGCGTGGTATCCCTTGTTTGTCTGTCCTCAAAGGTTACTTAGAGCAGGCCAATCGTTGATGGTTACAAACAGCAACGCATGTAGGTCAAATTCCTCCTGTTCGTTCTCATCCCACACACGTACACCTCTTCCATTCCATAGCTGTAAAAGTTCATCAACTAATGGCCTTAGGTACACATCAATGTCATTGTCGGGTTGCTTAGGGCCTTGGATGAGCACTGGCATCATAATGAACTTCCGCTTCATGCACAACCAAGGAGGAAGGTTATACATACATAGAGTCACAGGCCATGTGCTATGCTTGCTGCTCTGCTCCCCAAAAGGATTAACGCCATCTGCACTTAAACCAAACCATACGTTCCTCGGGTCACCTATAAAGTCGCTCCACTTTCTCTCGATCTTTCTCCACTGCGATCCGTCAGCGGGTGCTCTCAACTTCCCGTCTTTCTTACGGTCTTTTTTGTGCCATTGCATCAACTCGGCATGCTTTTTGTTTCTGAACAGACGTTTCAACCGTGGTATTATAGGAGCATACCACATCACCTGGGCAGGAACCCTCTTCCCGGTGCGCTGGCCCTCAACATCACCAGGGTCATCTCTTCTGATCTTATACCGCAATGCACCGCATACCGGGCATGCGTTCAAATCCTCATACGCACCGCGGTAGAGGATGCAGTCATTAGGGCATGCATGTATCTTCTGCACCTCCAATCCTAGAGGGCATAGAACCTTCTTTGCTTCGTACGTACTGCCGGGCAATTCGTTATCCTTTGGAAGCTTCTTCTTCATTATTTTTAGTAGCGAACTAAATCCCTTGTCAGATACACCATTGTCTGCCTTCCATTGCAGCAATTCCAGTGTGGTACCGAGCTTTCTGTTGTCATCTTCGCAATTTGGGTACAACCCTTTTTTGTGATCCTCTAACATGCGATCGAACTTCAACTTCTCCCTTTCACTTTCACATTCTCTCTGTGCATCAACAATGACCCGGCAAAGATCATCATCGGGCACATCGTCTGGTTCCTCTTGATCTTCAGCTTCCCCCATTGCAGCATCACCGTATTCAGGGGGCGGGTAATTATCGTCATCCTCTTCTTCTTCGTTGTCTTCCATCATAACCCCTCTTTCTCCGTGCTTGGTCCAAACATTATAGTGTGGCATAAAACCCTTCTGAAGCAGGTGGAAGTGAAGGGTTTTATAGTTGGAGAAAGCCTTCGTATTCTCACAGATAGTGCATGGACAATGCATAAAACCATTCTGCTTGTTTGCCTCAGCCGCTTCGAGAAAATTATGCAGGCCCTTAATATACTCGGAGGTGCGTCGGTCACCGTACATCCATTGTCGGTTCATCTGCGTGAATATCATGAATAGAGAAGTGACCAAATTAATAGAAATTCATCATCACATTAAAGCCAAAGTATAGTAGTGACCAAAATAAATACATAACGTTCATACATAGTTCTCATTATTGAACAACAGATAGCTCTCTAGAGCATCTAATTAAAACATACATTGAAACTATAAAATTTAAATGCAACAACAAATGCCATCATAACCGCAACTAAGGTATCAATTGATCCAACGGCATAATGATACCAAGCCTCAGTATGAATGGCATATTTTCTAATCTTTCTAATCTTCAAGCGCATTGCATCCATCTTGATCTTGTGATCGTCGACGACATCGGCAACATGCAACTCCAACTTCATCTTCTCCTCTTCAACTCTTTGTAATTTTTCTTTCTAGTAATTGTTTTCTTTTTCAACCAAATTTAACTTCTCGACAAGAATTTCTATGTCGGTTGGAATTTCCGGTTCACATACCTCCTAGATTAAAAAATCTATGTCACGTTGGTCAGCATAATTGTCATAAACACTAAATAAAACAAATAGTTATAAAATATAATATATACCACATCCGAATCATAGACCGTACGAGGGCCGACGTGGGCGGATACCATGACCATGGCACTATATAATAGCAAACAATAATAAAAGTAAGAAAATTACACAAGTATCTATCTAAATGATACAAGTAAGAACTTTTTTCTTTTAGAAATTAAAGAAGATAAGAAGAAGAGGCTAACCACGGTGGTGCCGGCGCCGAGATGGGCGCGGGCGATCGACGGTGGTGAGGACGGGGACGGGACAGGACGGACCGCCAAACCTAAACAAATCTTGAGGAAAATGAAGCTTGGACAAGGAGCTTCGAGAGGAGAAAGCTTAAGTGTGCATAGGAGGTGAGCTAGAGCACCACAAAGCTCTCCCACGGCCGGCCAAAAAAAAGTGAGCAGTGCATTGCTCTACTCGCGGGCAGGGGGTATATATAGGCCGACCATTGGTCCCGGTTCGTGGCTGGAACCGGGACTAAAGGACACCATTTGGTCCCGGTTCCAGCCAAAACCGGGACCAATGGTTGTGGGCCAGGAGCCAGGCCCATTGGTCCCGGTTCGTGTCTGGAACCGGGACCAAAGGGGTCAGACGAACCGGGACCAATGGCCCATGAGGCCCGGCCGGCGCCCTGGCCTCACGAACCGGGACCAATGCCCCCATGGGTCCCGGTTCGTGAGTGAACCGGGATTAATGGGCTTCTCAGGGCTGGACCAAAGCCCTGTTATGTACTAGTGGTATGATCTAATACGCAATATTAATCTTTGTGGCATCATCTACTATTTACTCTCTTTGGTGTTATACATATGATCTTGTGAGCAATTGCACGCATACAGAGTGGATATATGATTTGTGTGATCCTTTGGTTTGTTGTGTATTATTGGCACCCTCCGTATGACCTTGGCGCAAGGTTATGTGTAGTACGCCTAGAAGTGACAATCCGCAGATGAAAATCAATGGAAACCATTTAGTCACTTAAGAAGTACCACATATAATACTAGTATGTCGTTGTTAATTAATTAGTCGCCCCTCTAGTATCAGTGAGACCGAAAGCCAAGAGCTCTATTCAATCCTATCTTTCACAAAACAACCCCTCAAGAAACCTTTCAAAAACAAATGTTGCTCAAAAAAATCACAAAATAATTTTCTCAAAAATAATCTTTCAAGAAACAAATTTAAATGTTTAAAAACGTTTTTTTAATGTTCACAAGATGTATCAGTGATCTCTAAAAGGTAATCCAAATTTCAAAATACACATGGAGAAACAAAAAAGGCAAATCTCATGTGTATTTTTAGTTTGGATTTGAATTGTTATTGCGGATTGTAGACACACGTGTTGAGAACATTCACAAGAAAAAATACAGAAATTTTAGGATATTGGGAGCATGAGATCATTTAAGGGGTGGGAGCACTTGAATCCAACGTTGGCGATCTCTAGCATTCCTCCATTGATCCATTCGGTTATAGGTCGAGGTATGATCTAGTACGCAATATTAATCTTAGTGACGTCATCTAGCTAGTGTTTACTTTTTTCGGTGTCATACACATGATCTTGTGAGCACTTGCACGTACACAGAGTGGATATATGATTTTGTGTGATCCTTGGGTTCGTTGTGTATTATTGGCACCCTTCATGTGACCTTGGCGCAAGGTTATGTCTAGTACGCCTAGGAGTGACAATCCGTGGATGAAAATCAATGGAGACTATTTAGTCACTTAAGATGTACCGCATGTAATACTAGTATGTCGTTGCCAATTAGTCACCCCTCTAGTATCAGTGAGACGGAAAGCCTAGACACCGTCTTCCGCTCTATTCAATCCTACAATTACAACCTTCTATTACTTTATATTATAGTTTAGTTCATTTTACATCCTAGTAGTTTTGTTAAAGAAAAACTTTATTTATCGCTTTCCTAGCAAACGATGGAAAGGACTATTTTTAAACTATGGTTTGGGTGCGACTGTAGTTGCGTAAGTGACAACATAGTGGCGGGGTTGATAGTATCTTCATGTTTGCTCCATGTGGGTTCGACACTTACTTATCATGAATTGCAACAACCATATGTACTTGCATGTCGTTAATCAATATGGATTCAGAGAACCCTAGAGTTTGTTTCAGTTATGCCTCTTCCATCTATGCTTCTCATTGTCGACGATGGTTGTTGTTTTGGTGCTCTAGTCCTTCAGGACCTTCGCGTCGTGATTCCCTACTTGTCTACTACGACAAGGCCCATTGGCTCCAGTGAGGAAGGACAATGATGGTGGCACGTCTTAGGATCCCTCTAGTGGTTGTGGTCATCACTATGTGGTCCATGGAACAATTTTTTGTCACTTCTTCGGATCTTTATACCATTGTGTCTTATCATTAATTGCTTGGAGGTCATTTTAGAAAAATTGGATGGATTTGGCAATATGGACGAAACCATTTCAAAAGTAAAACCTATATATTGACCAGAGTTTGAGCTTGGTGGTTGTTGTCATATGCCTTACTTATTTCTTGATGTTAGTTGAGGGCTTTAATATCCTTTATGTGCATAAGTTATATTCTTGGCATCAGTGGTCTATATGCCAGGCCCGGGAAAACATGAATTTTCTCATATCGCACCATGTGATCTCTTTGTTGATTCTCTGTCACCTACTTATAGGCATGTGATGCATTTGGGATGATTACAAAATACATCGAATAATTCAACTTCTTCAAATTGTCAAGACTAGACGCTCTTGACCATACACCAATGCAATGTGTTTTGCAGGCCTTCACAAAATTGAGCGTGAACAGAAAATGGACCTGGCAATAGGCACAAGATCTAGAGGAGAAAGCAAGAGAGATCAGTGGTAGTACTGAGTAGCCTGAGTGATGTGTGACATGGATGTGTGTATTGCCAGGGGACATGTCTGCATGTGTTTGATTTTGCTTCGATAGCCCACCTAGAAAAGTTTTAAAAAATTCAATGCAAATCAATGTAGAGATTAGAACAAACCCTTACATTGTAAATCTCAAACCGATCGCACCCTTCCCATCAGTTCCTCTGATTCTCGAACCATGCATGAGTTAGCTACTCAGCCAAATTAACGAGGGCGAGGAAGCTCTCATTGCCCCCCCCCCCCCCTCGTTTTCTCCTGGCGACGTGAGATTGGAGGAGGAGCGACAACTCGCAAGGAAGCCATTAATTCTTCGTCCAAGAGTAGCACTAGTCAGTCGGGGAAAAATGAATCAACTGAAGTTCTCTGGAGTTGAACAAGCGGCTCGGTGTAAATTGAATCTAACCTAACCACCTAAAAAAATACGTGTAACCCCATAATTAGCCAGCTACTCTCACCTAAAAATAATACCTAGAAACCTAGAGAATACCTCATGCTTTGTTGCGGGAGTTGGTTGACAAATTTTTGGGTTGATAACATGAGAACAAAATTATAAATATATATGACTTATTATATTTGATTATGTATCATTGTATTTTTTTATTGAATACATGTATAATAAAATAAATGAAAACATTTCTCTTGCATGGTTGAATGTTATGCATATGGTCGGGTTTTCCCCATGCATGATTGCGAGTTGAGGTGAATCTTATCCCATTCACAATTATATGGTGAGGTGGCACACTTGCATGTTGAGATAATTAAGTTAGTGGAGATGACTCCCTTGAATATATATGATATAGGATTCATGACAAAGGTATATTTGAGCGTCAAACTATTACATTCCATGTTTTTATCTATGATTACTGTTGGATTTTCATGATTTTTAGATGGTATTTTCTTGTTTTTTTTTTTTGTATTGTAAAGTTTAGTGCATCTCCGAAGGCACCCCCTAAGTGGTGCCACAAAATTCCCTTATAGAGGCATCCCACAAATCCCCCTGAACGCGGTAAATGATTGGGGCTGCGCGGAGTGTACACGAAAGTGACAACCGTATTCGTAGCCAGAACATGAATTGTAAATGCATCATCATCTTCTGCATCTAAACAAGTTTGTAAATGAGGCATTAAACTTTTGCACTGGATTTTGAACCAGGACCGAGAAGCATGACAATCACTTGGTAACACAACATTCAACTCCGACGGTTGCATTGACCTTAGCTAGCTTCGTATTGTTGTTGGTTCTCTTGGTGAGTAGTATCGACAAGCAGCACCAAAATGATCAAGTCGGTCAATCCATATCTAGCTACCTTTGTATACCAAATGGATCTTGATTTGTACATGCCATGTGCACTAGATTGTGTTCGTGTTTTGCAGGTCATTCTCGTTGTCATCTCGACAAAAGCAAAGCCCGACTTGAGGTCAACATTCTAGCATTCTTGCATTTTGCATCTGAAGGCATTGGTTTGATGCCATGATATAGATAGTTATTTGACGCCTTTTAACTGATTTTGCTGTAAATATTCATTCACACTACACTATGTGATGATATTTGATGTTATGTTCTTACTTTTGTTTGCTCTAAAGTCACAAAATAGATTTGCCAACAAGGGTGTGGCTATTTTAGAAGTCAAAACTATTGACCCGAGCTCTTGTTGTAGAAAGTACAATATGCTAGCTTCCAAATTATTGAATGACTTTTCTTTGTGTCCAATTAACCCACCTTACGTACACTGCATTCTATGCCACCTATCTTATTTATTGCTTAATGTTAGCTGGCAGTTCAAAAGTCCTCTATATGTATATTACTTTGGGTTCTTCCCTTGACATTGTTACTTTGTATATGCCTCTCGTGTAACACCATCTTCCTTTCTCATATCGCACCATGAGACTGCTTCGTTTCTACTCTAACACTAGTAGGCATGCAAGGCATTGGGATGATTACACCAACACTCAAATGCTGGCCTTGGCACATTTCTAAAACGAGAGGTCATTTAGGATGGTCTTGACCATAAGTCAGTGCAAGGCGCGTTGCAAACATGCAGACAAGGACACCTTAATTCTTCGTTTCAGAGCGTTAGGGTTGTATGCTCGTGTTTATGCTACGTAAGTGGTGGTGGAGGGGACTAATTGTCTGTATCATACAGATTGACACGACCACCGCCTAAAGGAGCTTGGACTTGTGATTCGATTGAACCACAACTCGTTCTGACGACGACAGTGGTCGTCCGGTGGTCTTGAAATCTCGGTATAATTTTTATTATGTTTGAGATGATTTGTACTTCCGGTGAATTTTAATAATAGATCTGAATTATTTTCGCAAAAAAAGTCTTATTTGGTTTAACTCCTCCCCGAAAAAATGAGAGGATGCCACCACAATTATGAGGAGTGAAGAAAAATGAATTCCTTACACTACAGGATTTTAGCATCGAAAACATGTATGAAACATTTCAGCAAGGTTTTCGTCATATCCTTTGCACATCGAGAACATATCACAGCAAGCCATATGCAAAGCAAGATACTCAATCATTTTTTTAAACTAGATATTCAAGCAATTTGTCTAGTGCGAATGCTTAATGTTTTTTTGAGCGATATGTATTTTTTATATTTTCTAACAAATGTTTTTTAAGTGAAACGAATGCTTATCTAACCATTCTCCAGACACACAAATTCGGCCCAAGAGGCCACTGGACCAGAAAATTCCATGCCCAAACCTACACCGGGCAAAACCCTTGCTTACCTCCCCGAGTCTATATACCCAAACCCTAGCCGCAACTGATTCCTCCACCTCCCCTCATGCATCTCCAAGGGCACTCCCTAAGTGGTGCCACAAAATTCCCTTACAGAGGCATCCCACAAATCCCCCTAAATGCGGTAAATGATTGGGGGTACACAAAATGGACATAAAAGTGGAAATCATATCCGTAGCAAGAACATGAATTGTAACGAATGCATCATCATCTTCTGTATCTAAACAAGTTTGTAAATGAGCATTATATTTTTGCATTGAATTATGAACCAGACCAAGAAGCATGACAATCACTTGGTAACACAACATTCAACTCCAACGGTTGCATCAACCTTAGCTAGCTTCGTATTCTTATTGGTTCTTTTTGTGAATAGTATCGACAAGCAACACCAAGATGATCAAGTTGATCAATCCATGTCTAGCTACCTCTGTATACGAAATGGAACATGATTTCATATGCACCGGCTTATGTTGGTGTTCTGCAGCGTCAACTCGACAAAAGCAAAGCCCATCTTGAGGTCAACAATCTAGCATTCTTGCATTTTGCATCCGATGGCATTGGTTTGATGCCATGATATAGATAGTCATTTGTCGCATGTTAACTGATTTTATTGTAAATATCCATTCACACTACACTATGTGATGTTCTTTAACGTTGTGTTCTTGCTTATGTGTCTGCTCTAAAGTCACAAATAGATTTGTCAACAAGGGCGCGGCTATTTTAAAAGTCAAAACTACTGACCCGAGCTCTTGTTGTAGAAAGTATAATAGGCTAACTTCTAAATCATTGAATGGGTTTTCTTTGTGTCCAATTCACACACCTTATGTACGATGGATTCTTTGCCACCTACCTTTATTTCTTGATGTTAGCTGGGGGTTCAAAAGTCTTTTATATGTATGTTACTTTGGGTTCGTCCCTTGACATTGTTACTCTATATATGCCTCTCGTGCAACACCATCTTCTTATCTCATATCACACCATGAGACTGCTTTCTTGCTACTCTAACACTCGTAGGCATGTGAGGCATTGGGATGATTACACCAACCTCGAAATGCCTTGGCACATTCCCAAGACCAGAGCTCATTTAGGTTGGTCTTAACCATAAGCCGATGCAAGGTGCGTCGTGAGCCTGCACAAAAGGGCATCTTATTTCTCCGCTTAAGAGCGTTAGGGCTGTATGCTCGTGTTTATGCTACGTAACTGATGGGGGAGGGGACTAACTGTCCGTATCATATAGCTTGACACAACCACCACCTAGGTAGCTTGGACTTATGATTCGATTGGCAGTGGTCATTTGGTCGTCTTGAAATCTCGATGTAATTCTTATTACATTTGAGGTGCTTTGTACTTCCATCTAACTTTGATAATATATCTGAATCATTTTCGCAAAAATAGAGTCTTATTTGGTTTAACTCCTCCACGAAGAAGCGAGAGGAGCCACCACAATTATGAGGTGTGAAGAAAAATGAATTCCTTGCACAATAAGATTTTAGCACCGAAAACATGTACTCCCTCTGTAAACTACTCCCACAAGTAATATATAAGATCTAAAAAGATCCATATTAGTTTACAGAGGGAGTAGGAAACAATTTAGCAAAATTTTCGTCGTATCTTTTTTCTGCGAACAGGACCCCAGATATATATTGACATTTTGTAGTTGTACAATACCCTAGAAAGAAAGGAAATTACAACCGAGTCCCTAGGAACCGATCCATCCACTGACCAACGCGAGATGAGGATCTTCTTTACACCAAAAACATATCGCAGCAAGAGATACGAGATATATATATACAAAGTAAGATATTCAAGCATTTTGTCGAAGTGCGAATGCTTTTTTTCTGATCGAAATGTATTTTTTTAGCAGTACGAATGCCCAATGTTTTTTTTTATTAAATTACGAATGCCTAATGTATGTTCTAGCCAGTCTTCAATCACACAAACTCGGCCCAAGAGGCCACCAAACTAGACAAATTCCCATGCACAAAGTCACTAAAGCCCACACCGGGCAAAACCCTTACTTTACCGCGTCTGTATAACCCAAACCCTAAGCGCAACCGACTCATCCACCTCCTTCCCTGGTTTTGCCGCCACCTCTCCACGGGGCGCACCCGCGCAACGACGGGCCCTCCGCGAAGACCTCGGTAACGACTCTGATCCCCGCCTCCCCGCCGTAGGACCTGCAGTGTAAGCGGCTACCCCACCTTGCCTTGTTCTAGTTCTAGGGCCTTAGGTTGTTCGAGTCGTATGGTAGTGTATGCCAGTGGATGGACCATTTGTTCAGATTGTGGCAAAATTTTCTTTTATGGCAAATTTTTGAATTGTGCCATTTATTTTTAAATGTCATAGTTTTCAGAGTAGAAGAATGTGTTTTAGTGCTAATATGCTCATTCTCAAATTTCAGTTCATCTGCATGTAGTCAAGTCATTGCCTTGCTAAAGAGCTGGTATTTCGAGCAACCGAAATATGGATTTTTGTTGAGCTGCACATGTTCTTGTTGAGTTGGTTCTTTGGCAAGTATGTCGCCTTTTATGGATTTTATCAGATTTTATTGTGATCATAATTTAGAGGTGTACGATTCATATTGGCTAGCTAGCAAAGCATTTGATTTATTATTTTCTTGTCATTTGTGGGGTGACTCTTATGACAGTCTCCAGTACAAGGGTAACCGTACATATATAGGTCTCTTTATTCTTTATGTTCCATGTAGGCAACCGATGGTCTGCATCTCCTATTGCCACGGAAAATAAATAAAAGGGTGGCTCCATTGTTGCTTTTGGTGCAAGTTATCCTCTGCATTTGAAAGTGCTTTCAAGATGGTGGTGTCTCCTAGGAAGGGCCTAGATTATAGAGTTTAACCAAGATAAGAGGGCATGTTTTGGTGAGGTTTAACTCGGCTCAAAATACATTTTTAGTTCTGGTCTAGCGTCCTTTCCTGTAAGGAGAATTGGCATGTGCACATTTTGGTGATTCATTTTCCTTGATTGTTCTCCTTTGCTTTTAATCCAGATATCTCCATGTTATGCTAGGGGGCATCAATATTGAAGGACTTTGTGTTTTTCACTATCTCCCTTTGCCAGCAAGCCTTTGATGAATTGACACAGCTATCTGATATTTTGGGCTCGCTACTACAGGAGGAAACATTAGCCGTTGTAGTTTTGTCACGGCAGATGTCCTCATGCAAGGACTTAGGTGTGAGGCCATCACCGCTAGGTGGCGACTCAAAGGGGTTAAACGGAAACGGGAGGCGAGTTAACCCAGGTTCGGCCCCTCCGATGGAGGTAATAGCCTACGTCCTGCTTTGTGTCTATATTGATGATGATCTCGATTACAAGGGTGCGGAATCGCTAACCTAGCTTTCGAGGGTGTCTAACTTAAGTCTTTCGGTCCTAGGGGCTTGCCATTATATACAGGTCAAGACCCTAGGGTTTACAACAGAGTCCGAGTTACATTACAACTCGTAACATTTCACGTCTCTAACACGCCTTGCCTCTCAAGCAAGGAATCTCCTGGCGTCTTCTGCCCTGTGGGCCTTGAGTCACCGTCTCTACGTGCTTGGGCCGCCCGGTGACTTACTTAGTAACCGCCCTGTTCGCCATGTCTTCAGGACACGGCCCGTCTTTGAACTTAATGCCAGAGCAGCCAGTATATTGACCCGACCCAGTACGACGGGTCATACCGTGGGGTTATATCCCCGACATTAGGCCCCAGATTGATTTGAATTTATTCATGTCAATTTCCTTTACCTTCTCTTGGCGGCTTATCATTTGCTTGCATCGGTGTTTTTCATAGTTCGAAACACTGGCTTGTAATATCTCCAGACTTGTCATTTTCCTTGTGTCATCCATGTAGCAATGTCGCCCGCCATGAGTCCAGGGAACTAATGATGACATCACAACGAATCTGAATATATCCACATATCCCAAAAATCGAGGCGTCTTTGTTTCCCAAAATTACTGCGTCTCCTTGATTTTTGCACCTGCTGGTTGCCCCTTTGGGTTCCTCCCTTTTAAATATTCACTGGAGGGTCCCTTCCTTCTCTTTCACCTCGCCCTTCTCGCTTCTTCTTCCTCGCGCCCGCAGGCTTCGTCATGTCAGTGCCGCTGTTCATCTGTCGCCGGTGACCACTCCCTGGACTGCAGCGACACCGCGTCTTCCTCGAGGTTCGGTTAATCGTCTCCGCTACCCCCGGCCTTTTTCAGGTAAATCATTCTTCCTCCTTAGATCCATAGTAGTTCATCGGAGTTCTTGAGCTCTCCGACAGTTCCTCTTTCGTTTATCGCCATTGCCTGTTCATATATAGATTCCACAAGCTTTATCATAGAAACAGAGCGACTTTGAACGGTAGATTCATTTCTCACATAACGTCCTCAAATCCACCTTAAGACTCTGTACATTAGACTGCTGCTGCTCCCATGCCTTGTCACTAGGTTTAGTAAATATTTTCCTTTTCTGAACCATTTGTAGATCTGTAATTGTAGCCAGTTCGGTAGAAACTTGTTTGTTCCATACTTAGTGAAAAAACCAGAAGTCTTCGATTTAGCGTAAGTCGCCCTTATTTTCGCTGACTCAATAATTGTAACATGCCACGTGATAGACTACTTGTATCAGAACACTGGCTTATCATGAGGTGACTTATCCATTGTAAATGATTAGGCCGTCTTATTTTTGATTATATGCTTAAGCCGCCCTTTTACCTTATCCAGGAAATTTATTATGTCGAAATCAAACACCTGCAACTGGGTGGCCTCCCAAGTTTCTGAACTCATTCTAAAAGATTACCAAGATCAGGGGTTTTTGCCGCCTAAAGAAGTAATTGGCTGGCGGGTTGCCCTTGGAGAGGAAATCCCGAAACCGGAAGAAGGAGAAGTGGTAATATTCTTGGATCATCTTCTCACAGGCTTTTCTCCTCCCGGGTCAAAGTTCTTTCGAGATGTTCTGCATTTCTTCCATCTTCATCCCCAAGATCTGGGTCCCAACTCCATATCCAATCTTTGTCAGTTCCAAGTGCTCTGTGAGGCGTATCTACAAATGGAACCCTCTGTTTCCATATGTAGGGAATTTTTCTATTTGAATCGCCAGACTGAATGTGCTGACGGCCCAGTCTAGAGCTTGGCGGGGTCTCAATCCAGAGGAGGAGAGACGTTACCTTTCCTGGTGCCATCCTGCCAAGCCACCCTAAAGAGTGGAATAAAACTTGGTTCTATTGCCAGAACACGGCTCCGGCTAATGAGAACCCTTTGTCGGGTTACAGGCCAATCCGTCTTCCCATGGACATCGAATTCCCTGGTTGTGCTCCTCCAGAAGAACGCGCTCAGCACGCTCCTATATATCCAAAACTGAGGGCCTTAGTAGCCAATGGGTTAACTGGAATTGATTTGACCCGGTGTCGGGTGTCCTGGAGCATCTTGCCGCTGAGCCGCCGTGACAGTCTGATGTGTGCTTACTCTGGCGACTTAGACGACCCCCAAAGATATAGCAATTTAACTTTGGGTGTTTATGAAATAAATCGGATCGTGAAAAAGCTACCCGGTGAAAGTCAAGATGACTGCAACAAAGACAGACTGAAGCCCTTTTATGCTCTTAACCCGGCTCCTCCAGTAAGAATCTTCAGTAACTTTATGTCTGACTTCTATAAATGTCTTCTTTTAAATTCCAAATCCTTACTTGTTGTTTTTTATCGTCAACTTTGCAGGCTAAGTCTTCATTTTGGGGGCAAGAAGCGAGCAAAAACCACAGCCAAGAAAACTAAAGCCCTTCCAAGTTCAAAGAAAGATAAGGCATTCGTAGAAGAGCCGTCATTCATGGGCGAATCAGCAGCAGCCGATGTTCAATCGGAGCTAGAAATCAATTTCCTTCAACTATATTTTATTGAATCCGGCTGATACCTCCTTTTCTTAGGGCCGTGTTGAGATGGACCGGGCTGACGATGTTGAGGTAATTTCCATTTCCTCCGGCTCAGAATCCTTGCTTCCAACGAGAACAAGGCGGGTTATTCTATAAGTAAGCTTCTCTCATTCGGACGCTTATTTGGATCCCAATTTTGTTTTGAAGAAAACCCAACTACATCAAGACGCCAAACTCAGAGCGGTAATGGTGGTCTTTCAGCCGGCTTACCCAATAAACCAGTCGCTCGTAAGCGACAAAATGAGGTACCTTTCAGTCCAACTTCTTTTCTTCCGAAACTGGTTCAGTATAGCAGCCTTTTAATCATTCTGATTTCGTTTATTAGGAGTCACCACCTTCATCGGGCGACTCAACCGCCTCCAAGCTGCCACCATTAGTCATCAACCCTGGGTAAATTCTCTTTTGTCATATGTCTGCCTATGCGAGCCTTTTCGCATGTTCTTGATTATGTCTTCTTGTTTTGTAGGGCTCAGGCCAAGGCCAAGAAGAGAAAAACTGGCGAGCCGTCCACTGACCCTGAGACCCCTAAGCCGGGGAAACCTGATTTGGTAACCCCTGAAGTTCATGCAGATCAGCTTGAAGATCATCAGAAGACGCAAACTGATTTACCCCCTCAATCTGAGCCAGCAAACGCTGACTTTATGGACACTGAAGTTGACCCGGCGGCCAGTCTTAATCCGCCCAGTCCTCCAAAGTCAACTGAAAATGATCCTTGTGATAAAAATGAAGAGGTCGTCATTACTGGGTCGAGTTATACCATTCATGAGGTCTCCAGAGTACTGGCAAAACTTGTCGCCAAGGATGAAACAATACTGCCTGAGAAAGGAAAAGCCAAGCTAGAGCTTCCAAGTTATTGACGTGGCTTCTCTCAAAGAGGAAGGGATGATGCAGCACAGCGACGGTAAGTATTTCCCTCGGTTATGAAACCAAGGTATCCAACCAGTAGGAGGATCACCAACACCTAATAAACAGCACCTGCACACAAAGAATAAATACTTGCAACCCAACACGAAAGAGAGGTTGTCAATCTCTCTACGGTAAAAAGATAGATTAGGATAAGATAGATTGGATAGATATATCTCTCAAGAACACAAAATAAAAGTGGCAAATAAAAAGTGCAGCAAGGTATTTTTGGGTTTTTTGGAATAATAGATCTGGAAAAAAAAGCGGCAAAAAGATAGATCGGAATGCAATATGTTGGAAAAGTAGACCCGGGGGGCGTAGGTTTCACTAGTGGCTTCTCTCATGAGTATAGCACACGATGGGTGAACAAATTACTGTTGGGCAATTGATAGAAGATCAAATAATCATGACGATATCCAAGGCAATGATCATTATATAGGCATCACGTCCAAGATTAGTAGACCAAAATGATTCTGCATCTACTACTATTACTCCACACATCGACCGCTATCCAGCATGCATCTAGTGTATTAAGTTCATGGAAAAACGGAGTAATGCAATAAGAACGGTTGCATGATGTACACAAGATCTATTCATGTAGGAATAGACCCCATCCTGTTATCCTTAATAGCAACGATACATGCGTGCCTCACTGCCCCTTCTTTCACTGGGAGAGGACACCGCAAGATTGAACCCATCACAAAGCACATCTTCCCATGGCAAGAAAAATCGATCTAGTTGGCCTAACTAAACAAAAGATTCGAAGAAGAAATACGAGGCTATAAGTAATCATGCATATAACAGATCAAAGAAGACTCAAATAATATTCGTGGATAGAAACTGATCATGAACTCAAAATTCATCGGATCCCAACAAACACACCGCAAAAGTTTACATCAAATAGATCTCCAAGAGACCATTGTATTGAGAATCAAAAGAGAGAGAGGAAGATATCTAGCTACTGCCTACGGACCTGTAGGTCTATGGTGGACTACTCACGCATCATCGGAGAGGCACCAATGAGGATGATGAACCCCTCCGTGATGGTGTTAGATTGGATCTCGAGGTTCTGGAACATGCGGCGGCTGGATGTGTTTTTCGTCGACTCCCTTAGGGTTTCTGAAATATTTGGGAATTTATAGGCGTCAGAGGCGGTGGAGAGGGGTCCCGAGGAGGGCACTACCCATCACGGCGCGCCCTGGTGGGTTGTGGTCTCCTCGACCCTCCCCTCTGGCACTTCTTTGGCCCACTGGATGTCTTCTGGCCCAAAAAAAATCTCCAAAAAGATTCTTCGCGATTGGACTCCGTTTGGTACTAATATTCTGCGAAGTAAAAAACAAGCAAAAACAACAACTAGCACTTTGGCACTATGTCAATAGGTTAGTCCCAAAAAATGATATAAAGTTGCTATAAAATGATTGTAAAACATCCAAGATTGATAATATAACAGCATGGAACAAGCAAAAATTATAGATACGTTGCAGATGTATCAGCATCCCCAAGCTTAATTCCTACTCGTCCTCGAGTAGGTAAATGATAAAAACAGAATTTTTGATGTGGAATGCTGCCTAACATGTTCATCACATATTCTTTTCTTTTGTGGCATGGACATTTGGACTTTTAGATGGTTCAAAGCAATATTCTAGTTTTAACATAATGACTTCAATACTCAAGCATGCCAACAAGGAACCATCTCTTTCAAAATATCAACACTAAAGAAAGTTATCCCTAGCCCATCATGCTCAATCATTGATCCATTCATGAAACACACTCAAATATTAGCTACACCCAATGCTCAAGTATGATCATAGTGCCCCCTAGTTGGTGCTTTATAAGAGAAGATAGAGACTCAAAGTAAAAAATAAAAATTGCATAAAGTAAATAGATAGGCCCTTCGCAGAGGGAAGTAGGGATTTGTAGAGGTGCCAGAGCTCAAAGTTTAAATTGAGAGATAAAAATATTTTGAGTGGCATGCCTTTCCTGTCAACGAAAACGACAAAGTAGTTCACAATACTTTCCATGCTAGATATATCATAGGCGGTTCCCAAACAAAAAATAAAGTTTATTCCCTTTTCCACCATTCTTTCACAATCCATGGCTGCCGTATCCATGGTTGCCTTCCATACCAACACTTTCCAAGGAATTTATTATTTGACAACAAAAAGTAAAAAATATCTTTTTTTTCATTTCGGGACTGGGCATCCCTATTACCGCCATACTCTCGTGCAATGAAAAGTGAATAAACACTCATCTTGAGAATAACAAATCTAGCATGGAAAAATATTGGACACCCCCTACCATTTCATGAGACGTACGAGCACACAAAAAGGAAATTTATTTTGAAAAGTAGAGATGGAACATACAAATTTGCTTAGAACGGCATGGAAATACCGCATATAGGTAGGTATGGTGGACTCATAAGGCAAAACTGGGTTTAAGGATTTTGGATGCACAAGTAGTATTTCTACTTAGTACAAGTGGAGGCTAGCAAATAGATTGAGAAGCAACCAACCAAGAAACGAAAATTCACATAAACGAGCATTGAGCATAACTAACACCGAATAATGCACCATAAGTAGGATATAATTTCATTGCATAACTATTGACTTTCGTACCTGCATAGGGAATCACAAACCTTAACACCAATATTCCTACTAAAGCATAATTACTCACTAACATGACTCACATGTTACTATCATCATGTCTCAAAACTATTACAAGGAATCAAGTTTAAATTGTCCAATGATCTTCATGAAAGTTTTTTATTATATCCTCCTTGAATATCTATCACTTTGGGACTAGTTTCATATATTGCCATTGCTTTTGACAAGCTCAAACAAATCTAAGTGAAGCGCATGAGCATAGAAATTTCATCTCTCAAAATAGTATAAGTGAAGCATGAGAGGATTTCTTCAACATTTACTAACTCTCAAATTAATCTAAGTGAAGCATGAGGGTGTTTCTTCAAAAGCTTCCAAGCACACCGTGCTCAAAAAGATATAAGTGAAGCACTAGAGCAATTCTATAGCTCAAAAAGTTTAAGTGAAGCATATAGAGCAATTCTAACAAATCATAGCATAATTTTGGATCTCCAAAATAGGTGTGTTCAGCAAGGATACAAGTGACAAAATAAAAAGCAAAGCAAGCAAAATACTCAAATGATACAAGACGCTCCAACTAAAACTCATGATATGTGACGAATAAAAATATAGCTCCAAGTAAAACACCGATGGTCGTTAGAAGAAAGAGGGGATGCCACTCGGGGCATCCCCAAGCTTAGTTGCTTGTTTCTCTTTGGATATATTTTGGGGGTGCTGTAGCATCCCCAAGCTTAGGCTCTTTTCACTCCTTATTCCTTCATCCATCGTGATCTCACCCAAAACTTGAAAACTTCAATCACACAAAACTCAACAAAATCTTCGTGAGATCCGTTAGTATAATAAAGCAAATCACTACTTTAAGTACTGTTGCAAACTCATTCAAATTTTATTATTTCATTATACCTACTGTATTTTAACTTTACCATGGCTCATACCCTTCAATATAACTCATAGATTCATCAAAACAAGCACACAATGCAATGAAAACAGAATCTGTCTTAAACAGAACAATCTGTAGTAATCTGTACTCTAACTATACTTCTGTAACTCTAAAAATTCTGAAAAATTAGGACAATGTAAAGAATTTGTATAGAAATCGTGTGTAAAAAATTCAGAAATTTTCGTCACTTCTGTGATTTTTGAAAATTCTGCTACTGGACGCAAAAGTTTCTGTTTTCCAACAAGATCAAATCAACTATCACCCAACATGATCCCAAAGGCTTTACTTGGCACAAACACTAATTAAAACATAAAAACACAATCATAATAGTAGAATAATGGTGTAACACTGAATGACAGAAAAAAAACAAAAATTATTTTATTCATTGGGTTGCCTCCCAGCAAGCCCTTTCTTTATAGCCATTAAGATAGGCTTAAGATTTCAATGATGCCCTCATGAAAGATAATAATAGCAACACAAAGAGAGCACCATGAAGCATATGGAAAACACACTTAAGTCTAACATACTTCCTGTGCATAGGCATTTTATAAGCAAACAAATTATCAAGGCAAGCAAAAACTAGCATATGGAAGGAAGAAGAAAGAGACAATAGCAATCTCAACATGAAGAGTTAATTTAGTATCATGAAAATTTCTACAACCATAATTTCCTCTCTCATAATAATTGCATGTAGGATCATAATCAAATTCAATAATATAACTATCATAAACAATACTCTCTTTACGATCAACATGCATAAAGTTTTTATCATCTTCCAAAATAGTGGGATTATCATCAACTAAAGTTATGACCTCTCCAAACCCACTTTTATCAAAAAATTCATAAGATTGAATACTCTCCAAATATGTGGGATTCTTTTTACCTAAAGTTTACGCTCTCCCAAACCCACTTTCGATGCTATTGCAAACATTATTATCAAAACATATTCAACATGAGGCTTAAATAAATTTTCAAGATCATAAGAAGCAGTATCACCCCAATCATGATCATTACAATAAAAAGTGGTCATGAAAAAAATATCATCCCCAAGCTTGAAGTTTTGCATATCATTAACATAATTGCCATTAATAGAATTTATAGTAACATCATTGCAATCATGCTTTTCAATCAGGGAGCTATCATGAATCAGCTTATAAAATTCTTCTTTCAACACTTCATCAAAATTTTCAGATTCATGATTTTCAAACAAAACTTCATAGAGATAATCAAGTGCACTCAACTCACTAGCAATTGGTTCATCATAATTTGGTCTTTTGAAAAGATTAGCAAGTGGATGAGGATCCATATCAATAGATTTTTAGCAAGTGAAGATGCAAGCAAATAGAAGGCACATGGCAACACAAGCAAAGATATCAAACAAGCAAAAAGGCAAGCGGAAAATATTTTTGTATTTTTGTAAAACCTTTTTAGAAGTGGGGGAGCGGAAAACGTGAGGCAAATGGCAAATAATGTAATTGCAAGGAGATGAGATTTGTGATTAGGAACCTGGTAGATGATGAAGGTGTCTCCTCGGCGCCAGAGATTGGCACGTAGAAGAGACCGCTTCCTCCCCGGCAACGGCGCCAGAAATTCCTTTGACGTGGATTGAGATTGCGTCGGTATTTCCCCAAAGAGGAAGGGATGATGCAGCACAGCGACGGTAAGTATTTCCCTCAGTTATGAAACCAAGGTATCGAACCAGTAGGAGGATCACCAACACCTAATAAACAGCACCTGCACACAAAGAACAAATACTTGCAACCCGACGCGAAAGAGAGGTTGTCAATCTCTCTACGGTAAAAAGATAGATTAGGATAAGATAGATTGGATAGATAGATCTCTCAAGAACACAAAATAAAAGAGGCAAATAAAAAGTGCAGCAAGGTAGTTTTGGGTTTTTTGGAATAAAAGATCTGAAAACAAAAGCGGCAAAAAGATAGATCAGAAAGCAATATGTTGGAAAAGTAGACCCGGGGGCCGTAGGTTTCACTAGTGGCTTCTCTCATGAGTATAGCACACGGTGGGTGAACAAATTACTGTTGGGCAATTGATAGAAGATCAAATAATCATGACGATATCCAAGGCGATGATCATTATATAGGCATCATGCCCAAGATTAGTAGACCAAAACGATTCTGCATCTACTACTATTACTCCACACATCGACCGCTATCCAGCATGCATCTAGTGTATTAAGTTCATGGAAAAATGGAGTAATGCAATAAGAATGATGACATGATGTTGACAAGATCTATTCGTGTAGGAATAGACCCCATCTTGTTATCCTTAATAGCAACGATACATGCGTGCCTCACTGCCCCTTCTATCACTGGTAGAGGACACCGCAAGATCGAACCCATCACAAAGCACTTCTTCCCATGGCAAGAAAAATTGATCTAGTTGGCCTAACTAAACCAAATATTCAAAGAAGAAATATGACGCTATAAGTAATCATCCATATAAGAGATCAAAGAAGACTCAAATAATATTCATGGATAGAAACTGATCATGAACTCAAAATTCATCGGATCCCAGCAAACACACCACAAAAGTTTACATCAAATAGATCTCCAAGATACCATTGTATTGAGAATCAAAAGAGAGAGAGGAAGTCATCTAGCTACTGCCTACGGACCCGTAGGTCTATGGTGGCCTACTCACGCATCATCGGAGAGGCACCAATGAGGATGATGAACCCCTCCGTGATGGTGTTAGATTGGATCTCGAGGTTATGGAACTTGCGGCGGCTGGATGTGTTTTTCGTCGACTCCCTTAGGGTTTTTGGAATATTTGGTAATTTATAGGCGTCAGAGGCAGTGGAGAGGGGTCCCGAGGAGGGCACAACCCATCAGGGCGCGCCCTGGTGGGTTGTGGTCTCCTTGACCCTCCCCTCTGGCACTTCTTTGGCCCACTGGATGTATTCTGGCCCAAAAAAATCTCCCAAAAGTTTTGTCGTGATTGGACTCCGTTTGGTACTGATATTCTGCGAAGTAAAAAACAAGCAAAAACAGCAACTGGCACTTTGGCACTATGTCAATAGGTTAGTCCCAAAAAATGATATAAAGTTGCTATAAAATGATTGTAAAAGATCCAAGATTGATAATATAACGGCATGGAACAAGCAAAATTATAGATACGTTGGAGACGTATTAGTTATGAGAACATGAGTGCTGAAGAACTACATGCTGGCTATTTGAACCGTCTTGCTACGAGCCGGGAGATGGAAGTCGGTCTTGTCAGCATGATGAGAAACAAATACGAGGTATGTTCCTCTTTGCTGTGTACTCCACATATCCTTTTATATCCCCCAAGGGCCGGCTTATCTCCTTGAGATGAGTCGGGTCTTGTAACTAACTTAAGAATTCGACCCGTAGCCCCCACGGGCCGTCTCATCTTCTTGAGATGAGTCGGGTCGTGTGAATAATAATGAGGAATTCGACCCGTAGCCCCCAAGGGCCGGCTCTTCTCCTTGAGATGAGGCAGGTCTTGTGAATAATAATGAAGAATTAGACCTGTAGCCCCGAAGGGCCGGCTCATCTCCTTGAGATGAGGCGGGTCTTGTGAATAATAATGAAGAATTCGACCTGTAGCCCCCAAGGGCTGGCTCGTCTCCTTGAGATGAGGCGTGTCTTCTCCATATCCTTGCTTTGGGAAAAATGACATGCATTTGCCCCCAAGTGTCAAATATATTGTTTTGCAATCTATTTGAGACTTGTTATAACTTTTCTTTGTCGTGTAATATTGCATTCTACTGCCGGCTTATGACCGTTGAATATCATGGCTTTCATTACGCAGAAAGCTCTACAAGCAATCGAGTCAAGTGTGGCCGGTTTGAAAAAAGATCTGGAAGCAGGGCAACACGCCTGAACTGCTGTTGAGGAGAAACTTCGCCTTGCTTTGGAGGAGTTGGAAAAAAAACAAGGCACATCTTGAAAAGCAAAGTAAATCTTTTGAAGCTAAGAAAGCCGCCTTATTAGTGCGTGCCGAAAATGCTGAGGGTCAGTTGGAACCCATCACGGAAGAGCTATCCGGATTAAAGCAGCATATTACCCATATGACCCAGGCTATCTTCGGTAAGTATCTTGTATCTTGCAAAAAGACACCTATGTTCATGGATAAGCCGTCCGGCGACTCACATATTTGAAATTGTATTGTAGGTCCACGAACATGCAAACTTCAAGATGACAGCTTGCTTATGCTGAAGGCTGTATATACTTTGACCGACCAACTTTATGCTGGAAGCTATCTTGCCATCAAGGCAGTTATGGGGAATAAAGAGCCGGTGAAGCTTATCAAGGACGTGGTGAGGTTTCTCTCGACGATCCCCAAACAAGTATAAGAGTTGAAAAGATCAACCGCCCGAGCCGGTGCAACATCTTCTTTGAGCCGAACTTCTGCCTATTCAGAAGAGCTTGATCCGGCAAAACTGGCCAAAGGATTTCCTGAGCTCAAGGATGATGGCTCGGCTTTCGGTGATGCTGACTATCAGAAATGTGTGAAGACATCTCGAGTGTTGGCCACACAACTTGTCGCCAAAATGGAGCTGAAGAGCTATCAGGCGGCTTATGATGCAAACAACTCTCGAGTTCGGCCACCTTCCTTTGTGCCGGTGAACCTGACCCCTGAACGTCGTAAGCACATTTTTGCCCCCAATGTGGACCCGTCCTCCATCTTGAATGATGAAGCTTTTTTCCACGCCTTGACCCATTGCAACTGGGATGTGGACAACCTTCAGATCGAAGAGCCGGAAGATCCGGTGGAGGATGACCGAGAGGTGGCTCAAGCGAGAGGTAAGCCGGAGATCAATCCGAGCGGCGCAGAGGGCGAGTCACAGAAGTGATATGTGAAAACAGTTTCAGCCGCCCGTCGCTCTAGCCCCCAAGCGTTGGGAAAAAACAGTGAAATTTTTGTGGCTCCTGAGATGAGCCTGTAATAGGAGTAGTTTAAAAACTTCTTGAAAAGATCATGCCTTCGTGCATGTTTGCATTTGTGAAGGTGCTTTAAGAAACTTTTGATCCTTTGATCTGTGTTGATTGTGCTACTTTCTTTGTTTGTCTTTGAATATCTCTACTATGATCGATGAGTCTTTTGATTGAAACAGAGAGGACAGGCCAAAGAGTGAGCCGGCAAAGAAACTTGGCTTTCGAAACTCAAGTTCTGTTGAATAACAATAATGATTGAACCGGTCATAATATGACGATGGTTGATAATTCGGATGCTCATGTATGAGCAGGTAATAACATGATGATGTACCTACAAAACTTGTGAGGTAGTAATAATAGTTGTATAATAATATCAAGTAATGTTTAACAAGCTGGCTTAGTGAGGCTCGGCGAGAAGAGACTGGCTTTCGGGGCTCAGTAAGATAAACCGGCTCTTCTGAGCTGGTTTTGGAAACTCCAACCATTTAATCCTGGTTATAAGAAACCATGATGAAGGTCGGGCAAAAAGAATTACTCCTTTTGCAGAAATTTAAGATGTAACCCGATTTTTAAGAACCGGTTTTAATAGACAAATATAAATATGCATGCATGATGCCATGATGCCATGCAAAATGATGTATGTATGTGACAATAGAAAAAAAATGTCGGCTTTCGAGGCTTAACATAAAGACCGGCTTTCGAGGCTCGAGTCTTGCTTCCATGAAGCGGGTATGATAACTCATGGTTTATCCTAGCTCTCTGTGTGCCGGCTCTCATGTGACTCAAGCCGATGTTTTAACCTTAAGAAGTTTAGGGTCCAAAAAAGGATTGACTTGTCAAGAGTACACGGGGTCACCTGATCGGAGTCGCATCAAGCATACATGCAGGTTTAACCATATGTGGCATTTTTTGCCAGGTCAAGAGGGTGAGAAAGCTGAACTCGATGAGTTGGAAGCCCCCAAATGCCCAATGTCTTGTGGCATTTTGTGGGGTCACAAGGGTGAGAAAGCTAAACTCAATGAGTTGGAAGCCCCCAAGTGCCAACTGTCTTGTGGCGTTTTGCCGGGTCACAAGGGTGAGAAAGCTAAACTCAATGAGTCGGAAGCCCCCAAGTGTGATATGTCTCCAACGTATCTATAATTTTGGCTTGTTCCATGCTGTTATATTATCATTCTTGGATGTTTTACAATCATTTTATAACAACTTTATATCATTTTTTGGGACTAACCTATTAACATAGTGCCAAAGTGACAGTTGTTGTTTTTGCTTGTTTTTTACTTAGTAGAATAACGGTACCAAAGGGAGTCCAATCGCAATGAAACTTTTTGGAGATTTTTTTTGGACTAGAAGACACCCAGTGGGCCAAAGAAGTGTCGGAGAGGTGGGCCGTGGAGACCACAACCCACCAGGGCGCGCCAGGGGGCCCCCGGCGCGCCCTGATGGGTTGTGCCCTCCACAGGGCCCCTCTCCACCGCCTCTGATGCCTATAAATTCTCATATATTCCAAAAACCCTAGGGGAGTCGATGAAACACAATTCTAGCCGCCGCAAGTTCCAGAACCTCGAGATCCAATCTAAACACCATCACGGAGGGGTTCATCTTCTTCATAGGTGCCTCTCCGATGATGCGTGAGTAGTCCACCATAGACCTACGGGTCCGTAGGCAGTAGCTAGATGACTTCCTCTCTCTCATATGATTCTCAATACAATGGTCTCTTGGAGATCTATTAGATGTAAACTTTTGCGATGTGTTTGTTGGGATCCGATGAATTTTGAGTTCATGATCAGTTTCTATCCATGAATATTATTTGAGTCTTCTTTGATCTCTTATATGCGTGATTGCTTATAGCCTCGTATTTCTTCTTCGAATCTTTGGTTTAGTTAGGCCAACTAGATCGATTTTTCTTGCCATCGGAAGAGGTGCTTTGTGATGGGTTCGATCTTGCGGTGTCCTTTCCCAGTGAGAGAAGGGGCAGCAAGGCACGCATGTATTGTTGCCATTAAGGATAACAAGATGGGGTATATTCCTACATTAATAGATCTTTTCTACAGCATGTCATCATTCTTATTGCTTTACTCCGTTTTTCCATGAACTTAATACACTAAATGCATGCTGGATAGCGGTCGATGTGTGGAGTAATAGTGGTAGATGCAGACAGGAGTCGGTCTACTTATCTTGGACGTGATGCCTATATAATGATCATCGCCTTGGATATCATCATGATTATTTGATCTTCTATCAATTGCCCAACAGTAATTTGTTCACCCACTGTGTGCTATACTCATGAGAGAAGCCACTAGTGAAACCTACGTCCCCCGGGTCTACTTTTCCAACATATTGCTTTCCGATCTATCTTTTTGCATCTTTGTTTTCATATCTACAAACCAAAAACCCAAAAACATATTGCTGCACATTTTATTTGCTCTTCTTATTTTGTGTTCTTGAGAGATCTATCTCTCCTATCTATCACTAACTAATCTATCTTTTTACCGTAGAGAGATTGACAACCTCTCTTTCGCGTCGGGTTGCAAGTATTTGTTCTTTGTGTGCAGGTGCTGCTTATTGGGTAGTGGTGATCCTCCTACTGGTTCGATAACCTTGGTTTCATAACTGAGGGAAATACTTACTGTCGCTGTGTTGCATCATCCCCTCCTCTTTGGGGAAATACCGACACAGTCTCAAGCCACGTCAAAGGAATTTCTGGCACCGTTGCCGGGGAGGAAGAGGTCTCTTCTACGTGCCTATCTCAGGCGTCAAGGAGACTCCATCATCATCTACCAGATTACTAATCACAAATCTCATCTCCTTGCAATTACATTATTTGCCATTTGCCTCTCGTTTTCCTCTCCCCCACTTCACCAATTTGCGGTTTTATCTGCCCTCTTTTTCGTTTTCCTTTTTCTCGCTGGATCTCTTCCTTGCTTGCAATCTTGTTTGCGTAGTCACGATGACTCAAGAAAACACCAAGTTGTGTGATTTTTCCAATACTAATAACAATGATTTTATTAGTACTTCGATTGCTCCTCCCGCCACTAGTGCGGAGTCTTGTGATATTAATGCTGCTTTGTTGAATCTTGTCATGAAAGATCAATTTGCCGGTAATCCTAATGAGGATGCCGCGTCCCATCTAAACACGTTCGTAGAATTGTGTGATATGCAAAAGAAAAAAGGTGTGGACAATGATATAGTGAAGTTGAAATTATTTCCTTTTTCCTTGCGGGATCGTGCAAATTTGGTTTTCCTCTTTGCCTCGCAATAGTATCGATTCTTGGAATAAGTGCAAGTATGCTTTTTTTTACTAAGTATTTTCCGCCTGCTAAAATTATTTCCCTTAGGATGCAAATCATGAATTTTAAGCAACTTGAGCATGAACATGTTGCACAATCTTGGGAAAGAATGAGGTTGATGCTAAGAAATTGTCCTACTCATGGTTTAAATCTTTGGATGATCATACAAAAAATTTATGCGGGATTGAATTTTGTCTCTAGAAATATTTTAGATTCCGCCGCGGGTTGTACTTTTATGGAAATTACTTTGGGTGAAGCTACTAAATTGCTAGATAATATCATGGCAAATTATTCACAAAGGCATACCGAAAGAACACCTGCTAGTAAAAAAGTTAATTCGGTTGAAGAAATTAGTACTTTGAGTGATAAGGTTGATGCTTTAATGAAATTGGTTGCTAGCAAAAATGCTCCTATTGATCTTAATGATGTGCCTTTGTCTACCTTGATTGAGCAAAATAGTGATTCCGTAGATATGAACTTTGTCTCGCGAAACAATTTCAATAACAATGCTTATAGAGGTAATTTTAATCCTAGGCCTTTTCCTGGAAATTCCTCTAATAATTATGGTAATTCCTATGGAAATTCCTCATACAATAATAATAGGACCACCTCTGATCTTGAGAGTAATATTAAAGAATTTATCAATGCGCAAAAGGCTTTCAATACTACGATAGAAGAAAAGTTGAATAAGATTGATGACATGTCTAGAAGCATTGATAGAATTTCTCATGATGTTGAAAATCTCAAGTTGAAAGCTTTTGTGCCTAAGATTGATGAATCTATTAAAGCTTTATATGTCTCTATGGATGAAAGTAAGAAAAGAACTGCTATGCTTAGAGTTAAAAGAGAAATCTTAGAAAAATCATTTTCTAGTGATTGCCTTCATAAAAAAGATGAAGATCTTAAAGTGATTGATGTTTCTACTATTGATTCCTTGTTTAGTAATATTAAAATTGATAATAAAGGGACTGAAGTAGAGTCAGCTTTAGCTAGAAGGCGTCCCAATAATTTGGAGGGTGAAAATCTTGATGAAAATTTTGATAAAAGTGGGTTTGAAGAGGTCAAAACTTTAACTAGGGATGTGCCCACTATTTTGGATTGCAAAGACTTCAATTATGATAGTTGCTCCTTGATTGAATGTATTTCTTTGCTGCAATCCATGTTTAATTCACCCCATGCTTTTGAGCAAAATAAAGCTTTTACTAAACATATCGTTGATGCCATGATGAAATCTTTTGAAGAAAAGTTTGAGTTGGAGATTTCTATTCCTAGAAAATTACATGATGAGTGGGAACCCACCATTAAGGTCAATATTAAAAATTATGATTTCTTTTCTTTATGTGATTTGGGTGCTAGTGTTTCCACGATTCCGAAATCTTTATGTGATGTGCTTGGTCTCACCAATATTGAAGAATGCTCTCTAAATTTGCACTTGGCGGATTCGACTATTAAAAAGCCTTTGGGAAGAATTATTGATGTTCTTATTCTTGCAAATAGGAACTATGTGCCTATTGATTTTATTGTGCTTGATATTGATTGCAATCCATCTTATCCCATTATACTTGGTAGAACGTTTTTACGCACTATAGGTAATGTGATTGATATGAAAGAAGGCAATATTCGTTTTCAATTTCCACTAAGAAAGGGTATGGAACACTTCCCTAGAAAAATAATTAAGCCACCATATGAATCAATCATGAGGGCATCCTATGGATCCAAAACCAAAGATGACAATACTTGAAATCTATGTGTTATGCCTAGCTAGGGGCGTAAAACGATAGCGCTTGTTGGGAGGCAACCCAATGAATAAATTTATTTTTTCTTTTTTTCTTTCTGTATTTGAGTGTTGACACAATTATGCCTCTGTTATGATTGTTGTTTTATGGTTTATTTAGTGTTTGTGCCAAGTAAAGCCTTTAGGATGATTGATAAGATGAGTAGAAGCGATGCTGAATCTGAAACAGAAACTTTGCGTCCAGTATTTGAATTTTCATTTTTTTTCTGGAACGTGGTATTGAGCTGACATTTTAACACAGTGTTTCTATACAAATTCTTTACGTTTTCCTAATTTTTCAGAATTTTTAGAGTTACATAAGTATGGTTAGAGTACAGATTACTACAGACTGTTCTGTTTAAGACATATTCTGTTTTCATTGCATTGTGTGCTTGTTTTGATGAATCTATGTGTTATATTGAAGGGTATGAGCCATGGTAAAGTTAAAATACAGTAGGTATAATGCAATAACAAAATATGAATGGGTTTTCAACAGCACCTAAAGTAGTGATTTGCTTTATCATACTAACGGATCTCACGAAGATTTTGTTGAGTTTTGTGTGATTGAAGTTTTCAAGTTTTGGGTGAGATCACGATGGATGAAGATATAGGGAGTGATAAGAGACTAAGCTTGGGGATGCTACCGCACCCCCAAGATATATCCAAAGAGAAACAAGCAACTAAGCTTGGGGATGCCCCCGAGAGGCATCCCCTCTTTCTTCTAACGACCATCGGTATTTTACTTGGAGCTATATTTTTATTCGTCACATATCATGAGTTTTGCTTGAAGCGTCTTGTATCTTTGCTTGCTTTTCTTGTTTGTTTTTCATTTGTTTCCTTGCTGTACACACCTATTTGCAAGAGCCCAAAATTATTCTATGATTTGTTAGAATTGCTCTCTATCCTTCACTTAAACTTTTTGAGCTATAGAATTGCTCTAGTGCTTCACTTATATGTTTTTGAGCATGGTGTGCTTGGAAATTTTTGTAGAAATACTCTCATGCTTCACTTAGATTAATTTGAGAGTTAGTAAATTTTGAAGAAATCCTCTCATGCTTCACTTATACCTTTTTGAGAGATGAAATTTTTATGCTCATGTGCTTCACTTAGATTTGTTTGAGCTTGTCAAAAAAGCAATGGCAATATATGAAACTAGTCCCAAAGTGATAGATATCCAAGGAGGATATATTAAAAACTTTCATGAAGATCATTGGGCAAATTAAACTTGATTTCTTGTAATAGTTTTGAAACATGATGATAGTAATATGTGAGCCATGTTAGTGAGTAATTATGCTTGAGTAGGAATATTGGTGTTAAGGTTTGTGATTCCCTATGAAAGTACCAAAGTCAATAGTTATGCAATGAAATTACATCCTACTTGTTGTGCATTATTCGGTGTTAGTTATTGTCAATGCTCACTTATGTGAATTTTCGTTTCTTGGTTTGGTTGCTTCTTAATCTATTTGCTAGCCTCCATTTGTACTAAGTAGAAATACTACTTGTGCATCCAAAATCCTTAAACCAAGTTTTGCCTTATGAGTCCACCATACCTACCTATATGAGGTATTTCCATGCCGTTCCAAGCAAATTTGTATGTGCCATCTCTAAACTTTCAAAATAAATTTTCTCTTTTGTGTGCTCGTACCGCTCATGAAACGGTGGGGAGTGTCCAATATTTTTCCATGCTAGATGTGTTATTCTCAAGATGAGTATTTATTCACTTGTCATTGCACGAGAGTGCGGCGGTAATAGGGATGCCCATTCCCGAAATGAAAAACAAAAAATATTTACTTTATGTTGTCAAATAATAAATTCCTTGGAAAGTGTTGGTATGGAAGGCAACCGTGGATACGACCCGCCATGGAAAGTGAAAGTTTGATGGAAAAAGGAATAAACTTTACTTTCTGTTTGGGAACCGCCTATGATATATCTAGCATAGAAAGTATTGTGAGCTACTTTGTCGTTTTCGTTGACAGGAAAAGCATGCCACCCAAAATATTTTTCCCTCTCAATTTAAAACTTTGAGCTCAGGCTCCTCTACAAATCCCTACTTCCCTCTGCGAAGGGCCTATCTATTTACTTTATGCAATTTTTATTTTTACTTTGAGTCTCCGTCTTCTCTTATAAAGCACCAACTAGGGGGCACTATGATCGTACTTGAGCATTGGGTATAGCTAATATTTGAGTGTGTTTCATGAATGGATCAATGATTGAGCATGATGGGCTAGGGATAACTTTCTTTAGTGTTGATATTTTGAAAGACATGGTTGCTTGTTAGCCTGCTTGAGTATTGAAGTCATTATGTTAAAACTATACTATTGCTTTGAATCATCTACAAGTCCAAATGTCCATGCTATACAAAAGAAAAGAATATGATGAACATGTTAGGCATCATTCCACATCAAAAATTCTGTTTTTATCATTTACCTACTCGAGGACGAGTAGGAATTAAGCTTGGGGACGCTGATACGTCTCCAACGTATCTATAATTTTTGCTTGTTCCATGATGTTATATTATCATTCTTGGATGTTTTACAATCATTTTATAACAACTTTATGTCATTTTTTGGGACTAACCTATTGACATAGTGACAAAGTGCCAGTTGTTGTTTTTGATTGTTTTTTACTTTGCAGAATATCAGTACCAAACAGAGTCCAATCGCAGCGAAACTTTTTGGAGATTTTTTTTGGACCAGAAGACATCCAGTGGGCAAAAGAAGTGCCAGAGAGGTGGGCCGTAGAGACCATAACCCACCAGGGCGCGCTAGGGCCCCCCCGGCGCGCCCTGATGGGTTGTGCCCTGCACGGGGCCCCTCTCCACCGCCTCTGATGCCTATAAATTCCCAAATATTCTAAAAACCTGAGGGGAGTCAACGAAACGCAATTCCAGCCGCCGCAAGTTCCAGAACCTCGAGATCCAATCTAAACACCATCACAGAGGGGTTCATCTTCTTCATAGGTGCCTCTCCGATGATGCGTGAGTAGTCCACCATAGACCTACGGCTCCGTACGCAGTAGCTAGATGGCTTCCTGTCTCTCATATGATTCTCAATACAATGGTCTCTTGGAGATCTATTTGATGTAAACTTTTGCGGTATGTTTGTTGGGATCCGATGAATTTTGAGTTCATGATCAATTTCTATCCATGAATATTTTTTGAGCCTTCTTTGATCTCTTACATGCATGATTGCTTATAGCCTCGTATTTCTTCTTTGAATCTTTGGTTTAGTTAGGCCAACTAGATCAATTTTTTTTGCCATGGCAAGAGGTGCTTTGTGATGGGTTCGATCTTGCGATGTCCTTTCCCAGTGACAGAAGGGGCAGCAAGGCACGCATGTATCGTTGCCATTAAGGATAACAAGATGGGGTCTATTCCTACATGAATAGATCTTGTCTACATCATGTCATCGTTCTTATTGCATTACTCCGTTTTTCCATGAACTTAATACACTAGATGCATGCTGGATAGCGGTCGATGTGTGGAGTAATAGTGGTAGATGCAGGCAGGAGTCGGTCTACTTATCTTTGACGTGATGCTTATATAATGATCATCGCCTTGGATATCGTCATGATTATTTGATCTTCTATCAATTGCCCAACAGTAATTTGTTCACCCACCGTGTGCTATACTCATGAGAGAAGCCACTAGTGAAACCTACGGCCCCCGGGTCTACTTTTCCAACATATTGCTTTCCGATCTATCTTTTTGCATCTTTGTTTTCAGATCTACAAAACCAAAAACCCAAAAACATATTGCTGCACTTTTTATTTGTTCTTCTTATTTTGTGTTCTTGAGAGATCTATCTCTTCTATCTATCACTACCTAATCTATCTTTTTACTGTAGAGAGATTGACAACCTCTTTTTCGCGTCGGGTTGCAAGTATTTGTTATTTGTTTGCAGGTGCAGCTTATAATGTGGTGGTGATCCTCCTACTGGTTCGATAACCTTGGTTTCATAACTGAGGGAAATACTTACCGTCACTGTGCTGCATCATCCCTTCCTCTTTGGGGAAATACCGACGCAGTCTCAAGCCACGTCAAAGTGCCAAATGTTTCAGAAAATAAAGACTCATGCTCAGTTTGTAGGCTGAAACGACAGAAACTCCGAGTTTTGGGTGTGCCGGCTTTATTATATTTGAAACATAAAGAAGTATGTACAAAGTTTGCAGGGGGGATTACAAAAAGCAAAAGAGCCGGTTTATTTTTGAGGAATCAGGTACTAGTGGTACTGACCGCTATTCAACTGCTTGGGGTTACTTTGGAAACCACCTTGGTTGTTATGTTGATTTCCCGGACCAGGATGCTATCCATTGCCGTTATTCACCTGATGTTGAAAACTAGCTGCTGAGCCGCCTTGTGACCTGCCAGGACCATGCTGACCTGGGTGTCCACCATCGTTGCCCCCTTGATGATTTTGGAAGGCTTGGTTGCAGAATTCCTACATGATGTAACAGTTTTCCCATGAGTGGGTAGCCGGCTTGTCCTGGGTACTATGTTTGGGACATGGCCCCTTGAGCGCCTCCTCGTAGTTACGAGGCTTATTCCCATTATAAGTCCCTCTAGGGCAACCATTACGACGTTGGTTTTTGAAACCAACATTGGTGTCGGCAACGAAGTCTGACCCGCCATCAGGCTGCTTACGCTTGCCATTATTATTTTGGGTTCCCTAGCTACCACCGTGATTATGATGGCCTTTACCACCTTCACCTTTCTTTCCTTTGCTAGTATTGTCCTCATCTGAGCCGGGATCCTTCGTGTTGTCTGACTCGGCGTACCTGGTGAGGACTGATACGTCTCCAACGTATCTATAATTTTTGCTTGTTCCATGCTGTTATATTATCAATCTTGGATGTTTTACAATCATTTTGTAGCAACTTTATATCATTTTTTGGGACTAACCTATTGACATAGTGCCAAAGTGCCAGTTGTTGTTTTTGCTTGTTTTTTACTTCGCAGAATATCATTACCAAACGGAGTCCAATCGCGACGAAACTTTTTGGAGATTTTTTTTGGGCCAGAAGACATCCAGTGTGACAGAGAAGTGCCAGAGGGGAGTGTCGAGGAGACCACAACCCACCAGGGTGCGCCAGAGGCCCCGGCCGCGCCCAGATGGGTTGTGCCCTCCTCGGGACCCCTCTCCACCGCCTCTGACGCCTATAAATTCCCAAATATTCCAAAAACCAAAGGGGAGTCGACGAAAAACACATCCAGCCGCCGCAAGTTCCAGAACCTCGAGATCCAATCTAACACCATCACGGAGGGGTTCATCATCCTCATTGGTGCCTCTCCGATGATGCGTGAGTAGTCCACCATATAGACCTACGAGTCCGTAGGCAGTAGTTACATGGCTTCCTATCTCTCTTTTGATTCTCAATACAATGTGTTGGAAATATGCCCTAGAGGCAATAATAAAATGGTTATTATTATATTTCCTTGTTCATGATAATTGTCTATTGTTCATGCTATAATTGTATTAAGCGGAAACCGTAATACATGTGTGAATACATAGACCACACCATGTCCCTAGTGAGCCTCTAGTTGACTAGCTCGTTGATCAATAGATGGTCATGGTTTCCTGACCATGGACATTGGATGTCGTTGATAACGGGATCACATCATTAGGAGAATGATGTGATGGACAAGACCCAATCCTAAGCATAGCACAAGATCGTGTAGTTCGTCTGCTAGAGCTTTTCTAATGTCAAGTATCATTTCCTTAGACCATGAGATTGTGCAACTCCCGGATACCGTAGGAATGCTTTGGGTGTATCAAACGTCACAACGTAACTGGGTGACTATAAAGGTGCACTACAGGTATCTCCGAAAGTGTCTGTTGGGTTGGCACGAATTGAGACTGGGATTTGTCACTCCGTGTGACGGAGAGGTATCTCTGGGCCCACTCGGTAATACATCATCATAATGAGCTCAATGTGACTAAGGAGTTAGTCACGGGATCGTGTGTTACGGAACGAGTAAAGAGACTTGCCGGTAACGAGATTGAACAAGGTATAGGGATTCCGACGATCGAATCTCGGGCAAGTAACATACCGATGGACAAAGGGAATTGTATACGGGATTAATTGAATCCCCGACATCGTGGTTCATCCGATGAGATCATCGTGGAACATGTGGGAGCCAATATGGGTATCCAGATCCCGCTATTGGTTATTGGCCGGAGAGGTGTCTCGGTCATGTCTGCATGGTTCCCGAACCCGTAGGGTCTACACACTTAAGATTCGGTGACGCTAGAGTTGTAATGGGAATTGTATGTGGTTACCGAAAGTTGTTCGGAGTCCCGGATGAGATCCCAGACGTCACGACGAGTTCCGGAATGGTCCGGAGGTAAAGATCTATATATGGGAAGTCCTATTTTGGCCACCGGAAAGTGTTTGAGATTTTTCGGTATTGTACCGGGAAGGTTCTAGAAGGTTCCGGAGTGGGGCCCACCTGCATGGGGGGACCCACATGAATGTGGGTAGTGGGGGCAAGGCCCCACACCCCTGGTCAAGGCGCACCAAGATCCCCCTTACAAGGAATAAGATCATATCCCGAAGGGATAAGATCAAGATCCCTAAAAAGGGGGATAACAATCGGTGGGGAAGGGAAAGGATGGGATTTCTTTCCTCCCACCTTTGCCAACGCCCCAATGGACTTGGAGGGCAAGAAACCAGCCCCCTCCACCCCTATATATAGTGGGGAGGCGCATGGGAGCTGCAACCCCTTGCCCCTGGCGCAGCCCTCCCCCCTCCTAACTACAAGAGATTAGGCCTACTATGACGAGCCAAAAAATGTCATCGAATAGCTAATAACGTCACACATTACCCTTGAGTGACGTTTTATTGGCGTCACAAGCATCGTCACAGAAGCCCCGTCACAGATTACTCCTCGTGACGGCACACGCAATAAAATGTCACTGAAAATGGGACCTTCGGTGACATTTTCTAAAACGTCAACAAATTGCTATTTCTATGATGGACGATTAATGTCACATGTTGGAGCAAAGATGCCATATTGTACCATATTTAATGATGATGCATCGTCACTGAATGTATGCCACGTCAACACCCGAACAAATTATCCCACCACTAGCCTCACTACTTCCATTAATGATGAAGATTACATCATCAAAATATATTTAGTTCATTTCAAATAAATTACAATTAATTATCAAATGAACTATATTGCAAATGCATATCACTGCAAGTATTTAATTCACATCGCATCATAAAATATAAGTAAGTTAAGAGCCAAATCACATTATAAATCGAAATTAAGGACAATAATATTATGGATTCAATCTTCTCAACCAAATCACCCTCTAAACAGAAATGGCAATAAAAAAATAAAACCAACGCAAGTTTGACACAAAATAGACAAGATAAAAGTAATATTTAGTTAATTAAAAGACCACATGTGTTGTTCTAATGATTGCAATGTATATGATTCAACAACTATCTATCACAAAAGGGCGGCCTTCATGAACCATCAAGTTTGGACAGATTTGCTTGCTGAGTTGTTTATGCCCTTGAGAGAAAACCAATCAGGTTATCCGTCTCTTGCTTCTTTTCCCATGCTTCATTCTTCTTTTGTTGTCTCTTCTTCAGATCTTCCAATTCTTCTTGGTGCATCATCTGCATCTCTTCAAATGTTAAGTCTTGTGCTTCAAGTCTCATGGTTAACTCCTCCCGGTGCCTATAAATTGACAAAACACAACAACGTATTGTATATTAATGACATGAAGACATAAAAGATACCAAGGTATAAGAGTACCACTCAGAAGCTTACATATGTTTGAAGTGTCGGCTCGCTCATGCTACCATTCTTGCTGTTTGTATGAGTGTCTTTGAAAAACTCAATAGAACTTGTGTCTTGATTATTCTATTTTTTTTTCTACAAGATATATGAAATTATGACATTACTACTCCATATATAATGACGATATGCGATAGACATAGGATTAGAAGTAAGGTAATTGGAATTCTTACATGTTTGCTGAAATGGGCAACATAAGACCTAGATCTAGTATTTTGGTGATGCTGGACACCTTCTTGGTTTTCCTTTCATTTGACATATTTCCTATATAAAAAAATGAATATTAGTACTTAGATATGGTAGTAGTAGCTAGAAAAGATGATAGCGGGTGAACTTAATGAATTGCCAAAAGACCTACCAAACTATGTTATCAACACTAGACAAATGAATTTTGCTTAAACTTGTTTAGAAATGGGCCTTAAAACATGCAACCATTTTACATGTGTGTGTGCGTACTTTCCTATAGCACACATGAATACAAAAAAGTAGGTAACTAAGAACGCAAACACCGGATCCACTAATATTGTCTACAACTAATTATTAAAACGACATTAATGAAAACCATTTACTCTTGCTTGCACTATGAGTAAGCATATGGATGGAGGAGTACTTGTAACATAATTGATTACATCGACTTGTATCTAACAGTTGGCTTTCATTGGTGGTAGACAAAAAAGGAAGCTAGATCATGTAAAACAATTCTAAACAATTAGCACTGCTAACACGCAGTCATGTGTTCCCTTATACTCAAATTTAGCATACATGCTTCTCTGAACTTACTACTTCTAGAAAATTTGAGATGGCAAAGATATTACTGTATGATGCTTTTGAGGAATTCTTGCAAAACTAGCATGCATTGCGCTACATAAAAGAATGCTCAACAAACATTTTTCATTGTGCTATTTGTATGCCAGGGTTGTACAACATATCAAAATAAATAACATGCATGGAAATTTGGAGCATCCAGAATTCAATTAAATAAAAGATCATTGTACACTGTGAACTTGATATGGTAATATACTGTATCAAGACCCAGTGCAGCCTCAGTCTTTATTCAGTTTTGCTGATGCTACGTAAGGACTATTTATGGGGTAGCACAACCACAAGCAGTCACTAGAATTCAGTTTCAGGTTAATATTTGTTCAAAGAAAACTTTGCTACACCCCTACACCTAAGGAACTACACGATCAAAATCAATCAGTGCGCGCTAATGACCGCTCTGCTGCACGCGGCGTTGTACAGCCTTCTGATCGCTGACCTAGAGTGGTAGACGTGATCGATCAGCTGTGGATAAATAAAAAGAATAGGAATCCGTATCTTGTTTAACTAGTGTGGTGAATGCATTATTTTTGAGTCGACGAGTCATTCTGGGGTAGCGACTCTTGACTAGTCGTGACTCATGGTCGACGAGTCGTCATGAGTTAAGAAATAGGTACAATAAAATTACCATAATATATGTATATACTTATTAATAGTCTGTAATACAAACCTGGGCATCAATAAAATTACCACAGTATATGTCTAGACTTATTAATAGTCTGTATATACTCACTAATATTCTGTAATAAAAAACTATTGAGTCCTTCGACTCAAAAAACACGACTAGTCGATCGAGTCGCTCGACTGATCCAACTAGTCGAGTCGACATCTTGAGTCGACCTGTGAGTTGTGACTGATCGACCAGTCGCTCAACTCAAAAACAGTGGGTGCATGCTATGGAGAGCAATGGATCAATACTACGAAAGAGACACTGCCATCTGATTAATTTTTCTTATAAATCAAGTTGCACGGTAGTCAACGAGGGGATGACACAAGCATCTTTTTCAGTTTAAGAAAAAAGAGGTCTTGGCCTCTTTTTAAAATACTTTAAAAAAACACATTACCAAGAATACCACTGATTATGAAACTACGATTATTAGCATACCCAAACACCTCAAAATATTTAAGACTACAGGTTTTCTAAAAAAAATGGTATTCTAATAATACTTTGAAATTACTTTGATCCAAACGGGGCCTAACTGTACTGGAGTGCCATATATTCAGGTTCAGGCATGTCTAGCATAGCAGGCTGTAGCAAATGCAAAATCATGCTCAATGCTGCAGTTTTGCACACACCTATCAATGGGATGTCAGTCTGCATGTTTAAAAAGTTTTCAAACAGATATAGCTCAACATCTGGTTGGACTTAAACCATCAATTAGGACTTGCAACGAGCAGGAAACTGTCCAATACAACTGTTATCGTGTGGTGCCTGAGTTCAGTTAAAGGGGCAAGCTGTTGCCTTGTGTGGGTATGACTTGTAAAACTGAATCTCAGAATTCATCTCCAATACAACTCTAGATCTCACCTACTATCTTTCGTCTACCTCACCTCGGTGCTTTTCTCCCCAAGTCCCTTCCCTGTATCCTGGCGGTTCCTTGCCTCTAGAGCTGGGACACCAGATCTTCATATGAATTTTTACTTTGGGGAAAGAAAGCAAGAGATCTAGCCGGAGGTTCATGCCCTTTTACTATAGCGGGCTGTGGTATCATAATTAACGAGAAGGGCGGGATGATTAGTTGTATGCATGAACCCTAATCACTGAACATTAAGGACTTGCAGGATGAGGAGGGCGGGATGAAAAAATTACCGAGGGTCGTCGCCGGTCGCTGCAATCGGTGGGGAAAGAGAGCCGGGTGCTCACGGGGCGGGTTGATGCGGTGGATCCGAGCTCGGCCGACCTCCTCCAATCCGTCGTCGCCGGCTGTTGCAATCGAGGGGAAAATAGAACGGAGTGCTCGCTGGGCTTGTTGATGTGGTAGATCCGAGCTCGGTCGGCGGGACGGCCTCCCCCAATCTGCCTGCGCTGATCGCTGCAGCCTGCGCTGATCGCTGCAGTCGTGGGATAAGAGAGCCGGTTGAATCTGACGAACAAAAATGCCAAGGTGGGCGGTGGCATTTAGCGGTGCCTCTTCGGGTGAGAAATAGAAGGAGAAAATTTGTCTGGGTCTTTGACGAGTGGGGACACATGGTGGTTCGGGAAGAAGAAAGAGAAGTGGAGGAAAAAGAATTATTTTGGTGTGGAGATGGTTTTATTTTCAAAATTCATTTCCATATAATATTATGTAATTCATTTAATTCGAAATAAGTAGCAATTGATTATTATAAAAAGTAAATCTTTTTTTTGCGAAGTAAAAAACAGTAAATCTTACATAGACATTATGATGTGGTATTCTCCATGTAGTATTTTTTGGCGAATTGTAAATAAATATGTCGAAAGTTATACATTGTCTTAAGTATGTGATCTGGAAAAAACTAAAAAGCAAACGAGTGATTTTTCTAACTGCTTGTCTAAATAAAATTGGTAACTTCTCATGATGGTTTTCAACGACGATTGTTTTAGAGTCTGGACTACTCATCCGCATAGTCCCCAGCCTCAAGTGTAAGCGATCTAGGATGTGTAAAATCCTTTTTTAGATGTATAAAACTCCTTTTTTTATCACGGCCTCTTACTGGCGGTGGCATGCAAATAGACATCATTGTACCCAACTTTTTTCGTCGGACACAAACACGCTATTCAATTTGTCATAGAATTGGGCATATTGTTCCTCTAATTATCCATGACACGCACCTTTTTCTGCCAACCACTACCTAGCATTTTTATTTTTGAGATAAAACCAAACAACTGAAATGCCATATACATCACCTCACAAACGGCCGTAATAACCTTTTTTCCATTCCACTGACTATTTATATTAGGTAGAACAAATAATTACATGGCTTGATAGCCTGTGAATAAACAATGGTAGGTCACGTAGTCAACATTGCCGTGTGGATCCTACCATTCAATACGATGTGAAGCATCTATGGTGGGACCCACTGCTAAACGTTACATGAAGAAAAAATGAGCATCATACACTCGTAATAACGTAATAATCGGTGACTTTAATAGGTTTTCGTCATCGAGATTACCAAATCGTCATAGAAATTGGCACACTGGTGGCACTCAACCACCGAGACGATTTTGTGACGTTAACCGTCACCGAATCATGGTGATCGGTGACGCCACCTGTAAAACATCACGCATTAGGTATTTGTGTGACGTTGTCCACCACCGTCACGAGGATTTTCGTCACAGTATCTCAATTTTCTTGTAGTGTCCTCCTCCGTAGTGCTTAGCGAAGCTCTGCCGGAGAACCACGAGCTCCACCGCCACCACGTCGTCGTGCTGCCGGAGCTCTCCCTCAACTTCTCCTCCCCCTTGCTGGATCAAGAAGGAGGAGACGTCCCCGGGCTGTATGTGTGTTGAACGCGGAGGCGCCGTCTGTTCGGCGCTTGGATCGGATCTTTCGCGATTTGAATCGCCGCGAGTACGACTCCATCAACCGCGTTCTTTGCAACGCTTCCGCTTAGCGATCTTCAAGGGTATGAAGATGCACTCGCTCTCTCTCGTTGCTAGCATCTCCTAGATTGATCTTGGTGACACGTAGGAAAATTTTGAATTATTACTACGTTCCCCAACAGTGGCATCATGAGCTAGGTCTATGCGTAGATTCTATGCACGAGTAGAACACAAGTAGTTGTGGGCGATGATTTGGTCAATTTGCTTGCCGTTACTAGTCCTATCTTGATTCGGCGGCATTGTGGGATGAAGCGGCCCGAACCGACTTTACACGTACGCTTACGTGAGACTGGTTCCACCGCCTGACATGCACTTGTTGCATAAGGTGGCTAGCGGGTGTCTGTCTTTCCCACTTTAGTCGGATCGGATTCGATGAAGAGGGTCCTTATGAAGGGTAAATAGCAATTGGCATATCACCGTTGTGGCTTTTGCGTAGGTAAGAAACGTTTTTCTAGAAACCATAGCAGCCACGTAAAACTTGCAACAACAATTAGAGGACGTCTAACTTGTTTTTGCAGGGTATGCTATGTGATGTGATATGGCCAAAAGGATGTGATGAAATATATGTGATGTATGAGATTGATCATGTTCTTGTAATAGGAATCACGACTTGCATGTCGATGAGTATGACAACCGGCAGGAGCCATAGGAGTTGTCTTAATTTATTGTATGACATGTGTGTCAATCAAAAACGCCATGTAATTACTTTACTTTATTGCTAACTGTTAGCCATAGTAATAGAAGTAATAGTTGGCGAGACAACTTCATGAAGACACGATGATGGAGATCATGGTGTCGTGCCGGTGACAATGGTGATCATGCCGCGCCCCGAAGATGGAGATCAAAGGCGCAAGATGATATTGGCCATATCATGTCACTTTATGATTTGCATGTGATGTTTATCATGCTTTTACATCTTATTTGCTTAGAACGACGGTAGCATAAATAAGATGATCCCTCACTAAAATTTCAAGAAATGTGTTCCCCCTAAGTGTGCACCGTTGCGAAGGATCGTTGTTTCGAAGCACCATGTGATGATCGGGTGTGATAGATTCTAACGTTTGCATACAACGGGTGTAAGCCAGATTTACACACACGAAACACTTAGGTTGACTTGACGAGCCTAGCATGTACAGACATGGCCTCGGAACACGAGAGACCGAAAGGTCGAACATGAGTCGTATAGTAGATGCGATCAACATGGAGATGTTCACCATTGATGACTAGTCCGTCTCACGTGATGATCGGACACGGCCTAGTCGATATGGATCATGTATCACTTAGATGACTAGAGGGATGTCTATCTGAGTGGGAGTTCATTAAATAATTTGATTAGATGAACTTAATTATCATGAACTTAGTCTAAAAATTGTCTTTACAATCTATCTTGTAGATCCAATGGCCCACGCTAATGTTGCCCTCAACTTCAACGCATTCCTAGAGAAAACCAAGCTAAAAGACGATGGAAGCAACTATACGGACTGGGTCCGTAACTTGAGGATCATCCTCATAGCTTCCAAGAAAGCATATGTCCTTGATGCACCGCTAGGTGACGCACCCATTTTCCCAGCAACTCAAGATGTTATGAACGCCTGGCAGTCGCGTAGTGATGATTACTCCCTGGTTCAGTGCGGCATGCTTTACAGCTTAGAACCGGGGCTCCAAAAGCGTTTTGAGCAACACGGAGCATATGAGATGTTCCAAGAGCTGAGAATGGTTTTCCAAGCTCATGCCCGGATCGAGAGATATGAAGTCTCCGACAAGTTCTTCAGTTGTAAGATGGAGGAAAATAGTTCTGTCAGCGAGCACATACTCAAAATGTCTGGGTTGGACAACCGCTTGTCTCAGCTGGGAGTTAATCTTCCAGATGACTCGGTTTATGACAGAATCCTCCAGTCGCTTCCACCTAGCTACAAGAGCTTTGTGATGAACTTCAATATGCAAGGGATGGAGAAGTCCATTCCTGAGTTATATTCGATGCTGAAATCAGCGGAGGTGGAGATCAAAAAGGAACATCAAGTGTTGATGGTGAATAAGACCACCAGTTTCAAAAAAGGCAAGGGTAAGAAGAACTTCAAGAAGGACGGCAAAGCAGTTGCCGCGCCCGGTAAATCAGTTGCCGGGAAGAGGCCCAAGAATGGAACCAAGCCTGAGACTGAGTGCTTTTATTGCAAGGGAACCGGTCACTGGAAGCGGAACTGCCCCAAGTACTTAGCAGATAAGAAGGCCGGCAACGTCAAAGGTATATATGATATACATGTTATTGATGTGTACCTTACCAGCGCTCGTAGTAGCTCATGGGTATTTGATACCAGTGCAGTTGCTCACATTTGTAACTCAAAACAGGAGCTGCGGAATAAGCGGAGACTGGCGAAGGACGAGGTGACGATGCGCGTCGGGAATGGTTCCAAGGTCGATGTGATCGCCGTCGGCACGCTACCTCTGCATCTACCTTCGGGATTAGTTTTAAACCTCAATAATTGTTATTTAGTACCAGCTTTGAGCATGAACATTGTATCTGGATCTCGTTTGATGCGAGATGGCTACTCATTTAAATCCGAGAATAATGGTTGTTCTATTTATATGAGAGATATGTCTTATGGTCATGCCCCGCTGGTCAATGGTTTATTTTTATTGAATCTCGAACGTGATGTTACACATATTCATAGTGTGAATACCAAACAATGTAAGGTTGATAATGATAGTCCCATATACTTGTGGCACTGCCGCCTTGGTCATATTGGTGTCAAACGCATGAAGAAACTCCATGCAGATGGACTTTTGGAGTCTCTTGATTATGAATCATTTGACACGTGCGAACCATGCCTCATGGGCAAGATGACTAAGACTCCGTTCTCCAGAACAATGGAGCGAGCAACCAACTTGTTGGAAATAATACATACCGATGTATGCGGTCCAATGAGCGTTGAGGCTTGCGGTGGCTATCGTTATGTTCTCACCCTCACTGATGACTTAAGCAGATATGGGTATGTCTACTTAATGAAACACAAGTCTGAGACCTTTGAAAAGTTCAAGGAATTTCAGAGTGAGGTAGAGAATCAACGTGACAAGAAAATAAAGTTCTTACGATCTGATCGTGAAGGAGAATATTTGAGTCACGAGTTTGGCACGCACTTAAGGAAATGTGGAATTGTTTCACAACTCACGCCGCCTGGCACACCTCAGCGTAATGGTGTGTCCGAACGTCATAATCGCACTCTATTGGGTATGGTGCGATCTATGATGTCTCTTACTGATTTACCGCTATCATTTTGGGGATATGCATTAGAGACTGCCGCATTCACTTTAAATAGGGCACCGTCTAAATCCGTTGAGACGACACCGTATGAATTATGGTTTGGGAAGAAACCTAAGCTGTCGTTTCTGAAAGTTTGGGGATGCGATGTCAAGAAACTTCAACCTGAAAAGCTCGAACCCAAATCGGAAAAGTGCGTCTTCATAGGATACCCTAAGGAAACTATTGGGTATACCTTCTACCTCAGATCCAAAGGCAAGATCTTTGTTGCCAAGAATGGATCCTTTTTAGAGAAAGAGTTTCCCTCGAAAGAAGTAAATGGGAGGAAAGTAGAACTTGATGAGGTAATTGTACCCCCTCTCGAACCGGAGAGTAGCGCAGCGCAAGAAAATGTTTCTGTGGTGCCTGCACCGACTAGAGAGGAAGTTAATGATGACGATCATGAAACTTCGGATCAAGTTACTACTGAACTTCGTAGGTCCACGAGGACACGTTCCGCACCAGAGTGGTATGGCAACCCTATCCTGGAAATCATGTTGTTAGACAACGGTGAACCTTCGAACTATGAAGAAGCCATGGCGGGCCCGGATTCCAACAAATGGCTTGAAGCCATGAAATCCGAGATAGGATCCATGTATGAGAACAAAGTATGGACTTTGGTGGACTTGCCCGATGATCGGCAAGCCATAGAAAATAAATGGATCTTTAAGAAGAAGACTGACGCGGATGGTAATGTGACCGTCTATAAGGCTCGGCTTGTCGCTAAGGGTTATCGACAAGTTCAAGGAGTTGACTACGATGAGACTTTCTCACCCGTAGCGATGCTGAAGTCCGTCTGAATCATGTTAGCAGTTGCCGCATTTTATGATTATGAGATCTGGCAAATGGACGTCAAAACGGCATTCCTTAACGGTTTCCTTAAGGAAGAATTGTATATGATGCAGCCGGAAGGTTTTGTCGATCCTAAGAATGCTGACAAGGTATGCAAGCTCCAACGCTCCATCTATGGGCTGGTGCAAGCATCTCGGAGTTGGAACATTCGCTTTGATGAGGTGATCAAAGCGTTTGGGTTTATGCAGACTTATGGAGAAGCCTGTATTTACAAGAAAGTGAGTGGGAGCTCTGTAGCATTTCTCATTTTATATGTGGATGACATATTGTTGATGGGAAATTATATAGAACTTTTGGAAAGCATAAAGGCCTACTTGAATAAGTGTTTTTCAATGAAGGACCTTGGAGAAGCTGCTTACATATTAGGCATCAAGATCTATAGAGATAGATCGAGACGCCTCATTGGTCTTTCACAAAGCACATGCCTTGACAAGATATTGAAGAAGTTCAATATGGATCAGTCCAAGAAGGGGTTCTTGCCTGTATTGCAAGGTGTGAGATTGAGCACAGCTCAATGCCCGACCTCGGCAGAAGATAGAGAAAAGATGAGTGTCATCCCCTATGCCTCAGCCATAGGCTCTATTATGTATGCCATGTTGTGTACCAGACCTGATGTGAACCTTGCCATAAGTTTGGTAGGGAGGTACCAAAGTGATCCCGGAATGGAACACTGGACAGCGGTCAAGAATATCCTTAAGTACCTGAAAAGGACTAAGGATATGTTTCTCGTTTATGGAGGTGCCGAAGAGCTCGTCGTAAAGGGTTACGTCGATGCTAGCTTCGACACAGATCCGGATAACTCCAAGTCACAAACCGGATACGTGTATATTTTGAATGGTGGGGCAGTCAGCTGGTGCAGTTGCAAGCAAAGCGTCGTGGCGGCATTTACATGTGAAGCGGAGTACATAGCTGCTTCGGAAGCATCGCAGGAAGGAGTCTGCATGAAGGAGTTCATCACCGACCTAGGAGTGATTCCCAATGCGTCGGGCCCGATGACTCTCTTCTGTGACAACACTGGAGCTATTGCCATTGCCAAGGAGCCCAGGTTTCACAAGAAGACCAAGCACATCAAGCGCCGCTTCAACTCCATTCGTGGTTACACTCAGGATGGAGATATAGATATTTGTAAAGTACATACTGATCTAAATGTCGCAGATCCATTGACTAAACCTCTTTCACGAGCGAAACATGATCAGCACCAGAACTGTATGGGTGTTCGATTCATCACAATGTAACTAGATTATTGACTCTAGTGCAAGTGGGAGACTATTGGAAATATGCCCTAGAGGCAATAATAAAATGGTTATTATTATATTTCCTTGTTCATGATAATTGTCTATTGTTCATGCTATAATTGTATTAACCGGAAACCGTAATACATGTGTGAATACATAGACCACACCATGTCCCTAGTGAGCCTCTAGTTGACTAGCTCGTTGATCAATAGATGGTCATGGTTTCCTGACCATGGACATTGGATGTCGTTGATAACGGGATCACATCATTAGGAGAATGATGTGATGGACAAGACCCAATCCTAAGCATAGCACGAGATCGTGTAGTTCGTCTGCTAGAGCTTTTCTAATGTCAAGTATCATTTCCTTATACCATGAGATTGTGCAACTCCCAGATACCGTAGGAATGATTTGGGTGTATCAAACGTCACAACGTAACTGGGTGACTATAAAGGTGCACTACAGGTATCTCCGAAAGTGTCTGTTGGGTTGGCATGAATCGAGACTGGGATTTGTCACTCCGTGTGACGGAGAGGTATCTCTGGGCCCACTCGGTAATACATCATCATAATGAGCTCAATGTGACTAAGGAGTTAGTCACGGGATCATGTGTTACGAAACGAGTAAAGAGACTTGCCGGTAACGAGATTGAACAAGGTATAGGGATTCCGACGATCGAATCTCGGGCAAGTAACATACCGATGGACAAAGGGAATTGTATACGGGATTAATTGAATCCCTGACATCGTGGTTCATCCGATGAGATCATCGTGGAACATGTGGGAGCCAATATGGGTATCCATATCCCGCTATTGGTTATTGGCCGGAGAGGTGTCTCGGTCATGTCTGCATGGTTCCCGAACCCGTAGGGTCTACACACTTAAGATTCTGTGACGCTAGAGTTGTAATGGGAATTGTATGTGGTTACCGAAAGTTGTTCAGAGTCCCGTATGAGATCCCGGTCGTCACGAGGAGTTCCGGAATGGTCCGGAGGTAAAGATCTATATATGGGAGGTCCTATTTTTGCCACCGGAAAGTGTTTGGGATTTTTCGGTATTGTACCGGGAAGGTTCTAGAAGGTTCCGGAGTGGGGCCCACCTGCATGGGGGGACCCACATGAACGTGGGTAGTGGGGGCAAGGCCCCACACCCCTGGTCAAGGCGCACCAAGATCCCCCCTTAGAAGGAATAAGATCATATCCCGAAGGGATAAGATCAAGATCCCTAAAAAGGGGGGGATAACAATCGGTGGGGAAGGGAAAGGATGGGATTTCTTTTCTCCCAGCTTTGCCAACGCCCCAATGGACTTGGAGGGAAAGAAACCAGCCCCCTCCACCCCTAGATATAGTGGGGAGGTGCATGGGAGCTGCAACCCCTTGCCCCTCGCGCAGCCCTCCCCCCTCCTACACCTCCTCGTCTCCTACACCTCCTCGTCCTCCGTAGTGCTTAGCGAAGCTCTGCCGGAGAACCACGAGCTCCACCGCCACCACGCCGTCGTGCTGCCGGAGCTCTCCCTCAACTTCTCCTCCCCCTTGCTGGATCAAGAAGGAGGAGACGTCCACGGGCTGTATGTGTGTTGAACGCGGAGGCGCCGTCCGTTCGGCGCTTGGATCGGATCTTCCGCGATTTGAATCGCCGCGAGTACGACTCCATCAACCGCGTTCTTTGCAACGCTTCCGCTTAGCGATCTTCAAGGGTATGAAGATGCACTCGCTCTCTCTCATTGCTAGCATCTCCTAGATTGATCTTGGTGACACGTAGGAAAATTTTGAATTATTACTACGTTCCCCAACACAATGGTCTCTTGGAGATCTATTTGATGTAAACTTTTGCGGTGTGTTTGTTGGGATCCGATGAATTTTGAGTTCATGATCAGTTTCTATCCATAAATATTCTTTGAGTCTTCTTTGATCTCTTATATGCATGATTACTTATAGCCTCGTATTTCTTCTTTGAATCTTTGGTTTAGTTAGGCCAATTAGATCGATTTTTCTTGCCATGGGAAGAGGTGCTTTCTGATGGGTTCGATCTTGCGGTGTCCTCTCCCAGTGACAGAAGGGGCAGCGAGGCACACATGTATCGTTGCTATTAAGGATAACAAGATGGGGTCTATTCCTACATGAATAGATCTTGTTTACATCATGTCACCGTTCTTATTGCATTACTCCGTTTTTCCATGAACTTAATACACTAGATGTATGTTGGATAGCGGTCGATGTGTGGAGTAATAGTACTAGATGCAGAATCGTTTCGGTCTACTAATCTTGGACGTGATGCCTATATAATGATCATCGCCTTGGATATCGTCATGATTATTTGATCTTCTATCAATTGCCCAACAGTAATTTGTTCACCCACCGTGTGCTATACTCATGAGAGAAGCCACTAGTGAACCCTACGGCCCCCGGGTCTACTTTTCCATCATATTGCTTTCCGATCTTTCTTTTTGCAATCTTTGTTTTCAGATCTACAAAACCAAAAACCCAACAATATATTGCTGCATATTTGCTCTTTTTATTTGAGTTCTTGAGAGATCTATCTCTCCTATCTATCACTACCTAATCTATCTTATTACCGTAGAGAGATTGACAATCTCTCTTTCGCGTCGGGTTGCAAGTATTTGTTGTTTGTGTGCAGGTGCTGCTATTGGGTGGTGGTGATCCTCCTACTGGTTCGATAACCTTGGTTTCATAACTGAGGGAAATACTTGACGTCGCTGTGCTGCATCATCCCTTCCTCTTTGGGGAAATACCGACGCAGTCTCGTCAAAGGAATTTCTGGCGCCGTTGCCGGGGAGGCAGCCGTCTCTTCTACGTGCCTATCGTAGGCGCCGAGATGACTCCATCATCATCTACCAGGTTCCTAATCACAAATCTCATCTCCTTGCAATTACATTATTTGCCATTTGCCTCTCGTTTTCCTCTCCCCCACTTCACCAATTTGCCGTTTTATTCGCCCTCTTTTTCGTTTGCCTTTTTCTCGTCGGATCTCTTGCCTTTTCACTATGGCTAGTTCTTCCTTTATTGTGTGTATCTCCGATAATGAGGTTCTTAATTTTAAGCAAAGGGGAGGGGAGAACCTGAAAGATGCTTGGTATAGGATTTGCAATGCTCATAATAGATCTATCCATAAGCAATCTACCGTTGTTCTTCTTCGCAGTTTTTATGTTGGCATCACCACTTGGTATAGATTCGTCCTTGATATGATTACCGGTGGGAATATCTTGATGTGTCCATCTTTGGATGGTTTTAATGCTTTGGGAAGTTTAGTGGGATCACCACCTATCATGATCAATGAAACAACTTTAACTCTCGAACACGTTATGGGGAGATTAGATGCTATTGAAAAGAAGATGAGTACTAAAGAACATCTTGAATATTTGGATAAGAAATTGCATAATCTTGATAATAAAATTGGGGCTAAGGTGGGAGATGTCATTAAATTACTAAAGGCAAAAGAAATCGTACTTAACGAAAGGGCAGAAGAAAGTCCTTACCGTATTGATAGGTTGGAAGCGATTTTTAGTAATTTGGGTTCTGCCTTTTCTTCTATCAAAACTATTGAAAAACTCCCGTAAAAATTGGCAAGACCACGCAAGTCACTAAGAACAAAGTTGCTACACCAAGTGGCCACAAGGGAGATCTTAAAATGATTAGTATTCATCCCGACTTTGTTGAAATCATAAGAGATCCTATTTACAAGAACGAATTTTGTTGGTTTTCTTCCTAGGTGTGTTATCATTAAGAATATGCATGCTAAACCCTTGAAGAAATCTAGTTGCGTGATTGAAGAGTTGAAAACTAAAGATGACAATACTTCAATCTATCCATTATGCCTAGCTAGGGGCGTAAAACGATAGCGCTTGTTGGGAGGCAACCCAATGAATAAATATTTTTTTGCTTTTTCCTTTCTGTTTTTGAGTGTTGACACAATTATTCCTCTATTATGATTGTGTTTTTATGGTTTATTTAGTATTTGTGCCAAGTAGAACCGTTAGGATGATTCATAGGATGAGTAGAAGTGATGCTGAATCTGAAACAGAAACTTTGCGTCCAGTATTTGAATTTTCGTTTTTTGCTGGAACGTGATCTTGAGCTGAAATTCTAACACAGTGTTTCTGTACAAATTCCTTACGTTGTACTAATGTTTCAGAATTTTTAGAGTTATGGAAATATGGGTAGAGTACAGATTACTACAGACTGTTCTGTTTAAGACAGATTCTGTTTTCGTTGCATTGTGTGCTTGTTTTGATGAATCTATGGTTTGTATTGGGGGGTATAAGCCATGGTAAAGTTAAAATACAGTAGGTATAATGCAATAACAAAATATGAATGGGTTTTCAACAGTACCTAAAGTAGTGATTTGCTTTCTTATACTAACGGATCTCACGAAGATTTTGTTGAGTTTTGTGTGATTGAAGTTTTCAAGTTTTGGGTGAGATCACGATGGATGAAGGAATAAGGAGTAGCAAAAGCCTAAGCTTGGGGATGCTACCACACCCCCAATATATATCCAAAGAGAAACAAGCAACTAAGCTTGGGGATGCCCCCGAGTGGCATCCCCTCTTTCTTCTAACGACCATCGGTATTTTACTTGGAGCTATATTTTTATTCGTCACATATCATGTGTTTTGCTTGGAGCATCTTGTATCTTTGCTTGCTTTGTTTGTTAGTTTTTCCTTTGTATCCTTGCTGGACACACCTATTTGAGAAAGCCAAAACCATTCTATGATTTGTTAGAATTGCTCTATGTGCTTCACTTAAACTTTTTGAGCTATAGAATTGCTCTAGTGCTTCACTTATATCTTTTTGAGCACGGTGTGCTTGGAAATTTTTGTAAAAATACTCTCATGCTTCACCTAGATTAATTTGAGAGTTAGTAATTTTGAAGAAATCCTCTCATGCTTCACTTATACCTTTTTGAGAGATGAAATCTTTATGCTCGTGTGCTTCACTTAAATTTGTTTGAGCTTGCCAAAAAGCAATGGCAATATATGAAACTAGTCCCAAAGTAATAGATATCCAAGGAGGATATAATAAAAACTTTCAGGAAGAACATTGGACAAATTAAACTTGATTCCTTGTAATAGTTTTGAAACATGATGATAGTAATATGTGAGTCATGTTAGTGAGTAATTATGCTTAGTAGGAATATTGGTATTAAGGTTTGTGATTCCCTATGCATGCACGAAAGTCAATAGTTATGCAATGAAGTTATATCCTACTTGTGGTGCATTATTCGGTGTTAGTTATGTTCAATGCTCACTTATGTGATTTTTTGTTTATTGGTTTGGTTGCTTCCCAATCTATTTGCTAGCCTTCATTTGTACTAAGTAGAAATACTACTTGTGCATCCAAAATCCTTAAACCAAGTTTTGCCTTATGAGTCCACCATACATACCTATATGCGGTATTTACATGCCGTTCCGAGCAAATTTTTATGTGCCATCTCTAAATTTTCAAAATAAACTTTCTCTTTTGTGTGCTCGTACCGCTCATGAAACGGTGGGGGTGTCCAATATTTTTCCATGCTAGATGTGTTATTCTCAAGATGAGTGTTTATTCAGTTGTCATTGCATGAGAGTGCGACGGTAATAGGGATGCCCATTCCCGAAATGAAAAAGAAAAAAAATTACTTTATATTGTCAAATAATAAATTCCTTGGAAAGTGTTGGTATGGAAGGCAACCGTGGATACGGCCCGCCATGGAAAGTGAAAGTTGGGTGGAAAAAGGAATAAACTTTATTTTCTGTTTGGGAACCGCCTATGATATATCTAGCATGGAAAGTATTGTGAACTACTTTGTCGTTTTCGTTGACAGGAAAACCATGCCACCCAAAATATTTTTTCTCTCTCAATTTTAAACCTTGTGCTCTGGAACCTCTACAAATCCCTACTTCCCTCTGCGAAGGGCATATCTATTTACTTTACGCAATTTTTATTTTTTACTTTGAGTCTCTATCTTCTCTTATAAAGCACCAACTAGGGGGCACTATGATCGTACTTGAGCATTGGGTGTGGCTAATATTTGAGTGTCTTTCATGAATGGATCAATGATTGAGCATGATGGGCTAGGGATAACTTTCTTTAGTGTTGATATTTTGAAAGACATGGTTGCTTGTTGGCATGCTTGAGTATTGAAGTCATTATGTGAAAACTAGACTATTGCTTTGAACCATCTAAAAGTCCAAATGTCCATGCCACAAAAGAAAAGAATATGTGATGAACATGTTAGGTAGCATTCCACATCAAAAATTCTGTTTTTATCATTTACCTACTCGAGAATGAGTAGGAAATAAGCTTGGGGATGCTGATACGTCTGCAACGTATCTATAATTTTTGCTTGTTCCATGCTGTTATATTATCAATCTTGGATGTTTTACAATCATTTTATAACAACTTTATATCATTTTTTGGGACTAACCTATTGACATAGTGCAAAGTGTCAGTTGCTGTTTTTGCTTGTTTTTTACTGCGCAGAAAATCAATACCAAACGGAGTCCAATCGCGACAAGACTTTTTGGAGATTTTTTCTGGACCAAAAGACACCCAGTGGGCCAAACAACTGCCGGAGAGGTGGGCTGTGGAGAGCACAACCCACCAGGGCGCGCCAGGGGGGCCCCGGCGCGCCCTGATGGGTTTTGTCCTCCTCGGCCCCCTTCCGCACCACCTCTGATGCCTCTAAATTCTCAAATGTTTGGAAAACCCTAGGGGAGTCGACGAAACACAATTCCAGCCGCCGCAAGTTCCAGAACCGCGAGATCCAATCTAAACACCATCACGGAGGGGTTCATCTTCCTCATAGGTGCCTCTCCGATGATGCGTGAGTAGTCCACCATAGACCTACGGGTCCGTAGGCAGTGGCTAGATGGCTTCTTCTCTCTCTTATGATTCTCAATACAATGGTCTCTTGGAGATCTATTTGATGTAAACTTTTGCGGTGTGTTTGTTGGGATCCGATGAATTTTGAGTTCATGATCAGTTTCTATCCATGAATATTATTTGAGTCTTCTTTGATCTCTTATATGCATGATTGCTTATAGCATCGTATTTCTTCTTTGAATCTTTTGTTTAGTTAGGCCGACTAGGTCGATTTTTCTTGCCATGGGAAGAGGTGCTTTGTGATGGGTTCGATCTTGGGGTGTTCTTTCCCATTGACAGAAGGGGCAACAAGACACGCATGTATCATTGCTATTAAGGATAACAATATGGTGTCTATTCCTACATGAATAGATCTTGTCTATATCATGTCATCGTTCTTATTGCATTACTCCGTTTTTCCATGAACTTAATACACTAGATGCATGCTGGATAGCGGTCGATGTGTGGAGCAATAGAGGTAGATGCAGGCAGGAGTCGGTCTATCTATCTTGGACGTGATGCCTATATAATGATCATCGCCTTGGATATCGTCATGACTATTGGATTTTCTATCAATTGCCCAACAGTAATTTGTTCACCCAACGTGCGCTATACTCATGAGAGAAGCCACTAGTGAACCCTACGGCCCCCGGGTCTACTTTTCCATCATATTGCTTTCCGATCTATCTTTTTGCAATCTTTGTTTTCAGATCTACAAAACCAAAAACCCAAAAATATATTGCTGCATATTTGCTCTTTTTATTTGTGTTCTTGAGAGATCTATCTCTCCTATCTATCACTACCTAATCTATCTTATTACCATAGAGAGATTGACAACCTCTCTTTCGCGTCGGGTTGCAAGTATTTGTTGTTTGTGTGCAGGTGCTGCTTATTGGGTGGTGGTGATCCTCCTACTGGTTCGATAACCTTGGTTTCATAACTGAGGGAAATACTTACCGTCGATGTGCTGCATCATCCCTTCCTCTTTGGGGAAATACCGACGCAGTCTCAAGCCACGTCAATATCGTCATGACTATTCGATTTTCTATCAATTGCCCAACAGTAATTTGTTCACCCACCGCGCGCTATACTCATGAGAGAAGCCACTAGTGAACCATATGGCCCCCGAGTCTACTTTTCCATCATATTGCTTTCCGATCTACGTTTTTACACTCTTTGTTTTCAGATCTACAAAACCAAAAACCCAAAAATATATTGCTGCATATTTACTCTTTTTATTTGTGTTCTTGAGAGATCTATCTCTCCTATCTATCACTACCAAGTTGTGTGATTTTTCCAATACTAATAACAATGATTTTATTACTACGCCTATTGCTCCTCCCGCCACTAGTGAGGAGTCTTGTGATATTAATGCCGCTTTGTTGAATCTTGTCATGAAAGATCAATTTGCCGGTACTCCTAATGAGGATGCCGCGTCCCATCTAAACACGTTCGTAGAATTGTGTGATATGCAAAAGAAAAAAGATGTGGACAATGATATTGTCAAGTTGAAACTATTTCCTTTTTCCTTGACGGATCGTGCAAAAATTTGGTTTTCCTCTTGGCCTCGCAATAGTATCGATTCTTCGAATAAGTGCAAGGATGCTTTTATCACTAAGTATTTTCCGCCCACAAAAATTATTTCCCTTAGGACGCAAATCATGAATTTTAAGCAACTTGAGCATGAGCATGTTGCACAATCTTGGGAAAGAATGAAGTTGATGCGAAGAAATTGTCCTACTCATAGTTTAAATCTTTGGATGATCATACAAAAAAATTATGCGAGATTGAATTTTGTCTCTAGAAATCTGTTAGATTCCGCCGCGGGTGGTATACTTTTATGGAGATTACTTTTCTTGAAGCTACTAAATTTCTAGATAATATCATGGCTAATTATTCTCAATGGCATACCGAAAGAACACCTACTAGTAAAAAAGTTAATTCGGTAGAGGAAATTAGCACGTTGAGTGATAAAGTTGATGCTTTGATGAAATTGGTTGCTAGTAAAAATGCTCCTATTGATCTTAATGATGTGCCTTTGTCTACTTTTATTGACCAAAATAGCGATTCCGTAGATTTGAACTTTGTCTCTCGAAACAATTTCAATAACAATGCTTATAGAGGTAATTTTAATCCTAGGCCTTTTCCTGGAAATTCCTCTAATAATTATGGTAATTCCTATGGCAATTCTTCCTACAATAATAATGGGAATACCTATGATCTTGAGAGTATTATTAAAGAATTTATCAATGCGCAAAAGGCTTTCAATACTACGATAGAGGAAAAGTTGAATAAGATTGATGATATGTCTAGAAGCATTGATAGAATTTCTCATGATGTTGAAAATCTCAAGTTGAAAGCTTTTGTGCCTAAGATTGATGAATGTATTAAAGCTTTATATGTCTCTATGGATGAAAGTAAAAAAAAAGAACCGCTATGCTTAGAGCTAAAAGAGAAATCTTAGAAAAATCGTTTTTCTAGTGATTGCCTTCATAAGAAAGATGAAGATCTTAAAGTGATTGGTGTTTCTTCTATTGATTCCTTGTTTAGCAATATTAAAATTGATAATGAAGGGACTGAAGTAGAGTCAACTTTATCTAGAAGGCGTCCCAATAATTTGGAGGGTGAAAATCTTGATGAAAATTTTGCTAAAAGTGGGTTTGAAGAGGTCAAAATTTTAACAAGTGATGTGCCCACTATCTTGGATTGCAAAGACTTTAATTATTATAGTTTCTCTTTGATTTAATGTATTTCTTTGTTGCAATCCATGTTGAATTCACCCCATTCTTATGAGCAAAATAAAGCTTTTACTAAACATATCGTTGATGCCATGATGAAATCTTTTGAAGAAAAGTTGGAGTTGGAAATTTCTATTCCTAGAAAACTACATGATGAGTGGGAACCTACCATTAAGGTCAAGATTAAAAATTATGAATGTTTTGCTTTGTGTGATTTGGGTGCTAGTGTTTCCACGATTCCGAAATCTCTATGTGATGTGCTTGGTCTTACCAATATTGAAAAATGTTCTCTTAATTTGCACTTTGCGGATTCAACTATTAAAAACCATTGGGAAGAATTAATGATGTTCATATTCTTGCAAATAGGAATTATGTGCCCATTGATTTTATTGTGCCTTATATTGATTGCAATCCGTCTTGTCCCATTATACTTGGTAGACCGTTTTTACGCACTATAGGTGTCGTGATTGATATGAAAGAAGGCAATATTTGTTTTTAAATTCCCTTGAGAAAGGGTATGGAACACTTCCCTAGAACAAGAATTAAGCCACCATATGAATCAATCATGAGAGCATCCTATGGATCCAAAACCAAAGGTGACAATACTTGAATCTATCCATTATGCCTAGCTAGGGGCGTAAAACGATAGCGCTTGTTGGGAGGCAACCCAGTGAATAAATAAATTTTTGCTTTTTCCTTTCTGTTTTTGAGTGTTGACACAATTATGCCTCTGTTATGATTGTGTTTTTATGGGTTATTTAGTGTTTGTGCCAAGTAGAGCCTTTAGGATGATTCATAGGATGAGTAGAAGCGATGCTGAATCTGAAACAGAAACTTTGCGTCCAGTATATGAATTTTCATTTTTTGCTGGAACATGATATTGAGCTGAAATTTTAACACAGTGTTTATATACAAATTCCTTACGTTCTCCTAATGTTTCAGAATTTTTAGAGTTACAGAAGTATGCTTAGAGTACCGATTACTACAGACTGTTCTGTTTAAGACAGATTCTGTTTTCGTTGCATTGTGTGCTTGTTTTGATGAATCTATGGTTTGTATTGGGGGTATAAGCCATGGTAAGTTAAAATACAGTAGGTATAATGCAATAATAAAATATGAATGGGCTTGCAACAGTACCTAAAGTAGTGATTTGCTTTATTATACTAACGGATCTCACGAAGATTTTGTTGAGTTTTGTGTGATTGAAGTTTTGAAGTTTTGGGTGAGATCACGATGGATGAAGGAATAAGGAGTTATAAAAGCCTAAGCTTGGGGATGCTACCGCACCCCCAAGATATATCCAAAGAGTAACAAGCAACTAAGCTTGGGGATGACCCCGAGTGGCATCCCCTCTTTCTTCTAACGACCATCGGTATTTTCCTTGGAGCTATATTTTTATTCGTCACATATCTTGAGTTTTGCTTGGAGCGTCTTGTATCTTTGCTTGCTTTGTTTGTTAGTTTTTCCTTTGTATCCTTGCTGGACATACCTATTTGATAAAGCCAAAATCATTCTATGATTTTTTAGAATTGCTCTATGTGCTTCACTTAAACTTTTTGAGCTATAGAATTGCTCTAGTGCTTCACTTAGATTAATTTGAGAGTTAGTAAATTTTGAAGAAATCCTCTCATGCTTCACTTATACCTTTTTGAGAGATGAAATATTTATGCTCATGTGCTTCACTTAAATTTGTTTGAGCTTGCTAAAAAGCAATGGCAATATATGAAACTAGTCCCAAAGTGATAGATATCCAAGGAGGATATAATAAAAACTTTCATGAAGATCATTGGACAAATTATACTTGATTCCTTGTAATAGTTTTGAAACATGATTAGTAATATGTGAGTCATGTTAGTGAGTAATTATGCTTAGTAGGAATATTGGTGTTAAGGTTTGTGATTCCCTATGCATGCACGGAAGTCAATAGTTATGCATGAAGTTACATCCTACTTGTGGTGCATTATTCGGTGTTAGTTATGTTCAATGCTCACTTATGTGAATTTTCGTTTCTTGGTTTGGTTGCTTCCCAATCTATTTGCTAGCCTCCATTTGTACTAAGTAGAAATACTACTTGTGCATCCAAAATCCTTAAACCAAGTTTTGCCTTATGAGTCCATCATACCTACCTATATGCGGTATTTCCATGCCGTTCCAAGCAAATTTGTATGTGCCATCTCTAAATTTTCAAAAAAAAAATCTCTTTTGTGTGCCCGTACCGCTCATGAAACAGTGGGGAGTGTCCAATATTTTTCCATGCTAGATGTGTTATTCTCAAGATGAGTGTTTATTCACTTGTCATTGCACGAGAGTGTGGCGGTAATAGGGATGCCCATTCCCGAAATGAAAAAGAAAAAAAATACTTACTTTATGTTGTCAAATAATAAATTCCTTGGAAAGTGTTGGTATGGAAGGCAACCGTGGATACGGCCCGCCATGGAAAGTGAAAGTTTGGTGGAAAAAGGAATAAACTTTATTTTCTGTTTGGGAACCGCCTATGATATATCTCGCATGGAAAGTATTGTGAACTACTTTGTCGTTTTCGTTGACAGGAAAAGCATGCCACCCAAAATATTTTTTCTGTCTCAATTTAAACCTTGAGCTCTGGAACCTCTACAAATCCCTACTTCCCTCTGCGAAGGGCCTTTCTATTTACTTTATGCAATTTTTATTTTTTGCTTTGAGTCTCCATGTTCTCTTATAAGCACCAACTAGGGGGCACTATGATCGTACTTGAGCATTGGGCATACACTACTGGAATCAGGATCTTTGCCGTCAGCCAGCTCTTTGCCGTCAGCTAGCTGACGGCAAAGAAGGTCTTTGCCATCAGCTTATAGAAAACTGACGGCAAACAAAGAGCTGACGGCAAAGATAATGTTTGTCGTCTGCTAGCTGACGGCATAGAAGCTTTGCCGTCAGCTAGCAGACGGCAAAGAGGAAGGGTGGCCCACTAACGAGAACCACCTAACGGCCACTTTCTTTGCCGTCTGCTAGCAGACGGCAAAGAAAGTGGCCAACTAACGTCCGTTCCCCCCCGGCCCCACCCCACTAGCTAGGCTCTTTGCCATCTGCTAGCAGACGGCAAAGAGATTTGACCTATCTAAAGCAGTCAGCGCCCCGCGCCCCACCCCTCTCTCTCTCCCCTCACCTCACCCGCGTCGCCCCCGTGCCCTAGCCGCCGCCGCCCCGTGCCACCCCCCGGAGCCCAAGGCGCCGCCGGCCAGCCCCACCCCCCGGAGCCCGCCCCGCGCCCCACCCCTCTCTCTCCCCTATCTCTCTCTCCCCTCACCTCACCCGCGCCGCCCCCGCGCCCGAGCCTTCGCCGCCCCGTGCCACCCCCCAGAGCCCGAGGCGCCGCCGGCCAGCCGCGCCCCCTGGAGCCCGCCCCGTCGCCGGCCGCCTGCCCGCCCCGCCCGGCCGCCCCGCCCAGCGGACGCAGGCCGCGGCGGCCGCCCTGCCCCGCCCCATCGCCAGAGCCGCGCTGCGCCGCCCCGCCCCGCCGTCGGAGCCGCACCGTCGCCGGCCGCCCTTCCCCTCGGCCTCCTCAACCCGCGCCCCCTCCCCGTGGCCTGCCTCCTCAACCCACGCCCCCTCCCCGTGGTGAGTTTTTCTGTTTTTTTTCTGTTTTTTTAGATTTAGTTTAGGTTTGTTTAGTTTAGGTTAGTTTAGTTTAGTTTAGTTTAGTTTAGGTTAGATTTAGTTTAGTTTAGTTTAGGGTTTTTTTCTGTTTTTTAAGAATAAACAAGAAAGATGAAAAAAAAGAAGTAAAAGAAGAAGAGGAAGAAGAAGAAGATGAAAAAAGAACAATAAGTAGAAGAAGAAGAAGAAGAAGAAGAAAGAAGAAGAAGATGAAAAAAAAGAAGTAGAAGTAGAAGATGAAAAAAAGTAGGAAAAGTAGAAAAAGAGGGTCGCCGATGGTCGAGGGTCGCCGAGGGAAAAGAGGGTCGCCGAGTGGTCGAGGGGTCGAGGATCGAGGGGAAAAGGAGTCGAGGGTCGACCCCAACACGACACCACCGACACCCCGACCCCCGACACGACACCCCGACACCCCGACACGGCACCCCCGACCCCGACACAGCACCCCTACCCCGACACGACACCCCCGACACCCCGATCCCGAAAAAGGTGCTCTTCGGCCTTCCAGAGGCCGACGGGGTCATATATTTGTGAATTATGAGTTAGGTCATATATTTTTCGATTTTGTTGTAAAAAACATCATATTTATGTTGATCAGGTGGATTTAAATGTGCAGTTGTTTCGTCGCTGCAAGGGTCTGGTGTTCGACGACCTCCCCGTGCATTCGACGAGCTCCGCCCCTGCGTTCGTGGGTGAGCACAAATGACATCTCCTCCACCCCCCTTCATTTCCTCTGTTCCGGTCTTCGTGCCGATGAAACTTGCTAGCTATAGGTGTCTTCAATCATCAGTATGCGTGACCACTATGCGTCTCCCGTTCGAAAGGGTTACATCTATAAATATGCATGCATTAGCATATTTATAACCGTGATTCTTTCGAATTGTCCAACGTTATCCATGGACAGCCCGAGTATGTGTAGATTGGGTTCATTTTCCCATATGCTCTGCTCCGGATCCGATGCAGAATTTCGTCAGTGCCTCCCTATTGTTCTCCGGGTACACATCCTCTCTGCTTATTGCCGAGACGTGTATCAGGAGAACAGCGGGGAGGTGCTGCCGAAATTTTGCGTCGGATCCGGAGCAGAGCATGGGAAAACGAACCCACTCTACACATACTCGGGTGGGATTAGGACCTATCTTTACCTACTAGCGTCTAGGTTGCATGGACGTGATAAAACTGACAAACTCTATTAACTGATGAATATGGTTTGCTGAATTATGTATATATTTCTTGTGTGTCCAGTAGCTAGGCAAGATGAGTGATCGTGCATGGATGTACACCGGTCACACTAGTCAGAAAGACATGACCCATGAATGGATAACAAAAACCAAGGGGTTTGTGAGAGCCGCATTTGCAAATGGACAGAAAACAACCTGGTGCCCATGTGTCGATTGCGACAACTATCATAAGAGGTCAGAGTTTGAAATGATCAAACACCTGCAGAAGTGGGGTTTTACGCCTAATTATACGGTCTGGACATTTCATGGTGAGTCTGCCCAACGTGCCAGAGTTGAGGTGGTTTGTCGTCGCACCGACGAGCATGGTACCGGGATCGAAGGCATGGTGCAAGACTTTGATGATGCTCGGGATTCGGACGATGAGATGGAGGAATCTGCAAAGGCCTTCTATGAAATGTTGGAGTCTTCAAAACGTCCTCTCCACGAGCACACTGAGCTTTGTCAGCTGGATGCCATCGCGCAAGTAATGGCTCTGAAGGCTCAGTTCAACCTGGGCAGAGAATGCTACGACGCGATGATGATGATATTTGGACGCTTTCTACCCAAAGGCCATGTATTGCCAGCAAACCTGTACCAGTCGGACAAAATCCTACGTGCGCTTAAGATGCCCTATGAGAAGATAGATGCCTGGAGAATGGATGTGCCTTATTTAGGTTTGAGTATGCGGGCTTCAACTATTGTCCCATTTGCAAGTCTTCCAGGTATGTTGTGGTAGACAACGGTATGGGTGAGAAGAGTCAGACCAAAATCCCAGTTAATGTTCTTCGGTATATGCCAATCATACCAAGACTTCAACATCTTTTCATGGTCGAAGAGACGGCCAGACAGACGACGTGGCATAAATTGGGCAAAAGAATCAAACTAGATGCAGATGGGAATCCGATGTTGGGACACACTTCAGACGCTTTTGCGTGGAAGCACTTCGATGCATTACATAAGGATAAAGCGACAGATCCAAGGCATCCTCGAGTCGCCATCAGCACGGATGGGTTCAATGTGTTTGGTATGACGGCAACCCAATACAGTTGCTGGCCTGTATTTGTCATTCCACTCAATCTTCCCCCCGGAGAGATTATGAAAAGAAAGAACATTTTCTTGACGTTGATAATTCTAGGGCCCAACTATCCGGGGAAGAATATGAATGTGTACATGCATCCGCTTAAGGATGAATTGCAAGAAGCTTGGGATAATGGGATCAAGACATATGACGCCGCTACAAAAAAAACTTCGAAATGCATGTGTGGTACATGTACTCGTCGCATGACTTGCCGGCGTATGCGCTATTCATTGGCTGCTGTGTGCATGGAAGGTTCCCGTGCCCCACATGCAAGGCAGCTCTTGAGTTCCGTTAGCTGCAGGCGGGTCGCAAGTATTCTTGCTTCGACTTGCATAGACAGTTCCTGGATCCTCGCCATTAGTTCAGAAAAGACAAGAAGAATTTCATGAAAGGTAGAGTTGTCAAAAACTCTGCACCACCTACATTGACAGGCCAACAGACCCTGGATCAGATAAACGCTCTCGAGCCGGATCCAAATCGTCCAGGGTATTTCAAAGGGTATAATTCGAAACACGCCTGGACTCACAAGATATGCTTGTGGGATCTGCCTTACTTTAAAGACCTCCTTTGCCCACACAACATCGACGTGATGCACACTGAAAAGAATATCGCCGAGGCCCTTTTTGGTACATTGTTCGGCATAGAGGGGAAGTCGAAGGATAATCCTAAGGCTAGAGTCGATCAGGAGGCTCTATGTGATAGACCGTTACAAAACATGCGACAATAGAAAGGAAAGAAGAACTGGAGGAAGCCAAAGGCATGGTTCAATCTTGGAAGGCCAGCTATGAGGGAAATGATCTTGTGGGTGAAAATGCAGTTGATGTTCCCCGATGGGTATGCAGCGAATCTAAAGAGGGGAGCGAGTCTTGACAAATTGAAAATATTTGGTCTCAAGAGTCATGATTGGCACATATGGCTTGAGCGGGTAATGCCGGTGATGTTGCGTGGCTTTATCCCTGAGGATGAATGGCTAGTACTGGCAGAGCTGAGCTATTTCTTCCGTGCTCTTTGTGCGAAAGAACTATCGCCTGACGTGCTAGACGAACTGGAAGAGTTGGCGCCGGAGTTGATCTGCAAGTTAGAAAAGATCTTTCCACCGGGATTCTTTAATCCAATGCAGCATTTGATTTTGCATCTCCCGACCGAGGCAAGATTGGGGGGCCCGTGCAAAATCGTTGGTGCTTCGCAACTGAGAGGATGCAGAAGACGCTTCGAGCAAAATGTAAAAATAAACGTAGAATTGAAGCATCGATGGCCGAGGCATTCATTACTGAGGAGGCGGCAAACTTCGTGACATCACACTACAAAGCCAAGAATCGTCATTTGCATAATCCGAAGAACTGATCCAAATCTGAATGGTTGGGATGTCGTTTATGATGTGCCGCCACATTTTAGACCACCTCCCCTCAATGAAGATGATTATGAACCTCACATTAACCCAGACACATATGAAGGAGAATTCTTCCAAGAAACACGTGTTTCCAAAAAACGTTTCAAGAACCGCTCTACTTCACCCCAGAACATTGAGGTAGACAGCGACGGTGAATCCGACTTCACCCCTGAGCCGGAACAAGAAGAGACGGAAGAAGAAGAGGTTACTGCTGCGGATGACCTGTCAATGCTTGACCGATTACATAAAGGAGGCCTTCCACATGTTGATGCATTTATTGATGATGCTGATGAGCACGTCATTACTGATAGTGATGATGATTATGCATTTATTGATCCCGGAGCATATATAGACGATGAAGATTAATATTAGTAATGTCAGGTATTCAATTATTATTATGTACATATATATTATTAATTAGTTCATGTTATTAGGTATTCAATTTTTTTATGTTGTACTAATTTCGTTTACTCTTTGTCATTGCAGGTGTTGACAGATGGTGGGCGCGGGTCGAGAGCGCTCCGAGCCTCCTTCCTCGGCGCGTGCTGGGAGGGGTGCTATTATTCCACCCGAGCACCTCCGGATAGCGCTGGTACACAGTATGCAGACATCGGCGGGCGCTTCTTCTTCGGTCGGGAGAGGTCGGGGGAAGACGAAGAGGGGTGCTAGAGGTGGACGTGGCGGCGGGAAAGGTAGGAAGGCTGCTGCGCCTTCCTCGCCGCCACCCCCAGCTGATTCTCCCGACCACTGGAGTGCTCCGTCTCAGGTGGACCCGTCTGACTTGGACCCGTCTCAGACTCCGGTACACGAGCCTCGGGCCGACGAGCCTTCGTCCCAGGAGACTCCGGTCCCAGAGTCTTCGTCCCAGGAGACTCCGGTCCCAGAGTCTTCGTCCCACGTGACTCCGGAGGCTAGTGGCCATGCTGATGGTGGCGAGGACAGATTTTCTGAGGATAGCTATAGCGAGGGCGAGCTGGTTGAGGAGGGCAAGAAGGTCTACCAGCATGGTGGTACAAAGCTCCCGCCCGTGCCGGCGACCCGCGATCAGAGGTGGTTGATTGTGCCTAATGGGGAGAAGTAAGTGCATTTACTCTTTTTTAACCTTTTGCCTTCATGTTTCTTCAAATTAATATCTAATGTGTTGGCCTTGTCATACTGCAGGGGTTGGAAACACGCCCCTGGTGTCCGCAGGCCCAACCAGGTCCTTGGTGTGCTTTGCCGGCACCACTTCCCGGGGTGGGTCACGTTGCCCGGTGAGGGTGAGGTTCGACAGCTAGCACTGAGCTGGGAGCTGTACGTGGCTGCCCTGGCCCCGCCGGAGGAGAGGGTCGACGGTGTCTTGTGCGAGACGGTGGCCGACATTGTGATCCGGCGGTTTTGGGTAATTTCTCCTTTACAGAATTAAAAATCAACAGCACCTAGTGATTGTACTAATCAGTGTTGTCTTGTTTGATTGCAGACCTTCTACAGGTGTCTTGAGGAACACGAGGCGGACGCGGCTATTGTTCTCGTAGCCGAGTGCAAGCGCCTATTTCAGAACTTACGGCACGAGACTCGGGTGCTGGCTGTTCGAGACTACTACGCCTCGACTAACATTAAGAGGGCCAAGAAGAAGTGCCGCGCCAAGTTTCTGAGTAAGGAGAAGTACATGAAGGTAATTACCTATTCTTAAGGCCTTGTACTTAGTTTCCTTGATTTGATTCATAGGCGTAGCACTGAAATTTCTCTTGTCTAACTTAGGTGCCCCCGAGATGGTGTGCGGATAGGATGGACTGTTGGGAGGCGTTGGTGGATGAGTGGTGCTCTCCCCAATGGCTAGCCGTCCACAACAAGGCCAAGGATAAGCGTGCCCAAATGAAAGGTGTGCCACACCATCAAGGGAGCTCCAACCTGTTTGAGTTCGGGGATCACTGGGTATGTGGTTTGCTTCATGATTCATGCAATTTCATTCTTCATGCTAGCTTGAGCCCTTAACTAATATTTTGTTCCTCTCTTTTAGGCGCGACACAACAAGAAGGAGGTGCCACCGCTGTTCGACCTCTATGCCATGGCCCATACTGCCCTGTACAAGAAGGCCAAGGCATTCTCTGATGATGACCTCGATCATCCAGAGAGCTTCAGCAACATCTCCTCCCACAACAAGCTCGTGAGGTACAGAGATGAGGGGAAGACGAGGAAAGGGGAGGACTTCAACCCGAGCCAGAGTCCTTTTGATCCAGAGCTCGTGATGATATCTGGTGGCGGGAGGCCCCATGGCTCGATAGCCATTGGGGATGGACTGATACGTTGTCCTAGAACTCTCCCGGAGATCAAGAAGCGCCAGACGAGCTCCGATCCTGAGATAAGGCCTCGTCCACGGCCAATGGAGCTCGCCATCGAGGCTAGGGCCCAGGAGCTTCTGGCGGAGGCAAACAGGCAGGCGGTGGAGAGGGAGAGGGACATGGAGGAGAGGACGGCTAGGCTACTAGAGGAGGAGAGGAACCGGAACGACGCGTCTCACCGGGCCCTATACGAGCTCCTCGTTGTAAGTTTCTCCTGCATATTAGCCAAATCATGCACGTAATGTTCGTTTCATCACTAACTAATATGACTGACTCGTGAAAACAAAATGTGCAGACCGTGTGCCAGAACAACGGTCAGACCCCTCCGCCGATGCCCCAGATTGGTATAGCGCCCACGGTGAGTTTCATTTGAATGGTCATTAGTTACTAGTATTCACATTTGAGTTGCATCATGCTAACGAGACATTGCAAATGATCTTTGGTGCAGCATGCCTCCTGATAAGCATCGACCGATCCTTCTGCGCCTGCTGCAACCCCGACCGGTCCTTCTTCGTCTCACACTGGCGCAAACCCGACCGGTCCTTCACCTCCGTGATGATGGTAAGTTTTCCCAAGTGTTTTGCTTAACAAATGCATACTTAGCTTAAGAAATGACCTATTTAGCTCCAAAATGACCTATACTTAGCTTATTTTCCTCGAAAATGACATAATAACCTTACTTAGCTCCAAAATGACATATTTTACCTAGGATAGCTATAAAATGACCTATACTTAGCATTTTTTCCTGCAAAATGACTTAATATGCTTAGTTAGCTAAAAATGGCATAACTACCTAGGATAGCTCAATAATGATCTGTACTTAGCTTAGCTAGTTCATTTATGACATAATTAGCTTACTTAGGTAAAAATGGCATAATAACCTTGGTTTAGCTCCAAACTGTCATATCCTTAGTTTATTTTCCTCCAAAATGACAAAATAACCTTACCTAGCTCCAAAATGACCGATTTTAACTAGGATAGCTCAAAAATGACCTACACTTACCATTTTGTCCTCCAAAATGAATAAATATGCTTAGTTAGCTAAAAAATGGCATAACTACCTAGGTTAGCTAAAAAATGACCTATACTTAGCTTCTTTAGTTCATTTATGACATACTTAGCATACTTAGATCAAAAATGACATAATAATCTTGGTTACCTCCAAAATGACATTGACTTAGCTTATTTTCCTCGAAAATAACATAATAACCTTACTAACCTCCAAAATGACCTATTTACCTAGCTTAGCTCTAAAATGACCTACACTTAGCATTTTTACCTAGCTTAGCTAAAAAATGGCATAATTACCTAAGTTACCTTCATTAGAAGAAGAAGATAAAGAAGAGGAGAAAAAGAAAGAGAAGAAAAATTCTTCTTCTACTACTTCTACTTCTTCTTCTTCTTCTTCTTCTTGTTCTTCTTCTAACTTTCTTCTTTCCCAATTTGCAGATTTGCTTTAGATCATGGAACCTTGCGTTGATGGAGTCTACTCTTCTCCTTGTCATTCCTTTTTGTTTTGATTTTGTAGGATGAACAATGTGAAACTTGCTACCTATATATGTATGTATGGATGAAACCATTGTATGCTTGTTGTTGGATATATGTTGGCTATATATATATGTTGGATATGGACTTTTGAGTTGGTATGTATATGTGTTGGATGATCATATCCATATGGCAGGGATATGTATGCTTGTTGAAAGTATTTTCAAATGTATATATATATATCTGTGAAATTGATTGAATTTAAGAAAAAATAGAAAAAACAGGGGCAGTACAGGCACTTTGCCGTCCGCTGGCAGACGGCAAAGCTGCCACGTGGCAGCTACCTATGCAACCTGGGGGCACTGGGCTGGCCTATGTGGTTGCTTTGCCGTCTGCTGGCAGACGGCAAAGAACTTTGCATCTTTGCCGTCTGCCAGCAGACGGCATAGCGAGCCACGTGGCAGCTACCTGGGGGGAACCTGGGCTGGCCTATTTGGCAACTTTGCCGTCTGCTAGCAGACAGCAAAGCACGCCGTTAACCCCTTAACGGACCTAAGCTGCCACGTGTGCCATCCATGCCCTTTGCCATCTGCTGGCAGACGGCAAAGACCTTTGCATCTTTGCCGTCTGCCAGCAGACGGCAAAGTGCCCTTTACCGTAGCTTGTTCAGCCGGATGTGGTGCCGTCTGCTGGCTGACGGCAAAGACCTTTGCCGTCCGCCATGCATGCCTTTGCCGTCAGCCATGGCAGATGGCAAAGATCCTGATTCCAGTAGTGATAGCTAATATTTGAGCTTGTTTCATGAATGGATCAATGATTGAGATGGGCTAGGGATAACTTTCTTTAGTGTTGATATTTTGAAAGACATGGTTGCTTGTTGACATGCTTGAGTATTGAAGTCATTATGTTAAAACTAGACTATTGCTTTGAATCATTTACAAGTCAAAATGTCCATGCTATGCAAAAGAAAAGAATGTGATGAACATGTTAGGCAGCATTCCACATCAAAAATTCTGTTTTTATCATTTACCTACTCGAGGACGAGTAGGAATTAAGCTTGGGGATGCTGATACGTCTCCAATGTATCTATAATTTTTCCTTGTTCCATGCTGTTATATTATCATTCTTGGATGTTTTACAATCATTTTATAACAACTTTACATCATTTTTTGGGACTAACCTACTGACATAGTGCCAAAGTGGCAGTTGTTGTTTTTGCTTGTTTTTTACTTCGCAGAAAATCAATACCAAACGGAGTCCAATCGCGACGAAACTTTTTGGAGATTTTTTCTGGACCAAAAGACACCCAGTGGGCCAAAGAAGAGCCAAGAAGGTGGGCTGTGGAGAGCACAACCCACCAGGGCGCGACAGGGGGCCCTCGGCGCGCCCTGATGGGTTGTGCCCTCCACGGGGCCCCTCTGCGCCGCCTTTGATGCCTATAAATTCCCAAATATTCCAAAAACCCTAGGGGAGTCGACGAAACACAATTCCAGCTGCCGCAAGTTCCAGAACCTCGAGATCCAATCTAAACACCATCATGGAGGGGTTCATCTTCCTCATTGGTGCCTCTCCGATGATGCGTGAGTAGTCCACCATAGACCTACGGGTCCGTAGGTAGTAGCTAGATGGCTTGTTCTCTCTCTCTCTTATGATTCTCGATACAATGGTCTCTTGGAGATCTATTTGATGTAAACTTTTGCGGTGTGTTTGTTGGGATCCGATGAATTTTCAGTTCATGATCAGTTTCTATCCATGAATATTATTTGAGTCTTCTTTGATCTCTTATATGCATGATTACGTATAGCCTCGTATTTCTTCTCCGAATATTTGGTTTAGTTAGGACGACTAGATCGATTTTTCTTGCCATGGGAAGAGGTGCTTTGTGATGGGTTCGATCTTGCGGTGTTCTTTCCCAGTGACAGAAGGGGCAGCAAGACACGCATGTATCATTGCTATTAAGGATAACAAGATGAGGTCTATTCCTACATGAATAGATCTTGTCTACATCATGTCATCGTTCTTAATGCATTACTCTATTTTTCCATGAACTTAATACACTAGATGCATGCTGGATAGCGGTCGATGTGTGGAGTAATAGAGGTAGATGCAGGCATGAGTCGGTCTATCTATCTTGGACGTGATGCCTATATAATGATCATCGCCTTGGATATCGTCATGACTATTCAATTTTCTATCAATTGCCCAACAGTAATTTGTTCACCCACCATGCGCTATACTCATGAGAGAAGCCACTAGTGAACCCTACGGCCCCCGGGTCTACTTTTCCATCATATTGCTTTCCGATCTACGTGTTTGCACTGTTTGTTTTCAGATCTACAAAACCAAAAACCCAAAAATATATTGCTGCATATTTACTCTTTTTATTTGTGTTCTTGAGAGATCTATCTCTCCTATCTATCACTACCTAATCTATCTTATTACCGTAGAGAGATTGACAACCTCTCTTTCGCGTCGGGTTATAAGTATTTGTTGTTTGTGTGTGGGTGCTACTTATTGGGTGGTGGTGATCCTCCTACTGGTTCGATAACCTTGGTATCATAACTGAGGGAAATACTTGCCGTCGCTATGCTGCATCATCCCTCCCTCTTTGGGGAAATACCGACGCAGTCTGAAGCCACGTCAGGTAGCAACTTTTGAATCTCGATGACACCGATACAAAGATCTCGGCAGTACCGATAAGGTGACCAACGGTCAGTTTCCACAACTCGGTGACGCCGATCCAAAATCTTAGAAATTCCGATTTTAAGAATCGAGGTAACAGAAAGTTGGCAAGCTGAACTCGGTGGCACCGAAGAGGAATCGGTTGCACCGAAGATCTAGGGTTTGGCATGGGTTTGTCTGAGGTGGGAATCGGTGGGACCGAGTGGGAAAAATTGGTAGCACCGATTTTCATGATAGGCTTGGACAGACTTTTGTGGAAGAGCTTGTGGGTGTTTTTGGTGACTATCACTTGTGCACGTGAAGCATATTGTTCACCAACAGTACCTTACCCCTTTTAATAGTATTGGCTTTCCTATGGACTCAAGGTGATTTCTCACAAAGTAAAATGTAGAGTCCTCTTGCTTGAAGCTTTGCCAATCCAATTTCTTGCATCTAGGGGCCTCTCCACAATCCTTTTGCTAACCCATCATTGAACTTCTCCTGAAATATACTTAGTGGAAACATTAGTTCAATGACATATATGTTGTTATTAATTACCAAAACCACCAAGGGAGCAAATGTGCTTTCAATCTCCCCCTTTTTGGTAATTGATGACAACATATAGATCAAAGCTTCGACATATGATATAATCAATGAATATAATCGTCGCTTTGAGAAGTATGTGATAAGCAAGAGCTCCCCCTAAATTTGTGCATTATTTTGAATTTGCATTTGAATGCAAATGCACAATCGATTAGGTACATGGGGCTCTCTTTCATGTCACATACAACTTGGTGGTGTGCGAGAATAATAAGAATGAATATCATAGCACAACACAATCAAGCAAAGGTGAATGATCATCTCATAAGCATCACAAGGATAGGAAATAGTAGCAATACACATCAAGTGTATGATCAAACACCAACAAGGTTTAACACAAGCAAACAAACCAAAAGATATCAATGTTTTGAAAAGCGATAAAAAGTAACGCTCTCCCTCTCTTGAAGCCCTAATGATCTATACAACTTCTCCCCCTTTGGCAACAAGTTACCAAAAAGTTCAAAGGTATATGGAACTAAGCACTCTTCTGGGGCTGATCTCCTTCGGTAGCTGATGAAGGAGTCGAGAGAACAGCATCAGCAAAGACTTCAGCAGACGTCATGGACGGAGTCGGAGTAGCAACTGGAGGTGCTGGAGGAGCTGAAGCAGCTGTGGCAGGTGCTAATGAAGAAGGTCTTGTCTCTGGAACTGGCACTGTAGCAGATCTGGCCTGAGTCCTGAACTGAGTGTCTGCCCTGAGAGGTGGACTATCCTCATCATCATCTGTAGTGTGGGGACTGGGCACGCCATCAACTTCCTTCTTGAGCTCATTCACAGTCATTGTGAGCTCATCCACCTTGTTGTTGAGAATATGAAACTTGTTATCAACAATCCTCGCAAGGCTCTCCTGGTTTTTCAAGATGTTCCCGATGTCCTTCTGCATACTAAGCACAGAGCTAAAGAGAAGATCCATGTGCTCACTCCGAGTCTTTGGCACCTGAGCACTAGAGTCTCTGGCTGCCTATGCCTGTGCCTGTGTTGTAGCTGAGGTGGGATGATCTGGGTCCATCACCACAACATTGTCTTCTAGCTCTGGCAAGAGTGGCAAATGTGGTCAATCAAGTGCACACATGTGCTTCTCCAGCTTGGAGTTGATAAGCATCTGAATATACGGAGCATATCCACATGATCTCTTCTGATCTGCAGCAGTTCTCTTTACTGTCTCAACTATCAAGTCCATCACTCTGAATCTAGTGTGTTGATCAAGATGGAGCAGCATGTTGATAGAATAGCCTCTTATCATCTTCTCATCTCTAGACTTAGGCATCAAGGTATGCCTCAAGATGGTGTTGATCGTGCGTAGACCAGCCTGGAGGAAGTAAATGGATCCAAGCTTGTGAGATTGCAAGTTTGTAGCAGGGATCTCATTGTACATGTTCTTCATGGCATTGCGATTTGCCTTGGACTCAGAGTACACATCTAGGTCACCGTGTTCCACCTGTGGAGCTCCTAAGATGGCAGCCCACTCCTCAACTATGGATTCATACCTGGTGCCTTCTGTCATCCACACAATCCTACCATCTCCATAGAAATGTGCAGTGGAGTAGAATTGCATGATCATCTCGTCGTTCCAAGCAGTGAACTCCTTACAAACAAACTCATCAATACCAATGCAATGGAAGTTATCTTGCACACTTGGAAAGTAATCTTGGTTGTCCTTGATGTGCTTCCAGTCCACATACCTCATGTCACTCACTGCAGGGCTCTTGTCAAGCAGAACTGTTTCATAGAAGTCTTGTTGTTCTTTTGTGTAGAACCTGTAGTCTACAGCTGTCTTTCTCCTATGAGAATAAGGATCAATTGCTCTCCACTCTCTCAGTCCTGAGTCCTTCCTCTTCTTCATGTCTTCAGCAACTGGATGGCTGGCATTATGCTCTGGAAGGTGTGGTCTCAGCTTCATCAAAATAGACCTTTGTTCATCCACATCTTCTCTGAAAGTAGAAGTCTTGTTCTTGGTAGTAGCTGGGATGTCTCTAGAAAACCTCTTGGGTTTTGAAGCAGTGGGTTTCTTGGGTGCAGCTGGCTTGCTCTTGGATGGAGCTTGGCTTGGCATAGCATCAGCAAGCTTCTTCTTCTTCTTCTTAGGAGGAGCCTTGGGAGCTGGCTCTTCCTCTTCTTCTTCATCTAAGTACTCTAGAGTAGAAGGAAGAACTGTAGCTTTGACATATCTTGTCCTTTCTCTCTTCTTCTCTCCTGCCTTCTTAGGAATAGACTTCTTTGGAGGTGACTCAAGGTGAAGAGTCATTGATGCCTTAGCACTCCCTGGTGCTTTCAATGCTTCTGAACTCGCATACTCTTTCCTTACTACCTTCCTAGATGAGGTAGCCTCTGTGGTAGGCTTCTTGGCAGTTTTCTTAGCCTTGTCCTGCTTAGCCTTGGCTAGAATCTCATCAGGCACAAAGTCAGAATCTTCTTCATCTGAGTTAAGCTTTCTTCTTGCCCTGGTTGCAGCTTTGGGAAAATCTGGTGAGCTAGGTACATCATCATAAGAAGATGAGCTACCCTCAGGACTAGTGCCCGGGTCAGCATCCACACTTGGTTCTCTGAGGTCATTCTGACTGTCCACTGAGTCTGACATCTCTGACCCTGTGAATAGAATATAGAAGAGCAGATAGGTTGAGTCATCACAAAATGCAAAAACTTTCTCAAAAGTTGAACTTAGAATTCTCAAGATTTGCATTCTGCAAAGGGAATATCGGTACAACCGAGGCAAAAAAATCGGAACCACCGAGACGCACAGCCTGCTTCCCAGAAACTTGGCACCCATTTCGGTAATACCGAAAATGGATACTCGGTTTCAATGAGACTGTCCTCAGTAGACCTAGAAACGGAATTGGTACAACCGATTCTTTTGCTTCAATTTCACCGAGATTCGGATTGCGGACGGCAAAACCCTAAAAATCCATTGTTCGCTATTCTAATGGAGAATTTTGAGGATAGATCGATCTCAAACAGTGGCTTATAGATGGAACACTCCTAATGCGCATGAGTTTGAGGGACGAGCACACAAGGGGCCGAAATCGTACCCTAGCTTGGTGACGAGTCCGCTACGGCAGCGACGGCGATGAGGATTCCGTCGACGGCGGTGACTTCCAACGGCGGAGGTGCTCGGGAAGTAAAAGGCGATGACCAGGGGTCCACGAACGGGCAGCTAGGGTTTGGAGGAACGGATGTTTGAAGGAGTAATTTCAAAAGTCGGGTCCGCCACATTAAGTACCCATCGCTGTCGGTGACACTGGTTCAAAATTATCGGTGACACCGAGTTCCTCAACTGTCAGCTGATAGGGAAACTCGGTGAAGCCGAGAAGATGGAATCGGTGTTACCGAGATATTGAAAACCAGATCAACCCTAGGCATCGGTGAGACCGAGATTTTTGTGTTGGTTCCATCGAGATGGACTTGGGAGGTTTTAATGGTCAGTCCTTGTCGATACGGAACTCCGAGTGCTCCTCACACAGAGAGATCGAAAAGTCCTTGTTCAAATTTTGTGATGCAGCAAGAATGGAATATGAGACGAGAAAGAATAGATAGCTGCTACTTCTTGAGCTTGCGTTGGTTTTCCCTTGAAGAGGAAAGGGTGATGCAGCAAAGTAGATAAGTATCTCCCTCAGTTTTTGAGAACCAAGGTATCAATCCAGTAGGAGGTACAAGCAAGGCCACAATCTATGCACCTGCACAAACAATCAAACACTTGCACCCAACGCTATAAAGGGGTTGTCAATCCCTTCACGGTTACTTGCAAGGATGAGATCTGATAGAGATAGATATAAAAGATTACTAAAACGATAACTAAAATAAAAGTAAATAAATTGCAGCAAAGTATTTTTGGTATTTTTGGTTTATAGATCTGAAAATATAATATGGAAAATAGACCCGAGGGCCATAGGTTTCACTAGAGGCTTCTCTCTTGAAGGAAAATAATACGGTGGGTGAACAAATTACTGTCGAGCAATTGATAGAAAAGCGCATAGTTATGACGATATCCAAGGCAATGATTATGCATATAGGCATCACGTCCGTATCAAGTAGACCAAAACGATTCTGCATCTAGTACTATTACTCCACAGATCGACCGACTCCTGCCTGCATCTAGAGTATTAAGTTCATGAAGAACAGAGTAGCGCATTAAGTAAGATGACATGATGTAGAGGGATAAACTCAAGCAATATGATGAAAACCCCATCTTTTTATCCTTGATGGCAACAATACAAATACGTGCCTCGCTACCCCTACTTTGTCACTGGGTGAGGACACCGCAAGATTGAACCCAAAACTAAGCACTTCTCCCATTGCAAGAATTACCAATCTAGTTGGCCAAACCAAACCAATAACTCGAAGAGACTTGCAAAGATATGAAATCATGCATATAAGAATTCAGAGAAGATTCAAATAATATTCATAGATAATCTGATCATAAATCCACAATTCATCGGATCTCGACAAACACACCGCAAAAGAGTATTACATCGGATAGATCTCCATGACGATCATGGAGAACATGGTATTGAAGATCATGGAGAGAGAAGAAGCCATCTAGCTACTAGCTATGGACCCGAAGGTCTGAGGTGAACTACTCACGCATCATCGGAAGGGCAATGGTGTTGATGTAGATGTCCTCCGTGATCGAATCCCCCTCCGGCAGATTACCGGAAAAGGCCCCAAGATGGGATCTCATGGGAACAGAGGCTTGTGGCGGCGAAAAAGTATTATGGTGGCTCTCTTTGGTATTGGGGGAATATTCCTGAATTTATAGGCGAAGAATTAGGGTAGGAGGAGCTACGGGGGGCCCACAAGCCAGCCCCCCCCGGGACGCGCCCTGGTGGCTTGTGGCCCACCCGTAGGTCTTCTGGCCTCTTCTCGAAGCCTCCTGGGTTCCTTCTGGTCCAAGAAAAATCAGCGTAGAATTTTATTCCGTTTGGACTCCATTGGATATTCCTTTTCTGCAATACTCAAAAACAAGGAAAAAACATAAACTGGCACTGGGCACTAGGTTAATAGGTTAGTCCCAAAAATAATATAAAATAGCATATTAATGCATATAAAACATCCAAAACAGATAATATAATAGCATGGAACAATCAAAAATTATAGATACGTTGGAGACGTATCAATAGCTAGAGAGGGGTCCTAGGCATTCCTGTCCATCCAATTGGCAAAAGAAAATCAAAGTCCAAATAGCAACAATTGGATGTCCTCAGATGGATAAAGAAATGCAGACCAACATGCTCACACAATAAGATGTCAAATGAAATCATGGCAAACATGCACATACATACTAGCATCTATCAAGCATTTTGGCGATGACGGAGTCATCTGTATATGAGTATATTGACTTAGGAGCCAAGTAAGAATACTTGATCATAGGTCATACTCATCGTTTAAGCACAAGTGGTGTTGCCACTTTTACATAAAGCATTTAATGTTGTCACATGCTATGAGATGCTTTGACTCAAGTCTTAGAGTAAAGCTCCCCCTTGATGTGACATCCCCTCTTGAGAGGGATAAACTAACCTTGGGTTTTGTCGATGAAGACTTCATGTAGGTGAAGTAGTGATGAATGCTCAAAGTTGATGAAGATCACCATGAGTTGGGAGCATCCTTGTTGTTTCTTACTCTTCTCACCTACATGGGTTAGTCCCAACACACAAGAGACAAATACAAGGATATCTATGGACATGGAGTGCAAAGCATACATGATGATGTCCATGGATTTGTTGATTACCTTGTCCCTTGCTTACCTTTGAGGGAATGTGTGACTCCTTGAACTATTGCATGATGTTGACGTTGATTGCAACTAGTTCTTGCCAATAATGAATGTGAGTGAATTTCATTGGCGGAGTCACCCCTCAAGAACTTCTATAGTTCTTCTTCTTGGGGACCCACATCAAGTTGATGGGGATCCTTGGTGTTGTAGTGGCACTTGTAGAAGTTGAGCTTGAAGTAGCCTTGGGAACCCACTTCACCAAAGCTTGGGATTCATCTTCATATGAGTCAATGTCCTCTTGAAGCTTGTACTTGCCCTTGAGCTTGTGGTCTTGTGGTGGAAGGTCATCTTGAGCTTTCGTTCCCTTGGGAAGAGTATGTTCATACTTCTCCCTTTGAGGAACAAACTTGGGCTTGGGGTATTGACCTTCTTCCCATTCAACTCCATTTGCATTGAAGTAGCCAATGCCATGGTTCTTCCGGTATCCTCCGTGCTTGCGTACAATTTCCTCAAATTGCTTACACCCGGCAAGACTCTTGTAAATACCTTTCTCTATAATCCCTTTCAAAAGTTCATTTTCTTGCTCAAATGTAACTTGGCTAAGAGAAGTGTTAGTGGGATCAATAGAACTACTAGAAGCAATATCATTGGGTTTATCATTTTTATTGCTACTAGTTGAAGAACCTTTCTTGCCTTTGTTACTAGTTTGCTTAGTCTTAACTTGTGGAATGAATGTAGACAAGAGTAGTCGTTTGGCTAGATAAGATGAAGTCTTCTTTCGGAGATCGTCAGTGATAGCTTTAAGAAACTCATGTTCTTGCTCCAAGGTGAGCTTCTCGAAGCGTAGCTTCTCATGAGTCTTTACAAGCTCTCTATGATCTTCTAGAGTAGATTCGTGGGCTAACTTAAGAGTGTTTAATTCTTTAGTTAGTCGCTCTATTTCCATCTTATCATCATCACACGACTTATCTTGCTAGCATGAATATTATCAAGTTCATTTTTACTAACATCACTAGTTTTATCAAAGAGCAACTCATCATCTCCAAGTAAATCATCCTCATCACTATTGAAATCAAGATACTCGGGGTGTGATACCTTGGGGCCTTTAGCCATGAAACAACTTCCACTCCCTTCATTTGGTGAATCAAATATGTCATAGGAGTTGGTAGTCACTAGTGCAAGTCCGGCAACACCTTCATCTTGACTATAGTCGAAGTTGGAGTGATAGCTTCTCTCGGAGTGATTGTCGGATTCGGAGCCGAAAACCCATTCACCAACATGAGCTTGACGTCTTCTTCTTGAGTAGCTCTTGGTGTACTTGTCCTTCTTCTCCGAGTCCCTACTTCTCCTTGAGGGTCTTCGTTCATAACGGTCATCTCTACTCCTTCTCTCTCTTCGAGGTGATTCATCTCTTGAGCTTCGTCTTCTAGGTGACTCTTCTCTTCGTTTGTAGGGAGCCGTGCACTCATTGGAGTAGTGTCCAGGCTTCCCACAATTGTAGCAGTTTCGGTCACGACTTGACGAACGCTTCTCTTCATATCTTGAGTTGGAGCTTCGATCTTTGCCTCTATTCTTGTAAAACTTGTTGAATTTCTTGACCATGAGGCTTATCTCTTCATTGGTAACAAGGTTGTCGCTTGAAGTTGCGGGAGCGTCACTTGTGGCTTTGTAAGCACCGCTAGACTTGTTGTGAAGCTCTTATTTGTCTTTGAGTGTCATCTCATGAGCAACAATCCTTCCAATGACTTCCGCAGGCTTGAGATCTTTGTAGTTGGGCATCATTTGGATCAATGTGCACACGGTGTCGTATCTCTCATCCAAAGCTCTAAGTATCTTCTTGATGATGAATTTGTCGGTCATTTCTTTGCTTCCTAAGCCGGCAATCTCATTTGTGATGAGAGCTAGCCTAGAGTACATCTTTGCGACTCCTTCACCATCCTTCATCTTGAACTTGTCAAGCTGACTTTGAAGAACATCCAACTTGGATTCTCTCACAGATTCGGTACCTTCATGCATATCAACCAAAGTATCCCAAATTTCCTTGGCATTCTCAAGACGACTGATTTTGTTGAATTCTTCGGGGCATAGGCAGTTGAAGAGAATGTCACATGCTTGAGCGTTGTATTGCAACATCTTCAATTCTTCCGGGGTCGCCTCACGATCCGGTTCCTTTCCATCACCAAAGAATTCACCTTGCAATCCAACACGAACAATAGCCCAAACGGCAGGGTTATGACCAAGAATATGCATTTTCATTTTGTGCTTCCAACTAGCAAAATTTGTGCCATCAAAGTACGGACCTCTACGGTGATAATTTCCCTCGCTAGACGCCATACTCTCCTAGGTTGTGAAACCAATGCAATGGAGACCAAAGATCTGATACCACTTGTAGGATCAAAAGTATGTCTAGAGGGGGGGGTGATTAGACTACTTGAGCAAATAAAAATTCTACCTTTTTCAATTTAAGTGTTGGCAGATTTTAGCAATGATAGCAATTCAAGTACACCCTACACATGCATGTCTAAGAGTATAGCAGCGGAAAGTAAAGACACGCATATGTAGTAGAGGATAGGGAGGAAGATCAAACACAATTTGGAGACACGAAGATTTTTCCCGTGGTTCCGATAGGTGGTGCTATCGTACGTCCACGTTTATGGAGTCTTCAACCCACGGAGGGCAACGGTCGCGAGAGTCCATGGATGGCTCCACCCATAAGGGTCCACGAAGTAGCAACCTTGACTATTCCATAACGGCTTTCGTCCATGAAGGACTAGCCTCACTATGGGTAGATCTTCACAAATAGGCGATCTCCTTGCCCGTACAAACTTCTTGGTTCAACTCCACACACACGAAGTAGGAGGCTCCCAAGCGACACCTAACCAATCTAGGAGGCATCACCCTCCAAAAGGTAATAGGCTCGATAATGTCGATGAACTCCTTGCTATTGTGCTTCAAGATGATAGACTCCTCAACACACAATCACTCTCTCACAGATTTGGCTTTGGTGGAAGAGATTGATTGGGTGGAAAGCAACTTGGGGAGGCTAGAGATCAAGATTCATATGGATGGAGTGGAATGGCTTGAACTCAACACACGAGTAGGTGGCTCTCTCTCAGAAAATCTGATGGGATAAGTGGAGATCTGTTCTGAGTGCTTCTCTTGCGAGTGAGTGGTGGTGGAGGGGTATATATCGGCATCTCCAAAAATCCAACCGTTACACCTAAAGTGACCAACTCAGTGACACTGAAGTATAAAACTCGGTGGTACCGAGTTGCTCCAATGGTAGCAACTTTTGAATCTCGGTGACACCGATACAAAGATCTCGGCAGTACCGATAAGGTGACCAATGGTCAGTTTCCACAACTCGGTGACACCGATCCAAAATCTCGGAAATTCCGATTTTAAGAATCGAGGTAACAGAAAGTTGGCAAGCTGAACTCGATGGCACCGAAGTGGAATCGGTTGCACCGAAGATCTAAGGTTTGGCATGGGTCTGTCTGAGGTGGGAATCGGTGGGACCGAGTGGGAAAAATTGGTAGCACCGATTTTCATGATAGGCTTGGACAGACTTTTGTCGAAGAGCTTGTCGGTGTTTTTGGTGACTATCACTTCACTAGTAGAAAACGACCCATTTGTCCCGGTTCCAGAGGGCCTTAAGTCCCGGTTCTGGAACCGGGACTAAAGGGTCGGGACTAAAGCCCAAAACCTTTAGTCCATGTTTGCTTACGAACCGGGACTAAAGGCCCTCCACGTGGCGTTGTCTGGGCGGAGGAGGGAGGATCTTTAGTCCCGGTTGGTGTTACCAACCGGGACTAAAGGCTCCACCTTTAGTCCCGGTTGGTAACACCAACCGGGACTAAAGGAATTTTTAGAAGAAAAAAATTTGAATTTTTTTTATTTTTTTTTAAATATTTTTTTGATTTGTTTTTAAGTTTTATTCCGATTTTCAAATCTTTGAATTATTTGACAATTTAATCTCTAATCACCCGTCCTCACTGCTCCAGCGTGGAGCACTCATTTCAAATCGTCTAACTTCCCGGCCAGTCACCCATCCTCTCACTGACTTTCTGGTTCTATCGCCCCTAGTTTCCAAGTCTGCACTTGTTGTTTTCCTGACAATAGTAAGCTATCAATCCTATTAACCCTTAGGTCTTGATGTCACATGATTTAATTTTTTGAATTCCAAACAATTATTAAAATAAACAAAATAAGTAATAATAATATTGAATTTCAATGAAAATAAAATAAGTAATAATATTATTTTATTCATTTTTTGCCCATTTATTCATTTAATATGGCATAATTAATATCTTTAAATCTGTAAATCAAAATTTGACAAATAATATATCCATTATTATCAGAAAAATGTTAGGAATCCAAATATGACATCATTTATTTATTTTTAAATAAAATTAATTTTTAAAAAATTTAAAATTATTTTTTTTCTTTTTGAAATAACTTTTTTTTACTTTTAGAATTTTGAGAATCTGAGAAAACTTCACCGGGTAAACCCGGGTGAAATCGAGTCCCAATTTTTCTCTAGTTTTTTTTATATATTAAACTTTTTTTAGGTCGTATGCAAAAGTTATGGCCGTTTTACATTTTTTTCGTTTTTTTGCAAAAAAGGTCAAAATTCATATTTCAAAATTTCTATACCAACTAGACACTAAAACCTAACTACATCTCAAAGGATTTTATTTTTTGAAGATTTTATCATTTTTGTTTATTTTCTACAAAACTAAAAAAGGCTACATCTGCTAGCACCGTCCTGGCCTCAATATCAACAGGGGTATTTCCATGAATAGGTAGTGCTTCCAGGTGCCGGGTCGCCACCAACATATTGTCAACAAGGTTAGAAAAGTGACCCCGTGGCATCTGGAACGTCGTGGCAGCGAGTGAATTGGTGGTGGTTGAGGCGGCTCATTTTGTTAATTTCCGAGCGGCTGCCCAGCCCCCGGAGTCTGCTGGGGGGTATTAAAAAGTTGCTGCGGCTCGAGGCTCTTTGGTAGCCGGCTCCGGTGTCTCCTCTGGTAAACCGCCTCAGATGCATCTTTCTGAAGTCCTAACTGCCACGCCTCGGCCTTAAGGCGCTCTGACTCATTATGTATGCGAGCCTGTAGTTCCGCCATCCTGGCGTTCTCAGCATCAATTTCCCTCTGTACCTCGGTCATCTGGTCACGTAATTTGGTTAACTCCGTGTTACGCTCCTCTTGAGTTTCCGCAGTGACGGGACTCTCCACGAGCTTTGCCATCTCAGCCATTAAATCTGTCATGGCTTGAGCCGGCGTCTTGCCTGACCCACCAGATCCACCCGCCGCTCCAGCCGCGGACGGGTTCTGAGCCGCCGCGGTTCCTGCCATGTAGACAGCAACCTGACGAGGCGACTCATGGAATTCCTTAGGAGCTGCAATCTCCAATGATCCCCCGAGTCTACCATCATAGAGATGACAGATCGATTCGGTTTCTTCGATAGATGACTCGCCATCTGAGTTGACGAGGATGTCGCCGCTGCCCGCAGGCTCATCCTAGAGGCAAACTCCCTTAGTAAAGCCGACAAACATATGACGTCGGCCGGTTTGATCCTGGCCGGGTCGTGCGCGCCAAGCCAGTTCGTCGATGTCGGTGCAGATGTCTGACTTGGAAACCGTAGCACCGATCCTGCCAAAGGGGACCTGGTATCCGTGCTCAGTTGAGCCGGCCTCGGTGCCCCAGATCGGGTCATCGATGCAGATCTTGTCGCGGCGAATCTTGATCATCTGATCAACCGTGAATTTCCTGAACCCTGGACAGGTTCCCTTCGAGAACTCAACTCCATCGAGCAAGGGCCCCACGGTGGGCGCCAACTGTCGTGGTTTTGTCACGGTAGATGTCCTCGTGCAAGGACTTATGTGTGAGGCCATCGCCGCTAGGTGGCGACTCAAAGTGGTTAAACGGAAACGAGAGGCGAGTTTACCCAGGTTCGGCCCCTCCGATGGAGGTAATAGCCTACGTCCTACTTTGTGTCTATATTGATGATGATCTCGATTACAAGGGTGCGGAATCGCTAACCTAGCTTTCGAGGGTGTCTAACTTAAGTCTTTTGGTCCTAGGGGCTTGCCTTTATATACATGTCAAGACCCTAGGGTTTACAACAGAGTCCGAGTCACATTACAACTCGTAACCTTTCACGTCTCTAACACGCCTTGCCTCTCAAGCAAGGAATCTCCTGGCGTCTTCTGCCCTGTGGGCCTTGAGTCGCCGTCTCTACATGCTTGGGCTGCCCGGCGACTTACTTAGTAACCGCCCTCTTCGCCCTGTCTTCAGGACACGACCCGTCTTTGAACTTAATGTCAGAGCTGCCAGTATATTGACCCGGCCCAGTACGACGGATCATACCGCGGGGTTATATCCCCGAAATTAGCCAAAAGTGCCAATTGCTATTCTCATAGCGGTGGGTCGTTATTCTTCAAAATCATATTACAAGTTCATGTTTGAAGGTTTAGCTACCTCACCCCTTTTTCAACACAATTTGTTTTAGTAGAGGCTTATGGTTTAAGCGAAGTGAGATTGTTTTTATTTGTTCTAGGGACCTTCCAAATGTGTATATGGATTATGAGCATGAAAAAAATTAATAATGTCAAGAGAGAGAGAGAGAGAGAGAGAGAGGGAGGGAGGGTTGGTGTCGGGTCAAAAGCACATTTCAAAGTATAATAATAAGAAGATTGCATACCTACCACAATTACACTTTTATCTTGCCAAAGTAAGAATAAGTAAATATGTTAGGCCAGATGAACTTATCATTGCTAAACTAATGAGAGAATCCCTAATTTTCTCTTGATTCTATCTGTGAACTTCGGTGATCTGTAACAAATCACATGTGTAAAAGTTCGTAGTTATTTCTCTATCCTGGTTGCTCAATTAATCCATTGTCATTTAGAGATGAAAATTGCAAAATTTTGGTTTATCAGTTGAGAGCTTTTATTCTACAAATTACTCTATCTGTAAAGAAATGTAAGAGCTTTTAGATCACTAAAGTAGTGATCTAAATGCTATTATATTTCTTTACGATGGGAGTACAATTATATGACTATCTGTTGTTCTCTTATTGGGAATTATTAGGGAGGTGGTGACCCATTCTCTTCTAATTGGAATTATTGTTGGAAATATGCCCTAGAGGCAATAATAAATTGGTTATTATTATATTTCCTTGTTCGTGATAATCGTTTATTATCCATGCTATAATTGTATTGATTGGAAACTTAAATACATGTGTGGGTACATAGACAACACTGTGTCCCTAGTAAGCCTCTAGTTGACTAGCTCGTTGATCAAAAGATGGTGAAGGTTTCCTAGCCATGGACATGAGATGTCATTTGATAACGGGATCACATCATTAGGAGAATGATGTGATGGACAAGACCCAAACTATAAACGTAGCATATGATCGTGTCAGTTTATTGCTATTGTTTTCTGCATGTCAAGTATCTGTTCCTTTGACCATGAGATCATGCAACTCACTGACACCGGAGGAATACCTTGTGTGTATCAAACGTCGCAACGTAACTGGGTGACTATAAAGGTGCTCTACAGGTATCTCCGAGGGTGTCTGTTGGGTTGGCATGGATCAAGACTGGGATTTGTTACTCCGTGTGACGGAGAGGTATCTCAGGGCCCACTCGGTAATACAACATCACAATGAGCCTTGCAAGCAATGTGACTAAAGTGTTAGCCACGAGATCTTGTATTACGGAACGAGTAAAGAGACTTGCCGGTAACGAGATTGAACTAGGTATAGAGATACCGACGATCGAATCTCGGGCAAGTAACATACCGAAGAACAAAGGGAACAGTATACGGGATTAACTGAATCCTTGACATAGAGGTTCGACCGATAAAGATCTTCGTAGAATATGTAGGAGCTAATATGGGCATCCAAGTCCCGCTATTGGTTATTGATCGTAGAGGTGTCTCGGTCATGTCTACATAGTTCTCGAACCCGCAGGGTCTACACACTTAACGTTTGGTGACGATTAGTATAGTTGAGTTATTTTGTTGGTGACCGAAGGTTGTTCGGAGTCTCGGATAAGATCTCGGATATGACGAGGATCTCTGGAATAGTCCGGAGGTAAAGATTGATATATGTGATAATAGTGTTTTGATCTCCGGAAGGGTTCCGGAATTCACCGGAAGAAGTTTCGGATGTTTACCGAAGTGTTCGGGTGCGAGAACACTTTATATGGGCCAAGGGATAAAAGCCCACGAGGTATTGGAAAATGCAAAAGTAGTTTTGCTGCCGCGTAAGCGGTACTACCGCTTGTGTGAAGCGGTACTACCGCCCGAGCGGTACTACCGCTTGTGTGAAGCGGTACTACCGCCCAAGCGGTACTACCGCTTGTTTGAAGCGGTACTACCGCTTGTGCGCGGTACTGCAGGGATCCGAGTTGGACTCTTTCCCTGCGGGCCAAACCGACCTTGTGCGGGCAAAACCGACCTGGAGGAGGCTTTTACTCCAAGTTTAGACCCCAAGGCTCAACATATAAATAGAGGGGCAGGGCTAGCACACGGGATACATTAGATTGCCCCAAGCCGTGTGCCGGCAACCTCTAGTTCCTCCTACGTCATAATTTCAGTAGTGCTTAGGCGAAGCCCTGCTGAAATAGTTCCTCACCAACATCACCACGCCGTCGTGCTGCTGGAACTCTTCTTCTTCTCCGCTCCCTCTTGCTGGATCAAGAAGGCGGAGATCGTCATCAAGCCGTACGTGTGTTGAACGCGGAGGTGCCGTCCGTTCGGCGCTGGATCGTGCTTGGATCGAGGGACGACTTGCGATTTGGATCGCGGAGACGTTCGACTACATCAACCGCGTTTCTTAACGCTTCCGCTTAGCGATCTACAAGGGTATGTAGATTCACTCTCCCTCTCGTAGATGCTCATCACCATGGATAGATCTTGTGTGTGCGTAGGAAAATTTTTGTTTCCCATGCAACGTTCCCCAACAGTGGCATCATGAGCTAGGTCTATGCGTAGATGAGATCTCGAGTAGAACACAAACGAGTTGTGGGCGTGGGTGTATACATATTGCTTGCCGTTACTAGTTGATATTTGATTCGGCGGTACTGTGAGATGAAGCGGCCCGGACCGACATTACGCGTACGCTTACGCGAGATAGGTTCCTTCAACTAACATGTAACTTCGTTTCATAAAGATGGCTAGCGGTGTCTGTCTCTCTCACTTTAGTTGAATCGATTTCAATGAAGAGGGTTCTTTTAGAAGATCAAAAAGCAATCACTACACCACGTTGTGGTTTTGCGTAGGTAAGAACGGTTCTTGCAAACCCGTAGCAGCCACGTAAAATTTGCAACAACAATTAGAGGACGTCTAACTTGTTTTTGCAGGGTATGTTGTGATGTGATATGGCCAATTACATGATGAGATATATGTGCTGTATGAGATGATCATGTGTTGTATAGAATATCACGACTTGCATGTCGATGAGTACGGCAACTGGCAGGAGCGATAGAGTTGTCTTTAATTATTGTATGACCTGCGTGTCAATCATTAAGCGCTATGTAATGCTTTACTTTATCGCTAAACGTTAGCTATAGTCGTGGAAGCAACAGTCGGCGCGACAACCTCATGGCAACACGTTGATGGAGATCAAGATGATGGAGATCATGGTGTCATGCCGGTGACGATGGAGATCATGCCGGTGCTTTGGAGATGGAGATCAAAAGCACAAGTTCATGGCCATATCATGTCACTTATGATTTGCATGTGATGTTAATCCTTTTATGCATCTTATTTTGCTTAGGACGACGGTAGCATTATAAGGTGATCCCTCACTTAAATTTCAAGATAAATTGTGTTCTCCCCGAGTGTGCACCGTTGCGAAAGTTCGTCGTTTCGAGACACGCCGTGATGATCGGGTGTGATAGACTCCACGTTCACATACAACGGGTGCAAGCCATGTTGCACACGCGGAACACTCGGGTTAAACTTGACGAGCCTAGCATGTACAGACATGGCCTCGGAACACAAGAGACCGAAAGGTCGAACATGAGTCATATAGTAGATATGATCAACATGAAGATGTTCACCATTGAAACCACCTCGACTCACGTGATGATCGGACTTGAGTTGATGGATTTGGATCATGTTACACTCGAATGATCGGAGGGATGTCAATTTGAGTGGGAGTTTTTAAGTAATATGATTAAATAAACTCATTATCTTGAACAAAAGTCTAAGTTGTCTTTGCTATATTTATGTTGTAGATCATGGCTCGCGCATAAGCACCCCTGAATTTTAATGCGTTCCTAGAGAAAGCTAAGTTGAAAGATGATGGAAGTAACTTTGTGGACTGGGCCCGTAATCTAAGGATTATCCTTACGGCTTCCCAGAAGGCTTATGTCCTTGATGCACCGCTTGGTGATCCACCCGCTCCAGTTGAGTCTCTAGACGTTGTGAACGCCTGGCAGGCTCGTTCTGATGATTACTCAATAGTTCAATGTGCAATGTTGTATGGCTTAGAACCGGGACTTCAAAGACGTTTTGAACGTCATGGAGCATATGAGATGTTCCAGGAGTTGAAGTTTATCTTTCAGAAGAATGCCCGGATCGAGAGATATGAGATCTCCGATAAGTTCTATACTTGCAAGATGGAGGAGAACGGGTCTATCAGTGATCACGTGCACAGAATGTCTGGGTACTCCACCCGTCTGGCTGAATTGGGGATGCCCCTTCCACCAGAGGCTATCACTGACAGAGTTCTTCAATCATTGCCACCTAGCTACAAGAGCTTCGTGTTGAACTATAACATGCACGGGATGAACAAGTCAGTCGCCGAGCTGTTTGCGATGCTGAAAGCCGCTGAGTCTGAAATTCAGAAGGAGCATCAAGTGTTGATGGTCAATAAAACCACTAGTTTCAAGAAAAATGGCAAGGGTAAGAAGGGTAAATCTAAGAAGGGTGGCAAAGCAGTTGCTACTCCTGTGAAGAAACCCAAGGCTGGACCCAAACCAGAAACTGAGTGCTTTCATTGCAAGGGAACTGGACACTGGAAGCGAAACTGCCCCAAGTATTTGGCTGACAAGAAGGCGGCCAACAACAAACAAGGTATATATGATATACATGTTATTGATATGTTCCTTACCAACCCTCGTTGTAGTGCCTGGGTATTTGATACCGGTGCGGTTGCTCATATTTGCAACTCAAAACAGGAACTGCGGAATAGACGGAGGCTGGCAAAGGATGAAGTGACGATGCGCGTGGGAAATGGTTCCAAGGTTGATGTGATCGCCGTCGGCACGCTCGCTCTTCGATTACCATCGGGATTAGTGATGAACCTGAATAATTGTTATTTAGTGCCTGCGTTAAGCATGAACATTATATCTGGATCTTGTTTATTGCGAGACGGTTACTCATTTAAATCAGAGAATAATGGTTGTTCTATTTATATGAGTAATATCTTTTATGGTCATGCACCCAATGTGAGGGGTTTATTCTTATTGAATCTCGATAGTAATGATACACATGTTCATAACATTGATGCCAAAAGATGTAGAATTGATAATGATAATACCACTTTCTTGTGGCACTGCCGTTTAGGTCATATTGGCGTAAAACGCATGAGGAAGCTCCATGCCGATGGACTTTTGGAGTCACTTGATTTTGAATCACTTGACACATGTGAGCCATGCCTCATGGGCAAGATGACTAAAACGCCGTTCTCTGGAACAATGGAACGGGCAAGTGACTTATTGGAAATCATACATAGTGATGTGTGCGGTCCGATGAGTATTGAGGCGCGCGGTGGTTATCGTTACTTTCTCACCTTCACTGATGACTTAAGTAGATATGGGTATATTTACTTAATGAAACACAAGTCTGAAACATTTGAAAAGTTCAAACAATTTCAGAGTGAAGTTGAGAATCATCGTAACAAGAAGATTAAATTCCTACGATCTGATCGAGGAGGAGAATATCTGAGTTATGAGTTTGGCAGTCACTTAAAGACAATGTGGAATTGTTTCACAACTGACACCGCCTGGAACACCACAGCGTAATGGTGTGTCCGAACGTCGTAATCGAACTTTATTGGATATGGTGCGATCTATGATGTCTCTTGCCGATTTGCCACTATCGTTTTGGGGTTATGCATTAGAGACAGCTGCATTCACTTTAAATAGGGCACCATCGAAATCCGTTGAGACGACGCCATATGAACTTTGGTTTGGCAAGAAGCCAAAGCTGTCGTTTCTTAAAGTTTGGGGATGTGATGCTTATGTCAAAAAGCTTCAGCCTGAAAAGCTGGAACCCAAAGCGGAGAAATGCGTCTTCATAGGATACCCAAAAGAGACAGTTGGGTATACCTTCTACCTCAGATCCGAAGGCAAAGTGTTTGTCGCTAAAAACGGAACATTTCTTGAGAAAGAGTTTCTCTCGAAAGAATTGAGTGGGAGGAAGATAGAACTTGATGAGGTTGTTGAACCTTTACTTCAACCTGAGAGTAGCGCAGCGCAGAAAGTTGTTTCTGTGGAGCCTACATTGGCTGAAGAGGAAGTTAATGATGATGATCATGAAGCTTTGGATCAAGCTGCTATCGAACCTCGTAGGTCGACAAGGACGCGTACTGCTCCTGAGTGGTACGGCAACCCTGTCTTAGAGGTCATGTTGTTGGACAACGATGAACCTACGAGCTATGGAGAAGCGATGATGGGCCCGGATTCCAAGAAGTGGTTAGAGGCCATGAAATCCGAGATGGGATCCATGTATGAAAACAAAGTATGGACTTTGGAAGTATTACCTGAAGGGCATAAGGCCATTCAGAACAAATGGATCTTTAAGAGGAAGACGGACGCGGACGGTAATGTCACTGTCTATAAAGCTCGACTTGTGGCAAAGGGTTTTTCACAAGTTCAAGGAGTTGACTACGATGAGACCTTCTCACCCGTAGCGATGCTTAAGTCCGTCAGAATCATGTTAGCAATAGCTGCCTTTTTCGATTATGAAATTTGGCAAATGGATGTCAAAACAGCGTTCCTTAACGGTTTCCTTAAGGAAGAGTTGTATATGATGCAACCAGAAGGTTTTGTCGATCCAGAGAATGCTGACAAAGTTTGCAAACTCCAGCGATCCATTTATGGACTGGTGCAAGCATCTCGGAGTTGGAATCTTCGCTTTGATGAGGTGATCAAAGCGTTCGAGTTTATACAAGTTTACGGAGAAGCTTGTATTTACAAGAAAGTGAGTGGGAGCTCTATAGCGTTTCTAATATTATATGTGGATGACATATTGCTGATTGGAAACAATATAGAAATGCTGGAAAGCGTGAAGGAATATTTGAACAAGAGTTTTTCAATGAAGGACCTAGGAGAAGCTGCTTCCATATTAGGCATCAAGATCTATAGAGATAGATCAAGACGCTTAATAGGACTTTCACAAAGCACATACCTTGATAAGATTTTGAAGAAGTTCAAAATGGATCAGTCCAAGAAGGGGTTCTTGCCTGTTTTGCAAGGTGTGAAGTTGAGTAAGACTCAATGCCCAGTGACTGCAGAAGATAGAGAAAAGATGAGTGTCATCCCCTATGCTTCAGCCATAGGCTCTATCATGTATGCAATGCTGTGCACAAGACCCGATGTCAGCCTTGCCATAAGTATGGTCGGAAGGTTTCAAAGTGATCCAGGAATGGAACACTGGACGGCGGTCAAGAATATCCTGAAGTACCTGAAAAGGACTAAGGACATGTTTCTCGTTTATGGAGGTGATCAAGAGCTCGTCGTAAAGGGTTACGTCGATGCAAGCTTTGACACTGATCCGGATAACTCTAAGTCTCAAACCGGATACGTATTTATTCTTAATGGGGGTGCGGTTAGCTGGTGCAGTTCCAAGCAAAGCGTGGTAGCTGATTCTACATGCGAAGCGGAGTACATCGCAGCCTCGGAGGCGGCGAAGGAAGGTGTCTGGATGAAGGAGTTCATGACAGATCTTGGAGTAGTGCCTAGTGCGCTTAACCCAATGACTCTATTTTGTGATAACACTGGTGCCATTGCTCTAGCCAAGGAACCAAGATTTCACAAAAGGACCAGACACATAAAGCGACGCTTCAATTCCATCCGCGATTACATCAAGGAGGACGACATAAATATTTGCAAAGTACACACGGATCTGAATGTTGCAGATCCGATGACTAAACCTCTTCCAAGGGCTAAACATGAACAACACCAGAACTGCATGGGTGTTCGATTCATTACAATGTAAATCACATAGTGATGTGAACTAGATTATTGACTCTAGTGCAAGTGGGAGACTGTTGGAAATATGCCCTAGAGGCAATAATAAATTGGTTATTATTATATTTCCTTGTTCGTGATAATCGTTTATTATCCATGCTATAATTGTATTGATTGGAAACTTAAATACATGTGTGGGTACATAGACAACACTGTGTCCCTAGTAAGCCTCTAGTTGACTAGCTCGTTGATCAAAAGATGGTGAAGGTTTCCTAGCCATGGACATGAGATGTCATTTGATAACGGGATCACATCATTAGGAGAATGATGTGATGGACAAGACCCAAACTATAAACGTAGCATATGATCGTGTCAGTTTATTGCTATTGTTTTCTGCATGTCAAGTATCTGTTCCTTTGACCATGAGATCATGCAACTCACTGACACCGGAGGAATACCTTGTGTGTATCAAACGTCGCAACGTAACTGGGTGACTATAAAGGTGCTCTACAGGTATCTCCGAGGGTGTCTGTTGGGTTGGCATGGATCAAGACTGGGATTTGTTACTCCGTGTGACGGAGAGGTATCTCAGGGCCCACTCGGTAATACAACATCACAATGAGCCTTGCAAGCAATGTGACTAAAGTGTTAGCCACGAGATCTTGTATTACGGAACGAGTAAAGAGACTTGCCGGTAACGAGATTGAACTAGGTATAGAGATACCGACGATCGAATCTCGGGCAAGTAACATACCGAAGAACAAAGGGAACAGTATACGGGATTAACTGAATCCTTGACATAGAGGTTCGACCGATAAAGATCTTCGTAGAATATGTAGGAGCTAATATGGGCATCCAGGTCCCGCTATTGGTTATTGATCGTAGAGGTGTCTCGGTCATGTCTACATAGTTCTCGAACCCGCAGGGTCTACACACTTAACGTTTGGTGACGATTAGTATAGTTGAGTTATTTTGTTGGTGACCGAAGGTTGTTCGGAGTCTCGGATAAGATCTCGGATATGACGAGGATCTCTGGAATAGTCCGGAGGTAAAGATTGATATATGTGATAATAGTGTTTTGATCTCCGGAAGGGTTCCGGAATTCACCGGAAGAAGTTTCGGATGTTTACCGAAGTGTTCGGGTGCGAGAACACTTTATATGGGCCAAGGGATAAAAGCCCACGAGGTATTGGAAAATGCAAAAGTAGTTTTGCTGCCGCGTAAGCGGTACTACCGCTTGTGTGAAGCGGTACTACCGCCCGAGCGGTACTACCGCTTGTGTGAAGCGGTACTACCGCCCAAGCGGTACTACCGCTTGTTTGAAGCGGTACTACCGCTTGTGCGCGGTACTGCAGGGATCCGAGTTGGACTCTTTCCCTGCGGGCCAAACCGACCTTGTGCGGGCAAAACCGACCTGGAGGAGGCTTTTACTCCAAGTTTAGACCCCAAGGCTCAACATATAAATAGAGGGGCAGGGCTAGCACACGGGATACATTAGATTGCCCCAAGCCGTGTGCCGGCAACCTCTAGTTCCTCCTACGTCATAATTTCAGTAGTGCTTAGGCGAAGCCCTGCTGAAATAGTTCCTCACCAACATCACCACGCCGTCGTGCTGCTGGAACTCTTCTTCTTCTCCGCTCCCTCTTGCTGGATCAAGAAGGCGGAGATCGTCATCAAGCCGTACGTGTGTTGAACGCGGAGGTGCCGTCCGTTCGGCGCTGGATCGTGCTTGGATCGAGGGACGACTTGCGATTTGGATCGCGGAGACGTTCGACTACATCAACCGCGTTTCTTAACGCTTCCGCTTAGCGATCTACAAGGGTATGTAGATTCACTCTCCCTCTCGTAGATGCTCATCACCATGGATAGATCTTGTGTGTGCGTAGGAAAATTTTTGTTTCCCATGCAACGTTCCCCAACAATTATTAGGGAGGGAGAGTTGGAAATGATGGATCCAGGGAGATGATGTCGTTGCTGGCAGGGTCACCACTATTCGCGTGTGTGTTTGTTGCCGCTTCTTGCGTGTGGATGGGATGTATATTTTAGAGAGTGTAGCATTATTTTGGGACCTCCATTTCTTGTTCAAATATTTTTATTTATATGTTAGGATCATGATAGTTAATATGGAAAAATTGTGGAGTAGTTTTTTGTTCTCTAGATGTTGTGTCGGGAAGCTACATGCAAAGTCAAGGAGCAATAAATTGAGAGGATTAATGATGTATGGACATAGAAGGTGATTGACGACAAGTTCAATCAACGGTAAAGAGTGGCTAGAAGGATGTGTAGTGTTTGTAAGAATACAAAGAAGAAGATGTTTGTATTTGTGTTGTGGTGAATATTCCCTGCAATGTGCTCGTTTGTGGGGAGGAAAATGAGTATTGTTTATAAATTCATTGGTTGGCCCGTGGCAACTTACGGGCAGTCTACTCGTTGTTGTTGGTTCTCTTGATGAATAGCAATGTTGAGGATATCGCCTATCGAGAACTTATCGGTCAACCAAGGATAAGGGTTAATCATCCGGTTTATCGGCATATCAGCCGATTTATCTTATCGGCCAGACACCGGTAAGCAATAAATTGGTCGGTTTATCGACATATCGGGGGATATCATGAACAGTGATAAATAGTATCAACAAGAAGCACCAAAATGATCAAGTTGATCTCCATATATAGCTACCTCCGTGTACCAAATGGAGCCTGATTTGTACAGGTCATATGCATCTGCTTGTGCTGGTGTTTTGTGGTCATTCTCGGTGTCATCTCGACAAAAGCAAAGCACAACTTCAGGTCAACAATCTAGCATTCTTGCATTTTGCATCCGATGGCATTGGTTTGATGCCATGATATAGATAGTCATTTGACGCGGTTAATTGATTTTGCTGTAAATATTCATTCACACTACACTATGTGACGATATTTGATGTTGTGTTCTTACTCTTGTTTGCTCTAAAGTTACAAATGGATTTGCCAACGAGGGTGTGTCTATTTTAGAACTCATCAAAACCAAAGTACAATAGGCTAGCTTCCAAAGTATTGGATGCCTTCTTTGCGTCTCCAATTGACACACCTTATGTACGTTGGTTCTTTGCCACCCACCTTACTTATTGCATGATATTAGCCGGGGTTTTAATTGTCCTTTATATGTATATTACTTTGGGTTCTTCCCTTTACATTGTCACTCTCTCTCTCTCTCTATATATGTATATGCCTCTCGTGCAACACCATCTACCTTTCTCATATCGCATCATGAGACTACATTGCTACTACTCTAACACCCGTAGGCATGCGAGGCCTCGGGATGATTACACCAACATTGAGATGTTGTCATGGCCACATTCCTAGCACCAAACCCCATTTAGGTTTTTCTTGACCATAAACCGGCGCAAGGCGTGTTGCGAGCGTGCGCAAGCGGACACCTTAATTTCCCATTTGAGAGCGTGAAGGCTGTACGCTCGAGTTCATGCTATGTGACTAGCGGACCAGGTGACTTCTCGCGCCTATCATAAAAGTCGACACAACCACAATGCAAGAAGTCTGTGCTTGTGCTTAAGTTGCACCGACAGCTTATTTAGTGTAGCGTATGTAAGTTTTGTTTGGTCTAACTCCTCCCCAAGCCGTCGAGAGGACGCCAACACAGTTACGAGGCACGATGGGGAATGAAATACTTGCACACTTCCAACAATATTTTAGCACCGGAGGCACATATAGTAACATTCAAGCAATGTTTTCCCGGCACATGTTCCCTACATAAAAAAACACGTATTTTTTTTTCACGGGGTGCATCGAAAAGCATGTCGCGGAACGAGGTGTGAGGATGTTCAAGCATTTCGTCCAAGTGCGAATGCTTAATGTTTTTTTTTAGTATCACGGATGTTTTTTTTTTTGGGTATGTTCTAGCCAGTCTTCAAACACACAATTTCGGCCCAAGAGGCCCACTAGACCAGACAATGCCATGCCCAAACTGACCAAAGCCCACACCGGGCGAAACCCTTGCCTACCCTCCCGAGTCTATATAACCCAAACCCTAGACCCAACTGACTCGTCCACCTCCACCTCCCCCGGCAGCGCCGCCACCTCTCCTCGGGGCGCAGCCGCGCAACGACGGCGCCTTCACCGACGAACTCGGTAACGACCCCCGTTCCTTCCCCTCCTAGCCTTGTTATTCTAGGGCTTAGGTTAGCTTAGGTCGTGGATGAGCCAGCTGTTCAGATTGTATTTCGGTTATCAGTCTGCTGCTGCTCTCGGTCGAACGGGCTGTAGTTTCGCCCTCGCGCATCGCAAAAACTGATTACCGACGGATCTCATCGCCGCCGCGTATGAGACGATGCCACAGCGACCCGCCTCGCCGTCGCCGTTCTACCTGGCCTCGCCTCCGTGGTCCAGCAGGCGACGGTGGAGTACATTACGCGGCGATTCTGTAGATTAATCCGGGATCCGACCTAGTCCTCTGGTCCGATTAGGCGCTGGTATTTTGCTAGTATATCTCCACAAGCATCGCGTGCTAGGTGGTACGAGCTGGCGTACATACCCAACTGTTACGTGGGTTGGGCTGTGTGGATTTATTTTCTGGTTCATTGTGCTGGCTGTTTCTTGGAGGAGCATTGCTGATGCAGATGAGGATACACGAGTTTATGGGTAATTTGCGTCTGAGGCATCTCTGTGATGTCACACCCTTTTCACCTTGGAGATCTGATGCATCCTTGATAATGTCCTCTTAATTCGTGTTTTTTTTCCTTTGCTACCTCTGGTTAGTTTGGGTGAGATGAGGATATAATTACATTGTTGATGGATGACATGATGTCCAATGAATCATGTATTAGCTCTATCTGATCATACCCCACACTTGTTTTTTTAAGAACTAAATTTTTGCCGATTGGTCTTGGTTTCTCTATTTTAATTTGTTGGTCTGTTTCCTTGTTAGTTGTTGAAAATGAGCGGTGTTGATGCAGACGAGGAGACACGAGTTTATAGGTAATTTGCGTCTGAGGCATTTCAGTGATGTCACACTCTTTTCACCTTGGAGATCTGATGCACCCCCCTCGCTCACGGCTTTTGTGTTCTTGTATCTCTTTAATATTTTTTTTTTGTTTTTGGTTTTAGTTGGTGAGAGATGAGATGATGAATGAGATTAATTTCCCTATTGGTTTGACTGGCCGACATGATGGCCTAAATACTGAACCGAATCTGATCATCCTCCCTTCTCTGATATGAAAAGAAATGAATTTGTTTAAGCCTTTCCAGTTTCAAAGATATGGTGGTGTGTGTTGCAGAATGATACAAAAACGATTTTATTGCAGCTTAGAAACACAAACAAGCAATGTTAGATCAATTCACCAAGTGGAATGGGCATGGTCAATGCAGATGAGGATACACGAGTTTATGGGTAGTTTGCGTCTGATACATTTCTGTGATGTAACACTCTTTTCACCTTGGAGATCTGATGCATCTGCCTCCACTATTGTATTTTTCCTTGCTGGTACTTTTCTCTTAAAAGTAATTAATTTTCCTTGCTGGTAATTTTCTCTTAAAAGTAATTAATTTTCGGTTTAGTAGGCAAGAGATGATATGATGAATGAGATTAATTTCCCTATTGGTTTGATTGGCTGATATGATGGCCTCCATACTGAACCGAATCTGATCATCCACTTCCTTCCAAGAGTAAAGTCAATCTGTTTTTGCTTGCGTTGCTTTGGTTTCCATTACTTTGTTCCATAGAGAGTACTTTTATATTATCATTTTCTAATTTGATCAGTGGAGGTGAGATGATGAATGATTAATTTCCCTATTGGTTTGACTGGTCAACATGATGGCCTAAATACTGAACCGAGTCTGATCATCATCCCTGGTTTGTTAGGAAAATGTAATGCATTTTGTTTTTAGCTTTTTTCTGGTTTTGAAATAATTGAACTCTGCCTCTATTGTTGTTAAAAATGAGTTTGATTGATTCTTGCTGTCTTCTCGTGGTGTTCATTTGAAATTTAAGTTTTTTGAAGTTGTTGCATCTGTTTTTGGGAGGAGCATTGCTGCTGCAGATGACGAGACACAAGTTTAATGGGTAATTTGCAACTGAGGCATTTCTATGATGTCACCTCCTTTTCACCTTGGAGATCTGGTGCATCCTTGATAATGTTCTTATTTTGATTCTTTTTTCTTTCATTTATTTCTAATGTTTAGATGGATCATCTTATGCTCAAACCGAATTTCCAGTTTACCTTTGGTGCATTATTTTTGTTTTAGTATAAATCAATTCCTAGTGATCCTTAATATTTGGTGGTGCAATGATAATAAAACATTCCTCGTACTGATGGAAGATCCTTGTGAACGACTCCTATACACCCATAGAATCTGAGCACCAACAGACCATGACTCATCTTTATTCATTGGATCCTTGTTTTTTAGTGTTTATTTGTCCTGATGTTTGTTTTGCATTTGGAAGTGTTTCACTGAATTTGACATTAGCTTTGTTGTCACACTCATAGTTCAAGGCTTTATATTATGTGTGATTTGTTAAGGATTTATTGTGCAGTGATTATATAACATTCCTTGTACTGATGGGAGAACCACATGAACGACTCCTATACACCCATAGAATCTGAGCACAATAAACCACTAGATCTTGTCAATCTGGTCTTTTCTGATTTCATCTTTTTAATTGGTTGCTTCTGTAGATTGAAAGGTTTTCCATTTTGTTTTGTTAAGATTGATATTTTGTGTTGTTTGTTGTAGCTGGCATCTTCTTGCCTCCGACCATTCTGTTATGCCTATCCAAACTGCTTTTCCCTGTTGAGATTCTTCAGCTGATGGTTGGTTTGTTTCTGTAAGTGTTTTTGTTTGTTGGTGGCCAGGGATTAAAGTAAATTAATAGACAAGCATATGTCTGAATTTTCTTCATTTGGAACGATCTAATCTTCTCTATGAGGCCAATGATTTTACTCATTTATGTAACTGCAGTTATAGTTTGATGTGTTTTATATGTTCATGGTGCTTATGATGATTAGTGTGAACCTTTCTCAATGAAATCACTAATGATTACATAACCTACTGCCTTCCTTCTGAGGCATCATGATTCCTGGTATTTTGTTTCTATTTCCTTCGTCCTTTTGTTATTATATCTCTTGGATTGGTGTTTGCGCCGAGGTCGAATGATGATTACAAGTGCATAGTTCATATGATCAAATCATGATTACATGACCAAAAATAGTCTTTCGCTCCTATCTGATGACCTTTCAACCCAACCCTTTTACAGAAAAATCACACAATTTAGTTCATCTAACCTACCACTTCTTTATTTGAAAACCAAACAATTTAGTTTCTATGATTCCATAGAGGACGGTGAAGATTGATATTTGGTCTCGTTCGTCGTAACTGGCATCTATTTGCCTTGCCGACCATCCTGCTATATCACCACCCATATTCTGAGTCCTATTCTTTTTTATAATTTGGCCTTTGTTTGATCTAAACTAATAGAATCATTTTCCATTTGACTAATAAATATACTCAATTTTTTAGTTGCTTGGATATGAGCAGTGATGAGACAATTCAATAAATATGATCTTCCAGGTGTGATTATCAATCGCTACGTTCTTACTGAGCTCCTTTCCAGTTTCTTTTGTAAATTCAGCTTAATTGCGAGAGAAACTTTTATTACGATTGTTCAATATATACTTTGATGGTTCCAATGTTGTTCCGAACCAGTTTGAGGATGATGATTTCATATTTGTCGCCCCAGTCTTAGGGTCTGCATTGTTGGATCTGTGCTGATTGACATACTTTTGAATCTGACTCGGTAGATGATAATTTAAAGTTTTGCTGCACTCTTATCCCTCCCATACAGTCATATTTGTTTCAGTCATGTCTTTCAGTTGGTTCTGTTTTCTTTACATACTTGTTATTCTCCTGTGGGGATGGCAGTGACGATTTGCAAATATTCAAGCTCAACAGACCAAATCACAGGTTTTCTCTCAGGAGTTGATTTGTATGCCGAATATCCCGCTGAACCGAGCCATCTGATACCTGATTTTTTAATCTGCTGTTCATTGTTCTTTTCTTCCCTTTTTTATTTGAGTTAGTTTGTTATTTTGGGTGCAGCAGTTGCGATGAGGATAACAAGCTCCCTCTTCTGAAAGCATTGACGACATTGCTGGCAGAATCGAACCAATTAAATATTGCCACCACTGAGCAACTTGTATCTTAATTCTCTTTTCGCTGCCATTGATCGTTTGCTTCTTCTGACCTTCCAGTCTACATGATCTTTGTGGATTGTGACATGGTATTGTTGCATGATCCAACACTTGTCCAAGATGAATAACTATAGGATGTTAATTTTGTACTTGTTATTTATTTGTTCAGTATCAATGGATTCCTGTGAATGAGAAGCATTTATATTTTGATGATATGCCTTGTCCTCCAAGCTTGAATGCAGTTGAAGCCTACGATGATTAGCTTTTATGTTGGAATTACCGTCAGATTCCAAATGACGATATATTTGCGGCTTTCTGAGGTTTGATACTGCAAGCTTTAATACTGCAAGTGTCCTTTGGAATTTGTCTAGGCAGGAATCCCCATTTGCACACCGTTTGGTTCGACTATCTGTGGTGTTAAGCTGGTTTCATTCCTTTTAATCTCGATTACTCCGTTTTCTGATTACTCCGTTTTCTGAAGTATCTTGCCATGTCCCCTGTGTTACTGTGACAGTTAATTTTTATCTTATCAACTGGGGAAATGGTATGGCAGTGATGATAAATTTAAGGCTTGTTTCTCAAAACATTCGCAGTTGCCGCCTAAGAGCTTTTGCCCTGCCAGGCTTGAGAGCTAATGCTGCTAATTCCTTCCTTGGATGTCTGAGCCTTGCTAACATCCCCGTTACGTGTTTGTTTCAAATTTTTGTTTGTTGTTTTTGCTGCTTGTTTTGTTGCATTGGCTTCTCAGACATTTGCAGTTGCTGCTTTGGTTTGTTTGCCCTGCCAGATTTTATTCTCTCAAGCAAATCATCCCTTGGTAAGGATTTCATGTGCTTCACTAAAATGTTGATCTAGCATGATGTTTGTGCAGTTACTGAACATGTGATTTGATGGTCGTTTGTTGATTGGAAAGCAAAGAGGGAGAACATGTGAAGGTCTTTAGTGATCGTAGAGCAACGGTGGAGCATGGAAGCCTCCTGAATGTGAGACAACGGAAATGCGTGTGGGCGGAGCATGATATGGTCGTTGGAGACCAAAAAACCCAGTGCTTGATATTGGACAGAAGACGGTCCAACATCATGGATATTTGTGTTGCATTTTTGGTGATGTAGCCATGGAAGGCATTTCCTTGTTTTTGTAGATGAACTGTGGTGCGTGCGTGAGGCCTTAAGGAGCGAAATCGATAGCTGTTGGCTACCATTCTGCTCGTCACGACTTACATATATATTGAGTGGTTTTTGTATGGCCTGGCAGGATTTCTTTTCTTTTCTTATGCCTATCTGGGACGGGTGTAAATCGCACAACCTCCGTTTGAAAATAACCGACGTTGTTTTTGCTCAAACCGAGGTAGTATGTTTTCGTTCAAGCCCTGGAAGATGAATTAGCGGCCCTGCAATGCACTACTGCGCCAACAGCTATTGTGGTGGACAGTCTTCAGGAGGATTTGTGAATTGGCAAATTTTGGTCCAACTGAGGCACGGACGAGAGGCTTCGCTTAGGCAGGGCCGGACAAAGTGGATACACTAATTCTCTCAAAGTAGAAAATTTTCATAATTTTTTACAGGAAAACGCTAACGCTCTACCGGCTGATCGCGCGGAGAGCTCCGCCACCCGCCCATGCTTAGTCGCGCACGCTCGTACGCATAGCCTGTTATTTCTCTTGCCTATCACGTGCCTTTTTTACTTTATCTTGTGTCGCGTCTCGGGTGTGGGAGCGTCTGCGGTCTCGACAAGCAGACAAGCAGGTGAGGTGCTCTCTGTGTGCAGGTCAGATGCATTTGCAGGCTCGTCATCGGAGGAAGTGGAGGCGGATCGCTTCGTGCCTCCCGTCCAGGATGCAGACAAGACGGCGCCCGATGACGTGCATAGCCTGAGGTCGGATTCTTCGGCAACTCGTGGCGTCCGCGGGGTCCATGGCTTGGCTAGGCCTCTCGTCAAGCCGTGGGTCGGACCTGTCCCGCCTCCTCGGATGTTGCTGCCGAGGACACTCGGCCACTTCCTGCCGCCGGGGTGGCTCGGTGATGGGACGGCCTCGTCGCAGTCTACTGCTGCATCGCTGACGTCGGGCTTGGCCGTGCAGCCCGCCGCGGTTCATCTTCCAACCTTCGATCCGACTTCTTCGCCACATCCAACACAGGCTCGTGATCCAATTCATCCTGGACGTCCGCTACGGATGGCCAATCTCGGACGTTGGCTAGGCCATATGTGGAAACGGGTGCAGCCAGAAGGAAACCCTAATACCACTCGTTCGTTCGTGGCCGTCGTTCGCTCTCCTGTGATGTCGCGTCGGGACGCCTCCTCTGCGCCGTCGGGGGCCGCCGCCGGCCGCCCGCCTCCGAGCTATGCACCGCCGCCGATTGCCCGCTCTCCCTCGGGTGGGGCTCCCGGTTTCACACTGGGCGCGTACCAACTGATACAGTTTGTCCAAGCGTCTGCTCCATCGGCCGCACTCACGCCGTCACAGCCCGCGCCGGTGCAGCCGCCGTCGTCGCAGTTCGTCCAGGCCACGCAACCGCATCAGTTCGTTGGCTACCATCAGCAACCACAGTTTCTTCTACAAGCTGGTGGTGGGTTCGTGTAGCAGCAACAACACATGGCCGCTCCTCCTCAGTTCCTGGCAACGCCTGATATGATGCAACAGCAGTTCCAACACCTGGCCGTTGGTCCGTCAGTCTACGGCAATGCAGCCGTCGGTGTTCCTGCTGCAGCCCGGCCGCCGCGCAAACAGAAGGCTGGTAAGGGCGGCCGCCTCAAGCCCCGCCAGGGTGCAGCCACTCAACATCAGCCCCCCCGCAAGTGGTCGTTGCTGCTGCTCATTTTGCTGCTGCCCAACCGATGCAATCCATGGCTCATGTACCCAGCTCGTCCTCTTCGTCCGCAGCGGCAGCAGCGCCGGTGCAGGCTGCTACTTGGCCTTTGGACACCCAACAGTCTACAGGTGCTGTCCAAGAGACAACAGTACCCAAAAAAGTTTGGTGTTCCAAATGCCAATCTGCTGGGCACAAGGCTGACGACTGCGAGACACAGCAATATTGCTTCATCTGTAATAAGTACAATCACCCGATGACCATGAGACGGTGTCCTGCTTTGAAGTTGCCGAAGCCGGCGGCGATGCTATGTGGTTACGGAACTGAAAGCATGGCGTTTTTTTAGATGCCTGATAACGTTTGCAGGGAGGATCTCTCACCACAGGACTCACTGACAGCTTTGGTATCGATTTCCGGCGGTTCACTTTCTGCCGATATTGTGGAGGTAGAGGTGGCCAAGATCGCTCAGTTTCAGCATGAGTGGGCTTGGGAGGCTATACCGCATGGTCAGAATGCATTTCTCATGTCCTTTCCTAGTGATGAGGTTTTGCAGAGGGTGACCGGTTTTACAGTTTTCCTCAAGTCTCACAATGTCACCATCGAGTTCAAGCCCTGGAAGTCAGAGGAGATACCACATCGTTTCGAGCTTATTCCTATTTGGGTACATGTGCACGGTGTGCCTCATGCGCTTCGACACTTTTTGGGTCTTTGGGCGGTCGGCTCGGTTATTGGAGCTACTCTAGATGTTGATCTTCTATGTTTGCGTCGCAGAGGCATTGTTCGTATTCAGGTAGCGGTGCTGAACCTCGATACTTTCAAGAGAAGCACAATTTATTCTCTTTCTTCTGACGTGGTCGTTCAGAGGAAGGGTTATGAGTTCCGGTACAGCCTGGAAAAAGAGGACTTTCGTGTTGATGCTGATTTTGTGCCTCGAGTATGGGAGCACGGGGATGATCCAGGAGGCGACAAGGGACATGACAGGGAGGACACAGTGCGGGGCAATGATACAAGTAAAAGGCCCAAACCCACTTCGTCGTCCAAGGAGCCTGCAGTTGCTCCCACCTCTGGCGGCGTGATGCCCATGCAGTTGTCCACTTTGGCACCGCCGGCTTCTACGACGACTATGGCGCATCGGACTTCGACACCACCGGTCGTGTCACCCGTGGCACCACCGCCTCACCTCGACGAGGGCCCCCAGGGGCCTAGGCTTCAGGAGGAGGCATCAGGTGTGGCGTCTTCATCACCGACCCTACCACAGTCACCCGCGCCAGTATCACCAACTCGGCGTGGTGTGATTTTCTCACCGTCGGTTCGGGCTGACCGTGAGTCAGCGATGGCGGAATTGCGAGGATTGTCTTCTGCGCCTTCGACACCTCCAGGGGCGACGATGTCCAGGGCTTCCACTCATCCCACGTTGTCACCTCCGTTCGAGGGCACTGGGGCTGAGGTGCAGCCCTCTTGGCCTTCTTCAGTTTCGCCGCGCCCTTCTACCCCAACGCTTGGGGGCGCTGCGACCATGACTGCAGTTGACTTCACACCTTCACCGCTGAGGCGCAGCGGTCGTCACTCTATTGCCGTTGATGGTACAACAACTACTGATGAGGACTCTCTGACCAAGGCCATGCGCAGGACGACATCCCGCAACCTCGACTTCGAAGGTTATTCATGCATGTACGCGATGGCTCCGTACTTGGTCTATCCTGGAGAAGTCGGAGGACAGAGACCTCTTTATGATGGTGTCTACACGGCTGGAGCGTACAGCCAGGGAGGTTTTCTCCCACCATGGATGGCGGTGTAATCTCCGTATAGGATCTGCCCCACCCTAGGCTGGATTGATTTATTTTTGCTGCAAAACAATGTTTATTTTTGGTCGTTTGGACTTGTTGGCTGTGTGCATCATGTTATGCAGAGGCCGGGCATTCTTTGGATGCGGTTGTATCACCTTGATAAATCAATTCAATGAAATGTCCTTTATCGAAAAAACTATAGCGGTGAACGACGGCTGCAATTTAGACAAGTTTTTGCAACATCAGCTCTGTTGCCAAAAAATGATTTTTATTATTATTTTTTACAACCTAACCTATGTTGCAAAAGTTTTCTGCAACATGACCTTTATTGCAAAAGTCTCTTCGTAACAGTGTGTTGTGTGTTGCAAAAAGATGAAGAAATAAAAATTCTGCAACCACAAAAAAAATCTGCAACATGATCTTTGTTGTAAAAGTTTCTTCTGCAACAGTACATATGTTGCAAAAAGACGGAGAAAAAAATCATGCAATCTGACCTATGTTGCAAAAGTTTTCTGCAACATGACCTTTGTTGTAAAAGTTTTTGCGGCACGACCTCTGATGCAAATGTTTCCGCAACATTGCCTCTGTTGCAAAAGTGAGAACGCCGTTCGACCGCTCGATGTCGGGGTCGGAAACTGGAACCTTGTTTCAGGATGTATTTGGTCGGGGGAGGCGACCGCGCTCGTACATCGAACGGCTAGTCGGGTGATGGATAATTAATATGGATCCACCGGTGGACGCCTAGCAGTCCCTTTTTTCGCCTAGTAGCCGCTGATGCCTTCTCAAAGATGTCACTCTTCTTACTTTTGCTACAAAAAGTTCTCTTTTTTATTATGTCGGAACGGTGGGTAGCACACACCCTCCTTTCTCTTGTCCCTGACTCCTTGCCAATCTGGCGCTTAATTCTTGAAACATTCTAACGAAGAGAGCCTTAGAAACATGTGCCAACGCACTGGACGCCACAACCTCGTCACTCGCAGGAACCACCTTGCCAGTGGGCTTGGGCGAGTGGAAGACAGTAGTGCCCAACCCTACATGCTCCTGAAATACAAGCGCATGGCCGGTCTTTGACGGTGGTGATGTGGGAGCGGCAGCAGTGGTCATTTGGTGTCTCGAAATGTCGATGTAACTTTTATTATGTTTGGTGATCAGATCAGTCTCGCAAAAAAAACAAAATATTTCAAGTTTCGTCGCTAGTCTCTAAGCTAGACCCCCCGCTTTCTCTAAATTTTTTCTTTAGACATTATGACCCAATGGGAAAAAAGGTCCCACCTTAAAAAAAATATAACCTGAATTCTAGAGATTCAGAGTTGTCGTTGCTTGTTCCAGCCTCCATAACTTTTTGTTATCCAAATTTTGCAAGATCTGCTAGAGTTACAATAGACCCAAATTGGTAGTATCCTTTCCCGGATCCTGCGCAAGCGGGAGCTACATGCATTGGGTTGCCCTTTTTTTTTTTTTTTTTTGCTAGAGTTGCCCTTAGCTGGGCTATTACTACTTGGAGCAAGTATGTGCTAAATGATTTTGGACTAACTAGTGTGGCTGATGAGTCCATGGGTTCAACCGTAATTTTCTATTGGGCTCAAGAAGCTAATTTCGTATACAACGCCGCTTGATTAACACAAGTTATTGGTGAGCATGGGTGAACAAAAAATAAAATAAAAAGGGCAAACAATTTCAAGAAAAAATGATTTTTTTGTGTGTGTACCAAACAAATGTTTTGATATTCCACATTCCACGAATGTCATCTGGTGCTGAAACTTTGCAACAAATCATAACATTTGTCATTGTTTAGCCCAATGTTTTCCAGATTATTTTTTCATTTTTTTGGTTTTACTGTCACCAAAAGTGATGGTCACAAAACCTTATTTCCAAAAACAGCAAATACATGCACGTCAATCATCACGTCCGTGTTGAGCTGGCGAGGCTGTAAAAAATACATCGAATAAATTTCTCATACATAAGATTTTCACATCCGTATTGGGACAACGGGTTTCGGATGTTTTTAGTCTCACCTCGCCGCCTGAAAGCGATAAGCCGGATTGACCTCGTGCGGGTCGTCATTCGGATGTTTTTAGTCCTTAGGAGCTCATCGACCGGCTTAAATAGCCGGGTCGTCCAGAGAAGTGATAAGTTTCAGTCATCATTGTATCCTTCATTGAGTAGATGGACTATTACTACGAAGATTCTGTGTTTACACAGAGAAGATTCATAGTCATTGTCTATCTCCTTCACAAACAAAACATTGATGTTTGCATGACTCTTTTTGAATCACAAAATAAAAACTCTTTCATTGTAGTAGGGCTATCAAGGTATATGGATGAGATGAACTTGACACTTGATGAACAATCATCAGTTGATGAAATGCAATCTAGTGTCAAGCTACCTCATTCACACAACGGAAATTGATCGACCTATATAATTAACAGAGAAGCTTGCCACCATCCGCCGACGCGGCTATTTAAGCCGACCGGCGTCCGGCTTGCGCGTCGAGGTGGGACTAAAATTTGGGTCTCCACGCTGGCGCAAGCTCCTCTCCGACGCGCGCGCCGGAGCAGAAGCACACACTATTGCATCCTTCACGCTGTGTAAAGATGACAAAGGAAGGAGCTTTGGGTGGTTGCAGGCGGGACCGCTATGAAATGGAGCGGGGTGCCCGGTCGTGTCCGAATGCCCTCATATCGTCCCTACATTTGGTCCCGATTTGAGAGGTATCGACCAGTCCGGACGTATAGGGACTAAATGAGGAATTTAGTTGGGCCAATTTTTTTTGTCCGGACACTGATCGGATGGACATTACTGACATTTAGGGAGGAAATAGGGTTCCGTCTGTAGATGCTCTATAAGCTACCCGTAGAAAATTTTGCCCGCTTGCTGCTACCTAACTGTCAAAGGACATCCACGACGACGAAGTTGACAGATGTTAGCTCGTCATTATTGAGTGAAAAATGTGTTTCCCGCGGCCAAAAATGTGTTTCCTGTGTTTCGCTTGCTGTCCACCCTTTCCCTTTGTCCTTCACGTTCGTACCTAGCTACGAGTCTAGCCATGGAACTTTTAGCGCACATCTTCTATTTTCTTGTCAAAGGACGTACGAGGGAAAGAAATCAGTACATGCTAGGTCGCCATCACCGCGTGAACAATGCGTTTCCTGCGGCCAAAAGCTATTATGGGCCACTTGTACTCATGTATGATATTTTCTTGGATGATATTTCGAGCAAATAGCAAAACCTATCACATTACAGGCCAGGGTTACAAAAACTACCTCTTTTCTTATTTTTTCAAAATGCTACCACTATTTTGGTGGGCTTTTTTAAGAAACCCAAATTGTTGTACGATTAAACTTTAAACGGTTTTATGACAGCCGGGGCCCCCTCGTAAACATTGACCGTTAACACCGTGATCGGTGACTATTAAGTTGGGCTAGTCCCACCGGCCAGTGACATCTCCTAAGAAAATAAAAAAATCTAAAATAATAATAAAGTTGACCGCCGCCCCTTTCCATTCATGGCCTCCCTCGAGGCAGAGCTCTTCCGAGATGGAGCTCGAGGGCGCCATCCCCGTCGGCCTCGGGTCGTGCAACGACCTCGTCGGTCTTCTCCAGTGATGCCATCCCACCGCCACCCCGGAGCACCTCTGTCGCCTCGCCGCCGTCCTGCTGCACGCAGGAGCCGTTGCTGTTGGAAATATGCCCTAGAGGCAATAATAAATTGGTTATTATCATATTTCCTTGTTCATGATAATTGTTTATTATCCATTCTACAATTGTATTGATTGGAAACTCAAATACATGTGTGGGTATATAGACAACACTATGTCCCTAGTGAGCCTCTAATAGACTAGCTCGTTGATCAAAGATGGTCGAGGTTTCCTAGCCATGGACATGAGTTGTCATTTGATAACGGGATCACATCATTAGGAGAATGATGTGATGGACAAGACCCAAACTATGAACGTAGCATATGATCGTGTCAAGTTTATTGCCATTATTTTCTGCATGTCAAGTATCTGTTCCTATGACCATGAGATCATGCAACTCACTGACACCGGAGGAGTACCTTGTGTGTATCAGACGTCGCAACGTAACTGGGTGACTATAAAGATACTCTACAGGTATCTCCGAGGGTGTCTGTTGAGTTGGCATGGATCAAGACTAGGATTTGTTACTCCGTGTGACGGAAAGGTATCTCAGGGCACACTCAGTAATACACCATCATAATGAGCTTGCAAGCAAAGTGACTAAAGAGTTAGCCACATGATCTTGTATTACGGAACGAGTAAAGAGACTTGCCGGTAATGAGATTGAACTAGGTATGGAGATACCGACGATCGAATCTCGGGCAAGTAACATACCGATGAACAAAGGGAACCGCGTACGGGATTAACTGAATCCTTGACATGGAGGTTCAACCGATAAACATCTTCGTAGAATATGTAGGAACCAATATGGGCATCCAGGTCCCGCAATTGGTTATTGGCCGTGGGGGTGTCTCGGTCATGTCTACATAGTTCTCGAACCCGCAGGGTCTACACACTTAATGTTTGGTGACGATATAAGTATAGCCGAGTTATTATGTTGGTGACCGAAGGTTGTTCGGAGTCCCGGATGAGATCCCGGACGTGACGAGGAACCCCGAAATGGTCCGGAGGTGAAGATTGATATATAGGATGAAGGGTATCGAAGTCCGGAAGTGTTCCGGGGCATACCAGGGATTCGACGGAGTATCGAAAGGGGTTTCGGGGGGCCCCGACAAGTGTTGGGGGGCCTCATGGGCCAAGGAGAGGGGGCGCACCAGCCCACAAGGGGCTGGGCGCCGCCCAAACCCCAGCCCACTCGGCTAGGACGGGGGCCACACCCCCTAGGGACGCCAGCCACCCTAATTTGGGAGGCAAGGCGCCTAGGGGGGGGGGCACCCCAAACCCTAGCCGCACCCCCTTGGCCGCCGGCCCCTAGGGGGAACCCTAGGGCGCCCTCCCCTCCTCCCTTCCCCCTATATATAGAGAGGGAGAGAGAGGGCAGCCACACCATAACGTTCTACGGCGCTGCCCCTCCTCTCCCTAGTAGTTCTTCTCCTCTCCATAACGCACGTCGAAGCCCTGCTGAGATTCCACCACCACCACCTCACCACGCCGTCGTGCTGCCGGAGGACTCGGGCTACTACTTCTCCATCGCCCGCTGGATCGAGGAGGTGAAGGCGTCATCAAGCTGTACGTGTGTTGAACGCGGAGGTGCCGTCCGTTCGATACTTGATCGGGAGTTCGCGGGACGGATCGTGATTGGATCACGAAGACGTTCGACTACATCAATCGCGTTTCTTAACGCTTCCGCTTAGCGATCTACAAGGGTATGTAGATGCAATCTCTCCTCTCGCAGATGGTCATCTCCTAGATTGAGCTTGGTGAAGCGTAGGAAATTTTTTGTTTCCCATGCAACGTTCCCCAACAGTGGTATCAGAGCTAGGTCTTTGTGTAGATGACATCACGAGTAGAACACAAAGGAGTTTGTGGGCGTTGATATTCAGATTGCTTCCTTCCTTGGTATTTTCTTAATTCAGCGGTATTGTGGGATGAAGCGGCCCGGACCAACTTTACATGTCCACGTACATGAGACCGGTTCCATCGACTGACATGTAACTTTGTTGCATAAGATGGCTGGCGGGTGTCTGTCTCTCCCACCTTAGTTGAATCGGATTCGACAAAGGCGGTCCTTGTAGAAGGTTAAATAGCAACTTGTATATCACCGTTGTGGTTTTGCGTAGGTAAGAATTGTTCTTGCTAGATACCCATAGCAGCCACGTAAAACATGCAACAACAAATTAGAGGACGTCTAACTTGTTTTTGCAGGGTATGTTGTGATATGATATGGCCAAAGACATGATATATTTGATGTATGAGATGATCATGTTTTGTAATAGTTTATATCGACTTGCATGTTGATGCATACGGCAACCGGCAGGAGCCATAGGGTTGTCTTTAATTATTATGTGGTCTGCGTGTCACTCATTAAGCGCTATGTAATGCTTTACTTTATCGCTAAGCGGTAGCAATAGTAGTAGAAGCATGGTTGGCGCGACAACCCTGATGGAAACACGATGATGGAGATCATGATGATGGAGATCATGGTGTCATGCCGGTGACGATGGAGATCATGCCGGTGCTTTGGAGATGGAGATCAAAAGCATAAGTTCATGGCCATATCATGTCACTTATGATTTGCATGTGATGTTAATCCTTTTATGCATCTTATTTTGCTTAGGACGACAGTAGCATTATAAGGTGATCCCTCACTAAAATTTCAAGATAAAAATTGTGTTCTCCCCGAGTGTGCACCGTTGCGAAAGTTCGTTATTTCGAGGCACCACGTGCTGATCGGGTGTGATAGACTCTACGTTCGCATACAATGGGTGCACGCCAGTTTTGCACATGCGGAACACTCGGGTTAGACTTGACGAGCCTAGCATGTACAGACATGACCTCAGAACACAAGAGACCGAAAGGTCGAACATGAGTCATATAGTAGATATGATCAACATGGAGATGTTCACCACTGAAACCACCTCATCTCACGTGATTATCGGACTTGGGTTGGTGAATTTGGATCATGAAGCACTTAGATGACCGAAGGGATGTCAATTTGAGTGGGAGTTTTAAGTAATATGATTAACTAAACTCATTATCTAGAACAATAGTCTAGGTAATCTTTGCAAATTTATGTTGTAGATCAATGGCTCGCGCAGTAGCTCCCCTGAATTTCAATGCGTTCCTAGAGAAAGCCAAGCTGAAAGATGATGGAAGTAACTTTGTAGACTGGGCCCGTAATCTGAGGATTATCCTCACGGCTTCCCAAAAGGCTTATGTCCTTGATGCACCGCTCGGTGCGCCACCCACTCCAGTGTCGTCTGCAGACGTTGCGAACGCCTGGCAGGCGCGTTCTGATGACTACTTAATAGTTCAATGTGCTATGTTGTATGGCTTAGAACCAGGACTTCAAAGACGTTTTGAACGTCATGGAGCATATGAGATGTTCCAGGAGTTGAAGTTTATTTTTGAGAAGAATGCCCGGATCGAGAGGTATGAGACCTCCGATAAGTTCTATGCTTGCAAGATGGAGGAGAACGGGTCTGTCAGTGAGCACATACTCAGAATGTCTGGGTATTCCAACCGTCTGGCTGAGTTGGGAATTATGCTCCCGCTAGAGGCGATCACTGACAGAGTTCTTCAATCACTGCCACCTAGCTACAAAAGCTTTGTGTTGAACTATAACATGCAAGGGATGAACAAATCAGTCGCCGAGCTGTTTGCGATGCTGAAAGTCGCCGAGTCAGAAATTCAGAAGGAACATCAAGTGTTGATGGTCAATAAAACCACTAGTTTGAAGAAGAATGGCAAGGGCAAGAAGGGTAACTCCAATAAGAGTGGCAAAGCAGTTGCTTCTCCCGTGAAGAAACCCAAGGCTGGACCCAAGCCGGAAACTGAGTGCTTTCATTGCAAGGGAACTGGCCACTGAAAGCGGAATTTCCCCAAGTATCTGGCCGACAAGAAGGCGTCCAACACCAAACAAGGTATATATGATATACATGTTATTGATGTGTACCTTACCAACTCTCGTTGTAGTGCCTGGGTATTTGATACCGGTTCGGTTGCTCACATTTGCAACTCAAAGCAGGAACTACGGAATAGACGGAGGCTGGCAAAGGACGAAGCGACTATGCGCATGGGAAATGGTTCCAAGGTTGATGTGATCGCCGTCGGCACGCTCGCTCTTCGATTACCATCGGGATTAGTGATGAACCTGAATAATTGTTATTTAGTGCCTGTGTTGAGCATGAACATTATATCTGGATCTTGTTTAATGTGAGACAGTTACTCATTTAAATCAGAGAATAATGGTTGTTCTATTTATATGGGTAATATCTTTTATGGTCATGCACCCAATGTGAGGGGTTTATTCTTATTGAATCTCGATAGTGATGATACACATGTTCATAACATTGATGCCAAAAGATGTAGAGTTGATAATGATAGTACCACTTCCTTGTGGCACTGCCGCTTAGGTCATATTGGTGTAAAACGTATGAAGAAGCTCCATGCTGATGGACTTTTGGAGTCACTTGATTTTGAATCACTTGACACATGTGAACCATGCCTCATGGGCAAGATGACTAAGACCCCATTCTCTGGAACAATGGAACGGGCAAGTGACTTATTGGAAATCATACATACTGATGTGTGCGGTCCGATGCGCATTGAGGCGCGCTGTGGGTATCGTTACTTTCTCACCTTCACCGACAACTTAAGTAGATATGGGTATGTTTACTTAATGAAACACAAGTCTGAAACGTTTGAAAAGTTCAAGCAATTTCAGAGTGAAGCTGAGAATCATCGTAACAAGAAGATTAAATTCCTACGATCTGATCGAGGAGGAGAAAAATCTGAGTTATGAGTTTGGCAATCACTTAAAACAATGTGGAATTGTTTTACAGTAGACACTGATGACCCACAAGTATAGGGGATCAATCGTAGTCCTTTCGATAAGTAAGAGTGTCGAACCCAACAAGGAGCAGAAGGAAATGACAAGCGGTTTTTAGCAAGGTAATTTCTGCAAGCACTGAAATTGTAGGTAACAAATAGTTTGATAGCAAGATAATTTGTAACGAGCAAGTAACGGTAATGGTAAACAAGGTGCAGCAAGGTAGCCCAATCCTTTTGAGGCAAAGGACAGGCCAAAACAATCACTAGTAATAGGCAAAGTGTTCTTGAGGGTACACGGGAATTTCGTCTAGTCACTTTTATCATGTTGGTTTGATTCGTGTTCGCTACTTTGATAATTTGATATGTGGGTGGACCGGTGCTAAGGTGTTGTTCTTACTTGAACTCACAACCTACTTATGATTAACCCCCTCGCAAGCATCCGCAACTACGAGAAAAGTATTAAGACAAAGTCTAACCATAACATTAAACATATGGATCCAAATTAGCCCCTTACGAAGTAGCGCATAAACTAGGGTTTAAGATTCTGTCACTCTAGCAACCCATCATCTAATAACTACTCCACAATGCATTCCCTTAGGCCCATGAATGGTGAAGTGTCATGTAGTCGACGTTCACATGACACCACTAAGGGAATCACAACATACATATCATCAAAATATCGAACACATATCAAATTCACATGATTACTCGCAACATGACTTCTCCCGTGACCTCAAGAACAAAGGTAACTACTCACAAATAATAATCATGCTCAAGATCAGAGGAGTATTGAATAGCATAATGGATCTGAACATATAATCTTCCACCAAATAAACCATATAGTAATCAACTACGCAAGGTAATCAACACTACTAGTCACCCACAAGTACCAATCTGAGGTTCCGGTACAAAGATTGAACACAAGAGATGAACTAGGGTTTGAGAGGAGATGGTGCTGTTGAAGATGTTGATGAAGATTAGCCTCCCAAAGATGAGAGGGGTGTTGGTGATGACGATAGCTTTGATTTCCCCCTCTGGGAGGGAAGTTCCCCCGGCGGAATCGCTCCGCCGGAGGGCAAAAGTGCTCCTGCCCAAGTTCCGCCTTGAGGCGGCGGCGCTTCGTCCCAAAAGTCCTCCTCTTATTTTTTCTAGGTCAAGAGAGACCTTATACCAGAAGATGGTAACCGGAGGTGGGCCAGGCTGAGCACAACCCATCAGGGCGCGCCCAGGGGGGCCTAGCGCGCCCTGGTGGGTTGTGCCCACCTGGGAGGCCCCCTCCGATAGTTTTCAGCTCCAGTATTTTTTATTAAATGTAAAAATAATCTCCGTAAAATTTCATCTTCATTGGAGTTGTGCAGAATAGGTATCTCTGACGTGCTTTTCTTGGGTCCAGAATTCCAGCTGCCGGTATTCTCCCTCCTTGTGTAAACCTTGCATATTATGAGAGAAAAGGCAGTAGAATCATTCCCGAAAGCATTATTATTCAACAAAACAAAGTAAATAACAGTAGGAAATCATGATGCAAAATGGACGTATCAACTCCCCCAAGCTTAGACCTCGCTTGTCCTCAAGCGAAAGCCGATATTGAAAAGCATGTCCACATGGTTTGAGAGAGAGGTGTCGATAAAAACAAAATACAGATATAGAAGCATCATGCTTATTATCATAACAGCAATAAACTCTAACATAGGAACTTATTTCAATACATTTCTATCATATAGCTTCTCATGAACAAGTAACAATTCATCACGAAGTATGAAGCATAAACCTTATTGGGAACCAACAAACTATGTTCTCAGTCAACTTTGCAACTACAATTCATTATATTTTTAGGAAGGGTCTCATGTCGGAGCCTTTTGGCAAGTCCACATACTCAACCATCATTTAGTCTTCTATGATTGCTAACGCTCACGGCATACCCATGAACAAAAAGTTTCAACCGGACACGAAGGAAGATAGGGGCTTATATTTTCGCCTCCCAACTTACTCACCTCAAGGGTGATGTCAACAATAATAACTCATGCTCATCCATATCCAACTGGATATATGTGCCTAGATCTTTCCTCACCACATGATGCTTGCAAAGGAAAAAGTAAAAAAGAATAGGGAAGAATACTTTGACTCTTGCATAAAAGTAAGTGCATAAAAGTAAAAGATAGGCCCTTCGCAGAGGGAAGCAGAGGTTGTCATGCGCTTATTGATTTGTATGCCCAATCCCTTAATGTAAAAGAACGTCACGCTATATTGCCCCCTATGATAGCAACCTTTATTATGCAGTCCGTCACTATTATTACTTTGCCATCATAAGTTCGTATAACGCTCAATTTTTTCTTACAACAATTGATCGACACACTTTTAGAAGCAATTTTTATTGCCTTGTTGCACCGATGACAACTTACTTGAAGGATCTTTCTCGATCCATAGGTAGGTATGGTGGACATTCAAAGAAAGAGTTTGGTTTGGGTTTTTGGATGCACAAGTAGTATCTCTACTTAGTGCGGAATTTTTGTCTAGCAAAGATATTGGGCAAGCACCACATGTTAAAGGATCTATGACAATATAACTTCTATGTGGATATGAACAAACATAAATCATTACATTGTCTTCCTCGTCCAATGTCAACAATTTTGACATATAATATTTGATGGGGGCTCACAATCATAAAAGATGTCCAAGATAGTGTATTTGCATATGAATCTTCTCTTCCTTTATTAATTCTTTCATGAATTGCATCATTGACCAATGCTGTGTTTGTCAATCTCCAATAAATTTTACTACTTATACTTTTCCTTATGTGATGTCATTACTCACCATAAGATTAGCATATGATTCTTTTCATTTGTTTCTTTTCCTTTATTTGATTGCAACAAGAAAGTAGAGAGGCAAAAACTCAAACTAAACTTTATTATATAACTTTCACTCGATTACATAGATAGATAGGCCACGAAACTAACACACGAAAATAGATCATGCTAAACTTTTATTCAACTAAAGCAAAGGGAAACTAAAGATCGAACTAACATAGGTAAAGGTGAATAAAAGTGGTGATGATACGATACCGGGGCACCTCCCCCAAGCTTGGCTCAAGCCAAGGGGAGTGCCCATACGCGTGAGCTCAAGTCTCCTTTGGTGGTGGTGATGAAGAAGGTGGAGGCGTTGATGAAGACTTCTTCTTCAACTTATATTTAAGCATAAAGTTTTACTCCCTTAGGTCATCATTCTCCAACTCAAGCTTTAATATCCTTTGGCATAGGGCATTCTTGCTTTCCTGCAGAAAACGAGACGGGATAAATTGGACCTTAGGTTTGTATCTTCTAGGGAGGCTTGATTTCTTGAATTCCACATGCATATCTCCATGTTGGGGTTGTGGATCATCCTGTTCCTCAGAGCTGTCAACTTTTGTTTCCTGCATGGTAGCGTCTTCTTCCTCCTCCGAGGTCCATAGATAGGGGTAAATTTCCCTAAAGATCTTCGGATCTAGAACATTGGGATCAACATGGCTCTCTCCCTCCGAATCTTGAGACGACATATTTCTAGATCTGCTAGAGAAACAACACGAAAACAAGAAAAAAGGATTTTTCTGCGATGCGGTCGTCAAAACAGTCGGGGGGTATATATAGAGAATTTTTAGTCTTGGGAAACAAGTATTTGGAAGGAAAACGGAGTCGGGAAGGCATCCGAGGTGGGCACAACCCACCAGGGCACGCCCAGGGGTGCCTGGCGCGCCCTGATGTATCATGCTCACCTCGATAACCTTTCAGTTTATTTTTTTATTTCCAAAATTATAAAATATTCCAAAACTGACAAAAAATATTTTTGCGGATTTTTCGGAGTTCGTTTACTTACCGTATCACATACCTCCTATTTTTAAATATTCTAGAGTGTTCCGGAAGGTTTCTTTTATGTGTTCCTCTGGTGTCATGGTTTGGATAACATTGCTTTCAATGTTAATAGGCGTACCTGAGATATAATGCTTAATTCTTTGTCCATTGACCACCTTCGGGTTAGTACCTTCGGTGTTATTAATCTTGATAGCTCCAGAACGATAAACCTCTTCGATAATATATGGTCCTTCCCATTTGGAGAGAAGCTTTCCTGCAAAAAATCTTAAACGAGAATTGAACAAAAGAACATAATCTCCTATTTTGAACTCCTGCTTTTGGATTCTTTTGTCATGCCATCTTTTTACTTTTTCTTTGAATAGCTTGGCATTTTCATAGGCTTGGGTTCTCCATTCATCTAGTGAGCTAATATCAAATAGCCTCTTTTCACCGGCAAGTTTGAAATCATAGTTGAGTTCTTTAATTTCCCAAAATGCTTTGTGTTCTAGTTCTAGAGGCAAATGACAAGCTTTCCCATACACCATTTTATATGGAGACATACCCATAGGATTTTTATAAGCTGTTCTATAGGCCCAAAGTGCATCATCTAATTTCTTAGACCAATTCTTACGAGACCTATTGACAGTTTTTTTTGTAATATTAATTTTATTTCTCTATTGCTAAGTTCAACTTGACCACTAGATTGAGGATGATAGGGTGATGCGATTTTATGGTTAACATCATATTTAGCAAGCATTTTACGGAAGGCACCATGAATAAAATGTGAACCACCATCGGTCATTAAATATCTAGGGACTCCAAACCTCGGGAAGATAACCTCTTTAAGCATTTTAATGGAGGTGTGGTGATCGGCACTACTAGTTGGAATAGCTTCTACCCACTTAGTGACATAATCAACCGCAACCAGAATATGAGTGTACCCATTGGAGGAAGGAAAAGGCCCCATATAATCAAAACCCCAAACGTCAAATGGTTCAACAGCAAGAGAGTAATTCATAGGCATTTCCTGACGCTTACCGATATTACCAATTCCTTGACATTCATCACAAGACAAGACAAACTTACGAGCATCCTTGAAGAGAGTAGGCCAATAAAAACAAGATTACAATACCTTATGAGCAGTTCTATCTCCCGCATGATGTCCTCCATAAGCTTCGGAATGACATTTCCGTAGGATTTGTTCCTGTTCATGCTCAGGTACACAACGTCTAATAATACCATCTACTCCTTCTTTATAAAGGTGTGGGTCATCCCAAAAGTAATGTCTCAAGTCATAGGTTTTTTTCTCTTTTGTTGATAAGTAAAGCTAGGTGGTATATATTTAGCAACAATGTAGTTAGCATAATCAGCATACCAAGGTGTGCATTGCGAGACACTTATTGCAGCTAGCTGTTCACCAGGGAAACTATCATCAATAGGTAGTGGGTCATCAAGAATATTTTCTAACCTAGACAAGTTGTCAGCTACAGGGTTCTCGGCTCCTTTCCTATCAACGATGTGTAAGTCAAATTCTTGGAGCAAGAGAACCCACCTAATGAGTCTAGGTTTAGCATCTTTCTTTTCCATAAGATATTTTATAGCAGCATGATCGGTGTGAACAATGACTTTGGAATCAACAATATACGATCTAAATTTATCACAAGCAAACACAACTGCTAAAAATTCTTTTTCAGTAGTAGCATAGTTTCGTTGGGCACTGTCTAGAGTTTTACTAGCATAATGGATAACATTCAATTTCTTATCAACTCTTTGTCCTAGAACAGCACCAACAGCATAATCACTAGCATCACACATAATTTCAAAAGGCAAGTTCCAATCAGGTGGTTGAACGATAGGTGCAGAGGTTAAGGCTTTCTTGAGTGTTTCAAAGGCTTCCACACAATCATCATAAAAAACAAAAGGAATATCCTTTTGCAAAAGATTAGTAAGAGGCCTAGAAATTTTAGAGAAGTCTTTAATGAACCTCCTATAAAAACCAGCATGACCAAGGAAACTTCGAATCTATACTTATACTAATTATGTACTCTCCAGAAATTCCCACGTTAATCAGAAAATTAGAACCGTTAATCTGATGGGACCGAATTATTACGGTGCAGATTAATCATAGATGGAAGCCGCTAGAAAAAAAATCTCCAATCCCAATCCCACGTGACACCTCCCACCTGACCTAGCTAACCCTGACTCCTCCCACATATAGCTTCTTCCAAGACCCGATCCCCCAATCCCTCACCTTCCTCATCCCTTCGCTACCAAGCAAAGAGAAAAACTTAAATCGCTGCCTCTCAGTCGATCTGGTGGCAACGAGTTCAATCTGGCAGCAAATCACACGCGCCTCACGATTCCTCCTCCGATAGATCCAGCACCAAGGCTGAGAGAGCCTCCTCTACGTGAGGGCGTCTCCCCAATTTGTTGACTTAATCTTGGAAAAAAGCGAGCCTAGGATGCAGATGATGAACTTCGTCCTCCATTGATGCTTTATTGCTCCAAGTAATGCAACGAAGCTCTCTCAAAAAGCCACGGTCGATCCACCTTCTCCAAGATCCCTTCCTCTCTATCCTTCGAATCTACAAAGATTCCAGTTCGACTAGGTCAGACGCCCACCTAGCATGATCCATCCAAGCAGCAAGAGCTTGACTTCATCCGGTCCATGACTTCCAGGAGATAAAACCAGCATGTTAGTCCTACCAGCGCAACAAGTGTTTGCATTATGCAGCAAGTGTTCCTAGGAAAGAGGAAAATTCGACGGCAAGTCAAAGCCACAAGGTAATGCCGATCTCCTCTCTGTCCAAGTTTTCTAGATTTCTTAAACTTGGTTACTTCTTTGAATATTTACTCCTACTCTTTTTAATCAATTGATAATTTCCATGAAATCGAAATAACGAAGGAGGAATTAGGTATTGTTACTTGACATTATTCAGACTAACTTTTTACGAGGATTACTGAGTGGTGCAGGGTTGTAGGATGAAGCTTTGGGTTGCAGGATGAAACTTTGCTGACATTGTTAGTATACAATTTCAAACTCTGTAGGAACATATGGTGCATGTGATAGGTTATCAATGGTTCATTCGTTGCCTTTGCGTGAGTATGTACATGTGTCGGCGGCGTGTCCGCAGCTGCTGCATTAGCCATACAAGATCAAAAAGCAGGATTAGTGACCGCTCGCGTCCGTGTTTTTATTTGCCCATGTTCCTCCGCAGGCTGAGCGGACATATGCCGCCTAAGCATGCTCGACAGGATATGCGAACATCTTGCCAGCCGAGTGTGTGTTGCGGGTGGAGACGTGCAACACACCTGGGGCCTGGCACACTAGAGCAGAGGAGCGGCAGAGCTGGCAAAGTTTCCATATGTTTTCTATCTATGTCCATCATGTACTGTATTTGATAGCTAAGAAGTAACCGTGCTGGAAGCTCATTGTTAAAAGTTAGTATTATTCTATTAATTAAAGTTACTTCCTTACGACCCATGCTAATTGGCATGCTTGCAAAGTTTGTAAATCTACTATCAACCAGCCCAATGTAACAGATTGATTTTTTTTAGTTGAGAAATACCGTGAATTTATTGGAATATGGTATACGAGCGACAAACAAAAATGTGTATGACGTTGACTCACCATGCAATGTTCGGGTCAGAAATTGACATGTGTCACTATATATAGTGTTCTCTTTGGAGATGAACCATCCTATGTTTACTACAATGAAGATATTATTCTAATTGTTTTGTAGTGGCATATAAATCCATTGTCTTTGTTCACTTATTTATTTTTCGATTTGATGCAATTTTTTGTTCCTTTTTGTCCTTGATCTTTTATTTCTAAGATTCTCATAAAGTTCATGAGGTACATGCTGATTTTCCTAAACCAGAGAACGATATGCATTTACATCATGATCTTTATTTATCGGAATCTTGGTTTCGAGACGCCCATATCAACTGCTGTGCTCTGACTAGCTGTTGTTGGACACACATTGTTATGCAGCTATAATGGTACTATCAAGTGAATGGATGCAAGTAGCTTTATATTTCTTTTCTTAAGCTATGTACTCATTTTCAGAAAACCGCATAAAGCAGTGTTGTTGCAATTTTCTGTTGAGAAAGTTGCATTTTTATTTTGATTACCTCTTTTATGGTGCTATGTGATCCAATATTTATTGGCCCGTACATATATGTTTCTATCTATAATATCCAAAAATATTATTTTTGGGCAATTCAAACCAATATTTGTATCTCCTATCAAGATGATGTGCTTTCTTACATTGTATTCGTAAGTTACGTTTTACCTAAAAATCAGCAGTTCTATTCTACCCTTCTATACAGATGATGATACAATTAAGTTTTAGCCATTCTCTCTGAAGACTAGATACTGAAATTCCACATGTTTTTTCTCCATTTTTGGCCTACGAGTTTCTGCTAAGCATACAACTGTAAAAGCATAATACTAAAGTGTACTGCCATTGATGATGATTAAAGAGTAACGTCTAGATTTCTGTATTTGCAAGGATTGTCCAAGCAACGTAAACTTAGAAGTATGTTTCTGAAATTATCGTAGTCTTTTAGGCGATCAAAGAGCATTGTGTTTAAATGATTTTTCTGTTGTTGTAGTTTAAGATTAGCTCTAAAGCCATTGGTATGTGTATTGATATAGACGGCTACACAAAAACCATGTCGTGCCTTATATGGGTCCACAAAGTAATTTTAAAAATTTAACAGTGTTTTCTTAAAGTTGTATATAAAGTTAATATCCTCAATATGCTAGCCCGTGCGAATGCACGGGTTGACGACTAGTACCTTTAATGTCTTTAGGACATGGCATTTTCTCAATTGCATCAACTTTAGCTTTGTCCACCTCAATACCCCATTCAAATATTTTATGCCCCAAGACAATGCCTTCGTTAACCATAAAGTGGCACTTCTCCCAATTCAAGACAAGATTAGTTTGTTCACATCTCTGCAAAACTCGATCAAGGTTGCTTAAGCAATCATCAAAAGAAGTTTCGTAAACGGAAAAATCATCCATGAAAACCTCCACAATCTTTTCACAAAAATCAGAGAATATAGCATTCATACATCTTTGAAAGGTAGCAGGTGCATTGCATAAACCAAAAGGCATACGTCTATAAGCATAGGTTCCGAAAGGGCAAGTAAAGGTAATTTTCTCTTGATCAGATTGTGACACAGGTATTTGAGAGAAACCAGAATATCCATCTAAGAAGCAAAAGTGTGTGTTCTTAGATAGTCTCTCTAGTATTTGATCAATGAAAAGTAGAGGGTAATGATCTTTTCTAGTAGCTTTATTTAATTTTCTAAAATCAATTACCATCCTATAGCCAGTAACAATTCTTTGTGGAATGAGTTCATTCTTATCATTAGGAACAACGGTAATACCTCCTTTCTTAGGGACACAATGAACGGGACTTACCCATCTACTATCAGCAATAGGATAGATTATACCTGCTTCCAGAAGCTTTAATATTTCAGTTCTTACCACTTCCTTCATCTTAGGATTCAATCGCCGTTGGTGATCAACAACGGGTTTAGCATCAGGTTCCATATTGATCTTGTGCTGACATAGAGTGGGACTAATGCCCTTAAGATCATCAACAGTATATCGAATAGCAGCCCGGTGCTTCCTTAGAACTTTTAATAATGTTTCTTCTTCATGTTCTGAAAGGTTAGCACTAATAATAACAGGATATATCTTTTTCTCATCAAGATAAGCATACTTCAAAGTGTCAGGCAATTGTTTCAATTCAAACACAGGATCACCTTTAGGTGGAGGAGGACCTCCAAGAGTTTCAATAGGCCAATTGTGTTTCAAGAGAGGTTGTTGTTCAAAGAAAATTTGATCTATTTCGTTTCTTTCACGCAAATGCATATCATTTTCATGGTCGAGCAAATATTGTTTTAATGGATTAGTAGGAGGCACATCAATAGAAGCAAGACCAATTATTTCATCCTTATTGGGTAACGCTTTATCACGAGGTTGTCTACTAAACTTGGAAAAATTAAACTCATGAGACAAGTTACCAAAACTGACACCGACAGTTTGTTTTTCACAATCTATCTTAGCATTGATGGTGCTCAAGAACGGTCTACCAAAGATAATGGGACAAAAGTCATCTTGTGGGGAACCAAGGACTAGAAAATCAGTAGGATATTTTACTTTCCCACACAATACTTCAACATCTCTAACAATCCCAAGTGGTGTGATAGTGTCTCTATTAGCAAGTTTAATAGTGACATCAATGTCTTCCATTTCAGCAGGTGCTATTTCATCCATAATTTTTTGGTATAAGGTAAAAGGGATAACACTCACACTAGCACCTATATCACATAAACCATGATAGGAATGATCTCCTATTTTGACTGAGACAACATGCAAGCCTTCTATGGGTCTATGTTTATCTTTTTCATCAGGTTTAGCAATTCTAGCAGCTTCATCACAAAAGTAGATAACATGCCCATCAATATTTTCTACCAAGAGATCTTTAACCATAGCAACACTAGGTTCTACTTTAATTTGCTCAGGGGGTTTAGGTGCTCTTATATTACTCTTACGAACCACAGTTGATACCTTAGCATGCTCCTTTATCCTAGCAGAGAAAGGTGGTTTTTCAATATAAGCGGTAGGCACAACTGGATCAACATTGTAAAAGATAGTTTCTTCTTTAGCTATGACCGGTTCTTTAATTTCTTCCTTAATAGGGGGATGATATTTAAACCACTTCTCCTTAGGAAGGTCAATGTGAGTAGAAAATGCTTCACAGAAAGAGGCTACTATCTCAGAGTCAAGTCCATATTTTGTGCTAAACTTGTGAAAAGTATCGGTATTCATAAAAGATTTAACACAATCAAATTCAAGCTTTATACCTGACTCATTACCTTCGTCGAGTTCCCAATCTCCAGAGATGCGTTTAATTCTTTCTAAGATATCCCACTTGAATTCAATAGTCTTCATCATATAAGAACCAGAACAAGAAGTATCGAGCATGGATTGATCATTATGAGAAAGCCGAGCATAAAAATTCTGAATGGTAACTTCCCTTGGAATGTCATGATTGGGGGCATGAATATAACATTGACTTAAGCCTCACCCAAGCTAGAGCGATACTTTCTCCTTCACGAGGCCAAAAATTATATATATAATTCCGATCACGATGAACTAGATGCATGGGATACAACTTTTGGTGAAATTCCAATTGCAAACGATTCCAGTTCCACGATCCAAGATCATCACATAGCCTATACCATGTCAATGCTTTTCCCTCCAAAGATAAAGGGAAAACCTTCTTCTTAATTTCATCTCCGGGCAAACCTGCAAGCTTAAATAATCCACAAATCTCGTTCACATATAAAAGGTGCATATCAGGATGTTCAGTTCCGTCTCCTGCATAAGGCTTAGCAAGCAGTTGTTCTAGCATACCCGAAGGAATTTCATAAGTAACATTTTCAGTAGGTGCTGTAGGTTGAGGGGTAACTAATTGTGGTTCCGGTCGAGGTGAAGATACCCCGAACAAACCCCACAAAGGTTTGTTCTCCATAGTAGCAAGTAGCAATAAATTTCAGTGCGTAGTATAAGTTTTTCCTTACCGATTTCCACTTACCAAGAGCGCTTCACTCCCCGGCAACGGCGCCAGAAAAGAATCTTGATGACCCACAAGTATAGGGGATCAATCATAGTCCTTTCGATAAGTACAACGAGGGGCTGAAGGAAATGACAAGCGGTTTTCAGCAAGGTAATTTCTGCAAGCACTGAAATTGTAGGTAACAGATAGTTTGATAGCAAGATAATTTGTAACGAGCAAGTAACGGTAATGGTAAACAAGGTGCAGCAAGGTAGCCCAATCCTTTTGAGGCAAAGGACAGGCCAAAAAAATCACTAGTAATAGGCAAAGTGTTCTTGAGGGTACACGGGAATTTCGTCTAGTCACTTTTATCATGTTGGTTTGATTAGTGTTCGCTACTTTGATAATTTGATATGTGGGTTGACCGGTGCTAAGGTGCTGTTCTTACTTGAAATAACAACCTACTTATGATTAACCCCCTCGCAAGCATCCGCAACTACGAGAAAAGTATTAAGACAAAGTCTAACCATAGCATTAAACATATGGATCCAAATCAGCCCCTTACGAAGTAGCGGATAAACTAGGGTTTAAGCTTCTGTTACTCTAGCAACCCATCATCTAATAACTACTCCACAATGCATTCCCTTAGGCCCATGAATGGTGAAGTGTCATGTAGTCGACGTTCACATGACACCACTAAGGGAATCACAACGTACATATCATCAAAATATCGAACACATATCAAATTCACATGATTACTCGCAACATGACTTCTCCCGTGACCTCAAGAACAAAGGTAACTACTCACAAATAATAATCATGCTCAAGATCAGAGGAGTATTGAATAGCATAATGGATCTGAACATATAATCTTCCACCAAATAAACTATATAGTAATCAACTACTCAAGGTAATCAACACTACTAGTCACCCACAGGTACCAATCTGAGGTTCCGGTACAAAGATTGAACACAAGAGATGAACTAGGTTTGAGACGAGATGGTACCGTTGAAGATGTTGATGAAGATTAGCCTCCCAAAGATGAGAGGGGTGTTGGTGATGATGATAGCTTCGATTTCCCCCTCCGGGAGGGAAGTTCTCCCGGTGGAATCGCTCCGCCGGAGGGCAAAAGTGCTCCTGCCCAAGTTCCGCCTCGAGGCAGCGGCGCTTCGTCCCGAAAGTCCTCCTCTTATTTTTTTTAGGTCAAGAGAGACCTTATACCAGAAGATGGGCACCGGAGGTGGGCCAGGCTGAGCACAACCCATCAGGGCACGCCCAGGGGGGCCTGGCGCGCCCTGGTGGGTTGTGCCCACCTGGGAGGCCCCCTCCGGTAGTTTTCAGCTACAGTATTTTTTATTAAATGTAAAAATAATCTCCGTAAAATTTTAGCTTCATTGGAGTTGTGCAGAATAGGTATCTCTGACGTGCTTTTCTTGGGTCCAGAATTCCAGCTGCCGGTATTCTCCCTCCTTGTGTAAACCTTGCATATTATGAGAGAAAAGGCATTAGAATCACTCCCCAAAGCATTATTATTCAACATAACAAAGTAAATAACAGTAGGAAATCATGATGCAAAATGGACGTATCAGACGCCACTTGGAACACCACAGCGTAATGGTGTGTCCGAATGTCGTAATCGGACCTTATTGGATATGGTGCGTTCTATGATGTCCCTTGCCGATTTGCGACTATCATTTTGGGGTTATGCGTTAGAGACAGCTGCATTCACTTTAAATAGGGCACCATCTAAATCCGTTGAGACGACGCCGTATGAACTGTGGTTTGGCAAGAAACCAAAGTTGTCGTTTCCTAAAGTTTGGGGTTGCGATGCTTATGTCAAAAGGCTTCAGCCAGAAAAGCTCGAAACTAAAGCGGACAAATGCGTCTTCATAGGATACCCAAAAGAGACGGTTGGGTATACCTTCTATCTCAGATCCGAAGGCAAAGTGTTCGTCGCTAAGAACAGACCATTTCTCAAGAAAGAGTTTCTCTTGAAAGAATTGAGTGGGAGGAAGATAGAACTTGATGAGGTTGTTGAACCTTTGCTTCAACCAGAGAGCAACGCAGCGTAGAAAGTGTAGGGTAATGCAGTAGAAAACAAAAAATTTCCGACCTACGCACCAGCCCAGGACCACTATGGAGACTGCATACAAGGTTTGATCATTTTCGTTACCGACTCGTAGCGCAGCGGAAGTAGAGTCGATGACGAACGGCGGTGCAGATCCCCGCAGCTAGGATTTTACAACCTCCCAACCGCGAGGATGTATACCCTCATCTGCCCCGCGGACAGCCCTCCAGGAGGCGGTCGGACAGTCCCCCGGACGGTGTCGCGGACAGCCCTTCGGGAGGACCTCCGAAACTCGGACTGTCACTCGGACAGCCCTTCGGGAGGACCTCCAAAACTCGGACGGTCACACGGACAGCCCTTCGGGAGGCACTCTCGAACTAAGACCGAAACTACGATATCTCTACAGAGTTGCACACATACGGTGTCATCTATCCGGCAGGGCTTCGCCGTCCAGAACTAGTTCCTGCCGGAACCCAGACAGCCTTTCGGCTCTACGAAACTATTTCGCTGGGAGGGAGAGAGAATGCCAGATCATGCATGGCTTGTGTATGAGAGAATGGATGAAGGTTTGGGCTGCCCCTCACCTCCTATTTATAGGAAAACCAAGGGGTAGGATGGGGCTTGAAATTACCAAAATGCCCATGAGGTGAGCACACCACAAGGGCATAAAAGGAAAGCCTCCAAATAGTGTTGCCTGCATCACCATGCCTGCATCACCATGCCTGCATCATCCCCTAATAGTATTTCCACTATTTACAAATAGTGTTTCCACTATTTGCAATAGTGTTTCCAATAAAGTAATCCAAAAAGCACTTTCACTATTCACGACGACATTTTTCAGCGTCTGATCGAACTGAAAATATTCATGTGGGCTTAGAACATTTCCAGTACCCACCAAAATAATTTTCAACGCGAGCCGGAACAATTCCGGTTTAGTGATTTTCATCTGCGAAAAGCATCTGAAGCGGTTTCGGCAGCTCCGGAACATTTCCGGTTTTCATCTCGGAAAATTCCAGAAAGTTTCCAGAATGATTCTGGCATCCTCCAAGAATTCTCGGGCACGTGCCAAAACCAATTTGACTTAATGGTATCCCCTGAAACAACTTTTCAGTTTTACCGAAACTGTTCCGGTGTTCTCTCTGCGGAACTTTTCCGCTGTCCGAAACTTTTCCGGTGTCCGAAACTTTTTTCGGTGATTTTCTCTCAGACTCCCTGTCTAGTATTCAGCAGATAGATGACCCTTAAGCGTGTGACCCTATAGGTTCGGTGAAGCATAGACATGACCCGGAACCCCTTCCGATCAATGATCAACATCGGAGCCGTGGACACCCATATTGATCCCTATACCCACACGAATGAATATTCGAGTGAACCTCCAGTTGCCGTGTGCTATTCCTGTTGCTTCGCGATATGTTACAATTACCCGAGGTGAGACACGTTGGCATCCCCGTGGATCAACAACTTGTCCACTATGCCAGTTACCTCGTTGCCGGTATTGTTCTCTTTTCTCGTTCCCGTGTTCCGGCATCCCTGTGATCAAATCACCCTGTGTCTGGCCAGACGATGATGGATACCGTAACACCGAGAGGGCCCAGAGATATCTCTCCATCGTCGGAGGAGCAAATCCCAATCTTGAGCTATCAAGTTACTTGACATACTTTTCCATGAACCCGTAAGCCGCCGTAATAGCCACCCATTTACGGATGACGTTTAACAAACCCCAAAGTTCATGAAGCAAGCATGAAGAAACTCGATACTCTCATGGTCTGAGGAATCACGCAAACGTTAACCATCTCTGTGTTATTAACCATTAACTTATGACGAATGTATCTCATAGCATAACATCAATCGGGTCGATTCAACACAAATGTTCTTCTAACATTGTGCCCTCAAAATTGCCGGCATAGCCATGCCCATGATCAGGAAAACAGGATCATCATGCAATACTTGAGCCAGTCTTAGAGGCCAGACTAGGAATACATTTTACCGTTTATTATTCCACACGTGCATATGAGTCTTCCTCCGAGCCTCGTGGTTATTGTAGACTCGAGAACCATAGCAGTTATAGCATGGAACATAAAGCTAATTATGAACAGGGAGATAATCAATAACATATATTATTGTCTCTAGGGCATATCTCCTACAGACTCCCACTTGCACTAGAGTCAATAATCTAGTCAATGCTAATGCACTTTACACCTATGGCATACTGGTGTAAAATATGCTTCGCTTGTGGTATAGCCTGATGTCCAACGGATCTGACGACTTCAGCTCCGTGTGTAACTTTGCATATCCTCGCGTTTTCACGCTTTCACAAAAATTCATATTTTGTGTGGACTTGGCTTTGCATATGTGTGAATCATTGGTCGAAACCTGATTCCTCAGACTGAGCTATGGAGCAACTATCTGCAATAGTGTCCCATAGACCAAAGCCATCTTGGAACCATACTAAGTTCATGAATGAACTATATGATTTCAACAACTTCTTTGTCACTTCTAAAGCGTCAACATACTTAGCCTTTGTTATAGAATTCGCCACAGTATCTTGTTTGGAACAATTTCCAACTTCCGTGCCACCATATTGTGTATTACACAAAACCCTTAACTTAAATCGAAAATCGCATGGAGCATTGATGAAGACTATATCGATGTAATTACTTACAACGAGCACTTCATAATCTCTGCTTGCGAGAAAACATGTCATCAGTACTACTCTAGTACCTAATGACATCTTTCACTGTTGTCCCATGATCAGTACTTTTGATCACTTTGGTATCTATACTCGCAACAACTTTGGAGTATTGGACATATCTGGTTGTTTTACATACCATGGAATACATGATTAATCCAAACACAAGAGTGTGTGGAATCACCATCATGTATTTTTGCTCATTTGTGTTTTGAGACACCGAGTCTTGCAAAACTCTTCCCATGTGACTTCGGCAAGAATCACTCCTTGGCGTTTTAAATGCTAAAAGGTTTTAGCACCTTGTCAATATGTATTCATAGCTTAGCCCCATTAGGTAAATCTATCTCCATAGATCATCATGCCTAATATTGAGGCTATTTAGTCTAAGCACTTCATCGAAAAACTATTTTCAAATGAAGTCCTAATTCGTGTCAAGAAATTTATTTCCAATTAACAATGTGTCAAGTACACAAGGTTTTTAGAAATATTATTATGCTCCCACTTACTTTCTTGAATCACAAGCATCTTTGATACCCATTTGATGAATTCAAACCCCTTTGACCATTTCATCAAAGACGAAGATTCCAACTCCACTTTGCTCTCTTCTGTCCATTGTTGGAACTCTGAAGTTTGCATACTTACTAGCATCCTCTGGATCGACAAATTACTTTGGACTGTATCACATACAAGTCCTAGGTTTCATTTCCATCAGATGGAAATCCCTTTGTCATCCATGTTTCATATCTCATGATTGAAATATGTATTAATTGCTAGTTCAACCCGAACCGACTTTAAGCATCGCTACGGTGAGACAATCTCATCGTAGTCAACCCCTTGAACTTGTTATTGCAACAAGTCGAGCTTTATGGATAAAACATTTTATCCGTATCAGTATTTAGTTCCATAAATATTTGTTAGACTCTAAGCCTTCCGAAAGGTGTATCAAGATTTTAATCTTGAAACATTTATATGGAAACTATCTCGGATTGTATTGGCATTTAGCCAATTCCGGAGTCAGGGCCCATCACCGCTTCCTTGTGTATCGTAGGTATACTGTTGTCCAACAACAATATCTCGTTTGCGCACCTGAGAGGTTTGCACGAGCCTTGCCTACGGGGTTCAGCTGCAAGTCCGACTGAAGTCCATACATTTTATTGTAGAGATTTCCGTATCAGTCGCAGTAGGAAACTCCGGAATCACTTCCAAGGTTTCTTTCCTTTGATCTGATGACGAAGATACTGGTTATCTCGTCGAGTCGCACTGTCCTCCCACTCACCTTTTGAAAGAACTGTTCTCTTTAAAAGCATACCGTTTTGCGGCAAAAACCCTTTGCCTCGGTATAGTGGTGGGGGAATACCCAATGACTTGGGATAACCTTACAAAGTAGCACTTGTCTGATTTGGAATAGGTTTGTAAACTTTTACACAAGCCCCATAATCCAAATGTTAAGAAAAGATATAACATGGTTGGGCGTACCATACCATGACGTCATTTCAACAGACCCGATGGAGCTCTTTTCAGTGTAAAAGCCACAGTCTCTAAAGCATCACTCTTTAAAAGGGGTAATGGCAAATTTATTTATGTCATCTTTGATCTTACCATGTCATAAATGGTTCGATTACATCTTCACGGACTTTTCACTTGCAGTGGTGTTCCAGGAGGTGCAAGTTATGAAATCCCTTTTAATAACTCATCAGACATTCGCTAAACTTGTAACTCAAATATTCCTTTCTGCAATCGAATTGTAGAAACATAATTTTCTTGTTACAATAACTTCTACTTCATTTTTGAAAAACCTTATGAATGAATTCAAAAGATCCAGACTTACGTCTCAACAAGTAAATATCCATATATCTACTTGAGTCATTTCTGAAGATAGATAAATCCACTACTTGCAACAACATTTATTGGACTATACATCATAATGTATGATCACCAATATGTTCTTTGCTAGTTCCTTATGGCCTGTGAACGGTATTTCAGTCACTTCACCTTTCAGAGGAAAGTTGCAAGTGTCAGATGATTCAAAATCAAATGACTTCAAAATCCATCATAATGGAATTTTCCATGCGGGTTTCTCTAATGTGACCAAATGTAGTGCCACACTTGTGTGGTATTCTTTTAGTCTTGCGACATTTAGCGTCAGTGTTATGGATGTATCATATTACCATCAATATTCATAGCATACACCCCATCCTGTATGGAAGCATGGCTCTTCATGTTATTCATAACACCGAACATCATAAGTTCTCTTATGAATAACCTTCTTGCAAAATACCTTATGCAAAGGGCTAGAGTGTATGAAACTCTAAATGAATTATCAAAGTAAATACAGAGGTAATGTATTATTATCAATATTCATAACATACATCTCATTCATAATGAAAGTATGGCCCTTATGTTATTCATAACATCGAACATCAAAAGTTCTCTTATGAATAACCTTCTTGCAAAATACCTTATGCAAAGGGCTAGAGTGTATGAAACTCTAAATGAATTATGAAAGTAAATACATAGGGAATACACTAATGGAAGGCATAGTAACATTTACTATGTTCCTTGCGTGTATCTAACCTCATTCTTGGCTAGTCTTTCAGGCCATAGTAGTTCTTACATCGAGTTGCAACAGAATGCAATCGAGCGGGTATCTTTGTGATTAACTCACAATACCCAAGAATTAGTGATTAACATGTTTAACCATAATTCCCAAGAATTATATCTTTGACCAGCCTTCTATACATCAAAAACTTGTATGACATTCATACATGAGCTGGATATTCCAGTCTTCTTTCCTTTTGCCATTATACTTCTAACAGTTTAACTTTCAGTATTTCTCCTACTCTCAGAAGAAGCACCCAACTTAAGAGTGGAGTTAGCCCCGGACTTCCTAGGCGTGAAAGTCTCACTAACACCCTTCGGACACTTCCTTTCTCTTTAAGTTGTTGTTTTATTCACCATCATCATATGACAGGCGTTCTTCTGGATCCCTCTCTTATCAGTCAAATGCATAGTAAACACTTTACTAATTTTTTGCAAACAAACATTGCTTTGGATATTTCATATCTTTTAGCCTTTGTCTGTCTCTGAAAATGATTTTCAGATTCCATGAATATCATATAACTATCCAAACTTTCGAAGTTTGGGTCTCATGGAAGCAAACATATTTCACTTGACCGTAACGGAATTTTAGCTCTTGGATCGAAGGACGAGAGTCATATCATCCATAGCATTAGTGGGAGAATACCGAAAGTATGCGATAGGACAAAGTCCTTCTCGGCACACTTGAGGACAATCCTCACATTACGTTACCAACCGTAATGATTTAACCAGATATTTAACAGCTATTCAATTTTAACAGGGAAGGTGGAAACGCGAGCCATTATTCTACAACTATTATGCAAATCATACTTAGACAGTGTTCAAAATTAATTGCACTAAGAATTAAAAGAATTAATTCTAAAGTGCGCTCCCACTCAAATCAATATCTCTCATAATTGATTGTGAGTGATTCAAGACCCACATTTCTATTCAACGCCATTGTTCGAGATGAACACCAATGGTGCGAACTTCAATTGGTAGGCAAACTTGCCGATCACATCTCTATGTGACTCTTGTTCATCTTTCGATGCATGTGTTCCGAGCTCAGGACGATCCTGCCATGAACGTCAAGACAACCAAGTGATCTTGCTGCGAGGTCTGACCTCACCCGCCTTACACCCGTACAATCGTTCGTACCCATATAGATCATGGCGCACCTCGAAAGGAAGGATGATGTGACGGTGCTACACTTGGGAGAACACTAACTACTTGATATTTTTGTGAGAGATCACCCTAATAAAAGCGACTACCGCGCAATCAAGAAGGGTGCATCATAAGGTATTAACATCTCAGGCAATTCATAATAGCATGATATGGTATAGCCCTTTCTGACGGAGAAGTCTTTATTTCTTCGTCTCCGGCATTCGCGTCGGTGTTCACCTTCGCGAAGATTGCCACCACCTTGTCGATGCACCAGATAATATTGCTATCTCTATAGCTAATAAAATAAGTGCATTACATAAGGTTGACACGCAGGTCATTAAAGTGCAATCATATGGCTCCAGCCATCATGCCGAATCATGACACGCAGGTCATGTTAATTTACATCATATAGTCATCTCATACATAATCAAATTTATATGAGCACTGCTATACCACATCATATGCACATGCAAACCATCCTGCAAAACCAAGTTAGACGCCTCTAATCGGTTTATGCAAAAATTTATTTTACGTGGCTTCTAAGGTTTCGAAACAAACCGAAGCTACCAACGTCCATCATCAAGCATGATAATCCAAGTCGCTAGATTAACATTGCGGGGTGTATGAAACACGAGATAATAAAATCTCGAGCCCCATACTGAACTTCGTCATACGCGTGACCCCCGTGCAGATCATATCTGCATTGCCCTTTCGTGTGCGAAACATCCATCTTTCTCAACTATGGTGGAACCCAAAGAACTGTTAGCACTTCGTTGATCTGTCAATCAGCATACTCACGAGTAGCATGAAAGGATCGCGGATTGCCAGAACTTTGTGAGATTCCACCATGCCGTCAAGATCAGGATTACGCAGATTCAGTGGAAGCAACAGGAACATCGGGTAACAGATTTCATCTGCTACCCGCACAAATAATTTTCAGCAATAGATCTTATCTACTACCTAATTATATTGTGCAACACCCATACATCTCTATGTATTCTAGATCGCAACCTGCATCTACGCATAGCACGGCTCTTGATGCCACTGTAGGGTAACGCAGTAGAAAACAAAAAATTTCCGACCTACGCACCAGCCCAGGACCACTATGGAGACTGCATACAACGTTTGATCATTTTCGTTACCGACTCGTAGCGCAGCGGAAGTAGAGTCGATGACGAACGGCGGTGCAGATCCCCGCAGCTAGGATTTTACAACCTCCCAACCGCGAGGATGTATACCCTCATCTGCCCCGCGGACAGCCCTCCGGGAGGCGGTCGGACAGTCCCCCGGACGGTGTCGCGGACAGCCCTTCGGGAGGACCTCCGAAACTCGGACTGTCACTCGGACAGCCCTTCGGGAGGACCTCCAAAACTCGGACGGTCACACGGACAGCCCTTCGGGAGGCACTCTTGAACTAAGACCGAAACTACAATATCTCTACAGAGTTGCACACATACGGTGTCATCTATCCGGCAGGGCTTCGCCGTCCAGAACTAGTTCCTGCCGGAACCCAGACAGCCTTTCGGCTCTACGAAACTATTTCGCTGGGAGGGAAAGAGAATGCCAGATCATGCATGGCTTGTGTATGAGAGAATGGATGAAGGTTTGGGCTGCCCCTCACCTCCTATTTATAGGAAAACCAAGGGGTAGGATGGGACTTGAAATTACCAAAATGCCCATGAGGTGAGCACACCACAAGGGCATAAAAGGAAAGCCTCCAAATAGTGTTGCCTGCATCACCATGCCTGCATCACCATGCCTGCATCATCCCCTATAGTATTTCCACTATTTACAAATAGTGTTTCCACTATTTGCAATAGTGTTTCCAATAAAGTAATCCAAAAAGCACTTTCACTATTCACGACGACATTTTTCAGCGTCTGATCGAACTGAAAATATTCATGTGGGCTTAGAACATTTCCAGTACCCACCAAAATAATTTTCAACGCGAGCCGGAACAATTCCGGTTTAGTGATTTTCATCTGCGAAAAGCATCTGAAGCGGTTTCGGCAGCTCCGGAACATTTCCGGTTTTCATCCCAGAAAATTCCAGAAAGTTTCCAGAATGATTCTGGCATCCTCCAAGAATTATCAGGCACGTGCCGAAACCAATTTGACTTAATGGTATCCCCTGAAACAACTTTTCAGTTTTACCGAAACTGTTCCGGTGTTCTCTCTGCGGAACTTTTCCGCTGTCCAAAACTTATCCGGTGTCCGAAACTTTTTTTGGTGATTTTCTCTCAGACTCCCTGTCTAGTATTCAGCAGATAGATGACCCTTAAGCGTGTGACCCTATAGGTTCGGTGAAGCATAGACATGACCCGGAACCCCTTCCGATCAATGATCAACATCGGAGCCGTGGACACCCATATTGATCCCTATACCCACACGAATGAATATTCGAGTGAACCTCCAGTTGCCGTGTGCTATTCCTGTTGCTTCGCGATATGTTACAATTACCCGAGGTGAGACACGTTGGCATCCCCGTGGATCAACAACTTGTCCACTATGCCAGTTACCTCGTTGCCGGTATTGTTCTCTTTTCTCGTTCCCGTGTTCCGGCATCCCTGTGATCAAATCACCCTGTGTCTGGCCAGACGATGATGGATACCGTAACACCGAGAGGGCCCAGAGATATCTCTCCATCGTCGGAGGAGCAAATCCCAATCTTGAGCTATCAAGTTACTTGACATACTTTTCCATGAACCCGTAAGCCGCCGTAATAGCCACCCATTTACGGATGACGTTTAACAAACCCCAAAGTTCATGAAGCAAGCATGAAGAAACTCGATACTCTCATGGTCTGAGGAATCACGCAAACGTTAACCATCTCTGTGTTATTAACCATTAACTTATGACGAATGTATCTCATAGCATAACATCAATCGGGTCGATTCAACACAAATGTTCTTCTAACATTGTGCCCTCAAAATTGCCGGCATAGCCATGCCCATGATCAGGAAAACAGGATCATCATGCAATACTTGAGCCAGTCTTAGAGGCCAGACTAGGAATACATTTTACCGTTTATTATTCCACACGTGCATATGAGTCTTCCTCCGAGCCTCGTGGTTATTGTAGACTCGAGAACCATAGCAGTTATAGCATGGAACATAAAGCTAATTATGAACAGGGAGATAATCAATAACATATATTATTGTCTCTAGGGCATATCTCCTACAGACTCCCACTTGCACTAGAGTCAATAATCTAGTCAATGCTAATGCACTTTACACCTATGGCATACTGGTGTAAAATATGCTTCGCTTGTGGTATAGCCTGATGTCCAACGGATCTGACGACTTCAGCTCCGTGTGTAACTTTGCATATCCTCGCGTTTTCACGCTTTCACAAAAATTCATATTTTGTGTGGACTTGGCTTTGCATATGTGTGAATCATTGGTCGAAACCTGATTCCTCAGACTGAGCTATGGAGCAACTATCTGCAATAGTGTCCCATAGACCAAAGCCATCTTGGAACCATACTAAGTTCATGAATGAACTATATGATTTCAACAACTTCTTTGTCACTTCTAAAGCGTCAACATACTTAGCCTTTGTTATAGAATTCGCCACAGTATCTTGTTTGGAACAATTTCCAACTTCCGTGCCACCATATTGTGTATTACACAAAACCCTTAACTTAAATCGAAAATCGCATGGAGCATTGATGAAGACTATATCGATGTAATTACTTACAACGAGCACTTCATAATCTCTGCTTGCGAGAAAACATGTCATCAGTACTACTCTAGTACCTAATGACATCTTTCACTGTTGTCCCATGATCAGTACTTTTGATCACTTTGGTATCTATACTCGCAACAACTTTGGAGTATTGGACATATCTGGTTGTTTTACATACCATGGAATACATGATTAATCCAAACACAAGAGTGTGTGGAATCACCATCATGTATTTTTGCTCATTTGTGTTTTGAGACACCGAGTCTTGCAAAACTCTTCCCATGTGACTTCGGCAAGAATCACTCCTTGGCGTTTTAAATGCTAAAAGGTTTTAGCACCTTGTCAATATGTATTCATAGCTTAGCCCCATTAGGTAAATCTATCTCCATAGATCATCATGCCTAATATTGAGGCTATTTAGTCTAAGCACTTCATCGAAAAACTATTTTCAAATGAAGTCCTAATTCGTGTCAAGAAATTTATTTCCAATTAACAATGTGTCAAGTACACAAGGTTTTTAGAAATATTATTATGCTCCCACTTACTTTCTTGAATCACAAGCATCTTTGATACCCATTTGATGAATTCAAACCCCTTTGACCATTCCATCAAAGACGAAGATTCCAACTCCACTTTGCTCTCTTCTGTCCATTGCTGGAACTCTGAAGTTTGCATACTTACTAGCATCCTCTGGATCGACAAATTACTTTGGACTGTATCACATACAAGTCCTAGGTTTCATTTCCATCAGATGGAAATCCCTTTGTCATCCATGTTTCATATCTCATGATTGAAATATGTATTAATTGCTAGTTCAACCCGAACCGACTTTAAGCATCGCTACGGTGAGACAATCTCATCGTAGTCAACCCCTTGAACTTGTTATTGCAACAAGTCGAGCTTTATGGATAAAACATTTTATCCGTATCAGTATTTAGTTCCATAAATATTTGTTAGACTCTAAGCCTTCCGAAAGGTGTATCAAGATTTTAATCTTGAAACATTTATATGGAAACTATCTCGGATTGTATTGGCATTTAGCCAATTCCGGAGTCAGGTCCCATCACCGCTTCCTTGTGTATCGTAGGTATACTGTTGTCCAACAACAATATCTCGTTTGCGCACCTGAGAGGTTTGCACGAGCCTTGCCTACGGGGTTCAGCTGCAAGTCCGACTGAAGTCCATACATTTTATTGTAGAGACTTCCGTATCAGTCGCAGTAGGAAACTCCGGAATCACTTCCAAGGTTTCTTTCCTTTGATCTGATGACGAAGATACTGGTTATCTCGTCGAGTCGCACTGTCCTCCCACTCACCTTTTGAAAGAACTGTTCTCTTTAAAAGCATACCGTTTTGCGGCAAAAACCCTTTGCCTCGGTATAGTGGTGGGGGAATACCCAATGACTTGGGATAACCTTACAAAGTAGCACTTGTCTGATTTGGAATAGGTTTGTAAACTTTTACACAAGCCCCATAATCCAAATGTTAAGAAAAGATATAACATGGTTGGGCGTACCATACCATGACGTCATTTCAACAGACCCGATGGAGCTCTTTTCAATGTAAAAGCCACAGTCTCTAAAGCATCACTCTTTAAAAGGGGTAATGGCAAATTTATTTATGTCATCTTTGATCTTACCATGTCATAAATGGTTCGATTACATCTTCACGGACTTTTCACTTGCAGTGGTGTTCCAGGAGGTGCAAGTTATGAAACCCCTTTTAATAACTCATCAGACATTCGCTAAACTTGTAACTCAAATATTCCTTTCTGCAATCGAATTGTAGAAACATAATTTTCTTGTTACAATAACTTCTACTTCATTTTTGAAAAACCTTATGAATGAATTCAAAAGATCCAGACTTACGTCTCAACAAGTAAATATCCATATATCTACTTGAGTCATTTCTGAAGATAGATAAATCCACTACTTGCAACAACATTTATTGGACTATACATCATAATGTATGATCACCAATATGTTCTTTGCTAGTTCCTTATGGCCTGTGAACGGTATTTCAGTCACTTCACCTTTCAGAGGAAAGTTGCAAGTGTCAGATGATTCAAAATCAAATGACTTCAAAATCCATCATAATGGAATTTTCCATGCGGGTTTCTCTAATGTGACCAAATGTAGTGCCACACTTGTGTGGTATTCTTTTAGTCTTGCGACATTTAGCGTCAGTGTTATGGATGTATCATATTACCATCAATATTCATAGCATACACCCCATCCTGTATGGAAGCATGGCTCTTCATGTTATTCATAACACCGAACATCATAAGTTCTCTTATGAATAACCTTCTTGCAAAATACCTTATGCAAAGGGCTAGAGTGTATGAAACTCTAAATGAATTATCAAAGTAAATACAGAGGTAATGTATTATTATCAATATTCATAACATACATCTCATTCATAATGAAAGTATGGCCCTTATGTTATTCATAACATCGAACATCAAAAGTTCTCTTATGAATAACCTTCTTGCAAAATACCTTATGCAAAGGGCTAGAGTGTATGAAACTCTAAATGAATTATGAAAGTAAATACATAGGGAATACACTAATGGAAGGCATAGTAACATTTACTATGTTCCTTGCGTGTATCTAACCTCATTCTTGGCTAGTCTTTCAGGCCATAGTAGTTCTTACATCGAGTTGCAACAGAATGCAATCGAGCGGGTATCTTTGTGATTAACTCACAATACCCAAGAATTAGTGATTAACATGTTTAACCATAATTCCCAAGAATTATATCTTTGACCAGCCTTCTATACATCAAAAACTTGTATGACATTCATACATGAGCTGGATATTCCAGTCTTCTTTCCTTTTGCCATTATACTTCTAACAGTTTAACTTTCAGTATTTCTCCTACTCTCAGAAGAAGCACCCAACTTAAGAGTGGAGTTAGCCCCGGACTTCCTAGGCGTGAAAGTCTCACTAACACCCTTCGGACACTTCCTTTCTCTTTAAGTTGTTGTTTTATTCACCATCATCATATGACAGGCGTTCTTCTGGATCCCTCTCTTATCAGTCAAATGCATAGTAAACACTTTACTAATTTTTTGCAAACAAACATTGCTTTGGATATTTCATATCTTTTAGCCTTTGTCTGTCTCTGAAAATGATTTTCAGATTCCATGAATATCATATAACTATCCAAACTTTCGAAGTTTGGGTCTCATGGAAGCAAACATATTTCACTTGACCGTAACGGAATTTTAGCTCTTGGATCGAAGGACGAGAGTCATATCATCCATAGCATTAGTGGGAGAATACCGAAAGTATGCGATAGGACAAAGTCCTTCTCGGCACACTTGAGGACAATCCTCACATTACGTTACCAACCGTAATGATTTAACCAGATATTTAACAGCTATTCAATTTTAACAGGGAAGGTGGAAACGCGAGCCATTATTCTACAACTATTATGCAAATCATACTTAGACAGTGTTCAAAATTAATTGCACTAAGAATTAAAAGAATTAATTCTAAAGTGCGCTCCCACTCAAATCAATATCTCTCATAATTGATTGTGAGTGATTCAAGACCCACATTTCTATTCAACGCCATTGTTCGAGATGAACACCAATGGTGCGAACTTCAATTGGTAGGCAAACTTGACGATCACATCTCTATGTGACTCTTGTTCATCTTTCGATGCATGTGTTCCGAGCTCAGGACGATCCTGCCATGAACGTCAAGACAACCAAGTGATCTTGCTGCGAGGTCTGACCTCACCCGCCTTACACCCGTACAATCGTTCGTACCCATATAGATCATGGCGCACCTCGAAAGGAAGGATGATGTGACGGTGCTACACTTGGGAGAACACTAACTACTTGATATTTTTGTGAGAGATCACCCTAATAAAAGCGACTACCGCGCAATCAAGAAGGGTGCATCATAAGGTATTAACATCTCAGGCAATTCATAATAGCATGATATGGTATAGCCCTTTCTGACGGAGAAGTCTTTATTTCTTCGTCTCCGGCATTCGCGTCGGTGTTCACCTTCGCGAAGATTGCCACCACCTTGTCGATGCACCAGATAATATTGCTATCTCTATAGCTAATAAAATAAGTGCATTACATAAGGTTGACACGCAGGTCATTAAAGTGCAATCATATGGCTCCAGCCATCATGCCGAATCATGACACGCAGGTCATGTTAATTTACATCATATAGTCATCTCATACATAATCAAATTTATATGAGCACTGCTATACCACATCATATGCACATGCAAACCATCCTGCAAAACCAAGTTAGACGCCTCTAATCGGTTTATGCAAAAATTTATTTTACGTGGCTTCTAAGGTTTCGAAACAAACCGAAGCTACCAACGTCCATCATCAAGCATGATAATCCAAGTCGCTAGATTAACATTGCGGGGTGTATGAAACACGAGATAATAAAATCTCGAGCCCCATACTGAACTTCGTCATACGCGTGACCCCCGTGCAGATCATATCTGCATTGCCCTTTCGTGTGCGAAACATCCATCTTTCTCAACTATGGTGGAACCCAAAGAACTGTTAGCACTTCGTTGATCTGTCAATCAGCATACTCACGAGTAGCATGAAAGGATCGCGGATTGCCAGAACTTTGTGAGATTCCACCATGCCGTCAAGATCAGGATTACGCAGATTCAGTGGAAGCAACAGGAACATCGGGTAACAGATTTCATCTGCTACCCGCACAAATAATTTTCAGCAATAGATCTTATCTACTACCTAATTATATTGTGCAACACCCATACATCTCTATGTATTCTAGATCGCAACCTGCATCTACGCATAGCACGGCTCTTGATGCCACTGTAGGGTAACGCAGTAGAAAACAAAAAATTTCCGACCTACGCACCAGCCCAGGACCACTATGGAGACTGCATACAACGTTTGATCATTTTCGTTACCGACTCGTAGCGCAGCGGAAGTAGAGTCGATGACGAACGGCGGTGCAGATCCCCGCAGCTAGGATTTTACAACCTCCCAACCGCGAGGATGTATACCCTCATCTGCCCCGCGGACAGCCCTCCGGGAGGCGGTCGGACAGTCCCCCGGACGGTGTCGCGGACAGCCCTTCGGGAGGACCTCCGAAACTCGGACTGTCACTCGGACAGCCCTTCGGGAGGACCTCCAAAACTCGGACGGTCACACGGACAGCCCTTCGGGAGGCACTCTTGAACTAAGACCGAAACTACAATATCTCTACAGAGTTGCACACATACGGTGTCATCTATCCGGCAGGGCTTCGCCGTCCAGAACTAGTTCCTGCCGGAACCCAGACAGCCTTTCGGCTCTACGAAACTATTTCGCTGGGAGGGAAAGAGAATGCCAGATCATGCATGGCTTGTGTATGAGAGAATGGATGAAGGTTTGGGCTGCCCCTCACCTCCTATTTATAGGAAAACCAAGGGGTAGGATGGGACTTGAAATTACCAAAATGCCCATGAGGTGAGCACACCACAAGGGCATAAAAGGAAAGCCTCCAAATAGTGTTGCCTGCATCACCATGCCTGCATCACCATGCCTGCATCATCCCCTATAGTATTTCCACTATTTACAAATAGTGTTTCCACTATTTGCAATAGTGTTTCCAATAAAGTAATCCAAAAAGCACTTTCACTATTCACGACGACATTTTTCAGCGTCTGATCGAACTGAAAATATTCATGTGGGCTTAGAACATTTCCAGTACCCACCAAAATAATTTTCAACGCGAGCCGGAACAATTCCGGTTTAGTGATTTTCATCTGCGAAAAGCATCTGAAGCGGTTTCGGCAGCTCCGGAACATTTCCGGTTTTCATCCCAGAAAATTCCAGAAAGTTTCCAGAATGATTCTGGCATCCTCCAAGAATTATCAGGCACGTGCCGAAACCAATTTGACTTAATGGTATCCCCTGAAACAACTTTTCAGTTTTACCGAAACTGTTCCGGTGTTCTCTCTGCGGAACTTTTCCGCTGTCCAAAACTTATCCGGTGTCCGAAACTTTTTTTGGTGATTTTCTCTCAGACTCCCTGTCTAGTATTCAGCAGATAGATGACCCTTAAGCGTGTGACCCTATAGGTTCGGTGAAGCATAGACATGACCCGGAACCCCTTCCGATCAATGATCAACATCGGAGCCGTGGACACCCATATTGATCCCTATACCCACACGAATGAATATTCGAGTGAACCTCCAGTTGCCGTGTGCTATTCCTGTTGCTTCGCGATATGTTACAATTACCCGAGGTGAGACACGTTGGCATCCCCGTGGATCAACAACTTGTCCACTATGCCAGTTACCTCGTTGCCGGTATTGTTCTCTTTTCTCGTTCCCGTGTTCCGGCATCCCTGTGATCAAATCACCCTGTGTCTGGCCAGACGATGATGGATACCGTAACACCGAGAGGGCCCAGAGATATCTCTCCATCGTCGGAGGAGCAAATCCCAATCTTGAGCTATCAAGTTACTTGACATACTTTTCCATGAACCCGTAAGCCGCCGTAATAGCCACCCATTTACGGATGACGTTTAACAAACCCCAAAGTTCATGAAGCAAGCATGAAGAAACTCGATACTCTCATGGTCTGAGGAATCACGCAAACGTTAACCATCTCTGTGTTATTAACCATTAACTTATGACGAATGTATCTCATAGCATAACATCAATCGGGTCGATTCAACACAAATGTTCTTCTAACATTGTGCCCTCAAAATTGCCGGCATAGCCATGCCCATGATCAGGAAAACAGGATCATCATGCAATACTTGAGCCAGTCTTAGAGGCCAGACTAGGAATACATTTTACCGTTTATTATTCCACACGTGCATATGAGTCTTCCTCCGAGCCTCGTGGTTATTGTAGACTCGAGAACCATAGCAGTTATAGCATGGAACATAAAGCTAATTATGAACAGGGAGATAATCAATAACATATATTATTGTCTCTAGGGCATATCTCCTACAGACTCCCACTTGCACTAGAGTCAATAATCTAGTCAATGCTAATGCACTTTACACCTATGGCATACTGGTGTAAAATATGCTTCGCTTGTGGTATAGCCTGATGTCCAACGGATCTGACGACTTCAGCTCCGTGTGTAACTTTGCATATCCTCGCGTTTTCACGCTTTCACAAAAATTCATATTTTGTGTGGACTTGGCTTTGCATATGTGTGAATCATTGGTCGAAACCTGATTCCTCAGACTGAGCTATGGAGCAACTATCTGCAATAGTGTCCCATAGACCAAAGCCATCTTGGAACCATACTAAGTTCATGAATGAACTATATGATTTCAACAACTTCTTTGTCACTTCTAAAGCGTCAACATACTTAGCCTTTGTTATAGAATTCGCCACAGTATCTTGTTTGGAACAATTTCCAACTTCCGTGCCACCATATTGTGTATTACACAAAACCCTTAACTTAAATCGAAAATCGCATGGAGCATTGATGAAGACTATATCGATGTAATTACTTACAACGAGCACTTCATAATCTCTGCTTGCGAGAAAACATGTCATCAGTACTACTCTAGTACCTAATGACATCTTTCACTGTTGTCCCATGATCAGTACTTTTGATCACTTTGGTATCTATACTCGCAACAACTTTGGAGTATTGGACATATCTGGTTGTTTTACATACCATGGAATACATGATTAATCCAAACACAAGAGTGTGTGGAATCACCATCATGTATTTTTGCTCATTTGTGTTTTGAGACACCGAGTCTTGCAAAACTCTTCCCATGTGACTTCGGCAAGAATCACTCCTTGGCGTTTTAAATGCTAAAAGGTTTTAGCACCTTGTCAATATGTATTCATAGCTTAGCCCCATTAGGTAAATCTATCTCCATAGATCATCATGCCTAATATTGAGGCTATTTAGTCTAAGCACTTCATCGAAAAACTATTTTCAAATGAAGTCCTAATTCGTGTCAAGAAATTTATTTCCAATTAACAATGTGTCAAGTACACAAGGTTTTTAGAAATATTATTATGCTCCCACTTACTTTCTTGAATCACAAGCATCTTTGATACCCATTTGATGAATTCAAACCCCTTTGACCATTCCATCAAAGACGAAGATTCCAACTCCACTTTGCTCTCTTCTGTCCATTGCTGGAACTCTGAAGTTTGCATACTTACTAGCATCCTCTGGATCGACAAATTACTTTGGACTGTATCACATACAAGTCCTAGGTTTCATTTCCATCAGATGGAAATCCCTTTGTCATCCATGTTTCATATCTCATGATTAAAATATGTATTAATTGCTAGTTCAACCCGAACCGACTTTAAGCATCGCTACGGTGAGACAATCTCATCGTAGTCAACCCCTTGAACTTGTTATTGCAACAAGTCGAGCTTTATGGATAAAACATTTTATCCGTATCAGTATTTAGTTCCATAAATATTTGTTAGACTCTAAGCCTTCCGAAAGGTGTATCAAGATTTTAATCTTGAAACATTTATATGGAAACTATCTCGGATTGTATTGGCATTTAGCCAATTCCGGAGTCAGGTCCCATCACCGCTTCCTTGTGTATCGTAGGTATACTGTTGTCCAACAACAATATCTCGTTTGCGCACCTGAGAGGTTTGCACGAGCCTTGCCTACGGGGTTCAGCTGCAAGTCCGACTGAAGTCCATACATTTTATTGTAGAGACTTCCGTATCAGTCGCAGTAGGAAACTCCGGAATCACTTCCAAGGTTTCTTTCCTTTGATCTGATGACGAAGATACTGGTTATCTCGTCGAGTCGCACTGTCCTCCCACTCACCTTTTGAAAGAACTGTTCTCTTTAAAAGCATACCGTTTTGCGGCAAAAACCCTTTGCCTCGGTATAGTGGTGGGGGAATACCCAATGACTTGGGATAACCTTACAAAGTAGCACTTGTCTGATTTGGAATAGGTTTGTAAACTTTTACACAAGCCCCATAATCCAAATGTTAAGAAAAGATATAACATGGTTGGGCGTACCATACCATGACGTCATTTCAACAGACCCGATGGAGCTCTTTTCAATGTAAAAGCCACAGTCTCTAAAGCATCACTCTTTAAAAGGGGTAATGGCAAATTTATTTATGTCATCTTTGATCTTACCATGTCATAAATGGTTCGATTACATCTTCACGGACTTTTCACTTGCAGTGGTGTTCCAGGAGGTGCAAGTTATGAAACCCCTTTTAATAACTCATCAGACATTCGCTAAACTTGTAACTCAAATATTCCTTTCTGCAATCGAATTGTAGAAACATAATTTTCTTGTTACAATAACTTCTACTTCATTTTTGAAAAACCTTATGAATGAATTCAAAAGATCCAGACTTACGTCTCAACAAGTAAATATCCATATATCTACTTGAGTCATTTCTGAAGATAGATAAATCCACTACTTGCAACAACATTTATTGGACTATACATCATAATGTATGATCACCAATATGTTCTTTGCTAGTTCCTTATGGCCTGTGAACGGTATTTCAGTCACTTCACCTTTCAGAGGAAAGTTGCAAGTGTCAGATGATTCAAAATCAAATGACTTCAAAATCCATCATAATGGAATTTTCCATGCGGGTTTCTCTAATGTGACCAAATGTAGTGCCACACTTGTGTGGTATTCTTTTAGTCTTGCGACATTTAGCGTCAGTGTTATGGATGTATCATATTACCATCAATATTCATAGCATACACCCCATCCTGTATGGAAGCATGGCTCTTCATGTTATTCATAACACCGAACATCATAAGTTCTCTTATGAATAACCTTCTTGCAAAATACCTTATGCAAAGGGCTAGAGTGTATGAAACTCTAAATGAATTATCAAAGTAAATACAGAGGTAATGTATTATTATCAATATTCATAACATACATCTCATTCATAATGAAAGTATGGCCCTTATGTTATTCATAACATCGAACATCAAAAGTTCTCTTATGAATAACCTTCTTGCAAAATACCTTATGCAAAGGGCTAGAGTGTATGAAACTCTAAATGAATTATGAAAGTAAATACATAGGGAATACACTAATGGAAGGCATAGTAACATTTACTATGTTCCTTGCGTGTATCTAACCTCATTCTTGGCTAGTCTTTCAGGCCATAGTAGTTCTTACATCGAGTTGCAACAGAATGCAATCGAGCGGGTATCTTTGTGATTAACTCACAATACCCAAGAATTAGTGATTAACATGTTTAACCATAATTCCCAAGAATTATATCTTTGACCAGCCTTCTATACATCAAAAACTTGTATGACATTCATACATGAGCTGGATATTCCAGTCTTCTTTCCTTTTGCCATTATACTTCTAACAGTTTAACTTTCAGTATTTCTCCTACTCTCAGAAGAAGCACCCAACTTAAGAGTGGAGTTAGCCCCGGACTTCCTAGGCGTGAAAGTCTCACTAACACCCTTCGGACACTTCCTTTCTCTTTAAGTTGTTGTTTTATTCACCATCATCATATGACAGGCGTTCTTCTGGATCCCTCTCTTATCAGTCAAATGCATAGTAAACACTTTACTAATTTTTTGCAAACAAACATTGCTTTGGATATTTCATATCTTTTAGCCTTTGTCTGTCTCTGAAAATGATTTTCAGATTCCATGAATATCATATAACTATCCAAACTTTCGAAGTTTGGGTCTCATGGAAGCAAACATATTTCACTTGACCGTAACGGAATTTTAGCTCTTGGATCGAAGGACGAGAGTCATATCATCCATAGCATTAGTGGGAGAATACCGAAAGTATGCGATAGGACAAAGTCCTTCTCGGCACACTTGAGGACAATCCTCACATTACGTTACCAACCGTAATGATTTAACCAGATATTTAACAGCTATTCAATTTTAACAGGGAAGGTGGAAACGCGAGCCATTATTCTACAACTATTATGCAAATCATACTTAGACAGTGTTCAAAATTAATTGCACTAAGAATTAAAAGAATTAATTCTAAAGTGCGCTCCCACTCAAATCAATATCTCTCATAATTGATTGTGAGTGATTCAAGACCCACATTTCTATTCAACGCCATTGTTCGAGATGAACACCAATGGTGCGAACTTCAATTGGTAGGCAAACTTGCCGATCACATCTCTATGTGACTCTTGTTCATCTTTCGATGCATGTGTTCCGAGCTCAGGACGATCCTGCCATGAACGTCAAGACAACCAAGTGATCTTGCTGCGAGGTCTGACCTCACCCGCCTTACACCCGTACAATCGTTCGTACCCATATAGATCATGGCGCACCTCGAAAGGAAGGATGATGTGACGGTGCTACACTTGGGAGAACACTAACTACTTGATATTTTTGTGAGAGATCACCCTAATAAAAGCGACTACCGCGCAATCAAGAAGGGTGCATCATAAGGTATTAACATCTCAGGCAATTCATAATAGCATGATATGGTATAGCCCTTTCTGACGGAGAAGTCTTTATTTCTTCGTCTCCGGCATTCGCGTCGGTGTTCACCTTCGCGAAGATTGCCACCACCTTGTCGATGCACCAGATAATATTGCTATCTCTATAGCTAATAAAATAAGTGCATTACATAAGGTTGACACGCAGGTCATTAAAGTGCAATCATATGGCTCCAGCCATCATGCCGAATCATGACACGCAGGTCATGTTAATTTACATCATATAGTCATCTCATACATAATCAAATTTATATGAGCACTGCTATACCACATCATATGCACATGCAAACCATCCTGCAAAACCAAGTTAGACGCCTCTAATCGGTTTATGCAAAAATTTATTTTACGTGGCTTCTAAGGTTTCGAAACAAACCGAAGCTACCAACGTCCATCATCAAGCATGATAATCCAAGTCGCTAGATTAACATTGCGGGGTGTATGAAACACGAGATAATAAAATCTCGAGCCCCATACTGAACTTCGTCATACGCGTGACCCCCGTGCAGATCATATCTGCATTGCCCTTTCGTGTGCGAAACATCCATCTTTCTCAACTATGGTGGAACCCAAAGAACTGTTAGCACTTCGTTGATCTGTCAATCAGCATACTCACGAGTAGCATGAAAGGATCGCGGATTGCCAGAACTTTGTGAGATTCCACCATGCCGTCAAGATCAGGATTACGCAGATTCAGTGGAAGCAACAGGAACATCGGGTAACAGATTTCATCTGCTACCCGCACAAATAATTTTCAGCAATAGATCTTATCTACTACCTAATTATATTGTGCAACACCCATACATCTCTATGTATTCTAGATCGCAACCTGCATCTACGCATAGCACGGCTCTTGATGCCACTGTAGGGTAACGCAGTAGAAAACAAAAAATTTCCGACCTACGCACCAGCCCAGGACCACTATGGAGACTGCATACAACGTTTGATCATTTTCGTTACCGACTCGTAGCGCAGCGGAAGTAGAGTCGATGACGAACGGCGGTGCAGATCCCCGCAGCTAGGATTTTACAACCTCCCAACCGCGAGGATGTATACCCTCATCTGCCCCGCGGACAGCCCTCCGGGAGGCGGTCGGACAGTCCCCCGGACGGTGTCGCGGACAGCCCTTCGGGAGGACCTCCGAAACTCGGACTGTCACTCGGACAGCCCTTCGGGAGGACCTCCAAAACTCGGACGGTCACACGGACAGCCCTTCGGGAGGCACTCTTGAACTAAGACCGAAACTACAATATCTCTACAGAGTTGCACACATACGGTGTCATCTATCCGGCAGGGCTTCGCCGTCCAGAACTAGTTCCTGCCGGAACCCAGACAGCCTTTCGGCTCTACGAAACTATTTCGCTGGGAGGGAAAGAGAATGCCAGATCATGCATGGCTTGTGTATGAGAGAATGGATGAAGGTTTGGGCTGCCCCTCACCTCCTATTTATAGGAAAACCAAGGGGTAGGATGGGACTTGAAATTACCAAAATGCCCATGAGGTGAGCACACCACAAGGGCATAAAAGGAAAGCCTCCAAATAGTGTTGCCTGCATCACCATGCCTGCATCACCATGCCTGCATCATCCCCTATAGTATTTCCACTATTTACAAATAGTGTTTCCACTATTTGCAATAGTGTTTCCAATAAAGTAATCCAAAAAGCACTTTCACTATTCACGACGACATTTTTCAGCGTCTGATCGAACTGAAAATATTCATGTGGGCTTAGAACATTTCCAGTACCCACCAAAATAATTTTCAACGCGAGCCGGAACAATTCCGGTTTAGTGATTTTCATCTGCGAAAAGCATCTGAAGCGGTTTCGGCAGCTCCGGAACATTTCCGGTTTTCATCCCAGAAAATTCCAGAAAGTTTCCAGAATGATTCTGGCATCCTCCAAGAATTATCAGGCACGTGCCGAAACCAATTTGACTTAATGGTATCCCCTGAAACAACTTTTCAGTTTTACCGAAACTGTTCCGGTGTTCTCTCTGCGGAACTTTTCCGCTGTCCGAAACTTTTCCGGTGTCCGAAACTTTTTTCGGTGATTTTCTCTCAGACTCCCTGTCTAGTATTCAAGAGATAGATGACCCTTAAGCGTGTGACCCTATAGGTTCGGTGAAGCATAGACATGACCCGGAACCCCTTCCGATCAATGATCAACATCGGAGCCGTGGACACCCATATTGATCCCTATACCCACACGAATGAATATTCGAGTGAACCTCCAGTTGCCGTGTGCTATTCCTGTTGCTTCACGATATGTTACAATTACCCGAGGTGAGACACGTTGGCATCCCCGTGGATCAACAACCTGTCCACTATGCCAGTTACCTCGTTGCCGGTATTGTTCTCTTTTCTCGTTCCCGTGTTCCGGCATCCCTGTGATCAAATCACCCTGTGTCTGGCCAGACGATGATGGATACCGTAACACCGAGAGGGCCCAGAGATATCTCTCCATCGTCGGAGGAGCAAATCCCAATCTTGAGCTATCAAGTTACTTGACATACTTTTCCATGAACCCGTAAGCCGCCGTAATAGCCACCCATTTACGGATGACGTTTAACAAACCCCAAAGTTCATGAAGCAAGCATGAAGAAACTCGATACTCTCATGGTCTGAGGAATCACGCAAACGTTAACCATCTCTGTGTTATTAACCATTAACTTATGACGAATGTATCTCATAGCATAACATCAATCGGGTCGATTCAACACAAATGTTCTTCTAACATTGTGCCCTCAAAATTGCCGGCATAGCCATGCCCATGATCAGGAAAACAGGATCATCATGCAATACTTGAGCCAGTCTTAGAGGCCAGACTAGGAATACATTTTACCGTTTATTATTCCACACGTGCATATGAGTCTTCCTCCGAGCCTCGTGGTTATTGTAGACTCGAGAACCATAGCAGTTATAGCATGGAACATAAAGCTAATTATGAACAGGGAGATAATCAATAACATATATTATTGTCTCTAGGGCATATCTCCTACAGAAAGATGTTTCTGTGGAGCCTTCGTCAGTTGAAGAGGAAGCTAATGACGGTGATCATGAAACTTCGGATCGAGTTACTATCTAACCTCGTAGGTCGACAAGGACACGTACTGCTCCTGAATGGTACGGTAACCTTATCTTAGAGGTCATGTTGTTGGACAACGATGAACCTACGAGCTATGGAGAAGCGGTGGTGGGCCCGGATACCGACAAATTGTTAGAGGCCATGAAATCCGAGATAGGATCCATGTATGAAAACAAAGTGTGAACTTTGGAAGTATTACCTGCAGGGCGAAAGGCCATTCAGAATAAATGGATCTTTAAGAAGAAGACGAACGCGGACAGTAATTAATGTTACCGTCTATAAAGCTCGACTTGTGGCAAAGAGTTTTTCACAAGTTCAAGGAGTTGACTACGATGAGACTTTCTCACCTGTAGCGATGCTTAAGTCCGTCAGTATCATGTTAGCAATAGCTGCATTTTTCGATTATGAAATTTGGCACATGGATGTCAAAACAGCGTTCCTTAATAGTTTCCTTAAGGAAGAGTTGTATATGATGCAACCAGAAGGTTTTGTCGATCCAGAGAATGCTGACAAAGTTTGCAAACTCCAGGGATCCATTTATGGGCTAGTGCAAGCGTCTCGGAGTAGGAATCTTCGCTTTGATGAGGTGATCAAAGAGTTTGGGTTTATACAAGTTTACGGAGAAGCTTGTATTTACAAGAAAGTGGGTGGGAGCTCTATAGCTTTTCTAATATTATATGTGGATGACATATTGCTGATTGGAAACAATATAGAATTTTTGGAAAGCGTGAAGGAATATTTGAACAAGGGTTTTTCAATGAAGGACCTAAGAGAAGCTGCTTTCTATTAGGCATCAAGATCTATAGAGATAGATCAAGACGCTTAATAGGACTTTCACAGAGCACATACCTTGATAAAGTTTTGAAGAAGTTCAAAAGGGATCATTCCAAGAAGGGGTTCTTGCTTGTATTACAAGGTGTGAAGTTGAGTAAGACCCAATGCACAGTGACTGCAGAGGATAGAGAAAAGATGAGTGTCATCCCCTATGCTTCTGCCATAGGCTCTATCATGTATGCAATGCTGTGCACAAGACCAGATGTTAGCCTTGCCATAAGTATGGCCGGAAGGTTTCAAAGTGATCCAGGAGTGGAACACTGGACGACGGTTAAGAATATCCTTAAGTACCTGAAAAGGACTAAGGAAATGTTTCTCGTTTATGGAGGTGATCAAGAGCTCGTCGTAAAGGGTTACGTCGATGCAAGCTTTTACACTGATCCGGATGACTCTAAGTCTCAAACCGGATACATATACATTCTCAATGGGGGAGCGGTAAGCTGGTGCAGTTCCAAGCAAAGCGTGGTAGCTGATTCTACGTGCGAGGCGGAGTACATAGCTGCCTCGAAGGAGGCAAAGGAAGGTGTCTGGATGAAGCAGTTCATGACAGATCTTGGAGTTGTGCCCAGTGCACTGAACCCAATGACTCTGTTTTGTGACAACACTGGTGCCATTGCTCTGGCCAAGGAACCAAGGTTTCACAAGAGGACCAGACACGTAAAGTGACGCTTCAATTCCATCCGCGATTACATCAAGGTGGAGGACATAAATATTTGCAAATTACACATGGATCTGAATGTTGCGGACCCGTTGACTAAGCCTCTTCCACGAGCAAAACATGATCAGCACCAAAATTGTATGGGTGTTAGATTCCTTACAATGTAAATCACATAGTGATGTGAGCTAGATTATTGACTCTAGTGCAAGTGGGAGACTGTTGGAAATATGCCCTAGAGGCAATAATAAATTGGCTATTATCATATTTACTTGTTCATGATACTTGTTTATTATCCATGCTAGAATTGTATTGATTGGAAACTCAAATACATGTGTGGGTACATAGACAACACTGTGTCCCTAGTGAGCCTCTAATATACTAGATCGTTGATCAAAGATGGTCAAGGTTTCCTAGCCATGGACATGAGTTGTCATTTGATAACGGGATCACATCATTAGGAGAATGATGTGATGGATAAGACCCAAACTATGAACGTAGCATATGATCGTGTCAAGTTTATTGCTATTGTTTTCTGCATGTCAAGTATCTGTTCCTATGACCATGTGATCATGCAACTCACTGACACCGGAGGAGTACCTTGTGTGTATCAAACGTCGCAACGTAACTGGGTGACTATAAAGATGCTCTACAGGTATCTCCGAGGGTGTCTGTTGAGTTGGCATGGATCAAGACTGGGATTTGTTACTCCGTGTGACGGAGAGGTATCTCAGGGCCCACTCGGTAATACAACATCACAACAAAGCCTTGCAAGCAATGTGACTAAAGTGTTAGCCACGGGATCTTGTATTACGTAACGAGTAAAGAGACTTGCCGGTAACGAGATTGAACTAGGTATAGAGATACCGACGATCGAATCTCGGGCAAATAACATACCGAAGAACAAAGGGAACTGCGTACGGGATTAACTGAATCCTTGACATCGAGGTTCAACCGATAAAGATCTTCGTAGAATATGTAGGAACTAATATGGGCATCCAGGTCCCGCTATTGGTTATTGGCCGTGGAGGTGTCTCGGTCATGTCTACATAGTTCTCGAACCCGCAGGGTCTACACACTTAACGTTTGGTGACGATATAAGTATAGTCGAGTTATTATGTTGGTGACCGAAGGTTGTTCGGAATCCCGGATGAGATCCCAGACGTGACGAGGAATTCCGGAATGGTCCGGAGGTGAAGATTGATATATAGGATGAAGGGTATCGAAGTCCGGAAGTGTTTCGGGGCATACGAGGGTTCGACGGAGTACCGAAAGGGGTTTCGGGGGGCCGCGGCAAGTGTTGGGGGCCTCATGGGCCAAGGAGAGGGGGCGCACCAGCCCACAAGGGGCTGGGCGCCGCCCAAGCCCCAGCCCACTCGGCTAGGAAGGGGCCCACACCCCCTAGGGCCGCCAGCCACCCTAACTTGGGAGGCAAGGCGCCTAAGGGGGGGGCACCCCAAACCCTAGCCGCACCCCCTTGGCCGTCGGCCCCTAGGGGGAACCCTAGGGCGCCCTCCCCTCCTCCCTCCCCCCTATATATAGAGAGGGAGAGAGAGGGCAGCCACACCATAACGTGCTACGGCGCTGCCCCTCTAGTAGTTCTTCTCCTCTCCATAACGCACGGCGAAGCCCTACTGAGATTCCACCACCAGCACCTCACCACGCCGTCGTGCTGCCGGAGGACTCGGGCTACTACTTCACCATCGCTCGCTGGATCGAGGAGGTGAAGGCGTCATCAAGCTGTACGTGTGTTGAACGCGGAGGTGTCGTCCGTTCGGCACTTGATCGGGAGTTCGCGGGACGGATCGTGAAGACGTTTGGCTACATCAACCGCGTTTCTTAACGCTTCCGCTTAGCGATCTACAAGGGTATGTAGATGCAATCTCTCCTCTCGTAAATGGCCATATCCTAGATTGATCTTGGTGAAGCATAGTAAATTTTTTGTTTCCCATGCAACGTTCCCCAACAGTTGCCATGGATGTAGATTTGGATGTCTGCTGCTACCCCGGAGCACCTCCCCCGCCTTGTCGCCGCCCGGCTGCACGCACCCGCGGCTGCCCCAAAGCACCTCCCTCGCCTTGCCGCCGTCCTGCTGCACGCACGAGCCGCCGCCACAGAGCACCTCCTCGTTCTGCCGCCGCCCCGTAGTGCTCCACCGCACCAACACCCTCGAGCTTCGTCGCTAGAGTAGGGCAGCAGGGACGGCGCTGCTACTGCTCCAGCGCAGCGCTGAAGGCCGGCCAACGCCCACATGTGCCCTTCGTCGACTCCGTTGACGTGCTCGCCGACAAGGACCTGATTGCTTTTTATTTTATTTTACAGGGATCCGATTGCTTCTAAAAAAATTGTAGGGACACAATTTTATTTCAATATATATTTGGACCCCACTTGTCATAAGTTGTGCACGACCGACTTAATGGCAAACCTAATGGTCAACCTAACGAGTGGACCCGAGCTGTAATAAAATGGTTTAAAGTTTAATCACACAACAATTTGGATTTTTTTGAACAGCCAACCAAAATAGTGGTAGCAAGGAAACTGAGAAAAGTGGTAGTTTTTCGTAACCATGCCCCGTAATGTGGTAGTTTTTTGCCATTTACTCTGATATTTCTCGTCCTCAATATACTGCCATTTTTGTAGTTTTAATTTTTTGCTTAATGGATATCTGTTTCACACGTCAAAAGTATCACTATTACAACGGCTTTATTGGTGACCATGACATACATCATTGTTGGCTGCAGCGCTTCAGCGGACCAATGAAGCTTGTAGCTGGTGTTAACAAAGTTAAGTGAATTCGCTGAAATTAAATCAACAAGGGCTGGAACCTTTGCCCAACAATTAACTGGTCAGGCCAGATAAAATATTATCAAATGCTTAACCAATATTGTATACAAGTGCTTATATATAGAAAAAATATTTGCAACGACCACGTGTAGTTACTCACAGTTTGTTTTGTATATTCTAAGTAGTATCTATCATATTATAGTGTATGTACGTGTAGTATGTAGTATATAAGAATGTTTAGATAGTATATATATTACTTTTTTGATAGTATGTATCATATTTTGAGCATACTACTTTTTACGTTCAAATATATATGTATTTCACAAATATAAGAAAAAACTACAGGCTCACTTGCAATTTTTTCATATAACTCACTTTGAAGTATCTTAGATACAGTATATTAACATACTAAAAATGATGTATACTATTACATTATTACTCCATATTTTTAAGTCCCGTAAATTTTATTCTAAGTCAGAAGTGAAAAGAGAATATAAGAAAATGTATGTCAATAAAAATATATATTTTACGTGGCATAAAATTACGAACATAAAACACAGTATAAAGTATACATATAAATGTAAATTTTGTGGTTTTATGACTCATATCGTACTTTTATTATGCCGAATTTTATGTAGTGAAAGAGTATGAAAGTAACTATTTGTATACCAAATGTAAATTTTGTATTAAGCAGTTATAAAATTACCTCGGATGCAAAATAACTCATTTTGCACTTGAATGATGAATAGTGTTTATATATATCCTACCACTTAGGGGTAGTTACCCCATATGTCCCACATACCATCATGTGGTAGTATATAGACTATTTTATTATTTTAAGTATGTTGATATATTATATATAAGATACTTCAAAGTGAGTTAAATGCAAAAATTGGAAGTCGACCCATGATTTTTATTATATTTGTGAAATACGTATATATTTGTACATAAAAAAAGTATACTCAAAGTATGAGACATACTACCAGAAAAATAATATATATACTACCTAAAAATTCATATATACTACATACTACGTGTATATACTCTCCGATTTGATAGATAGTACATACAACATACAAAATCCAAGTGGTGGTAACTACCACCGGGTGGTAGGAAACATTTGTCCTATATATTTATTTATATAGAGCTTATGTATATATAATATAGTTTCATGCTTCATACACACATCACTTAGAAAACTATGAACTTAATTACGAGAGAAAGGTGGACAATTAATATTTTCATTGTGATCAACTAATTTACAAATGTGTCCTCCAAAATCTAACCCACCTGTAAACAAAATCTACTTGTAATAAAACTCGTAAGCATATTCGTTACAATTCTAACAAACTTCATGTTGATATGCCATCTTAGAGCTATCATGCAGAACCTTTGTGTACTTTACATTTAGTTATTTTATAATGAGCCTTGCTGTAACTTTATTGACACCAATGACTCTACCTGTAACTATAGTCCCAATTTTCATTCATCACTGGCAATGCTTCTCGTGCGGTGACAAAGATGGGGCGGCGTGCTATCTACAATATCGACAACGATGAGTCTTGACTGCAAGGTGCATCATGGTCTCGATGCTGGATACTGTTTAATGGGCGCGCACAAGAAGCTGGCGTTGTCCGACGTCGTGGTGATGTCGACGACAGAAGGGTCTGGCAAGATCAGTGCATTGATTGCTACTGAAGATGGGATTGTGGAAGAAGGCAGAGACGAATTCTACAACGTGCACATACAGTGCATGCTGAGGGTCTGCTAGACCGGTTGGTGCTCCCGGCTAGCTGGTGGGCGGTTTGGTGAGGTCACCGGATTTCTTGGTGTGTGTGGCGCGAGGTCGGGGCACATCATCAATCTTGTAGGTAGGGCGACAATTTATGCCAGGAAAGTGGCTATGAATTGATCTACGTATTTATTTTGTAAGGTATTTTTGAATAATGCAATAAAGAAAAAAAAATCACTGCCAATGCTCTCTTGAAAATTATGTTCTTTCCGGTTCATCATCATCACATTTTGATTATAAAATCATGATCATTATAGACTCTTTCTTAATCTACATGAAATTAAACTACTCATATCAGGTGCTACATATGTTAGTTACTTAACTCACCATCCTAGCCCTTATTGAGTGTGGGTGGAACTTGAAGAATTTTTTCAGCATACTTCTATTCACACAACATGCGAATAACATACATGGAAATAGATGTCTTAGAATTTTCAAACCAAATATGCATATAACTACGGACTCAGAAACCAACCAAGGGAGAGGCTGGGTTGCATACAGTGCATGCAATGTGTTCCGGGTTCTCCAATTGAAGTCTCCTTGCGATATGCATTGGTGTGGATGGGTAAGGCGCAGATTAAATAGCAAAAGACGCAAAAAAAAAAGGTATGCGTGGAGGAAAAAAATGGAGGGGAGTACCTCCAGCCAGTTCTTTTTTTTTTTTGAAAAATATCGCGCATATACCAATTATACCAAATCTCTGTACATACAAGATGTCGCAACGACATCTAGGATGCACACAAGCAAAAAAAAGGAAAACAAAACAAAGGCCCCGCCAGCGATCGACTTTTCTCAGGCAACCGCACACAAAACATCACCAAATACAACACACGGAAAACATAAAAGGTCTCCAAAAGCAACGCCTCCAAGAAGGAAACAGTGCACAAGCACCATCGTTGCCCAATCCAAGATCTTAGGTTTTCACCTTGAAGAAGTCCGAACTCTCAAAACAATTTACTTCAGCAAGACAATTGCCAGGCACAACCAATGAAGGCCAGACCTTGGGTTTTATCCTGAAAGTCACAGCTCGGCACTCGAGTAGCACTACCAAAAATGAATTACTCCGGTGCTGCCACCCCCACTTGACACTGCCGCTCTTGAGAATTACCAAACACCTGGCTGACTCCATCGCCTCGAAGGCTTCGTTCGTTTAACCGATCCTTCGATATCAGCCACCATGACCTTCTCCACAACTGTCTACATCATAGAAATCGAGAAGCCGACATGTCCCATGGTGTCAACAGACAGTAGAGCTTCGAGCCACACCATCATGGAACCTCCTAGGCTGATATGGCGTGCACGACCGAATTCTATGCGATCCAGATATCTTGGGCAGGATCTCCGGCAGCAGTTCCGGAACACGTCGATGACCAAATCGAGGAGGACTGATCATGTAGTACGTTGCAATGATACAAATAGAGCACGAGGACAACCACGGCAGCAGGCTCCCACGCCGCACCGATCCGGCCCGCCGCCGCTTGCCTGTCAACATCCATGGCCTGGAGCCTGCCGACCAGAGGCCCAGGTCACGTCAGCCGACGAGGCACACAACCAACAACAACTTTTTACCGAGCTCCACCAACCCACCCAGATCAGATCGGAGGGATTGGCAGCCCAAGCCATCGCTGCAAGCCGGGGCACCACCGGGCGGAGCGCCCCACCACACCTGTCATGAGCAGCGCCACCGCCGCCAAATCGGAGCCTCGCCGCAACCAGATTGTAGTTGCGCCGCCGCTAGGAAAGGAGAGGAGTCGCGCCCATGAAAGGCCCCGCCGCCGCCGGCACTGCCCGGGCTTCGCCCAGTAGAGGCGACAAGGGAGAGGTGCTGGAGGGGAGGGCCGGCGGCCGGTGGGACTAGGGTTCCCCCGAGCCGCCACTACGAGTGACGCGGGGGTCCTTTTTCTTTCTTAAGTTCACACAGACGTGTGTATATGTTTACTTCCTACAAAATTTAATCTCAACTAGCCGGTTTATTGTACTCCTTCCATTTTATATACAAGACGGAACACCATTTCATATTTTTAGGTCTAACTTCGACTATTAATTTTATTAGCAAAAGGTGAGTTATATGCCACAAAAGGTATGTCATTGGATGCACATTTCAAAGTACTTTTCGATGATATATTTTTGATGACATATAACCCATATTTTATTATCAAAATTACAAGTCAACATTTGACACAAAAACCGAAGTGAACTTGTATACTGAGATCCAACACACAAAGATTTTTTGAACATGGTTTCACGTGCATCCATTATTGTTAGCGAACGTGTGTTCGTGTGTGCATAGATAGTGCTCCTAGTGGTGTACATTGTAACGCTATCTAGCACCTAGTCTCTAGTTTGGTTATGTGTGAGTTAGTTGAGCCAACGCCCTCTGGTTCACTATCCTCACTCTGGTTCTGACATGGTATGAGCCATCTAGATCCAAACTTCCGCTACTTCCCATCCCCTCCCTGCGACCATGAGCTCCTCTCACTCTTCCTCTGGCGGCTCTGACTCCGACTAGGACTTCGACCTGCCCGTTGCAATCTAGACCCTCCCCACCCCCCAAACAATTCTGATTGCTTTTATGCTCGAAGTAGTTTGGAGATCCGATTTTGTTTTCCTTGTTAAGCATATCACACGTGTCATTTCTTTGCGAAACTTCACATCTGAATAGAACAATCCATCTAGTTTGGTAACCTTGAATTTTTGAATTGTTTGATATTTTGCCTTTTTATTTTGGGTGCGTGGAACCACATTTACCATTGCATTTTCGAGATCCAATCATCTAAAAAAAATAGATGACGTGACTGAACATGGTGTCTCTCTGACTGCCTCCAGTTACTAGATGGAGTATATAAGATTGCGATGGAGAATCTTTTTAGGTGGCATGCCGAAAGGGAACACGTACAATGAAAGAGATGTTTGTCTTAGAATTTTCAAACCTCTACATAACTTCTTGAATAAAAAAATCTTAATTAATGAACACATTTGTGCCACAATACTGAAAGTGACAGTTATATCACGTGAATTTTGCATTCAGCGTTCCACTGTGTCTCCAGTATTATACACGTGTACCATTTAGGGGCCTCTCCTGTTGTATCTATAAAGCCACCCAGTTCACAAGGAATGCATCAATAACCTTAGCATTATCATAAAGAAGTGATCAGCTGAGCTCCATCGTTCTCCAACAATGGCAGCCTCCGTGGAGACTCGCCACCGCCCACACCCGCAGCCTGCAATGAACGACAACCAGGGCAGCCACCGGCTTTACCACCCCACTGTCTGGGGGGACTTCTTCCTCGGTTTCAGGCCATTCACTCCGACGCAGGTGAACTAAATTTATTTAGCACACACCAGTGTTGTACTTTCCTGTTGGAGGCTGGCATCAAATGAACTAGCACTACTTCCATTGCACAACTCTAAATAGATGTACGATATGCATAAATTAGACAACTTAATGTTTAACGTACAATACAACACAAATCATGTAGTATCCTTTTGTTTGAAACATATTTTCATGTAAAATGGACTATCGAAGCATAACCTCGGACACTGTGCAGGTCTAAATGTCTAAGACAACATGTATTGGGACACCAAGTGAGTACTAATGTTACATGCTCTTGCAGTGTCTTTTCATGAAAAACAAGGCTGAAGTAATGAAAGAAGAGCTGAGGACAACAATAGTAGATTCGGGTTCTGTTGATCTGCCCCAGAAGCTTGAGCTTGTCGATACTTTACAACAGCTTGGTTTGGATTACCATTATGGGAAGGAGATCAATGATTTGCTGTGTGGGATTCATGATGCCGGCGATGAAGCCAGTGATCTTCACATGGTGGCCCTTCGTTTTTATTTGCTCAGGAAACAGGGATTCAATGTTTCACCAGGTATAACAAACATAATTAGAATCTCAAAGACGTTGATAGGTGAGATTTTCTAAAAACAGTTGTCCTAATAGAATTATGTACTATACATGACAACGCTGCAGATGTATTCGTAAAGTTCATAGATGCCGAAGGAAATATTACCTGCAACGACACAAGAAGCCTCTTGGCCATGTACAACGCTGCCCATGTTCGAACCCATGATGAAGAAGCACTCAGCAGCGCGATCGCTTACACAGGAGACCATCTCCAGCGTGCCATGGAGCAACAAACACTTTCACCATCAATATTGCTCGATCAGGTGCGGCGCACGCTGGAAACACCACTTTTCAGGAGGCCTCGAAGAGTTGAAGCGCGACACTTCATCTCAGTTTATGAGAGAATGAGTACAAGGAATGAGGCCATTTTGGAGCTTGCAAAGCTGGATTTCAGTATTCTGCAAGCTCTGTACTGTGAGGAGCTGAGGGCTCTTACTCTGTAAGTGACTCTCTATGATGAAATCTGCCAGTATGTCGGCAAAATTTCACCTTCTTTCCCTTGGTGCAATTTATATTTCTTCACTAAACTCTAAGGCCATACACAACCCCATGCCCCTTAACTCTTGAAATGGGTTTCATGTATACCCTCCCTCGTACCATTACAATCTAAGCTCACGGTGTGTTTGCAGGTGGTGGAAAGAACTGCAACTCCAAGACCATTTGAGCTTTGCACGAGACAGGATGGTGGAGATGCACTTTTGGATGCTAGGAGTTTTATTTGAGCCACAATATTCATATGGACGAATCGTGCTCACAAAGTTCTTCACATTTATATCGATATTCGATGACATTTATGACAGCTACAGTACCTTAGAAGAAAGCAAGCTCCTCACCATGGCAATGGAAAGGTCTCTATATAGCTGCGTGAGCTATGGCGGGTTTAATAACCAATTAATGTGTTGCTTGATACTAATTCTAGAACAACTATCCATTCTTGTTAGGTGGGATGAGCAAGCCACTGAACAGCTCCCAGGTTACATGAAGTTCTTCTACGACAAAGTACTCGCTACCATGAAGGTTATAGAAAAAGATTTGGATAGTCAAGGAAACAAGCATGCAGACTATGTAAAAAAGCTAGTAAGTTGATGTCTCATGAACATGTTTAATTAAAGAAAAATAAATCGTTAAATACTTGCATAAGTTCATTATGTATGGAACACAACTAGCACTATGGTACGAATCCCCTGAATCGCGTGTAGGAATTGATGCAGGGCCACTTGCATGCGTGTACAAGTATATAAAAGTGATGAAATCATCAAGACTCTTCATAAATTTGAAATTTAAAATATTTTAACTCATAAACAGGGCACTATGGTTCATCTTAACTTTTGGCTTTGTTTCACAAAGCCTACAAAACTAATATCTTAATATTTATTGATAAAATTTATCACCTATATACTATGAAGCTTATGATTTCTTTATGTTTGCTCCTAAAAAAAGTCTGCTACGTGAAAGAAATATGTATATGGATGTCGACAATGAACTTTCCCATGGAAAATAAATGTATCATTGTACCTGTGCAGCTAATCGATGCTACGAAATGCTACTACAACGAGGCAAAATGGCGTGAGGAAAGCGACACACCAGTTACTGTTGAGGAGCACCTACGATTCTCGGTGCCTAGCTCTTGCTGCATGCATGTTGCATGCCTTGCCTTCGTTGTCATAGGGGCGAGCGTTGACGCCATCGAATGGGGGATGACCTATCCCAAAATCATGCGAGCTTCTTGCGTCATCGGCCGTGTCATCAACGATGTGGCTTCACACGAGGTTACATACTTACAACTGAAAATATATGTCATGCTTTATTTTATTTGCAGTTTTGGTTCATGGATAAGTTTGGGATCCCTTTAGTTTGTAGTTTGTTGCTTTTATTTGGTGGTGAATATCATGCAAAAACATAATAAATCCTAGTTGTGTGCAACATGATATCTATGCCAATTAAAAGCCAATTAAGTAAATTGATGTAATCCCTCCATTCCGAAATAGTATCTAAGACTCTAAACACGTATATGTATATATTGTTGTAAATTATAAACTTACAGAACTTAAAATGTATTACATGGTAAATCCAGTGATATTATTGCAGTTGAGAGATCTCAAATAATTTCGTATATAAAGACAGTGCCCTCAGAGAAATTTGGCAAAATATTTTCTAGAACACCATCTATTTTGGAACGGGGATAACAGTTAACTGGTCATACAAACCACTTGCAAAAATATTGGTTAACTAATAGAAAAGTTATTTAACTAGAGAGGGATAACCTCTTGTCTATCAATTGATGCAAGTAGCCATATTAATAGAAGGTATTATCACTTTGTTAATATGACCATTTTTTCTCTCATAAATCAGCGAGAACAAGAACAGAGCTCTGGCAAGAGGCCTGTGATGTCCACGGTGGAAGCTTGCATGGAGGAGAACAACTACACTGCCAAGGAAGATGCATACAGAAAGCTCAGGGAGCTCATAGAGGGGTCATGGATGGACATCGTTGAGGAGCTACTCAAGTCAGCCGCCACACGGCCGGCAGCGCCGCTCCTAGAGGCGGTGGTGAATTCAACACGGATGTTGGACTTCTTGTACAAGGATCAAGACGCGTACACTGATCCACAAGCTCTCAAAGTGGTAGTAGATTCTATATATGTAAATCCTATATAGATAAAAGTATTTCAATTTGTATATGCAAATAACCGTGCTATGAGAAACCATATAACTCACCACTCATGTATCATGCACCGTATCCGCGATAAAACTATGAGAAAAAATGTATTACAGCTACCCCGTTAGTGAAAGAATTATTGTACTCCAATTGTGCTTCACACAAATTTGCGCGTCCAAACAATCAGGTTCATTTATGCTTTACCAGTCAATAGATACCAACTGCTAAGGACCACTAGTACAATGATGGTAGTGTGTCGTAGTCGGTGTTAAAGAAAATATGCATCTGCTGCTCACACCGGTTTTAGCAAATGCATTTTAGGTACATGCTTTCGTTTTCTAGGCAATCAATTCTGCCCAAAGGGAATGCATTCGCTTGGTGTGGACTTTCCATTGTCGCTACAGAACCATCCATGGGAGGCCACCTGAGGAATCTTTTGTGCGGCCACTATGAAATCGAAATCGATAGACGCAGCTCGGCTACTAACTTCATGAAAAATATGTTTTCCGTGGCCAAAAGTTTCTGAAAACAAAACCTAGCTATCTGTTGGCCAAACAAGTTGACGAATGGAAAGCTACATTTGTTAGTTACAGCAGACATTGTCACTGTTACAATGGCTTTATTGGCGACCACAACATACCATTATTGTTGGCTGCAGGGCTTGAGCGTACTAATTACGGATGCTTGTAGCTCCTTCTAAAATGCCATCAAGTGTGCTTACGTATAACCATCTGAAGATTTCTTCGTCATCAATATCAATCAAAAATATTAGTCTAATGGGTGATCGTGTAATCTATAGCAAAAGAACCCGTGCGTTGTAAGGGGAGGAAAAAACTCGTAATCTTCAATGGCTATGATCACAATTTTGCTGCATCACCGAGATACACTATCACCCTTTTTTTCATTGCGTGTGCGAGCCCAGGTGGGGTGGGGGGGGGGGGGGGGTTCCCATACGTATTCTTCCAGCCGCTATCGTGTGGGCCAGCCTAGGTGAGGGGATTCCCCTGTCTAAAACGTAGCGAACTAGCGTGTACCCCCTCCTGCCTTCGATCCTGTTTTGGGCCGGCCCATTTTGGATTACTTCCTCACCGGTTTTGGGAAGGTTCTAGAACCTTTACTAAACCGTTTTTTTATTTTTCTTTCTTATTTTCCTTTTCTTTTTTGACTTTATTTCAACTTATTTTTTCTTTTACTTTTTTCCTTTCTTTTGCTTTTTTCCTTTCTTCAATTTTTCTTTCACTTTCTTTATTTTGAACACCTTCTAACATTTTCAAATATTTTCATGAAATCATGAACAAATTTTGAAAAATATGTACATTTTTATAAACTCGTGAACAAATTTGAAATCATGAACACGTCTAAAATTTGTGAACATTTTTATAAATTGACGAAGATTTTTTGAAATCATGAACAGGTTATACTATTTGAAAATATGTTTATACTTTTTTTATTTTTTTAAACATTTGTTTGAATCTGTGAACATTTTTAGAATCGAAGAACATTTTTTTGGAAACTGGTGGAATAATTTTTGAACATGAAATTTTGTGATTTAATGAACAATTTATGAAATGCATGATCATATTTTGAGTCAGTGAACTATTTTTTAATTCAGGAAGAATTTTGAATAATTATTTGAAAATTCATGATTTTATTGAATTTGTGAACTTTTTTTTAAATTTAATTAACTTTTTTTAATACTTGAACCTTTTTTTTATAGAATCTGGAACATTTTTTATTACCCGAACATTGTGTACAAAATCGAGAAATGTTGTTTAAAAACCACGAACATATTTCTGAATGCACAAATATTTTCCGATTTATTGAACATTTTACTTACAAATTCCTAAATTTTAAATTTCGGTACTTTTTTGAAGTCCCAATTTATTTAAAGTAGAAAAAAACAAAAATGAAAAAAAAAATGGAAAATCAAATTTAAAAATAGGCCACTCGCACATGGGTCGGCCGAAACTGGCGCGCTGCATCTTCTCTCAACACAGAGCGCCGTATAGGAGGTCCCTACTGCACGGGCCGTCCAGGTGGGGGGATTCCCCTCTGCGAAACGTTTTTTTGTCACTTACAGGTGGCATCAGTGGGTAATATTTTGTAATTTTGGCCAATTTGATGACGGATGGCTAGAAGCATCCATTTATTAGAAGGTATATATAGATTAGGGCGTACATCTTCTTTTTAAGAAAACTATTAGTGTACGTGTGTGAGAAGATCCGGCTCAAAGTTCATAACCCAGCTAGTCATCTACCAGGTGCCTAGATAGGCAATGAAGAGCAACTCCAGCAAATGCAATATTAATCCGCCCTGCATAATCGTTTTAAAGTTTGCCCTTAAACGATTCTGCGGGCAGCTAAGCCTCGGTGCAAAACAGATCTTGCAACACATACGTCAAATTTAAAAACATAAACATACTTTCGTTCCCGCTACATAGTTTTTTCAAAATTTGTGTGCACCGAAGTATTCAGCGACCACATGTTTTGCCCAATCGTCGTTCATGTTGACCATGGCGACATCGTCCTCTTCGCCTGCGATTCCAACAATGTTGATGGATACCATAAATTCTGCTCGGCTGCTGTATTGGCTTTCCATGGGCGTCGCTAACCTCGCAGAAGGGTGGGCGCAAGTTGGGCCAGGTGCACGGGAACAACAACCTCGTTTTCTGTTTTATTTTTCTATCACCGTTCTTTTCTTTTTTGTGCTTTTTTAACTTTTTTATAGGTCCAGACATTCTAAATAAATATATTACAAAAATCTCTCTACATAAAACATTTTAAAATGTTGATATAGCATTTGAAAAATATTAAATATGTATAGAAAAAATGTTTATCATGTATACGAAAAATATATATATAAACTAAATTTTGTATAAAAAAATTGATCATCTATTTAAAAAATGTTAATCAAGAATTTTGAAAAAAAGTTGATGACAAATGTTAATTAAGCATTCGGAAAATGTTAAATGTGTATAAAAATATGTTAAATGTGTATAGAAAAAGGGTTCACCATGTATTTTTTTTATCATGTGTATAAAAATGTTAATCTAGCATTTGATTTTTTTTTAAATGTGTATAGAAAAATGTTGACTATGTATTATAAAATGATGGACAATTTTGATCATGTATATAAAAATATTAATGAACCATTTAAAAATATATTAATGAACCATTTAAAAATATGTTTAGAAACAATATTGACCATGTGTTAAAAATTGTTAAAATTAAATTTAAAAAATATTAATCAAGCATTTCAAAAAAGTTAAATGTGCATACAAAAATGTTGACCATGTATTAAAAAAAATGTTATTCTTGTATTTGAAAAATGTTAATCAAGCATTTGGAAAAGTTTAAAAGTGTTTATAGGAAATATGTTGGACATGTATTAAATAATGTTAATATTGTATTTGAAAAATGTTAATCAAGTATTTGAAAAAAATATTGACCATGTGTTAAAAATGTTGAATTTGATTGGAAAAATTTAAATGTGTATTAGAAAAATGTTGTTGACATATACCAAAAATGTAGAATGAAAAGCAAAAGAACAAATAGAAAAAATCAAAACCAAAAAAGAAAAAAAACAATAAAAAACCCAAGAAAAAATAAAATGAAAAATAAAACCTTTAACGGGAGATGCCCTGCTGTTGTGATGACTGTATTCACCTAATCATCCGTGCACAGGTTGATGAGATCATTAAGTTGGATCGCAATCTCAAAATTATCACAATCACCATCAAAATGATGGATAGTGTGTGACTCCAGAAGCAAAAATATGGCTGAACTTGATTTCTTCTTCCTACTCTCAGATTTACAAGTAGCAGTATCATGTACAACAACTTTTGTCCCTTTAGAAATGACAAGGTATGAGTTCCTAATCGACGTATCTGAAAGTCTTTGCGATCTGCAGTTGGTTGCACTGTCACATTGGCAATTTTTGAACAATTTGCAGTAAATACAGAATATTTATGTTTTAATAAAATCCACCATCTATTAAATACTTCCTCCATTCCTAAATATTTGTCTTTTTAAAGATTCAAATACGGACTACATACGGAGTAAAATGGATGAATCTACACTCTAAATTATGTCTATATACATCCGTATGTAGTCCGTAGTGAAATCTCTAGAAAGACAAATATTTAGAAACGGAGGGAGTAGATGGTAAACAAGTTCTTAATACATGATGAACATTTTATCAGTAGAAGGTGGATATTTTTAATTAATAAATATTCTTTTTAATTGTATAAATCATTTTGGAGTACACTATGAACAATTTTTAGTGCACAATAAACATTTGCTTACTTACAATACGAACATTTTTTAATATACATGATGAATACACACAATAAACAATTTTTTTTATTATGTGATAAACTTTTTCTAATCTGCGATGAAGATTATGTTAATTTATGAACACTCTTTGTAATTAATTGAATATTTTTAACACATAATAAAATTTAGATAACATGATTTTTTTTAAGTATACAATGCAAATTTTCTAACACATGATCGACATTTTCTGATATTAATTAAAAGTATGAATATTTTCCAAATATATAACTTATAATTAGAACATTTTCAATATCTATTGAAAGGATAAAAAATAAAATAAAATAAATCCGGTGAAATCGTGCGTTGGCATGACCCATGACAATGAAAATTTCTGAATGTTTGCTTGCGTGTATATGTAAATGACCGACTAAGTGAGTATCGTAATAACACGTGTGCACGTTTTGTGGGTGCACGCATGTGTTTGTGTGTGCGCGGGCATTCATGCATGTGTTAAGGCATCTCCCCAGTTCAGCAACCTTATGTCCTTATCATCTTCCTTATTTACTACGTGATAGCTTAGGATCTGGATGCCTTCCCCATATATATATACCGAACGCATGTTCTAGCAATGTTGGTCTATGCCTCACTGATCCCAAACACTTTTCTCTAGAATTGTCATCATCTTACCATTTTCTTCATATGCTTGATTACTTGTAGACATGGAAGAGAATAGAAAGTTTTCAACAACATCGGAGATAGGTACTTTGACTGGCCTTGTGAACAGACCTCACATTGCTTATGAAAAATCACAACTTATGGAATGATGGAGTCTTGATAAACAAGCAAGATATTTTCCTGGCAACTTTTCGTTGCCAAGTCTTCTTGCATGCATAGCCTCCCCAATGTTGAACTCCTTAGCCAACTCTAAAATTTTACTCATCTAAGTTCTCAATCCCACTATCCGATAGTGTTGGTTTTCCTATATACTAGATCATTGATGTAGCACGTTGCCGCGCCCGTCAATTTGAAATTTTGCATCATAGAGATTTACAAAAAAAATTAACTGAAAGGAGTCACAAAAATGCGTGTATCTGTGTGTGCGCTCGTGTCTAGGAGAGCGAAAGTGTTAAAAGTGTGTCGGATGGTGAAGTAGAATACAGTTTGTCGAGTGCTTGATGAAAGCCAGAGGGTATAAAGTGGCTAGAAGAAATATGCAAACACTGATATAAATTATAAAATGGAACCTAACTGAAGAAATAAAGTATAGCTGAGTTAAATCCAAAAAGATTAGATGGAGAAGGATACCAATAAAACCACATGATGTTACATATATAGATGAAGCAAAGTAGTAACATACTATTCAGCTCATAGAAAGAGGTCACACGTTAGTTTACCTTGTCATGCATTATGCAAATGACAAAGTTTCCAATAAATTAAACTACATCTAAGATTTGTAATAACTTGACAATTTATTATGAATGATAAATATAAACACTATGATAGCACATCATTTTATAATTTCTAATATGCTATTGAAGCATCACTCCAGTAGGTTAATTTTCATTGAGGCAATTATCAGTATGTGCTAGCTGGAGATCTTCACTCAGGTCAAAAATATCTGATCCACATAATGGGCAATGCACTTAATAAGTTGCCTCAGACCTCATATAATCCATTTTATTTCTTTCGACGGGAGATGCCCTGCTGTTGTGATGATTGTATTCACCTGATCATCCGTGCACAAGTTGGGTCCCAATTTCAAAATTATCACAATCACCATGTTCAAAATGATGGATTGTGTGTGATTCTAGAAGCACCAATACCACTGGATTCGAGGAGTGATGTTCTACACAATCTGCAGTTGAACTTGATTTCTTCTTGCTACTCTCAGATTTACATATAGCAGCATCGTGTACAAAAACTTTATTTTCTTCAGAAACGAAAAAGGTATGAGTTCCTAATCCAGGCACCTTGAAGTCTTTGCGGTTCACAGCTGCTTGCGTCGTCACGTTGGCACTGGGAAAGCTGACATGCCGCGGTGAGCGCCGCCAATCAAGTTGAAGATTCGAAGAGGGGTGTTGTGCCATCAGGTTGCCCGTGTGAGAGAGGTGCAAGGAAGGTGAGGGAAATTGTTACAAAAGGGTGCATATGGCTGGCATGTCAAAGAGAGAAGAGAGGTCGGGGAGGGGAGGATGCACCGTGAGAGAGGGAGATATATCGCATTGACCACCTTTGGTTGACTAAATATATTTTATAGTTGGGCCATGGGAGATGCTACACCTATGTAAGGTTTGATTAACGTAACATTTTAGGTGGCATTTTTTGCTTGGAAGAAATTAGGGGAGGAGGGCTCACCTAGTTGAATTCATGGGGTGGTGGAGAGATTAGTTTGGAAGATTATGTAACAACTTCGTAAGAATTTCGTGGGTGCATAGGCCCATTCAACTGCCAAACACGGATTTTCCCACTAGAGTAGCACCCTTCTAGGACAGCTCGTCCACTCGATGAGATATATAGCGCTAATGGAAATCAAACGGCTAGAAATTATAGATCACAAAAATGGAGGGCCCCAAATGTGGAAGGCACGAGAGGGTTGGGATTAGTCTGAGTTTTACAGTCCTAAAATTAATACCTTCTTCCAGTGAACATTTCTCTTATAATATATTTCATCTACACTTACTTTGCTTCGACTCAATTGCTCGTTTGCATGGAAGACACTGGGAAGCTTAGACTAACCTTGCAGACCAATGAAAACCCTGCATGATGTGATATCTAGATGTGCCGATCCAACATTGTCTCGCACATGGGATCTGACAATGTGAAGTTATTAGAAATATAGCTTCCGAAATACGCATTGTCACCTAAACCACTCATTCCTAGCTACGCCATAAAGGGATCAAACGTGGAGAGCTATCAAACATGCCTTTATTTATGATAGCTGAGGATCTGGATAATTTCCCCATATATTTATATTTGCTCCTCTAGTATTGTTGGTCTATATTGTCAGCCTGAACATTTTGTTGTATATTTTCGCAAGTTTTGTAGTTGTTTGATTACTTGTAGACATGGAATATATAGGGAAATCTACACATACATCTCTACTCAAGCATCATATAAATACAAGAGACATTGTTTCCTTGCCATCTACATTTACTTAGTGCCACATGATACCCGAGGATCTAGATCATTTCCCAATACATACCAAGTTCCTCCTGTAGCATTGCTGGTCTATGTCGTCATCCCAAGCATATTGCCATTCACTTTGTTGTTGTTTGATTACTTGGCACGGAAGACATTGCGAAGTTCACAACAACATCAAACCTAATCATGATGACCCAAGCATGTCTCACAAGAATCATTTCATTACAAGAAACATTGTCTACAGTGCCATAATGTATGAAAACACACTCACTTGAGTACAACAAAAACAGGAGTTAACATTGTTCATCAAGTAGAAAAGGAGAGATTAAAAAATAAAATAACATAGTGCCAGAACAGATCTATTGTCACGGAAATAAATTATTCTTGAGCATGAAACATAAATCCAACCAAATAACAAGTTTTAGGTAAAATGGCTGGCACAACCACGATTACTTTTGAAAACGTCCGTACGAAGGACTGTGTCACCATGGCACCGGATCTTCATTTATCATCTTCGCAGATGGCTGCAACATGAACAACAAAAATGTTCAAGATACTTAGAACATAAAGAGAACAATATATTATACTAGATGGTACGCCACACTAGGCTGCGTCTATACATGCAACATGTGGGCTTGGTCATGTAGTGTTGGTCTCGACCAGACGTGTATCATTCTTTTAATCTTTTTTTCTGCTGGGAGATGGACCGTGCACCCTTAAATATTACGCGAGATGTTTTTTTGCTAAAATTAAAAAATATATTATACCAATGAGAATCAATCTTTGGTTGAATGGTCATGAGGGTGGTTGTATCCCCAGCTCATCAAGGATCAAACCCCAATTTTTAACACCTGCGTGTCTCAAAGGCGAAATATTATTTCAATGAGAGGCGATGTTCCCATCGATCGTGAGGCGCCTCTGACGACTACGTCAATATCAGGACATGTGAGTTCAATCTCCGAATATGCTCATAGAGGTAACAATAGGGTGTGAATAAGTGCGTTCATATGGAGTGTATATATGTGGGTGTCTCCTTTTGTACCATGCTTCCAATTTTTTATAGCAATAACCATGGTGGAGAACCCACACACCACCTGCTGACCCAGCTATATATATACAAAGCAAAGGAACAGCTCAACTTCATCAAATAAACAACACGATGTCTAGCCGACGACCCAACACCCAGGCCCAGCAGACAGAGGCAGTAGCCTAACCAACCAGACAGCGAGTCCCTCGAGCACAAACTGAACCAAACTGAACGATAATTAAATTCGGTGCCTAGACTCATCTACACCCGGTGAATCAAAAAATTCCGATTTGTTTGTGGTCCTAGATGCTCAAACGCATGATGTTCGTGCAAAAAATTGGGTGTTTGGACATTCGAGGAGCTCGTGTTAAAAAAGACAAAACAAGGTGTGACAGTGCTATTTTTAAAAGTTTCTCAAACACCCTAAATTTGTCTTTTTTACCACGAACTCCTCGTATATCCAAACTTCACCAAATTTCGCACGGGCTTCACGCACATGAGCATCCTGCACCACAAATTAATTTACTGTTCACACCCTGGCTCATTGAGCCTATATATCCAACTGTTTTACTCGGTGTTCACAATGCAATCACGCGGCTGAATAGCTCCCTCTTCTTTACTACCAGCTCTGTATCATATGCTTAAAAAAAGGCTCTGTATCATACAAATAGGGTATGACAAATCTTGCATTTGCAGAACTATGGGTACTGATGCATTGACGCTGAAAACTACAGGTGCTAAATATTACCATAGCAGCCCTCTCTATTACACACTGCACTAAATCAGCGACACTTAGTTTGGAACGGAAGAAGTAGTAAATGCAGACATGTCTTTGCCTCGTGATGTTTTCTTAGTCGTTAGCATGAGTTTGTGAATACTCTTGTGCACACAGCAGACGTGCACGTGGTGCCACGGATTAGCTCATGATATTTTCTTTGCATCATGGGAAAAAATCTATCGCAAAAAGCTCCTAGAGATTAATCATCTTTTATGCGGTGTTCACAAAGATTAATTAGTAACCATGACTGCCATAGAAGTTCAGGCGGGATTTGAACAGTTAATCTTCAACTACAGTCACCAATATTTTCTCCTGGTTATAATGGAACATGTAATTTATTTTTATCTGGTAGAGTTGATATGCATATATAAAACAGAGACGATAAGCACCATCATTTTCATGCAATCCAGCGTATATGCAAGGGTAGGATCCTCATTAATTATTTGAGCTATTACTTCATGCCATCATAGTTATTCATCTCTATTTCCCAGCAGAGAAGTAATACTGAGTTAGAACTAAAACTGAAAAACATAATGTTATGATTATAGCAGCTCCAGCCTTTACGATGATCTAAATATTCCAATACGTACATCTCCAGAGAGTTGATGATCCCATACTCCTTAGCACATGGCACAGTAATCTTGTATATTACAAGAGTTGAAAGAGGGTGAGGAACAACGATGTGGCTCACCATTTGTCTTGTACACTACAGAAGCCTAAGAAGAACGCACATAGTCGTATACTTACTGATCAAGAGCATTTTATCGGCTTACGACGTACTCATATTTTCCGTATGTAACTAATAAAGATGAATGAAACATATCAAAATCTTAAAATGCGGTTACAAATCGTCGAAACATCCTTTTGGGTAGTTTTCATTTTATTTTATTTTTCTCTTCACAACACATTTCTGAACAAAAAGAAAAATAGATGTGAACAAAAAAAAAAAACAAAAAAAAACAAGCTAGTTTTTATCTATCGTGAATTACCCCCCACCACTCCATCAATCACGTGACGAGAAGATCAACCTAGAGCTACCGTTGTTCGCATTTGTTTCTCTTTTGTTCTTCTTGTTTTACCTTTGGGCTTGATGTGTTGTTCATCCCAACAGATGTTCCGTGTGGTTGCTATATTAATATATCGGGGCTCAAGCCTATTTCGAGATTTGTGCCATCGTCGTCAATTACCCACATCCAAAAGCACCAAGCCGAATGTACGAACCCTAGGGTCGTCTATCCCGCACGTACGTAAGCAGGAGAAAAATAAGAGAAAATCGGATCAAGGATGGGACGAGAGATATATGGGGGCGAGGAAGGAGCTTACTGGGCTTTTGCTGCTTTCCGTCGGAAAACTTGCTGCGGGAGTAGTGGACCTTCTCCAATTCGGCGGCCTCGGACTTGTAGGGCTCCTTGAGGCAGTTCCGCACCATGCCCGCGCACATCTTGGAGTAGCCGATGTAGGTCATCCCCGCCGCTCGCCAGAAGGGCACCGCCGCCGTCGTGGCCGACATCGTCGCCGCCTTTCCTCTGCTCGATCGAGCCGCCGCCGCCGATTAATTAGACGAGAAAGGAGAATGGGCAGATCGATCAGTGAACACGTAGGTACTCATCAGTGATCACGGGTTATATATAGACAAATGCAAGCCGATCGATCAGTGATTCCGGTGAGAGGGCTGCATGCGCATGCATGGATCGCATTGCATTTGATTGGTCTACCTACGGCAGGTCCTGTAGTTACGGATCGGATCGGATTAATTCCACCTCCTTTTTCTGGGAGAGGAACGCGTTCACTAGAAGGAACTTGGATCGACGACCGTGTCTTGCGCTCGGCCAGAACACTGTTAAACGCGGTTAACGAACGAACGTGTACTTCGGATCCAATCCAACTAACTAACGCATTCCTTTTCCATTTCCTTTCAGAAAAAAAGAAAAAGGCAACGAACGAATTCGCTGGCACACCATGCATCCTTGACTCACACTAAAATCCTGGAAATCATATGAACAATGCAAAACAAAGAATAAGAAGTGATGCAAAAATGAACTCATCGGCGGTAGGGCTGTAAATGCACTAGTAGAAAACAGGGCTTTGGTTCAGGCCTGAAATCCCATTAATCCCGGTTCACTCACGAACCGGGACCCATGGGGGCATCGGTCCCGGTTCGTGAGGCCAGGGCGCCGGCCGGGCCTCGTTGGCCATTGGTCCCGGTTCGTCTGACCCCTTTGGTCCCGGTTCCAGACACGAACCGGGACCAATGGGCCTCGTTCCTGACCCACAACCATTGGTCCCGGTTTGTGGCTGGAACCGGGACCAAATGGTGTCTTTTAGTCCCGGTTCCAGCCACAAACCGGGACCAATGGTTGGCCTATATATACCCCCTGCCCGCGAGCAGAGCAGTGCACTGCTCTGTTTTTTTGGCCGGCCGTGGGAGAGCTTTGTGGTGCTCTAGCTCACCTCCTATGCACATGAGGTGTTCGATGAAATGCCCGAGCCATACTTAAGCTTTCTCCTCTCGAAGCTCCTTGTCCAAGCTCCATTTTCCTCAAGATTTGTCTAGGTTTGACGGTCCGTCCTGTCTCGTCCCCGTCCTCACCGCCGTCGATCGCCCGCGCCCATCTCGGCGCCGGCACCACCGTGGTTAGCCTCTTCTTCTTATCTTCTTTCTAAAAGAAAAAAGTTCTTACTTGTATGATTTAGATAGATACTTGTGTAATTTTCTTACTTTTATTATTGTTTGTTATTATATAGTGCGATGGTTTTGGTATCCGCCTCCGTCGGCCCTCGTCCTGTCTATGATTCGGATGTGGTATATATTATCTTTTATAACTATTTGTTTTATTTAGTGTTTATGACAATTATGCCGACCAACGTGACATAAATTTTTTAATCTAGGAGGTATGTGAACCGGAAATTCCAACCGACATAGAAATTCTTGTCGAGAAGTTAAATTTGGTTGAAAAAAAAACAATTACTTGAAAGAAAAATTACAAAGAGTTGAAGAGGAGAATATGAAATTGGAGTTGAATGTTGCTGATGTCGTCGACGATCACAAGATCAAGATGGATGCAATGCGCTTGAAGATTAGAAAGATTAGAAAATATGCAATTCATACTGAGGCTTGGTATCATTATGCCGTTGGATCAATTGGTACCTTAGTTGCGGTTATGATCGCATTTGTTGTTGCATTTAAATTTTTTACATAGTTTCAATGTATGTTTTAATTAGATGCTCTAGAGAGCTATATGTTGTTCAATAATGAGAACTATATAACGCACGCAGATGAACCGGCAATGGATGTACGGTAACCGACGCACCTCCGAGTATATTAAGGGCCTGCATAATTTTCTCGAAGCGGCTGAGGCAAACACGCAGAATGGTTTTATGCATCCATGTACTGTCTGTGAGAATACGAAGGCTTTCTCCAACTCTAAAACCCTTCACTTCCACCTGCTTGAGAAGGGTTTTATGCCACACTATAATGTTTGGACAAAGCATGGAGAAAGAGGGGTTATGATGAAAGACAACGAAGAAGAAGAGGATGATGACAACTGCCCGCCCCCTGAATACGGTGATGCTGCAATGGGGGAAGCTGAAGATCAAGAGGAACCAGACGATGTGCCCTATGATGATCTTCGCCAGGTCATTGTTGATGCATAGAGAGAATGCAAAAGTGAAAGGAAGAAGTTGAAGTTCGATCGCATGTTAGAGGATCACAAAAAAGAGTTGTACCCAAATTACGAAGATGACAACAGAAAGCTCGGTACCACACTGGAATTGCTGCAATGGAAGGCAGACAATGGTGTATCTGACAAGGGATTTAGTTCGCTACTAAAAATAATGAAGAAGAAGCTTCCAAAGGATAACGAATTGCCCGGCAGTACGTACGAAGCAAAGAAGATTCTATGCCCTCTAGGATTGGAGGTGCAGAAGATACATGCATGCCCTAATGACTGCATCCTCTACCGCGGCGTACGAGGATTTGAACGCATGCCCGGTATGCGGTGCATTGCGGTATAAGATCAGAAGAGATGACCCTGGTGATGTTGAGGGCCAGCGCACCGGGAAGAGGGTTCCTGCCAAGGTGATGTGGTATGCCTCCTATAATACCACGGTTGAAATGTCTGTTCAGAAACAAAAAGCATGCCGAGTTGATGCAATGGCACATAAAAGACCGTAAGAAAGACGGGAAGTTGAGAGCACCCGCTGACGGGTCGCAGTGGAGAAAGATCGAGAGAAAGTGGAGCGACTTTACAGATGACCCAAGGAACGTATGATTTGGTTTAAGTGCAGATGACGTTAATCCTTTTGGGGATCAGAGCAGCAAGCATAGCACATGGCCTGTGACTCTATGTATGTATAACCTTCCTCCTTGGTTGTGCATGAAGCGGAAGTTCATTATGATGCCAGTGCTCATCCAAGGCCCTAAGCAACCCGGCAATGACATTGATGTGTACCTAAGGCCATTAGTTGATGAACTTTTACAGCTATGAAATGGAAGAGGTGTACGTGTGTGGGATGAGAACGAACATGAGGAATTTGACCTACATGCGTTGCTGTTTGTAACCATCAACGATTGGCCTACTCTCAGTAACCTTTCAGGACAGACAAACAAGGGATACCACGCATGCACACACTGTTTAGATGACACCGATAGTATATATTTGGACAAATGTAGGAAGAATGTGTACCCGGGGCATCGTCGATTTCTTCCGACCAACCATCAATGTCGAAAGAAAGGAAAGCATTTCAAAGGTGAGGCAGATCACTGGAAGAAGCCCGCCCTCCGTACCGGTGATCACATACTTGATATGGTCAATGATTTACAAGTAATCTTTGGAAAGGGTCCTCGCGGACTATCTGTTCCGACTGACGATGCGGGACGCGCACCCATGTGGAAGAAGAAATCTATATTTTGGGACCTACTGTAGGAGATATGCCCTAGAGGCAATAATAAAGGTTATTGATTATCTCCCTGTTCATAATTATGTTTATGTTCCATGCTATAACTGCAATGATTCTCGAGTCTACAAATAAAACGAGGCTCGGAGGAAGACTCATTTGCACGTGTGGAATAATAAACGGTAAAATGTATTCCTAGTCTGGCCTCTAAGACTAGCTCAAGTATTGCATGATGATCCTGTTTTCCTGATCATGGGCATGGCTATGCCGGCAATTTTGAGGGCACAATGTTGGAAGAACATTTGTGTTGAATCGACCCGAATTGATGTTATGCTATGAGATTCATTCGTCATAAGTTAATGGTTTATAACACAGAGATGGTTAATGTTTGCATGATTCCTTAGATCATGAGAGTATCGAGTTTCTTCATGCTTGCTTCATGAACTTTGGGGTTTGTTAAATGTCATCCGTAAATGGGTGGCTATTACGGTGGCTTACGGGTTCATGGAAAAGTATGTCAAGTAACTTGATAGCTCAAGATTGGGATTTGCTCCTCCGACGATGGAGAGATATCTCTGGGCCCTCTCGGTGTTACGGCATCCATCATCGTCTGGCCAGACACAGGGTGATTTGATCACAGGGATGCCGGAACACGGGAACGAGAAAAGAGAACAATACCGGCAACGAGGTAACTGGCATAGTGGACAAAGTGTTGATCCACGGGGATGCCAACATGTCTCACCTCGGGTATTTGTAACATATCGCGAAGCAACAGGAATAGCACACGGCAACTGGAGGTTCACTCGAATATTCATTCGTGTGGGTATAGGGATCAATATGGGTGTCCACGGCTCCGATGTTGATCATTGATCGGAAGGGGTTCCGGGTCATGTCTATGCTTCACCGAACCTATAGGGTCACACGCTTAAGGGTCATCTATCTACTGAATACTAGACAGGGAGTCTGAGAGAAAATCACCAAAAAAGTTTCGGACACCGGAAAAGTTTCGGTCAACGGAAAAGTTCCGAAGAGAGAGGTCACCGGATGAGTTTCGGTGAAACTGAAAAGTTGTTTCAGAGGATACCATAAAGTAAAATTGGTTTTGGCACATGCCTGATAATTCTTGGAGGGTGCCAGAATCATTCTGGAAAATTTCTGGAATTTTCCGGAATGAAAACCGGAAATGTTCCGGAGCTGCCGAAACCGCTTCAGATGCTTTTCGCAGATGAAAATCACTAAACCGGAATTGTTCCGGCTCGCGTTGAAAATTATTTTGGTGGGTACTGGAAATGTTCTAAGCCCACATAAATATTTTCAGTTCGACCGGACGCTAAAAAATGTCGTCGTGAATAGTGAAAGTGCTTTTTGGGATATTTTTGGAAAGCCACCTTTTGGGGTTTTACTCAAAAGATCTAAGGGGATGACATGGATGGATATGAACCCTTTTGGGGGGCCCCCACAAGGGTGTGGCCGGCCACATGTGGGCTTCCTTCATGGAGCCCCACTTGTCTCATGGCTTCACTTTTGGGTCCTTGTGAAGGACTCCATTCATGTGGTTTTTGGGTTTTTGTGTAAAACTACCCTACCCCTTGGGATTTCCTATAAATAGAGGAGGAGGGGCAGCCCTCCACACTCACTCTTACTCTCATACACATGCCATTGCAATGATCTGGCTTCTTCTCTCCCTCCCAGTGAAATAGTTTCGTAGAGCCGAAAGGCTGTCTGGGTTCCGGCAGGAACTAGTTCTGGACGGTGAAGCCCTGCCGGATAGATGACACCGTATGTGTGCAACTCTGTAGAGAGATCGTAGTTTTGGTCTTAGTTCGAGAGTGCCTCCCGAAGGGCTGTCCGTGTGACCGTCCAAGTTTTGGAGGTCCTCCCGAAGGGCTGTCCGAGTGACAGTCCGAGTTTCGGAGGTCCTCCCGAAGGGCTGTCCGCGACACCGTCCGGGGGACTGTGCGACCGCCTCCCGGAGGGCTGTCCGCGGGGCAGATGAGGGTATACATCCTCGCGGTTGGGAGGTTGTAAAATCCTAGCTGCGGGGATCTGCACCGCCGATCGTCATCGACTCTACTTCCGCTGCGCTACGAGTCGGTAACGAAAATGATCAAACCTTGTATGCAGTCTCCATAGTGGTCCTGGGCTGGTGCGTAGGTCGGAAATTTTTTGTTTTCTGCTGCGTTACCTTACAGTGGCATCAAGAGCCGTGCTATGCGTAGATGCAGGTTGCGATCTAGAATACATAGAGATGTATGGGTATTGCACAATATAATTAGGTAGTAGATGAGATCTATTGCTGAAAGTTATTTGTGCGGGTAGCAAATGAAATCTGTTACCCGATGTTCCTGTTTCTTCCCTTGAATTTGCGTAGTCCTGATCTTGACGGCATGGTGGAATCTCACAAAGTTCTGGTAATCCGCGATCCTTCAATGCTGCTCCTAAGTATGCTGATTGACAGATCAACGAAGTGCTAACAGTTCTTTGGGTTCCACCATAGTTGAGAAAGATGGATGTTTCGTAGACGAAAGGGCAATGCAGATATGATCTGCACGGGGGTCACGCGTATGAAGAAGTTTAGTATGGGGCTCGAGATTTTATTATCTCGTGTTTCATACACCCTGGAAGGTTAATCTAGCAACTTGGATTATCATGCTTGATGATGGACGTTGGTAGCTTCGGTTTGTTTCGAAACCTTAGAAGCCACGTAAAACAAGTTTTTGCATGGACCGATTAGAGGCGTCTAACTTGGTTTTGCAGGATGGTTTTTGCATGTGCATGTGATGTGGTATAGCAGTGTTCATAATAATTTGATTATGTATGAGATGACTATATGATGTAAATTGATTAACATGACCTGCGTGTCATGATTCGGCATGATGGCTGGAGCCATATGATTGCACTTTAATGACCTGCGTGTCAACCTTATGTAATGCACTGATTTTATTAGCTATAGAGATAGCAATATTATCTGGTGCATCGACAAGGTGGTGGCAATCTTCACAAAGGTGAACACCGACGCGAATGCCGAAGACGAAGAATACTTGACTTCTCCGTCAGAAGGGGCTATACCATATCATGCTAATTATGCATTGCCTGAGATGTTTATCCCTTATGTTGCACCCTTTTGATTGCGCGGTAGTTGCTTTTTATTAGGGTGATCTCTCACTTAAATATCAAGTAGTTAGTGTTCTTCTAAGTGTAGCACCGTCACGGCACCTATCTCTTCGGGGTATCACATGGTTGCATGGGTACAAACGATTAGAGAAGTGTGAGGCGGGTGAGTTAAGACCTCGCAGCGAGATCACTTGGTTGTCTTGACGTTCAGGCATGAAAGTCATGAGCTCGGAACACACGCATCGAAAGATGAACAAGAGTCACATAGAGATGTGATTGGCAAGTTGGCCTACCAATTGAAATTCTCGTCACTTGAGATGGTTGCATCCTTGACGCTGAATTGAAAGTCGGGTCTTGCATCACTCACAATCAATTATGAGAGATATTGATTTGAGTGGGAGCGCACTAAAGAATTAACTTGTTTAATTCTCAGTGCAATTAATTTTGAACACTGTCTAAGTGTGGTTTGCATAATAGTTTTAGAATAATGGCTCGTGTTTCCACCTTCCCTATTAAAATTGAATAGCTGTTAAATATCTGGTTAAAACTTTACGGTTGGTAACGTAATATGAGGATTGTCCTCTAGAGTGCCGAGAAGGATTTTTGTCCTATCGCATACTTTTGGTATTCTCCCGCTAATGCTATGGATCATGTGACTCTCGTCCTTCGATCCAAAAGCTAGAATTCCTTTTCAGTCAAAGTGCAATATGTTTGCTTCCATGAGGCCCGAACTTCGAAAGTTTGGATAGTTATGTGATATTCATGGAATCTGAAAATCATTTTCAGAGACAGACAAAGGCTAAAAGATATGAGATATCCAAAGCAATGTTTGTTTGCAAACTGTTAGTAAAGGAGTTTACTATGCATTAGACTGATAAGAGAGGGATCCAGGAGAACGCCTATCATATGATGAAAGGTGAATAAAACAACAACTTAAAGAGAAAGGAAGTGTCCGGAGGGTGTTAGTGAGACTTTCACGCCTAGGAAGTCTGGGGCTAACGCCACTCTTAAGTTGGACGCTTCTTCTGAGAGTAGGAGCAATACTAAAAGTTAACTGTTAGAAGTATAATGGCAAAAGGAAAGAAGACTGGAATATCCAGCTCATGTATGAATGTCATACAAGTTTTTGATGTATAGAAGGCTGGTCAGAGATATAGTTCTTGGGAATTATGGTTAAACATGTTAATCACTAATTCTTGGGTATTGTGAGTTAATCACAAAGATACCCGCTCGATTGCATTCTGTTGCAACTCGATGTAAGAACTACTATGGCCTGAAAGACTAGCCAAGAATGAGGTTTAGATACACGCAGGGACATAGTAAATGTTACTATACCTTCCAACGGTGTATTCCCTATGTATTTACTTTCATAATTCATTTTAGAGTTTCACACTCTAGCCCATTGCATAAAGTATATTGCAAGAAAGTTATTCATAAGAGAACTTTTGATGTTCGATGTTATGAATAACATAAGGGCCATACTTTCATTATGAATGAGATGTATGTTAGGAATATTGATATTAATACATTTCCTCTGTATTTACTTTCATAATTCATTTTAGAGTTTCACACTCTAGCCCATTGCATAAAGTATATTGCAAGAAAGTTATTCATAAGAGAACTTTTGATGTTGGATGTTATGAATAACATAAGGGCCATACTTTCATTATGAATGAGATGTATGTTATGAATATTGATATTAATACATTGCCTCTGTATTTACTTTCATAATTCATTTAGAGTTTCATACACTCTAGCCCATTGCATAAGGTATTTTGCAAGAAGGTTATTCATAAGAGAACTTTTGATGTTCGGTGTTATGAATAACATGAAGGGCCATGCTTCCATATAGGATGGGATGTATGCTATGAATATTGATGGTAATATGATACATCCATAACACTGACGCTAAATGTCGCAAGACTAAAAGAATACCACACAAGTGTGGCACTGCATTTGGTCACATTGGAGAAACCCGCATGGAAAATTCCATTATGACGGATTTTGAAGTCGTTTGATTTTGAATCATCTGACACTTGCAACTTTCCTCTGAAAAGTGAAGTGACTGAAATACCGTTCACAGGCCATAAGGAACGAGCATAGAACATATTGGTGATCATACATTATGATGTGTGTAGTCCAATAAATGTTATTGCAAGTAGTGGATTTATCTATCTTCGGAAATGACTCAAGTGGATATATGGATATTTACTTGATAAGACGTGATTCTGGATCTTTTGAAATCATTCGAAAGGTTTTCAAAATGAAGAAGAAAATATTGTAACAAGAAAATTATGTTTCTACAATTCGATTGCAGAAAGGAATATTTGAGTTACAAGTTTAGCGAATGTCTGATGAGTTATGAAAGGGGTTTCATAACTTGCACCTCCCGGAACACCACTGCAAGTGGAGAGTCCGTGAAGATGTAATCGAACCATTTATGACATGGTAAGATCAAAGATGACACGAATAGATTTGCCATTATCCCTTTTAAAGTGATGCTTTAGAGACTGCGGCTTTTACACTGAAAAGAGCTCCATCGGCTCTGTTGAAATGACGCCATGGTATGGTACGCCCAACCATGTTATATCTTTTATTAACATTTGGAATATGGGGCTTGTGTAAAAGGTTACAAACCTATTCCAAATCAGGCAAGTGCTACTTTGTAGGTTATCCCAAATGATTGGGTATTCCTCCCTCACTATACCGAGGCAAATAGGTTTGCCACAAAACGGTATGCTTTTAAAGAGAATAGTTCTTACAAAAGGTGAGTGGGAGGACAGTGCAACTCGACGAGATAACCGGTATCTTCGTCATCAGATCAAAGGAAAGGAACCTTGGAAGTGATTTCGGAGTTTCCTACTGCGACTGATACGGAAGTCTCTACAATAAAATGTATGGACTTCAGTCGAACTTGCAGCTGAACCCCGTAGGCAAGGCTCGTGCAAACCTCTCAGGTGCGCAAACGAGATATTGTTGTTGGACAACAGTATACCTACGATACACAAGGAAGCGTTAATGGGCCCTGACTCTGGAATTGGCTAAATGCCAATACAATCCGAGATAGTTTCCATATAAGTGATTCGAGATTAAAATCTTGATACACCTTTCGGAAGATTTTGAGTCTAACGAATATTTATGGAACTAAAAACTGATACGGAAAAAATGTTTATCCATAAAGCTCGACTTGTTGCAATAACAAGTTCAAGGAGTTGACTACGATGAGATTATCTCACCATAGCGATGCTTAAAGTCGGTTCGGGTTGAACTCGCAATTAATACATATTTCAATCATGAGATATGAAACATGGATGACAAAAGGATTTTCATCTCATGGAAATGTAACCTAGGACTTGTATGTGATACAGTCCAAAGTAATTTGTCGATCCAAAGGATGCTAGTAAGTATGCAAACTTCAGAGTTCCAGCGATGGACAGAAGAGAGCAAAGTGGAGTTGGATTCTTCGTGTTTTGATGAAATGGTCAAAGGGTTTTGACTTCATCAATGGGTAACGAAGATGCTTGTAATTCAAGAAATTAAGTGGGAGCATAATAATATTTCTAAAAACCGTGTGTACATGACACATTGTTAATTAGAAATAAATTTCTTGACACGAATTAGGACTTCATTTGAAAATAGTTTTTCGATGAAGTGCTTAGGCGAAATTATCCTCAATATTAGGCATGATAATCTATGGAGATAGATTTACTTAATAGGACTAAGCTATGAATACATATTGACAAGGTGCTAATGTAGGAGATATGCCCTAGAGGCAATAATAAATGTTATTGATTATCTCCCTGTTCATAATTAGGTTTATGTTCCATGCTATAACTACTGTGGTTCTCGAGTCTGCAATAACCACGAGGCTCGGAGGAAGACTCATATGCACGTGTGGGATAATAAACGGCAAAATGTATTCCTAGTCAAGCCTCTATGACTGGCTCAAGTATTGCATGATGATCCTGTTTTCCTGATCATGGGCATGGCTATGCCGGCAATTTTGAGGGCACAATTGTTGGTAGAACACTTGTGTTGAATCGACCCAAATTGATGTTATGCTATGAGATACATTCGTCATAAGTTAATGGTTAATAACACAGGAAGTTAATGTTTGCATAATTCCTTAGACCATGAGAGTATCGAGTTTCTTCATGCTTGCTTCATGAACTTTGGGGTTTGTTAAACGTCATCCGTAAATGGGTGGCTATTACGGCGGCTTACGGGTTCATGGAAAAGTATGTCAAGTAACTTGATAGCTCAAGATTGGGATTTGCTCCTCCGACGATCACTACTAGGAAAAGGGCTATAGATGATATGGCCACTAATGGCGCACCAGACACTTGGTGCGCCACTACTATATAGTAATGGCGCACCATGAGTTGGTGCGCCATTAGTGTGGTAGACACTAATGGCGCACCGGACCCACGGTGCGCCATTAGTAACAATTTTTTTTATTTTTATTTTTCCAAAAATACTAATGGCGCACCATGGCAGAGTGCGCCATTACTAGTTTAACTAGTAATGGCGCACCTCCAACACAGTGCGCCACTACTATATATATATATATATATATATATATATATATATATATATATATATATATATATATATATATATATATATATATATATTTACAAAACTACTAATGGCGCACCTCAAGCTGGTGCGCCATTAGTAACCAGGGTTACTAATGGCGCATTTGTGGGTGGTGCACCATTAGTAAGTTTTACCTAGTTTTCACCAAATGCACCCCCCGGACCGCCTTTTCAGTTTTAAAAAAAATAAAAGAAAATGATAGAAATGTCAAAAAGATAAATAATAATAAGATTCCCATATGATTTGTGGTCTAGTTGTTAGCAAAATTTACAAACATGAATTTCGAATTTTTTTGCAAAATCTCTCGAGAATTTGTAAAATGGGCATAACTTTTGCATACGAACTCCGATGAAAAAGTTTTTTATATGAAAAATCATCTACTCGAAAAGTTCTATCCGAATTCAACTGGGGGAACCCCGTTGAAGATTTTTAGAATCCTCAAAAACCTAACAGAAAAAAAGTTACGGGGCTTTCAAGATCTGGAGGCAAAAAAATTCAAAAAAATATCAAACTTAGTAATGGCGCACGGTTTGCTAGGTGCGCCATTACTATCTTCCCGCCTTCCAAATTCAAAATAAGTAAAAAAAATAAAAAAAAAGTTAGTAATGGCGCACCAGCCCACGGTGCGCCATTACTATCTTCCCGCCTTCCAAATTCAAAACAAATCAAAAAAATAAAAAAAAGTTAGTAATGGCGCACCAGCCCACGGTGCGCCATTACTATACCGTATATATAGGGCTGGCCGGCCTCTCTCCTCCTCTCTTCTTCATTTTTCTCCTCCACTCCACCTCATCCTCTCCCCCACTCCATCTCCTCCACCATACTCCCCTCCTCCTCTCCGGCTGCCTCCTCTCCGGCGACCTCCTCCTCTTCGGTGACCTCCTCCCACTCCTCTCCGGCGACCTCCTCCTCCTCTCCGGCGACCTACCATTCCTCTCCGGCGATGTAGGTGAGCTCCTCTCCGGTGACCTTCTCCTCCTCCCTCCTCTCCTCTCCTCCTCTCCGGTGAGCTCCTCCTCCCTCCTCCCTCCTCTCCTCCACACGGTCTCTCCTTCCTCCTCTCCGGCGAAATGCTCTCCGGCGAACTCCTCTCCGGTGAACTCCTCTCCGGCGAGCTCCTCTCCGGCGAGCTCCTCTCCGGCGAGCTCCTCTCCGGCCACATGTGGAGCTCGGCAAAAAGAACGTACAAGATCCAAAAATGAGAACGAAATTTGAAAAAATATCAAGCAAAAACTAGGCAAAAAAAGAGCAAAAAAAACGAGCAAAAAAATCACGATCCAGATCCAGATTCAAAATTCAAAATAGTAATGGCGCACCGTGGAGGTTAGAATATGCGCCATTACTATTTTCCCGCCTTCCAAATTCAAAAAAAAATTAAAAAAAATGGGTAAATATGGCCCCCTGGGAGGCATACTAATGGCGCACCGTGGGATATACTAATGGCGGACTGCGTGGTGCGCCATTAGTATACCAGATACTAATGGCGCACCCGTGGTGCGCCATTAGTAAAAAATTCTAATGGCGTGATGCTAGTGGCGCACCTGTAGTGCGCCATTAGTAGCCAAAACAGGTGCGCCACTAGCAGGCCTTTTCCTAGTAGTGGATGGAGAGATATCTCTGGGCCCTCTCGATGTTACGGTATCCATCATCGTCTGGCCAGACACAGGGTGATTTGATCACAGGGATGCCGGAACACGGGAACGAGAAAAGAGAACAATACCGGCAACGAGGTAACTGGCATTGTGGACAAGTGTTGATCCACGAGGATGCCGATGTTTCTCACCTCGGGTAATTGTAACATATCGCGAAGCAACAGGAATAGCACACGGCAACTGGAGGTTCACTCGAATATTCATTCGTGTGGGTATAGGGGTCAATATGGGTTTCCACGGCTCCGATGCTGATCATTGATCGGAAAGTGTTCCGGTCATGTCTATACTTCACCGAACCTATAGGGTCACACGCTTAAGGGTCATCTATCTGCTGAATACTAGACGAGGAGTCCGAGAGAAAGTCACTGGAAAGGTTTCAGAGACGATGGAAAAGTTCCGGAGAGAACACCGAAAAAGTTTCGGTAAAACCGAAAAGTTGTTTCGGATAAAACCATTGATCCAAAAAGGTTTCGGCAAGCACCGGGAATGTTTTGGAGGTTGCCAGATTGGTCTGGTAATTTCTGGAATTTTTCCGGAGAAAAAACCGAAAAAGGTTTTCGGAGCTGCTGGAATTGTTTACCGGGTAAACGAAGATGGTTTTAAATTAAACCACCATACCGGAAATGTTCCGGAGCGCGTCCAGATAATTTTAGAGGGTGCCGGAAATGTTCTGGGACCTTCCGGAATTTTTCAGAAGAAATAGTTTCGGAAAACATCTTGTCCCAGCGTTAGGGGACAAGATCCCACGGATCGTGGGGGCTGTTTTTGGGCTGTTTTTGGGGGCGCCCCCTTTAGGGGACAGCCCCCTTGTGGCTGGACAAAGTGTTGGGGGGGCCCCCCATGGTGGGGGGCAGCCCCCACAAATGGTGGAGAGTGTTGGGAGGAAGGTGGGGCCCCATGGGGGAACACCATGGACAAGGGAACATGTTTTCTCCATGTTTGGTGGGAACATGTTTCCTTGTTTGGTGGGTGCTTGTTTTGTGGGCTGATATTTCAGCCCCCCCTCACCCCTTCCACCACTATATAAGGAGGTGGAGAGGAGCTCTCCATCCTCACTCCAACTCTCACACACATGGCATGCATGATCTGCCTTTCTTCTCTCCCTCCCACGAAATAGTTTTGTAGAGCCGAAAGGCTGTCTGGGTTCCGGCAGGAACTAGTTCTGGACGGCGAAGCCCTGTCGGATAGATGACACCGTATGTGTGCAACTCTGTAGAGAGATCGTAGTTTCGGTCTTAGTTCGAGAGTGCCTCCCGAAGGGCTGTCCGTGTGACCGTCCGAGTTTTGGAGGTCCTCCCGAAGGGCTGTCCGAGTGACAGTCCGAGTTTCGGAGGTCCTCCCGAAGGGCTGTCCGCGACACCATCCGGGGGACTGTGCGACCGCCTCCCGGAGGGCTATCCGCGGGGCAGATGAGGGTATACATCCTCGCGGTTGGGAGGTTGTAAAATCCTAGCTGCGGGGATCTGCACCGCCGATCGTCATCGACTCTACTTCCGCTGCGCTACGAGTCGGTAACGAAAATGATCAAACCTTGTATGCAGTCTCCATAGTGGTCCTGGGCTGGTGCGTAGGTCGGAAATTTTTTGTTTTCTGCTGCGTTCCCCTACACCTACCCTATTGGAAATACCTAGAGGTCCGCTCTGCAATCGACGTGATGCACGTGACGAAGAATCTTTGCGTGAACCTGCTAGGCTTCTTGAGAGTGTATGGGAAGACAAAAGATACACCGGAGGCACGGGAGGAACAGCAACGTGTGCATGAAAAAGACGGCATGCATCCAAAGCAGTATGAAGGTCCTGCCAGCTACGCTCGTACCAAAGAAGAGAAGGAAATCTTCTTTGAATGCCTGCTCAGTATGAAGGTCCCGTCTGGCTTCTCGTCGAATATAAATGGAATAATAAATATGGCAGAGAAAAAGTTCCAGAACCTAAAGTCTCATGACTGCCACGTGATTATGACGCAACTGCTTCCGGTTGCATTGAGGGGGCTTCTACCGAAAAACGTTCGATTAGCCATTGTGAAGCTATGTGCATTCCTCAATGCAATCTCTCAGAAGGTGATCGATCCAGAAATCCTGCCAAGGTTAAGGAGTGATTTGGTGCAATGTCTTGTTAGTTTCGAGCTGGTGTTCCCACCATCCTTCTTCAATATCATGACGCACGTCCTAGTTCATCTAGTCGACGAGATTGTCGTTCTGGGCCCTGTATTTCTACACAATATGTTCCCCTTTGAGAGGTTCATGGGAGTCTTAAAAAAATATGTTCGTAACCGCGCTAGGCCAGAAGGAAGCATCTCCATGGGCCATCAAACAGAGGATGTCATTGGGTTTTGTGTTGACTTCATTCCTGACCTTAAGAAGATTGGTCTCCCTCAATCGCGGTATGAGGGGAGACTGACTGGAAAAGGCACGCTAGGAGCGGACTCAATAATATGCAGGGACATGCAGTCTTGGTCTCAAGCACACTACACAGTTCTACAGAATTCTACCTTGGTGACCCCGTATGTCGATGAACACAAGAATATTCTGCGCTCCAAACACCCGGAGCAGTGTGACGACTGGATTACATATGAACACATCAGGACTTTCGGCAGTTGGTTGCAAACACGTCTCATGGGTGACAACACTGTTTCTGATGATCTGTACTCTTTGGCCAGGGGACCATCTTCGACTGTATTGACTTACAAAGGGTACGAGATAAATGGGAATACATTTTACACTATCGCCCAAGATCAAAAGAGCACCAACCAAAACAACGGTGTCCGCTTTGATGCAGCAACCAAGAGGGGAAAGGACACATATTATGGTTACATAGTGGACATATGGGAACTTGACTATGGACATGATTTCAAGGTCCCTTTGTTTCAGTGCAAATGGGTCAATCTGTTGGGAGGCGGGGTACAAGTAGACCCACAGTACGGAATGACAACAGTGGATCTGAACAATCTTGGGTACACAGACGAACCATTCGTCCTAGCCAATGATGTGGCGCAGGTTTTCTACGTGAAGGACATGTCTACCAAACCGAGAAAAAGAAAAGATAAGGAAGCGAATACATCATACGATGAGCCAAAGCACCACATAGTTCTTTCAGGAAAAAGAGACATCATGGGATTGGAGGGCAAGACAGACATGTCTGAAGATTATGAAAAGTTTCATGAAATTCCTCCCTTCAAAGTCAAGGCTGACCCAAGCACCCTGTTAAACGATGAAGATTATCCATGGTTACGGCGCAATAAGGAAAGGACACAAGCGAAGAAAAAGTGAAGACTTTCTCTCCACAACTAGTATGATGATGCCTTTGATCTAGAATATCACTACAGTTACATGTGAAGAAATGAAATGCCTTTTGTAAAAGATGAGTTTTCGTATGAAACCCTGATACTTCGAAAGAGATTGTCCGTTTTGTACACGAAGTGCATCCAGTTTTTGCCGTAACCCTCTCAACTTTTTATAACATGCTATGTGGGTGAAATGATGATACCATGCCAACTTTCAACGTTTTCAAAGTTCATTTGTAGTGCTTTTCAATTTCAGGGTCATTTAGCTTAAAAAAAGCAGTAAATGCATGAAAAATAACAGATGAAGTCAGAAAGGGTTGAAAATTGATGCTGTGGCTTTGAATGGTTCATTTTGAACATACAAAAAGTCTGGAGTTCAAATAAGTTCAAAAAAATGAAATACCTTTGTAACAGATGAGTTTTCGTCCGAAACCCTGATACTTCGAAAGATATTGTCCGTTTTGTACACGAAGTGCATCCAGTTTTTGCCGTAACCCTCTCAACTTTTTAGCACATGCTATGTGGGTGAAATGATGATACCATGCCAACTTTCAACCTTTTAAGAGTTCATTTGTAGTGCTTTTCAATTTCATGGTCATTTAGCTCAAAAAAATCAGTAAATGCATGAAAAATACCAAATGAAGTCAGAAAGGTTGAAAATTGATGATGTGGCTTTGAATGGTGCATTTTGAACACACAAAAAGTCTGGAGTTCAAATAAGTTCAAAAAAATGAAATCCCTTTGTAACAGATGAATTTTCGTCCGAAACCCTGATACTTCGAAAGAGATTGTCCATTTTGTACACGAAGTGCATCCAGTTTTTCCGTAACCCTGTCAACTTTTTAGCACATGCTATGTGGGTGAAATGATGATACCATGCCAACTTTCAACCTTTTCAGAGTTCATTTGTAGTGCTTTTCAATTTCAGGGTCATTTAGCTGAAAGAATTAACTAATAGCAAAAAGAATGAACTAGAAAACTTTTATGAAACTCTAATAGCAAAAAGAATGAATTAAAAATAATCAATTAAAATATTCTGTTATGATCAACTAAAACAAAACTATAATATTCTTTAATAGCAAAAAGAATTAACTAAAAAGCTTTTATAAAACTCTAATAGCAAAAGGAATGAACTAAAAAGCTTTTATAAACCTCTAATATTTTTGAAAATAAAATAATATAAAATTTATGCAACTAAAATTATCAAAGTATTTTTTGTTGAAATCATTATTAGCAAAAAGAATTTTCATAAAGAAATTTTTTGTTAGAAACTTTAATAGCAAACTAAAATAACAAAATATGTTTTTGATTAAAACATACATTTAAAAGAACCTAAAAATTACCAAATTGAATATAATGATCAAACACAGTAATATTAAATAGCAGGAAAAAGAATCACTCAAAAATCTATTTTTAGTAATGTTATTCACAAACTATGATTCACACAAATTTCAAAAAATTCAAATTTAAACTATTCAAATTTGAAAACTAATGGCAATAACAGAAAGTTTATAATTTTTGTGACCTAAAAGCAAAAAGAATCACTGAAAAACAGTAAGTATTTAGCTGTAAGTAGGAACAAAATAAAATAAATAAAGCAAAAAACAAAACAAAAAATAAAACAGTAAGTATTAAGGTCCTTGTTTCTGGGCTGCTGAAAACTGACCTTTGGCCCGGTTGGTGGCACCAACCAGGACCAATTCTCTGGGTATATAAGTAGCACTTAGGAATTTTTAGTTCTCATCTCGCCCCCGCCCCCGACGACGCCGCCAGGCTGCCCAGACGCCGCCCGCCGTCGCCGTATCCGTCGCCCCAGCCGTCGCCGCCGCCCGCCGCCCCCGTCGTCACCGTCGCTCGCCGCCCCCGTCGTTGCCCGCCGCCCCCGTCGTCCGCTCGCCGCCCCCGTCGTCGCCCGCCACCCGCCGCCCCCGTTGTCGCTGCCACCCCCGCCCGTCGCCCCCGCCGTCGCCCGCCGCCCCCATCGTCGCCGTTGCCCGCCGCACCCCGCCATCGCCGTCACCGTCGCCCCCGTCATCGCCCGCCGTCACCGTCGCCCCCGTCGTCGCCCGCCGCCCGCCGCCCCCGCCTTCGCCGTCACCGTCGCCCCCACCCATCGCCCCCGCCCGTCGCCATCGCCGTCGCCACCGTCGTCGCCCTCGCGTCAATATTTTTTTTGTTTATATATTTTTTTTGTTCATGACAACTTGGTCAATATTTTTTTTGTTCATACAATATTTTTTTTGTTCATAGAAATTAGTTAAAATGAGGGGGGACGTCGGACATGACATGAGGGGGAACGTCGGACGTCAGAGATGAGGGGTGAGCGTCGTTGTCGAATACCCCCTCCCCGATAACTTCGACATGAGGGGGGACGTCGGACATGACATGAGGGGGGACATCGGATGTTGGATATGAGGGGTGAGCGTCGTTGTCGTCTACCCCCTCCCCGATAACTTTGACATGAGGGGGGACGTCGGACGTCGGACATGAGGGGTGAGCGTCGTTGTCGTCTACCCCCTCCCCGATAACTTCGACATGAGGGGGGACATCGGACATGACATGAGGGGTGAGCGTCGTTGTCGTCTACCCCCTCCCCGATAACTTCGACATGAGGGGGGACGTCGGACATGACATGAGGGGGGTCATCGGACGTCGGACATGAGGGGTGAGCGTCGTTGTCGTCTACCCCCTCCCCGATAACTTTGATATGAGGGGGGCGTCAAACATGCCATGAGGGGGGACGTCGGATGTCGGACATGAGGGGAGAGCGTCGTTGTCGTCTACCCCCTCCCCGATAACTTCGACATGAGGGGGGACATCGGACATGACATGAGGGGTGAGCGTCGTTGTCGTCTACCCCGTCCCCGATAACTTCGACATGAGGGGGGACGTCGGACATGACATGAGGGGGGATGTCGGACGTCGGACATGAGGGGTGAGCATCGTTGTCGTCTACCCCCTCCCCAATAACTTCGACATGAGGGGCGACGTCGGACATGACATGTGGGGGGACGTTGGACGTCGGACATGAGGGGTGAGCGTCGTTGTCGTCTACCCCCTCCCTGATAACTTCGACATGAGGGGGACGTCGGACATGACATGAGGGGTGAGCGTCGTTGTCGTCTACCCCCTCCCCGATAACTTCGACACGAGGGGGGACGTCGGACATGACATTAGGGGGGACGTCGGACGTCGGTCATGAGGGGTGAGCGTCGTTGTCGTTTACCCTCTCCCCGATAACTTCGACATGAGCGGGGATGTCAGACATGACATGAGGGGTGAGCGTCGTTGTCGTCTACCCCCTCCCCGATAACTTCGACATGAGGGGGGATGTCGGACATGACATGAGGGGGGACGTCGGACGTCGGACATGAGGGGTGAGCGTCGTTGTCGTCTACCCCCTCCTCGATAACTTCGACATGAGGGGGGGGGGGGGGGGGGGCGTCGGACATGACATGAGGGGGGACGTCGGACGTCGGACATGAGGAGTGAGCGTCGTTGTCGTCTACACCCTCCCCGATAACTTCAACATGAGGGGGGACGTCGGACATGACATGAGGGGTGAGCGTCGTTGTCGTCTACCCCCTCCCCGATAGCTTCGACATGAGGGGGGACGTCGGACATGACATGAGGGGGGACGTCGGACGTCGGACATGAGGGGTGAGCGTCGTTGTCGTCTACCCCCTCCCCAATAACTTCGACATGAGGGGGGATGTCGGACATGACATGTGGGGGGACGTTGGACGTTGGACATGAGGGGTGAGCGTCGTTGTCGTCTACCCCCTCCCTGATAACTTCGACATGAGGGGGGACGTCGGACATGACATGAGGGGTGAGCGTCGTTGTCGTCTACCCCCTCCCCGATAACTTCGACATGAGGGGGGACGTCGGACATGACATGAGGGGGGACGTCGGACGTCGGACATGAGGGGTGAGCGTCTTTGTCGTCTACCCCCTCCCCGATAACTTCGACATGAGGGGGGACGTCGAACATGACATGAGGGGGACGTCGGACGTCGGACATGAGGGGTGAGCGTCGTTGTCGTCTACCCCCTCCCCGATAACTTCGACATGAGGGGGGACGTCGGACATGTCATGTGGAATTTTTTTTGTTCATATAGAAAACTCCGGTAACATAGATTTATCAAGAATGCCCCCATTATGGATGTGCACAAGTTGATCCAATTTTTTTTCTGATCTCATCTATATATATATTCTTCTATATGTCACGTTGTCTGTCAAAGTATTGAAGAAATCCATGGCTTCATCATTAGCCAGAAGTAACAGGCGTATGATGCTACGAAGCTCTTCAAAGTTATTTTGGAACGGAGATCCGAATAGAATAATTCGCTTTTTGGTATGAAATTCAGCAAAGGCCTTCCAAATAGCGATATTCGGAAGGCTCTTGCTGAACTTCGTACCAAAAAGCTAATTAATTATCCTATCCGGGACTCCGTTCCAAAACAATTTTGGAGAGCTTCGTACCATTATGCGCCTGTTACTTCCGGCTAATGATGAAGCCTTGGTTTTATTGAATCCTTTGACACTAGACAACATGACATATAGAAGGGTAGATGAGATCAGGGAAAATATGGACCATTTTTTGCTCATCCAGAATGGCGCCATTTTGTTAAATCCCTTAAAGGTTAAGAGAATCCCTTGTTTGACATTCATGAGAGAGGCGGTCCGGACGTCGGACATTCATGAGAGAGGCGGTCCGGACGTCGGACATTCATGTTTGTATATTAATTGCCATGTTGTAATATTTGCAGAAACTATGGATCAAAGAGACTTGGAACAAGAACAGTTGTTGGGGGAGATAATCCTCGCCGGACGTGATGTCTTGTCGTTTCTCAACGACACCAATGGTCTGGAAGGAGAGGATGACGGCTCCGGTGATCGAACAATGGAGGAGGAAGGACATGATCATGATGGCTCCGGTGACCGAATGCCGGAGGAAGAAGGAGACCATGATGACGGCTCCGGTGACCGAACGGAGGAGGGAGCTGTTGCAAAGTCCGGCGAGGTATATATATTAATTAAGCCTGTGCTGACTAGCTAATTGATGCATTAATTGTTTTGGTATGTACATATATTAACTCTTCTTTCTTCTTTTATAGCCCTCCGGATCGAGCCAAACTTCGGTAACGAGATGAGGCCCGAAGAGAAGGTTGCGCAAGGATGAAAGGTTCACGATCACAGTACTCGCGGACGATGGCCTACCGATTGAACCCAAGCGGACCAAGGACGCATTTTCTGCTCAGTGCGGAGCTATTGTTAGGGACAACATCCCGATCAGTATCAAGCAATGGAATAAGCCTTAGGACGACGACCCTTCTTATGTCACCGATAGACAGAAAGATGATCTTTGGACCTCGCTGAAGGCAAATTTCACCCTACCGCCAGAGGAGGATCCGAATAAGCCAGTTATAGAGCCACTGGTCAAGGCGTGTGCTCTTAAGAAGATGGCAGATCTATTCAGGAGGTGGAAGAATGAGTTGAAATCAAAGTTTGTCGACAAAGGGAAGACTCCAGAATTCATCGGCCGATTTGAGAAGATAAGAGATCACTGGCCCGCATTTGTGGCCTACAAGACATCGGACAAGAGTAAGAAAATGTCAGAGACAAACAAGAAAAATGCTGCAAAGAAGCAGTATCACCATCACACGGGGTCAGGTGGCTATCTCAAAGCCCGGCCATTGTGGGACAAAGCTGAGAATGACCTGATTGCTAAAGGGGTCGAACCAGAGACATTGAACTGGCCAGACCGTTCAAGGACTTGGTTCTTCGGGGTTGGGGGAACTTTGGACCCTGAAACAGGGAAGTGCCGTTGGACGGACGAGCAACTTGCAATACCCGTCAAGAAGCTTCAGAAGTATATCACCGCAGCGCAGGAAGGGACGTTCATTCCCGACAGAGAGAAGGACGAGCTGACTGAGGCCCTCGGGAATGCTGAGCACCCTGGACGAACACGAGGCACACCAGGCTCCGTTCCATGGAAGGTTGGGTTTCCCGACGCAGGCGGTTACAGAAGCCGGGAGAGAAAGAGTAAAGCGGAGCTGAGCGACCTGCAGAAGCTCAATGCAAGACTAGAAAAGCTAGAGGAACTTGAGAGCCAGCGAGCTGCCGGCCAACCATCTCAGTGGCACGAAGCTACCCCAGAAGCTACCCCGCCATCTCAGCGGAGAAGCAGCGTGGCTTCCACGGAGCTCGTTCAGCCTGACTTCACGGCTCCTAGCTACCCCGTGGATACTATCACGGAGGCTCAACATTGCGAGCTTATGACGATTCCAGAACCTCACTTTCAAGGCGGCTGTCGGCTCTGTTGCACCTCCTCAACCCAACGGAACTTTTCACTGCCTTTCGATTCCACATGGCTATGCTGTTGTGACGGTGGATGAAGTAATGGAGGGATTTGAGGAGCTCGAGCTTGACCACCCTACAGGTGAAGGGGAGAATCAGCTGGTTCATGCCCTGAGGAGTACATGTCTATGGCGGAAGGAGTACATCAAGCTTCCAAACTGGACGCCTCCGCCTCCTCCTCCTCCTCCGGCGAGTCAGGGCACTCCGCCTCCTCCTCCTCCTCCTCCTCCGGCGAGTGATCAGGGCACTCTGCCTCCTTCTCCGGCTCCTCCGGCGCGTGAGGGCACTCCGCCTCCTCCTTCACCTACTCCGGCGCGTCGGAGCAGTCCGCCTCCTCCTCCGCCTCGTCAACAACGACGGAAGAGAGACGCCGCCGCTCCGACGGGTAGCAGTACAAGCAGAGGCGGGAGGCAATTCAGATACGGTCCATCTCTCAAGCCTCTGGAAAAGTTACCATATGAGAGGACCGAGAAGGAAAACGAGGACATCTGTCGTGCCCAAGTGAGGGACCATTTTGCAAAGAAAACTCCACCTCCGAAGGAGAAGCTAGATCCGGTGAAAGTGAAGCGCACTATCGATGCCCTGAAGCGACCACCACCGCCTCTGCCGGATTCCAACTATGTCCGCTGTCTTAAAAGGACATATCAAGATGTGCGGCGGTCGGGAAGTACTTCCAGTGATGCAAGTTTAGCAGAACGGAGAAGTGGGAAAAAGATTCCCCAGCTCGGCGAACAGGCGAACCAATCGTGCCCCCCGCTCAAGGTGTCTAGCGATATCGTCGCTAATCATCCGGGGATGGTGCCCGCTACCAATCCTGGTGATTACTTAGGGGATGCTGTAATTTTTGAAATAGCTGAGGTAACAAAACAAGAATATAAATACGTGCACGGGAAGCCTCTCGTCAAACCTGATCATCCTCCTCTAACAACGATGATGTACAAATTGCATGAGTGGTACATGAAAACCTGCAGGGAGTCTGGGAAAGACACTATGTATGTGGCAGTGAAACCAAAGCACGAATTCATTGGACTCAGCGTGATGCCTATTGAATTTTTGGAGTTATTTCAGTTATACAATCAATTGGCCCTCGACAAACAACTCATGACTTCCTACTGTCTGTAAGTATTACTTCTATAGTTAAGTCTCTAGCTCAGCTCGTTCATTGCATGTATATATAATTATCCTCACTATATTATGCAGATTGAAGATCGTCGAATGCAAAAAAGCAGGAATCTTCGACGTTGGTTCATTAGCCCAGATGCCGTAAATGAATGGACGGTACAAAATGAAATCAAAGAGACCGAGGAGAACTTGCTAAAGTTGTTCCTTATACATCAAAACAAAAGGGAAATACTCTTTCCTTACAACTTCAAGTGAGTGTTGCTGTCTTCTCTGTATACTCGGTTTCGCTTACTCGAGGTTAAGTAATGTAATTGATGAGTTATATATGCGTGCGCAGGTATCACTTTATTCTGCTATCCATTAAGCTTGACGGGGCATTAGTAACTGTCTTAGACTCGAGACGTAAAGATCCCGAGAGTTATGCGGACATGACTGCAATGCTCAAGAAGTAAGTTCAGTCAATACCGGGACCATATCGGCATGCAACTTTCGTTAATTTCCTGATATCAAGTAATCATTTTCTTTGTCTGGCATGGTTTGGAAGAAGTTCACCCGAAAGGTTCCCGGTCTAAACAAAGAGTTGCGATTTACGCACCCCAAAGTAAGTAGTACTAGCTAGTTCCGCGCATCTCTAATTGATTCAAATTTTCATCAATATATCATTACCATGCTTGCTTATCAGTTTGATTGAACTCTATTCTCGTAAAGTGCTTGTACCAGAAAGAAGGGACTGTTTTATGTGCATACTACGTATGCGAGTTCATTCGCCACTCGACCTCTGAGCGGGGCTTCTCTGACAAACAATTTGAAGTACGTAAATAATATTCACAATTTTATTTTATATATTACCATCAATTGTGTTGAGTTTTATTCATATATATGCATGTATTGACCCCCTTCTTTAAATTAGATCTGGCAGATGCGGGATGAACTCCTACCACATGATCGCATATGAACAATTCAAGAGGAATTGGCGGGATTCTTTCTTGACCACGTCATACCTAAAGACGGAGAATACCATGTGGATTTGTGATTGGATCTTAGGTAGATGATGTTAGGGATTGTAAAAGATGTTATATTGTATATATGTAGTAGCGTCGGATAGATATACGAAAACTTGTTGTTCGACCAAGCACGGAGAAAGAGATGTCACTTCTCTCTATATATGTTCAGCATGACGATCTTGTGTAATTAATGGTTTCCTTCATTTTCTTATTAGCTAGCGTCGAGTTCTCTCTATATGTATAGTAGCTAGCGTCAACCAAGCACGGAGAAAGAGAGGACACTTCTCTCTATTAGCTAGCTAACACAATATGAAACCCCTAAATTAACCCTCCAAAACCCCCTACCCCCCCTTAAAAAAACAAAAACCCCAGCTCCTGCCAGATGCTGACGCGTGGATGCCCTTTGGTCCCGGTTGGTGTGACCAACCGGGACTAAAGGTCCTCCTGCCTGGGCTCCCCGCAGCGGCCACTTGGAGCCCCTTCTGTCCCGGTTCGTAAGCGAACCGGGACTAAAGGTTTTGGGCTTTAGTCCCGGTTCCAGAACCGGGGCTAATGGGCCTCTGGAACCGGGACAAATGGGCCGTTTTCTACTAGTGATGAGTCGAGTTCGAGCGAGTTGCACTAGGCTCACCGCAACTTATATAAAAACTCGAGCAAGCTCAGACTGAGTGAAGCTCAATGTCGAGTTGTAGAAAGTGGGTCATGTTTAGCTTGTATTCATCTCGAGTTAATCTTGAGCTTGTTTCGATCTTAATAATCTAAGGCCATTTTTCAAAGAAGATAGGCCACTACACAACATAAAAAAGTCACTATAAAACTCAACTTATTCTTTTTCAGTTGAGAATAATACACAATAGCAAGAGATTCTGGATGAAGAAGAAAAAAAGAAGAAAATAAAGGTGCATCTGCTCTCCAAATTTGGCCAACAATAATAGAATATTTGACACAAGGCTCACCACTTATAATATTTTGGCTTAATTATCTCTCTCTTAATTAAGCGTATATATTCGCTTATAGGTAAAATGGAGAAAACTTGTGCACGAATATATGGCAATAAAATATCCTATCTTCTATTAATATATGTCATGATTATTTAATATAACTATATGATATTGACCTATTGAACTAAAATGGAGCGAGCTAATGTTGGCTCAAGGTCAACTCGTTTCTCCATCAAGATACACAGAGTGCTCATATTCAACTCATTTATTTTCTAGTCTATCTTTGGTCAATTGAATGTATGAGTCGATCTTGAGTGGCTCACGAGTCTCGGGCTTTTCTTGCAGCTCTAATCAGCGGTGCTTTCCACATGTGCGAGAACTAAGCCAGGGTGGGAAATCGACAAAGATCTCCGTATGCCAACCTACAAGACAAAACCCCGAGAGGCCTAGTTGCCACAAAACCAAATCCAGAGCACCCGAGATTACAGGCGGGAGAACTTCTGTGGCTCGGCCCAAGCAAAAGATGCTCGAATCCAGATGTTCCTCGAACAAGGTGTTCCAACTACCATCGTGGACAACCGAGGATACTAAGAGCATTGATCGGAACAAATTGCAAAGAGCGACGGAAGATGGTGCTAAGAGAGCCCCTTCCAAGCCACATGTCTAGCCAAAAGAGGGTACCCTCTCCATCACTTATGGAGACACTGGTGCCCAGGAGGATCTCATTCTTAATAATGTAAGGCATTCATGTCCTCGACACATCAGACTTCCTCCCATACACGTTTTCGAAGGAGAAAGACACCAAACCTGCTTTTAAAAAAATTCCACATGTATAGCACATGATACATGTTCCCATGTACAACAACGTGTCTCATCCTATAGTCGTGGGCATGGGAGGTATCATGAAATGGAAAGCAGCACAGTACGTAAATGGTCATATATACGTAGTTGACATGATATGGGCTCGTCACCGTCAACAATTGATACTCGTCAGGCCGAGCCGGCTACGGGGTTAAGCCATGAAGAAATTGTAGAAATTACTCTTGTGCATGCTGCCAGGTTTCAACTACCAAAGACCATGTGGCGGTTTCAACTACCAAAGACATTGTGGCATAACACTCGGTTGTGAAGGTTTAAAGCAAACTGGCAGTAGATGCCACTCAAACCCTCATGGTTGTTGGATGACTGTAGGGTACTAGTGATAACTGAACTTCTGTCACATGGACGCAACAAAGATATCGTGACATGTATTGCCAGTGTATATATACTTCTAAAGATCAGTTCATCGTCTCACACTGTGCAAGAAGTTCCTGTTATGTGTGCATCGATCTCTCCTTGTCTCAACTAAATATTTTCTCATACATCTACTTCATTCACATCGTCATTATCTGATTACTCTTACATCGGTATGGAAGGCATTGGGAAGTTCAAGAGACAGCACACAATCCACACGAAACAGAAGCTACTAATCAGTAGCAAAAAAAGAATTGTACTAGAGCTTAGGTACTTGCATGTTACATGGTAGTAGTAACATAGACTTAGTAACATATGATGTTACTAGTCTAGGTACCTCCCCACTATGATTAGCCTTAGGATTGTCTGAGTCCAATGTTCTTCGCTCGCCGCCTCGCTGGCAATGGCATGGGCGGGCGGCACATGCCAAATTCCTCACCCGACCGTCCGTCGCCTAGTCATACGAGTCTGCAACGTACATCACATTTTTAGCTGGTTATAATCCTTGTCATGTTCATCGGGTGTAGATTCTCTCTGGTACGCAATTCATAAAATAGAGAAGCATAATGTTTTGTTCAATAGAAAGGTCAGAGAGAGAGAGAGAGAGAGAGAGCATGATTTTTTTTGGATCCGAGGCAAAGAAAAAGTCGATCTTGTCATGAGGCCTCTAGGTGCTTCATGAGGGGGCGACGTCGGGCTGTGCACCGGAGCCATAGGATGTCGAGCCTAGGAGAGACAATATTGCGGCCGGATGCTTCTGGAGGGTGGTGATGGAAGGTACACCGGCTTCAAAAAGCTCACTGGGCAACAAGAAGCTTTGAGAGTGCGACATAATAGTAGAGGGGTTGGCGGGATGTCCTTGTGGTGAAGCTGGTTGGTGTTCCCTTGAAAAAAAAGTTGGTTGGTGTTGGGGGGCCACTCAAGGGGGCGGATGGATGAGATGCACGATTGGAATTTTTGGGTGGAGGGGACAAATAGTAAATCATGAGCGGTTCCTGCATGGCGCGTGAAATAAATAAATAAATAAATATATATATATATATATATATATATATTATATATGGTGATTGCAGTTAAAAGAAAGGATGTAAACTTTGTAGTTTCAAATATGTTTATACCAGACTTGTTTGCCAGGCTCTTTCTAGGATTTATTTATTTACCGTAAGACATGAAGAAGGAACTTATATCATCGGTCAGTTTTTACAGGGCAGATAGCGTAATCGACATGTTGTGAGGTATCCACCATGGAGAAAAGGGATGGACGGTTGAGATCGATCCATCCGTGGGAACTCGAGTCAGACCAGTTAGAATCGTTTATTCGATGCCGAAAAGTCTTTGCTCCCGTTTCCACACTTCCCGTCCGCCCGCCGCGCCGGCCAAAAGTAAAAATGTTTCGTGCCCGTGGCGCCAAAGCGGAAATATTTGGTTCAAACAAAGACTAATAAGTAAACGTGAAAATCCACCATCCGCAACCAACCGCGACCCAAAGAGAGGCCCCAATCGCGACCCACCCCCAAAAGCCGTCTTCCTCCTCCTCTCCCCCAACCCCAACCCCAACCAGCCGCCGCCGACCACCCGACCCACCGGCGACCTCCGCCCCCACCCTCTCCTTCTCTTCCTCTTCTTTCTAGGGAGGGAGGGAGGGAGGGAGGCCCCCGAAACTCTGGCAAGTTTCCATGGCGACCGAGCTCCCAGATCCGCAACGGCCACGGCGGGGCTTCCAGATCTGCGCCGTCGTCGACGACGAAGGTCCTCGAGGTCGGCTCTTGTCTTGTTCTCGCAGCAGACTAGCAGTGCACGACACCACGAGGGAGGGTGTAGCAAGGCCAAACAGCCGGCGTTCTGCACTAGTAACTAACTGGAGAGGAAGGTGCTGCTGCTCGGGACGCCCCGGCCCTCTTCTGCTTCTCATCCGCTCCTACCCATCTTCTCCTCTCAGATCTACTCCTCTGTGTAGTTGTTTCTGCAGCTGCTCACCATTGTTTGGTTTGGTACGTGTGCTGCTGCTACAAGCTCACCCAGGCCAGGGAGGGCACCCAGAGCTCAAGTTCCACATGGTATGAGCTAGTATGGAGGCATCTCTCTCTCCCTCTCATGCTCTGTTCTGGATGAATTAGCTAGGTATGACCAGAAAAATAAAACTTTCTTCGGAGTGGAGTGCAGACGATAGGAGAGGTCGTAGCTAGAAAACTTAAACTTTCTTCAGTTTGGAGAGGAGAGATGAGGTCCCAGCAAGAGTACTGTTATGCATCTGGAAGGGTAAAATTCCTTTGTAGCTCCTCCTACACGGAGCCCCTTATCCTCACCCTCCAACATTTGCTTTGAGATAAGTGCTCTCCATCTAACTTACTACAAGAAAATTTCTCTTTTTTGTTTCACTCAATTGAAATAACATATGGACTTCAAACTTTGCAGATCAAACAAACTTTCTAACAAGAATGTGTGAAAAATCTTTCAGATTTTTTGGTTTGCCATAAATATACAAAAAGGAAATTTTTTTGATTAAAAAAATTACTTTAAGCATTTAAAATGCATGAAAAATCCGAAAGTTTTTTCACACATTCTTGTTAGAAAGTTTTGTTGTCCTGTAAAATTTGAAGTTTATATGTTGTTTCGTTTGAGAGAAACAAAAAAGACAAATGTGCCTGCACGAATCTTGATGTTGAAATGAATGGCTTAGATAAGGGGTACCATTGAGGTCAAGCCACTTGGAATTAAAATATTCATGTGGTTTGTGTACAAGGGAGTCATATTGACTAAAGATAATTTGGTAAAGAGAAGATGGGTTGGCAGCTCCAGATGTTGTTATTGCGACCAGAATGAAACGATACGACACCTCTTTCTCGATTGTCCGCTTGCAAAATTATTATGGCGCTCAATACATATAGCTTTTAATGTTGATCCCTCAACGAGCATGAACACGTTATTTGGAACGTGGCTCAATGGAGTGGACGCAAATATTGCGAAACATATTCGGATAGGGATATGTGCATTATTTTGGGCTACATGGAACACTAGAAATGATTTGATATTTAATGGGAAAAACTTTACCAATTTTTTGCAGGTCATATACAGAGCTACTGTTTGGATCCGTACGTGGTCGTTACTCACTGATGCGGACTTCAGGGAGCTTTTGGTTACTGGGTGCAACCGTTGGGAGATGGTAGCACGGGCTATCTTCAGCCGATTTGGATGACGAGCTACTAATAGGCTAGGTGTATAGACAGCGTAGCCTGTTTATATATCGCCGGATGTGGCATCTTTTTTTTACTTTCACATTTATGTTTCCGCTCAGTTTGTGAGCTGGTTTGGATCTTATACTTTGTTGCCGTACCTTTTTTAATAATATGGCCGCATGCATCTTATTGAAGCAGAGGCCGGGGGTGTGCCTCCTTTTCAAAAAAAAAATGGAGGTCGAGCTACAGAAAACCACACTCGGAAGTGCTGCTTGCTGTATCAACAAGTGAAGTGATGCATGCATACATACGTACAAGAGTTAATCTTCTCTATGAGGAACGATCTAATCTTCTAGAGTCCGAATTTTCTTCATGTGGAACGATCTAATCTTCTCTATGAGGCCAATGATCTTGCTCATTTATGTATCTGCAGTTATATTTGATGCGTTTTATGGTTTCATGATGCTGCTGATGATTAGTCTGAACCTTTCTCAATGAAATCACTAATGATTACATAACATACTGCCTTCCCGTCAGGTGGGGGTCCTTTTACCGTTTTCTTTGTCCTTATGTTTTTGCTTGTCTCGAATTGGTGTTTGTCCAGGTCGAGTGATGATTACAAGTGCATAGTTCATATGATGAAATCATGATTACTTGAACAAAAATAGTGTTTCGGTCCTATCTGATGACCATTCAACCTAACCCTTTTACCAGAGAATCAAACAATTTAGTTCGTCTAACCTATCACTTTTTCATTTGAATCAAACAGTTTAGATCCTATGATTCCTTAAGAGGACGGTGAAGATTGATATTTTTTGTCTTTCGTCGTAACTGGCATTTGTTTGCCTCGCTGCCCATCCTTCTATATCACCACCCATACTCTAAGTCCTCTTGGTTTAACATTCCGTTTCATTATTTGCCCTATGATTAAACTAAACTAAAAGACAATCAATATCCATTTGACAAATTAATATGCTGATTTTTTTCTTTGCTTGGATCTGAGCAGTGATGAGACAATTCAATAAATATGATCTTCTAGGAGTGATTATCATTCGCTACGTTCTTACTGAGCTCCTATCCGATTGCTTTTGAGATTTCTTCTATGGTAGATGGTTATCTGTTCACTGATTTTCTAGATTTAGTTTGATTGCAAGAGGGTATCAATTCTAAAAATTGGTTAAAAGTTTGTACAATGGATACATGGATGTTTACAATCGAGGATGATGATTTCATATTTGTCGCCCTAGTCTTAGGTCTGCGTCGTTCGATCTGTTCTGCTTGTCATACTTCTGAATCTGACTCGGTTAGATGATGATTTCATATTTCGCTGCACCCTAATCCCTCCCATACAATCACGATCCGATTTGTTTTAGTCATGTCTTCCAGTCGGTTCTTTTCCTTTGGTAATGGCGGTGACGATTTGCAAATATTCAAGCTCGACAAACCAAATCACAGGTTTTCTCTCACGAGTTTATTTGTATGAGGATTATCCCGCTAAACCGAGCCATCTTATACCTGGTTTTTTAATCTGCTGTTCATTGTTCTTTTCTCCTGATCTGGCTCTTTTATGCATCTTCTCGTGTTTATTTTTTTGTTGAACATTATTGACTGTTTCTTGCGCTCGGCCCGTACACACGGTTAACAAACAAACGAAATAGCATAGTGGCTGTTCGGACCGCTGCCACGCTCGCTCCCGACAAACCTGACCCACCCAAAACCCTCTCCCTTGGCCGAACGCTTTCTGGTCCAAAGCCCGTTGCCTGCATTCATGCCACTCTGCATTGACGCCTTCCCCAAATTCTACCATTGGTTGTATCAAATTAGATCTAAAACCAATTTACTGAGCTGCCATTAGGAGAGGATTGTTACAATTAGTATCTAGAGCCATCAATCTTGAGATCTCACTTCCTCATCGGAGAAAATTTCCCCAAAAATGGCCATATTTTTTTTTCAAGTTAACTTTGAACTTTCCTCGAATGTTTTGTGGCGATTCAAATACGACGAATTTGTTTTCTATTTGTGGGTGCAGTGGACGGCTGTGTTATACCCAACAACGTCTCCAACGTGTTGTGTGGTGGTGGTGATTTGTTCGGTGACATATTCTTGTGTAAGGGAAGGTTGTTCGTGCTCTCCCTATGTGAATCTAAAATCCCCGAGGCTCCAACGAGTCGGTTGCAGGGATGCTGGTGAATCAGTTTGTAGAGGAACCGGCTTGATGTACTCGCCGATTCCGAAAGCGGTAGACAATGCTCAACGACGGAAAAGGGAACTCGCACACCAACTTTCACGGCCCGTACGAAGGTCCCAGAGGAGCACCTCCACTACGGTGTACAAGCTCCTGGTGGCGGAGGGCCAAATCTACAACGATCGCACGACCGAGGAAGCCGTGGTGGTGGAGATGGCGAGATGGACCGGCGGTCACCAAAAGGGAACAATAAGGACATGTGGGTCTGGCGCTGTCGTAGGCTAGGTTTAGGTCAGGTTGCTCTTTTTTAATTGAAAAATATATAAATGTAATGAATGTGCTCCGGTTTAGATGAATATCACCCGGTTTGCATGTAATTTGTCCGGTTTGTTAAAATCTGGTTTGAAATATATGCGGCTAGGGTTGGATGGCCGGCTCTCGCATCAGTGTTCGCAGACTGGTCATCCTGTCTGCAGATAGATACGGTGTCCGGTTTAGGGGTTATCACTGGAGATGCCCCAACACTCCGGTAAAGGTTTAAAGCAAACCAGTAGATGTCACTCAATCTCTTATGGTCGTTGGTTCACTGTAGGGTACTAGAGAGATAACTGAACTTTTTCATATGGGCTCATCAAAGACATCGAGACATGTCCTGACTCTTTATATATACTTCTCAACATTAGTCCCTCTTCTGAAACTGTGTAAGAAGTTCCCTTCATGTGCGGATCGTTCTCTTCTTTGTCTCAACTAAACATTTTCTCCTATATCTACTTGATTCACATGGCCATTATTCGACTACTCTTACATAGGTATGGAAGGCACTGGGAAGTTCACAACACGATGCACAGGAAACGCAAGCTACTAATACGATTTGAGAAGCCATTAATTCCCTTGGACCTCCATTTCCGAAGAGAAACTTCAGTACCAAATACGGAGCTGTACTAGAGCTTTGGTACTTCTATGTTACTTGGTGGAAATACCAATTAACATAAAATATGCGTGGCTGAATCACAGCCAAAAGAGTAGGCCTCCATGTCTCTCAATCGACCAGCAATGATGGCGACAATGTTTTTACGCTGCCATACCTCTCAATCTCGAGCTCGTGTTGTGTCACGACCGAGCCCAATACTGTCATGACGAAGACCACTACATCCAAGACTGCCAAGCCCCAATAACATTGCTGGTGTATGTGTGTGACGTGACAGTGTCGAGCATCACCGAGGCCAAGACACTATGTATTCGGTAGCTCGCCTCAAGGAGGGGCAAGAAACAAGATATGAACTGAGTTGTAAACTCACCTACTCCCTCCTCTCCCGCTACTCCTTCCTCAAATTCTACCATTGGTTGTAGTATAAAATTGGATCTATAACCTATTTGATTAGCCGCCATTAGGAGAGGATTGTTAGAGTTGGTATCTAGAGCCATCAATCTTGAGTTAACTTTGAATTTTCCTCCAATGTCTGGTGGCGATTCAAATACGACGAATTTGTTTTATATTTGTGGTCGCGGCGGACGACTGTGTTATACCCAGCAGTCTTGGCAATGTCTTGTGTGGTGGCAGTGATTTGTTCGGTGACAAATTCGTGTGTGAGTTTAGGTTGTTTGTTCTCTCCCTGTGCGAATGTAAAAATCCAGAGTTGGTTGCAGGGATGGAGGTGAATCAGTTGTAGAGGAACCGTCTTACCCTAGTACTCACCAATTCTGGCGGTGATAGACAGTGCTCAACGATGGAGAAAGGAACTCACACACCAACTTCCACGGCCTGCGTGAAGGTCCCGGAGGAGCACCTCCACTACGGTGGCCAAGATCGAGACCCGTCTTCGATTGGTGCTCTCGGGCTTGACAACTAAAGCTGGGCCAGTACAAACTGCGACACCGCGGTACACGACGCGACATGTGTCAGGAGTTGCGTATGCTGCAGGTCGATTACTCAAGTCAAGAAACTGCCTTATCCATGTCTTCAACAACATCGATGCGCATGTGGAGGGTCTGGGCACTCGTTTCACTTAAGTTAACGCCCCAGCCCTTATCCCGCGATGAGAAGGTAGATGCGGTAAGCCCGACATTGGATAAACTTTCTTCGGGCGGACACCAAAGACCTCTAGCCTAAATGGCAATGTTGTGGACAAACTTACATTTCCTGATCTTGTGGTTTGCAATTCGAGTGAATAGTTAGACCGTCAGAATTAGACTCCAGTATTTCATTAGGATAGGCACCATAATTCCTACCACGTTCACATGTTTCGACGGCAATCTGGAAGGTTCACTGCCCACCAAAAGTCCAGCATTTCCTTTGGAGATTTGCTCATAATAGCCACCCACTGCTTATGAATATTGAACGGCGAGGTGTGGAATTGGACAGTCAATGCAGTTTGTGTGGACGCTTATTTGAAGATCGCGGACACTTTTTTCTCCGATGCAAGGAAGTTAAAAAGGTGTGGCTTGCCACCCAACTAGATTATGTGAGACAACCACTACTAGCATATGAATGCATTTTTTCCCACGCTGAAAACACCAAGCTTCGCATGGTGGCTCTACTATGGAAGTGGTGGAATGAACGTAGTAGAGCAAGACATGGAGAAAGACACCTAACACCAGATGAATTAGGCTCTCAAATCACCCTCGAAGTGGTAGAATGGGGCCAGTTCTTCACACTAAAGTCAAAGTCTCGAACTATCAGTATAACCAGGTGGAGGACGCCGCCGGAGGAGTTTGTGAAAGTTAATGTTGATGGTTCTTAGAACCCGGCCACTCGGTCGGGAGGATGGGGTTGCCTTGCAAGAGCACCGGATGGAGACATTTTGTTTGCAGTTTCTGGACTTTTACGTAACTTGTCTGAACCGCTTTATGCAGAAAGTACTTCACTTCTGAAGGCGATTGATTTGTTCGAGAGCTTCGGGATGTGCAAAATCATTTTCGAAACAGATTGTATGAACCTGAGGCAAGCGGTGAGCTCCGATGCAATACATACTCCATTTGGGTTTCATCGAGTACCGAGTTGAGTTTTCCCCTAGAAATTGTAACCTTCCAGCACATGTGTTGGCGAGTCTTGGTGCTAGGGAAATTCGATGTGACCATCCACCGTGGATCACGAATTTTCCCGCTGATGTAACCCATGCAGTGGCCGGCGATTCTGCCGTGGCCAAACATTAATGGAATGCTACCGTTCCATGTCAAAAACAATTCTCAAAGGGCTCGAATGTGAAATATGTGTTGCCACTGTTCTACATAAACCAAGAACAGTGCAGTTGTTTCTCTGGCCCTTTTGCAGGGAGCACAACATTTTTTTTTTGCGCAACTACATGAAGATAAATGTCATTGATGTCAACTGAACCAATGTCACAATAATAATGATGGACCAGGAAAATAGGGACCTCATCCTGCTGAAATTAGCAATCCAGCTCCTATATATAACTAAAGCTCTTGACCAGTCTCAAGCGCAGGATAAGTTTCTAGCTTTGAAAGCTTAACGATGTCAATGCGGGGAATCTTTCAAGTGTGGAGGAAAATATAGATGGTGTTGGGGAAAATTAAGGGGGATCTACTACCTATATTTCAGTATTTATTTAGTGGTGAGTTGCAGTTGTTTAAGCTAAATTTTGGACGCTTACTTTATTGACTAAGAAGAAAGAGGCGATAAGGGTCGAATAGTTGAGACCCATTTGCTAACTCAATGTTAGTTTTAAGATTTTTATCAAAGTTTCCATGAATCGCTAATAAAGATTGGTAACACAATGATTTTCCCCACTCAAACTATTTCATGCCAGGACAACATATAGTAGAGGTTGTAGTCGCTTTGCTTGGAACTTTGCATGAAATTCATTCGAGGAAATTTGATGGAGTTATCATTAAACTGAACTTTGAGTAGGCGTATGATAAAATTAAATGGTCTTTCTTCCAACATGCATTGAGTATGAAAGGTTTTGATCTGGCTTGGAGGCAGCAGGTCAACACTTACGTTCAGAGGGGTATTGTGGGGTTTAAAGCCAGTTGTGATATCCTTCACTCTTTCCAGACTCAGAAGGGTTTGCGGCAGGGTGATCAGCTGACTCTAATAATTTTCAATATTGTGGACAATATGTTGGTTGTCCTCATCAGTAGAGCCAAGGAAAACAATCAGTTTGGTGGGTTAATTCTACATCTAGTGGATGTGTGTGTGTGTGTGGGGGGGGGGGGGGGGGGGTTCCATACATGATCATCTCCGTGGAGTACTATATGGACAAGGCGATAAATATGAAATTAATTTTGTGCATATACATACAATTGTCCACTCTTAAAATTAATTATCATAAATGTGAAGCTTTTAGCTTTTGAGGTGAAAAGTATAAGAGAATAACTATAGGCCATTGTTTGTTTGTGAGATTAGTAAACCTCCTTATGTTATATCGGGATACTAATTCATGACCGCAAGTTAACGAATGAAGAGTGGAACTGCATTGAGGGTAGATTTTAAAAGAAACTTGTGGGGAAGACAAGTTAATGTCCTATGGAGGTAGACGGGTACTCATGAAATCAGTGCTCACGAGCCTTCCTATGTACATGCTTTTCGTGTTTTCCATACCCATAGGGGTGCGGAAAAGACTTGATTTTTATAAATCTTGTTTTTTCTTGCAGAGTGATGTGAATAAGGAAAAGTATCGTCTGACGAGGTAAGATATCTTGCGCCTCACTAAATACCAAGCGGGTATTGGTATCGGGAATCTTGACATAAAAATGTTTACCTACCGGCTCTTCAATGAGGAGGAGGAGGGAGAGTGAATACAGTTGTTGTGTAACAAGTATCTTCATTCTAATATATTCCAAAGTAACGTCCGAGCCTAACAATTTACCAAAAAATATATTAAAGAAAGCTTTGGAATTTTTTGGCTGGGATACATATGCCTTTAGCTTTACAATTTCTAAAGTGACGACGGGGAATTAAGGTAGCTTTCTTTAATAGGGTACATATTTTTTTATCGGAGACGGTCACTCTATGCAATTTTGGGACGAAATTTGACTGACATGCCATTAGGTTTACAATATCTGTCACTTTATAAAATCATGCATCCTAATGATGCTTATGTGAGCACAATTTTGTGTTCGTCTCCTTTAAATCTCCAGTTTATAGCAGCCATGATCAGTGATAAATGGAATGCTTGGCTTCATTTAGGTAGAAGGTTGATGCAGGTCACCTTAACTAATGAGTGATAATTTCTGTTGGAGGTTACCCTCGTCGGTAATGTTTTATCTGAAATACTGGGATATGATTCATATTGGGCCTGTTTTTCGGTCATATCATATTTAGAAGACTTAAATTCTATTACAAAATAAAATTTTCATTTGGTTTGTGCACAGAGGTGTCATTATTTCTAACGAAAATTTTGCAAAATGCAGTTGGCAAGGTAGCAAACAATGTTGTTTTTGTGTCCAGCCAAAAGTAGTTCATCATTTGTTTCTTGCTTGCCCTCTCGCCAAGTTATTACGGCACACAAATTATGTGGATTTTAATTTGCCTCCATCTACGTGGATGTCAAATATGTTTAGTGAATGGTTGGTGGGGTTGAGTCTATTACTAGGGCATGAGTCCTTTTGGGACTTTGTGCCTTGCTTTGATCTATATGAGGTCGTAGGAATGATCTTGTTTTTAACAGCACAAATGGCAACATTATTTTGCAGGTTATCTGATGAGCTAAAATATGGATACTACTTGGTCCTTACTTCACCATGTGGAAAGTCAGGCCTGGGCCTAGCGGGTGTAAGACCTGTGCGGGCGCAAAGGCCCCCCACTTAGGCCTCATTTGGTAACAGGGGATCCCTATCCTTTCCCTTGGTGGGAATAACAAGGGGACCTCCTATCTTCCGCAGTGTGCGGCAGAATGGCGGGGTTTCACGCGGGCAGTCCTTCGCTTGGGCCGGCCCACCTACGTGCCGCTTGTTATTTCCTCTCGCGCGACAAAAAACAATAACCGTTAGAGGCAAGTATCGATCCTGCAACCTCGCACTAAGCAGGCACCAAACCACGAGCGGAAAACCAATACACCAGACATCAACCACTTGGTAATAAAGACGCAAAATGCAATAAGAACACATAGCAGTAGTATAGATTTGGAAAAAGTTCATAAAGCATATTTTGTAAATTGCGAACAATTTTGGAACGCCGTATTTTTTTTGTTATTTCGAACTCTTTTTTGAAAAGTGAACCATTTTTGTAATTCCGGTTAAAAAAAACAGTCAGAAAAAAATGCGAACATTTTTTGAAATTACTGGATATTTTCTGATATTATCAACAGTTATCAATTTTGAATTTTTTTTGGAAAAAAGAACATTTTTAAATTCAGAAAAAAAATTTAAAACATGAACAATTTTTTCAAAAATGCGAACAAAATACGTATTGGTTCGCTTTTTTGGAAATATGAACAAAATTTGAAACACGGGAACATTTTTTGAAATTGCGAACAAAATGTTGAAACCGCGTACAGTTTTTTTAAGCATGAACAATTTTATGAAAACTTTGAAAACACGAGCATTTTATGAAATTACAAACAGTTTTACGTAAAATCCCAACATTTTTTTAAAATACCCCAAACATATTGTGAATGTTGAACAAATTTTAAAAACATGAAGAAACTTCGAAACCCAGAACAATTACTGAAATTCCCCCAAAAATTCTTAATTTGTGAACAAAATTTTAAAACATGAACATTTTTCGAATTTGTGAACCAAATTTTTCAACAGGAAAAGTTTTTGAAATTCCTGAACATTTTTTGAAATGGTTAACAAAATTTTAAAATGTTTTTTTTTCTCAAATGTTGGCAATTTTTAAAAATATAAAACTTCGAAATTTTTATTTTTTCTTGAAATAAGTGAACAACTTTTGAAATTCTAAACTTTTAGAATTTTGAACATTTTTTCTATTTCTGAACAAAAACTGAAAATAGGAACATTTTGTGAAATTTGAAACAAATTTTGGAAAATGCGCTTTTTTTGAAATTTTCCTGAACATATTTTGAAAAACGAAAAAACAAGCAAAAAAGTAGATGAAGAAAGTTAAAAAAATAGAAATAGCAAAAGACCTAAATAAAAAAGAAAAAAGAAAAATAAAAAAAACGAAAGAAAACCGAGAAAAGCCGACTAGAAACAGCACAGGAAAAACCTAGCCGTTGGCTGCAATGTGTAAAGCAGTAAGTGGGTCGGCCCAAGTCTCGTCGCACAGAGCGGCGAATATGGTTTTCCAATAACAAGAGCAAGTTTCGCCCCAGTTTCCTCACAGGCCCACTTGGGGCTAGCGGGAGAGGTGTTTCCGTCCCCGACCCACCCCAATTCCCCGGGTAGGAGACCCTTGCCATCTCACGCCGGGAGAATTCTCCCTGCTTTTCTCACAACACACTACTCCTGATGCTGTGAGTAGTTCTCTCTCCTCCGCTCACCATGCGACCTTTCCAAGACGACGAAGCATCCCTCACCTCGAGTATTGCTGGGCACGTTTGGTTTCCCGCATTAGGTCCAACCTGGCCCGTGCGGGAAAAAACGGGCTGATTGGTTGCTGATACTTGTGATCTGCGTTGGGTTTTCCGTGAAGAGCAGCGGGTGATGCAGCACAGTATAGATAAGTATTTCCCTCAGTGAGAACCAAGGTTATCGAATCAATATGAGTAGCACGCAACCCCCATATTCAGCGACTGCACACAAAGAAGAAAACACTTGCACCCAACGCGGGCAAGAGGGTTGTCAATCCCCTTGGACTCGTTATTTGCAAGCAAATGAAGTGTGTAGATAATAGTTGATAATTTTAAATTGCAAAATAAATAGAAGATAAATAATGGCAGGAAGGTAATGAAAGCTTTTGTAAATATATATGTGGATAGACCCGGGGGCCATAGTTTTCCCTAGTGACATCTCTCATGTAGTAGGCATACGATGGGTAAATAAATTACCGTTGGAAAATTGATAGAAAAGCGCATAGTTATGCAATATTTATTCATGGAAATGATCGTTACATATAGGCGTCACTCCCGTAAGAAAGTAGACCGACTCCTACCTGCATTTACTACTATTACTCCACCCATCGACCGCTATCCAGCATGCATCTAGAGTATTAAGTAAAACAGAGTAATGCTTGGAGAACAATGACATGATGCAAACAAAGTAAATCCAATTAATATGAATCAACTCCATCGTTTTATCCTTAGTGGCAGCAATACAAAGACGTGTCTTGTCCCCTTCTGTCACTGGGATATAGAGCACCGCCAGATTGAACCCACTACAACACACCTCTCTCACTGAAAAAATATTAATCTAGTTGGCCAAACTATTTCAATAGACCGGGGAGAATTACGAAGCCATCATATAATTATGCATATGTAAAGAAGGACCAGCAATGAACTCAATATAACTTCATGAACAATCGGAACATAAACCCACAATTCATCGGATCCGAACAAATGCACTGCACAAAGTGATTACATCGAATAGATCACCACGAAGATGCGGTGAACTTTGTATTGAAGATCAAGAGAGAGAGAGAGAGAGAGAGAGAGAGAGAGAGAGCTAGCAATCTAGGTACTAACTACGGACCTTAAGGTCTGTGATGAACTACTCACACATCACCATGGAAGGAACAAGGTTGCCGTAGATGTTGGAAATATGCCCTAGAGGCAATAATAAAAGTAGTTATTATTATATTTACTTATTCATGATAATCGTTTATTATCCATGCTATAATTGTATTGATTGGAAACTCAATTGCATGTGTGGATACATAGACAACATTGTGTCCCTAGTATGCCTCTAGTAGACTAGCTCGTTGATCAAAGATGGTCAAGGTTTCCTAGCCATAGACATGAGATGTCATTTGATAACGGGATCACATCATTAGGAGAATGATGTGATGGACAAGACCCAAACTATGAACGTAGCATATGATCGTGTCAGTTTATTGCTATTGTTTTCTGCATGTCAAGTATCTGTTCCTATGACCATGAGATCATGCAACTCACTAACACCGACGGAATACCTTGTGTGTATCAAACGTCACAACGCAACTGGGTGACTATAAAGATGCTCTACAGGTATCTCCGAAGGTGTCTGTTGAGCTGGCATGGATCGAGACTGAGATTTGTTACTCCATATGACGGAGAGGTATCTCAGGGCCCACCCGGTAATACAACATCACAATAAGCCTTGCAAGCAATGTGACTAAAGTGTTAGCCACGGATCTTGTATTACGGAATGAGTAAAGAGACTTGCCGGCAACGAGATTGAACAAGGTATAGAGATACCGACGATCGAATCTCGGGCAAGTAACATACCGAAGAACAAAGGGAACAACATACGGGATTAACTGAATGCTTGACATAGAGGTTCAACCGATGAAGATCTTCGTAGAATATGTAGGAACCAATATGGGCATCTAGGTCCCGCTATTGGTTATTGACCGTAGAGGTGTCTCGGTCATGTCTACATAGTTCTCGAACCCGCAGGGTCTGCACACTTAACGTTCGGTGACGTTTCAGTAGTATTGAGTTATGTATGGTGGTGACCGAAGGTTGTTCGGAGTCCCGGATGAGATCCAGGACGTCACGAGGAGTTTCGGAATGGTCCGGAGGTAAAGATTGATATATAGGAAGTCCCGTTTTGGTCACCGGAAAAGTTTCGGGTACTTCGGTAGTGTACCAGGAGTGCCAGGAGGGTACCGGGGGACCATCGGGAGGGGCCTCTCGCCCCAAAGGGCCTCATGGGCTGTGGGAGGAGGTAAACCAGCCCCTAGTGGGCTGGTCGACCCCCCCCGGCCAACAAGGCCCATGCGGCTAGGGGTGGGAAAGCCCAAGTGGAGGAAAGGAAAACCAAGTGGGGGGAGGAATCCTACTCCTAGTAGGATTGGAGTTGGACTCCTCGACCTCCCCACTTCGGCCGACCCTAGGGGAGGATCCCTAGGGCGCCGGCCCCTCCCCTCCCTCCTATATATACTAGAGGGAGAGAGGGCCAAAGCACTTCAACCCAAAAGGCCACGGTGCAGCACTCTCTCCCGATAGATCGATTCCTCTAGTTTTCAGCAGCGTTTGGCGAAGCCCTGCTAGAATAGTTCCACCACCACCGCCGCCGTGCCGCCGCGCTGCCGGAGAACTATTCTACCTCTCCGCTCCCTCTTGCTGGATCAAGAAGGCGGAGATCGTCATCGAGCTGTACGTGTGCTGAACGCGGAGGTGCCGTCCGTTCGGCGCTAGATCGTGATTGGATCGCGGGACGGCTTGCGATTTGGATCGCGAAGACGTTCGACTACATCAACAGCGTTTCTTAACGCTTCCCGCTTAGCAATCTACTAGGGTATGTAGATCCACTCTCCCTCTCGTAGATGCTCATCACCATGGATAGATCTTGCGTGTGCGTAGGAAATTTTTTGTTTCCCATGCAACGTTCCCCAACAGTAGAGGCCCTCCATGAAAGATCCCCCCTCCGACAGGGCACCGGAACAAGGCTCCAGATGGGCACAAGGCGGAACAGAGACTTGCGGCGGTGAAAAAAGTGTTTTGGAAGGCTCTCTAGGGGTTTTGGGATATATTGGAATTTATAGGCAAGAGAGGGACGTCGGGAGACGCCAGGAGGGGCCAACACACAACAAGGCTCGGCCAGCCCCCTGGGCGTGCCCTGATGCGCTGCCTCTCTCGTGCAGCCTCCGTTATCCTCCCGAAGCTTCAAGGTCTTCTATTGGTCCATGAAAAATCATAAAAAAGTTTCGTGGCAATTGAACTTTGTTCGGTACGGTAAACCCGAAAAGCTAAAAACACGCAGAAAACAGCAACTGACACTGGGCACTGGGTTAATAGGTTAGTGCTAAAAAATAATATGAATTGGCAAATAAATACCCAAAAAGTATCCTAGAATGATAATATTATAGCATGGAACAATAAAAAATTATAGATACGTTGGAGACGTATCAGTTGCCAGCATACACTATTGGGCTTGCACCGCACGAACTTTAAAGCACCTCTGGGCTTGTCTCTCGAGCCACGCTCGAATCGGCAGTTTCTCCCTACCTAGGCCCGTGCGAGGCATGTGGGCGGCAGGGGTTGCATGCGAGGAGTCACCCTCGAGTAGCCGCATTACTTACTGAAACACCGACAGTTATTACCCTCGCCTTCCCTCACCGCTGTCTCTCCCCTATCCCCTTTCTCCACTCACCTACGATGGCGGCGGCGTGCAGCAGATCATAGAACAACAAGTCGACCTTCGACCACCTTCACCCGCATAGGCGGCGTAGCAGTTCAGCAATGGTGGTAAGCAATTTTTTTCCCCTCCGCACCAACTATTTCGCATTCGATTCGAGTTTAGGTTCGATACACGTTAGAGGGATGGGGAATCGGGGTAAACACCATAGGAGTGATCATAATATGAGGTTCCCAATCCGGATTGAGTACAAGAGGGCACGAATCTTAGCCTCGGGGACCATGGAGGCTATTGGATCGGTGGGTGGCCTTAGCCTTGGTTTTGGTCTTCTCCTCGACCTGCACCACCGTCTCTTCTTCGTCGCCGGAGTCCAGCTTGATGGGCATGCTTCGGTGTTCTGGCTCCGGCGCCCTCACAATCATCGCCACCACATCTTCTTCTTCCACCTCCATAGCCACCGACTCTTGATCCTCCTCCAGCACCACCACCATAGTGTTTGTGGTGAAGTACAGTGCCACACGATGGTCATGAAGATGTTGATACTGTCTGTACATGGCCCAGCGAAGTATGTCGACTGACATAACGCCCTTCGCTGGGTCAGGAATTTGTGTCTTCATCTCCTCCGGCGTGGCCTTTTTGACCACAACGTTGGACTGTTTGTGCAACTCCTCCATGCTGCTGAAGTTTGAGCACACTTCCATGGTGTTCCTAAACTTGGTGCGGTCACCGAGCGAGCACCCTATGAAGAATGCCCTCCATCCAATGCCCCAAGGGAAGGGGTTGGGGATGGGGATGGGGTTGGGGTTTGACTTGTTGACGGAGTTCATGGCGTTGAGTTGGATGAAGAGTGAGAGACAAATAGGTGGAATGGTGACCGTCAGGATTGGTAAATAAAGGGGTTCTGGGCGATAGCGTTTAATGAAGATGTTGCAACGTTCATATTGCAGATCCTGACCGTTTGAACCTCTTACAAATGCAGATCGACACGGAGACCAAGGGAAAGGAGGTGGTGCCACCCTCGAAGCAAGAGAAGGGCAAGGACGTGTTGCCGCCCTTGGAGGCGACGTCCGTCCAGGTGACGCCCGTCCAGACCCCTGGCAGGGACGACGACCAGCCGGAGGAGCCCCCCAGCGGCAAGCATCCAAACTACGACCACTACCATGAGGTGGGAGGGCCAACCAACTTCTGCAAGGTGATCATGGCCCCGCAGCTGGAGGCCATACCTATGCCGCTGGACTTCACGAAGCACTTCCCGTCCGTGCCTTAGGAGTTCAAGCTGAAGACGATCACCGACTGCTCCTAGAGGGTGACTGTCCGGCTATAGAACAGTAGGTTCACCCTCGATAAGGGTTGTGCCGCCTTCGCCGCCGTCCATCAGATCAAGATAGGCTTCATGGTGACCTTCAAGCTCCTGAGTCCTGACACGCTCAAGGTCATCGTGTTCAATGACTATGGCATTAAAGTGGTGACCAGGTGCGGGAAGCACCACGAAGCCTTTGCCGTGAACCCCTAGGACAGCCCCGACATGCTCCAGCTGGTTTTAGTTTAATCTCGAACTGCTTTGCGTTTAAACTCGTGTGTTTTAATTCTGGCACAATATTACTATTATGTTCATTTTTATGTGTGTTCTTTCTGAGGCCGCTGTGTGCTGGTAACCTCACCACCGCGGTAAAGATGTTACTAGACAACATGCGATGCATGCCACCAAACAGCAGGTTGTGTGTTTGCGTATACACAAGCGGGCAACCAAACAACATGCCTTGAGTGACACCTCATGCAGTCTAGAGTTTATGCAGGCAACCAAACTAAATGCAGATATTAGTTTTCTGCCTTTTTTACCTCATCCAGGCCTTGTTTACCCAGGTTCCACAGGACAATCCCAGCAACTACGTCTACCAAACACGTCCGCTATGTTTGCGTCTGCATGTGCGTAGCCAAAAGCAGTGCACACGTTCCTCTGATTTGTCATGGACTCCCAGAATTCCCCTCACGGGTACAAACACTAGTAGAAAACAGACCTTTGGTGCCGGTTCGTAAGGGCCTTTAGTGCCGGTTCTCCAACCGGCACAAAAGGGTGGGGACTAAAGGCCCCCCCCCTTTAGTCCCGGTTCAACACGGCCCGGCATTAAAGCCCACCACGTGGCACCTGCCGGCGCCGTGGGCTGGGGGATATTTAGTCCCGGTTGGTAACACCAACCGGGACTAAAAGTATTTAATTCTTTTAATTTTGGTTTATTTTTCCTTTTAATCCTTTAGGGGTTTATGAATTAATTATGGTTTATTTTTCCTTTTAATTTTTTGTTTTCCATTTAATTATTTTTCATTTCAAACATATATTACGCTACTACATACTATACACGTTGTGCATATATATATAAATAAAATTTCTCGTAGAACCGATCATATATATATATCATCGAATTTCTCGTACGACGACCATTCACACACACACACACACACACACACACACACACACACACACACATATATATATATATATATATATATATATATATATATATATATATACAATTTGGTATATACAATTTCTCCTACAATTTGCGGATCATTACATATGCAGGCATTACTGCTTGATCTTGTAATGGTATTCTCCTTTGGGATCTATGACCTGGTCGACCAGAAATCCAGCTATTTCCTCCTGAATTGCTCGTACGCGAGCCGTTGGCAGGAGCTGGCCCTGCATCTCCGTTACCTATAAGAAGGAGATCAAGATGAATATATTAGTTGTGTGTATATATATTAGCTAGATCATGATAAAAAAATATGGATAGTGTTCTGGCAACCGTACCCAAAGATTTCTTTCGTTTCTGCTCCTTTCAGACGTGATCATGCGAATGTTCTCGCAAACGTAGTATGTGCATAAACTATTCCCCTGCTCCTGCCTCATGCACTTTACGAGAATAAAATTCAATCATGTAATAATTAAACAAGCATGATAATGGTATTGAAACTAGAATTAAAGAGATGCACGGACGTAGCTAGCTAGTACTACTTAATTACCTTGGGTCGCACCCATGTCAGCTTTTGTTCCCAGTCGCCTCGGACCAGTTTGACGAACTTGGCCCAAGCCCTGCCCGCCGGCAAAGAAAATGAATAAAGGAGTTATTAACTAGTTGATATCAGGAAATGAAGTAAAGAGGCCGACATAGTGCGATAATGATTAAAATTACCTGTCGACCATCCCCCTCACGGTTGCGTATTCGGATGGATTCTTATATAGTGAGTCCAGTACTTCAACTTTTCCGTTGTCAACTTCAATGATTAACAAGATCCAGTGGTAACTGCATGCGCACACGTTTTGTATAATTAAGCGGGCATGTGCATAACTCATCAACTACACTTATTAACATCTAGTAAGCAAAAAATAGAATTTGTAGTACAAGATATAGTAACACTCACCCGAAGTTGTAAGGAAGTAGTATTTCTGGTTGGGTATTTAGTTGCTTCAAAAACTCTAGCAGGAATCTCTCTGTGTCTTTTCTCGAATATTCATCTTCCCATATCGCTTGATTAACCATATTTGGGTCAATGAACCCAATGCCATAGCATCCAGCTTTTTTCATTTCATACATCTTCATTCTGCATAATACCACAGAAAAGAATATAGTGAGGATAATTACAGGTAATGAACGAGACCACATCTAGCTAGCTAGAGACATAAATTACAGAAAGAAATCACTTACAAACAATAGCAACTGACGATAGATTTGTCGAGTGCGTCTTGATTGAATAACTGATACAACTCTGAATAATGAATCCACAAATCTTTTTTATGGAAGTAATGCTTTCTCTTGACTTTCACCATGAGGGACTCTTGATTGGTATTTGCTGTTTCTTGCATGTACCACATATGCAAATTTTTCAATCTCGTTGGTAGAAGCTTGACATCGTCAGGCTTGACCAGAGGTTTGCCGCGGACATATTGGTATTTTACTTCCTCCTCTGTAATCCCGGGGATTTCCTCAAGGCCTAGGAGTTGTTCAACGGTGACACCGGCCTCTTTAGCCTGCCTTTTATGATCGTCGGTTATAACCAGCCGATCGGCGGTACTCACAGGTGTTTGTACAATGAGCGGGGGGGGGGGGGGTCGATTGCACTGCCTGTTCTCCCAGCTGGGGAACAGTTTTCCCGCTTTTTTGCCAACTGCTTTGCTCGAGTTCGAGCTCGACTCCTTTTGTCCTGCTAAATATGACTTCTTGATAGACCGCACATAGTCGGAGTCCTTCTGATTGTCAGCCGGTCGAGCCATATCAATAAAGTGTTGTGAGACATGCTCAGGTACTTTCTCCTTTGGCGGCGGGGGCTGTTTCGGTCCAAAATGGGCCTTCAATTGGGCATCCACTACGGTGTTGAGTTCCTCCTCTGTCAGGTGGTAAGACAACTTCGGAAGAGGCTTGAGGCTTGGACCATATTTGAAATTCTTGCCTGTTGTACCGCTAGCCATCGTAGCTGCGACCTTTCTCTTCCATTATTGCTTAGGCGACGGAGCACGCTGAGTCAGCGGAGACGGCAGACGCGGTGCCGGACTTGGAGGAGGAGTCGGCTGACGCGGTGCCGGCGGACTTGGAGGAGGAGGAGTTGGCTGACGCCGTGCCGGACTTGGAGGAGGAGTCGGCTGACGCGGTGCCGGACTTGGAGGAGGAGGAGTCGACTGACGCGGCGGCGGACTTGGAGGAGGAGGAGTCGGTGGCCTTGGAAAGACAATGCAATCCTTTTTCCATAGAATGATACGATGTATGGCCTCTCCTAGTGTTCTCTCCTCGTCACCTCCAAGAATGTCAAGTTGTAGCTCGTGATATCCTGACATCACTTCATCAACCCCGACACGAGCATAGCCAGCTGGAATGGGATTGTAATGGAAGGTTGCTTCAGGGGGATTTGCTAAAGCATAGCCGTCCGCCACCTTCATGGATAAGTTGTTCACTTTCATGTGTAGCTCACAGTTAGTCCTGTCTTTGATATCATCCACAGGGTAGGTAGCTAGAAGTGCATTATCGATATCGGCCGGGGCGGAACCCACGCTGCTTCTCAGCATCGATGGGACGGTGCTATCCAATGCTGGATCGATCTGCTCATGCTGCCGCTGAGACGCCCTTTCCTGGCTGAGTGAGTCGATCTGCTCCTGCTGCCGCCTGACAAATCGTTCCAACTCCAGGTGCTTTGATTGTAGGCCTTCAAGGCAGAGTGCTTCCTCCTTCTTCTTCTGCTCCTCCTGCATCTTCTTTCTCGCACGGCTTCTATAGTCGTCGCTCGAATCCGCAAACCCCTCAAACCACGGAACAACGCCTTTGCCTCGTGTTCTTCCCGGGTGTTCAGGATTCTTCAGGGCGCGCGTAAGCTCGTCGTTCTCTCTGTTGGGCGTGAACACCCCCGTTCGAGCTTCTTCTATTGCAATAAGTATTTCGTCTGTCGCTTCTTTAAGACTTGCCTTCACCATAACCAGCCCTGTCTCTGGGTCCAACTTCCCCCCATGCGCATAAAACCATGTCCTGCACCTCGGGGGTCATGTCAATGTAACTGGAGTGACCCCTGCATTAATCATCTTTTGCTCAGATTGATCCCACTTAGGCAGTGCCACCTGGTAGCCACCTGGCCCCAGAGTATGGTGCCACTTCTTTTTCGCAGCATTAATCTTGTTTTTTCTCGACCGTTCCTTAGCTTCTTCCGATTCCTTGAACTTCATGAAAGCGTCCCAGTGATCTTTTGCCTTCACCAGTGCTCCGTGAATTCTGGAGTCTTCTTTTTTGATTTGACGTACTTAGTCCATGCATTTTTCTTGAAGGTGTTGAATGCGATCGCCATCTTTTTAAGAGCATAGTTTTTGACTTTCTTCAGATCTGCATCTGTCAAATTATCTGGTAGGGTGAAATGTTCCATGAGCGATGTCCAAAGCACATCTTTTGCTCTTTCGTCGACAAAAGTAACTCCTGCTTGATCTCCCTTTGCTGGCTTTTTCCATTCTTGAACGGAGATCGGGATTTGGTCCCTGACAATAACTCCACATTGATTCTTGAACTTGGTCGCATTTTTCCTAGGTTCAAGCGGTTCGCCAGTTGATGTTTTCATGGAATCGATGTTGAACTTTACGCCAGGATCCAACTTTCTAGCCGGGCCTCGAACTACCCTGTCGCTTGTAGAAAATTTGCTCGATCCGGAGGCCTAAAAGAAGAAAGATCGATTCGTTAATACATACAAATCAATTAAGACATGTAATGATCACCGGATGGCTTATATAATAAATACACCTCGCCGGTCTTTGTTATTTGAAGAACATTTTCTTCGGCAACATCGCTGTCGTCGCCTTCATCTATTCGTTCATCTTCATCAAATATCATACAACCCTCACCGGAATTGTTCAGATATTGCGAGCCGTCATCATCTTCAGGTTCATGCTCTGGGCTCGGGGAGGAGCGTATGATGTCGAACAGAGCCTCTTCTCCTTCTCTGCCGGTATTGTCCATAGCTTTTATTTAACTAATCTAGAAGAAAGATAAAACAATTTAGTATTCAAATTAGAATGCATGCAATCAATAAGGAAAAACTGAATCATAGTACATAATATGCATCTCGAATAATTCATATAATATGCATCATCGAATATAATCTCGAATAAATCGTCTCGAATATTATCGAATATAATCTCGAATACATCTCGAGTATTATCACTAGCTAATACAGATCGAATATTATCGAAGAATCTAGTTCACTCGCGGTTCCTGAGGCGCGGGCGGTGGACACCCAAAGAGAAGGAACCATCACAGGATCATAGCTCGGGTGAGATCCCTGAAGAACCTGCTAGGCATTGGAGAACCTGACGTCCAACGCATCCATGTAGCGACGGACGTGCTCGTCCTCCTCACTGACACGGCGACGTACCACCTCCGGCGGGGCCGGCTGCCTCCGCACCGAAAGTGGCCCACGCGAACTGCACCAAAGAAGATCCGGGTCGACGACGGGACCCGGGGCCGGGTTCCTCACCAAGCTGCGCGCCCCTGAAGGTAGCACCTCCCAGTGCCAGCCCGGCGGAGCCCAGTCCCGAACGTTGCCCCTCTGAAGCAGGACGTCGTCGCGAACGAGTCGACGACGAGGATGCGGGCCGGGCATCGTTGACTCCGAGAAGAAATTCTATGCAAATTTAATATTTTTAAATGCTTGATTGTGATTTCTTATATACGAGGAACCTTGAGAATCCTAACGGATTCTCTTGACCTTTAAGGGATTTAACAAAATGGCGCCATTGTGGATGTGCAGAAAATGGTCCATATTTTTCCTGATCTGATCTACACTTCTATATGTCACGTTGTCTAGCTAGTGTCAAAGGAAGAAAACCATGGCTTCATCATTAGCCGGAAGTAACATGCGCATGATGGTACGAAACTGTCCAAAGTTGTTTTGGAACGGAGTCCCGGATAGGATAATTAGCCTTTTGGTACGAAGTTCAGCAAGAGCCTTCCGAATATCGCTATTTGGAAGGCCTTTGCTGAACTTCATACCAAAAAAACTAATTATTCTATCAAGAACTCCGTTCCAAAACAACTTTGAAAAGCTTCGTACCATCATGCGCCTGTTACTTCCGGCTAATGATGAAGCCATGGTCTTCTTGAATCCTTTGACACTAGCTAGACAAAACGTGACATACAGAAGGGTAGATGCATGAGATCAAAAAAATAAATTGGATCAACTTGTGCACATCCATAATGGGGGCATTCTTGATAAATCCCTTAAAGGACTAAGAGAATCTATTGTATACATACATATACTAATTGCAAATACATAACAAACTTTTGCAAATACAACATTAAAATATGCAACTTTTGCAAATAGTAATTTCTATACATTGGATCAAATGTCAAAATTCATCAACTTTTTTCTATACATTGTATTCATACATATATATATATATACTAATTTCTATACATATTGGATCAAAATGTAAAAATTCCTCAAATGTCAAAATTCCTTCACTTTTTTCTATACATCTAATTAATCATCTAGTGAAAAAAAAACGTCAAAATTCTTGCATCTATGTCAAAATTCCTCAAATGTCAAAATTCCTTAACTTTTTTCTATACATCAAAATTCTTGCATCTAATCATCTAATCATCTATACATCTAATCATCTAATCATCTATTGTGTGTGTGTGTGTGTGTGTGTGTGTGTGTGTTCATGCATATACGTGTGTGTGTGTGTGGGGGCTCGGGGAGGGCCCGGCGGCCGCCATGGCGGCACAGGGGGCGAGGGAGAGGGGGGGAGCTCACAGCGGGGCAACGGGGCGACGGCGAGGCGAGGCGAGTCGGGGGCGACGGCGGCGAGGCGAGGCGAGTCGGGGGCGGCGACGGCGAGGAGCTCGGGGCCGGAGGAGCGGGCGCGGGCGGCGTCAGGCCGGGCTCGGGGAGGAGCGGGCGCGGGCGGCGTCGGGGATCGGCGCGAGGAGGCGTGGGCGGCCGGCGTCGGGGGTGGCGACGAGCTCCGGCGTCGGGGAGGCGAGACGGCGACGGCGCGGTGATGTCGAAGAGGTCGAAGAAAGCAGAGGAACTAATTTTTTTTGAAGTGTTGTATATATATAAGGAGGCCTTTAGTCCTGGTTGGAGCCACCAACCGGGACTCAAGGTGAATTTCACCAGCCGAAGCGGCGGGAAGCGACCCCCTTTAGTCGCAGTTGGTGGCTCCAACCGGGACTAAAGGGGGGCCACCAACCGCGACTAAAGGCCTGGCTTCCCGTATTGAAATGTTTAGTCCCACCTCGCTAGTTGAGAGGAGCTCGCACCGGTTTATAAGCCCCGCCGCGGCTACCGTGTCGAGCTCCTCTCTAATGCAGGCCTACTGGGCCTACCACACCTGTGCCGCCCAGTGGGGCCTACTGGGCCGTACGGGCCTGCATCCTGTCCCAACTAGAGATTGGGTTTCTAGTCGTATGCAGGCCGTGACGGCCCAATAGGCGGGCTTTTTTTTAATTTATTTATTTTTCTGTTTTTTTAATTTGTTTCTGAGTTCTTTTTTGCTTTATTTAGAGTTTCTTTTTGAATCTTTTTGCTTTAGGTAAAAAAAATTATAAACTTTCTGTTAGTGCCAGTAGTTTTCAAATTTGAATAGTTTAAATTTGAATTATTTGAAATTTGTGTGAATCACTAGTTTGTGAATAACTTTATTTTAAAAGTAGAGTTTCTTTGTGAATCTTTTTGCTTTAGGTAAAAAAATTATAAACTTTCTGTTAGTGCCAGTAGTTTTCAAATTTGAATAGTTTAAATTTGTATTATTTGAAATTTGTGTGAATCACTAGTTTGTGAATAACTTTATTTTAAAAGTAGATTTTTCAGTGATTCTTTTTTCTGCTGTTTAATATTAGCGTGTTTTATCATTATATTCAATTTGGTAATTCTTAGGTTATTTAAAAAATGAATGCCTTAGTAACAGACGAGTTTTCGTCTGAAACCCTGATACTTCGAAAGAGATTGTCCATTTTGTACACGAAGTGCATCCAGTTTTTGCCGTAACCCTCTCAACTTTTTAGCACATGCTATGTGGGTGAAATGATGATACCATTCCAACTTTCAACCTTTTCAGAGTTCATTTGTAGTGCTTTTCAATTTCAGGGTCATTTAGCTCAAAAAAATCAGTAAATGCATGAAAAATAGCAAATGAAGTCAGAAAGGGTTGAAAATTGATGGCGTGGCTTCGAATGGTGCATACTGAACATACAAAAAGTCTGGAGTTGAAATAAGTTTAAAAAAATGAAATGCCTTGGTAACAGACGAGTTTTCGTCTGAAACCTAATACTTCGAAAGAGATTGTTCATTTTGTACACGAAGTGCATCCAGTTTTTGCCGTAACCCTCTCAACTTTTTAGCACATGCTATGTGGGTGAAATGATGATACCATGCCAACTTTCAACCTTTTCAGAGTTCACTTGTAGTGCTTTTCAATTTCAGGGTCATTTAGCTCAAAAAATTCAGTAAATGCATGAAAAATAGCAAATGAAATCAGAAAGGGTTGAAAATTGATGGCGTGGCTTCGAATGGTGCATACTGAACACACAAAAAGTCTGGAGTTGAAATAAGTTTAAAAAAATGAAATGCCTTAGTAACAGACGAGTTTTCGTCTGAAACCCTGATACTTCGAAAGAGATTGTCCATTTTGTACACGAAGTGCATCCAGTTTTTGCCGTAACCCTCTCAACTTTTTAGCACATGCTATGTGGGTGAAATGATGATACCATGCCAACTTTCAACCATTTCAGAGTTCATTTGTAGTGCTTTTCAATTTCAGGGTCATTTAGCTCAAAAAATCAGTAAATGCATGAAAAATAGCAAATGAAGTCAGAAAGGGTTCAAAATTGATGACGTGGCTTTGGACATAATATTTCGACGCGTTTCAAATGCCAAAACACATAAGTACACTACTATTACAAAGATTCCCTCCGGTTTGTCTGAAGTGGGACTTTCCAGAAATATAAGTCCGGAAAGTAACTAGAGAAGCCGGTCACATCCCAGAGTGGGATCTTTGGGTATAAAACTTTTTCTTCGCGTGTGTCCCTTTGCATAGTAACCATGGACAATCTTCATCGTTTAACTTGATGCTCGGGTCAACATTCACTCTGAAGGGAGCAATTTCATGAAACTTTTCATAATCTTCTGACATGTCTATCTTGTCCTCCACTCCCACGATGTTTCTTTTCCCTGAAAGAACTATGTGGCGCTTTGGCTCATCGTATGATGTATTCGCTTCCTTATCTTTTTCTTTTTCTCGGCTTGGTAGACATGTCCTTCACATAGAAAACCTGTGCCACATCATTGGCTAGGACGAATGGTTCGTCTGCGTACCCAAGATTGTTGAGATCCACTGTTGTCATTCCGTACTGCGGGTGTTCCTTTACCCCGCCTCCTGTCAGATTGACCCATTTGCACCGAAACAAAGGGACCTTCAAACCAAGTCCATAGTCAAGTTCCCATATCTCCTCTATGTAACCATAATGTGTGTCCTTTGGCCTATTGGTGTTTGCTGCATCAAAGCGGACACCACTATTTTGGTTGGCGCTCCTTTTATCTTGGGCGATCGTGTAAAATGTATTCCCATTTATCTCGTACCCTTTGAAAGTCAATATAGTCGAAGATGGTAACTTGGACAGCAAGTACAGGTCATCTGCAACAGTGTCGTCATGCATGAGACGTGTCTGCAACCAACTGGCGAAAGTCACCGTTTGTTCTTGTGTAATCCAGTCGTCAGACTGCTCCGGGTGTTTGGAGCGTAGAATATTCTTGTGTTGCTCGATATACGGAGCCACCAAGGCGGAACTTTGTAGAACTGTGTAGTGTGCTTGCGTCAAAGAATGCCCGTCCCGGCATATTACTGAATTCTTTCCTAGCGTGCCTTTTCCACCCAGTCTGGCCTCATGCCGCGATTCAGGAACACCAATCGGCTTAATGTCAGGAATAAAGTCAACACAAAACTCAATGACCTCCTCTGTTTCATGGCCCTTGGAGATGCTTCCTTCTGGCCTAGCACGATTATGAACATATTTCTTTAAGACTCCCATGAACCTCTCAAAGGGGAACATATTGTGTAGAAATACAGGACCCAGAATGGCAATCTCCTCGACTAGGTGAACTAGGACGTGCGTCATGATATTGAAGAAGGATGGTGGGAACACCAACTCGAAACTGACAAGGCATTGCACCAAATCATTCTCTAACCTTGGTAGGATTTCTGGATCGATTACCTTCTGAGAGATTGCATTGAGGAATGCACATAGCTTCACAATGGCTAATCGAACGTTTTCCGGTAGAAGCCCCCTCAATGCAACCGGAAGCAGTTGCGTCATAATCACGTGGCAGTCATGAGACTTTAGGTTCTGGAACTTTTTCTCTGCCATATTTATTATTCCCTTTATATTTGACGAGAGGCCAGACGGGACCTTCATACTGAGCAGGCATTCGAAGAAGATTTCCTTCTCTTCATTGGTAAGAGCGTAGATGGCATGACCCTGAAACTGCTTTGGATCCGTGCCGTCTTCTCCGTGCATACGTTGCTGGTCCTCCCGTGCATCCGGTGTATCTTTTGTCTTCCCATACACGCCCAAGAAGCCTAGCAGGTTCACGCAAAGATTCTTCGTCACGTGCATCACATCGATTGTAGAGCGGACCTCTAGGTCTTTACAATAGGGTAGGTCCCAAAATATAGATTTCTTCTTCCACATGGGTGCGCGTCCGTCAGTGTCTTTCGGAACAGATTAGTTTTAAATCCTTGACCATATCAAGTATATCATCACCAGTACGGTGGCGAGGCTTCTTCCGGTGATCCGCCTCACCTTTGAAATGCTTGCCTTTCTTTCTTACGGGATGCCTGCTCTGAAGAAATCGACGATGCCCCAGGTACACATTCTTCTTATATTTATCCAAATATATACTGTCGGTATCATCTAAACAGTGCGTGCATGCGTGGTATCCCTTGTTTGTCTGTCCTGAAAGGTTACTGAGAGCAGGCCAATCATTGATGGTTACAAACAGCAACGCATGTAGGTCAAATTCCTCCTGTTCTTTCTCATCCCACGCACGTACACCTTTTCCATTCCACAGCTGTAAAAGTTCTTCAACTAATGGCCTTAGGTACACATCAATGTCGTTGCCGGGTTGCTTGGGGCCTTGGATGAGCACTGGCATCATAATGAACTTCCGCTTCATGCACAACCAAGGAGGAAGGTTATAGATACATAGAGTCACAGGCCATGTGCTATGATTGCTGTTCTGCTCCCCAAAAGGATTAATGCCATCTGCACTTAAACCAAACCATACGTTCCTTTCATCCTTTGCAAAGTCCTTCCACTTTCTCTCGATTTTTCTCCACTGCGATCCGTCAGCGGGTACTCTCAACTTCCCGTCTTTCTTACGGTCTTCGTTGTGCCATCGCATCAACTTGGCATGCTCTTTATTTTGGAACAAACGTTTCAACCGTGGTATTATAGGAGCATACCATATCACCTTGGCAGGAATCTTCTTCCTGGGGCGCTCGCCCTCAACATCACCAGGGTCATCGTGGCCGATCTTATAGCGCAATGCACAGCATACCAGGCATGCATTCAAATCCTCGTACTCACCGCGGTAGAGGATGCAGTCATTAGGGCATGCATGTATCTTCTGCACCTCTAATCCTAGAGGGCAGACAGCCTTCTTTGCTTTGTACGTACTATCGGGCAATTCATTGTCCTTTGGTAGCTTCTTCCTTAACATTATCAGCAACTTTTCAAATGCCTTGTCAGATAGACCATTCTCTGCCTTCTATTGTAGCAATTCCAGTGTGGTACCCAGCTTTTTCTTGTCATCTTCGCAATTTGGGTACAACAATTTCTTGTGATCCTCTAACATGCGCTGCAACTTCAGCTTCTCCTTTTCACTTGTGCAGTTTCTCTTTGCATCGGCAATGGCCCGACCAAGATCATCAGCGGGCTCATCTGATGCGTCTTCTTCAGCTCCTTCCCGCATTGCCGGCTCAGCTTCTTCCCCCATTGTTGTACCATCGTATTCATGGAACCCATGGCCAGTATAGCTGTCGTCATCCTCTTCTTCTTCATTCTCTTCCATTAGGACCCCGCTTTCTCCATGCTTGGTCCAACAGTTATAGCCGGACATGAAACCGGACTCAAACAGGTGGACGTGAATGGTTCTTGAGTTAGAGTAATTTCGTTCATTCTTACAGCCAGCACATGGACAATACATAAAACCATCCTCCCGCTTGTTTGTAGGGTAACGCAGCAGAAAACAAAAATTTTCCGACCTACGCACCAGCCCAGGACCACTATGGAGACTGCATACAAGGTTTGATCACTTTCGTTACCGACTCGTAGCGCAGCGGAAGTAGAGTCGATGACGAACGGCGGTGCAGATCACCGCAGCTAGGATTTTACAACCTCCCAACCGCGAGGATGTATACCCTCATCTGCCCCGCGGACAGCCCTCCGGGAGGCGGTCGCACAGTCCCCCGGACGGTGTCGCGGACAGTCCTTCGGGAGGACCTCCGAAACTCGGACTGTCACTCGGACAGCCCTTCGGGAGGACCTCCAAAACTCGGACGGTCACATGGACAGCCCTTCGGGAGGCACTCTCGAACTAAGACCGAAACTACGATCTCTCTACAGAGTTGTACACATACGGTATCATCTATCCAGCAGGGCTTCGCCGTCCAGAACTAGTTCCTGTCGAAACCCAGACAGCCTTTCGGCTCTACGAAACTATTTCGCTGGGAGGGAGAGAAGAATGCCAGATCATGCATGGCTTTGTGTATGAGAGCAAGAGTGTGTCTTATGGAAGCCCACACACCTCCTATTTATAGGAAACCCAAGGGGTAGGGTGGTTTTACAAGAAAACCCAAAACCCACATGGAAAGGAGTCCTTCCCAAGGACCTAAAAGGTGAAACCAAGGAACAAGGGGGACTCCATGAAGGAGTCCACCATGTGGCCGGCCACACCCTCATGTGGGGCCCCAAAATTGGCCCCTATCCATCCATGTCATCCCCAAGATCTTTTGGAGCAAAGCCCCAAAAGGTGGCTTTCCAAAAATATCCCAAAAAGCACTTTCACTATTCACGACGACATTTTTCAGCGTCTGATCGAACTGAAAATATTCATGTGGGCTTAGAACAATTCTAGTACCCACCAAAATAATTTTCAACGCGAGCCGGAACAATTCCGGTTTAGTGATTTCATCTGCGAAAAGCATCTGAAGCGGTTTCGGCAGCTCCGGAGCATTTCCGGTTTTCATCCCGGAAAATTCCAGAAAGTTTCCAGAATGATTCTGGCACCCTCCAAGAATTATCAGGCATGTGCCAAAACCAATTTGACTTTATGGTATCCTCTGAAACAACTTTTCAGTTTCACCGGAACTCATCCGGTGACCTCTCTGCGGAACTTTTCCGCTGTCCGAAACTTTTCCGGCGTCCGAAACTTTTTCGGTGATTTTCTCTCAGACTCCCTGTCTAGTATTCAGCAGATAGATGACCCTTAAGCGTGTGATCCTATAGGTTCGGTGAAGCATAGACATGACCCGGAACCCCTTCCGATCAATGATCAACATCGGAGCCGTGGACACCCATATCGATCCCTATACCCACACGAATAAATATTCGAGTGAACCTCCAGTTGCCGTGAGCTATTCCTGTTGCTTCGCGATATGTTACAATTACCCGAGGTGAGACATGTAGGCATCCCCGTGGATCAATAACTTGTCCACTATGCCAGTTACCTCGTTACCGGTATTGTTCTCTTTTCTCGTTCCCGTGTTCCGGCATCCCTGTGATCAAATCGCCCTGTGTCTGGCCAGACGATGATGGATACCGTAACACCGAGAGGGCCCAGAGATATCTCTCCAACGTCGGAGGAGCAAATCCCAATCTTGAGCTATCAAGTCCCTTGACATACTTTTCCATGAACCCGTAAGCCGCCGTAATAGCCACGCATTTACGGATGACGTTTAACAAATCCCAAAGTTCATGAAGCAAGCATGAAGAAACTCGACACTCTCATGGTCTAAGGAATTATGCAAACATTAACTTCTCTGTGTTATTAACCATAAACTTATGACGAATGTATCTCATAGCATAACATCAATCGGGTCGATTCAACACAAGTGTTCTACCAACAATTGTGCCCTCAAAATTGCCAGCATAGCCATGCCCATGATCAGGAAAACAGGATCATCACGCAATACTTGAGCTAGTCATAGAGGCTTGACTAGGAATACATTTTACCGTTTATTATCCCACACGTGCATATGAGTCTTCCTCCGAGCCTCGTGGTTATTGTAGACTCGAGAACCATAGCAGTTATAGCATGGAACATAAACCTAATTATGAACAGGGAGATAATCAATAACATTTATTATTGCCTCTAGGGCATATCTCCTACATTGTTTGCCTCAGCCGCAACCAGAAAAGTATGCACGCCATTAATGAACTGGGGAGAGCATCGGTCATCGTACATCCATTGCCGGCTCATCTTGATTACACAACACCGAAAAGACCAAATTAATACAAGTTCATACATAAAGTTCATACACACTTGTTCTCATAAAACAACATACAAACTCTCTAGATAAAGCATTTAAATGCAACAACAAATGCGATCAAGATCGCAACTAAGGACCCAATTGATCCAACAGCATAGTGATACCAAGCCTATCTATCAATGGCATATTTTTTAAATTTTCTAATCTTCAAGCACATTGCATCCATCTTGATCTTGTGATCATCGACGACATCGGCAACATACAACTCCAGTTTCATCTTCTCTTCTTCAACTCTTTTCAATTTTTCTTTCAAATACTCGTTTTCTATTTCAACTAAATTTAACTTCTTGACAAGAATATCTATGTCGGTTGCAATTTCCGGTTCACATACCTCCTAGATAAAAATATCCATGTCAACTTGATGGGCATAATTGTCATAAACACTAAATGTAACAAATAGTTATAAAAGAGAGTATATACCACATCCGAATCATAAACCGGACGAGGGCCGACGGGGACGGATATCAAAACCATGCCACTATGTATAACAAACAACCATACAGGTAAGAAAACTATACAAGTAACTATCTAAATCTTACAAACATGATTTTTTTTATAAAAAGGATAAGAACAAGAGGCTCACCAAGGTGGTGCCGGCGACGGGACGGTGCGGGCGATCGACGGTGGTTAGGACGGGGACGGGAAGGCACTAAGTAAACCACACCTACACATGCAACGTAAGAAGTTAATTTGAGCTCAAATTGCATATAAATCAAATAAACTACCACATATAAATACTCCCAAACTAAAACCCATAAATCACTATACTTATAGAGCATTGCAAGAGCTAATCTAGCAATGAGAGATGAAAGGACAAAGTTGCTAACCTTTGTGAACACTTGGATGGATGGGGTGCCTCCAAATCTTGACAAATTTTGGCAAAAATGGAAGTGAGCTCGAGCAAGGGGAAGAACAAAGGAGAGAAAGAAGGGGAAAAACAGGAAGGAGTGTGCTCGGGCTGGCCGGAGGGTTCAAATAGGGGATCTTTAGTCCCGGTTCGTGACACAAACCGGGACTAAAGGTGAGCCTATAGTCCCGGTTCGTGGCACGAACCGGGACTAAAGGTGATCGTGGGGCCCCAGGCTGACACCAGCCTGCCACCACCCGAACGAACCGGGACTATAGGTCCGGAACGAACCGGGACTAATGATGCCCGTCCCAAACCGGGACTAATGATCACATTAGTGCCGGTTCAAAACCAGACCGGGACTAATGCTTTGGACAAAAGGTCTGTTTTCTACTAGTGAAAGGAAGGCTGCATCGAGTAGAAAGAAGACTGTCCCATCCTCCCATCTCTTCCAAAGGGCCATGTTGAGTTTTCACGGGGGTTTTGTTTCGCCAAGAAGTTTTCATCCTGGGCTTTATTTCCATGGAAATATCTGCCCTCACATCCAAACAAGGCCTTATAGAGTCTCAATTTTGAGCAATAACTAGTAGAGTTGTGCGTAATTAAGTAGATGTAGCAAATAAAAAGAACTATTAGACATTCATCCAGAAAATATGCCCATTGCCGTAGAACCAGCCAGCCAATTGTAACATATCTATCCCACCAGAGCGACTGCTCATGGACGCATTCGTAAAGGCCTGCTCGAGTGATCCGAACTGCCATGCACGAGCGCATGGCCTCAATATATCTACAATGACCTCAGTTAGGGCATCTTCAAGGCGGATCCCTAAACCTCCCACTACCGTCTGGACCGCGGACGCCATCCAACACGGTCCTGTATCAGTTCAGGGGACAGTCCGGACGCAATTTCTACTGCAATCCGAAGACAAATGTGGTAGGGATTTGCGGTAGTCGGAATGGCTACTTCGTCCGATTTAGATCGTCCTGGCCCACCAAAAGGCCCTCCCCTCCCGCGCGGGCTTCCAGTCCTGTGCCAGGTGCCCGCATTCATGACGCTATAGAGCGGGCCGCTCCCCATTAAAGAACGGTCGCGACCTCTCACTAGCACTGGCATTGAAGCGACTTGCCGGTCGAGGGCGCCGCCCGCGACACGTCTCTGGTGTCTGCGCCTGTTCAATGCCGAGACACTTGACTGGACGGGACGGGACGGATATCTACCACGACCGTTCAATGCCCCGTCCGTTCGTATGCCACCACTAAGCAGGCTCGCCGGCCGAGAAACCCACTCCGGCGTTCTGCATTGACGCCTGGCCTCACCGGAATCCCCTATTTAAGGGCATCCACACCCGACTATCTCCACAACACAACACATCCGCTCCACATCCTTTCGATACCCTCCTCCCTTGCACCACATCCGCCATGACTGTTGGCGGCAAAGCTTTGTGGGACAGCCTTTCCCTTGAGATGAAGCATGAGGTGGCCTTCCTTGCCGCCGTCTGGCAGAGCCGCCGTGCCAGGCGGATCAAGGCCGGCTTGCTGGCCAGCTCGCCTGAGGTCTCCGACGACGACGAGGACGACCCCACGATGGAGACCGGCTACGATAACACCATCCTGGCTCCCGCGCCTCCTGTGCACTCCGGCTACACCATGGCACAGGCGCAGCCGCACTACAACGCCGTCATGGCAGAGCGGCAGCTGGCGGCGGCGCATATGTCGCCATTAGAGCGGGCGCTGGAGCAACAACTACTCGCGTTGGGTCATATCGACGGCGAGCGCGCGAGCCAAGAGGCCTTGGAGGCCATGGCCGCGACGAACCAGAACTTCGTCTCGGAGTAGCGTGCCATCTATGATGCCATCCACTCTTAAGCCGCCGCTCGCCAGAAAGCGTCCGCCGCGGACGCGTAGCTGCAGGCGATCGCGGAGGAGAACAATGCCAGCTGCGCCTCCTACACGTGCCACCGACGAACCATCAGCCGGACCGGTTAGACGAAGACAGCGCCGGTGTCACCATTTCAATCGTCGACCTCACGCCGACCGGCGACGGACAGGTCGCGAACTCCTCCAAGGATGAGTAGGCCTTGGGAGGCGGCGGAGCCTTGTATCCCATGTGGGCTAGTCCGTCTCCCGTGTTCTACTCTTTCTCGCCGAAGACCGAACCTTCACTTCATCAGTCTTATCGCCGGTGTTCATGGAGACGACGGATGGGAGGACGACACGGGGTTGGACGCTGAGCACCGCCGCCGTAGGATAGTTTTAGGGGCGGGTCTTTTTTTTCTAAATGTTTGAACTATAATGAAATCCGTCGTGTTTGCATGAAATTCGTCGTGCTTGCATGAAATCTGGCCGTGTTTGCCCGAATTTCGTCCGGTTGGTTTGAGTTGTTGAATGGATGTATGCGGCTACAGTTGGATGTCGCCCTTTTACATCCGTGTCCGCGGACTGGTATCCCCTGTTGGTTGCCGTTGAAGATACCCTTATATAGTTATATTTCTCCTACGATCACAAGTGCCCAAATAAATTCCCAAAAACCGTAACTCGGGGCCCCTATGGCAAGTGGCCAAGCAGGCAATTCCCACTACCGTGGGACTCTAGCAATAGAGAGTCCTTTGGTTTGGAGGAATTTTGTAGGAATTCTATGAAAACAAATCATTTAGGCTTTTTTTTGGGGGTTTTATATTAATTAATCCGGATCAAGACGATCCAGTCCACACAGTGTTACAACCCTTTCCGGACCCGACCGTAGCCAGACGGCCGTTTTAATCTCACCTCTACCAATCTGAGCTAGTTCATGGCTTACACGATTACACTCCCTCTTAATAGTGTGGACTTTAATCTCTCTATCCCCTCTCAACAAAACTAAGATTTCTTGGACTAGGGCGGCATGTTGTGACCTGTTAACAGAGGTGTTGGAGATCATTGCAGCAGCTTCAACAAAATCCGTTTCGATGATGAATGGAAGTGATCTCCATTCCAACGCCAACGCAATTTCCTCCTTGCATGCCTCAAGTTCAGCAGAAAGGGCATTATCACATGTGAATAGATGGCGACACGATGTAAAAATAATACCCCCAGAGCTGTCCCAGAGCACCATGCATGTGCCTCCATTACCTGAGTGCGCCAAATAGGCTCCATCCACGTTTAATTTAAGCCACCCGGCCACTGGTGCGCGCCAGCCTATATCTTGTCCTTGCATGTGTATGTTGTCGTTGCTGCATGCTCCTAGCATACTGCTTCTGTTTGTACCTCGCGCGGTTGTGCTGCTGTTGGTACACATGCGCTGTGTATTATGCATGGAGCTGGTGCTACTGGTTGCTCGTGGCGCAGCACTTCTACTGCTGCTTTCAAGCGTGCCGCAGTTTGTATCGTAGGGCGCAAACTTCAGCGCCGGATTCACCAGGACCATTTTCCCTTTAACTTGGTCATCTTGCGGGTGAAGTTGGATACATAGAAGCGACGTTAAATAGCTATGCAAGAACCGTCGTGAAGCTTCAGTTGGAGGAGGGTCCTTATGACGTGTGATCTCATTGCGCACATGCCATGTACGCCACATGGTCATCAAGAGTGCCATGCGGGACGTCTCCGAGAGCGGCTCAAGCACATCAAAAAGCCACTCCGGGCCTGTATTCCAAACAGATTTGATGTCCGGAAGCATCCAGTCCTTTGCCATTGCCTTCCACAACTCCACCGCACGGGGGCACCTGCACATTGCGTGGAATCCATCCTCGCGTTCCCGATCACACAAGGGGGACATGTCAGAGGTTTCCAAATGACGGGAAAATTTATTCGCCCATGTAGCAAGAGAATTTGTCACAAGCCGCCAAGCAAATACGCGTACCTTAGGGGGGTCAGGGCACCCCCATATGGTCTTCCAGATGGCGCGTCGACCATCCGGTGCCCTGCTAGATGAGCCCGCGAATGGACATTCGCGCTCGCCCATTGCGAAGCGGTAGGCAGATCGAACGGTGAAGATACCGTTCTCTTCCGGTGCCCATGCGAGGATATCAACAGCGAATCTTGGAGACGTCCGAATGTTCCTGATGACGTCGACATCAACAGGATAAAAGTGTCGGTGGAGAAGGTCCATACGCCATGCGCCTCGTTCGTCGAGTAGCTCGGCCACCCGTCGGAGCCTGCAGGTACCTTGGACGGAAATAAGATCACCAGAAGGAGCTCGGGGAAGCCATCTATCACGCCAGATACGGATGTTCTGGCCATTTCCCACGCGCCACACCAACCCGTTCTTTAGAAGCTCGAGCCCATACTGGATAGCCTGCCAAGTTAACGAGGCATTCCTAGAAAACACCGTGTCCTCGAGCATCCCTCCGGGAAGTAGCGAGCTTTGAGGACCTGCGCACATAGACTATTGGGATTAGTTAGAAGACACCACGCCTGTCGAGCAAGTAGCGCCTGGTTGAAGATCCTGAAATCTCTGAATCCCAATCCTCCTCTCATTTTATGTGACATGATACGCGACCAAGATGTCCAATGAGTTTCCTCTTCCCCTCTGAAGCGCCCCACCAAAAGTTACGAGCCATTCTATTTAAGTCATCACAGACCGACATAGGTAGTTTAAACACACCCATCATGTATGTCGGAATTGCTTGAGCAACCGCCTTGATCGTTGTTTCCTTCCCTGTAAAGACAGTGTATCTCCCCATGCAATGATGCGCTTAGTGAGACGTGCCTGTAAATTCTGGAATTTACCTTTCGACATCCTCCCTTCAGGTGTTGGTAAGCCCAAGTATTTCTCTTCAAAAGTGGGCATCTGAACCTGCAAGGCTGTACGTACAAGCTCCTGGTCAGCCACCAAACAGGACTTGCCAAACATAATACTGCACTTTGCCGGGTTTATGAGTTGTCCTGTAGCAGTTTCATAAGTGTTTATGATTTTCTTCACCTCCCTGGCTTGCTCCACATTCCCTTTGAAAAACAACAATGTATCATCAGCAAAGAGCAGGTGGGAAATACCAGGTGCCCGCCGACAGACTTTAATGGGAGTAAATTTTCCCTGAGCTTCTCCATCCTTCAACAGAGCGGACAAGTCATCAGCAACAAACAGGAACAAGAACGGGGAGAGGGGGTCACCTTGCCGTAGCCCACGCGATGGTGCAAACGAATCCAAGAGGGTTCCATTAAATTTTACAGAATATCTCACTGATGTGACACAAGACATTATCCAGTCAACCCATCGGTGAGCGAAACCCATCTTTTGCATCATCTGCTTCAAGAAACTCCAGTGTACCCTATCAAAAGCTTTTGAGAGGTCCAGTTTATAACCACAAAAGCTTTTTGCTGGGTCCTTCTCCTGGATGTGGTGGATGCACTCAAACGCAATAAGCACATTATCAGTAATCAGTCTACCAGGAACAAAAGCACTCTGCTCAGGCGATATAATCTCCTCTAGGATAGGGCGCAACCTGTTGACCAAACACTTCGCCACTACCTTGTAAATGACATTACATAAGCTGATTGGACGAAAATCTGTTAATTTTACCGGTTTATCCATCTTCGGAATCAGTACGATGGTTGTATCATTAACCCCATCACGCATATGTCCAGTTCTAAAGAATTCCAACACACCTGCCACAACCTGTGGTTTCATCACCGCCCAATTCCGCTGGAATACCCGTGCCGGAAACCCGTCCGGTCCTGGCGCCTTGAGGGGACCAATCTGAAATAATGCATCTGAGATTTCCTTCTCTGTAAATTCTACGCACAAACTGTCATTCATGATGTCAGTGACGCGAGCATGTATAAGCTTAGTAACCGGATCAGCACATAAAGATGGGTCAGCAGTGAACAAATTTGAGAAATAAGAGGTGGCCATGTCCGCCATAACAGTGCTATCCATATGTGTCACTCCCTGTTGATCAACCAAAGATTTAATCCGGTTTTTCCGTGCTCTCCAAACAGCCTTCCTATGAAAGAATTTTGTGTTGCGGTCTCCCTCCCGTAACCAATCAATTCGGGACCTTTGCATCCAAAGCATCTCCTCCCTATATAGGAGTTCATTCATGTGGTCCGTGGCCTCCCTGGTAGTTCTCTGATCTGCATTCATAGCCATTAACTCTTCGAGACGGGTACGAGATTTATTAACATCCTTGATCACATTACCAATTTTTTTCTTGCTCCAAGATTGCAGGGTATGCATAAGTGTATGAAGGGCTGCGGTGACATCGCCCAAATGTGACATGCTGCTGGCCGCCCTCCAAGCGTCCATAATTACGTCAAGAAGCGCGGGGTCTCGCTCCCACATGACCTCGTAGTGGCGACACTTCTTTCCGACATCCACACGCACCTCCTCAACTAAGCACCGGAGCAAGATGGGTGCATGGTCCGAGGAAGGTGCCTTCAAGTGTTGAACCGAAGCCTCCAAGAACAGGTCCCTCCATTGGTTATTAGCCATCGCCCTGTCAAGCCGGACCTTGACATTGGCGCGTCCGGCCCTCCGGTTATCATAAGTATAAGGCACACCTGAAAAGCCAAGATCACCGAGACCACAAACTTCCAAAACATCACGAAAATCAATCATCTGACCTGCCGACCGTGGTGATTCCGAGAAGTGTTCAAAGCCCCACATGGCTTCATTGAAGTCGCCTATCACCACCCAAGGCATGTCCATTTGTTGGTGCAGGTCACGAAGAAGCGTCCACATGTGATGACGGTCCTCCGTGCGAGGTTCGCCATACAAACAGGTTAACCTCCAAGGAGGCTCCCCTGCCGTCGCCGTCACGTACGCATCAATATATCGTTCATTCATATTTTTTACATCAAGCTGCACGGACTCGTGCCAATACAAAGCTAGACCTCCACTAAGACCATTACTATGAACTGCCTCAAAACCACTTAAACCTAAACGGGAACGATATCTCTTCATCTTAATTTTTGACTGCCTAGTCTCACAAAGGAAAACGATACAAGGGGATTGAGCTTGGGCCAAGCTCGCAAGATCACGAACTGTCCGGGAGTTCCCCGCCCCCCGGCAGTTCCAACTCATGATATTCATTAATCCTGACGGGGCGCCGCCTGCGGCCCCGTCAGGTCACCGGCGGCCACAGAGCCGGTTGCCTCCTTGGTGGGTTGTTCCTTCTCCTCCTCCATGGGCTCACGATCCACCTCCTGCTCAGCCATGCTTGTTTTCAACTTCTTTGGTGTTCCTGACGGCGCCACGTCCACCCTTGCTGACTGAGAGTGCAGCACCATCGCACTTCCAAGGGTATCCTGCCAACCTGCAGAAGTAAGTCACATGCACTCCTCTTACCCAGTGTTGACGAGTCAGCTGACATCTCCTCATCCACAAGGCGTGCCTTGGTAGAGAGGTTCTGCATGGCTGGGATCATATCCGAGCTAGACGGGATCTGTGGTGTTGATGTAGCTACTTCCCTGCTGGAGGTCACGCCTGTTGTAGCATCGCATGTTGGCAGCATAGGAGTAGGGAGATGTGGCGGGAGGTCCTCATGCCCACGTACAGACCCACCACCGCCTGACAAGTTCTGGAGTTTGTCTGATAGGTACTCTGAAGCAGCCAGGTTACCCTTCTCCTTTGGTTCAGAAGCGACCCCATGCTGCTGGGGTTGATTGCGATGCTTACTCGGCTGCCTACTAGTACTGCTCCTGCTCGAGCCTGAGTCCGTATCAGAGGAAAAGTTGAGTCCCCGGAAGACTACCGGGTTGCCTTTTGCACGTACGGTACCGGACTGCTGCATGTATCGCTTGGGAGGTGAGCAACGAAGCCGGCCATCATATGCCCCGCCTGGGCATCCTCCTTTGAGCTTACGACCACACTGTTTCTCCTGGTGGCCGAGGTAGCCACAGAAGTAGCAAAACCACGGCAGTTTTTCATACTTGATGTCAAATTCCACAAGTTGCAGCTGCACTTTAACCCTTGCTTTCATCGCCACATTCAACTCTAACTTTCTGTAGACTGGCACCTTCACACGGACACGAACAAAATCACCGGCGTTGTGCCCTGTACCAAGATCAAACTGTAGCACTTCGCCCAGGTTTTTACAGAGTGCTCGCACGACCGGCTCGGTCCGCCAGTTAGTCGGCACATCAAGTATACGTACCCAGATTCTCATGAAGTCTAACTTGTACTCAGAGATCTTTTTCATGCCATCGTATGCCTCTATAATTAGCAGAGGTCCTTATCATATTGCCATGGTCCTCCTCGCAGGATGCGTGCCATGACAGCTTCACACCCAAAGTGCACAAAATATTTGTTCCCACCCATGAACTTGTAGTCCATGTCCTCTCTCAGATTCCAAGCTTCTTCCAATGCAGAGAACAGGGTGTATGGCGTGGGTTTCTTCAAGGAGTAAACCAACATGATTACGGTCCACGGGTGTTCAGGTTCCTCGATCATTCCTACCTCTTCCAGATCAACCTCGGCTAGCACCACGCCCTCCTCAGCGTCCTCGCCTTCCACAAAATCCTCCGGCCCATTGACAACCGGCCGCTCCGCCGCGGACTCCCCTGTTGGGAATAAGCCGTGACCCAGGCACGGTGGCGACCGGCGTGCGTGCGCCAGGTCGAGTCCGGCGTGGTGCAGACCGGCGTAGGGGCGTCAGGTCAAGTCCGCGGAGTCGGGTCAAGTCGTAGGTGAGCGTGCGTGTGTGCGTACGTGTGTTGTGTGTGTGTGGCGTGGTAGTACATCTGCGTGAGCTAGCTAGCTAGGCCGTCAGCGTCGGGTCATGCAATCTGTTGCGAGGCCGCGTCGTGCGCGTGAGCGCGTCGTGGGCAGGCGGAACGCGCGCGTGCATGCAGCAGGGCGGAGTGGGCTGCGGCACCAGCCTGGGTATAAACTCCGTAGACTGCTTGATGGTTGTTGAGCTGAGCCAACAGTTTGTGTTGAAATATAGAAACGGCTGTACCTGCGGCCAGGGCGTTAGTCGCTGAAAATCTCTACTGTGTTTTGCTTTTCTTCTACCTCGTCCAGCTGAGAGAGAGAGAGAGAGAACTAGCAAGGGTTCGGTTCCAACATCCCCGCCCTTGCTCTGGCTGCTCCCGGGGATGGTCGCCGCCACTGCAGAGCTCTCAGCTTGGCCAGGATCAGATCCACCAGCGGGCGGCTTCGGGCGGGCAGCATCCACAGAGGGAGCCCCATGATCGCCCCCACCGTCCACTAGCTTCTCCTCCCCCGCGCCTGGCACGATCGCTAACGGCAGCGACGCGGACGACATCCCGACAATCTTAGCTTCTCGCAGTAGGGCACGATCTGGTGGTTTGTTGCGATTGGGAGGCGACCGCGATGCAGCTTGATGGGGTTCCCAGCCTTCGACACCCCATGGATTTAAAGGGAGAGCGGGAGTAGATTTCTTGGCATGAAAGTTAGGGTTCGTGCCGACGTAGGAATAGGACTCCCCCTGTTGGGTTTCCTTATCGCCCTGGACTCCGAGATCGCCAGGAATGCGGGCAGTCGGGGCCGCCAAAGCGCCGTAGTGCAACCGGGGGTCGCACACGGCAAGGGGTGCGGCAGGGGCCAGGGCCTCGCCGAGCATGGGGGGCGGCGCAGCCGCCGCCGCCAGGGGATTGCCAAGGTCGCCTAACCCTAGCATCTGCATAAGGATAGGATATATGTAGATATCATATGGTTCATAGGGTAGAAATCCTTTAGGCTACATATGGTTCATAGGGTAGAAATATCACAGAAATATAAAACTTGTGGGAAATAAGATGTCATGTATTCAAATAGTGTGTACTGTGCCGTCTCAGACTCTCAGGGCTCACCAAGGCTGGTACAACATTGGCTGTTTCGGCATCTATGTGTTTCAGCATTCACAAAGGCTGTTTCGACATCTATGTGTTGGAAGCATATAAAAAGTGCTACATTATTCTTCTCGCTGAAGTGGTAGCTCTTTCTTTTATGACCATGGATGAGTCTGTGCGTCCCGGATATTTTTTTTAACGGTGCTGCAGCAGGCTTATGTCGGCATGAATCATTTCATTAATAGATAACAGTGTATATTTACAAGGCAGAGATTAGGGGAGGGGGTTGAGGTTACAAATCAATAAGTTAGAATCTCATAGATAAGTGGAACACAGAGGTACTACAATCTCGAAGAAGATGCATAGCTTGCTCATTGGAGCATCTATTGGACCAAAGCATGAGGTCATCAGCAGCTGAGCGGGTGACGAGGTTGCTTGGTTGAAGTTCATTCCGAAAAACTTTAGCATTTCTTCTTTTCCAAATATTCCACGGAAGAGCAATAATAACCGTGGAGCGAGGCTGGTTGGAAAGGCCCTGTCCCCGGAGCTGGTGTAGGTCAGTTGGTAGCGTGGCAGAAATTGAATTCAGTTTTCAAAATGGACGCAGATGGTGGCCTTGGAGGAGGAGGTGATTGATTGATTCTGTAGCCGGGCAGAACGGGCAGCAGTCTGAGTTCATGCAAAAGCATTGGCCACGGCAACAACCCTCTTGGAAGCAGGATCGGGAGGAGCAGCTCACCATGGAATTACTAAAGTATTGGAGAGCTCCTCAAATGTAATTTGACCAACAAACTTTGCAAACAGTGATAATATCTGTTCATAATCACTTTCACAAAGTTTTGGAATTTTTTGAAATGTTTTGCTATGTTTTTTTAGGGGGTGCAGCGGGGTGCAGTGTGGTGGGGTGTAGAAAAAACACTCTTTGTACCCACCCCCGTTGCACCCTTGCGGCACCCCTGAAAAAAAAAAACATGGCAAAACATTTCAAAAATAATGAAATTTTTCTGGGAGTGATTATGAACGAATATTATGGGTGGTTGTAAAGTTTGTGGGAGCAATCTCTTACACAACATGTGCCACAAATTACCCCATTTTCCTGCTGATTGTCCATGCCTCGTGTGTGGTCTACTTTTTTTCTTTGATTTTTTTCTGGCTTGCTCTGGGTAAGCCGAATTGAACTGATGATTCTTCTTTCTACCAGGTCCAGCTCTGGCCCTTGGCGGGAGGGGCGACCACCTAGGGCTCAGTCCTAGAAGGTCCCAACTCCCAAGATCGCAGCAAGAAGAGAAAGCAAGAAGCCGCACGGGTGCTGGCCAGGCGCATGTCGACATGAGTCCTCCTAATCGGCGTATGTAAAAAGTTCATACATTTGCACAAAGTTCACAAACTTGTAAAGGTTCATGAATTTGAAACAAGATCGCTAATTTAAAAAATCACAAATTTGAAAAAAATCATGGCTATAAAAAATGTTCATGAATTTTTAAAAGTTCACAAATTAACAAAAAAATCACAAATTTGGAAAAAGTTTCACGCATTTGAAAAAAGTTCATGAATTTGAAAAAGTTCATGATTTTTATTTTGAGAAAAGTTAACAACTTTGAAAAAGGAAATAGTTCATGAAAATTGAAATGAGAAAACAAAAGAATGAACATAATAACAATAAAGGAACAAAAACCCAGCTAGAAAACAAACATAGACAAGAACAGAAAAGAACCGCCACAAAAAAATGCAAGAAGAACTAGACCACCGCTGCAGTGCTAAATGGCCCGGCCCGTTTGGTAGGAGGAGCATGCTATTTGCACCCTATTTGGTGCTTATTCTAGCGGCAAAATTGAATCCAGTTGCGCGTTTTTTGATACTACTTCCTCTTCGTGGGTTTGTCTGGAGGAGCCGAGAGCTCCAACCTATAGGCTCGATAGTGCCAACACCATGACAGGTCATCACGACCGAGCCCGCCATCCACGAGACCTAACCGCGTTGCCGTCTCGGCCCAATTGCAAGTACATCCATGAATCATCGATCCTCAAATTTTATATTTCGCATCTCCTTAATCTACCAACCAAAGCATGTTAAATTATTAGGGTTCTAATTTATGTATTCGGTTTTCTTCACAATTTTGGGTATTAGAATATCACCTAAAAGGTTTGTTGAACAACAATGGGTGCTTTAAATAAGTCTTTCTTAACTTCACATGGCGCTAATGTCAATGACGATGAAGGACATGAGTCTGGTCATATGCAAGAACTAGGTAGGAAGTGCGGCTTGCCGCACCCGGCAGCAACCGCTGCCGGGTATCGTCATATCCAACCCGATAATAAAGTCATTCAAGCATTGTAAAGATAAAAAAACAAAATGTAGTTGCATCAACGGTATTGCAACGATACACCCCATTCAATACATAGCAATTGGTTCAGGAAATATATCAAATGCTACAATAAATACACATTCAATACATACCAAGTTCCATGCATTTAGACAGAGGTCGACAGGATTTGTTATTACATACCGTGTCTACCAAAAGAGAGCACAAATTCAGGCAGTTCCGAACAAAAGCAGAGAGACGAAGGTTCAACTTATATGTTACATAGTCCAAATAAAGGCAAAGTGCATACAGAAGCGTGTCCAATTATCATAGTAACTTCAACTTCCATCATGGACAGTCTATATATAAATCCATTATCTTATACACGAAAAGGAATTGCATCCTCATATGTAAATTAAGCTCACCGCTTTCAACACATGCATGGATACCGCCATGACGCAGGACCCTGTGGTTCTTGTCACTGGTCCTAATCTTCTCCTCCCTGTCTGGCTCTTGAACCGAGCAAAGGAAGCAAGCAAACAAACTGAGTGATGCAGCATTGAACTACATAAGAAAAGTAAGTCAGGGGAGGAAATCACATAGATGGTTGGTATATTATAAAGCAAAATAAGAGGGTAAAGTATAATCGAATGCATAGATGGTTGGTATATCTTTTGTATAACTGAATGTATAGATGTCTGGTACATTTTCTATATCCACGCGTGTATCAATCAGCAGGAAATTTATACTGGCAATCTATTCCATACCAGGCACAGGCAGTCTTTATCTACTGCTCACACATCTTAGAGTCGGCTATCCATGTTCAATCAGATAGAAAATTAGCAAGGGAGAGGAAGAGAAAGAGAGACGACAGATAGAGGAAGAGTGATGGTAAATATGTGATAATTTGTCGATGCTTAAGATATCATAAACCTAAAGATCTCTAAGATAGTAGCAACCCAATGAAAAGCGTTTATGGATATAAAAAATTCTGAGACAAACATACAACAACTCATTCATGTAAGGATTTAAAAGCAATTATCATCACACTTTAACAACTATAAGAGGAAATTATGCAAGGCACAGCAGTATTCGCATAATTAAATGGCATCACAGTTTTCATGAACTCAAAATGCAAGAAGGTATGTACCAAAATAAAGGTCCAGGCAGGCCTGAACCTTATACGAACTTTTTAATTTAAATAACTACCATATCTAATTATGCGTGTTGAATTAGAGAATGAATGTTTATAATTCTCCTACCGCCTTTTTTGGGTAAGCAAGCCTGCACGAATGCCATTCTAATCTTGTTAGGTAAGCAAAAAAACGAATAGTTATCGCCTCTGTGATTATTACTATGAGCTACAAAAGAAATAGTAAACCAGAAGAAATAATTACATTCCTTTGGTTTCCCTCTATACAAAAAAAGTTTCTATTGTTCCTAGGAGGCATGCGCCATCAAGTTTCTTGTTGGACTGACTAATTTTGAATCTAACAACGATGCATATCATTTTAGAAGACCAAATTTCTAACAATGAAAGGCATTCCTCCCAACACTTACCTCCCAGTCTACAACGACTCTGATCCTGTAGTAGCAAGACTTTACCGGTGCTAAAACCACATGCAGTCGACGGCGAAACCTGCACACAAGAGAAGACATTTTGTGGGCAGAGTTTAATACCTGCATAATTTCTGAGTAGCACAAAAGTCGGGTGAGAATTCAGATCAAAAGAAATTGATAAGCTATGGAATATAAGCAAAAGTCTAATGTACATGTATATACCTTCATCTTCATTGATGTATATTAGGTAGCGCCTCCTTGCCGCTTTCATACCGTAGTTGTTATTATAATCCTAAAAATAATGAGAACACATTAATACATTTACTCATACTTACAAAGAACAAAGTTCAATGCAAATGTATATTATCATTTGTATATGCAGTTGCTACTGGAGCCCTGAAAAGAGTGGAATCAGTGTGAGCTGAGAGAATGAACCAAAACAAATTTAAAAATTAATTCTTGCACAAGTCTATTTGCATATGATTTTTAATTTGGACACAAATAAAGGAAGCCACGTGGCATGTTATTTTTAACTGAACTACATGTCCAATGCTATGTCAACAATTAAACATGACACTGACCAAAACAATGGGATCACTGAACTACATGTCTATTAGCAATTCTTCGGACTCTTTAATGCTCCAGATTCCAACCAAACGCCAAGACCTAGTTCACAACCCAGCAAAACACAAAACAAATACACAAAGCAAAACAAACCTGAATGTTATATATCCTTTTCGCGATCCCCATTATCACCCGCCGAGCAAAGGAGAGAACCATATAATTAGAAAATATGAAGTAGACTATATACAGTAAGTTTCAGTGCAAAGCAACAATTTAAGTGCAAACAGAATATACTTATGATCAGTGAAAAGCATAGGATTCAGTACAAAGGAGACCATATTATAGCAATAGTGGTGTGTGATTTCCGCCATGCGAACTAAAATACTACCACATGCTCCTTTAGTTAATAAGTAAAAAGAAATATGAACCCTCACAAAGATAAAAAATAAAACAACATATCCTGTTCTGAAGCATCTGGCTGTATCAATGAAGTGCTTTTGAACATTATATGAGTTTTTGCCAGAGTTAATATCAACAACGACTATAATTAGGAATCATATGTTTTTCTGACAGTAAGATGAGACTGTAGTCATAGCAAAATATAGACAATCTATCCATCCTCTGAATTCTCAAACAAAGACGCAGGGTTCATTTCATTATATCCTTTTAAGCATGGCACAAAATTGGTAACATGATCTACCAAGAGCTAGTCATAACAGTTGTCAGGAGAAACGATATATATGGTTCTTCCACGGTGTACATTGATAATAGTGTATAATTTAACTTTGAACATCTTGCTCGCTCAGGTGTTGTGACGTGAACACTTGATGATGGTGATCACGTGTTCACCTCATCTCAATCGATGCGAGTACACCATCGTGAGCAAGCCTTGCCATTTGACTCACTCGCGCACTGCGGATGCGAGGACCTGCAGCCAGGCATATCGTGTTAGCCAAAGAATTCAGTGTCTTATGCACAGTGAGAATGCATCCTAAGAACTAATTAGCTACTCACTAAATCAAGAATTACATTCGAATGTGTCTCCTGATCCTTTCTCTAAACCTATTTACAATGAGGAAAGCCTTGATTTTTGAAACCCCAATTCAATAGAAAGGCACACACACACACACCATGAGGGGAAGGAAAACCACCTAAGACAATTCATAAAAAATACAAAACATTCGTAAGACAATTTCTTGATTAGCATAGAGAACTGAAAAGCAATATCATCTCCATACAACTGAGAATTTAAAAAGCAGATGGCAAGAATACAGTATATGCTGATTTTTATCTATTTCTCAAAATAATATGTGGATTCTATTACACGTGCACTCATTCAAGCTATCTCTCGATTATTTAGGTTATTGTTATTCAAACATTTAAACAAACATTCTGCCAAATAATTCAAAACATATGAGATGCTACATAAATAATACATTAAAGAAAGTAGGGAACACACCTTTCCGTGCCGAGGAACCCCAGAGCGAAGAGTACGGAGACTCTTTCCTCATCCCTGCACACCACCGAATTCGTGGAGGAGAGAAGACCAAGATGAGATGGGCTCGAGACGATCCTAAAGAAAATGGAGGCTGGAGGCTTTGATACCTTGGTCCCTGTTATGCCGCATGGACGATTGGTCAAACATGCCTCAATGGCAGCTCCATCCACACCAGTACGGTCACCAGAACAGTGTTGCGCGCACATATTATTGCCACCTTTCTTGTGCTTGATGCCTAGTTGAAGTTCCTGGTAATTACTTTCCAGAAACCATCTTGTTATAAGAGAAAACCCCCAAAGTCCCAAACCCCCAAAGATTATGTTGCTTCAGCATTGCCACTGACAAGTGGATCCACTACTTGTGAATATGAAAGGTGTCAAAGCATATCAATTTGTGCATAGCAGTCCCTTGTCCCGCTAATTAACTACTCACTTGTGTATTATCATAACCCAATCTTTGTTCATTTAAGGTGTTGACAAGGTAATGAATTGCTTCTTTAGACACCATATTCTGTTCATACAAATTTAACTGCTTTGATGACTGCTGTAGAGAATGTTAAGCGGAGTATCAATCAGATATTGTTGTTGTGATTGTAATGCTGATATGTTGAAAAAGTTGTAGTGCTGAAAAAACTCATACCGTTGTCCGGCATCGTGGGATACTTAGAGAAGCATGACTTATCTTATTCCGTTTTGGCTTGTCATATACAGTAGAAGTATTGAGCTTATCAGCAGACCGTCCTCATTTCCTTTCTCCACGTGTGGCGCTAACCTATTGTCAGCCACAGTATAGTAGTACCTATCAAGGGGAAAAGTTAATCAGCCTGTATACAAATAAACTACATAAAAAAGATGAGCAGATGCACAGACCCGAGCTGATCCCTCCCGAGCTGATGCACAGACCCACCCACACACGGATATACCTACTGCAAAGGCCAGTAATAAAACAACATGAAAGCTCTTTTACCAAAAAGAAAAGCAGCAAATTGCCACTTGCTCTACCGTCTCTAGGAGTAGCGACTTGTTCATACCTACTGCAGGCAAGCACGCGGAGCCGCTACCATCCACGTCAGATCGCTGGTCAAGTTACTCGAAATCGCTAGTATTTGTGTGCACCACGAAGTGGACGGGGACGGAGGCGAAACCCACTGAACTGCAACCACGATAGAGGCACAACCAATCCTTAAGACAAAAAACAAAAGCAGGGACTAAACAGAACAACCAAAATCTTCGCCATGTTTTAACCTAATGTAATATCCAACGAATTAATCATCGACAGTGACATCTAAACTGGGGACCGACCCAAACCAACAACCAAACCAGCTAAATAGCCTTAACCAGTAGAATCTAACAATGACGGCCCATGCCAAACCCATAAGCACCTGACATATTAAGGAAGGCAACAGAAAAACGGCATGAATCAGTTCACCTGCTTCACCAAAAGAAGAAACAAACAAAGAAAATTTAACAGAAACGTGCAGCAGTAGAGGTAGTAGGCTGGCTTACGACCTTGGAGGTGTAGAAGCGAATTGGGCTTGTTGTTTCGGGTCGTCGAGGAACTCAAGTTTGACACGGTCTGGAAGGCAAGCCCAGTACACACGTATTTAGCTATGAAATTGCTGAAACCCAGTACACATATCTGCAGCTATGAAATTGCTGAAACAATGGCTAAATGAGAGAAGAAATGCTACTCATCAGCTACGGAAGGAAAAAATTTCAGAAAGCTTTATAGCAGAATATTATCCTCTTGCATTTCCAACCAAAAGGATCCCATGAACCAAGCATTATAAATGTCCGAGATTCCCTGCAATAAGCACACAATAGTTAGACCAAGCATTTTAAAGGAATTAAATAGTAAACCAGATTTAAACTATCACCATCACGAATATAGTTTATCACCTGTGAACTTGCTCTTGCGCGGCCAAGATAGTGTGTTACCTACGCGTACGCGCACAGGTATGTGAAGCTCACCCTCCAACCAGTCGCAAATCTGCCGGACATGCCGCCGCCGACGGTCGAGCTCTGCTTCGACACAGCCACCGACGCCCCAGCTCTCCACACAGAAATATTCTGAATGGAAAAAGGAGCAGCATGTTCAGATTGTTTCCAGTATAATAACTGAATATAATAAGAATTAGCATGATCAATGGCAGATTGAATTAGCTAAACAGACAACCTCCATCTTTCCAAATCAACGAAAATTGCACGGCGGGGAACGAAGTGCTCATGGGACCAGCCTAAACGTCGGACATGGATGCTCCACCTTGGCCTATGGAAAATAGCCTCTACCAACGGCGGCTGGGACGAGGCCGGGCGGATGACGCGGGAGTCCGGGGAGGAGGGGGGAGAAGGTGGGCATCTTCACCTCGGCGTATGTAGAACGAGCGTGGTGGATCTGGGCGCGCCATGGCCGCTGCCTCCTAGTGATCTCCCTCCCTCACGGCTGCCGGTGACGCGGAGGTCAGGTCGCCGGTGGTGAGCTCGGCCACGACCGCCGCCACGTTCACCAATGCGCTCGCGCGCCCGGGCTCGAGCTCGTCCGTGGCCGACACCGTGCTCACCAACGCGCTCACGCGCCCGCGCTCGAGCTCGTCCGTGGCCGACACCGTGCTCACCAACGCGCTCACGCGCCCGCGCTCGAGCTCGTCCATGGCAAGCTAGACGGGGAGAGCAGCGCCGGGGGGGATCTCAGCGGCGGGGGAGAGGACCGGGGACAAGAGGAGGACGGGAGCGCGGCGGCGTCGGAGGGGTGGGTGGCGTGGAAGTCGCGGAGGATCTTGTCAGGGTTCTTGGGCTTGGCGGTGGATCAGCGAGACGACGGCGGCCGGATGCAAGAGGAAGAGGAGAAAGGCGAAAAAGAGAGCGAAGTTGGCTTTGGTTAGGGTTCTGTCCCAGCCAACCGGCTCAGCGCCTTTACACGCACGGGACAGCCACAGACGAAGCGCCACGCAGGGGCGAGCACGCAAAATACCAAAAATGCCCTCTGCGGGCACCGGAAATCGCAGGCGGTGGCACGCTATATCGCAACGAAGAAACAGAAACGGGCGCGGCTACACCCCGCGGCCGCTGACGGACATGACCCACCGTGTACAGGTCCCGCATGTCATAGTGTAGGAGGGCGGCGGAATGGGGGAGGAACGGCATATACTATTCATTGATTGTCACATCCCAAACGATCCGACGGACAGGATCGTTTCATATGAAGATCCGACGAGCAAGAATCGGCTGGAGAAAAAATCCGACGGCTCACAGCGAGGCGACCTGAGAAGGCTGCATCAAAGGCTCGAATGTAACAATGGGATACGATCATAAATTAAATATAGATGATAAGGTCAATGAAGACGCTACGAGAAAATATGGAAAAGTTTTGAAAAACAACCCAACACCCCGTCCTCCTAGGCAACATGGAAGAACCATAGCTGCCGCCGATAGTCCATCCTCTGCACACACCCACTGCTGCCGTCGAAGGGCTAGTCGGTGAAGTTGTTCCGGGTCACAGGATGATTGCGGCATGGCGGATTCATCTCTGTCACGGTGTTGCATGCCCTCCCACCCCCTATCCCTAGTCTGGTGGTTGTTCTACGGCGTGCCTCAGTCACGTCCATGGCCCTTTCCTTTGCAGGTGCAACATAGTCATGTTGCTGGTGTTGCTGCTCGTTAGGGATGTGGGTACGGGCTCTGCATGCAGCATGGTCAAAGCTTGCAAACCTGCGTCGTGCAAGAGGGTCTCCTCGACTCTCGCGACGCTACCCTTCAAGTTGCAGTGGCGGTTTCTGTGTGGCGGCATGTTGAGGTAGTTCCCCAATGGCAGCTGCCTTTGGCGGCACGATCGGGTTGCTGGGGTGGTGTGTGCGGGGCACCTCAAAGCATGCCTTTGCTAGCGTTGCTCCAGCATTGGCGACGTTGGACCCATGTTCTCCAATGTTCTTGGCTTGATGGAGTCCTCTGATTGCATGTTTTTTGTACCAGTGATCCAGTATTTCTGTCCCTTCAAGCACACTTGGCTCGGTGGCGTCATAGTGGCTATGACCCCGACAACTGGGATCTGCGTTCCTTCCATTTACTAGCTTGCATGCGTCACCGGTTACCATCTCTTCCCATGTGTTGTTTCTCTCCACCTCACTGCGAATCCTTGATCATGTACACCTCCACGCGTCACTTTTCTTTCAGATTTGATGCTCATATGTTTGGTGCCTCCTGGTGCCACCCTTGGTGCAGTTGCAGCCAAACCAACCCACTTCTTGACAGGGTGGTTCCGGCTAGCAACATGGCTCCCTATTCTCCAAATCCAAATCAAGTGGTTTCGGGATTACTCAGACTTGGGATAGGGAGAAATCCCTGCTTGGCTTGCCGATGCTGGCAGCGGCGACACTCGCGGATGTAGCTATACCTTTTTGGAGGCGCCACCATTGGCTTCATCTGCACCCTCTTCAAGATCAAACAAACCCTATGCCTGGTTCTCCAGATTGGATGGGGCCAACTTAACCGCATATTTCTTCTTTATGAAGGCGCTATCTTGCTTGCGGGTGGCATCCGCGGTGCTGGCTGTGGCGATGTTGGACGCCATGTGGGTTCGGTCGACATCTCTTAATCTTGGCTTGGTGGATTTAATTGTGTTTTATCCCGTGTTTTGGCCGAGCATCCCTGGTCGTTCTGCTTTGGGCACCGCATTCAGATCTACATGTATTCATGCCAGGTGTTTTACCCTACTTTGTACTCATTCTAATCGCGTGAAGTATATGTAAGCTTTGCGTATTCGCCAGAAAAATACACGGAGAAAAATTTAATTGCAGCAGTTAATGTACGTGCTGACAGCATGGGAGCGGAAATTTTGGAGCCTTCGATAGGTACCGAAAGTTCTCTATCGATGAACCTAAAACATGGTATATTCTTTGAATACCAAAAGGTGTATTTTAGTCCTGTCAGCTAAGGGAAAGTAGTGGCTGCACCCACCTTCGGTGCACCCACGCGGTGAACACTAAATTCGAAAAAAATAGAAAAAAATTCAAAAAATTCTGAAACTTGGTGGAAGTGATTATGAGCAAATGTTTTAGGAGCTTGCAAAGTTTGGTCACCAAAAAACATTAAATGATTTTCATACGAAACGAAATACAAATGATGCTCTGCACCCACGTTACTGTTCACATGTTTTCAGCACAAACTTTGTTTTTTTTGTACAGGTTTCCTCGGATGTTATTTCGCCACCAAATTTTGCAAGCACCTAAAACATTTGGTCATAATCACATCCACAAAGTTTCAGAATTGTTTGAAATGTTTTGCTAAGTTTTTTATCGTGGGTGCAACATGCGTGGGTGCACAAAAACCACACTCGCCGGCTAACCGAATATAGTGTTCTGTAAGGATTCACTTGGTAAAGAAAATGGAATTTTCTTTGACCGGGCAATTATACTAGTTAGATTTAGCTATTAATTTATTTATTATATGTCATGATGTGACATTACACTAGGTAGATTTAGCTATTAGTCAGACTAAAAATGTGTGACTGAAAATTAAGTCTTGATTATTTGAAAGTGAAATTAGAAAAAAAAGTATTGATATATGAAGAGCCTATGTGCTTCTCAGGCCTTCCAAAACCTAGAGACAGCCCTGCTTTCTCCCATGGCATCGGCACGAAGGTGGTTAGATCTTCGAGCGTGAATCCTATTTTCCGTCCATCAGCGGCAAATAGGCGAATTTGATGAGGCTGATCTAGGCGGTCCGTCCCACTATTTCTGTTTCACTTTTTTGTTTCTCTTTTCTTCCACTATTTTTGTTCCACTTTGTTTTTTCATTTTCCGTTTCTACTCTTTCCTTTCAAAAAATTCAAAAAATGTTGCATAATGTTCATACTTTTCATTTGGTTTTCCTAGATATGGTTTTTGTTTAAAAAATGCTCATCCTATATTATATAAAGGGTGTTAATTATCTATGCCACTACGTTTGTCTCACTACTCATTTTTTCCATTACAAGTTCAAACTGCTAAAAGATGCACTCGTTCCACGGGATGCTTGCTCAAAAATGCAATTAGACACCTCACAAGTGCCAACATTGCGTTAGATCTTTGCTAACAATGCGATTAGACACCGTTAATGTCAGGTCAAACCATTGGACCCTGTTATATGACCAGAATACCTCTACACCCAGAAGTTAGCTTTCTCTATCTAACTCTGATAATCGTGGATCCACTAGTCAATAGTAAGAAAGTGAATCATTTTAGAGAAAAATAAGAATGATGTTGGAGATCGAGCGGGACACATACTTTATCGTAGTGACATAGAGGGAGAGCCGATGTGTCAGTCCCTGGGTATTATGGTTATATGACATGGTAAACGTGCTTTCAACTGACGGTAATGATTTCTGGTGGCATTATTGAACATGCACGATTTTGGGCAGTTGAAACTCCTAATGGCAAAGCTAAGTAGTGGGACACAACTAGTGGCACAACTGGTAAATCCCTTTTATAAAATGTTCAACTGAGTAGTGGATCTAGTAAGGGGGTACTGTTTTAGAGGACATGGGCGGCACATGGGATGGCGGGATCGGAGGTCGGGTGCATACCTTGAGCATACTCTCTGCTTTGGCCTACTTCATTGTCACGGGTCCACTAAGAACATAAGAAATGCACTATGGTAGGAAATATGAAGATACGAGAGTTGAGGGAATAAACAGAGACATGAAGATGTCTGCTAAAAATAGTTGCATGGAAGCAAGGCAATTTAAGTAAGAACTTTCTTTGTGTTAATTAAACACAATTCGACAAATTGTAGGAAGCATGAAATATGACAACTCAATGTTGCTGTTGGAGGCATATAATAAAACATTAACAATGAAATTAATTAATTTTGTGGCCTAAATGAGGATGCATCTCTTTGTTTAGTTGACATACAAATTTAACTGATTTGTTTTTGATCCATGGGAGCAATATCTAGCCCAACCATGAAATAGTATTACATTGTAGAAGCACATATAAATGACACTGGGTACATAATTAATGTTACTTTGGAAGCATGGAAAATTGAAAATGGAACAAAAACTATAATTTTCACCAATTTGGAAGCTTATTTGTATGATGTACATACCAATTGAATGGCGAGCACGACTCTGAGCATGAACGTGGCAGGAGATTGGGAGAGATGGGGATTGGGTTTAGTACGGTTTGGCTGGGTTAATTAATTTAGGATAATGACTAGAGATTATGAGGGGCGTAGCCGTGAGAATGTGGCAGTTTGGGAAAAATACATCTGGGGCAGGATGGCTGGCGACCGGTACGACGAATGCTATGCATCAGACGTCTATTTGGAAGTACTAGCAGTTTATAATACTTATTTAATCATTGTCTTTGCACTCCTATAACTATTTCCTAACGTCAGTTTACAAAGTTTGTTCAGCACAACATAGAAGGTTCTATCATTGGTCTAACATTGAAGTACCAAACTACTACATGAATGTGTTTGTTGTGTATCCAATTAACTCAACTTCATACTTTACGAATGATGAAGTCCTTGCCATCTGCCTTTTATTTTTTTGCAGGGGATCTGCGTTACTTATTGTGTTATAATAGTCGAGGGTCTCAACCCCTTTGGCTTACATTGTATACCAGGCTCTTCTTACTGCACTATAGCTCCTTGAACACTCTCGTATCTGGACACCTGCTTAGTCCCGTGACTGATAGCTCATAGACATGGAAGGCATCAAGACGTTTATGACGAGACAGGCGAAGAGAGGTTGGGCGTGGTGATCAGCCATACTTACATTAATCATGCGACGTCTACCACTGTTGACATGACAATGACACATATAGTGAAGACACTGGAGCGCCCATGGCATCCTATGGAAGTAGACGGTTAACAACACTTCGAGGCTGTGTTCACAAACTTCATAGGGTAGACGGTTAACTATGTAAATTAGAGGAAGGACATTCAATCTTCAAGTTAATATCGAGCACCTCCAGTAGGTTTAAACACAATATTTTCATGTGGTTGCTAGCTCATTGCCGAATCGACACAAGAGCACTTCTTAAGAGTTAAGGAATGCATCTGAACAATCCTTTCTGCCCCAACTGCAGCCAAATGGTAGAGGAAACCACAATGCATCTGCTATGGGACTGCAACTTTGCAAGGGAATGTTGGACCACTTTGGTTCCTGGCAAAAAGAGAGGTACCTCAGTGTATGAAGAAGCTGTGTTTGCTATGGAATTGCTTCCTAAGCAATTTGCTGCAGAAATAGTTATTCTGGCATGCTGGAACATTTGGACTCAAAGAAATGGGAAAAACATTCAGAGCTCAACATCAGTTAATTCAGGCCTAGCGATTCTATCTAAAGCAAGATCTTAAGATGCTGCGATTCAAAATAAAAGAGAAGCTCTTTATCAGTGGATAGACTCTTAACTTTTAATTCAATGGTTTCTTTCCCAAGAACTGGCATTGGATACATCTCCTTCAGTTGTAGGACTCTTTCATTTTCCTCTTTTTCTCATATCCCCTGTAACTTACTTTTTTATTATTCAATTAATGAAAATATACCGAAGAAAAATATTGTTCTACGGTTTGCAGGTCAAAAAGAAAAAGATGAGGTCCTTGACGCTGACACTGGAATGATGGTCAGCTGGGTCATGATGACCGCGGTCAGGTGTGTAAGTGGCTTGCGAGGCACTATGGATTAGGGGGCGACCTCCATTGAGCAAATCAATTCATTTTGCTCGTGACGTAAATTTCACCTGACTGTACTTCACATGTTGTCCGTCTTTGCTTTGTTGTTCTTTATGAAATCTGTATTTTCCTTTTGCAGCTATGTGTATATATGTCGCTGAATAAATAAACAAGGCACCAATTATATATAAACCGTTCCCTCAGAGCATTTTCAAGAGCTCACCAAAAAATATCCCTCAATAAACAATTTTTTGAGGGCCCCCAAATAACACTTTTCTGATTATTGGGGATGGACGCCCCAGCAGATCCCAATAATTATATTCCATTGATATGTTTTTTATTTCTATTTAAACTTGCATATAAAAAACTTATGCACATACATTCTATCAACATAACAAATCAAATAATGATAATTCATACTCACATAATTAAAATTGGAACTTGTTTTAAAACAACAATATATGAAATTCAAATAAGAATTCAAATTCAAATTGAAACATATAAATTGTGAAACAAATTAAAAGTGAACAAAACAAGTGCGCGAAATTATTCCAAGTAAACATAACATAATGAAATTTACTGCCCGTGGAGAATTAACAAATGCTCAAATTTAATGGCATGTAAAAAACATAGCTCATTTCGTCAAAAAAATAATTGTTCGGGAATGTGAAAAAACAGCTTGCAAGCTTGAGTTGCTTCTTCTTCTTCCAAGCTGGTATGAACGAGCATATAGCCGAGGGGTCTTTTCTCGACAGGAATTTACAAAAGGTTAGATTTTGAGATAAGTTGGGAGCGTTGGCCAAACTTCGACCTTTTTAAACCAAAGGCCATATGAAGAATCCGAGGCCTTGGCAAACAAGTAAATTCTAGCATTTATCTAATTTCGGGAATGAAGAAAAGAGAAACCTATGTCAGATTCGGATAAGACCAGAGAGGCGAAAATAATTCTCTCTTGTCCTTGTGCAAGAACCGAACGCCAACGCCCTACCCTCGTAGCCTCCTAGGGTATGCGTCCTCTGTCACCTACTCCCTCCGTCCCATAATATAAGAGCGTTTTTTAAACTACAGTAGTTTAAAAAGTGTTTTTTAAACTACACTAGTTTAAAAAATGCTCTTATATTATGAGACGGAGGGAGTACATCGATCGGCTCGCTGCTTGTTGCCCGAGCAGGAGATGCCACTGGCTGCTGCTCTGCCTCGCTGGTGCGGGATGCTCGGAGGTTGCTGCATTTGCCAGGTACATGCGTAACGCAGTGCCTGCGGTCGGAGATATGTGTTGTTCGTGTTTAGGCCGATTACCTGAGCTGGTGCTTAATTTCTGCTCCACGCCACCGGAATACTTCTTTGATCTATGATTTATGGCAGTACGTGTTGGCTCTAACCCTACTTCGCGCGACTACTTCAGTAGAACTAGTAGCGTTCATACTTACTTGATCATCATACATAATTCATACATACTCTATTTGTACAAAGTAGATCGGGGGAGCGTCGGCCAACGTAAACCCTACTGCCAAAATTTGGCTCACCGGAGTCATCCGGGTGCGGTGGCGGACATCCTCAGTCGTCGTCGTCAGAGACGAGGTCGATGTAGATGTCGTCCTGCGCTTTGGCTTCGCGGCGCCACATTGTCAAATTGTTCTCGAACTCCTACGGCTTTGCGAGCCCTGCTCGAGGAGGACGTTGTCGAGGTCGGCGTCCCGGCGGCGGCGCTGCACCGCCTCCTCCTCCTCCCGCACACTGCGCGCGAGGATGACGGCCTCCATGGCATCCGCCTCTGCCGGGGGAAGGAAATCCTTCGGCCCGACGACGCCACCGCCCCACCGCTCCGGCTCCCTCTTCACCGCGCGGAGCGGCGGGAGCTCCTCCGGCTCCCTTTTCACCGACGTGAGTGGTGTACGGGAGCTCAACCCCCCGGTGGAGCTGCCCGCGCCGGAGGACAGCCGCGCCTGCCTACGGTCGTACGCCTCCGTCTCGCGGCGGAGGAGCCACATCACCGGCTCTAGGCCGTGGTTCGTGTACTTTCGGGCTGACCGCTGCCGCTCGGGTTCGTCGCCACCGCCGGCACGGCAACCCAAGCTCCACATCTAGCGCCACATGGTGGAGTGAGGCGGCGGATTGGAGTCACCGATGGTGAGAAATCGAGAGGGGAGAAGGGGGATTGCGGCGGCACAGGGATATGGTTTGGCCCTGTATATCGGTCATGAACCCGTAGTTATACTACGCGAGGGGGTGGGGGTTTCCGGGCCACTGTAAAAGATTTACGGCCGGGGCGACTATACGAGCTCTGGCCTGGCCCAAGAAAGGGCCAAACTCATATAGTCGCCAGATTTTTACGGGCCGCACGTTTTAAGGAGTCTGCTAGAAATGGTCTATGTAACCCATGCGCGCCTATGTCCGATTGTGATCATCCTCTTCTTAGCATCCAAAGGACAAGGTGCACGTTTTGTTGCCATCATAAGGCCTAACCAGGCCCGCGGGGAAGGATTCACGCTATTTGGTTGGACTGCATACACTGTTCGACCTGCACGACATGAACTTTACATCACTCCTAGCCAGGCCCGCGAGCTACGTCTAGATCAACAGTTTCTCCAGAGCCAGGCTCGTGCGTGGCAGAGGAGGGAAACGTGGCACTGAGCTCCTGCGACCAGCGAGATGGCACGAGCTCGCGCGCGTCTCCGAAAATCGGTGGGAGGATTTGGGCTCACCTCCTACCGTTTCGGTCGCCCTATTTAGCCCCAATCCTCTCACTGCCCAAAGCCCCCACCCTTCTCCAGCCTTTCGAGCTTTCCCACCTGCGCGCATCGGCACCGACGACCAGGTAAGCGGATATCCTTCACCGGTCGTGGTCCACGGCAACGGCAACTCCTTTCTTCGACTTCTCCGACCATGGTTATAATGGTCCAGGTCCACGTGGGGAAGGAGCGGCCGCTCGCATGGTCCACGTGGCACTAGGAGCACTAGCTCGGTGGAGAAAATGCATTAAAATGTAGTAAATAAAAAAAAATTGGTTTTGCTTCTCATCTCATGCAACCTCCCCTCTCCCTCGCTCTTTCTACCCGGCCAGTTACGATTTGTAATTTCGCGCAACTCCGCCTCTATTTTTTTCTGTCCGTCAGATCTGAAAAATCATTTAAGGATTTTATTTTTTGTAAAAGCATAGAATGGTAAACTTGTAATCCATTCGCTGCTTCCAATCCTTTTGTCACAACACCAAGGTCACCAATCCCAGACGCGGATGTATCCAGCTCCATTCGCATAGCCACTGTCATCGTTTTGATTAAGAAATCCACCAACAACCACGATCTAGGCAAGCATCACCAGTTCGGCCGCTGTGGTGTTGCTCCTGTCGCTAGGGTTCCGGCACTCCCCTGCCCCATCGACCGCTGCGGCGCGTCGAGCCCACTGAGCCTCTTCAGCCTCACCGCCCCTACAACACCTACCTGCGTCGAGTAGCCGGTGATGCCCAGCAACACCGGCCATCCGGACAGGTAGCTTCTCCTCCCTCACCTCCACCCCACCCCCACCCCCACGGGTCAAGTAGTCGGGGATGATGCTAGACCGGAGTGAACCAGGCGGGGAGACATCGTGTCATCACTTGGTATGACGCCAGATTCGGTAGGAGAAGGCTGCCACATGGCGGGGCTACGCCTGTGGTGCCTGTTCAGAGGGTGGACACGTGTCAAGGCTGGCTAGCCTTGGTGGCACAGAACCGGCGACGGAGGACTGCCGCGTGTCGGGGTTCCCGCTGTGGTACCCATGCACAGAGGCGTCGCGGGATAAGGGGCTCCGCCATGGGGAATAAGAGGAGGCGGGATAGGAGGCGGCGATTTGAGGCGGCGGTTCGAGGCGTCGTGGGAGAGACATGGGGATTTTTGAGTGTTGTGACTGTTGTGACAGGAGAAGACTGAATCGGCAACCAAAATTGCCAAGGGGAATTTTACAAAGTAGAGCAAATGATGGATTTACCTTTCCACAAACTAATTGGTTCCACCCAATTTTTTTAACGGTCCGACCATTACATGTAATTTCCAGTAATTTCAATTCCGTAACTCCTATTTCCCCCGTCAGAGTAGGGAGGATAGACAGCCCCTAAAATTGCCCAATAGTTGCAGTTGTGAGAACCAACCCCTTCGGCCTTGGTTTAATATCCTGGTTAAATATAATTTATTCTCCTCTTACTTTCATGATAGTTGATGATTGATATATGGAACTAAATTAACATGGCCCAAAATCAATGTTTTTTGTACCGCGGTGTCTATTTTTGGTGGCATGACATCTATTTCTTCCATGGGATTACCATGGTTGCATTTTTCTGCCGGATGAGTCGGGTTCCATTGCCATGGTAGTATTATTTTTTTGCTGCGACATCCCATTTTTACTGTTATATCAACGTTTCAATAATGCATCTCAACGCACAAGTAATTTCCTATATTCTAGATTCTTGCCTTGCCTCAATTCAGCTCCAATCATACATCAATCATTGACCGCAAGAATTAGAATCATAACGGAATGTAAATCCAAGAAAGGAAAACTATGTAGATCAGAAAAGAAGAAGCAGGGCCGTTCCTAGATGCTCCCATAAATGACCCAAAATCCCCCAAGCATTCTACATGCATAAAGCTAACTAAATTGATTGCTTCAATATAACAACCAATACATTTCAAATACGTTGCTAACAGGGATGTTCTCGCACATGACTAAGACAAACATTAAGAAAATAATAATCATGGAAGCTAAATTAGATCATGGCCACAAATATCCGTGCAGTAAGTGAGGTGCTTAGTTTGCATTTATGCCAGCTTTTTATTCAGTAAACAAATGACCATGTTTTCGTGTCCATATGCCCCCTCTTCTTATTTATTTTGTGCGATGTGAGGTGCCTTATGTCTCACCATTTGTTTATCGTGCTCCACCTTACACGGCATACTTAGTCGAGTGAGACAACAAAACAACGACATGGAAGCCACATGCAGAGTAGCGTCAATAGATTGAGAGAATGAATGATCTATGGACAGAGAAGACGATGGAAGACAAGTTCAGCGAAAAAAAATCCTGCATACATGTTAGTAGTATTTATTTCACAGCTTACATCTAAAAAGTTCATGTATTGTTCTTAATATTGCCTTTTGCTCGTGTTCCGTGAGAAGATATTTTCACACCCCCTTGTCACTATATTAAGGATGCCTACTACTCTAGAGCAGCTCCCAGTTCTGGCGACTGACCTACTGTCAAGCACTCCTCGGTCATATCCCTTCTTAGCTACTCCTTCATTACTGGGAATGAAAGGCATCCGAATATTCCTAGCAATGTGGTAGACTATGAAAGCAACATCAGTTTCTGATGTGACTCCACAATACTTGTGAGATCACGCTTGAAAGAATGTCTAGTCTACAGGATTACTCAGGATATCGACAATGATATAAGTGTTTGCAGTCTTGTGTTGATGATCGTGGACTCTTCAGTTGATAACCTTTAGGTCGTTTAGGAGTTTCCCATTTCCTGGCTCAACATAGTGTTGTATGGACTATGTCTTTTTTGGCGCGTGATATCTCTACTGTAAGAGCTATTAACAATCAAATTCTAGTTGGATTAGGAAAAGAAGTTCTTTATGTAATAACTAAAGCATGAATAATCTAATAAAAATGAGCCTCTCTAGCTGATCTACTATAACTAAATAGAACACCCCCCTACCTGATTTCTCTTGAAATGCAGCCTATCCACCTCAACCATCCACATCATTGTTTACTTTTTGTAATAGAAAATTACATAATTAGTTTTCACACCACAAAAGACAAACCACCTATCTCTCCTAACGGCTGCGTGCACTAACGGTCTGCGATGACATGAAAGTTGCACAATTATAATGTAGCTAAATTTAACTAATAGGAGGAAAAGAAGAGGGGATTGATACGCACTATTTCTCGGCACAAATTCCTTTTTGTTTTTTCTTTATACACATTGCACTTCTTGCGGGGACTTTCTATACTTTTAAATTGAGATTAGCAGTTACTAGAGATATTAGTTTCACAACCTACATCTAAAAAGTTTATGTGTTTTTTTCAAGATTGCCTTTTCCTCATGAGCCGTGAGAACACATTCCCAAGCCTTTGTCACTATTTTAAGGACTACTATCGAGCACTCCTCACTCCTCGCGACTTTCCTATTCTCGAGCAATCCTCGCTCATATATTTTCTTAGCTACTCCTTCATTACTAGGAATGAAAGTCATAAGAAAATTTCCAGCAATGTGGTAGATTATGAAGGCAATATCTGTTCCTTACGTGACTCCAAAATATTTGTGAGATCACGCTAGAAACAATTTCTAGTCTACAGGATTCTTGAGAATGTCGACAGTGGAGGTCAGAGGGACATGAGTGTTGGGAGTCTTGTGTTGATGATAACTGACTTTTTCGGTTGATATTCCTTAGGTCGTTTAGGAGTTTCCTTTCTACTGGTTCCTTTATAGCGCTGTATGGACTATGTCTTTTTTGGCGTTTTATGAACTTTTTCGTACATATTAACATGCACTTCTCCTACATGGTACGGAAAAGAAGTGTTGGCACTCACATATGTGGCATCTCTTCTGTGAGTTCTATTGACAAGAAAATTCTAGTTGCATTAGAAAAAAAAAGTTCTTTGCATAATTCTATTCCCATGTGCTAGTCTATTCCCCTAGCTAATCAGAATGAATACCCAGCTACACATGTAAACACCGACTGTCTGCGACCCTTGTTGGGCTGGACATCAGGATAACCTCTTGAGCCCGACCTGGTCCTAAGCCACCAAAGAGAAGGACAACAATTGCAGGAAGCATGTAGCAGAGACCTCGGCTCGGAACAGATGGCTTTGTTCGTGGCATGGACTGGCTAGCTGCACTTCTTCTTCTTCTTCTCCCCCATCCTCTAGTTCCTTCTCTAGAGTCGGCCATGCTGTTTGGCTAAATAATAAAGGCCATGGGAGTGTTTAATGCATGAAAAGAAGACGTATCTTCTAGAATTAACAGGAATAAAAATCAAACAAATTAAATAGAAACATAAATGATTGTAATTATTATCTTTTTCCTATATGAACTATCAGATTTTCAAATGAGAAACTATTTATGAGTGTGTTGACCGTATAAAAGGAAGAGGCAGATCAGTTGTGTAGATACCTATTTTTTTTTCTATACCACTGTGAAAGCTTGATCGATAAATAATCATGAAAACATAGAACAAAACACTAATCAATCATCTGCACACATATGCTACCAAACTCATACAATGTAGCTACACAAAGATGACAATGTAGCTACACAAAGATCACAATGTAGCTACACAATGTATAGTCCACTATTACATGAACCCATCAATCAGATAAACTAAAAAAAAAAACTAAGTTTCTACACATATGATTCAGATTTACTAAACTTTTATAGGATAGGATTCTTATAGGATCTTTTATGATGTGAACACTATATGATAGGATTTTTATAGGATAGGATTCTTATAGCAACACCATAGGATAGGATTATTCATAGGTACACTAAGTTCTTACATAGGATTATCCTCCACAATTCAAAGGAAAATAAACATTAATAAGCCTAGACTCAATGGAAAAATTCCTATGACGTGAACCAAATGACAACTTTCCTATTCCTACTCATAGGATTTGAGATACATGCCATCACATTTCCTACAATATTCCTATTCCTATGATAATCCTATCCTACGAACCAAAGGAGGCCTAAATGTTAAAGCGATTCCTAAAATCTCTTCGACCTAACCCTAACCCTAATTAAGCAAAATGAGAGTGGGAGGGGCGCTGGACTTACCGCGGAGGTGCTCGGGGGCGTGGAGAGGTGTGCGGGCGACGTCGGGCTGCGTCGGGCCGCATCGGGCGGGGTGGTGGCGGCGTTGGGCAGGGCGGCGGCGGGGATCAAGAGGAGGAGTTGGTGATCGAGAGAAGGACGAAAGGATAAATTCTTTTTTTACTCCGCCGGGAGCTGTTAAAACCGACTAGTGCTGGCGAGGGCCTATTGGGCCCAACTTGCAACGCCGGACATAATGTGCAACACCAGCACTAAGCGAATACCTATGGCGTTCGAATTCAACCAACGCCAGCACTATTAGAAAGTATTAGTGCTGGCGTTGCTGAGAAATGGCGCGCCACGAACAAGAGTTGTCGCTAGCCATTTTTCTTCACTAATGTCTTGGTGGCTACCGGCGGTTGCGATGCAACGTTCGACGTGGCGGTCGCCTTCTGATGGCGGTGCTACAATGCAACCTCGCCATCGCTGCTACGCAGCACTGGGCGATGTTTCTGCTATGTGGCTTGTCGGCGGTCGACAATGCTACTGCCGTTTGACGCGACAACCCCTAATGTCCGTCGGTGCTGCGAAGGAACTTCAACATCGGCATTGCTGCGACGGAGAGAGAAGGATACGACTACAGGGGGAAGAACAGACGGCTACAGACCCGGCTGATTTTGATTTCCTGTGAAAATCGGTCGGTTGAATTGTAGCACCCTCTTTCCATGGCATTCTCTTGCTATAGGGAAGAGCCGGCGATCAAACATTCAGCGGTTGTCTTGTTTTGGAACAAATTCTTTTGCCGAGATTAGTTAACACAACAAGCTAATTTGCATTAAAACACTCAATTATTTTGAATGATGTCCGCAAAAAAGAATAAGGAAAGGAAATAAAAAGGAAAGGAAAACACAACAGTAAAGAAAAAAAGAAAAAATACAAGAAAAAAAATAAAAAACCAGGAGAAAAAAGAAAAAACCCGGTTTTGGCCGAAGAATAAGAGCCGAGAGGTGTGCTGGGCCGTGGAGCTTGCTTCACCACGCGACATGAGCCTTGGGCCTAATTAGTTTCGTGCATGTTCAGAACAGAAAGGAGAAAAAAAATATAGAGATGAATAAGAAACGCTAGCCTGCGCGTGCCTACTCATACGTGAGTGAGGTAGATCAGAAAACAGCAAACTTACCTACCTGCTAGGCCATGAACCTGTGAGAGGAGAGAGAGAAAATCAATATAGTAGTATTGTTTTTTCGTAAAATAACTACATAAGAAATATCAGCAAAATAAAACCAAATGGCCTCGACGTGCTTTTGATTTTGTGTGTATGTGTGAGCTCACGTACGAACATGCGCTGTTTTGGTAACTACAGAAGTATTGAAATGCAACTAAAGAAAAAAGTATTGAAGTGGTTGGACTTCTATTTGAATAGGTTTGTTCTGTGCCCAATTCACCCACCTTATGTCCATTTGATTTATTGCCATCCTCCTTATTTATTCCATGATGATAGCTGCGGATCTGTATGCTTTCCCAATATATTTATACCAACTTCCCACTCTAGGATTGTTCATCTTTAGTTCAACCCCAAACACTGCATGACCTCTTACTATTTGCATCATAGAAAATTTATTGCGTGATTACTCGTAGATATGGAAGGCATCAGGAGGTCTTCAACAACAGGAAGGACTGCTGTGTCGACATGATATGCTGATGTGACCTTTTGCTCACTGCAAAGCAGAACCGGGAGACTCTGCAGACGTGAGAAACATTGCAGTAGCCTCTCCAAATTGGAGCCTCTTGACCAGCTCTAAAACTTAGCTTCTGTGAGTTCCTAATAACGCTGACTAACTATGTGTCATCACCTTAGCTACTCCTTCCTGTCGAGGACTTCAAGGAATCAGCACGCTAGTTTGCACTGTACATCATGGCACATTGGCACAACGTCTAATGTTGGCTTAGCATGTTTGACTATGAGAAGTATAGGCGAGTGTTTGTTTATTTGTGGCCTGCTTTCAGCAGGGATATTGTAGACTGAGCAGCCCCTGAAGTCTAGCTGTCAACATGCTATGACTATATTAGCGTCTGGATCTCACCAACTTGATTAACACTCGCAGATACACCTCTAGTCTCTCTGTTCGCTTACAACTTAGAAAGAAAGAAGAAGAAAGGAAAAAGTAAGTGCCGTGTCATGCCTTTTCCATGATCCAAGCTAGGATGCCGAAAAAGCAGTGCACCCTTGCTTAAGTAGTGGTGGTCCAGTTGAGACCCACGTAGCGCCGGTTGGGTTGGATGATCCAACGTGGACGACACGTGAAACGGTCTTCACCTTGCGACGTCACTTGGTCCGAGCTGACTTCTATGGCAGCTGATTTGGCTGCCATGCATGGCAGCGTTTTTGCTGCGTGACTCAGCTGCAACACTTGGGACGCTGACATCCCCTTCCCCTTGAGAGTCCTTGTTGGAGTTTGTGCCTTGCTTTTATCCATATGGAATCAAAAGAACGATGTTGTTTTTATCAGGACAAATGACCACACGTTTTGCAGGTTATCTGCTGAGCTAAAATATGGATCCGTACTTGGTCTTTATTTCGCCATGCGGAAGTCAGGCCCGGGCCTATGGGGTGTAACACATGTGTGGCCGCATAGCCCCACTTCCACCTCCAACTTTTAGGGGCTCAATTCTGTGCAATAACCAGTAGAGTTAGGGTTAATTGAGTAGATGTAGCAAATATATAAAAGGCATTCATCCAGAAAATATGGCCATTACCATAGCACCAGCCAGCCCATTGTAGCATATCTTTCCCACCCGAGCGACTGCCCATGGACACATTCGTAAAGCTCTGCTAAAGTGATCCCAGATGCCATGCAAGAGCGCATGGGCTCAATATATCTACAATGACCTCACTTCTATAGTTATATTTCTCCTACGATCTCAAGTGCCTTGTTCTTCTCTGTTACATTCGCCTTCCCCTCCCAAAATCAATTCCAGAAACCCTACCCTGCCGCAACTCACCAAGCAAGCAAATTCCTGCTGCCATGGGACTTGAGCAACATCGAGAACTCCTTTATTTGGATAACTTTTGTAGGAATTCCATAAGAAAAATAATCATTTAGGCCTCATTTGGTTCATAGGATAGGAATATCACACGAATAGGAAACTTGTAGGAAATAAGATGTCATGTATTCAAATCCTATGATAGGAATAGAAAAAGTGATGCCCTTTGGTTCACATCATAGGACTGTTTTTCATTTAGTCTAGGCTAATGTTTATTTTCCTTTGAAATGTGGAGGCTGTGAATAATTCCTGCATAGGAATGGAATTCTATTCGTCTAAACGAGAGGACTGAGTCTTATAGTCCTCTGGTTTCAATGAAAAATAATAATCCTATCATGTGATCCACATGACACGTCTGTTCCTATTCGTATATAGTAGGGTTAGAGAGACATGGAATCTCATTTCCTACAAATTCTATATGATATTTTTACCCTATAAACCAAAGGAAGCCTGAAAGGTTCCACAATCTAGTGGCCAGGGTTGCTCGGTTGTACCCTAAGGGCCAAGCAGCAAAGGCGTGAAATTTATATTGTCTTAAATCTTTAGTAGATATGTTTTATTATAATTATTTATTGAATGTTTAATTGATCCTAATTAGACCTTGCACCGTAGGCAATACATCACATATGCAACTCAATGCCTTATGTAGATAGTTCGTGAAAAGCTTGGTGATATACAATTGCTGAGATATCTCAATGCGATGATGATATTTACTAGAAATGAAACACCATCTTTTGGCATTGGTCTATTTTTTATTCTTGGGCGTAGAGATGGAAAGGTTTGTTGTAGTTTTCTTTTTTGGAAGATAGGCCCCATTTCAAAATTTGACACAGGGTCCTGTTTTTTTATTTGGCTCGGTCCTTGCGGAAGTGCGGGAGCTTATGGTCTATGGGTGCAACCAATAAAATATAATAGCACGTGTTGGGGATATAACCCCGTGGTGAGACCCGCCCAGGTGTTGGGGAACGTTGCATGGGAAACAAAAAATTTCCTACGCACACGCAAGATCTATCCATGGTGATGAGCATCTACGAGAGGGAGAGTGAATCTACATACCCTTGTAGATCGCTAAGCGGAAGCGTTAAGAAACGCGGTTGATGTAGTCGAACGTCTCCGCGATCCAAATCGCAAGTCGTCCCTCGATCCGATCACGAACTAGTGCCGAACGGACGGCACCTCCGCGTTCAACACACGTACGGCTTGATGACGCCTTCACCTCCTCGATCCAGCGAGCGATGGTGAAGTAGTAGATGAGTTCCAGCAGCACGACGGCGTGGTGATGGTGGTGAGGAACAATCTCTGCAGGGCTTCGCCAAGCACTACGGAGATTATGACGGAGGAACTAGAGGGCTAAGGTTGCCGGCACACGGCTTGGGAAATCCTGATGTATCCCGTGTGCTAGCCCTGCCCCTCTATTTATATGTTGAGCCCTGGGGTCTAAACTTGGAGAGAAAACCTCTACAAAGTCGGTTTTGCCCGCACAAGGTCGGTTTGGCCCGCAAGGAAAGAGTCCAACTCGGATCCCTGCAGTACCGCGCACGAGCGGTAGTACCGCTTGAGCGGTAGTACCGCTTCACACAAGCGGTAGTACCGCTTACGCGGTAGTACTGCCTTACCAGCGGTAGTACCGCTTAAGGCAGTAGCAAAACTTCCTTTTGCACTTTCCAATACCTCGTGGGTTTTACCCCTTTGGCCCATATAAAGTGTTGCTGCACCCGAACACTTCGGTAAACATCCGGAACCCCTTCCGGTGAATTCCGAAACCCTTCCGGAGATCAAAACACTATTATCACATATATCAATCTTTACCTCCGGACTCTTCCGGAGATCCTCGTCATGTCCGGGATCTTATCCGAGACTCCGAACAACCTTCGGTCACCAACACAATAACTCAACTAAACTAATCGTCACCAAACGTTAAGTGTGTAGACCCTGCGGGTTCGAGAACTATGTAGACATGACCGAGACACCTCTACGGTCAATAACCAATAGCGGGACCTGGATGCCCATATTGGTTCCTACATATTCTACGAAGATCTATATCGGTCGAACCTCTATGTCAAGGATTCAGTTAATCCCGTATACTGTTCCCTTTGTTCTTCGGTATGTTACTTGCCCGAGATTCGATCGTCGGTATCCCTATACCTAGTTCAATCTCGTTACCGGCAAATCTCTTTACTCGTTCCGTAATACAAGATCTCGTGTCTAACACCTTAGTCACATTGCTTGCAAGGCTTATAGTGATGTTGTATTACCGAGTGGGCCCTGAGATACCTCTCCGTCACACGGAGTAACAAATCCCAGTCTTGATCCATGCCCACTCAACAGACACCCTCGGAGATACCTGTAGAGCATCTTTATAGTCACCCAGTTACGTTGTGACGTTTGATACACACAAGGCATTCCTCCGGTGTCACTGAGTTGCATGATCTCATGGTCATAGGAACAGGTACTTAACATGCAGAAAACTATAGCAATAAAATGACACGATCAAATGCTATGTTTATAGTTTGGGTCTTGTCCATCACATCATTCTCCTAATGATGTGATCCCGTTATCAAATGACATCTCATGTCTATGGCTAGGAAACCTTGACCATCTTTGATCAACGAGCTAGTCTATTAGAGGCATACTAGGGACACAGTGTTGTCTATGTACCCACACATGTATTTGAGTTTCCAATCAATACAATTATAGCATGGATAATAAATGATTATCATGAACAAGGAAATATAATAATAACCATTTTATTATTGCCTCTAGGGCATATTTCCAACAATCTCCCACTTGCACTAGAGTCAATAATCTAGCTCACATCACTATGTGATTTACATTGTAATGAATCTAACACCCATACAGTTCTGGTGTTGATCATGTTTAGCCCTTGGAAGAGGTTTAGTCATCTGATCAGCAACATTCAGATCCGTGTGCACTTTGCAAATATTTATGTCATCCTCCTTGATGTAATCGCGGATGGAATTGAAACGTCGCTTTATGTGTCTGGTCCTCTTGTGAAACCTGGGTTCCTTGGCTAGAGCAATGGCACCAGTGTTGTCACAGAACAGAGTCATTGGGTTTAGTGCACTAGGCACTACTCCAAGATCTGGCATGAACTCCTTCATCCAGACACCTTCCTTCGCCGCCTCCGAGGCAGCGATGTACTCCGCTTCGCATGTAGAATCAGCTACTACGCTTTGCTTGGAACTGCACCAGCTAACTGCACCACCATTGAGAATAAATACGTATCCGGTTTGCGACTTAGAGTCATCCGGATCAGTGTCAAAGCTTGCATCGACGTAACCCTTTACGACGAGCTCTTGATCACCTCCATAAACGAGAAACATGTCCTTAGTCCTTTTCAGGTACTTCAGGATATTCTTGACCGCCGTCCAGTGTTCCATTCCTGGATCACTTTGAAACCTTCCGGCCATACTTATGGCAAGGCTGACATCGGGTCTCGTGCACAGCATTGCATACATGATAGAGCCTATGGCTGAAGCATAGGGAACGACACTCATCTTTTCTCTATCTTCTGCAGTCACTGGGCATTGAGTCTTACTCAACTTCACACCTTGCAACACAGGCAAGAACCCCTTCTTGGACTGATCCATTTTGAACTTCTTCAAAACTTTGTCAAGGTATGTGCTCTGTGAAAGTCCTATTAAGCGTCTCGATCTATCTCTATAGATCTTGATGCCTGATATGAAAGCAGCTTCTCCTAGGTCCTTCATTGAAAAACTCTTGTTCAAATATTCCTTCATGCTTTCCAACATTTCTATATTGTTTCCAATCAGTAATATGTCATCCACATATAATATTAGAAACACTATAGAGCTCCCACTCACTTTCTTGTAAATACAAGCTTCTCAGTAAACTTGTATAAACCCGAACGCTTTGATCACCTCATCAAAGCGAAGATTCCAACTCCGAGATGCTTGCACCAGTCCATAAATGGATCGCTGGAGTTTGCAAACTTTGTCAGCATTCTCTGGATCGACAAAACCTTCTGGTTGCATCATATACAACTCTTCCTTAAGGAAACCGTTAAGGAACGCTGTTTTGACATCCATCTGCCAAATTTCATAATCGAAAAAGGCAGCTATTGCTCACATGATTCTGACAGACTTAAGCATCGCTACGGGTGAGAAGGTCTCATCGTAGTCAACTCCTTGAACTTGTGAAAAACCCTTTGCCACAAGTCGAGCTTTATAGACGGTGACATTACCGTCCGCGTCCGTCTTCCTCTTAAAGATCCATTTGTTCTGAATGGCCTTACGCCCTTCAGGTAATACTTCCAAAGCCCATACTTTGTTTTCATACATGGATCCCATCTCGGATTTCATGGCCTCTAACCATTTCTCGGAATCCGGGCCCAACATCGCTTCTCCATAGCTCGTAGGTTCATCGTTGTCCAACAACATGACCTCTAAGACAGGGTTGCCGTACCACTCAGGAGCAGTACGCGTCCTTGTCGACCTACGAGATTCGATAGCAACTTGATCCGAAGCTTCATGATCATCATCATTAACTTCCTCTTCAACTGATGTAGGTTCTACAGAAACATCTTTCTGCGCTGCGCTACTCTCTGGTTGAAGTAAAGGTTCAATAACCTCATCAAGTTCTATCTTCCTCCCACTCAATTCTTTCGAGAGAAACTCTTTCTCAAGAAATGTTCCGTTTTTAGCGACAAACACTTTGCCTTCGGATCTGAGATAGAAGGTATACCCAACTGTCTCTTTTGGGTATCCTATGAAGACGCATTTCTCCGCTTTGGGTTCCAGCTTTTCAGGCTGAAGCTTTTTGACATAAGCATCACATCCCCAAACTTTAAGAAACGACATCTTTGGCTTCTTGCCAAACCATAGTTCATATGGCATCGTCTCAACGGATTTCGATGGTGCCCTATTTAAAGTGAATGCAGCTGTCTCTAATGCATAACCCCAAAACGATAGTGGCAAATCGGCAAGAGACATCATAGATCGCACCATATCCAATAAGGTTCGATTACGACGTTCGGACACACCATTACGCTGTGGTGTTCCAGGCGGTGTCAATTGTGAAACAATTCCACACTGTCTTAAGTGATTGCCAAACTCATAACTCAGATATTCTCCTCCTCGATCATATCGTAGGAATTTAATCTTCTTGTTACGATGATTCTCAACTTCACTCTGAAATTGCTTGAACTTTTCAAACGTTTCAGACTTGTGTTTCATTAAGTAAATATACCCATATCTACTTAAGTCATCAGTGAAGGTGACAAAGTAACAATAACCACCGCGCGCCTCAATGCTCATCGGACCGCACACATCAGTATGTATGATTTCCAACAAGTCACTTGCCCGTTCCATTGTTCCAGAGAACGGCGTCTTAGTCATCTTGCCCATGAGGCATGGCTCACATGTGTCAAGTGATTCAAAATCAAGTGACTCCAAAAGTCCATCAGCATGGAGCTTCTTCATGCGTTTTACGCCAATATGACCTAAACGGCAGTGCCACAAGAAAGTGGTATTATCATTATCAATTCTACATCTTTTCGCATCAATGTTATGAACATGTGTATCATCACTATCGAGATTCAATAAGAATAAACCCCTCACATTGGGTGCATGACCATAAAAGATATTACTCATATAAATAGAACAACCATTATTCTCAGATTTAAATGAGTAACTGTCTCGCAATAAACAAGATCCAGATATAATGTTCATGCTTAACGCAGGCACTAAATAACAATTATTCAGGTTCATCACTAATCCCGATGGTAATCGAAGAGCGAGCGTGCCGACGGCGATCACATCAACCTTGGAACCATTTCCCACGCGCATCGTCACTTCGTCCTTTGCCAGCCTCCGTCTATTCCGCAGTTCCTGTTTTGAGTTGCAAATGTGAGCAACCGCACCGGTATCAAATACCCAGGCACTACAGCGAGAGTTGGTAAGGTACAGATCAATAACATCTATATCATATATTCCTTGTTTGTTGTTGGCCGCCTTCTTGTCAGCCAAATACTTGGGGCAATTCCGCTTCCAGCGACCAGTTCCCTTGTAATGAAAGCACTCAGTTTCTGGCTTGGGTCCAGCCTTGGGTTTCTTCACGGGAGGGGCAACTGCTTTGCCACTCTTCTTGGAGTTACCCTTCTTACCCTTGCCATTCTTCTTGAAACTAGTGGTTTTATTGACCATCAACACTTGATGCTCCTTCTGAATCTCAGACTCAGCGACTTTCAACATCACAAACAGCTCGGCGACTGACTTGTTCATCCCGTGCATGTTATAGTTCAACACGAAGCTCTTGTAGCTAGGTGGCAATGATTGAAGAACTCTGTCAGTGATAGCCTCTGGCGGAAGGGGCATCCCCAATTCAGCCAGACGGGTGGAGTACCCAGACATTCTGAGTATGTGATCACTGACAGACCCGTTCTCCTCCATCTTGCAAGCATAGAACTTATCGGAGGTCTCATACCTCTCGATCCGGGCATTCTTCTGAAAGATAAACTTCAACTCCTGGAACATATCATATGCTCCATGACGTTCAAAACATCTTTGAAGTCCCGGTTCTAAGCCATACAACATTGCACATTGAACTATTGAGTAATCATCAGAACGAGCCTGCCAGGCGTTCACAACGTCTGGAGACTCAACTGGAGCGGGTGGATCACCAAGCGGTGCATCAAGGACATAAGCCTTCTGGGAAGCCGTAAGGATAATCCTTAGATTACGGGCCCAGTCCACAAAGTTACTTCCATCATCTTTCAACTTAGCTTTCTCTAGGAACGCATTAAAATTCAGGGGTGCTACTGCGCGAGCCATGATCTACAACATAAATAGTGCAAAGACAACTTAGACTATTGTTCAAGATAATGAGTTTAGTTAATCATATTACTTAAAAACTCCCACTCAAATTGACATCCCTCCGGTCATTCGAGTGTCACATGATCCAAATCAACCAACTCAAGTCCGATCATCACGTGAGTTGAGGTGGTTTCAATGGTGAACATCTTCATGTTGATCATATCTACTATATGACTCATGTTCGACCTTTCGGTCTCTTGTGTTCCGAGGCCATGTCTGTACATGCTAGGCTCGTCAAGTTTAACCCGAGTGTTCCGCACGTGCAACACTGGCTTGCACCCGTTGTATGCGAACGTAGAGTCTATCACACCCGATCATCACGTGGTGTCTCGAAACGACGAACTTTCGCAACGGTGCACACTCGGGGAGAACACAATTTTATCTTGAAATTTAAGTGAGGGATCACCTTATAATAGTACCGTCGTCCTAAGAAAAATAAGATGCATAAAAGGATTAACATCACATGCAAATCATAAGTGACATGATATGGCCATGAACTTGTGCTTTTGATCTCCATCTTCAAGGCACCAGCATGATCTCCATCGTCACCGGCATGACACCATGATCTCCATCATCTTGATCTCCATCAACGTGTCGCCATGAGGTTGTCGCGCCGACTGTTGCTTCCACGACTATTGCTAACTCATAGCGATAAAGTAAAGCAAAACGGCGAAAATAATTAAAGACAACTCTATGGCTCCTGCCAGTTGCCGTACTCATCGACATGCAAGTCGTGATATTCTATACAACACATGATCATCTCATACATCACATATATCTCATCATGTAATTGGCCATATCACATCACAACATACCCTGCAAAAACAAGTTAGACGTCCTCTAATTGTTGTTGCAAGTTTTACGTGGCTGCTACGGGTATCTAGGAAGAACGATTCTTACCTACGCAAAACCACAACGTGGTGTAGTGATTGCTTTTTGATCTTCTAAAAGAACCCTCTTCATTGAACCGATTCAACTAAAGTGAGAGAGACAGACACCCGCCAGTCACCTTTATGCAACAAGTGCACGCAGCGGTGAAACCAGTCTCGCGTAAGCGTACGCGTAATGTCGGTCCAGGCCGCTTCATCTCATAATACCGCCGAATCAAGTATCAACTAGTAACGGCAAGCAATATGTATACACCCACGCCCACAACTCCTTTGTGTTCTACTCGAGATCTCATCTACGCATAGACCTAGCTCAGATGCCACTGTTGGGGAACGTTGCATGGGAAACAAAAAATTTCCTACGCACACGCAAGATCTATCCATGGTGATGAGCATCTACGAGAGGGAGAGTGAATCTACATACCCTTGTAGATCTCTAAGCGGAAGCGTTAAGAAACGCGGTTGATGTAGTCGAACGTCTCCGCGATCCAAATCGCAAGTCGTCCCTCGATCCGATCACGAACTAGTGCCAAACGGACGGCACCTCCGCGTTCAACACACGTACGGCTTGATGACGCCTTCACCTCCTCGATCCAGCGAGCGATGGTGAAGTAGTAGATGAGTTCCAGCAGCACGACGGCGTGGTGATGGTGGTGAGGAACAATCTCTGCAGGGCTTCGCCAAGCACTACGGAGATTATGACGGAGGAACTAGAGGGCTAAGGTTGCCGGCACACGGCTTGGGAAATCCTGATGTATCCCGTGTGCTAGCCCTGCCCCTCTATTTATATGTTGAGCCCTGGGGTCTAAACTTGGAGAGAAAACCTCTACAAGGTCGGTTTTGCCCGCACAAGGTCGGTTTGGCCCGCAAGGAAAGAGTCCAACTCGGATCCCTGCAGTACCGCGCACAAGCGGTAGTACCGCTCGTGAGCGGTAGTACCGCTTACGCGGTAGTACTGCCTTACCAGCGGTAGTACCGCTTAAGGCAGTAGCAAAACTTCCTTTTGCACTTTCCAATACCTCGTGGGTTTTATCCCTTTGGCCCATATAAAGTGTTGCTGCACCCGAACACTTCGGTAAACATCCGGAACCCCTTCCGGTGAATTCAGGAACCCTTCTGGAGATCAAAACACTATTATCACATATATCAATCTTTACCTCCGGACTCTTCCGGAGATCCTCGTCATGTCCGGGATCTTATCCGAGACTCCGAACAACCTTCGGTCACCAACACAATAACTCAACTAAAATAATAGTCACCAAACGTTAAGTGTGTAGACCCTGCGGGTTCGAGAACTATGTAGACATGACCGAGACACCTCTACGGTCAATAACCAATAGCGGGACCTGGATGCCCATATTGGTTCCTACATATTCTACGAAGATCTATATCGGTCGAACCTCTATGTCAAGGATTCAGTTAATCCCGTATACTGTTCCCTTTGTTCTTCGGTATGTTACTTGCCCGAGATTCGATCGTCGGTATCCCTATACCTAGTTCAATCTCGTTACCGGAAAATCTCTTTACTCGTTCCGTAATACAAGATCCCGTGGCTAACACCTTAGTCACATTGCTTGCAAGGCTTATAGTGATATTGTATTACCGAGTGGGCCCTGAGATACCTCTCCGTCACACGGAGTAACAAATCCCAGTCTTGATCCATGCCCACTCAACAGACACCCTCGGAGATACCTGTAGAGCATCTTTATAGTCACCCAGTTACGTTGTGACGTTTGATACACACAAGGCATTCCTCTGTTGTCAGTGAGTTGCATGATCTCATGGTCATAGGAACAGGTACTTGACATGCAGAAAACTATAGCAATAAACTGACACGATCAAATGCTATGTTTATAGTTTGGGTCTTGTCCATCACATCATTCTCCTAATGATGTGATCCCGTTATCAAATGACATCTCATGTCTATGGCTAGGAAACCTTGACCATCTTTGATCAACGAGCTAGTCTATTAGAGGCATACTAGGGACACAGTGTTGTCTATGTACCCACACATGTATTTGAGTTTCCAATCAATACAATTATAGCATGGATAATAAATGATTATCATGAACAAGGAAATATAATAATAACCATTTTATTATTGCCTCTAGGGCATATTTCCAACACCAGGATGGGCCGGGTCATGAGGTTGGCGGCTTAGCGATAATGTTTGGGATAAGCTTGATGGGCCTGAAGGCCCAAAGCCAGAAGACAATATGTAACCCGGTGACGTAAGCGGCCGGGGGCGGCTTGTTAAACAAGGCAGGTGTAGTTAGAGGTAAGGTCGGTTGTCAAGTATGACCCGACCGGGACTCTTGTAAGCCCAGGGCCTCGACCTTTGTATATAAAGGCGGGTTACCTGGGCAGCTTAGGACACGAAACCTTTGATCGAGTGCTAGGTCAAGCGAATTCGCTCCCTTGTAATCGATATCCAATCAATACAACTCAAGGCAGGATGCAGGCTATTACCTCCTTCGAGAGGGGCCGAACCTGGGTAAACTTGTGTCCTTCGTCTCGACCAACCCCTTCGAGTTAACCAACGTAGCGATGGCCTCACGCCTAAGTCCTGACACTAGGACATCTGCCGTGACAAAACCACGACAGTTGGCACCCACCGTGGGGCAGATGCTCGGTGGTGTGGAATACTCGAAGGGCTCTCTCCCCGGGATCGAGGGATACGCAGTTGGTAGGATGACCAAGAGTCGCCGCGGCAAGCTCTACATCGACGACGCCGGCTAGGGCCCCGAGGCCGACTCAATTTAGTACGGGTACTGGGTCCCCTTCGGCGGAATCCACGTCTTCATTGGCAAGATCGGCGGATCTAAACCCGGGCCGGACATCTGCATTGACCTCGTCGAGCCGGCCCGGCGCGCGCAACCCGCCCGACCCGGGTCGGAAGGACGTCTTCATCGGCTTCACCCAAGGCGCAGAGCTTGAAGGTTCTATGTCGCGGGAAGAAACCCTCATTTGCTCAGAGGATGGATCCTCGAGCGGAGAGGCAGAATCGATCTACCTGCTTCACAACGGCGGGCTTGCGGGCTACTTCGAGGGCTACCCTGAGCCGGAGTATCATGAGCCGCCGAGCCGCACCGCTGTCTTCATGGCAGGATCGGCGCCTGCTCCTGGTAGCACGGCCGCTGGTGTGACCGGATCTGGATCAGGCAGGCCGCCGGCTCAAGTTTTGCTGGATCTGACGAACGAACTTACTACTCTGATGGGAACCGAGGTCACGGTCGAAAACCAAGCAGCCCGTAACATGGAGATCGCGAGGTTGAAGGACCAGATGGCCGGAGTCCAAGAGGAAATCAACGCACTGAAGGATCGAATGGATGCTGAGTCGGAGCGCCTTAGGGCGGAAGCTTTTCGCCTTGACCTGGAGCAGCAGACCGCGGATGCAGTTCACCGGATGAGGCGATGAATCTTTTAAACACGCCAGGGACGGGACGGAATGCACCTCTGACCATAACATGGACGGCGGAAGTACCTGGGAGCAGGGCGGCGGTTCAGCATCGACAGCCAGACCCGCCCCGCAGGATCTAGACCCCGCCGCAGCCTTTCCGACACCGCCCGGTCATTATTCTAACCCGGCAGAGAACATGGTGGCAGCGGCGGTCAGACTTGGCACGATCCCCATCCCTGATGGGACGCCTTTCGCGGAGGAAGTGTGGAACGCCATCGGATATTTGCAGACAGCGGTGGCGCAGCAGGAAAAGTATACCTATAGCCGGAGTCGCGTGCACTCGACCCCCATCCCGAGCCGCAGTTACAGCCGGCGCTTGGAGTCGCCTGCGAGCTCTAGCAGTGAGCGACGTCGGAACCCGGCGCGAGATGATCAGCCGACTCTTGATGCCCACGCGCTGGTAGACCGGGCGAGAGCACAGCAAGAGGCGGCAGCAGCGGCTGCTGCGGCGGCTTACCAAGAACCCACAGTAGCACCTTCCGTTTCGGTAGGAGCCGGAGTGACCTCCAGGGCTGTGGGAGTGCCATGCTTAGTGCCGGCTCTGCGAAACGAACGCCTGCCAAAGGATTTTAAGGGTCACCGCAAGGTGCCAAATTATACTGCCGATCTGCCTCCGGAAGCTTGGATTGAGAGTTATGAGCTAGCCATGGAGATGTTAGACGTTAGTGATGCAGTCTGCGCCAAATACTTCATCATGATGTTGCGGGGGCCGGCTCGCACGTGGTTGAAGGGTTTGCCACCTAATACCATTAATTCCTGGGCCGAGTTGAAGGCGAAATTCATCAAAAAAAATTGAGGAACATGCAAGCAGCCCATGACAATCGTGGATTTGGATCATTGTGTGCAGCGTGAGGATGAGTCGGCCCATCATTGGGTCCAGCGGGTCTCAACCATTATCCACTCCTCTGATAATATCACGGTGGCTCAGGCAGTTCTAATTCTGGAAAAGAATTGCCACTTTTTGCCCCTCAAACAGAAGCTCGGGCGGCTCAAGCGTTCATGCCAGGATATGGGGGAACTCATGGCGGCTCTCACTAAATATGCCTACTCTGACAGCACGAAAGACCCTGGTTCTGATGATGAGAAATCGGCCAAGGGTAAGAAGAATGGCAATGGCAAGGGCCAGCAGCAGAGCGGGGCAAGAAATAATAATGGTAACGGCGGTAAGCGGAAGCACCCGGATGGCGGGTCAGATCTGGTGGCCAACACTAGCACTGGAAATAGCCGTGGCAAGGGCAACGACAAGCCGCCTTTCGGTAAATCCAATCCTTTCAATATGGAGGCGATGTTGAATGCTCCTTGCCCGAAACATAGTCTTCCCGATAAACCATCCACTCATGCCTGGAGAGATTGTTGGGTCATGCGGGAGTTCCGGAATTACAGCATTAACCATTATCAGGGTGGCGGCAATGGGCCGTCCGGCGGGTCAGGATCCGGCTCTCCTGGGTCCGGCTTTGGTGCAGGCGGCTCAGGTTCTAGCTATCAAGGCCAACGAAACCATGGAGGTAATAATCAAGAGTCTGGCAATGGAGGCCAGCAACAAAATAACCAGTCCGGGTATCAGAGCAACCCGAAGCAGCTCAATGGGGGTCAATACCATGTTTTTACGACAAGCCTTGACAAGCGAGATCAGAAGGTGCGCAAACGGGCGGTTAATGCGGTCATGCCGGATCTCCCTCAGTATTTGAAGTGGTCTGAGTATGACATAACTTGGAACAGGGAGGATCACCCGCCGCGTGTTGATAACCCTGGGCACTTGGCCCTAGTAGTAGCCCCCCAAGTGGGAGGTTACGTGTTTACCAAGGTGCTTTTGGATGGTGGCAGTAGTATCAACATCCTGTACTATGACACGTTCCGCCGGATGATCTTGCTTGATAAGGATCTTAAGCCGTCCTCAATGGTCTTTCACGGCGTAGTGCCTGGAAAGTCAGCCTATCCGGTTGGAAAGATATCCCTGGAGGTAGCATTTGGTGATGAATTCAATTACAGGGTGGAAACCTTATGGTTTGAGGTGGTAAAGATCAAGAGCCCGTACCACGCTTTATTTGGGCGGCCGGCTTATGCCAAGTTCATGGCTAGGCCTTATTATATTTACTTACAGCTCAAGATGCCTGGTCTGAAAGGAACGATTACAGTGTATGGTGATCGGAAGATTGCTCTTGAGTGTGAGGAAGGCGATGTTGCGTATGCCGAGTCAAGTTGTGCTGAGGCGGAGCTCAAATTTTATAAGGAGAATGTTGATCCGGCAGATATGACCCCATTGAAGAAGCCCAGCACGGAATCTGAACCGCCCCTTAAGTTTGTGGCAGAAGATACCAAGCTGGTGGATTTTACTCCTGGCGACTCATCACAGCAGTTCACAATTGGGGCCAATATGGATCCCAAATAGGAAAGCGCGCTCATCGAATTCATCCGTGAGAATCGGGACATCTTCGCATGGAAGCCCTCTGACATGCCGGGTGTACCGAGAGAGTTCGCTGAGCACCACCTTAATGTGGATCCTAAGTTTAAACCGGTCAAATAGTTCCTCCGCCGTTTCAATGAGGAGAGGCGTAAGGCTATTGGAGAGGAGGTGGCCCGGCTCTTGGCAGCAGGGTTCATCGTCGAAGTTTTTCCCCCGGAGTGGTTAGCTAACCCGATGTTGGTACTCAAGAAGAACGGCACGTGGCGTATGTGTGTGGATTACACCGATCTCAACAAGGCGTGTCCGGCTGATCCATTTGCTCTCCCCCGTATCGACCAGATTATTGATGCAACAGAGGGTTGTGAAAGTTTATGTTTCTTGGATGCCTATTCGGGTTATCATCAGATCAAGATGGCAGTCAAAGACCAAGAGAAGACGTCTTTCATTACGCCTTTTGGGGCTTTCTGCTATGTGTCTATGCCTTTTGGGCTCAAGAGTGCTCAGGCGACTTATCAGCGCTGTGTGCAGAATTGTCTTCATAGTCAGATTGGGCACAATGTTCATACTTATGTGGATGATATTGTGGTCAAGTCAAGGAAGAAGGAGACTCTATTGGCTGATTTGAAGGAAACTTTTGACAATCTGCGGGTGTACAAGATGATGCTTAACCCGGCAAAGTGTGTGTTTGGTGTGCCTGCAGGCAAGCTCTTGGGATTCTTGGTCTCCGAGCGTGGCATTGAGGCTAACCCGGACAAGATAAAAGCCATCAATTCTTTGTCTAAGCCAGCGTGTATCAATGACGTTCAGCGTTTGGCGGGTCGTATTTCCGCTCTGAGCCGATTCATAAGTCGCCTGGGTGAAAAGGCTATTCCTCTGTACCAGATGATGAAGAAGACAGATGACTTCGTTTGGAGTGATGCGGCTGATGAGGCGTTTGAGGCGCTCAAGAAGCAGTTAGCTGAGCCCCCTGTTTTGGCTGCTCCGGTGGAAAAGTAGCCTTTCCTCTTATACGTGGCGGCTAACAACAGAGCCGTCAGTGCTATAGTTGTGGTGGAACGCAAGGTGGCGGGTTAGGAGTATCCTGTCTAGCGGCCAGTTTACTATGTCAGTGAGGTGTTGACAGAGTCCAAGCAAAGATATCCGCATTGGCAAAAACTGGTGTTTGGTGTATTCATGGCCAATCGCAAGCTGAAGCACTACTTCCTTGGTCATCCAATCACAGTGGTTAGCTCTGCTCCTCTGCGAGATATCATTCAAAACAGAGAAGCTACTGGCAGGATTGCTAAGTGGGCAATTGAGCTTGGGCCTCTCAACCAGAAATATGTGCCCTGGACGGCTGTGAAATCCCAAGCTCTGGTGGATTTTATCAATGACTTGACAGAGTGTCAGGCGCCTGAAGAGAAACCGGATAATACATATTGGACAATTCATTTTGACGGCTCAAGGCAATTGGAAGGCTTGGGGGCTGGAGTTGTTTTAACTTCCCCGCGAGGTCACAAGTTCTGTTATGTTTTGAGGTTAATGTTTCCTTGTACTAACAATGCAGCTGAATATGAGGCTTTGCTTCATGGACTCCGTGTGGCCAAGGAGATGAATTTGAGCCGGGTTCGATATCTTGGCGACTCAGAGCTCGTGGCTCAACAAGTGTCTGGCACATGGGACTCTAAAGACCCTCGCATGGCGGCTTATCGCCAGGCGGTTGATGTCATTGCTGGCCACTACAAGGGGTATCGGGCGGATCATATTGATCGACGGAAGAATGAGGCGGCTGATGCATTGTCAAGGTTGGGATCTCAGCGTAAGCCGGTGCCGCCTAATGTGTTCTTGGACGTATTGCATCACCCATCGGTTAAATTGCCATCGGAAGAGGATCTGGCCATACCTGACCCGGAAGGACAATTGGTGGCGGCTCTCCGCGCAATTCCTGATTGGACATTGCCTTATCTAGCATATTTGACCCGCGGCGAGTTACCTCAAGAGGAGAATCTGGCGCGGCAGATCATAAGGTGATCTAAATCCATGACTATTGTCAACGGCGAGTTACATAGGCGGAATGTGACTGGGATTTTTTCCAGAGATGTGTTTCTCCTGACGAAGGCCGTGAAATCCTGCAGGAGATACATGCCGGCGATTGTGGTCATCACGCCGGGTCAAAATCTTTGGTGGCCAAGGCTTTTCGGCACGGTTTCTACTGGTTAACTGCTCAGAAAGATGCAGAGTACTTGGTCAGTAAATGTGACGGGTGCCAAAAATTTGGGCGACGTGCCCATGTGCCAGTTCAAGAGTTGCGGATGATTCCGATCACCTGGCCGTTCGTGGTTTGGGGACTTGATATGGTGGGACCTTTTAAGAGGTCTAAAGATAAGAAGACCCACCTCCTGTAGGTGGTTGATAAGTTTACCAACTGGGTTGAGGCTGAGCCGGTTAACAAGTGTGACGCCGCAACAGCAGTTCAGTTTGTCAAAAAGCTGATCTTTCGGTTTGGTTACCCTCATAGAATTATCACTGATAATGGTACAAATCTGTCCAAGGGAGCTATGAAGGAGTTTTGTGATGGTGAACATATTCGCCTTGATGTATCTTCTGTGGCTCATCCACAGTCCAATGGTCAAGCGGAGCGGGCTAACCAGGAAATTTTGAGAGGGATAAAACCCCGGCTTATGGTTCCTTTGGAGCACACGCCGGGTTGTTGGGTGGAAGAGTTACCTTCAGTTCTGTGGAGCATAAGAACCACTGCCAACAGGTCAACAGGCTATACGCCTTTCTTCATGGTCTATGGTGCATAAGCTGTTCTCCCCAGTGATATCGGTCATGACTCGCCCAGAGTGGCAGCTTATGTGAAAACTGATAATGAGGCGGGACGTCAGGATGCTTTGGATGCTTTAGATGAAGAACGGGATCTTGCAGCAGCACAATCCGCGATTTACCAGCAAGACCTGCGTCGCTATCATAGCCGCAGGGTCAAGACCCGAACGTTCCAAGAAGGTGACTTAGTACTCCGGTTGATTCAAGAACAGTCAGATATGCATAAATTGTCACCTCCTTGGGAAGGACCATTTGTGATCAGCAGAAATCTCAACAATGGTTCCTACTATCTCATTGATATACGGGAGGGTGACAAGTCACGCACTTCTGGTGAAGAAACTGCAAGGCCTTGGAATATTGCTTATCTTCGGGCATATTATACTTAAGCCGCCTGTCCGGCTCTCATCAATGTATATATTCCTGTCATTGTATATACCATCTTTTATGATATAATAAAGTTGGCATCCCCATGATTAGGGGCCTCTGCCGTTTTTTAGCGCCGAGTCTCGTGCAATGGAGTTGATCCGTCATCCGGTCACTTGGGGGCTTCCAACCCTCTGGGTTTAGCTTTCATACCCTCTTGGCCAGGCTTTATATGTCATGTTCGAGTTAAACCTGCCTGTTTGCAACTTGCTACTCCGCTATGTGGCCCGCCGAACTCTTGACAGTTATTCTTGCTAAGAGACCCTGAACTTTTATAAATTATTCTCGCACAAAGACCCTGAACTTGTCAAGGTTTAAACGGCGGCTTTTGTCACGAGAGGGCCGGCTTACAGTGAGCTAGGATAAACTCGCATTGTCTGATGTAGTCTCTCCGCTATGTGACCTGTTCGAACTCTTAGCAATGTCAATCTTTTTAAGACCCTGAACTTGCTAAGGTTTAAACGACGGATTTATGTCACGTGAGAGCCGGCTTACGAGGTTTTCAGGCTTTTATGCCTAGCTTCTTCGGAAGCAATACGAATTTTTTTCATAAAAACAAGGATTATCTTGTCCTGCTGTGCCTTTAAAGCCGGCTTATAGGGCAAGAGATATGCAAGTTACTTGTTTTTGCAGGTATTTTCATGATAAGATTCTAAGATTTTGGGTAGCTCCGGCTTGGCATTGCTCATGGAATAACCCGCCCGGCGAGTCAAGGCAATCAAACGATTATATATCAAGACAAACATGCTCAGTCGCCGGTATATGGGCTGAAAGAAGTTTAAAAAGTGCATCAAAGGCACAAGAGTAGGCGGTTAAATATTTTCTACTACTATTACAAGGCTATCAAGGAGCCCAAAATCTGCGGACTTAAAGTCTTGGCAGCAAGTTATAACCCGGCATATTAATAGGGCTGGGTTACCTTCACAGAACACAAGCTCTTTGTCTAGCTCGTCGCCGGGTCATCCTACGCCGGATCTTCGGTCTCCTGGATCTGGAGGATGTCCACATCCCAATTGCAGTTTGTTAAGGCCTCAAATTTGGCTTCATCGTTCATGATTGGAGACGGGTCAACATCAGGAGCGAAGAGGTGCTTACGGCGTTGAGGAATTAGGCTTTTCGCTTCAAAGGTGGGCCCTCGAACTCGTTTGTTCTCCTCAAAATAAGCCGCCTGATATGATGACATGTCAGCTTCTTCGGCCAGCCGGCTTGCTAGAACCCGAGAAGCCTTATGACATCGGGCGTAGTCATCCTGCGTGAACTCTGAGCCATCGTCCTTCAGCTGCAGAAACCCATCCATCATCTCAGCCGGGTTATGCTCGGGCACGTAAGCCAGTGACCGGCTCAAAGCAGCCATCGCGCCTTTACGGGCGGCTGATTTCTTCAGTTCTTCTATTTGCTTCGGGATGGTGGAGAGGACTTCTAACACGCCCTTCATAAACTTTGGCACGCCCTTCTCAGTCATGACAGCCTTTATAGTAAAAAGTGATTCGACATAGAGCTGTTCAGAAAGTGAGTATAAAGACGTCAACTTTAAAAGGCTGTCATCTCAAAATTGGCGGCTCCGTTCACCTGCAAACAAGACAAGTTTTATAAGCCGCCTGGAAAGGTTCTTGAAGCTTCTTTTGCAATGAATATTGATAGTCAAAAAACACTTACCAAAGACGGCTACAATCATACGGGAGAGATGGCTCTTCAGTTGGCGCAGCTCTTCGGACATAGGTCGTAATTGACCTTCAGCGTGTTCTGCCCGTTTAAGTAGGGCAGCTCGTTCAGACTCGGCAGCCTGCTTGAAGGTTTCGAACTCTGTCTTGATCTTCTCAACATCTATGGAGCAGAGCCGCCACTTTTCTTCAGCCTCCGCCCGGGCGTCCTGCTGCAAAGATAAGTTTTTCTTCAAGTCTATCAGATTAGACTCGGCCATGTTTAAGGATTCCTGCAGAATACAAACAGACAAGCACAGGTTTATTTTTTATTAAGCCGCCGAAGCAGTATTACAAGTCTCAAGCAGATTGCAAGCAATATACTTGACACTTGGGGGCTAATGTGCATCAGCTCTTCAAAGGAGTCACCACTCATCTGAGACCCGGATCAACTTCATGAAGATGACCCGGCCCTTGGGGGCTACAGTTGGCTCTTAATCTATGATTGAGTGCCGATTCATTACTTGCGTAATGACCTGGCCCTTGGGGGCTACATTTCGCTCGTCTTTTATGATTTTATACTACATGGCGAGTCACCAAAAGATTGAAGATCATTGAAGACCCGGCTGACCTTCTTCAGAGGTCAACCGGCCCTTGGGGGCTACATAAGTATATATATGGAAAGACAAGGGAAGTAGAGTACCTCGTATTTCTTCTTCATCATGCCGACCAAGTTGGCCTCTATGTCCCGGCTGGCAGACAGGCGGCTCAGATAGCCGGCATGCAACTCGTCGGCGGTAAGTTTCTCTAAGTTCGGAAGATCAGATGGAGTCTTTTCTTCCTTGGAAGGAGCCGCTTCGTCTTCATTGGTATGCTTTGATAGCACATGCGAAGGAGCTGGAGATTTGTAAGCCGCCCCGGTAACAGTAACTTCTTCATGAGAAGCCATGTCTCTTGTTGACGGCTGCGGGCTGGGCGGCTTAGGATCAACGTCTGGATAGACCTCAGGAGCCTCAATATCCATGTCAACCGGCTCGGTACGCGGAGGGACCTCTTCAGGGGCGTCCTTGGCAGCCTCAGAAGGTTAAACATGAGATTCAGCAGTGTTGGGTATTGGGTTCTCCGGGTCTTGGGCATCAGGAGTGACGGATGACCCGGCCATTTTCCTTCGTTTGGCTTGAGCTCTGCGAGTATAGGCGGCATTATGAATATCGTAGCCAAGTGTGAAATGTTAACATGTTACGGGAGGTGGAAGTACTCACCCTGGGTTGATAATGAGAGGAGGCAACTTTGATGCGGTAGAGTCGCCGGAAGAAGGGGGCGAGTCCTGGAAAATTAGCATTGTCAAATGTAAAGTAAATTGCAACACAAGATTAGCATACAAAAGAGATAAGTTCAAGGCAAGGAAGTACTTCAGTGGGCCGTTTCCGAGGAGCCAGATCATTTGATAAGCCGGCTAAAAGATATTCAGAGCCGGTGCTCCGGGTCTGACGTCGGTTGTCATCTTGCTGTTTCTTCAAAGGAAAATTGGGATCCAAGTGAGCAAAAGGGCAAGAACATTTTACCTTCCGTACAACCCGCCGTACTCTCTTTACTGGTAAAAGTTCCGAGTCAGAGGAGATAATAGTTACCTCTGCAACATGAGCATGACTGGTTTCTGCTTCTTCCTGAGAAGAATCGGCGTCAATAAGTTGTATGAAAAGACAGCCAAGGGAGTCAAGTTCTACCTCTGAGTTATCTAGATCAAATAGCTCTTCGGTTGATTGTTTCCTCTTACGGGTCGGCGCCTTAGCTTTAGTCTCCTTGGGGACTTTGCTTTTCTTCTTGAGGGCAGCGGGTAATCTCTTGTTCCAGAAGGAAGAGCCGGCCTACAAATGATAAAATGCATTGACAGAAAGGTTAATACAATATATGAAGTACAACAGGAAAAGAGTGGAAGAGGATTAGGATGGAAAGACTCACCTCTGGAGCCGGGTTAAGTGCATAAAAGGGACTTAAACCCGTCTTGCTGCAGGCGGCTTGAGATTCTCCCAACAAAGATTTGACAATAGTATTGAGATCCAGGTCTGTCAAGGGGGTCTGGTTGAAGCGTTGGGGATCGCTCACTTCACCGGTGTATTGGCACATTAAGCCGCCGCGGTGGCTCAAGGGCAGAATCCTCCAAGAGACCCAGCACCGGGCCAAATCAACACCTGTTAACCCGTTGGCCAACAGGGCCCTTATTTTCGAGAAAGTCGGGCCATACTGGGCGCGTTCTGCAGTGGACATCTGGCCTGGGAGCTCCGCATCAAGGCTGAGCCGGTAAGGACGGTAACCCGACAGTGGGTTCTCCCCTTCTGGCGAAGTGTCTTTGCAATAGAACCAAGTCTTATTCCATTCCTTCGGATGACTCGGCAGAGTAGCTGCTGGAACGAGTACGTCCCTCCGTCTTTGAAGAGTGACACCTCCAAGCTCGAGGCTTAATCCATCCGCCATTTCTGTTTGACGGTTGATGTAGAAGTACTCCTTGAAGAGGTCAACAGACGGCTCTTCCTGCAGATAAGCTTCGCAGAGGGTCTGGAACTGACACAGATTGGTGACAGAGTTGGGCCCGATGCCTTGAGGGTGCAGGCTGAAGGAATGTAAGACATCCCGGAAAAATGTAGACCCGGGAGGAGAGAAGCCGCGGAGAAGATGGTCTGTGAACACAATGACTTCCCCGGCCTCGAGCTTAGGAGCATTTTCGTTGCCCGGAACCCGCCAGTGGATGACATCTTGAGCCGGCAAGACTCCCATGGTGACGAACTCTTTGAGTGACTCCTCGGTCACCCCGGACCTTACCCAGTTGCAAGTGGATGGGACTCTAGACATGGCGGCGGCTTACAAGACTGTGGAAAGGCATGAATATATGGCGGGTCAACAACGTATTACGACCAAAACGGTTATGATTCTAAAAATGGTAACGATATTGGGCGGGTCAAATGAAATTATAAGCCGCCGAAGCAAGCCACAATATGACAGTGTGAGCCGGCAGTGTGACGGCGGGTCAAGTTTGCCAATGAACATTGGAAAAATTACTAAGTATAGATAAACAGATTCCAACAGCTACCGCTATTGCTTGAAGATCTACGGGCGAGGGAAAAAGAAAAATATTCTTAAACCTAGAAAGCTAGCGGAAGAACAGGCAATCTCTATGCGGGTTAAAGTGAGCCAGCAATCTGCGACGGGCATGGTATGCTTATTACGCGGAGGACCGCAAGATTTGGGCGACATTATAAGGCCTAAAGGAACGTTTTTCTCTGATCTACAAAGAAGTGCTCCGATGAGCCATGACGAACACGGAGAAAGCCTGATGAACTCGGGGAAACCTAGACAAACTACTGCAGATCTAAGCAAGGGACGAAGATGAAACCTGGAAGATGCGGCCGGATGCGGAGTGCTCTGGACGTAAATCAGGGTGATGCAGCGGCCAATGTCGGGGACGACGATGAGGTCCGAACGGCGCGGCGAGCTTCGGCGGCGCAGGCGTCTGGAGGAGGAAGAAGAAGGCAGCAGCGGGAAGGTGAAAATAATGGGTCCCCCGTGCCTATTTATGAAGATGTGATGCAACAGCAACAGCCGGCACGAGAATCGAGGAGACACGATGATAATTGACCAAAGAAATGTCTCGATTTTTGGGCTGGCCATATTAATTGAGAAAGATCCGCTCTGACGTTAGGGGAATCTTTTTTGATTTTTCGGATGACGTCATGGCGGGTCATGAAGATTTGTCAGAGATGACGCCACCCATTTTTGGCGGGTCAGGAAGATTTATCAGTGTGCAAGATTCGCCAAACAGAACACTTGAAGATTGACATTAACTGGTTCAAATCAATCTGGGGCCTAATGTTGGGGATATAACCCCGTGGCGAGACCCGCCCAGGATGGGCCGGGTCATGAGGTTGGCGGCTTAGCGATAATGTTTGGGATAAGCTCGATGGGCCTGAAGACCCAAAGCCAGAAGACAATATGTAACCCGGTGACGTAAGAGCCGGCTTAGGACACGAAACCTTTGATCGAGTGCTAGGTCAAACGAATCCGCTCCCTTGTAATCGATATCCACTCAATACAACTAAAGGCAGGACGTAGGCTATTACCTCCTTCGAGAGGGGCCGAAGCTGGGTAAACTCGTGTCCTTCGTCTCGACCAACCCCTTCGAGTTAACCACCGTAGCGATGGCCTCACGCCTAAGTCCTGACACTAGGACATCTGCCGTGACAAAACCACGACAGCACGGGATACATACAAAAGGTTTGGATGATCATATGACCCTATTTTGTTCGATTGTGGTTGTTTTTTAATTATCACTTTGTACTAACTCATCGACGGTGGGTCTAGTAGTAGTAGCCCCAGGGTAGATCCATGTGACACGGTAGTACCCTCGGCGGCGGAAGCTGGACCATTCGGTTCCAACCGGGCCAAGGACCGCACCAAGGCCACGAGCTCCATCACATCGATGTCATCATGGTGTGGGATGACATCTAAGGAGGGCCGTTTCGAGCAAGCTTTCGCTTTTTCACCTGGCTCAGTATTCACCCAGAGACCCTTGCGACAACAATGCTGTTCTTGAAGGACCTTACCTTAGAGCAAAACAGAGAATGGAAGTTAGGAACCTAGGCCAAAGGAGGGAAGAAGGAGATCACCAAGGCTTGATCTGGTGGTCGCGAAGTCCATGGCCACCAGGCAGTCCTGATCTGATGAGGCGGGTCTGGCAAGGTAGTGCAGGGCGATATAGTGTGGTTCCGCTACGCGGCCCGAGCAGCTACAACGAGGCGCACGACGAGTTGGTCAGCGTAGGGCGGGGTGGGGGGAGGGGTCGTTCGTGGCGTTGGCCAGGTGCACGAATTTTGTTGGGGGAGGGGTGGGGGAGACGTGGGTGGGTGTTTTTTTCTACTTCGTGCAGTTCGGGTCTGTAGCGCGGGTTGGGTGGGTTATGCAGTGTCTTGACGTATAGATTCCACGCCTTGTTCCTGAAAAATACAATGGTTGTTGTACGCGCATGCATGCAACGTGGACAAGCAGCCGCTGTGCAATCATGCAATCCATCTTCTGTCCTGTTTGTGGGTTAGGAGGTCTTGTGGCTCTCTTACAGGAGGCAGGCTAGATATAGCACGACGTAGACTGAGGTATGCGGTTGTGCAACCAACTACGGAGGTGACGCCGACGGAGATGCTCATGCGGCTGCACGAGAATGCGGTGTTGGAATTAACCACGTCGTCCAGTCCGGCTCGGGCTTGGAACCGTCACCGTGTAGGTATAGGATTAGTAGTTACCTAGGTTAGCTATACTATATATACGTACGGGTACCGCTGTAATATTGTACCGAACCAGATCAAAGTAATAACAATTACAGGACCGACACGGCCCTGTAGCCATCATATCTCGTGTTCTCGTCGAGTCGCTTAGCTGTTTAGATCGTGCAGTCAAGCCGGCGGCTCGTGAGTTTGTACGTGCATAAGATAGCCTCGAGAGGAATTGATCCAGCAGCTAGGCTGCTTGGGTGCTTGGTGTGTACGTGCACTGCCATCGTCTACGTCTCCAACAGGTTAGCTTGGAAAGTACTCGAGCTAGTCTTCTACGTGCGTCTCGCCGGAAAGTACACGGCGGATCGCAACGTTGAGGTCGGGCCTATGTCGACATGCGGAAGGCCATCCTCTGCCCATCTACCGGACCGATACAGTGTCGATCGCTGCTGAGTGGCGTACGTACGTACGGCTTGGAGTGGCGTGTACTAATGGATCTAAATTCGTTGAGGATCAGAACCCTTAAAGCCAAATATTTTCCAACATGTGACTTCATGAATGCTGAGCTTGGAGCTGCGCCATCACACATTTGGTGATCAAATCTTGAGGGTAGTGACACCATGACATAGGGGCTCATCAGGCGAGTTGGTGACGGGATGTCAATATACATATGACAGAAAAACTGGATACCAAGAGACTTTAATATGCGACCGATAGTCAGCAAAGTCACACATCCACCAAGTCTAGTGGCCGAGCTACTCACACCAAATGCACCATGGGGCAAGGACAAGCTAGTTGAATTTTTTTTTGCCCACTGATGCCCAAGCGATCACCACAATACCATTACTAGGCAGGTGGACCATTTTTGGTGTTGGACTCCGAGATGAACGGTATTTTCAGTGTCCGGTCGGCGTACAGAATGGTTGTGTCTACAAAGCCAAGGCATGAAGCGTGGCTAGATGGACACACTGATTTGCCAAATTCAGATACAGAAAGGAAGGTCTGGACAAGGCTGTGGAAGAGCCAAGTGCCTTCTAAAATAAAGATATTTTAATGGAGGTTAGTGCAACAATCTCTCCCATCTGGTGATGTATTGCCTCACTGAAATATGTCCACTACATCAAACCTGTGGAATCTGCGGTTCACAAGATTCTTGGCAACATTCCCTACTCCACTGTCATATGGCGAGGTGTGTTTGGGCCCTCGAGGAGAGCAGCAGAGAACCGGATGCCAAAAGGTGGCTATTCACATGTATTGACGGACTCCCCATGATGATTTTATCAAGGTTGTGGTCACCTTGTGGGCCGTGTGGCAAGCATGTAGGAAAACACTTCACGAACATATCTTTCAGTCGTCCCTTCCAATGCACCACTTGGTGACCAACTATATAAGGAAGCTGGGTGAGTGCACGCCTAAGAAGCGACATCTAGCACCAGTGACCAGACCAGAACGAGTGCGTGCAGTACCCACGGCCGTTCGACATGCAAAAATCAGACTTCACGGTGCAATTTCACGTGGTTTGGATGGTGGCTCGTACAGCGCCATGTGTAGAGATGATAAAAGCAAATACTTGGGAGCTTCAGCTATGGTGTGCACTGGCATAATTGATCCGGCATCGCTCGAGGCACTCGCTTGTCGAGAGGCTCTGGACTTGAATTTAACACATGTGATAATAGCATCAGATTGCCAAGAAGTTTGTCACGAACATTGACAAAGGCGGGACGATTATATGCGAACCGTTAGAGAGATCAAAGTGACTGCTAATCAATTCACAGTTTGCTCTTTCATCTTCGAGGGACGTGATTCTAATATTGAGGGACATATACTCGCTAAGCATACTTTGGGACTTTTTTTTGGACGCCATATATGACTCTTTGATACTCCGTACCTAAATTGCATCCCAGTATATTGGACTATGATCAGTAAATAAAGTGAGTTTAGACTAAAAAACAATGTAAGCCTTGCTTTGTCTGTTTTTCTTTTCTTTGAGCGGATGTTGCTTGGTCTGTTTTTTTTTCTCGAGTCAGTCTTTCGTTGTCTGGTGCACGAACCATGCAAAACGGCCCATACCGGCCCAGCCCACCATTAGGATATCTGGCCCAGCTTGTGGCTACCACTTGTCAAGCATCTTAACTAGTTTTGAGAGGTATGGCTTTGCAGAGGAGTGGATTAGGATGATTATGCGATGTGTTACGACAGCCTGCTTCTCAGTCAAGCTGAATGGTGGATTCTCTAGGAGCTTTAGGCCATCGAGAGGCCTTCGACAGGGGGATCCCCTCTCCCCTTACCTGTTTCTCTTTTGTGCAGAGGGTTTTTCAGTGCTTTTGCAAGAGGCTCAAAGACAAAATCAGATTAAGGGAGTATGTTTTGGGAGCACTGCATATAAGTCACCTACTTTTCGCGGACGATAGTGTGGTTTTCCTTGAAGGAACAAATGACAGTCAACAAGCTCTTAAGGATATTCTGGTTATGTATGAGGCGGCTTCTGGTCAGAAAGTTAACCTACAAAAATCTTCTATTTTCTTTGGGAAGGGATGCAATGAAGAGGACAAGGGACCTTTGAAGCAAGCCATAGGAATTGAGTCTGAGGCGCTGAGTGAGAGATATTTGGGACTACCAACTGTGGTTGGCAGGTCCTAGGAGGGCGCTTTCAAATACGTGAAAGAGAGTGCAGCAGGGAAAACCTCAGGTTGGAAGGGGCAAGGATTATCAAAAGCTGCACGTGAGGTATTGGTTAAGTCTGGGCTCCAATCAACACCGACATTCACCATGAGTTGCTTTCAGCTCTCCAAGAAGATGTGCCGGAATCTGACTACAATCTCGTCGAAATTCTGGTGGGGCGAAACAAATGGTGAGAAGAAGGTTAATTGGATTGCCTGGGACAAGATGTGCATGGCAAAGAGAGAGGGTGGTATGGGTTTCAGGAATTTTGAGGCGTTCAATCAAGCCCTGCTAGCTAAGGAAGCATGGCTCCTCCTCGAGAACCCTTCCTCGCTTTGTGCGCGTGTACTGAAGGCAAGGTACTTTGCAGATCATTGCATTATGACAACAACATGCCCGAGTAGAGCTTCATATACTTTTAAGAGTATACTACATGGACGGGATTTACTTAGAGAAGGGATGGTTTGGAGGATAGGAAATGGGGAGTCTATTAAAATCCACCATGACAACTGGATCCCTAGGAAGGAAAGTTTGACTCCTCTTGGGCAGCTTTATATCCCAGGTATGACACGGGTTAGTGATCTCTTCTCACAGGAGGGAGATGCGTGGGATCCCGTCAAGCATGAGGCAATGTTCTCGGAGTCAGATACATACGATATAAAACAGATTCCCATTGGGGGGCCGAACACCCAAGATTTCCTGGCGTGGAACTACACCAAGAACGGCCAGTTTTCTGTGCGATCTGCATATCACCTGTGTATGTCCATCAACCGTGCGAGGGGCGGACGGCCGGAGCCTTCGTCCAATGCGATGACACACAAAAACTGGCTGGCGCTATGGAACACAAATGCTCCTGGGAAGGCGAAAATTCATATGTGGAGGCTAATCCGCAATGGTTTGGATGTAGGTTTTGAATTGCATAGGAGAAGGATCAAACCGGGCGTCTTTTTCCCAGCGTGTGGAAGAGAGGAGACTCTTCTCCACCGGTTCTGGACATGTGCACAATCAATGCTGTTTTGGAAGTTCTTAAGCTCAGACAACGGGGTTCCGGTGGCGATCCCACCGGTGTCAGACGGATCCCAGCGCGAGCTAGCTTCCTGGCTGTTGCCATGGTTTGGCGGGGCAAGGGAACCTGAGAAGGAGCTTATGATCCAAGCAGTCTACGGGCTCTGGATAGCAAGAAACGAAGCAAGGGATGGCAAACGTATCGTCGATGCGTGAGACGTGGCACAAACTGTTTCCGCTCATGTGCAGGAATGGGCGCTGGTGAATGCGACACAACCGAGAGTACCACCACCGACACTGGTCGTCAGGTGGACACCACCAGCCGAGGGCTGGATCAAGTTGAACTCGGATGGGGCGCTGGTCATGCGAGACCACGCTGTTGCTTTTAGAGGAGTTGCGAGCTGTGTTTTCAAGGGTGTGGATGACCCCGAACTGGCGGAGATCCTCGCTTGTCGCAAGGCGGTGCAGATGGCGATCCACCAAGGAATGCAGCGGATCCACCTTGAGGTTGACAACCAAAATGTGGCTCATATGCTAAATGAGGAGCAACGCAACTTGTCGGTGGCTGGGGCGATCATCCAGGAGATCAAGCTACTCATGCGCACAAGGCAAGACTTCAAGGTGTCATGGGTGAGAAGAACAGGGAACAGAGCAGCACATGTGCTTGCTCGAGAGGGTTTAAAATTAGATTCGTGTAAGGAGTGGGGACTGATGCCTCCTGACTGTATTTTACCTGTTATTTCGGACGAAATCCCAGCGATGGGACACTAAATAAAGCAATGAAGTGATTCTAAAAAAAACCCAGTTTTGAGTGTATCGAATGGCTGACGAAGGCCACGTCGAAGTAATTGAAGACTATAGAGCTTGATAGCACGAGAGGATGCCTAGACTGCCTGCTTGTAATTTCTCAATGAGAGAAATTAGATGGACGAAAACGCATAAACCCAAGATCCGACGGCTGCGAACACTAAGAGCATCTATAGATAGACTTGGCAAATCCGACCTCTCACACGCCCGCGGACGGGCGTCCACGGACACTAACCAGTCACGTCTCAAATAATGCATTCTTCAATCGGACACCTCAAATCCCGTATCTCAAATTCATACAAACTCATGCAACTACTACGTCGATGCATTACACACATCCTCCGGCTACTCCATCAAATATAACATGCCATCAGACTACCAAAATATGGCATGTTTGGCTATGGTCGAGATGATCCTCGGCTGCCCTTGCCCTTCCCGGAGCCCTTGTCGTCCTTCTCGCCAAAATAATGCTGAAAGACGCAGTATGGATCGAGCGGGATCTGCTCGTCGCCGGAGCTGTCCTCGTAGTCGCTGACCTCCTTCTCCTCCTTCGGTGGTGGTCCGGCCATGTCACGGACCGCCCGATTCTGCTCTCGGGTGAGGGCGTGTGCGTTCCTCCGATGCCGTTTCTTCAAAATGCCGGCACGGATGGCTTCCTCTTCTATGGCCGCCGCGCCGCCGCATCAACCTCCCTTGCCGCCATCATATCCTCCGCGATACGGGCCTCGGCGGCCCTTATCCTGTCCTTCTTATGGCGGGCAGCCTGTTCCTGGTGGGACTCAAAGTTTGCCGAACCGGTGATGGGGAAGGAGAGATTTTCCAGCCGTCGGAACCGTGATGATCCCGCTCAGAGGACCCAAGCGCCCGTTGAGTCGACGCTGTGGACTCGTGCCAGACAGATCCTGCCGTCGGCTGGGTGTTGTCCTCGCGGGATCGGCGGACTGCAATGCGAATCACCATTGCCTCCTCCAATCCGCAGGGGATGACACCCCAGTCGATGGATCCGGACTGGTCGGAGTCAGATCCGCTGCCGTACATGCCGGAGAATGCCGGAGATCGCCGGAGGTGAGCTTGGGTGGCGGATGGGAGTGGAAGGAAGTGGAATGAAATGACTAGGGCTTGGTCCGGTGAGCGGATGGGGACGAATATATATGAGCTCAGTGCGGGCCGGCACGGTAAAAAAGAGCGTGCCCAGGCGCGCCCGGGAGCCCCATATCCACCCCATATTTGGGCTGGATATGAGGGGTGACGGTCAGTACATGTTGGGGAACGTTGCATGGGAAACAACATTTTTTCCTACGCACACGTGATAATCCCCAAGTGCAAGGAATCATCGTAGCAATTTCCAAAGGTGGAAGTGATAAGTATGGAGTGTTGAACCCACAAGGAGCTCAAGGTAAGATCAATATTCTCTCAAGTCCTATCTGCCACTGATACGACTCTACGTACGTCAAACGTTTGCTTCCAACTAGAAACGAGAAATAAAACTACGTTGTGGGTATGAAGAGAATAGCTTTGCATGAAATCGGAGAACTAAAATATAAAAATAGGTGCTGATATCATAAAGTTAGAATATATTACAATATATTACAAATAGCGAGGTTGGAATAATGATGGGTCGGTGTGCGGAATTGTCATAGGCAATTGTTAACAAGATCGGTAATCATTATTGCAATTTTATATGAGGGAGAGGCATAAGATAACATACTTTCTCTACTTGGATCATATGCACTTATGATTGGAACTCTAGCAAGCATCCGCAACTACTAAAGATCATTAAGGTAAAACCCAACCATAGCATTAAAGCATCAAGTCCCCTTTATCCCATACGCAACAACCTACCTACTCGGATTTATGCTTCTGTCACTCAAGCAACCCACTATAAGCGAATCATGAACGTATTGCAACACCCTACAGCAGGAATCCTCCACGTGTGCGCGGCACGGAAGGCACCATAGGACAGCACCAAAATAAACATACAACTCAAACCAATCTAGATCATCAATCAACCCATAAGACAAAAGAAATCTACTCAAAACATCATAGGATGGCAACACATCACTGGATAATAATATGTGGCATAAAGCACCATGTTCAAGTAGGGGATTACAGCGGGATGCGGGAGAACCGCTGAAAGGAGATGAGGATGGTGATGGAAAAGGTGATGTTGATGAAGACGATCACTGTGGCGATGGTTCCCACAATGGCACTCCGGCGCCACCGAGAGATAGGGGGAGAGGGTCTCCCCCTTGTGCTTCCTCCTCCATGGCCTCCCCCCCTAGGTGGGGAGAGGTTCTCCCTCAGGTCCTTGGCCTCCATGGTGATGATGGCCCCTCCGTCTTCCTCCTCCATGGTCTCCGGTGATGGTGACCACCTCCGGCAGGGTGTCGAAGAGGGCCAAGATTGATCTTTCGTGGCTACAGAGACTTACGGCGGCGGAACTTCCGATCTCGGTTTCTTTCTGGAGGTTTCTCGATTTATAGGAGTACTTGGCATTGGAATCAAGTCAGGGGGGTGCTTGAGGGGCCCACAAGCCAGGGGGCGCGCCTTAGGGGGGGAGGGGCGCCCCTAGGCTTGTGGCTGCCTCGGGACTCCTCTCCGGTATCTTTTTGCTCTAGTATTTTTTATATTTTCCAAAAATATTCTTCGTAAATTTTCAGCCCATTCCGAAAACTTTTATTTCTGCACAAAAAAAGCACCACGGTAGTTCTGCTGAAAACAACGTCAGTCCGGGTTAGTTCTAATGAAATCATACCAAAATCATATAAGATTATTGTAAACATGGCATGAATACTTCATAAATTATAGATACGTTGGAGACGTATCAGCATCCCCAAGCTTAATTCCTGCTCGTCCTCGAGTAGGTAAATGATAAAAGAAATAATTTATGAACTGTGAATGCTAGCAAGTGCACAAGTTTGATCAATGATAATTCCAATCACTTTTTCTAGCATCAATATAAACCATGAATAGTAGCTCATCTCATAAAACTTCTCATGATCAAGTAACAAGCTATTCACATGTTAAAGTATAGACCAGAAAGTTTCTTGAAAATTAGCAAACCATATTCCTAGTTATTGAACAATTGCAATTCATCTTATTTTCAGGTAGGGTCTATGTAAGAGATTTGATTTAGCAAATTCCACATACTCAACTATCATATAGTCTTCCATGATTATTGACACTCAAAGCATATTTTTAGAACAAATAGCATCCATCGAACACAGAGAAAGATAGGGGCTTAATGTTTCGCCTCCCAACTTATTTATCATACAGATAATTGTCAACAATAATAATTCATGATCAAATATATTTGTATGGATATATATGTCTAGATCATTCCCCAACACATGCCGCTTACCAAGAGAAAAAGGCGAAATATAGGAAGTGGTGAAGATCACCATGACTCTTGCATAAAGGTAAGTACTAGAAAGTAAAAGATAGGCCCTTCGCAGAGGGAAGCAGAGGTTGTCATGCGCTTTTTGTTTTTGGATGTGCAAACCCTTAATGCAAAGGAACGTCACGTTGTATTGCCCTTTGTGATAGCAACCTTTATTATGCAGTCCGTCGCTTTTATTTCTTTACCATCACAAGTTCGTACAACGCTTATTTTTCCTTACAATAAAAGATCATACATATTTAGGAGCAATTTTTATTGATTTTTGCACCGATGACAACTTACTTGAAGGATCTTACTCAATCCATAGGTAGGTATAGTGGACTCCCATGGCAAAACTAGTTTAAGGGTGTTTGGATGCACAAGTAGTATTTCTACTTGGTGCGGAAGTTTTGGCTAGTATGAGGTGGAAGCAAGCACCACATGTTGGAGGATCCATAACAATATAACTTCTATACAAATATACCCAAACATAACTCATTAAGTTGTCTTCCTTTTCCAATTTCAACTAATTTGCTCGAGTTTGAAAATAATTAATGAGCTCACAATCATAGAAGATGTCCAAGATAGTATATTTATATGTGGAATCTCTCTTCCTTCAATATGCTTTCATGAATTGTTCAAGTGACCAATGCGATGTTTGCTAACTTTCAATAAATTTTACCACCTATACTTATTATGTGTGAAGTCATTACTCCCCACATGGGATACGTATATGAAGCATATTTAATTTCAGATTTATGATATTCAATTCATTCAACCATTTACTCATAGGATATAAGTGAAGCACGAGAGTGAATGACAAACTACTCCAAAAAGATATAAGTGAAGATCAATGCGTAGTCAATTAGTTAAATAGCCATGTGAGGACTCTCTCTCTTATTCAAAATTTCAGATCCAATGTTTTTATTCAAACAGCAAAACAAAATAAAAATAGCACTCCAAGAATAGCACGCATCAAGTGGATGAATAAAAATTTAGGTTCAACATAGGCTAACCGATAATTGTTGACGAAGAGAGATGGGATGCGTAGCATCCCCAAGCTTAGATGCTTGAGACTTCTTGAAATACTTACTTGGGGTGCCTTGGGCATCCCCAATCTTGAGCTTCTGTATCTCGTTCAATCCTCTCATATCATGGTTTCACCTATTCTCAAAAACTTCATCCACACAAAACTCGAAAAAAACTCGTGAGATAGGTTAGTACACATAAGAATAAATCAACACTTCATGTACTGCCAAGACAAGTTGCACAATAATTTTCAAACATCATCTACTGTTTACTATCGTTTCATCAATTTATATCTACCAATATAGGCTATGGAAACTAGAGGATAAGTAGATAACAAAACTATGACAGCAATCTGTCCAAACAGAACAGTCTGTAGAAATTTATGAAAACAGTATACTTCCGTAACTCAAAAAATTATGAAAATTTAGGACATGCTAAATAATTTATATGAAAATACTTTTTAAAAATTTCAGAAACTTTCCACGTTCCAGTAAAATATGAAAATTCAAACACTACAGCAAGAGTTTCTGTTTTTTACACATCACACATCAAACATTCAATGGAACCATCCTAAGGCAATTCTTGGAAATTTTTATTGAAAAACAAGATTATAAATAACACCTAACAGAAAATAACAAAATAAAATGACGCTCCAAGCAAAACTCATATTATGTGACGAATAAAAATATAGCTCCAAGTAAGATATACCGATAGTGTTGAAGACGAAAGAGGGGATGCCTTCCGGGGCATCCCCAAGCTTAGGCGCTTGAGTATTCCTTGGATATTACCTTGGGGGTGCCTTAGACATCCCCAAGCTTAGGTTCTTGTCACTCCTTATTCTCCTCATATCGGTGTCTCACCCAAAACTTGAAAACTTCAATCACATAAAACTTAATGGAACTTCGTGAGATGGGTTAGTATGATAAAAAGCAAACCATCCACTTAGGTACTGTCAACTACAAGATCCATAATTGTTCTCGCATAAGGTCTACTGTAACTTATCATTTCCACAATTTATATCACTTAATATAAGCCATGGAAATGCTAAAACAACAAACTATGCAAACAAGGCAGATTTTGTCAAAAATAGAACAGTCTGTAATGATCTGAACAATGACCATACTTATGCAGCCTAAAAATTCTGAAAAATTAGGACAACCTAGGAAATTTGTATATCAATCATGTGTAAAAAATTCAGAATCTTTTGACTCTCTGGTGAATTTATAAAAATTCTGGACTGGCCACCAAAGTTTCTGTTTTTGCACAGAATCAAGTCAACTATCAACCACATCATCCCAAAGGCATTACTTGGCACTTTATTGAAAGAAAACATATAAAACATAGTTACTACAGTAGCATAATCATGAGAACGCACAAAAACAGTATGGGTAAATATTGGGTTGTCTCCCAACAAGTGCTTTTCTTTAATGTCTTTCTAGCTAGGCATGACATTTTAATGATACACTTCCAAGCCCAATTACGATGGTAATTTTATTCATACTATAAAAGATATAAGTGAAGTTCATAGAGCATTCTACATATCCATACTCAAAAGATTTAAGTGAAACACATGAAGCATTCTATAAATCCATACTCAAAAGATATAAGTGAAGCACATGAAGCATTCTATAAATCAATGAGGGACTAACTCATGCTAGAGGGGTGCATAAAAGGAAAAGAAAAACACTAAAGACGCATATCATGTGAACAAAACAAAAACCGAGGTATACCGATAATTGTTGAAGAATAAAGATGGGATGCCTTCCGGGGCATCCCCAAGCTTAAATGCTTGAGTCTTCTTGAAATATTTACTTGGGGTGCCCGGCTCTTGGCAGCAGGGTTCATCGTCGAAGTTTTTCACCCGGAGTGGTTAGCTAACCCGATGTTGGTACTCAAGAAGAACGGCACGTGGCGTATGTGTGTGGATTACACCGATCTCAACAAGGCGTGTCCGGCTGATCCATTTGCTCTCCCCCGTATCGACCAGATTATTGATGCAACGGCGGGTTGTGAAAGTTTATGTTTCTTGGATGCTTATTCGGGTTATCATCAGATCAAGATGTCAGTCAAAGACCAAGAGAAGACGTCTTTCATTACGCCTTTTGGGGCTTTCTGCTATGTGTCTATGGCTTTTGGGCTCAAGAGTGCTCAGGCGACTTATCAGCGCTGTGTGCAGAATTGTCTTCATAGTCAGATTGGGCGCAATGTTCATACTTATGTGGATGATATTGTGGTCAAGTCAAGGAAGAAGGAGACTCTATTGGCTGATTTGAAGCAAACTTTTGACAATCTGTGGGTGTAGAAGATGATGCTTAACCCGGCAAAGTGTGTGTTTGGTGTGCCTGCAGGCAAGCTCTTGGGATTCTTGGTCTCCGAGCGAGGCATTGAGGCTAACCCGGACAAGATAAAAGCCATCAATTCTTTGTCTAAGCCGGCGTGTATCAATGACGTTCAGCGTCTGGTGGGTCGTATTGCCGTTCTGAGCCGATTCATAAGTCGTCTGGGTGAAAAGGCTATTCCTCTGTACCAGATGATGAAGAAGACAGATGACTTCGTTTGGAGTGATGCGGCTGATGGGGCGTTTGAGGCGCTCAAGAAGCAGTTAGCTGAGCCCCCTGTTTTGGCTGCTCCGGTGGAAAAGAAGCCTTTGCTCTTATACGTGGCGGCTAACAATAGAGCCGTCAGTGCTACAGTTGTGGTGGAACGCAAGGAGGCGGGTAAGGAGTACCCTGTCCAGCGGCTAGTTTACTATGTCAGTGAGGTGTTGACAGAGTCCAAGCAAAGATAACCGCATTGGCAAAAACTGGTGTTTGGTTATTCATGGCCAATCGCAAGCTGAAGCACTACTGCCTTGGTCATCCAATGACAGTGGTTAGCTCTGCTCCTCTGGGAGATATCATTTAAAACAGAGAAGCTACTGGCAGGATTGCTAAGTGGGCAATTGAGCTTGGGCCTCTCAACCTGAAATATGTGCCCCAGACGACTGTGAAATCCCAAGCTCTGGTGGATTTTATCAATGACTGGACAGAGTGTCAGGCGCTTGAAGAGAAACCGGATAATATATCTATACTTATACTAATTATGGACTCCCCAGAAATTACCACGTTAATTAGAAAATAAGAGCCGTTAATCTGATGGCCCAACTAATTACTACCGTACGTTACCATGAGATCTTTACTTTTCCTGAAAAAAACAGATGTTTACGTCACGATCTCCTTATTCCCACGGAAAGGGTTGACTCCTTCCTCCCATGCTTTAAGAAGATCTCCCCAAAATTAAAAAAAGGAAGAGTAGTCCACGGTCTAGGGTTTTGGATGTCCTAGCTTAGCGTCGTATTATTCTCCTGCGGCTGCGCCTCGCGATCTACCGCCACATCCTTTGCCCGGCGCCTTCTATGTATGGATTATGCATCTAGCACTGCCTCCCGCCTCCTAAATGGCGTTGCATCATCCAGACAAGGTAAGGCGTTTCTTCAAACTTGGTAGTTGGATCTTGGAATCCATTGAGCCCTATAATTAATGGATGTGTGCCTTCAAACTCCGTGATGAATAGAATTAACGGATGCATCATGCATTCAGCGATGGTAAGATTAGATTCTTCATATTCTTGCCTGCACCGAAGATGTCTAATGGTTGATAACCTGGAGCGTCCGGGATGACCCTCTAATGGCTCATGTCCGCTCTGCAACAGCGAACCTGAGGACTTCAGGCATCTATTCATCCATTGCCACTACACACAATCGCCCACACATCCGCTCTAACCATGCTTCGGGCGTTCACAACAACTGAAGATTGGTGGCTGCAGGAAAGGAAATCCCCTCCCAAACATATGCATCCGAATTGTGCATGGCGGGTTTGGAATCGAACAGGTCTTTTATTTATTCAGGGAGGAAATCCAGGCATGCCGGGGGACACTGGATGCATCACCGCCCATGGGGCTTAATTGTGCATGGTTTTTGTTCTGATAGTTGGTGCGTGCGTGTATCCTGAGCAGATCCCTCTGTGTGTTCTTCAGTCCATGAGAGTTTCGGTTGTGAACTGTCTGTATTTCTTTCTCTGATCTAAAGTACGTCTACAGCCCTTGAAGACATTCTGTTACCTGAACAGTTGAGTCCACGGGAACCGAATTAAGCATTAGAAATTCTGATTTGGCAAGCTAATCTTCATGTGGTTGTGTAAAGAACAGGGAAGTCATGACATGTACGTTGTATCTTGCTTTGGTAATGGTATATCCAGATAATTATTTTCTTTCTAATATGTATTTCCACATAGTTTATCCACTTTGTTTATCAGGAACTGAGGAAACGGTCTTGCAGGGAAAGTTGGGACCTCAATCGTAAGCCTGGCCTCCAAGCACATAAGCCACGATGCTGCATCGGCCACGCCATTACCATCAGCCCCATTAAGCTAATGTAGTCAGAAAAACTTTTCGTGCCTCAGGTTCTTTGATTATTCAATCTGCATAGCCTATTACTTCATAGTAAACACATTTATCTGATTATGAGGTTTTACATGTGTTGTACATGTTTGTTAAATTTCTGCGCTTATTGTTAGAATACTCAATACTGCACCCAAAAAAACAGCTAACTAATAGTTGGTGCATGTTTTTAGCGGAAGGGATATGCTTCAGGAACTTTAGACGGCAAGTTGTGCCTCTCTACACATGGTGGCTAATTCATACATAATTCCTACTGATCCATCTAGACTTTTCCAATGTTATGTTTTTTGTTATTTCCTAGATACACATTCTGTAATCTTTAGGACCGGTGATGCATGAGTGAGCTACTGAGATCCCAATTTTCTCATCACTGCTAATTTTTACCATCGCCAGCGATATATGAACATGACATAGTAGAGTTTCTCAATTTCCCTTGGAAAGTTTGTGCTTAGTATCATTTTTGTCAGACTAGCAACATTAATTATGTAATAACATATATTGGTACTTGAAGAAGTAGTAATTTTTATATTAAAAATATGCTATGGGAACCCGCCACTGCCAATTCTAGGATACATAGAATATTCAAAACATTCACGAAACAATTAATTAGATAAATTAATTTTATATCTTACGGTGAAATTTCCATCAATTTCTTCCTGTAACCTGAAATGCTGAGTAGACGATTTTTCCTGATATGCAACTATCTTCATGTGAAAAATATGTCATCACCTTCTATATATATGTCGGATATGCTTGGTTGGATGGTTAAATATTTCACTTATTTGTGCGAGGTGAAAGTTCAAGTAGAGCTAATAGTGTACAGTAAACTGCAAATTTGAAGTTAGAGTGCATCATATTTTGATCCGCATGCATGCGATTTTCTTAATAAAAAGGGTTGATATATATATATATATATATATATATATATATATATATATATATATATATATATATATATATATATAGTTTAACATTTATTTCCTAAATACACATACCAAACTTTTGTAGGAAAATTCTGATAATCATGGTGGCGTTTGATTTTTCTTGCTAACTCGCCCCTCCCAGTAATTTGTTGCATGTTTAACTGATAGTTTTATCGTAGACAAATTCTGAAGACTTATACTAGCTTTTAATTAGTAATAGTGTTTCTGAAATGAATTTTTCTCCGGAGAATCCCATGTTTTGCTTTCCTTTCTGGGTTGTTGGGTTGTTTACCTTTTTTATTTTTATTTTCAGGTACCGGTGTTTCCTCTAATATAAAATGGCAATCATTAAATAATTGTCTGTCTAAAAAATTGATGAAGTTTCAGTGGCCATGAGAGATGATGAGGCTGCAGTTGTGATGGTGGAAATGAGGTGATTCAATATCAGATGCATGTATACATGGTTCGGCTGTATGATACTTTTCTCGGACAAAGTAATATCCTCTAATAATTTTATTTGTGAAATATCTGATTATCTTTGAGAAGTAATCAGTTTTCAACCCAGTTTAGTTGATGTTTCGTCCATGCCTGAATGTATTCGTTATTTTTTCATTTTTATATTATTGACAGCCAGCAGGATGCTCTACTATTCTTGGAACGGATTCAAATAAATTAAGAGAGAGTCATAGTTGAAAAGGGTATGTTACAGCGTAATCAAATGTGCAATATGTTTTGTTTAGAAAAAAACTTCTAATGTGAGACCTACGAAATAAATTATAAAGATGGTGTGCTACTGTAAGAATAATGAGAAGATTTCAAATGCAATGTTTATTATAACTACATTTTTAAGCCATCCATATAAAGTTTTTCCAAAAAACATAGTCTTGGAAACTATAGTTTTGAACAATTATTTTGGGTTGCAAGTAGAATAAGATAAATAGTTCATACATATTAATACTAGCCCCATAGAAATTAAGGGCCAGTTCTTTTGGCGGCTTAAAAAATAAGCCACCTCCTCCCCAACTTTTACCATAAGTCGTCTCCCTCATTCATCGGGGCTTCTAAATTAGTTATGGAATAATTAATTTATAAGCCCCAACAAAATTAGGGAGCAGCTTATTTTTTAAGCTGGGGAGAGGCAGCTTATTTTTTAAGCCGCCTAAAAGAACTGACCCTAAGAATGGTATATACAGTAGAGCCTCTACATTCCTAATATCAAGGGGAAATTGTTACAAGTGAAAAGAGTTAGATGATGATCTATGATCAAAGCATGAGCTTACACAAGTCTTAAGAGTTGTATCAAAGTTCCTCGCATGAGACAAAATTTATTAAGGCCACAAAGAAAAATAGGCAGTTTTAGGGAACACACACACACACACACACACACACACACACACACACACGCATCATTTTATGAACTATAGGGATGTTTTACTCACCATAATAAGGAGTACTAATCATTATCTTTATGACATGTCACTCCATAATGTAGCTTTCTTAGTAATGTTATTATTCTAGGTGATGTACTTCCAAGTTAGCAGAAGATAAATGTTTCCAAAATCATCTACAACAAGTTTAGGACAAGTTACCCAACTTGAGGTCTATATACGTACAGTGATGCAATTATATATTATGAGGAAAAATTCTAGACGTTATGAAGTATGCCAAAAAATATGAATGCAAACTAAAACATGTACAAAAATGCAGTTGAAATATAAAAGCATTAGAAATCTCAAAGTGATAATAAATTGGGAAAAATAGATGAAACATTGCAGATCAAATGCATCAAATATGAATTAAAACTCAAATATGTTCCTTATACATAGTTACAAGTATAACATGTAAATATGATAATAATCGTGGTGTTGAAAATTCACTGGTAAAATGACATGCAATTGTGAAGCATGCAAGAACTAAATACGAACCCAAAATCATAACAACTATTTATAAATATTCTTTGAGACTAGCCCGTGCGATTGCACGGGTTGACGACTAGTATTGGACAATTCATTTTGACGGCTCAAGGCAATTGGAAGGCTCGGGGGCTGGAGTTGTTTTAACTTCCTCGCGAGGTGACAAGTTCTGTTATGTTTTGAGGTTAATGTTTCCTTGTTCTAACAATGCAGCTGAATATAAGGCTTTTCTTCATGGACTCCGTGTGGCCAAGGAGATGAATTTGAGCCGGGTTCGATGTCTTGGCGACTCAGAGCTGGTGGCTCAACAAGTGTCTGGCACGTGGGACTCTAAAGACCCTCGCATGGCGGCTTATCACCAGGCGGTTGATGTCATTGCTGGCCACTTCAAGGGCTATCGGGTGGATCATATTGATCGATGGAAGAATGAGGCGGCTGATGCATTGTCAAGGTTGGGATCTCAGCGTAAGCCGGTGCCGCCTAATGTGTTCTTGGACGTATTGCATCACCCGTCGGTTAAATTGCCGCCGGAATAGGATCTGGCCATACCTGACCCGGAAGGACAATTGGTGGCGGCTCTTCACGCAATTCCTGATTGGACATTGCCTTAACTAGCATATTTGACCCGCGGCGAGTTACCTCAAGAGGAGAATCTGGCGCGGCAGATCATAAGGCGATCTAAATCCATGACTATTGTCAACGGCGAGTTACATAGGCGGAGCGTGACTGGGATTTTTTTCAGAGATGTGTTTCTCCTGACGAAGGCCGTGAAATCCTGCAGGAGATACATGCCGGCGATTGTGTTCATCACGCCGGGTCAAAATCTTTGGTGGCCAGGGCTTTTCGTCACGGTTTCTACTGGTTAACAGCTCATAAAGATGCAGAGTACTTGGTCAGTAAATGTGACGGGTGCCAAAAATTTGGGCGACGTGCCCATGTGCCGGCTCAAGAGTTGCGGATGATTCCGATCACCTGGCCGTTCGTGATTTGGGGGCTTGATATGGTGGGACCTTTTAAGAGGTCTAAAGATAAGAAGACGCACCAACTGGTGGTGGTTGATAAGTTTACCAAGTGGGTTGAGGCTGAGCCGGTTAGCAAGCGTGACGCCGCAACAGCAGTTCAGTTTGTCAAAAAGCTGATCTTTCAGTTTGGTTACCCTCATAGTATTATCACTGATAATGGTACAAATCTGTCCAAGGGAGCTATGAAGGAGTTTTGTGATGGTGAACATATTCGCCTTGATGTATCTTTTGTGGCTCATCCACAGTCCAATGGTCAAGCGGAGCGGGCTAACCAGGAAATTTTGAGAGGGATAAAACCCCGGCTTATGGTTCCTTTGGAGCGCACGCCGGGTTGTTGGGTGGAAGAGTTACCTTCAGTTCTGTGGAGCATAAGAACCACTCCCAACAGGTCAACAGGCTATACGCCTTTCTTCATGGTCTATGGTGCATAAGCTGTTCTCCCCAGTGATATCCGTCATGGCTCGCCCAGAGTGGCGGCTTATGTGGAAACTGATAATGAGGTGGCACGTCAGGATGCTTTGGATGCTTTAGATGAAGAACGGGATCTTGCAGCAGCACGATCCGCGATTTACCAGCAAGACCTACATCGCTATCATTCCAAGAAGGCGACTTAGTACTCCAGTTGATTCAAGACCAGTCAGATATGCATAAATTGTCACCTCCTTGGGAAGGACCGTTTGTGATCAGCAGAAATCTCAACAATGGTTCCTACTATCTCATTGATATACGGGAGGGTGACACGCACTTCTGGTGAAGAAACTGCAAGGCCTTGGAATATTGCTTATCTTCGGTGCTCTCATCAATGTATATATTCCTGTCATTGTATATACCATCTTTTATGATATAATAAAGTTGGCATCCACATGATTAGGGGCCTCTGCCGTTTTTTCGCACCGAGTCTCGTGCAATGGAGTTGATCCGTCATCCGGTCACTTGGGGGCTTCCAAACCTCTGGGTTTAGCTTTCATACCCTCTTGGCCAGGCTTTATATGTCATGTTCGAGTTAAACCTGCCTGTTTGCAACTTGCTACTCCGCTATGTGACCCGCCGAACTCTTGACAGTTATTCTTGCTAAGAGACCCTGAACTTTTATAAATTATTCTCGCACAAAGACCCTGAACTTGTCAAGGTTTAAACGGCGGCTTTTGTCATGAGAGGGCCAGCTTACAGTGAGCTAGGATAAACTCGCATTGTCTGTTGTAGTCTCTCCGCTATGTGGCCTATTCGAACTCTTAGCAATGTCAATCTTTTTAAGACCCTGAACTTGCTAAGGTTTAAACGACGGATTTATGTCACGTGAGAGCCGGCTTACGAGGTTTTCAGGCTTTTATGCCTAGCTTCTTCGGAAGCAATACAAAACTTTTTCATAAAAACAAGGATTACCTTGTCATGATGTGCCTTTAAAGCCGGCTTATAGGGCAAGAGATATGCAAGTTACTTGTTTTTGCAGGTATTTTCATGATAAGATTCTAAGCTTTTGGGTAGATCCGGCTTGGCATTGCTCATGGAATAACCCGCCCGGCGAGTCAAGGCAATCAGATGATTATATATCAAGACAAACATGCTCAGTCGCCGGTATATGGGCTGAAAGAAGTTTAAAAAGTGCATCAAAGGCACAAGAGTAGGCGGTTAAATGTTTTCTACTGCTATTACAAGGCTATCAAGGAGCCCAAAATCTGCGGACTTAAAGTCTTTGCAGCAAGTTATAACCGGGCATATTAACAGGGCTGGGTTACCTTCACAGAACACAAGCTCTTTGTCTAGTTCGTCGCCGGGTCATCCTGCACCGGATCTTCGGTCTCCTGGATCTGGAGGTTGTCCACATCCCAATTGCAGTTTGTTAAGGCCTCAAATTTGGCTTCATCGTGCATGATTGGAGATGGGTCAACATCAGGAGCGAAGAGGTGCTTACGGCGTTGAGGAATTAGCCTTTTCGCTTCAAAGGTGGGCCCTCGAACTCGTTTGTTCTCCTCAGAATAAGCCGCCTGATATGAAGACATGTCAGCTTCTTCGGCCAGCCGGCTTGCTAGAACCCGGGAAGCCTTATGACATCGGGCGTAGTCATCCTACGTGAACTCTGAGCCGTCGTCCTTCAGCTGCAGAAACCCATCCATCATCTCAGCCGGGTTATGCTCGGGCGCGTAAGTCAGTGACCGGCTCAAAGCAGCCATCGCGCCTTTACGAGCGGCTGATTTCTTCAGTTCTTCTATTTGCTTCGGGATGGTGGAGACGACTTCTAGCACGCCCTTCATAAACTTTGGCACGCCCTTCTCAGTCATGACAGCCTTTATAGTACAAAGTGATCCGGCATAGAGCTGTTCAGAAAGTGAGTATAAAGCCGTCAACTTTAAAAGGCTGTCATCTAAAAATTGGCGGCTCCGTTCACCTACAAACAAGACAAGTTTTATAAGCCGCCTGGAAAGGTTCTTGAAGCTTCTTTTGCAATGAATATTGATAGTCAAAAAACACTTACCAAAGACGGCTCCGATCAAACGGGAGAGATGGCTCTTCAGTTGGCGCAGCTCTTCGGACACAGGTCGCAATTGACCTTCAGCGTGTTCTGCCCGTTTAAGTAGGGCGGCTCCTTCAGACTCGGCAGCCTGCTTGAAGGTTTCGAACTCTGTCTTGATCTTCTCAACATCTATGGAGCAGAGCCGCCACTTTTCTTCAGCCTCCGCCCGGGCGTCCTGCTGCAAAGATAAGTTTTTCTTCAAGTCTATCAGATTAGACTCGACCGTGTTTAAGGATTCCTGCAGAATACAAACAGACAAGCACAGGGTTATTTTTTATTAAGCCGTCGGAGCAGTATTACAAGTGTCAAGAAGATTGCAAGCAATATACTTGACACTTGGGGGCTAATGTGCATCAGCTCTTCAAAGGAGTCACCACTCATCTGAGACCCGGATCATCTTCATGAAGATGACCCGGCCCTTGGGGGCTACAGTTGGCTCTTAATTTATGATTGAGTGCCGATTCATTACTTGCGTAATGACCCAGCCCTTGGGGGCTACAGTTGGCTCTTAATCTATGGTTAAGTGCCGATTCATTACTTGCGTAATGACCCGGCCCTTGGGGGCTACATTTCGCTCGTCTTTTATGATTGAATACTACATGGCGATTCACCGAAAGATTGCAGATCATTAAAGACCCGGCTGACCTTCTTCAGAGGTCAACCGGCCCTTGGGGGCTACATAAGTATATATATGGAAAGACAAGGGAAGTAGAGTACCTCGTATTTCTTCTTCATCATGCCGACCAAGTTGGCCTCCATGTCCCGGCTGGCAGACAGGCGGCTCAGATAGCCGGCATGCAACTCGTCGGCGGTAAGTTTCTCTAAGTTCGGAAGATCAGATGGAGTCTTTTCTTCCTTGGAAGGAGCCGCTTCGTCTTCATTGGTATGCTTTGATAGCACATGCGAAGGAGCTGGAGATTTGTAAGCCGCCCCGGTAACAGTAACTTCTTCATGAGAAGCCATGCCTCCTGTTGACGGCTACGGGCTAGGCGGCTTAGGATCAACTGATGGGGATATGTACATAGGGTAGGGTCATAGGCCTGACCTACATACCCTACCTAAGGACACTGCCCCAGAAAGCTTAAGGGCTACGAGGAAGTCTCCGACTGAAATTGCCAAGAAGCATAAGTCACTCGACAATATACACTCGGAGATATCTTTCACTCGACGCTTACCTTTCACTCGGAAGGACTAGAAGACAGTCGACCACAGGAGTCCAAGAGTCGCCTCAGGGAGGCCAACGGGCAAGCATTCATCAAGACCTTTAATAGCATTTATTGTGTACGTTACCAGTAACGTACACCTTTTATGACCACGATTTAACCCTTGGATGCCGGACACTTATGAGGGGCAGCGCACTCTATATAAGCCACCCCTCCCCTCTGGCACAAGGGTTCGCACCCCCTGTAACAACACATACATTTCACTCGACAAGAGGCTCCCGAGCACCTGAGACGTAGGGCTGTTACCTCCACGAGAGGGGCCTGAACTCATACATTCTTGTGTACAATCTCGCCGTAGCTAGGACTCTGCCCTCTCCTTTCGTACCCCTACCTTCTACTGTCAGGCTTGTTCCCACGACAGTTGGCGCCCACCTTGGGGCAGGCGTCTAAGCGACTTCCGGCGAGGTTGCAATTTTTCTCCTTCGTCATGTCTTCCGGCGGTGATTTGTTCCTGGGCCGTGAGATCCGTCTCGGAGTGCTCACCTTCATCGCCGACGATTCGGCATGGCTCCAGGAAGCGCCTTTGGACGTGGAGGCGTTCCCGATTCGCGGGGCGACGCACTTCTGTGCAAGCTCCTGCGGTGTTCTTCTCCTTCAGCCGTCGACTCCGTATGTGTCGGCCCTTCCTGCTGTTCGTCGCCGCAAGCGATCCGGTCGCTCGCGGCTACAGCGTTGGGTGCGACATGCGGCGGCACGCCAGGTTTCGTCCCCGCAGATTGCAGCCATCGAGCCCGCCGATTCACTTCGCGGCGTGTTCGACTTGGTGTCGGATCGTTCCGACATTCCTTCCGAGTGCGAGAGCTGCGATCCTGCGGCTGAAATTTTTATGGCTGGCTCTCATCAGAGTCCGCCGCCTGGCTTCAACCACACCAGGCGCGAGATTGGTGGAGCGTCGAATGAACAGCAGCGCCGAGATGAGGATGTTCTCCATACTCCCATCGTCGGTACGACTGCTGAGGCCCAGGCCATGGAGGCTACACGCCTTCGGCTCAAAGAGATGCAGGAGGCACTCGACGAGCGTGTTGGGCAGCGTCCACCACGTCCCAATCGACATCAGCGACAGTTGTTTCCGAGTGGATCTCGAAATAACGTCGAGGTATTTCGTACTCCAGTTTTGAATGTTGCAGCGGCTGCTAGGATTGCAGATTCTATTCAACCGTCACGATCAGAGGCTGGTAGAGGTTTGCAGCAGATCAAGACATTGCTTGAGGCAACGCAGCAGCAGAATGCGGCTGTTTCTCAGTCGCAGAACAGGTTACACGGCAATTCTCCCAGGGCAGAAACAGTTCAGTCGGCCCACAGTCCTGGGTCACCTTCGCGTCACAGAGGCGGAGGTTACCGTGATGATCGGTACAGAGATCAGGGGCGAGATCAGTTTGGTCCCCGTTATCACCGCGATGACTGCCGTCGAGTGTTTTCTCCTCCGCGGAGTGGTTCATATGTGCCCCGGCACAATGATGATAGGCGCCCGTTCGGCGACGAGCGGAATCCTGGATTTGATGCAAGAGATGTCCTTGCTCAAAGGCGGGTCGACAGAGGCAGAGCCCACAGAGATGGTTATAACGGAGACTATCCGAGTGGAAGCAGTGCTGTTGTTTCTGGACCCGAGTGTTTTAGCAGAGCCATTCGCTCTGCAGAGATTCCCCCCAACTTCAGATTGGCTGCTGGGATTAGCAAGTTTTCTGGCGAGTCAAAGCCCGAAACATGGTTGGATGATTACCGAGTGGCTGTGCAGATTGGTGGAGGTAACGACAACATAGCCATGAAGCATTTGTCCCTGATGTTGGATGGTTCGGCTAGAGCTTGGTTGAATCGTTTGGCTCCCTCTAGCATCTATTGCTGGGAATATTTGGCCCGAGTGTTTATCAGAACCTTTGAAGGCACTTGTAAACGTCCGGCTGGTTTGATTGATTTGCAGCACTGTGTTCAGAAGCCCAATGAAACCTTGCGGGACTACATTCAGCGCTGGTCCACCTTGCATCACACGGTGGAGAATGTTTCCGAACATCAAGCTGTTTGTGCCTTCAAGGCTGGAGTTAGATACAGAGAGCTCTATCTGAAGTTTGGTCGCACGGGTGATATTTCTATGAGCAAGATGATGGAGATTGCCACTCGGTACGCCAATGGAGAAGAAGAAGACCGCCTCCGAAGCGGTAAAGCCAAAATAGTCGACAATGATGCAGGTGGGAATTCCAGTCGGAAACAAAAGCGCAAAGCTGATCCTCCGGCTCAGGCAGAAGCGGCCGCCCTGGCGGCACAAGGCAAGAGTAAAGGAAAGTCCAAGGCTAAGTTCACCCCCAAGAAGTCAAAGAATCAGTCGGGTACTGATGTTTTGGATTTGCCATGTGCAATCCACACGAGGAAAGATGAAGAGGGCAATTTAATATTGCCAAAGCATACCACTCGACAGTGCCGTTTGTTGATCTAGTCATTCAAAGAGAGCCAGTCGAGTGAGAAAGACCCTGAGAAAGAAACTGAAGAAGAAAAAGAAGAGTTCCCTGAAGTCAATGCCACTCTGTTGATTTTTGCTGATGTTGAGAGCAAGAGTCGACTGAAAGTTATCAACAGAGAGGTTAACATGGCGGTTCCCTCTACCCCTGCATATCTCAAGTGGTCTCAGACTACTATCACTTTTGATCAGTCAGATCACCCTGCGCATATTGCTACCCCCGGGCGGCAAGCGCTGGTGGTGGACCCAGTTGTAGGGGGCACTCGACTCCGCAAAGTTTTGATGGATGGCGGGAGCGGTCTGAACATCCTGTATGCAGATACCCTTAAGGGGATGGGCATTCCGATGTCCCGGCTCAGTGAAAGACACATGCAGTTTCATGGGGTAATCCCTGGGAAGAAGGCCCGTTCACTCGGCCAGATAGCGTTGGATGTGGTGTTTGGTGATGACAAGCATTTTCGCAAGGAAAAACTGACGTTTGAAGTGGTAGACTTCCAGAGCGCGTACCATGCCATCCTTGGTCGACCAGCTTATGCCCGTTTCATGGCCTGACCATGTTACGTGTATCTCAAGTTGAAGATGCCTGGACCAAAGGGTGTGATCACAGTCACTGGCAACCGACAGAGGGCTGAGGAGTGCCTCCAGCAGGGCTCCAAGATCGCCGACCAGCAGATGGCTATGGTTGAGTTGGAAGAATACAAGAAAAACGCTGATCCTGCCGATCTGTTGCGTGCTAAGAAGCCCGCTTCTGAGTCAGCTTTTCAGTCGGCAGGAGATGTGAAGAAAGTGAACATTCACCCGACGGATCCAACTGCTGCCCCGACCAACATCTCAACAACACTCGACAGCAAATAGGAAGCCGAGCTCATCCAGTTCCTCCGTGAGAACTGGGACATCTTCGCATGGAAGCCCGCTGACATGCCTGGTGTACCCAGGGAACTGGCTGAGCACCGTTTGAGAGTTGATCCGAAGGCCAAGCCTGTGAAGGAGCACTTGCGTCGGTCGGCAACAGAGAAGCGAAGAGCAATCGGCGAAGAGGTGGCTCGTCTCTTGACAGCCAAGTTTATACGTGAGATTTACAACTCCGAGTGGTTATCGAACGTCGTCATGGTCCCTAAGAAGGACAAGTCACTCCGCATGTGTATTGATTTCAAACATATCAATCGGGTCTGCCCGAAAGATCATTTCCCGCTCCCCCGCATTGATCAGATTGTCGACTCAACTGCGGGATGTGAACGTCTATCTTTTCTTGATGCTTATTCTGGCTACCATCAGATCCGTCTGTTTGGTCCGGATGAAATAAAGACAGCCTTCATCACCCCTTTTGGGTGTTTCTGTTATATCACCATGCCTTTTGGTTTGAAGAATGCTGGCGCTACTTTCATGCGCATGATTCAGAAATGTTTGCTTGATCAGATCCCTCGGAACGTGGAAGCATATATGGATGATATCGTAGTCAAGTCTCGCAAAAGTTCCGACCTGTTGTCTGACTTGGCTGAAACATTCGCCAATTTGAGGAGGTATGATATTAAGTTAAATCCGACTAAGTGCACTTTCGGCGTTCCCGGCGGCAAATTACTCGGTTTTCTCGTTTCCGAAAAAGGAATCGACGTTAACCCTGAAAAGATAGGCGCCATCACCCGAATGAAAAGCCCTGAGCGTGTGCACGATGTCCAGAAGCTCACAGGTTGCTTGGCAGCATTGAGTCGATTCATTTCTCGTCTCGGTGAGAAGGCGCTACCTTTATACCGACTGATGAAGAAGTCTGATACATTTGAGTGGACTCCAGAAGCTGAAGCAGCGTTTGTCGAGCTCAAAGCCCTGCTTACCACCCAGCCGGTGCTTGCTGCTCCGCACAGCAAAGAGCCATTGTTATTGTACATCGCGGCCACTAATCAGGTCGACAGTACAGTGCTAACTGTCGAGCGGGAAGAGGAAGGCAAGGCTTACAAAGTTCAACGCCCGGTCTACTATATTTCTGGTCTACTATATTTCTGAAGTGTTGACTCCGTCGAAGCAAAGATATCCACATTACCAGAAGCTCGTATATGGTATATATCTGACTGCAAAGAAGGTGGCACACTACTTTCAGGATCACTCAATTTCAGTCGTCAGTGATGCTCCGTTATCTGAAATTCTCAATAATCGAGATGCGACTGGTCGAGTGGCCAAATGGGCTATTGAGCTCCTTTATCTTGATATCAAATTTGAAGCAAAGAAAGCAATCAAGTCTCAAGCGCTTGCTGATTTCCTCGCCGAGTGGATCGAGCAACAGCAGCCAATCCAACTTCACTCGGCACACTGGACCATGTTCTTTGATGGTTCAAAGATGCTGAATGGGTCTGGCGCTGGCGTCGTACTGGTATCCCCAAAAGGCGATAAACTCAGTTATGTCTTACAGATTCACTTTGATTCCTCCAACAATGAAGCTGAATATGAAGCACTTTTGTATGGATTGCGTATGGCCATTTCACTCGGCGTCCGGCGCCTGATGGTATATGGCAACTCTGATTTGGTGGTTAATCAAGTGATGAAAGAGTGGGATGTCAGGAACCCCGCTATGACTGGATACTGCAATGCAGTAAGGAAACTTGAGAAGAAATTTGAAGGTTTGGAACTCCATCATGTTCCCCGAGTGAAGAATCAAGCAGCTGATGAGTTGGCAAAGATTGGATCCACTCGGAAACCTGTCCCCAGCAATGTGTTTCTCGAGCACATTCATTCTCCTTCGGTGCAGGAAGATCCTTTCACTGAAGAGCCCCCGCAAGCAAAAAGCGCCTCTGATCCGACTGAAGTTGATGTCCCAGCTGTCATTGATCTGGTCATGGAGATTTTGGTAATCACGCCCGACTGGACTGTACCATATATTGCGTACATTCTCAGAAGAGAACTCCCAGATGATGAAGATGAGGCTCGACAGATAGTCCGCAGATCCAAGGCTTTTACTGTTATAAATGGACAACTCTACAGAGAAAGCGTGACTGGCGTAGCTCAGCGGTGCATTTCTCCTGAAGAAGGTCGACCGATTCTGGAGGAGATTCACTTGGGAACTTGTGGCCATCATGCGTCCTCTAGGACGATTGTTGCCAAAGCTTACCGGGCTGGATTCTTCTGGCCACGCGCCAATGAGATGGCTAAAGATATTGTCGATCACTGCGAAGGATGTCAGTTTTACTCGAACCTGTCACACAAACCTGCGTCTGCCTTGAAGACCATTCCACTCGTCTGGCCGTTTGCTGTGTGGGGCTTGGATATGGTTGGACCCCTTAGAACAGGTCAGAGTGGGTTTACTCATTTACTAGTTGCAGTCGACAAGTTCACTAAGTGGATCGAAGCTAAGCCCATCAAGAAGTTGAACGCCCGCACTGCTATCAAATTCATAAAAGAGATAACGTTCCGGTATGGGGTCCCCCACAGTATCATTACAGACAATGGCTCTAACTTTGACTCGGAAGAGTTCAGGTATTTTTGCTCTTCTCAAGGCACTCGGGTGGATTACGCTTCCGTTGCGCACCCCCACAATCAAACGGTCAAGCTGAGCGAGCGAATGGCCTTATCCTCCAAGGATTGAAACCTCGGCTCATGCGAGATCTTGATCATGCTGCCGGAGCTTGGGTCACTGAATTACCGTCTGTTCTGTGGGGCTTGAGGACGACTCCCAACCGGTCGACTGGACGCACTCCTTTCTTCCTTGTGTATGGAGCTGAAGCCGTTTTGCCAAGTGACGTCCTTCACAATTCTCCTCGAGTGGATCTTTACTCTGAAGACGAAGCTGAGCAAGCAAGACAAGACGGGGTGGATCTCCTAGAGGAAGAGCGTGAGATGGCCCTGATCCGGTCAACTGCATATCAACAAGACCTTCGCCGCTTCCATGCAAGACATGTCAAGAGCCGTTCATTCCACGAAGGTGATTTGGTGCTCCGAGTGGATCAGCAGCGACCTCATAAGTTGGCCCCAGCATGGGAAGGCCCATTCGTCATCACCAAGGTGCTTAACAACGGGGCGTACCATCTTTTCAACTTGAAGAAGAATATTGACGAGCCACGCGCCTGGAATGCGGACTTGCTTCGACGTTTTTATTCTTGATAACTGAGTTGCTTTGATGTAATAAGAGTATTCCAGACAATGTTATTTGTTAAGTGAGGACTTCCACAGTCTATTGTCGATTTCGATCGCACAGTTTTGTATTCAAAAATTACTCCGAGTGAAGAGCGATCCTCTCTCTCGAGGGCTTAGCTGCGAATCCGTTTCGCCTAAGTTCAAAACCTTTCCGAGTGTATGACATTCAGTACACTCGGAGACTTAGCTGCGAGCCAGTCCTCGCCTAAGTTCGAAAATTACTCCGAGTGAAGAGCGATCCTCTCTCTCGGGGGCTTAGCTGCGAATCCGTTTCGCCTAAGTTCAAAACCTTTCCGAGTGTATGACATTCAGTACACTCGGAGACTTAGCTGCGAGCCAGTCCTCGCCTAAGTTCGAAAATTACTCCGAGTGAAGAGCGATCCTCTCTCTCGGGGGCTTAGCTGCGAATCCGTTTCGCCTAAGTTCAAAACCTTTCCGAGTGTATGACATTCAGTACACTCGGAGACTTAGCTGCGAGCCAGTCCTCGCCTAAGTTCGAAAATTACTCCGAGTGAAGAGCGATCCTCTCTCTCGGGGCCTTAGCTGCGAATCCGTTTCGCCTAAGTTCAAAACCTTTCCGAGTGTATGACATTCAGTACACTCGGAGACTTAGCTGCGAGCCAGTCCTCGCCTAAGTTCGAAAATTACTCCGAGTGAAGAGCGATCCTCTCTCTCGGGGCCTTAGCTGCGAATCCGTTTCGCCTAAGTTCAAAACCTTTCCGAGTGTATGACATTCAGTACACCCGGAGACTTAGCTGCGAGCCAGTCCTCGCCTAAGTTCGAAACCTTTCCGAGTGTATGACATTCAGTACACTCGGAGACTTAGCTGCGAGCTAGTCCTCGCCTAAGTTCGAAAATTACTTCGAGTGAAGAGCGATCCTCTCTCTCGGGGCCTTAGCTGCGAATCCGTTTCGCCTAAGTTCGAAACCTTTCCGAGTGTATGACATTCAGTACACTCGGAGACTTAGCTATGAGCCAGTCCTCGCCTAAGTCCAAAACCTTTCCGAGTGTATGACATTCGGTACACTCGGAAGCTTAGCTGCGAACCAGTCTTCGCCCAAGCCCTAAATTCTTTCGAGTGCAGAACGCCCGTTTCACTCGGGAATCAAATAAATTCAGCCAAGCTAAATGTCGGAAAGCTAGTTGCGAGAAAGACTAGAATATCTGGCACAGCAAAAAACTTGTTCGCGCAAAGGGGAAGTTCTCAGGCTTAAGGCCTGAACGAAGTTTACTCGGTTACACCAACACTCGGCATACCGAGGCAAATAAAGTTTCTACCGCAAGCAAGGTACTAGTTCAAGCTCCAGTAGGACTCGAAGGCTCAACGAAGGTATCCAGGTCGATTCCGTCGGCGATCCGAGTGGCAGCATCGATGAAAGTCTCCATGAAATCTTCAAATTTGAGTTTCTTCGTGTTGGTCACTCGGAGATCCTTCAATTTATCCTCTCTAGCTTCCTTGCAATGAACCCTGACGAGTGAAAGTGCCACGTCAGCACCACAGCGGGCAGCAGATTTCTTCCACGCTTGCACTCGACTGGGAATCTCATTGAGCCGAGTCATCATTGACTCGAGGTCAGTCTGGAGAGGATCTTCAGGCCACAGTTCCTTGTCGACCTTCTCAAATGCAGCCCTCAGCCGAGTGATGAATCCTTGGACGCTCTTGAGACGAGCTTCGAGACGAAACATATCCATGGCCACGGCATCTCCGACGAGAGATTTCGTGGGGTCCAGATTGGGTTCAAGCTCTTCAGTTTCTTTCTCGAAGTCTTGACAGAATTCTGCATGAGGAGAAAGCGAAAAGGTGATCACAATACCATTCTGGAAAAACCAAAGAAATTCATTCGACAGAAGAAAGTTACCTTCGAGCATGCTAAACATTCTCTTCGCGAAGTCTCCCAAGTGTTTCTCCAGAGCGGTCTTACTCTTGGTCTGCACCTCAAGTTTTTTGATCCATTCAGATTGTTCCTGCTTAAGTTTGGTGTTCTCTTCTTCCAGTCTACTGACTGCGGCGAGTTTCTTCTCAGCAGCTTCAGTTTTCTCCTTCGCTTCCTTCGGAGCATCAGCAAGTGATTTGTCCTTGTCCTCAAGCGCCTTCTTCATAGTATCTAAAGAAAGAGCATTGTTGAGGCGCGCTCGGAGACGACGGTTCTCATCACGTACGCCTGTTCGAGTGGATTCACTCGGCTCAAAGGATGGAGGATGAAGGTGATAATACAATTGATCAACAAAGATTACCTCCCAAAGTCTTCAGTTCGGTCTGTGCACGGTCCAGGTTGTTGTTCGTCAGCTCCAGATCCAGCAGAAGTCGATTCTTTTCCTTCTCCAGCTCGACATACTTGGTCCCGAGCCCACAGGCTTTCTGAAATCAGCAAAAAAGGGGGTTCAGTCGACATAAGAATTTCTCTACTCCCGAGTGGAAAAGTTCAACTGCAGCCGACTGAAAGGCGGCCCGCCGCCCCACCCCACAACCCTATACAAGCGTCATATCATGGTTGATGGAAATGATGTCCATGAAACCTGCAGAATGGTTCTAAAGACTACTGCCCATCGTCAACGATCGACAGTAGTCTCGGGGACTAGACCCAGTGGGTGCACTCAGCGTGCCCCCACTGGAAACAAAAACACTCGACCAGGTCTGGCCTGTCAGAGTATAAAAGAAGAAAGCAAGCAAGCGAACATCGTCTCTATCAGACCCCCGCCGAAGCAAGCACTCGACGGCGGTCTCGGGGACTACACCCAGTGGGTGCACTCAGCGTGCCCCACTGGACCTACTTTTACTCGACAAGGTCTGTCCTATTGAATGGAAACAATTTTAAGACCCCCGCCGATGCCTTCGTCATTCGACAGCGGTCTCGGGGACTACACCCAGTGGGTGCACTCAGCGTGCCCCCCTGGACCAGAAACTACTTGGTCTACTGGCAAAGAAAACACCCCAGTGGGTGTAAAATCAAGACGGACAGGAATTCAATCGGAAATGAACTTACAATACCACTTACTCGGACGTTGGCCTGAAGCGCTGAGCTGGCATCATAGGCTAACTTGCTGGCTTCATAAGCCTCCTTTGTTCGCAGCATCATCTGCCCAGCCTGGATCATGGCTTCCTTGGCAGCTCCGGTTTGGTCCTCCGGGACGTGGTACAAAGGGTACGCAGGCGTCGAGTGAGTTGGTGTAGTCACTAGAGCAGCAGGAGGTGCTTGAGATTGTCCAATAGGTGTTGAAGCCACCAGAGTAGAAGTGGCTGGTGGAGCACTCGACAGCGGAGTTACGAGGGTTGGAGGTGTCGCAGCAGTCGTCCCACGGGGCGTCTGGTCGGACGGTGGTCTCCGAGTGCGCACGCGTGGAGCCTCCAGAAGCAAAGCTTCACCCTCCGCTCCTCGCTGCAGCTCCTAATCATCTTCCAGTTCGATGACTTCGTCAGCTGTCAGTCGGCAATTTTAATCAAGACACTCGACAATTATTCTTCAACAAGCAGAGTAAAGTGTGGAATTGTCATACCTCGTTGGGAGGTGGCCGCATCAGGAGTGTCTACTTCCATATGGTCTCCATCATCCCGATGGGGCGATGTCACGGAGGTAGCAGCTCTGGCAAATAAATTTCACTCGGTCAACATCAACATAAAGTTCTTCAACAGCAGAATAAGGAAAATGAACGCTCACGTGGAGGCAACAGGCACGGTTATCTTGATTCGAGGCAGGGCCTTCCGAGGCTTTGGCACGTCCGGCTTGGGCTGTTTCGCAGCCTTTTCAGTCGACCCCGATGTCGCGGCACGGTCACGTTTCGGGTTCCTTGTGCTTGACGCCACGGTTTTGCTCGGGGTGACCTCCGGGTCATTCTGCTACTTGGCACGACGCTCGGTGCATGACGGGACCTGAGCCTCCACCTCGTCTTCATCCAGGTCATCTTCACTGCTCTCGCTGTCGTCGGCATAATCGCTGTCCGCGCTGCCGTCGACGCTCCCTTCCTCTTCATCAGGATGTTCTCCATTGCGTACGGGCGAGTACATGTTCGTAAATTCCTGCGAGATTCAAGCTTCAAATTCAGTCGACTGAAGATTCAGTTACTCGGCAAAATATTAAAACAATCGACAGATATATAACTCACCAAGTTCTTTGGCGGGTTCAAAGCGGAGAAAGGCGGAATTCGTTTGGATCCTTCTGGGTTATCGCAGGCTCCAGTGATGCTTCTGAGCCACTGAGAAACAGTCTGGTCGGAAACTTCCTCAGGATGAGTCCGAGTGGTATCCTCAGGGCCCGAATAATGCCACATAGTGTGATCCCGAGCTTGGAGAGGCTGAATTCGTCGACTAAGAAACGTTTCAAGGAGGTCCAAGCCAGTCACTCCACCACGGATCAGTTGAGATACAGCATTCACTAGGATCCCTACCTGGATTTTCTCTACCTTTGTCATGAACAGCGGTTTGGGAGTGATAGGTCGATCCAAGGTGAAAGGAGGAAGTCCAGTCGACATATTTGGTGATGCAACATCTTTGCAATAAAACCAGGTCGACTGCCAACCCCGAACAGAGTCGGGAAAGGTCATAGAGGGGAACGCACTCCTACCTCTCTTCTGGATCCCTAAGCCACCACACAGTTGGATCACATGGGTTTTGCTATCTTTGGGATTGGCTTTCTTGATGGCTTGGGATCGGACAGAGAATATGTGCTTGAACAAACCCCAATGTGGGGGACAGCCCAGGAAGCATTCGCACAAGGTAATGAAGCAGGAAAGATAGGCAATTGCATTCGGAGGAAGGTGGTGGAGTTGTGCTCCAAAATAGTTCAAGAAAGCGCGGATGAACGGGTGGGTGGCATGGAGAAACCTCGCTCGATGTGGGTAAGAAGCAGAACTTGCTCGCCGTCGCGTGGCTTCGGCTCGACCTCCCCCTTCGGCAACCTCCAGGAATCTACAGCTATGAGCCCGTCGACGACGAGGTTGTTCACATCTTCCGCCGTGACCGTCGATTGGAGAAAATCCCCCTGGATCCACCCTGGCGGCACCGTCGACCGGGCGCCCGACGGCTTCTTCACCTTGGCTCCTCCCTTCTTGGCGCGTTCGAGCTTCTTCGTCTTGCCCTTCGTCATGGCGGCGGCGGTCAGTGAAGCGGAGCAGGGCGGAGGAAGAGGAAGAGAAGAGTGGATTTGGGGGCAGAATACTGTACCAACACCGGCGTTGTCGCCTCTTATACCCGCCCGTGTGAGCCACTGACCTCCAGGCCCGACGGATCTCTGGATATCCCGAAATCAGAGGAGGAGCGATACGTGGCGATATGGGCGGCGCATTAATCGAGCTGTCGTTCCTGCACTTGCCTTAGCAGTTACACCATCTCCGCTCCGCGCGCTCTTATCCAAATTTCAAAACCCGTGAGATCCGGACCCGATGGAGCAAACCGTCACATCAGAAGATTCTGCAGATCACTCGAACTGACTTTGAGCTCAGTTTCACTCGGACCAGCTTTCGAGTTCAGTTTTACTCGGACGCACTTCAAGACAGAATTGATCAGGGCAAACGGTTAAGGTTTCAATCGACGCAGATTTCGGGGAAGCCTCAAAATACACTCGGAATTTTTGTGTCTCGTCTAAACCTGCATTGACACCTTTTACCCTCGAACCCCGATCCATTCGGGGGCTAATGATGGGGATATGTACATAGGGTAGGGTCATAGGCCTGACCTACATACCCTACCTAAGGACACTGCCCCAGAAAGCTTAAGGGCTACGAGGAAGTCTCCGACTGAAATTGCCAAGAAGCATAAGTCACTCGACAATATACACTCGGAGATATGTTTCACTCGACGCTTACCTTTCACTCGGAAGGACTAGAAGACAGTCGACCACAGGAGTCCAAGAGTCGCCTCAGGGAGGCCAACGGGCAAGCATTCATCAAGACCTTTAATAGCATTTATTGTGTACGTTACCAGTAACGTACACCTTTTATGACCACGATTTAACCCTTGGATGCCGGACACTTATGAGGGGCAGCGCACTCTATATAAGCCACCCCTCCCCTCTGGCACAAGGGTCCGCACCCCCTGTAACAACACATACATTTCACTCGACAAGAGGCTCCCGAGCACCTGAGACGTAGGGCTGTTACCTCCACGACAGGGGCCTGAACTCATACATTCTTGTGTACAATCTCGCCGTAGCTAGGACTCTGCCCTCTCCTTTCGTACCCCTACCTTCTACTGTCAGGCTTGTTCCCACGACATCAACGTCTGGATAGACCTCAGGAGCCTCAATATCCATGTCAACCGGATCGGTACGCGGAGGGACCTCTTCAGGGGCGTCCTTGGTAGCCTCAGAAGGTTCAACATGAGCTTCAGCAGTGTTGGGTATTGGGTTCTCCGGGTCTTGGGCATCAGGAGTGGAGGATGACCCGGCCATTTTCCTTCGTTTGGCTTGAGCTCTGCGAGTATAGGCGGCATTATGAATATGGTAGCCAAGTGTGAAATGTTAACATGTTACGGGAGGTGGAAGTACTCACCCCGGGTTGATAATGAGAGGAGGCAACTTTGATGCGGTAGAGTCGCCGGAAGAAGGGGGCGAGTCCTGGAAAATTACCTCTGCAACATGAGCATGACTGGTTTCTGCTTCTTCCTGAGAAGAATCGGCGTCAATAAGTTGTATGACAAGACAGCCAAGGGAGTCAAGTTCTACTTCTGAGTTATCCAGATCGAATAGCTCTTCGGTTGATTGTTTCCTCTTACGGGTCGGCGCCTTAGCTTTAGTCTCTTTGGGGACTTTGCTTTTCTTCTTGAGGGCAGCGGGTAATCTCTTGTTCAAGAAGGAAGAGCCGGCCTACAAATGATAAAATGCATTGACAGAAAGGTTAATACAATATATGAAGTACAGCAGGAAAAGAGTGGAAGAGGATTATGATGGAAAGACTCACCTCTGGAGCCGGGTTAAGTGCATAAAAGGGACTTAAACCCGTCTTGCTGCAGGCGGCTTGAGATTCTCCCAACAAAGATTTGACAATAGTATTGAGATCCAGGTCTGTCAAGGGGGTCTGGTTGAAGCATTGAGGATCGCTCACTTCACCGGTGTATTGGCACATTAAGCCGCCGCAGCGGCTCAAGGGCAGAATCCTCCAAGAGACCCAGCACCGGGCCAAATCAACACCTGTTAACCCGTTGGCCAACAGGGCCCTTATTTTCAAGAAAGTCGGGCCATACTGGGCGCGTTCTGCAGCGGACATCTGGCCTGGGAGCTCCGCATCAAGGCTGAGCCGGTAAGGACGGTAACCCGGCACTGGGTTCTCCCCTTCTGGCGAAGTGTCTTTGCAATAGAACCAAGTCTTATTCCATTCCTTGGGATGAGTCGGCGGAGTAGCTGCTGGCAAGAGTACGTCCCTCTGTCTTTGAAGAGTGACACCTCCAAGCTCGAGGCTTAATCCATCCGCCATTTCTGTTTGACGGTTGATGTAGAAGTACTCCTTGAAGAGGTCAACAGACGGCTCTTCCTGCAGATAAGCTTCGCAGAAGGTCTGGAACTGACACAGATTGGTGACAGAGTTGGGCTTGATATCTTGAGGGTGCAGGCTGAAGGAATGTAAGACATCCCAGAAAAATTTAGACCCGGGAGGAGAGAAGCCGCGGAGAAGATGGTCTGTGAACACAATGACTTCCCCGGCCTCGGGCTTAGGAGCATTTTCGTTGCCCGGAACCCGCCAGTGGATGACATCTTGAGCCGGCAAGACTCCCATGGTGACGAACTCTTTGAGTGACTCCTCGGTCACCCCGGACCTTACCCAGTTGCAAGTGGATGGGACTCTAGACATGGCGGCGGCTTACAAGACTGTGGAAAGGCATGAATATACGGCGGGTCAACAACGTATTACGACCAAAACGGTTATGATTCTAAAAATGGTAACGATATTTGGCGGGTCAAATGAAATTATAAGCCGCCGAAGCAAGCCACAATATGACAGTGTGAGCCGGCACTGTGACGGCGGGTCAAGTTTGCCAATGAACATTGGAAAAATTACTAAGTATAGATAAACAGATTCCAACAGCTACCGCTATTGCTTGAAGATTTAAGGGCGAGGGAAAAAGAAAAATATTCTTAAACCTAGAAAGCTAGCGGAAGAACAGGCAATCTCTATGCGGGTTAAAGTGAGCCAGCAATCTGCAACGGGCATGGTATGTTTATTGCGCGGAGGACCGCATGATTTGGACGACATTATAAGGCCTAAAGGAACGTTTTTCTCTGATCTATGAAGAAGTGCTCCGATGAGCCATGACGAACACGGAGAAAGCCTGATGAACTCGGGGAAACCTAGACAAACTACAACAGATCTAAGCAAGGGACGAAGATGAAACCTGGAAGATGCGGCCGGATGCGGAGTGCTCTGGACGTAAATCAGGGTGATGCAGCGGCCAATGTCGGGGACGACGGTGAGGTCCGAACGGCGCGGCGAGCTTCGGCGGCGCGGGCGTCTGGAGGAGGATGAAGAAGGCAGCAGCGGGAAGGAGAAAATAATGGGTCCCCCGTGCCTATTTATCAAGATGTGATGCAATAGCAACAGTCGGCGCGAGAATCGAGGAGACACGATGATAATTGACCAAAGAAATGCCTCGATTTTCGGGCTGGCCATATTAATTGAGAAAGATCCGCTCTGACGTTAGGGGAATCTTTTTTGATTTTTCTGATGACGTCATGGCGGGTCATGAAGATTTGTCAGAGACGACGCCACCCATTTTTGGCGGGTCAGGAAGATTTACCAGTGTGCAAGATTCGCCAACCAGAAAACTTGAAGATTGACATGAACTGGTTCAAATCAATCTGGGGCCTAATGTTGGGGATATAACCCCGTGGCGAGACCCGCCCAGGATGGGCCGGGTCATGAGGTTGGCGGCTTAGCGATAATGTTTGGGATAAGCTTGATGGGCCAGAAGACCCAAAGCCAGAAGACAATATGTAACCAGGTGATGTAAGCCGCCGGGGGCGGCTTGTTAAACAAGGCAGGTGTAATTAGAGGTGAGGTCGGTTGTCAAGTATGACCCGACCCGGACTCATGTAAGCCCAGGGCCTCAACCTGTGTATATAAAGGCGGGTTACCTGGACGGTTTAGGACACGAAACCTTAGATCGAGTGCTAGGTCAAGCGAATCCGCTCCCTTGTAGTCGATATCCAATCAATACAACTCAAGGCAGGACGTAGGCTATTACCTCCTTCGAGAGGGGCCGAAGCTGGGTAAACTCGTGTCCTTCGTCTCGACCAACCCCTTCGAGTTAACCACTGTAGCGATGGCCTCATGCCTAAGTCCTGACACTAGGACATCTACCGTGACAAAACCATGACAGCACGGGATACATACAAAAGGTTTGGATGATCATATGACCCTATTTTGTTCGATTGTGGTTTTTTCTTAATTATCACTTTGTACTAACTCATCGACGGTGGGTCTAATAGTAGTAGCCCCAGGGTAGATCCATGTGACACGGTAGTACCCTCGGCGGCGGAAGCTAGACCATTCGGTTCCAACCGGGCCAAGGACCGCACCAAGGCCACGAGCTCCATCACATCGATGTCATCATGGTGTGGGATGACATCTAAGGAGGGCCGTTTCGAGCAAGCTTTCGCTTTTTCACCTGGCTCAGTATTCACCCAGAGACCCTTGCGACAACAATGCTGTTCTTGAAGGACCTTACCTTAGAGCAAAACTGAGAATGGAAGTTAGGAACCTAGGCCAAAGGAGGGAAGAAGGAGACCACCAAGGCTTGATCTGGTGGTCGCGAAGTCCATGGCCACCAGGCAGTCCAGATCCGATGAGGCGGGTCTGGCAAGGTAGTGCAGGGCGATATAGTGTGGTTCCGCTACGCGGCCCGAGCAGCTACAACGAGGCGCACGACGAGTTGGTCAGCGTAGGGCGGGGTGGGGGGAGGGGTCGTTCGTGGCGTTGGCCAGGTGCACGAATTTTGTTGGGGGAGGGGTGGGGGAGACGTGGGTGGGTGTTTTTTTCTACTTCGTGCAGTTCGGGTCTGTAGCGCGGGTTGGGTGGGTTATGCAGTGTCTTGACGTATAGATTCCACGCCTTGTTCCTGAAAAATACAATGGTTGTTGTACGCGCATGCATGCAACGTGGACAAGCAGCCGCTGTGCAAGCATGCAATCCATCTTCTGTCCTGTTTGTGGGTTAGGAGGTCTTGTGGCTCTCTTACAGGAGGCAGGCTAGATATAGCACGACGTAGACTGAGGTATGCGGTTGTGCAACCAACTACGGAGGTGACGCCGACGGAGATGCTCATGCGGCTGCACGAGAATGCGGTGTTGGAATTAACCACGTCGTCCAGTCCGGCTCGGGCTTGGAACCGTCACCGTGTAGGTATAGGACTAGCAAACATGCCCGTGCGTTGCAACGGGAAAAAACAATCCCCACACGCCTTTACCTATTGAGCATGACTAAAGACCTCACCCTCATGCCCCTAACATAATAAACATAACTAATGCCTCATCCTCAGGTCCACGTCCTCCATATTTCTGCTTGTCCTCTTTGTAGTCCTCGTCTCTGGTGATCGCAGTAGCAGTTGTCACTAACCAAGATTGGTCAGGTCCTTGAACATCCTTTGTGTCCAATGAGATCATGAGCATTGAACAAAGATCTTTTTAATCATACGGCTAATATAATAGAGAAAAGCACTCCACATAATATATGTCTGTCTTATCATATATATTGAGTAGTTTGTGTGAGATAGTCCATGAAATCTTAGTTGGACTCCTTGTGCATTATGACGGGTATCACTGGGCCGAGCTAGGCTGGTCGTAGGTGAGGACGCGATGGAGAAAAAGATTCCTTTCACACCCCTAGTTTAATAAATTGAACTAAAGCAATGCATCCGTGGGTGTATTTAAAAAATCCATCCAGTTTTATTAGTAGGTATAGATCAAAAAGATGTTAGCTACATTACCTCCTAGTTTTCAAAATTAGTTTATGGTTTGACAAAATCTTTGCCTTTTCAAATTCAAAATTAAAACAAAATGTGTTTTTAAAAATTGTTTGCAAATCCGAAAAAACATTAGGATATAGTGCCTGCTAGTTTTCAAAAATTCTTCGTGTTTTGAAAATATTCAGGTTTCAAAAAACAAAAAAATGTTCTTTTTTAAAGTGTTCGATTTAAATTTTTTGTTCACAACTTTGCAAAATATTTGCGTTATAAAATATATTCAGCTTTTCCAAAAAAATGTTTTCTTTTGCTCTCCGTATCTGATGTGATTGGTAGTTTAATTTAAAACGTCGCGCTGCAGAGTAAACACAACCTCCTGCTTAGTCGAGTGGCTAAGAGTCTGAACGGTCTAGCCTTTGCGCACAGGTTCTAGTCCTTGTGGCGCGATACTTTTTTTTCCGGGGACATTTTTCACTGGTGCAGGAGCGACGCAGTACCAGACCTGGCCAAACGGGCCGGGCTAACCAGGCCGGCCCGCGAGCATGCTGGCACGGCCCATCATGGGCTAGGCACGACACGACCGTAAACGGGCCGGGCCCGGCACGCGACACGCCTTGGGCCATGCCTGGGCCTGGAGGCTGGGCATGCGGGCCGGCACGGCACGGCCCGTTTATTTTTTAATGTATTTTTAGATTTTTTAAATATATATACTTAAAATACAGCCCAATACACCTAAAAATGAGCCCAACATGCTGAAAATGTATAGCCCATCATGCTAAACGGGCCAACGGGCAGGCCCGTTTAGCAATCAGGCCGTGCCTGGCCCTGGAAGCGCAGCCCACGGGCTGGCACGGCACGGCCCGTTTACTAAACGTGCTTGGGCGGGCCGTGCCGTGCCGGGCCCGTTTACGGCGGGCCGGGCTGTGCCCGTTTACGGCGGGCCGGGCCGTGTCGTGCCGGGCCGGCCTGTTTGGCCAGGTCAGCGCAGTACTCATTTTTCTGCGACATCTTTCACTGCACGGGAGCTATTGCTTGTTGGTACATCATCCGCTAATGGACCGGCCCATCGCAGCTCTATGCGTTGTAAAGATTTTCCTTTTTTACGTACGAACGAGAAAACACCTGACGGACGAAAAAATTTCTGAGTCCCACCATATAAACGAAAAAAGTGGAGAAACAATCCTCTCTTTAATATTAGACTAGCACACATGCCCGTGCGTTGCAACGGGAGAAAAGTAATATTATCACACTTATCTAGCCTAATAAGCAAGACTCAAAGACTCCCACCTCGCGCGTCGTGTAAGCTATGTCCTTTATTTCACCACAACATCCATCTATAGCCGCTCATCCTCCTTTCCGACCTTACTGACGATGATCTTGGTGTTCACCTGATAACAACACATCTAGATGTGGTCAATCCCACGGCGATGAGCTTGACCATCACATGGCACGTCTGTTATTGAATCGCAACAACCCATGCGATTGAACTGCGCCAGTGCAAGGGAATGATTAAACTAATATTTTGAGCTGGGTGTTAGGGTTGCCATCTGTGTCCCTCGGGCACATGCTCCATACAATGCCTCCTACAAAACCCTCATACTTCGTTACGAACCAAACACATGTGGCCGTGTAGCAGGGTTATCGGGATCGAGGAACTGGGCTACGAGACAAATGTCGCTAATGACAAAAAGGTTGGTCGCTTCATGGTAGGGTTCTTTAGGAGGTCAGTTTAGAACATTGGACATGATAGTGTGCGTCTAACGATAATGTTGGACACTTGTCTGCTACCACATCGAGCGCTAACTCGGTCACATGACAGTCGGTGGCTGCCAAGGTAACTCGCTTACAGCTCCAAGCAACTAATATCAATTGATGATTCTAGGGGATGCGCCCACTGCCACGACATATGTCGCTTCGCTACATGCGCCCATTGTCACCGAAAAATTTATCATTTGCTAGTTCTGTGGAAACCGCGCTTGCTCGCCCTGGATTGGTTTCCCAAATCTAGATTTTCCTAATTCTCTCTTCTCGCTTTGTCACTAAAATACATATGCAAATAGACTGCACAAGGTTCAATAAATGAATTGACCAGACTATCAACTTGTGTGTGCTCTTGTCTTACTTTGGATATGTGGCGCCAACATTGTTGTTTGAATCCCATTAGTATGGTTGATTGGTGAAGCTATATAGTTAGATTTCCATGGTAAGAAAATAACAAAAATTGTAGTAATGCAAGCTAGCACAAGTGTAAGTGCCAACAATTGGGATTGGGACGAAAAGAATGGCGTCTGCTGTAGTGTATAAATACGATGTAGGTCATTTTATTTCAAGAGAGTCGACTGTCATAATTGGTTACTGTGGCGGGATTTACACCTCATTTCGCCAGTCTGAATCCCCAATGCACATATTTTTTGCTTTTTTGGTGAGGGAAACACATATTTTTTTTGCTGATTTTGCAATAAAAAGAAACTCAAGTAGGCCCAGCCCCATGAGAAAAGATCGTTCGCTAAGGCCTGTTGGTAGAAGGAACGACATACGGAAGTTGTGACTGGACATAGGAAACGCCGCCGATCCTATTTGACACTTGTGAGCATCAAAACGCCGTGGCTTTGCTGAAGGCGGCGTTTAGACGGCTAACTTTTTCTAACCTTTCAATTCTTTTTCTTTTTTGTCTTATTTTTTCCTTTCTTTTTTTATGTTTTTCATAAATTTGAATTTGTCAAAAATGATCATAATTCAAATTTTCAATTTATTAGAAAATGTACGCTTCTTTTCAAAAAAGATCAAAATTCCAAAATTATTTCATGTTTTCAAAAAAATTCACGTAATTAAAAAAATCACAAAAAAGGATCACCCTACACCTTGATATGTGTCACTAGCCGATAGTGCTAGATTAAACATACACGATGCACGTACATACACTGCTATGGATTATACACGCATAAGTCATGGTTGTTGCTCACTATGTTACTGTAAATGTGGTACTACACATTCTCTCCTGCAAAGGGAAGCAGGTAACACAAGCGTCACATCTCATCGTGTGACGTTCGACCTCTACATCCTTCCCTCTCACTTCGCAATCAAGAAGCCTTTCATCTTCGGTGATGTCTGCGATGCACCCCCTCGACCGAGCTAACCTTGATTCACGATAATACTTGTTTGATTGTGTAAAAGAGAGTAGAAGTATGAAGGGAGGTGTATGGACAAAGTGCAAGGAGTAGCACGAGAAGGGTGGTCCACATGTTTTGCTCGCAAGAGATTAGTTTTTGAAGTTTCAAACATTTCCTTGTGTGGACATAATGATTGGTGTGACATGTGGTGATGAACCCAATACCTTAGCATTGACCACATTTGACACGTTGCAATCTTGAGTCATGATATAAAATTTCTTCCGTTGCAACGCACAGGCATATTTGCTAGTTTAATTAATCATTGGTTGTACACACATACGTATACGTACGTACGCAGCTTAATTGACCCGGCCACCTTTGACGCACACACCACGGCACCACGCACCGAACTTTTCCAAGCCGGTCCCACTTATTAGCTAGATTTCCATGGTAAGAAAATAACAAAAATTGTAGTAATGCAAGCTAGCACAAGTGTAAGTGCCAACAATTGGGATTGGGACGAAAAGAATGGCGTCTGCTGTAGTGTATAAATACGATGTAGGTCATTTTATTTCAAGAGAGTCGACTGTCATAATTGGTTACTGTGGCGGGATTTACACCTCATTTCGCCAGTCTGAATCCCCAATGCACATATTTTTTTGCTTTTTTGGTGAGGGAAACACATATTTTTTTTGCTGATTTTGCAATAAAAAGAAACTCAAGTAGGCCCAGCCCCATGAGAAAAGATCGTTCGCTAAGGCCTGTTGGTAGAAGGAACGACGTACGGAAGTTGTGACTGGACATAGGAAACGCCGCCGATCCTATTTGACACTTGTGAGCATCAAAACGCCGTGGCTTTGCTGAAGGTGGCGTTTAGACGGCTAACTTTTTCTAACCTTTCAATTCTTTTTCTTTTTTGTCTTATTTTTTCCTTTCTTTTTTTATGTTTTTCATAAATTTGAATTTGTCAAAAATGATCATAATTCAAATTTTCAATTTATTAGAAAATGTTCGCTTCTTTTCAAAAAAGATCAAAATTCCAAAATTATTTCATGTTTTCAAAAAAATTCACGTAATTAAAAAAATCACAAAAAAGGATCACCCTACACCTGAAAATTCTGCGCTTTATATAACAAATGTTCATCATTTATAGGAATTTGTTATGTGTGCATTTTTAAAAATCACCATATATTAAAAATTGTTCACTGTATACTAAAAAAACTCCATTGCCTATTTCTAAATTCACTTTTTTAAATAATTCTTCAAATTTTTACAAAAATGTTTGGAATTTTGTTGCCCGTAAAAATAATACATTAAAAAATTCACCGTATACGAAATACATGTTCAGTGTACATTTATACATCGCGCTGCTTGTTGTCACAAAAAAACATGTGGTTGGGTCGCTACTACATTCATTTGAAATAGGGGCGTACCATGTTTGATCCTCCCTAGCGCACAATCTGTTGTCTGTTTTTCAAAAACAAAAAAATAGGAACGTTCAGTCTATATTCTCAAGCGGGCGCTAACTTAGTCACCCACGAGCATTTGGTCTAGTGGCTACCGTGACCCGCCGGCAATCGTGAGATCCCGTGTTCCGTGTTCGATCCTCCCGTTGCCCGTAATTTTTGGCTGCCTTTCCAAAATAGATAAAAAAAACTCAGGAACGTACGGAATTTGTAACTTGACGTACGAAATCTAGGCTAAACCAAAAATTGTGGAGAAACGATCGTCCCTTTAATATTAGGTATAGATATAGATATAGATTAGAAAAAAGTAAAAGTAAAGATAAAGATTACTTAGGGTGATTTATTCTATTTTTTATGCAGCTTGTAGCGCATGGGATGACGTACGAATCGTAGCATCGAATCAAGGATATAACGTACAAAAAATATTACTGACGGAAACCCTCAAATAAAAAATATTACGGACAGACTCTGCATTTATTTATTTCTGTCAAGACTTGCTACTTGCTACGCAATAAGAATTCCGCTTCCTTTGATGAAGGAAACAACTCTCCCTGGGTCAGTTGGCTAGTTCGTTTTGAGCTCAATCCTTGCCACCACGGTTCGAGTCTCAGCTATTGCAATTTTTTTTTAAACAACAACAAATAAGCAAACGGACGACGGACGAAAACTCAGCTTGGACCATAAAAAGTGGAGAAACTATCCTCCCTTTAATATTAGGTATAGATATAGATATAGATATAGATTAGTAGTTACCTAGGTTAGCTATACTATATATACGTACGGGTACCGCTGTAATATTGTACCGAACCAGATCAAAGTAATAACAAGTACAGGACCAACACGGCCCTGTAGCCATCATATCTCGTGTTCTCGTCGAGTCGCTTAGCTGTTTAGATCGTGCAGTCAAGCCGGCGGCTCGTGAGTTTGTACGTGCATAAGATAGCCTCGAGAGGAATTGATCCAGCAGCTAGGCTGCTTGGGTGCTTGGTGTGTACGTGCACTGCCATCGTCTACGTCTCCAACAGGTTAGCTTGGAAAGTACTCGAGCTAGTCTTCTACGTGCGTCTCGCCGGAAAGTACACGGCGGATCGCAACGTTGAGGTCGGGCCTATGTCGACAATTGGTATCAGAGCTTGGTTTATTGGCGTGATTTTCGGAAAGCAATCGAAGGATTATGTCGAGCCTGAGCAAGGAGATCGTTGTGGCGGGAGCGGGAGCGGGAGCACCGATGCCGATGGTGGGGATGTCACAGTTCCCCCAGCTGGATCGAGAGGACTACGCACTATGGGCGATGAACATGGAGGTCGCGATGGAGGGAGCGGAGTTCTGGGAAGCCGTCGACCCCGGCGGCGCCAAGTACGCGAAGGGCGCGGCGAAGTACCGGACGGATCGCCAGGCGTTAACGGCGATTTACTCCGCCATGCCGAAGGATGTGCTGCAACACCTCGTTGGAAAAACTCGGCGAAGGAGGCATGGGAGACTATCAAGATCCTGCACCACGGTCATGGCCGTGTCAAGGAAGCACACCTTCAGTCCCTGATGAGAAGCTACGAGTGCCTGAAGATGGAGGAAAGCGAGACGGTTGATCAGTTTGCCGCCCATCTCAAGACCCTCGTCAACGGCATACGCGGCTATGGTTCAACCCTAGAAGAAGTTGCGATTGTTCGACGATTTTTGCGCGCCGCGCCGGCCCGCTACATCCAGATCGTCACATCGATCGAGCAATGTCTCGTCCTGAAAGCTCTCACAGTTGAGGATCTCGTCGGAAGGTTCAAGGCCCACGACGAGAGAATTCGTCTCTGTTTCGGCGACGTGGAGGCGGGTGAGCACCTAATGCTGACCAAGGCGCAGCGGATTGCCCTGTCAAAAGAACAGCAGGGCGGATCCACGAGCAGCAGCAAGAAGAAGGGGAAGGCGCAGCAGCGCTCGGCGAGAAAGGATTTCGCCGACTCGACGACGAGGATGCGCCTGCACCACCGAGGAGGAAGGTTGGCATCAAGAAAGTGAGGTGTCATAAGTGTAGCCTTCTCGGTCCCTTCAAGGCTGACTGTGAAGAAGCACCGAAGTAGCGGGCACTCATGGCTGAGGAAGGAGACGATGGGGATATGATGCTGGTGTGTGAGCTAGTGGACAAACAAGATCCAGATGATCAAGATCAGCTGGACGCAGGTCCGGTGAGTGCACCCGTATCAGTACACCCAGGCAAAGTCGTGGCGCCAGAACAGCATGACACAAGGCGTGATGGTGTGGTCACGCAAGAAGCGGGCGAAGTCTTGGCGCTAGAAGACCATGACGCAAGGCGTGACGATGTGATCGCGCTAGAAACAGGCGACGACGTGGCGCTAGAAGACCACGACACGGGGCGTGATGGTGTGGTCACGCCAGAAGAATGTGACATGTGGCGAGCTACACTCGGGACAGCTGAGCAAGGCGTAGACAGGACGGACGACCTGGAAAGGCCTACGAGTATTGTGTCCGAGGATGGCAACGCGAGGCGAGAAGATCCACATGTGTTTGTCGCTCTGGACAGTCCATGCGCTCGTCCGTGCTCTGAACCGCTCGCCGACACGCAGATGGCGCGGTGCGTGCTCAAAGGCATGGGCGTGCCGTCCGTGTTCTGGGGAGAAGCGGTGAAGACGGCGGTGCACATCCTGAACCGCTCGCCGACACGCGCTCTGAACGGGATCACACCGTATGAGGCGTGGCATGGACGCCGGCCGAACGTGGGCTACTTCCGCACATTTGGGTGCAGAGTACATGTCAAGCCCGTCGGTCCAGGCGTCAACAAGCTCTCAGTTTGCACAGCGCAAAACGTCTCTGTGTACTTTGTTCTTCGTCTTCCACCTCCGGTTGCGTGAGTGAGCTGCCGATTTGCAACGACAGATCCCAACGGACGAGGGCCAGCAGCTGTAGTGCTCGAAGGTAGCTGCAGCGATGTAGACGTTGCACGGTCTTGTGTTGCTCCGCACGGGCCAGAAGAAGGAGCCGACCACTCCAGTAATATGGGCGGTGGTGGCAACTATAAGCTCCATACATCAGCTCCATCAAAGAGCCTACGTGGAGGCCAAGTGAAAGTGCTAGAAAAAGAGAACTCAATACCACGTGGTAGCCCATTAAGGAGAGAAGGGAAGCAAATCCCAGGAATTTTGCAAGGGGCACTCAGCCCAGAAAGCAGCGTTGGAGGAGGATCAAGTGTGTTCTCTGGAAGCCTTGAATCGCCAGAAACACGAACTTTGGCAAGTTCAGACGCAAGTGTTCCTTCTTCAGTAGCACGAGAACGACGTGTGTTGGACATCTCTCAAGTGGAAGCGTTTCAAATAAATTCGGTGAAAATGAAAAGTAAAGGGCAACTAAGTTTGCACATCGAGGAACCGGAAAATTTTAAAGACGTAAATATGAAAGATTGTTGGCGTCGTGCTATGGATGAAGAGTTGGTATCGATCCGAGACAACAAAATATGGGATCTCGTGGATCTTCCCAACGGACATAGTGTCATAGAGCTCAAGTGGATGCACAAAGTCAAGAATGATGCCGAAGGAAACTTGATGAAGCATAAAGAAAGTCTCGTAGCTAACTCAAGCGTGCAAGAGCAAGGTGTGGACATCAAAGAAGTGTTTGCTCCAGTTGCAAGGATGGACTCGGTGAGGCTACTTATTGCTCTGGCGGCTCAAGAATCTTGGAGGATACATCACATGGATGTGAACTCCGCGTTTTTGACTGGGGAGTTAGAAGAAGAATTTTATGTGAAGCAACCACCGGGGTACATCAAAGAAGGAGAGGGACACAAGGTATTGAAGCTACACAAGGCGTTGTATGGGCTACGGCAAGCTTCTCGGGCATGGAACATCAAGCTTGACTGTACATTGATTTCTCTTGGATTTGAGAAGAGTCCACTAGAGCATACGATGTATAAGCGAGATAACGAAAATGATCATCTCTTAGTGGGCATCTATGTGAATGATCTGTTGATAACTGGAGCTGACGAAGAGGTGATTGCAAACTTCAAGCTACAAATGAAGGAGCTATTCAAGATGACTGATCTAGGGCTCTTGAGTTACTACCTTGGGATCAAGGTACAACAAAAGCCGGAGGAGATCGCATTATGCTAGGAGGCATACGCAAAGAAGGTACTTGAAAGCTGTGGCATCAAAGATTGCGATCCAAGTCATGTTCCGATGAAGCCTCGTATTATACTAGGCAAGAAAAATGAAGCACATGCGGTTGATGCAACGGAGTATAGAAGTGTGGTCCGAAAGTTGAGGTATCTCACGAATACAAGACCGGACTTGGCCTATTCCATTGGCATAGTGAGTTGCTTCATGGAAGCACCCACGACAGAGCATTGGGCAGCTGTGGAACATATACTCAGGTACATCAAAGGGCAACAAACTTCGGTTGTGTCTTTTTGAGAGAGAAGAAGAAGGAGATGGTGGAGCTACTTGGCTATAGTGATAGCGACCTGGAAGGAGATGTGGACGACCGTAAAAGTACCTCGGGTCTGGCATATTTCTTGAGCGGGAACATAGTGACTTGGCTATCACAAAAGCAGAAAGTGGTCGCATTATCCTATCGTGAAGCAGAGTATATTGCAGCTGGAACCGCGGTGTATCAAGCTGTGTGCCTAGCAAGGCTACTCGGTGACTTCACAGGTAAGGAACCAGAACGAGTGGTGCTCAACATTGATGACAAGTCTACAATCTCTCTGTGGAAGAATCCAGTGTGTCACGATAGACACAAGCACATCGATACGAGGTATCGGTACCTACGGGAGTGCGTGGAAGAAAGCAAGATTGACGTCAACTATGTTTGCATCAATGATCAGCTTGCACATATCCTAACCAGGTCTTTGGGACGGCAGAAGTTACCTAGGTTAGCTACTATATATACGTACGGGTACCGCTGTAATATTGTACCGAACCAGATCAAAGTAATAACAAGTACAGGACCGACACGGCCCTATAGCCATCATATCTCGTGTTCTCGTCGAGTCGCTTAGCTGTTTAGATCGTGCAGTCAAGCCGGCGGCTCGTGAGTTTGTACGTGCATAAGCTAGCCTCGAGAGGAATCGATCCAGCAGCTAGGCTGCTTGGTTGCTTGGTGTGTACGTGCACTGCCATCGTCTACGTCTCCAACAGGTTAGCTCGGAAAGTACTCGAGCTAGTCTTCTACGTGCGTCTCGCCGGAAAGTACACGGCGGATCGCAACGTTGAGGTCGGGCCTGTGTCGACATGCGGAAGGCCATCCTCTGCCCATCTACCGGACCGATGCAGTGTCGATCGCTGCTGAGTGGCGTACGTACGTACGGCTTGGAGTGGCGTGTACTAATGGATCTAAATTCGTTGAGGTTCAGAACCCTTAAAGCCAAATATTTTCCAACATGTGACTTCATGAATGCTGAGCTTGGAGCTGCGCCATCACACATTTGGTGATCAAATCTTGAGGGTAGTGACACCATGACACAGGGGCTCATCAGGCGAGTTGGTGACGGGATGTCAATATACATATGACAGAAAAACTGGATACCAAGAGACTTTAATATGCGACCGATAGTCAGCAAAGTCACACATCCACCAAGTCTAGTGGCCGAGCTACTCACACCAAATGCACCATGGGGCAAGGACAAGCTAGTTGAATTTGTTTTTGCCCACTGATGCCCAAGCGATCGCCACAATACCATTACTAGGCAGGTGGACCATTTTTGGTGTTGGACTCCGAGAAGAACGGTATTCAGTGTCCGGTCGGCGTACAGAATGGTTGTGTCTACAAAGCCAAGGCATGAAGCGTGGCTAGATGGACGCACTGATTTGCCAAATTCAGATACAGAAAGGAAGGTCTGGACATGGCTGTGGAAGACCCAAGTGCCATCTAAAATAAAGATATTTTAATGGAGGTTAGCGCAACAATCTCTCCCATCTGGTGATGTATTGCCTCACTGAAATATGTCCACTACATCAAACCTGTGGAATCTGCGGTTCAGAAGATTCTTGGCAACATTCCCTCCTCCACTGTCATATGGCGAGGTGTGTTTGGGCCCTCGAGGAGAGCAGCAGAGAACCGGATGCCAAAAGGTGGCTATTCACATGTATTGACGGACTCCCCATGATGATTTCATAAGGTTGTGGTCACCTTGTGGGCCGTGTGGCAAGCACGTAGGAAAACACTTCACGAACATATCTTTCAGTCGTCCCTTCCAATGCACCACTTGGTGACCAACTATATAAGGAAGCTGGGTGAGTGCACGCCTAAGAAGCGACATCTAGCACCAGTGACCAGACCAGAACGAGTGCGTGCAGTACCCACGGCCGTTCGACATGCAAAAATCAGACTTCACGGTGCAATTTCACGTGGTTTGGATGGTGGCTCGTACAGCGCCATGTGTAGAGATGACAAAAGCAAATACTTGGGAGCTTCAGCTATGGTGTGCACTGGCATAATTGATCCGGCATCACTCGAGGCACTCGCTTGTCGAGAGGCTCTGGACTTGAAATTAACACATGTGATAATAGCATCAGATTGCCAAGAAGTTTGTCACGAACATTGACAAAGGCGGGACGATTATATGCGAACCGTTAGAGAGATCAAAGTGACTGCTAATCAATTCACAGTATGCTCTTTCATCTTCGAGGGACGTGATTCTAATATTGAGGGACATATACTCGCTAAGCATACTTTGGGACTTTTTTTTGGACGCCATATATGACTCTTTGATACTCCGTACCTAAATTGCATCCCAGTATATTGGACTATGATCAGTAAATAAAGTGAGTTTAGACTATAAAATAATGCAAGCCTTGCTTTGTCTGTTTTTCTTTTCTTTGAGCGGATGTTGCTTGGTCTGTTTTTTTTTCTCGAGTCAGTCTTTCGTTGTCTGGTGCACGAACCATGCAAAACGGCCCATACCGGCCCAGCCCACCATTAGGATATCTGGCCCAGGTTGTGGCTACCACTTGTGAAGCATCTTAACCAGTTTTGAGAGGTATGGCTTTGCAGAGGAGTGGATTAGGATGATTATGCGATGTGTTACGACAGCCTGCTTCTCAGTCAAGCTGAATGGTGGATTCTCTAGGAGCTTTAGGCCATCGAGAGGCCTTCGACAGGGGGATCCCCTCTCCCCTTACCTGTTTCTCTTTTGTGCAGATGGTTTTTCAGTGCTCTTGCAAGAGGCTCAAAGACAAAATCAGATTAAGGGAGTATGTTTTGGGAGCACTGGCCCCCATATAACTCACCTACTTTTCGCGGACAATAGTGTGGTTTTCCTTGAAGGAACAAATGACAGTCTACAAGCTCTTAAGGATATTCTGGTTATGTATGAGGCGGCTTCTGGTCAGAAAGTTAACCTACAAAAATCTTCTATTTTCTTTGGGAAGGGATGCAATGAAGAGGACAAGGGACCTTTGAAGCAAGCCATAGGAATTGAGTCTGAGGCGCTGAGTGAGAGATATTTGGGACTGCCAACTGTGGTTGGCAGGTCCAAGGAGGGTGCTTTCAAATACGTGAAAGAGAGTGCAGCAGGGAAAACCTCAGGTTGGAAGGGGCAAGGATTATCAAAAGCTGCACGTGAGGTATTGGTTAAGTCTGGGCTCCAATCAACACCGACATTCACCATGAGTTGCTTTCAGCTCTCCAAGAAGATGTGCCGGAATCTGACTACAATCTCGTCGAAATTCTGGTGGGGCGAAACAAATGGTGAGAAGAAGGTTAATTGGATTGCCTGGGACAAGATGTGCATGGCAAAGAGAGAGGGTGGTATGGGTTTCATGAATTTTGAGGCGTTCAATCAAGCCCTGCTAGCTAAGCAAGCATGGCTCCTCCTCCAGAACCCTTCCTCGCTTTGTGCGCGTGTACTGAAGGCAAGGTACTTTGCAGATCATTGCATTATGACAACAACATGCCCGAGTAGAGCTTCATATACTTTTAAGAGTATACTACATGGACGGGATTTACTTAGAGAAGGGATGGTTTGGAGGATAGGAAATGGGGAGTCTATTAAAATCCACCATGACAACTGGATCCCTAGGAAGGGAAGTTTGACTCCTCTTGGGCAGCTGTATATCCCAGGTATGACATGGGTTAGTGATCTCTTCTCACAGGAGGGAGATGCGTGGGATCCCGTCAAGCCTGAGGCAATGTTCTCGGAGTCAGATACATACGATATAAAACAGATTCCCATTGGGGGGCCGAACACCCAAGATTTCCTGGCGTGGAACTACTCCAAGAACGGCCAGTTTTCCGTGCGATCTGCATATCACCTGTGTATGTCCATCAACCATGCGAGGGGCGGATGGCCGGAGCCTTCGTCCAATGCGGTGACACACAAAAACTGGCTGGCGCTATGGAACACAAATGCTCCTGGGAAGGCGAAAATTCATATGTGGAGGCTAATCCGCAATAGTTTGGCTGTAGGTTTTGAATTGCATAGGAGAAGGATCAAACCGGGCGTCTTTTTCCCAGCGTGTGGAAGAGAGGAGACTCTTCTCCACCGGTTCTGGACATGTGCACACTCAATGCTGTTTTGGAAGTTCTTAAGCTCAGACAACGGGGTTCCGGTGGCGATCCCACCGGTGTCAGACGGATCCCAGCGCCAGCTAGCTTCCTGGCTGTTGCAATGGTTTGGCGGGGCAAGGGAACCTGAGAAGGAGCTTACGATCCAAGCAGTCTACGGGCTCTGGATAGCAAGAAACGAAGCAAGGGATGGCAAACGTATCGTCGATGCGTGAGACGTGGCGCAAACTGTTTCCGCTCATGTGCAGGAATGGGCGCTGGTGAATGCGAGACAACCGAGAGTACCACCACGGACACTGGTCGTCAGGTGGACACCACCAGCCGAGGGCTGGATCATGTTGAACTCGGATGGGGCGCTGGCCAAGAACAAAGGACGAGGAAGTGGAGGAGTGGTCATGCGAGACCACGCTGTTGCTTTTAGAGGAGCTGCGAGCTGCGTTTTCAAGGGAGTGGATGACCCTGAACTGGCGGAGATCCTCGCTTGTCGCAAGGCGGTGCAGATGGCGATCCACCAAGGAATGCAGCGGATCCACCTTGAGGTTGACAACCAAAATGTGGCTCCTATGCTAAATGAGGAGCAACGCAACTTGTCGGTGGCTGGGGCGATCATCCAGGAGATCAAGCTACTCATGCGCACAAGGCAAGACTTCAAGGTGTCATGGGTGAGAAGAACAGGGAACAGAGCAACACATCTGCTTGCTCGAGAGGGTTTAAAATTAGATTCGTGTAAGGAGTGGGGACTGATGCCTCCTGACTGTATTTTTCCTGTTATTTCGGACGAAATCCGAGCGATGGGACACTAAATAAAGCAATGAAGTGATTCTAAAAAAAACAGTTTTGAGTGTATCGAATGGCTGACGAAGGCCACGTCGAAGTAATTGAAGACTATAGAGCTTGATAGCACGAGAGGATGCCTAGACTGCCTGCTTGTAATTTCTCAATGAGAGAAATTAGTCGGACGAAAACGCATAAACCCAAGATCCGACGGCTACGAACACTAAGAGCATCTATAGATAGACTTGGCAAATCCGACCTCTCACACGCCCGCGGACGGGCGTCCACGGACACTAACCAGTCACGTCTCAAATAATGCATTCTTCAATCGGACACCTCAAATCCCGTATCTCAAATTCATACAAACTCATGCAACTACTACGTCGATGCGTTACACACATCCTCCGGCTACTCCATCAAATCTAACATGCCATCAGACTACCAAAATATGGCATGTTTGGCTATGGTGAGATGATCCTCGGCTGCCCTTGCCCTTCCCGGAGCCCTTGTCGTCCTTCTCGCCAAAATAATGCTGAAAGACGTAGTACAGATCGAGCTGGATCTGCTCGTCACCGGAGCTGTCCTCGCCGTCGCTGACCTCCTTCTCCTCCTTCAGTGGTAGTCCGGCCATGTCACGGACCGCCCGATTCTGCTCTCGGATGAAGGCGTGTGCATTCCTCCGACGCCGTTTCTTCTAAATGCCGGCGCAGATGGCTTCCTCTTCTATGGCCGCCGCGCCGCCGCATCAACCTCCCTCGCCTCCGTCATATCCTCCGCGATACGGGCCTCAGCGGCCCTTATCATGTCCTTCTTATGGCGGGCAGCCTGTTCCTGGTGGGACTGAAAGTCTGCCGAACCGGTGATGGGGAAGGAGAGATTTTCCAGCCGTCGGGACCGTGATGATCCCGCCCAGAGGACCCAAGCGCCCGTTGAGTCGACGCTGTGGACTCGCGCCAGACAGATCCTGCCTTCGGCCGTGTGTTGTCCTCGCGGGAGCGGCGGAGTGCAATGCGAATCACCATTGCCTCCTCCAATCCGCAGGGGATGACACCCCAGTCGATGGATCCGGACTGGTCGGAGTCAGATCCGCTGCCGTACATGCCGGAGAATGCCGGAGATCACCGGAGGTGATCTTGGGTGGCGGATGGGAGTGGAAGGAAGTGGAATGAAATGACTAGGGCTTGGTCCGGTGAGCGGATGGGGACGAATATATATGAGCTCAGTGAGGGCCGGCACGGGCAAAAAGAGCGTGCCCGGGCACGCCCGGGAGCCCCATATCCGCCCCATATTTGGGCTGGATATGAGGGGTGACGGTCAGTACATGTTGGGGAACGTTGCATGGGAAACAACATTTTTTCCTACGCACACGTGATAATCCCCAAGTGCAAGGAATCATCGTAGCAATTTCCAAAGGTGGAAGTGATAAGTATGGAGTGTCGAACCCACAAGGAGCTAAAGGTAAGATCAATATTCTCTCAAGTCCTATCTGCCACTGATACGACTCTACGTACGCCGAACGTTTGTTTCCAACTAGAAACGAGAAATAAAACTACGTTGTGGGTATGAAGAGAATAGCTTTGCATGAAATCGGAGAACTAAAATATAAAAATAGGTGCTGTTATCATAAAGTTAGAATATATTACAATATATTACAAATAGCGAGTGTGGAATAATGATGGGTCGGTGTGCGGAATTGTCCTAGGCAATTGTTAACAAGATCGGTAATCATTATTGCAATTTTATATGAGGGAGAGGCATAAGCTAACATACTTTCTCTACTTGGATCATATGCACTTATGATTGGAACTCTAGCAAGCATCCGCAACTACTAAAGATCATTAAGGTAAAACCCAACCATAGCATTAAAGCATCAAGTCCCCTTTATCCCATACGCAACAACCTACCTACTCGGGTTTATGCTTCTGTCACTCAAGCAACCCACTATTAGCGAATCATGAACGTATTGCAACACCCTACAGCGGGAATCCTTCACGTGTGCGCGGCACGGAAGGCACCATAGGACAGCACCAAAATAAACATACAACTCAAACCAATCTAGATCACCAATCAACCCATAAGACAAAAGAAATCTACTCAAAACATCATAGGATGGCAACAAATCATTGGATCATAATATATGGCATAAAGCACCATGTTCAATTAGGGGATTACAGCGGGATGCGGGAGAGTGGACCGCTGAAAGGAGATGAGGATGGTGATGGAAAAGGTGATGTTGATGAAGACGATCACTGCGGCGATGGTTCCTGCAATGGCACTCCGGCGCCACCGAGAGAGAGGGGGAGAGGGTCTCCCCCTTGTGCTTCCTCCTCCATGGCCTGCCCCCCTAGGTGGGGAGAGGTTCTCCCTCTGGTCCTTGGCCTCGATGGTGACGATGGCCCCTCCGTCTTCCTCCTCCATGGTCTCCAGTGATGGTGCCCCCCTCCGATAGGGTGCCGGAGAGGGCCAAGATTGATCTTTCGTGGCTACAGAGACTTACGGCGGCGGAACTTCCGATCTCGGTTTCTTTCTGGAGGTTTCTCGATTTATAGGAGTACTTGGCGTTGGAATCAAGTCAGCGGGGTGCACGAGGGGCCCACAAGCTAGGGGGCGCGCCTTAGGGGGGGAGGGGCGCCCCTAGGCTTGTGGCTGCCTCGGGACTCCTCTCTGGTATCTTTTTGCTCTAGTATTTTTTTTATTTTCCAAAAATATTCTCCGTAAATTTTCAGCCCATTCCGAGAACTTTTATTTCTCCACAAAAAAACACCACGGTAGTTCTGCTGAAAACAACGTCAGTCCGGGTTAGTTCTAATGAAATCATACCAAAATCATATAAGATTATTGTAAACATGGCATGAATACTTCATAAATTATAGATACGTTGGAGACGTATCAGCATCCCCAAGCTTAATTCCTGCTCGTCCTTGAGTAGGTAAATGATAAAAGAAATAATTTATGAAGTGTGAATGCTAGCAAGTGCACAAGTTTGATCAATGATAATTCCAATCACTTTTTATAGAATCAATATAAACCATGAACAGTAGCTCATCTCATAAAACTTCTCATGATCAAGTAACAAGCTATTCACATGTTAAAGTATAGACCAGAAAATTTCTTGAAAACTATCAAACCATATTCCTAGTTATTGAACAATTGCAATTCATCTTATTTTTAGGTAGGGTCTATGTAAGAGCTTTGATTTAGCAAATTCCACATACTCAACTATCATATAGTCTTCCATGATTATTGACATTCAAAGCATATTTTTATAACAAATAGCATCCATCGAACAGAGAGAAAGATAGGGGCTTAATGTTTCGCCTCCCAACTTATTTATCATATAGATAATTGTCAACAATAATAATTCATGATCAAATATATTTGTATGGATATATATGTCTAGATCATTCCCCAACACATGACGCTTACCAAGAGAAAAATGCGAAATATAGGAAGTGGTGAAGATCACCATGACTCTTGCATAAAGGTAAGTAATACAAAGTAAAAGATAGGCCCTTCGCAGAGGGAAGCAGAGGTTGTCATGCGCTTTTTGTTTTTGGATGTGCAAACCCTTAATGCAAAGGAACGTCACGTTGTATTGCCCTTTGTGATAGCAACCTTTATTATGCAGTCCGTCGCTTTTATTTCTTTACCATCACAAGTTCGTACAACGCTTATTTTCCCTTGTAATAAAAGATCATACATATTTAGGAGCAATTTTTATTGATTTTTGCACCGATAACAACTTACTTGAAGGATCTTACTCAATCCATAGGTAGGTATAGTGGACTCCCATGGCAAAACTGGTTTAAGAGTGTCTGGATGCACAAGTAGTATTTCTACTTGGTGCGGAAGTTTTGGCTAGTATGAGGTGGAAGCAAGCACCACATGTTGGAGGATCCATAGCAATATAACTTCTATACAAATATACCCAAACATAACTCATTAAGTTGTCTTCCTTGTCCAATTTCAACTAATTTGCTCGAGTTTGAAAATAATTAATGAGCTCACAATCATAGAAGATGTCCAAGATAGTATATTTATAGGTGGAATCTCTCTTCCTTCAATATTCTTTCATGAATTGTTCAAGTGACCAATGCGGTGTTTGCTAACTTTCAATAAATTTTACCACCTATACTTATTATGTGTGAAGTCATTACTCCCCACATGGGATAAGTCTATGAAGCATATTTAATTTTAGATTTATGATATTCAATTCATTCAACCATTTACTCATAGAATATAAGTGAAGCACGAGAGTGAATGACAAACTACTCCAAAAAGATATAAGTAAAGATCAATGCGTAGTCAATTAGTTAAATAGCCATGTGAGGACTCTCTCTCTTACTCAAAATTTCAGATCCAATGCTTTTATTCAAACAGCAAAACAAAATAAAAATAGAACTCCAAGAATAGGACGCATCAAGTGGATGAATGAAAATTTAGGTTCAACATAGGCTAACCGATAATTGTTGACGAAGAGAGATGGGATGCGTAGCATCCCCAAGCTTAGATGCTTGAGACTTCTTGAAATACTTACTTGGGGTGCCTTGGGCATCCCCAAGCTTGAGCTTCTGTATCTCGTTCAATCCTCTCATTTCATGGTTTCACCTATTCTCAAAAACTTCATCCACACAAAACTCGAAAAAAACTCGTGAGAAAGGTTAGTACACATAAGAATAAATCAACACTTCATGTACTGCCAAGACAAGTTGCACAATAATTTTCAAACATCATATACTGTTTACTATCGTTTCCACAATTTATATCTACCAATATAGGCTATGGAAACTAGAGGATAAGTAGATAACAAAACTATGACAGCAATCTGTCCAAACAGAACAGTCTGTAGAAATTTGTAAAACAGTGTACTTCCGTAACTCAAAAAATTATGAAACTTTAGGACATGCTAAATAATTTATATGAAAATACTTTGTAAAAATTTCAGAAACTTTCCACGTTCCAGTAAAATATGAAAATTCAAACACTATAGCAAAAGTTTCTGTTTTTTACACATCACACATCAAACATGCAATGCAAGCATCCTAAGGCAATTCTTGGAAATTTTTATTGAAAAACAAGATTATAAATAGCACCTAACAGAAAATAACAAAATAAAATGACGCTCCAAGAAAAACTCATATTATGTGACGAATAAAAATATAGCTCCAAGTAAGATATACAGATAGTGTTGAAGACGAAAGAGGGGATGCCTTCCGGGGCATCGCCAAGCTTAGGCGCTTGAGTATTCCTTGGATATTACCTTGGGGGTGCCTTGGACATCCCAAAGCTTAGGTTCTTGTCACTCCTTATTCTCCTCATATCGGTGTTGTAGGAGATATGCCCTAGAGGCAATAATAAATGTTATTGATTATCTTCCTGTTCATAATTAGGTTTATGTTCCATGCTATAACTGCTATGGTTCTCGAGTCTACAATAACCACGAGGCTCGGAGGGAGACTCATATACACGTGTGGAATAATAAACGGTAAAATGTATTCCTAGTCTGGCCTCTAAGACTGGCTCAAGTATTGCATGATGATCCTGTTTTCCTGATCATGGGCATGGCTATGCCGGCAATTTTGAGGGCACAATGTTAGAAGAACATTTGTGTTGAATCGACCCGAATTGATGTTATGCTATGAGATACATTCGTCATAAGTTAATGGTTATAACACTGAGATGGTTAACGTTTGCATGATTCCTTAGACCATGAGAGTATCGAGTTTCTTCATGCTTGCTTCATGAACTTTGGGGTTTGTTAAACATCATCCGTAAATGGGTGGCTATTACGGTGGCTTACGGGTTCATGGAAAAGTGTGTCAAGTAACATGATAGCTCAAGATTGGGATTTGCTCCTCTGACGATGGAGAGATATCTCTAGGCCCTCTCGGTGTTACGGTATCCATCATCGTCTGGCCAGACACTTTGTGATCTGATCACGGGGATGCCGGAACACGGGAACGAGAAAAGAGAACAATACCGGCAATGAGATAACTGGCATAGTAGACAAGTTGTTGATCCACGGGGATGCCAACGTGTCTCACCTCGGGTATTTGTAACATATCGCGAAGCAACAGGAATAGCACAAGGCAACTGGAGGTTCGCTCGAATATTCATTCGTGTGGGTATAGGGGTCAATATGGGTGTCCACGGCTCCGATGTTGATCCTTGATCGGAAGGGGTTCCGGGTCATGTCTATGCTTCACCGAACCTATAGGGTCACACGCTTAAGGGTCATCTATCTGTTGAATACTAGACAGGGAGTCTGAGAGAAAATCACCGAAAAAGTTTCGGACACCGGAAAAGTTTCGGACAGCGGAAAAGTTCCGCAGAGAGAACACCGGAACAGTTTCGATGAAACTGAAAAGTTGTTTCAGAGGATACCATAAAGTCAAATTGGTTTTGGCACATGCCTGATAATTCTTGGAGGGTGCCAGAATCATTCTTGAAACTTTCTAGAATTTTCCGGGATGAAAACCGGAAATGTTCCGGAGCTGCCGAAACCGCTTCAGATGCTTTTCGTAGATGAAAATCACTAAACCGGAATTGTTCCAGATTGCGTTGAAAATTATTTTTTGTGGGTACTGGAAATGTTCTAGGACCACATAAATATTTTCAGTTCGACTGGACGCTGAAAAATGTTGTCATGAATAGTGAAAGTGCTTTTTGGGCTACTTTATGGAAAGCCACCTTTTGGGGCTTTGCTCCAAAAGATCTTGGGGATGACATGGATGGATTGGGGCCATTTTTGGGGCCCCACATGGGGGTGTGGCCGGCCACATGGTGGACTCCTTCATGGAGTCCTTCTTGTTCCTTGGTTTCACTTTTATGCCCTTGTGGAAGGACTTCATTCATGTGCATTTTGGGTTTTATTGTAAAACCACCCTACCCCTTGGTTTTCCTATAAATAGGAGGTGAGTGGGCTGCCATCTCTCCAATCCATTCTCACATACACATGCCATTGCAATGATCTGGCTTCTTCTCTCCCTCCCAGCGAAATAGTTTCATAGAGCCGAAAGGCTGTCTGGGTTCCGGCAGGAACTAGTCCTGGACGGCGAAGCCCTGCCGGATAGATGACACCGTATGTGTGCAACTCTGTAGAGAGATCGTAGTTTCGGTCTTAGTTTGAGAGTGCCTCCCGAAGGGCTGTCCGTGTGACCGTCTGAGTTTTGGAGGTCCTCCCGAAGGGCTGTCCGAGTGACAGTCCATGTTTCGGAGGTCCTCCCGAAGGGCTGTCCGCGACAACGTCCGGGGGGCTGTGCGGCCGCCTCCCGGAGGGCTGTCCCAGGGGCGGATGAGGCTATACATCCTCGCGGTTGGGAGGTTGTAAATCCTAGCTGCGGGGATCTGCACCGCCGATCGTCATCGACTCTACTTCCGCTGCGCTACGAGTCGGTAACGAAAAAGATCAAACCATGTATGCAGTCTCCATAGTGGTCCTGGGCTGGTGCGTAGGTCGAATTTTTTTTTTTCTGCTGCGTTACCCTACAGGTGTCTCACCCAAAACTTGAAAACTTCAATCACACAAAACTTAACGGAACTTCGTGAGATGGGTTAGTATGATAAAGAGCAAACCATCCACTTAGGTACTGTCAAATACAAGATCCATAATTGTTCTCGCATAATGTCTACTGTAACTTATCATTTCCACAATTTATATCACTTAATATAAGCCATGGAAATGCTAAAACAAGCAAACTATGCAAACAAGGCAGATTCTGTCAAAAATAGAACAGTCTGTAATGATCTGAACAATGACCATACTTATGCAGCCTAAAAATTCTGAAAAATTAGGACAACCTAGGAAATTTGTATATCAATCATGTGTAAAAAGTTCAGAAGCTTTTGACTCTCTGGTGAATTTATAAAAATTCTGGACTGGCCACCAAAGTTTCTGTTTTTGCACACAATCAAGTCAACTATCAACCACATCATCCCAAAGGCATTACTTGGCACTTTATTGAAAGAAAACATATAAAACATAGTTACTACAGTAGCATAATCATGAGAACGCAAAAAAACAGTAGGGGTAAATATTGGGTTGTCTCCCAACAAGTGCTTTTCTTTAATGCCTTTCTAGCTAGGCATGACAATTTAATGATACACTTCCAAGCCCAATTACGATGGTAATTTTATTCATACTCTAAAAGATATAAGTGAAGTTCATAGAGCATTCTACAAAGCCATACTCAAAAGATTTAAGTGAAGCACATGAAGCATTCTATAAAGCCATACTCAAAAGATATAAGTGAAGCGCATGAAGCATTCTATAAATCAATGAGGGACTAACTCATGCTACAGGGGTGCATAAAAGGAAAAGAAAAACACTAAAGACGCATATCATGTGAACAAAACAAAAACCGAGGTATACCGATAATTGTTGAAGAATAAAGATGGGATGCCTTCCGGGCATCCCCAAGCTTAAATGCTTGAGTCTTCTTGAAATATTTACTTGGGGTGCCTTGGGCATCCCCAAGCTTGAACTCTTGTCTCTCCCTATTCTTCTTATATCGATACCTCCTCAATCTTCGAACACTTAACAAAACCCTCGTGAGATCCGTTAGTATAATAAAGCAAAATACTACTTTAAGTACTGTTGTGAACTCATTCCAAATTCATATTAGCATTATATCTACTGTAGTCCAACTTCACCATGGTTCATACCCCCCGATAGTACCCATGCTTTATTTGGGCGGCCGACTTATGCCAAGTTCATGGCTAGGCCTTGTTATGTTTACTTACAGCTGAAGATGCCTGGTCTGAAAGGAACGATTACAGTGCATGGTGATCGGAAGATTGCTCTTGAGTGTGAGGAAGGCGATGTCGCGTATGCCGAGTCAAGTTGTGCTGAGGCGGAGCTCAAATTTTATAAGGAGAATGTTGATCCGGCAGATATGACCCCGTTGAAGAAGCCCAGCACGGAATCTGAACCGCCCCTTAAGTTTGTGGCAGAAGATACCAAGCTGGTGGATTTTACTCCTGGCGACTCATCATAGCAGTTCACTATTGGGGCCAATATGGATCCCAAATAGGAAAGCGCGCTCATCGAATTCATCCGTGAGAATCCTGACATCTTCGCATGGAAGCCCTCTGACATGCCGGGTGTACCGAGAGAGTTCGCTGAGCACCACCTTAATGTGGATCCTAAGTTTAAACCGGTCAAACAGTTCCTCCGTCGTTTCAATGAGGAGAGGCGTAAGGCTATTGGAGAGGAGGTGGCCCGGCTCTTGGAAGCAGGGTTCATCGTCGAAGTTTTTCACCCGGAGTGGTTAGCTAACCCGATGTTGGTACTCAAGAAGAACGGCACGTGGCGTATGTGTGTGGATTACACCGATCTCAACAAGGCGTGTCCGGCTGATCCTAAGGCAATTCTTTTTGTATTTTTCATTATTTAATTTTTTTTGTATGTTTCACCCACAACTAAAGAAAGCAAAAGGGAAAACAAAATCTACTTAGTGAAGAAAGCAAACAAGCGCACACGAGAATATCAACCCCACGCTATGGCTACCCGGCAACGGCGCCAGAAAAGAGCTTGATAATCCCCAAGTGCAAGGAATCATCATAGGAATTTCCAAAGGTGAAAGTGATAAGTATGGAGTGTCGAACCCACAAGGTGCTAAAGGTAAGATCAATATTCTCTCAAGTCCTATCTGCCACTGATACGACTCTACGTACGCCGAACGTTTGCTTCCAACTAGAAACGAGAAATAAAACTACGTTGTGGGTATGAAGAGAATAGCTTTGCATGAAATCGGAGAACTAAAATATAAAAATAGGTGTTGTTATCATAAAGTTAGAATATATTACAATATATTACAAATAGCGAGTGTGGAATAATGATGGGTCGGTGTGCGGAATTGTCCTAGGCAATTGTTAACAAGATCGGTAATTATTATTGCAATTTTATATGAGGGAGAGGCATAAGCTAACATACTTTCTCTACTTGGATCATATGCACTTATGATTGAAACTCTAGCAAGCATCCGCAACTACTAAAGATCATTAAGGTAAAACCCAACCATAGCATTTAAGGATCAAGCCCCCTTTATCCCATACGCAACAACCTACCTACTCGGGTTTATGCTTCTGTCACTCAAGCAACCCACTATAAGCGAATCATGAACGTATTGCAACACCCTACAGCGGGAATCCTCCACGTGTGCGTGGCACGGAAGGCACCATAGGACAGCACCAAAATAAACATACAACTCAAACCAATCTAGATCATCAATCAACCCATAAGACAAAAGAAATCTACTCAAAACATCATAGGATGGCAACACATCATTGGATAATAATATGTGGCATAAAGCACCATGTTCAAGTAGGGGATTACAGCGGGATGCGGGAGAGTGGACCGCTGAAAGGAGATGAGGATGGTGATGGAGAAGGTCATGTTGATGACGACGATCACTGCGGCGATGGTTCCCCCGATGGCACTCCGGCGCCACCGAGAGAGAGGGGGAGAGGGTCTCCTCCTCCATGGCCTCCCCCCTAGGTGGAGAGAGGTTCTCCCTCTGGTCCTTGGCCTCCATGGTGATGATGGCCCCTCCGTCTTCCTCCTCCATGGTCTTCGGTGATGGTGACCCCCTCCGGCAGGGTGCCGGAGAGGGCCAAGATTGATCTTTCGTGGCTACAGAGACTTACGGCGGCGGAACTTCCGATCTCGGTTTCTTTCTGGAGGTTTCTCGATTTATAGGAGTAATTGGCATTGGAATCAAGTCAGGGGGGTGCTCGAGGGGCCCACAAGCCAGGGGGCGCGCCCTAGGGGGGGCGCCCCCTAGGCTTGTGGCTGCCTCGGGACTCCTCTCCGGTATCTTTTTGTTCCAGTATTTTCTATATTTTCCAAAAATATTCTCGGTAAATTTTCAGCCCATTCCGAGAACTTTTATTTCTGCACAAAAACAACACCACAGTAGTTATGCTGAAAACAGCGTCAGTCCGGGTTAGTTCTAATCAAATCATACCAAAATCATATAAAATTATTGTAAACATGGCATGAATACTTCATAAATTATAGATACGTTGGAGACATATCAACATGCAAGATCTATCCATGGTGATGAGCATCTACGAGAGGGAGAGTGGATCTACGTACCCTTGTAGATCGCTAAGCGGGAAGCGTTAAGAAACGCGGTTGATGTAGTCGAACGTCTTCGCGATCCAAATCGCAAGCCGTCCCGCGATCCAATCACGATCCGTCCCGATCTAGCGCTGAACGGACGGCACCTCCGCGTTCAGCACACGTACAGCTCGATGACGATCTCCGCCTTATTGATCCAGCAAGAGGGAGCGGAGAGGTAGATGAGTTCTCCGCCAGCATAACGGCGTGGTGGCGGTGGTGGTGGAGCTGTCCCGGCAGGGCTTCGCCAAGCACGACCGAGACGATCTAGTGGAGGGAGAGAGAGGCAGCCGTGGCTTTTCAGGTGAGGGGCTACCCTCAAAACCCTCTAGTATATATAGGAGGGAGGGAGGAGGAGGCAGCCCTAGGGTTTCCCCTAGGGGTTCGGCCGAACCTCCACAAGGGGGAGGAGCCCACCTCCCACAAGGGAGTTGGAATCCTAGTAGGACTCCTCCCCACTTGGCCCCTTCCCCACCCCTTGCGCAAGGGCCTCCTAGGGGCTGGCCGGCCAGCCCACCAGGGGCTGGTGCGCCACCTCCTAGGCCCATGTGACCCTTGGGGTGGGTGGGCCCCACTTGGTGGACCCCCCGGAGCCCATTCGTCACTCCCGGTACACTACCAGAAGTGCCCGAAACTTTTCCGGAGACCAAAACGAGACTTCCTATATATCAATCTTTATCTCCGGACCATTCCAAAGCTCCTCGTGACGTCCGGGATCTCATCCGGGACTCCGAACAATCTTTGATCACTACCATACATAACTCAATACTACCGAAACGTCACCGAACGTTAAGTGTGCAGACCCTGCGTGTTCGAGAACTATGTAGACATGACCAAGACACCTCTACGGCCAATAACCAATAGCGGGACCTGGATGCCCATATTGGTTCCTACATATTCTACGAAGATCTTTATCGGTTGAACCTCTATGTCAAGGATTCAGTTAATCCCGTATGATGTTCCCTTTGTTCTTCGGTATGTTACTTACCCGAGATTCGATCGTCGGTATCTCTATACCTAGTTCAATCTCGTTACCGACAAGTCTCTTTACTCGTTCCGTAATACAATATCCCGTGGCTAACACTTTAGTCACTTTGCTTGCAAGGCTTATTGTGATGTTGTATTACCGAGTGGGCCCTGAGATACCTCTCCGTCACACGGAGTAACAAATCCCAGTCTCGATCCATGCCAGCTCAACAGACACCCTTGGAGATACCTGTAGAGCATCTTTATAGTCACCCAGTTACGTTGCGACGTTTGATACACACAAGGTATTCCTCCGGTGTCGGTGAGTTGCATGATCTCATAGTAATAGGAACAGATACTTGACATGCAGAAAACTATAGCGATAAACTGAGACGATCATATGCTACGTTCATAATTTGGGTCTTGTCCATCACATCATTCTCCTGATGATGTGATCCCGTTATCAAATGACATCTCATGTCTATGGCCAGGAAACCTTGACCATCTTTGATCAACGAGCTAGTGTACTAGAGGCATACTAGGGACACAGTGTTGTCTATGTATCCACACATGTATTTGTGTTTCCAATCAATACAATTATAGCATAGATAATAAACGATTATCATGAACAAGGAAATATAATAATAATTACTTTATTATTGCCTCTAGGGCATATTTCCAACAGTACAAGCGTTTGAGGCCCGTTTGAGACGCTCGACTGGGTCGAAATTTCCTGACCGTTCAGTGACCAAGCGGCTTGTCCAGATGTTTGAGACGGGTATGATGGATCTGGTTGTAGATGCTCTAATGGTCTGAGATGACTGGAAAGTTGCAAAGTTATAATGTTGCTAAATTTAGCTAATCGATTGAACAGAAGAGGGGATTGATGAGTACTCTTTCTGGACACAAATTCTGTTTTGTATTTTTGTGGATGCAGATTGGACTTCTTGCGCGTATATTCTTTAGTTTTAGCTTGAGATTATCCGTTGCTAGCTAGAAAAAAAAATACATATTGTTTGGCGGTCCCCATTGTGGGGTATACATACATACATCTTATATTTACTAATTGGATGCACCATACGAGGCTCCACGTTAATCCTAACCAACTAATCAAATTGTCCGTTCAATCTCCAGATTAATTATCTACAACCGTTGGATGATGTGTACCTTAGGAGTCCGAGGCTTTTGACCCACGTACACCTCTTTTAGGAAAAAAATATCTTCCTAATCCTGCCGGCCTAGGATCAACTCCTTAATGTGATCCGTGGAAAGAAAAAAAATCGATCGGAAAAAGGCATAAGGCCATGCCCATCGATCAATTTCTTCACCTGCAGCCGGCCAGCCTCATGGATTCTCCTCCACGCAAGAATTTAAGCAAGCCCCGTTAGAGAAAAAAGAGAATTGCTCTGAGCTATCTCCCCCCTCCTCTCCCCCGCCACTTGCCGTGCACCGTCTTCGTCAGATCTTCTTGATTTGCGTCATGCGAGATGTCCTTCTCTTTGCCCAGGTATTCATGGCCGTCCGTGATTTCATATTAGACTGGCGAACTCTCCACGAGCTGACGGTCCAACTACGTACATGCCCTACAACAATCTAATCCCTGACTTCTTCACTTCTTAAGTATCCATCTCAGGAAAGTCGCAGTTTCCTCGATCTGATTTAGATGTCCTATTTTGTGTAATTTATATGTGTGTTGTTCCTGCATGATGGCCTTGATCTCTGGACTGATATTGGTTGCAATTGAGATGTTCTTCTAGCAATACGAGATGCCAGAGGTTTGTAAAGTTTATGATTTGTGTCTTTTGTTCTTCACGTGTGTCATTAATATATTATGATTAGTGGAGATGCCGAATGAGCCTACCAAAGCCGCAGGTCATGAGATGAACGATTAGGTGCTAGCCAAAATATTAGGCATATGGACGAGCTGTTGGTTCTGCTCAAGGTGAATAATAACGCCAAAACTGATGACGGAACAAATATAATTAAGTCAGCAATCAACAGTTTTCCTAGGTCGTTTGATAATTTTATATATCTTAATCTAATGCAATTGCAGTTCTATGTAAGACGATACCAGGCCAGTTATATTTTGCAAAACCAACAACTAACTAACTAATTAAGCATGTATATAAATATAGCCTTAATTTGTGTGTTTGTGCAACCAGAATATAGCAGATCAGGCGAGGGGTGCTTACAAAGTTACAGAAGATGAAGCAGGAGCTGGCCCTACTGCTGCTCAAGGAGGAATTGGAGGGCGAGTATGTGTGTACATGGAGAAGCTGAAGACAACGAAGGAGGAGTTTGCCATAGGCGCTCACACTCTTTGGGAATCCCTCCTGGCACAAGAACAACCCCATGATCTAGATTATGTTCGCGTAGCCCTATCTTAGCTAATGCATGCAAGCATGGATCGTCCTAGCATGTACGTATATATACTGACAATTGTGTGTGATTGATTAACACTGGTGCAGAACCGGGATTTAGCACCGGTTCGTAAGGCCCTTTAGTGCCGGTTCTGCAACCGGCACTAAAGTGTGGGGACTAAAGGCCCCCCCCCCCCCCTTTAGTACCGGTTCAACACGAACCACCACTAAAGGGCCACCACGTGGCACGAGCCCGCGCCGGGGGCAGGGAGACCTTTAGTACCGGTTGGTAACACCAACCGGTACTAAAGGATTTTTTTTTGAAATAAAGCAAAAACAGGCGGCCTACTGGGCCGGCACGGCCTGCATACGACTAGAAACCCAACCTCTACTTGGGCCAGGATGCAGGCCCGTACGGCCCAGTAGGCCCCACAGGGCAGAAGACTTGCAATAGGCCCACAAAGGCCTGCTTAGAGAGGAGCTCGACACGGTAGCCGCGGCGGGGCTTATAAATCGGTGCGAACTCCTCTCAACTAGCGAGGTGGGACTAAACATTGTGCACTGCGGGTGGCAGCGCACCCCTTTAGTACCGGTTGGTGGCTCCAACCGGTACTAAAGGGGGGGGTCTTTAGTACCGGTTGGAGCCACCAACCCGTACTAAAGGCCACCACCTCTTTAGTACCGGTTCGTGGAACGAACCGGTACTAAAGGTTCGCCACGAACCGGTACTAATGAGCGCCGCCCGGCTAGCCGTTGGAACCGGCACTAATGGTCACATTAGTGCCGGTTCAATTACAAACCGGGACTAATGAGCTTCACATTAGGCCCTTTTTCTACTAGTGTAATTAGCTAAATCCTTGCAAAAAATGTTAATTAGCTAAAAACTGAGACTTTAAAAGGGGAAGTCGTTGGCCAGGCCGTGCTAATGGATCACCAACACCTTCAGAAATCATCACGAGGTCACCGTTACTAAACGACTCATGTTGGTTTTGTACCCCAACTTGCATCCGTCTTGGCAATAGCAACCAAGAGGTAAACGATCAGATGCTTTGGATAAATATACCAGTTGCATTGATCTTTCCTATATGTATATACTCAGCAGAAGTAAATTACAGGCAAACTAGGTTTGGTAAGAGGGGAATTTCAGTCGTAGGCTCATCAAAGTGTACCCTGGAAATCTAGCTGAAAGGGACGGAAGCACATCGCTCACTTCTACGGAAGAAGATGACTACAGTGATGTGAAGTGACCAAAGACTCAAACTATGGTGATCCGGCAGTTTCTGAACATTGTCTACTGAGTTTTCTTGCAAAGGATGATCTCTGTTTTTGTTCTACCCCTTTCACTGTTCTAGCAGTGTTGCTGTAAGTTGATCCATATTATGCTGTTCCGTGTGTTTCCTTCTCAATGAAAAATAAATGGAACCCGGCACGAGGCCCTTTTGATCAAAACAAAGTTATCCTCATGAGTTCATTCAGTGGTATTATTGTATAGCAATCCAGTTAATTCATTATAACTGTATCCGAATGCACATCCATAATTGCTATAGTAGAATGTAGTTGGTAGTCAATTTGTAGAATCTTGCACTACAAACCATATGTACGTGTTCTCTATACTCTTCCAATGAAGAAATTCTGAACATATATCCTTCAAATAGGCACACATCAGTATAGATAAACCACACATTCAGTTAGATTTAATTTTGTTTCATATGCATGAGCTTTCACTTCTTTAATCTTGGTGTGCTATTCGTTATCCTTCTTAGAAGTTTTCTGCACATAGATAAACCTTGCCTCTTTCATTTTAATCTAGCCAAAAATATAGGTTTTTTTATCTTTTTCCCTATTTGTTGCTTCAGAGAGCAGTCTACTAAGTAGTGACCACAGGCTATTTGAGATCGCATTAGGAAAATTTACATTCAAACAAAGCTCCTAAGAGTATTTTTATCGCATAAGTACATTTCTACTCATGTAGTTAATTCTAATGTTGATTTGTAAAATCCTATAGCACACTGGCATCATCAGTACGTTATCTTTTGTTGTTCCAAACAAAATTGAAACATACACATTTTATTTAACAATGGTTTTCCAGCCAGATTAATGCATGATCCCTGACCATATATTTTCCTTGACCTTACTGTGCGACCCCATGAATAGTAAAATTTATATATTGTAATAGTTAGAATAGTCTAGCATTATACAAAATTAATGGTATTCATTCTTTCTGCCAATTTACAGAAGTTCTCATCTTACTAACATTCTAATGATCAACTTCAGTAATACCATTTTCACTATACTTCCTTTGCCATAGGTTGTCCAGCCATTGAAATGTATTTTTATTATTTGTCATGTTGATGATTCAGAATTATAAACCTTCAAATGTCATAAATGATGTTTGTGTGCGGCTGTTTCGTACATGCCAGATTTTCTAAATGTTTCTAATTTTTTCCGGTATTTTGAATTATCTCCTATAAAAAGATCTTGCACTACTGGTGATGCCTCTCGATACCAATACCATTGTTTCCTTACAGGGAAGAGAATCTTAGACATTGCATGCATGTTTCTTTTGTAACTGATTTACTCTTGGGACATTGAACATAATTCGAAACTTAAGTTGTATTGACCAGTATAGTTATTACTTATTTTTGCAAGATATTGACGAGATTCATCAAATAGTTTCTATGTTAGTTGAGCCTTACAAATATTATTTGAGTAATTTCCAGTTATGGAGATCGAGTATTGGTTTCTAATTTTGGTTTGCAGAGTTTAAAAAAAAATGGGTATGGAGTACTTGAATTCACATGCATGCACCAACTAATTTGTTGATTTTACTCTGATCAAAGGCATTTTCTGAAATAAATATTCCACTATAATTCATTTTCATTGTAGTATTCCTATGAAAACTAAAAAAAGTTCATATTTTATGGTTCATGGATCTGTAGTTCTAAATTACGAACCTCTTCAATTACGTTACAAGGAAAGTATATTGCAATCACCATGATGTTTGACCTACATTTACAAATAGACAACACTATTGTGACATGTTTTCATTTTTCGAACATATATAAATCATCAAGTTTTTTCTACACAACATCGCTATCCTTGAAAAATATAAACATGAATTCAAGTACGAAGGTTTACATGAACCCCTACAAACAATCAACATGTGTGTAACAACAACTGGGTTTTGCCAATCATAATAGCAAGGCATATTTGGCTCTGAGTCAGATTCCTATTTATTTACTCTAATATTATTAATGATTTGTAACACAGCCGCTAGCCCGTGCAGGTGCACGGGTTGACGGCTAGTGTATCATAATGGAGACAAAAATCCTGCATAAATTTTATTAACTTCACAACCTACATGTATAAAGTTTATGTATTTTTTTTTGAAGATTGGCTTTTCCTCCGGAGCCGTGAGAAGATACTTTCACGCCTTCGTCATTATATTAAGGATGCCTACTGTCGAGCAGTCCTCACTCCTTCCGATTGGCCAACTCTCAAGCACTCCTCGTTCAAATCCTTTCTTACCTACTCCTTCGTTACAAGGAATGAAAGGCATCAGAAAATTCCTAGTAATGTGGTAAACTATGAAGGCTACTTCATTCACTAGTGTGACTCCGTAATACTTGTGAGATCATGCTACAAACAATTGGTAGTGTACATGATCTTCAAGAATACCGACAGTTGAGCAGAGATGGACAGCAGTGTGGCAGTCTTGTGTTGATGAACACTGTCTCTTCGGTTAATAATCTTTAGGACCTTTAGGAGTTTCTCGTCTACATGTGCCTTTACAGCGTTGTATAGACTATGTCTTTTTTTGGCGCTGTATCATCTTTTTTCGTACTGAATTAACATGCACTTCTACGACATTGGTTGGGAAAAGAAGGAGTCAATTACACCATCGGTGCTTAAACTTGATGAGAAAAGTCGCTTTAGAGTCAAAACTTAGGGTGTACATCGAACTGGTGCCACAACATGATTCTAGGGGGTTTTCCACTAAAATGATTCTAGGGCCTTTTGTAAGAAAAATGATTCTAGGGGGTTTTCCACAAAAATAAATGGAAGTCCAAGGGAATGAATGGCTTCTGAAATATTACTAGTAGCTTGTGCTATATGTGTTTCTTGTTGTTTACTTCCCAATGTCTTCCATACCCACGTAAGAGTAACCACATAACGACCATGTGAATGAATTAGATATATGAGAAAATGTTTAGCTAAGATAAAGGACAGAATGATGCGCAGATAATAGGAACTTCTTGTGCAGTGCCAGAAGAGGCACTGATTATTTGGAAGTATCTATAAAGAGGCAAGGCCGCAAGACATGTCTCAATGTCTTTGTTGAGCCCATGTGACAAAGTTCAATTATCTCTAGTACCCGACAGTGATTCAACGACGATGTCTTAATGTCTTTGTTGAGCCCATGTGACAAAATTCAACTATCTCTAATACCCTACATGTCTCTCCTTCCTTCCCTCCCTCCTCGGCCGCCGCCGGAGGACGCTGCCGGCCTAAAGCGCAGGGGCCGACGGCGGTGCAGGGGGCCTCCCTCTCTCCTGTGCCATGGGGGTGGTGTGGAGCCCCGTGGCGTGAGGAGGCGCGGCTGTTCTGGCCTTGGCGGCACCGCGGGAGTCCCTGCTTTGACCGGCGGCGGCGCGACGGTCGGCTCTGCCTTACGCGGCAATGGTTGCGGGTGCAGCGGCTGACCTTGCCTCGGGCAGCGGTGGCGATCGGATATGCGGCGACGGGACATCTGACCTCAGATCGCAGGCGGCGGCATGGAGGGACTGGTGGACGGGTCGGCGAGATGCGTGGTCTGGCCTCCGGTCAGTTCTGATCTGGTCGGTGCGCCTGCTCGCTCGGCGGCGGCTCAGATCGGTGGCGACCCGTACACACAATGCTAGATTGAGCGTCGTCGTGCGGATCTGGGTGAAAACCTTGATGTCGGCTTCTTGCCAAGACTGACGATGGCAACTCTTGTTTGTGTCGTTACCTTCTTGAAGGCATTGCCTGGAGATGCTCCAGACCTCTATCCGCCACCTCCGGGCAAAACCCTAGATCAGTCGATCGGATGATGGCGGCGCTCTTGTGTCGCTACCCCCTTGGGGGCAGTGGCGGAGCAAGGAATTTGCTATTGGGTATTCTTGTAATTTTTTTTGCAATGCAATATAATTAGCCAACAAATGTGCGGTAAGATAGCAACATCAAGAAGTCCATGACCATATATCGATAATAGTAGAAAATTTTCATTATGGCAATATCTCTAACAGTTAAGAAATATTACAAAACAACAAAGGAAATTACAATATAACTCTACGATCCCCTTTTTGAGTCTTTAACTCACTCGAAGAATTCTCTTGCAACAAATGTAACCAAGCAATTATTCAAATGTTCATCACATAATTTGTTCCTATGTTGATTCTTCACATGGTTCATAGAGGAAAGTACCCTTTCAACAGATTTTGACAAAAAGTTAAATCAGCACATATACATCACAAGAACAAAGTAGCAATCCGTGACATGGATTTATAAAAGAGCTTGTGATCTGTTAAAAGAAGAGGGGAAATTATCTGAAGAAACTTGTTGTGGTAGCAGTACTGGCTGTGGATGGATCTTTTTGGGGCTTCGGGAGGCAGGCAGCCAGGACAACTGGCGCCTATCAGAAATGATTCTCCGAAGGATTGCCGTCGGAGAGACCTCTTTGACCAGTTCAATCGGAGGAGCGGAACTGCGTTACTGGAGGCTTGCCGCCGCACAGACCTGTGTCCTCGGACTGGGACCGGGAGCGATGGAGGGAGAGGGCCGCCTGGGCGCGTGGCTGGCCTCGTTGGCCGGCGCCGCCATCAGGATTTAGGTGGGAATCGGCGAACTGGCCGGCTGGGAAGGTGTGCGACTTGCTCCTTCATGTCGTGTGGAGCGTGGACTGGACCTGTGGATGGCTGGTCGCAGTCGGATGACCGGACGAATGGGCTGCTCTGCCGCTTTGTGCTTGCGGGTGGCCTAGTTAGCTCTGTATAAGCGTGTGTGTGTCTATATATATATATATATATATATAATTTTCTTTTGTCAAAATCTTGGGTATTCCATGGAATTCCCAGCAAGACCCTTGCCTCCGCCACTGCTTGTGGGGCATCATTCTTGGAGGTGTGCATAGGCTCGAGAGACCAGTTTATGGCTTCTGCGGTGGAGCAACGATTCCTATGATGGATCGACGACATGGAGTCTCGGTGGCGTGGTGTTGCAGGGTCTCGGCAACGGATGTGTGTTGATGGACGCGCGTAGGATGGTGACGTCGACAACAGACCTGACAAGGCGGATGCGTCAGTACTTGGTTGAAGATGGATCGATGAAAGATGGTTGTGACGCTCCCTGCAGCATGCACATGCGGTGCCCACTGAGAGTGCGCCGGACGGGTGTTTCACCCAGACCCAACAACGGCTTGATTGGGGTCTCCGGGTCTAGATGTTGTGCTTTGGTATGAGGTCTGGGTATGTGGCCCGGACAATTTGTACCCCTTCATCAAGTGTACAAGAGTAGCGTCAAATATCGTCAAGATGATGGATTCAGACATATTGATGTATTACATTGAAAGGCCTTGTTAAATAATTAATAAAATGATTGTATGCATCATCCTGATGCAGAGGCCGGAGGTCATCCTCCTTCTCAAAAAAAAAAAGAGATTGAGTGACATTTGCTACTCATTTGCTTTAAACCTTTACAAGTGAGTGTTATGCCGCATGGTCATTGGTGGTTGAATCCGGTCGCGGTTCTGATGAAATCTGGCAGCATGCACAACAGTATTTTGTATAACTTTTTCATGGCTTAACTCCTTAACCGCATGCACAACAATATTTTCTACAACTTTTTCATGGATTAACTCCTTAACCGCATGTACAAGGCTCTCCCCGTACTCTGGCGGGCGTTCCTGTGGATGTAGTGTTGCACCATCTTATATGTATAGGATCCATTGCAATTTCTTCTTGACAAGGAGAGACAATAATCCAATGCACTTCAAGGTTTTTCTTGCTTTTCTAATTATCAATTAATTCTTGCAAAAATCTACAAAGGTCACATATATCAGGGTGTCCTGGCCGCGAGCGTTCAAGGGCAAGGCGGTCCGGCAACGGCCGCCGGCGGCATTGTGGCAGCTGCGCTGGTAACACCCTCTCCCCCTATGTTGCTATCCAAAGACAGAGAAAGAGATCGGCCAGGATTCCTCTTCTCCTATGATAATTTCCCTTTTTTTCCCTATAACTCAGATTATCCGTCCAGTATTCCAGTCCGTCAAAGATTACAGTCCAACTCCGATCCCAACAGCCCAACACCGTCGCTCATATATACATCTTCCCGGTAGCAGCTATCCATATTAATTCTTCCCGGTAGAAATTGAAACCGAAGAGCATGAGCTGCAGGGGAAACTCGGCGTCTGCCCTCTTGCCTCCCTTCCTCTACAAGCCAGCCGCCTTCCCCATCCTGCATCCACAGCTAGAGCAGTCCTCTGTGGTCTTGGGCACCACCAGAGGACTCTTATTTCAACACAGCGTGGTAGCTGGTTGTAGACCGCCTGTGTTGCCTCAGGCGATGCAGCTTCCTCGGCACTACTACACCGCCCCATGGCATGGACCCATTCAAGGACGTCTGTCCCACAACATCATCAATCACATTAGTCGACCGCCTGCATTAGCACAAGCGACACTGCTTTCTCGGCGCTACTACACCAACTCATGGCATGGGAAGGTCTTGGCCTCAACTCATGGACATCTGTTCCGCAACATCATCATGCGCAATAGTCGACCGTCTACGTTACCATATCCAGCACTAATTTCTCACCGTTTCTACACTGCAACCTGGCAATGGAAGGACATGGAGTCTATTCGAAGAATCCTTTTTCGAGGCATTACGCCTGTCATCTTTCTCCCTCGGCAGTATTTCAGTGCTCCATGGCAGCAACGACAGATCTTGGGACCCTTCCGAGGACTCTTCTTCGGTCACATTAACCGTGCTGTATGTCGGCCTTGGAAGTACTTCTCGGCCCCATCGAGATCAATGGTCCATTTTGCTCGTACCTACTTTGGGTGTTTCTAGAAGGTCACGGTTGCGGCTGCTTTCATCAACATTATGTGGTCGTTTGTCTATCACACTTACCTTGTTCAAGTCCCATACACCAGCCGCACCTTCTTTTTCAACCTTGAGACCGTGCCATATACCAACCGAACCCACTTTGTCGTTCGCCCTCCCCTAGATGACCATGAGTATGGTGAGACATGTTTTTCTATTGTCAAGAAGAGACATTCCTCCAAGTTTCTTAGCCCGCTCCACCCTGATAGTGTTCGTGTCAATCTTATCACAACACAACTTCTCCGTGCTGTTCAACGCGGCCTTGACATAAAGAGCTGTGATGCGGCCTTGCTTTCTCTCGGTTCTACGAACAAAGGGGTGAGTTTGGCTAATAGACGTGCAACCGAGAGAAAAAAACAGAGCAAGCCACACAGACCACAGCCACAAATAACACACCTTGATGGGATCGATTGGGAGGTGATTGTTGTAAAAAATGATCAGCATGTCGGCGCAGCGGCGTGGCCCAATGGCAAGATTTTAGTGTTCACTGGATTGCTCAAGCATTTGGAGACTGATGCTGAAATTGCTACCGCTCTTTCGCATGAGGTAGGTGTAGTGGGTTAATGGAGTTATCTCTGATTTTGAGTCTTTTTTCAATTATATTCAAAGTTGGTATTGTTGTCCCTTCCCGTAGATTGCGCACGTGGTTGCCAGACATTGGTCAGAGTCAATCATTTACACAAAGTGATTTCCTCTCCCCCTGAAGGTCCACTTCCTAAGAAGGTATATTCACTTATGCTTCTCATGTTTTTGATGGTGATTTTCATAGGCAGAGCTAGTGGTGCTACTTTAAGTGTCATGACACCCAAAGAAAATTTAATTGACACAATAGTTCATATACATTCATAAAAAATCAATATTTATTTCAAATTCTCTAAATTTTAATTTCTCTAGCCATTAAGACATGCCCAAGCCTAACTAGGAAAAAAACATTCATCCTAATTTAATTTTGCAGGTGATGCATTGAAGGGTTTAGATAATTGCAAACCGAGTTGCACAACAGCTCTACATCCCTTTATTTCTGTATAAACTGTTCTAATTCCAACATAGAGGCCTTTCCAAGGCAAGTAGTTATTAACTGAGTAAGTTGTAATTTGTTGGCCATATTCATTAGAACATAAGCCACTGGTACCGTCTGGATGGAATTTGCTGCTTAGCCAAACTCTTTGTTATGTTATGGTGAAGTTTAATATATCCCCTTTATCAGAGTCGTTTTTGGGTGTTTTTTTTACTTGGTCTACAATTCTCTACCTTGTTTTGCATTATCAAACTTATGAGAATATTTCATGTTCGAGGCACTTCTGATGATGTTATCTATGTAGGATGGAGATAGAGGCAGATCACATTGGAATGCTGCTAATGGCTGCTGCTGGTTTCGATCCCCACGTAGCCCCTATGGTCATCGAGAAGCAAGGGAATGACATTTATCATCCTTCGGGGAAGAAAAGAGCACAGTTTTTATCTAAAGCAAAGATCATGGATGAGGCGCTTGAACTGTATAGAGAAGTTATGCTTGGTTAACTTTAGTTTATCTATAGGCCTGCAGTACTAAATTTTTTTAAGAATTGTCTTCCTATGTGTGTTTCATGCCGTCTTGCCTCAGTACATGTGTTAGGCCCTGATTAATAGAATAAAATCACCCCTCTCTATTAATTACTCTGTTTGCAGCAGCTGATTGATTCGTCATCACAGTGGACGATCATGCGGATTTGGTTTTTGTATCAATTTGATCTAGTAGTCAACTAACATTGACTAATTCAGTAATAAATTACTAAATTTGAGAGCTCAGTTAGCTTGGTACTTTGTGTTCATGCCCATAAATATACGCCTGTTTTTCACCATATCAATTTTTGTGAGGGAATGTTCTTGACCTCAGCTAGATTGGCTTTATGTCCCTGACATTACACAACAGTCATATGGGACGTTTATTTGACACTTTTCAACATAGTTTATGATGCATTATAACTACTAGCAATTGTGCCCATGCATTGCACATCGGAGAAACAAATACTCACATATGTGTTTCCGCTTCTCTTGTTCGTCATCGTTGTTGATGGTGGCAACGCTGTCCACCAACGTCGAACGTGATCAATCTCAAGACGACAAACAAGCTTGTTCATCACACTCTGGCACATCATTTTTATGAGTCCCTCCTTGCAACGACTTGTAATTGTTGGGACTTGTAATGATGGTGGGCGACTGGACCCCAGAATCTTGATGCATGTATTGTTCCCACACTCCTGCCCCCTAGTCCATGTCCTAGCAGTGTCGTCGTTGCTCATCGTTGTGACGGCCCCTCCTTTCACTGATTTGTATTACTCGTAACCACTGAAAAAATAGCATGCTATACCGCCGTTAATAGCACACTATAGCGTATAGAAAAATTGTCTCGCTAAATTGATCAGTGTATAATGTCTCGCTAATAGCACGATATAGAGCGCTACAGCACACTAATAGCATATTTTCAAGGGCGACACTATTTTATATAGCGTGCTATTTTTTTCCTTGCTCGTAACTAGTTAAGTCCACATGCGTTGCTATGGGCTTATCATGGGGTAGATTAAATTGACGGATCTTAACACTAAACTCACAAAAAAGAAAGTATCTCAATTCATGTGATCACAATTTACAACCTTTCATACATCTTGTACAACCTCAACCTCATGTGGTTTAGCAACAACCCGTGGAGATGCCTTTTCATGATCTACTAGAAGGGCTGCGTGCACTTTGCTACGCCGTTGATGCTTTTATATTTTCATTTGTAGTATATCTATCTTAAAATATCAGGTGTATTAGTTTGTTGAAAAGTCAAACCTCTTTAAATTTGACCATATTTTTGTAGAAATATGAGTATCCATAATATCAAATTGGATTATTAGATTCATCATGAAATGAATTTTCATATTTTATTATTTAGTATTGTGGTGATCTTGATCAAAGTTTAAAAAAGTTGACTTTTCAATAAACAAATACACATTAGATTTTAGAACGAAGTGAGTATTATGTTTGGTTAGTGGGGAAGATTATGGAGTGTCTTTTCTTTTTTATTCACATAATACGGTGTTCTGGTGGGCTTTTGCGGTGTGATTTTTTGATCTGCTAATAACTTCATACTTATGTGGGGAGAAATTCTGTGTCGGTGGCTGCATGTAATATATTGATGCTACAATATCACATGTTGACGCTATTTTTTTCTAGGTGATGAGAGGGTGCCTAGAATTGGTAAGTATTTATAGGCCGATTGCTTCCAATTGATTTGTAAAATTATTAACCTAGTCAAAATCATGAAAGAAGTCCAATATTTAATTTCTCAATGAAATAAAAGAACATAGTTAATTAAAATAATTGAGTGTGAGATTGTTGACCCAGTTAAAATCCGTGACCCAATTCCAAAGTGGTTACCTCAATCGAATGAGAGGCCTCCAATTCCAGGGAGCTTAGTGATATAGTATATATATGGTGCTACTAATGTACTCAGTCTAATCATCAATTATTATTCCAACACTCACTATGGGAAAAAGGCTTAACCAGGAACCCGCCACTGCTATTTTAAAAACAAGGCGGGTAACAAAAAGAACCCACCACTGGCATCACCATAGCAGTGGCGAGTGGGTATTTTTACCCGTCACAAGTAATATCTTCCAAATTTGGCCATGTGGTGAAAGTTACAAGTGGCAGCGCCAACAAGGCCCGCCATAGGTTTGCACGCAACAGTGGCTGGAAAAAAACTACGCCCGCGGAATTGTCGCTAGTCGATTGATAACTAGACAGATAATTGTCACTACGGTTTTGATGTGTGGGAGAGGCCTCTGCATATTATCCCCTACTAAGAATTTTCTGCACTTATCATTGGAACTGTAAGCAAGCATCCGCAACTTCTAACAAGTTCATTAATGTCTTCAAGCTCCTATAAGCAACTATAATTAAGCAAGCATCCGCAAGTACTAACAAGCATCCGCTCCAAGCTCTTCATGCTGCTCGACTAGGGCCTTGTTGACAACTTTAAGGTCTTCCTTCTGCTCTGGCAGGGCCTCTTTGTTAGCTTCAGAATCTTCATGTTGCTCTACCAGGGCCTCCTTGCTAGGTTCATCCTCTTCTTGCTGATATGCTACTCCCGCTTGACAGCTTCAGTTTCTACTTGTTGATCTTATAGGGCCTTCTTGACGGCAATAGGCTCTTGTTCCTCTGCCAAAGCATTCTTTACTACTTCAGGTTGTTTATAGTGCATCTTCATTGGTCCGATTTCTTCATGATGGCCTCCTACATTTGCACTCCAGCCCTGTACGATTTTTCATGTCCCCTGACTGTACGATTTTTCTTTACTAATTTAGCTTGTGCGTAGCTACACTGAAGCATTTAAGAGTTGGACTTCTGCTTCAGTGAGTTTTGTCTGTGCCCAATTGACTCACGTTAATGTCACTTTGAGTTATTGTCACGTTGTTCCTTATTTATTCCGTGATGATGGTAGCTGATGAGGACCAGGTTCCATACCCATATATCTATACCGAGTTGCTCCTCTAGCTAGCGTTGATCCAAAGACTCAGCCCCAACCATTGCATGTGTTGAGTATATTGATTAGTTAGGAAATATGAGATAGACTAGGATTTGTCCTGCCTTGTCTTGTACTCCAAGTTGGTCACTGTACTCCTATATATATGCCCATGAGGCTCAAGCAATATAACAACTATTCCATCAAATCTCTCTCTCCCTTTCTAACATGGTATCTGCCGCAAGTTCCTAGACCTAGCCGCCGCGCGCCGCCCCCGGGGCGGTCGGCCTCCATGACCGCCGCCGGGGCCGCGCCGCCCGTACCTAGGGTTCGTCCGCCGGTCATGTTGACCGGCTGCCCTAGAGAGTCTTTTTCCCGATCTCTTGATCCGGGTTTTCTCTGTTCCGCCGGTCGCATTGATTGGCGTTTCCTTTTTGGTTTTCCGATCTTAGATCGGTTTGCGTCGCCCGCCGCCGCCGTCGACCACCGCGCCTCTACTTCGACATCGACGCAACCCAGCCTCTACACTCGACCTGGCGGCCTCGTGCAACCCGGCGGCCCCTCAACGCCGCCGTTCGCGCTCCGGCACGCCCGTCGATCTACGCCGGCCGTCATCACCCTGCTCCGATTGGGACTCCTGCACCGCCCTGACCCGTCGGCCTCGCGCAATGCGGCGGCCCATCATAGCCGTCGTTCGCGCGCCGGCCTGCCCGTCGATCTTCACCGTCGCCTCGTCCGGTCGCGCACCGGCTGCCTCGGGCCGGCTGCGTCGGGCCGGCTCCCGGCTCCGTCCTCGCCGGCTGTGTCGGCCTCGCCGACTGCCTCGCGTCGGCCTTGTCGGCTACCTCATGCCGGCCGCTTCGGGCCGGCTGTCGGGCCGCCTGTGTCGCGCCTGCTGCCTCGGACCGGCTGCGTCGGGCCGGCTGCCGGCTCCGGCCGCCACCCCGCCTCCACCGAGCGACGTCCACGACATCGCGGGCGATCGGATTGATCACCCGCTCGCTGCCGCGATCCGCCTCATCTACACCGAGCGACCGACCTGGCCTGTCGGTTGCGCGCGCCTCCGCAGGTCCCGTGAAGACTGTCCCAAGTATAGCGCGCCCCTCCATCGATCGAGCACCGGACTGCCGCTGCGTCGCCCCGTCGGGCCGCAGCGCCGCCGCCCCGTGGCTCTCCCCGCGGCTGCACCAATCCGCGCGCTACCACTGCGTCGCCCCTTCGGGCCGTAGTGTCGCAGCCCGCGGTCTACTGCCGCCCCGAGGCCGTCCGCTCCAGGTCGTACCCGTGGCCGCACCGACCCTCGCGCTGCCGCTGTATCGCCCATCGGGCCGTAGCGAGCATGGCACGCGGTCAATGCCGCCGCCCGAGGTCTTCCTGCCGTCGCCCCGTTCCGCGCGCTACCGCTTCGTCGCCCCTTCGGGGCGTAGCGCCGCGGCGTGCGGTCCACTCCGCCGTCCCCGCGCGTCGACTTCCCGTGGTATGCGTCGCGCTATCTTCCTCGGTGCAGGAACACCATCGTCCGCGCCGGTCTTCGTCACGCTGTCGGGTTCTTCCTCACCTACTTCGAACATCGCCGCCGCGCTCCTAACCAGCCGCCGCCGCCGCTCTTCTTCGGCGCCGCTGCAGCTCGCTCACCCGAGCCGCGCCGCCAGTCCACCCCCTTCTTCTTCGTCTAGCACCAGCTCATCGCCAGCGTCGCCGTCGTCTACCCCGACCACTTCATCTACTCCGACCACCGCGGGCGACATCAGCCCCTCGCCGATTTGCGCCGCAACCGTCGTCGAGTTCTTCTCTGCTAGCCTCCTCGACATGGCGTACAAGTTGTGTGCAGGTTCCCGTCTACGCATGCCTGGTGCTGGCAACACCGACGCGTGCCTTCGTCCCTGATGTGTTCCCAGGTCTGGCAAACCTGGAGCGACGCATCGCCAACATCGACTTCGTCCATCTACGCATGCCCGGTGCTGGCAACACCGATGCGTGCCTTCGTCTATGACGTGTCCCCGGACTTGGCAATTCCGGCGCGACGCGTCTTAACTTCGTCTTCTTCCTGGCGCACCACTACTTCGACACCACTGCGCCCATGACTAACTCGGCGCCTCCTTGCCCCCGCGGCTCCATGGCGACTTCCTCGACACCGGCTACCCCGACTCGACATCGACCACGGCGTTTTTCGCACGGCTACCTCGACCACGGCTACACCACCCTATGCTCTCGGCTACCTCGACATCGGCACAAAGGGCTACCGCCTTGCTTGAGCAACCTCGTCGGTTTCTACTCCAGCCATGACTTCCGCGATGCATCGACCGTTACGACTGTGGGGGATGACCATCGGCCTACCTTCGGATTCTTCTCCAGTCTCACCGTCTGTGTCGCTACCGTTGTGACTGCGGGGGGATGTTGAGTATATTGATTAGTTAGGAAATATGAGATAGACTAGGATTTGTCCTGCCTTGTCTTGTACTCCAAGTTGGTCATTGTACTCCTATATATATGCCCATGAGGCTCAAGCAATACAACAACTATTCCACCAAATCTCTCTCTCCCTTTCAACAGCATGATATCTTACCATTTGCTTCTTAAATGCATGATTACTTCTAGACATGGAAGGCATCAGGATGTTTTCAACGAGATTGCCGAGGAGGGACTTTGCGGTTGCTCATCCATAGGAAACGTTAGGAGTGCCAGGGCATTTATCTACTGATTATATTAGACATGTAAAGCATCAATGTAGAGCCTCACTAAACTTGAGCTCCTCGTCAAACCCTGAAGCCCAGATTCGGCAGTAGACCTGCTCCACATCAAATACTTTGGGTGCATATAAAATTTGTATATCCTATCGATGCCTACTAATTTTGTACTAATAAACGGATTCAAGCTCGTTCCTCCCTAATTTCCGTCTATTTTCATACATAGACGGGTCTTTTCCATCCGTCCTCCAAAGTTTTGTACGTCGTTCATTCAATCAATCTGTTGACTAAATGGTCAGCTCTGTATAGGCTATTAACAAAAACATGAATTCAACCGATCTGTTCATTTGATCAAAACCGAATCAGATTGAAAGAAGCTACCTGGACCATGTTGGGCTTTATCTTCCACCAGGGCACGGCCCAATTAAACCAATATGATGCAGCCTGTCCAGCCTATCTGTTACTCCCTCCGTCCCATAATATAAGAGCGTTTTTATGTAGTGTCAAAAACGCTCTTATATTATTGGACGGAGGGAGTAGATTCTAAAACTTCCCTAATAATCCCCTAAAAAACTTCCTTGAAAATTTTATTTCTTTTCTTTTTGAACCATGAAAAAGATATTTCTGAAATTACACGTGTGTATGTTCGAAACTACTACAGTCCATGTCGTTTTGCACTTGGGGTGCATGCACGTTCCTGTGTATATATACACATAGAGCATGATCGCTGGATCTCGCCTCTCTAACCTAGGGTTCTGGCGCCGCATGTAGCAAGCAGCAAGCTGGCAGGGGATTAGCTAGAACGACCTGCTAGCACATCACGACGCCACTGAGCACATCACGACGGACATCGGCAAGTTAAACATCCGTTAGGCTTACAATGGCAAGGACCAGGTGCACACAGCTAGCGGATCAGGTATGACCATTGCTCACATAATTCAATCCCTTATTCATACTCCCCCACCATAATTTTCTTCGGTTGTAAAATGTCTTACACGTCCCAGATGCTAAAATCTTCTATCTGGTCATAGACTCGCTTGTGACAATAATATTTTTCTCGAAATTCACTCTTACTCTTTTTGTTATCACAAGGATCGAGCTACGAGGAAGGTTCTGCATCAAGGTCCCAGTGATAGGGGTTGTACCCTATGCCCAGCAATAAAGCCATCCAGAAGCATGTCTTCCTCGCTTCCATTTCCAGCCGAGAGAGGTGCACCGCTGGCTTGGGCATCCGGCATCTTTATTTGTTGATCATGCTTTTAGACGTCCTCGTGTTCCGTCTACAAGCGAGTCCAATAACAGCACCATCTATGATGCGTGCCAACAGGGCAAGAGCCATCAGCTCCCTTACCCTAAGTCTAGCACTGTGCCATTTCTCTGCTTGAAAAAAAAAATCTCCGATGTCTAGGCACCTGCGTGTCTTTCATCCAGAGGGTTCAGTTTTATGTTAGTTTTATCGATGATTTCTGCAAATTTACGTGGCTTGGCCATGGCCCCCGGTGCGGATGGTGAGTGTGGTGGGATATGCAGCCGCCGCTCGCCTCAATGGCGAGGTGCATCGCATTACGGAGCCCATCGTTCGTGGTCCACTTTCCTCCGCTCTTCCTCCGATCATATTCCACTAAATAAGAAAGAAGTGAAATGAGAATTCACTTCGAGTTATAATATTCCAGAAGTACACATCTCCAGATATTTACATCGTAGAAGCACACCTATCTGACATGAGACATCAAATTGCATAAAGAAAATAAGTTGGTATCCTTAGAGCTCACTATACAAATCATAAAACCGTAAAGTCCCCCAATTTCTCTGCTCCAATGTGCACAAAATATTCAGTTCAGAACGACAGATTCCAACTGGGTCATGTCCTAGTTCGGGCAAGTCTCTTTTATTTTCTTCATTGCCACATCACAGGCATTTATCTTAGTCATATGAGCACGGATATGAGTTATAGAACCAATGTGCACACGTATCAGTTGTAGAACCAATGTGCACACATATCAGTTTGCCATGTACGTGATCTTCTCCGCTGGAACCTGAATGCATACTTCTCAGTTCTCACTGCCTCGTAGCTCTGAACAAAGTACACTTTCTCATCAGAACTCGAATGCATACTTCACTCTAAATTCAGAAAGATGTACTCATAGCAGATTATCAAACACCATGCATGCATCAATTGACACCACACATGCACCCATCAATTACAAGAGCTATTCAACTAATTCTGAAAACTACACAACCTTGAGCGACTATACCAGGGAGCAGAAACATTTATGTGCGCTGCCGGTTGATGCCCGGCTGGAACCTACCAGGGGAAGATCGCTGGTTCTGCCACAGCAGCCACCTGCCGCCGCCATGCCGTTCAGCCCCCATGAGAGACCTGACATGAGTTTGGCGATAAAGATGCGGGGTAGACTCAGGCTACCACCAACGCATACCCTTGCTCCTCGTCGACCTCCGGCCGCGTCCGCCTTGAAGGCACCGACCCCGATCCCTCAACCCTTGTAGCCACACGCGCCTACTGCGGCCGCTGCGGGAGAGAAAGGAGACCCAGGCACGACAATGGGACGGGAGGCGACCCTCCTTCGGATCTAGATCGAGCTGGGTGCACGGGAGGAGGGCTTAACGGAGATTGGAACAGGGGAGATGGGGGCTGCAGTTCCAAGGTGAAGGAACAGGGGAGGTGGTCGAAGGCGAGAGGGTGGCGGTGGGCGAAACCTACTAATCTTGTTCGGGACTGGGAGGGGGTGGTTTTCAGGAACAATAGGAGGTGGGATGAAAATAAGTCTGACGAAAAAACCAAAACGCAGACTATCAAGACCACAATTAGGAATGGAGATTTGTTGATGTATGAAAATATTAATTAATGTGATTGAGTGATTTATGATAAGATTAATTAATTCAGATTTGATCTTTAAGAATTCATTAGAAAGTAATCTTTATTGATTCTTTCACGTAAATATGTTACTAAATATATGATGATGAGAGGAGAGACGAAAAAGAGCAGACGAAAGTGGGAGGGAAGACAAAAAAGTTCTAGAACGGAAGCTACCAAGTCCCCTTTAGGAGTAGAGATTTTGATGATGTATGAAAATAGTAATTAATGTGATTGAGCGACTTATGATAAGATTAATTAATTTAGATTTAGTCTTTAGAGATTAGCCTTGATTCTTTCACGTAAAGACTAAATAACATGCAGGGGGTGGTGGGAGGTGGGACGAAAAAACCCAGTGAGCTATATTATTTGGTACATCACACATCCTACGGCAGTTGCTACATGTTTTTATTCAACACTCGTTTTGGCAGATACACAAACTTATTCTTAGGGCGGCATTCACGACGCACTGCCCTTTGGTAAAGCCCTCCTTTTGACAGGCAGCAAAACATGGACCGTCATCGCATTGATGCTCCTGATAGCTGTCACTCCTTTGCTTGCAGGTCTTGGCTTCCGATCCTACAAAACAACCACCGTGATATGGTGTATGAAAAAAGATGAGGTCCCGCAATGATCCACAAAAGCAAAATAGATGGGTGTGTGTGAGACCTTTTACAGTACATCAAAATAATATGAGCCGTCCATTTTTAGTTATTCAATGGGCTAGATCCATCAATACTACTAGACAAAATCAGTAGTATATATTGTTCAAAGGGTAAAATTGGAAGACACAAAACAAATACCCAAAGTCTAAATCCATTGAGATGCTGGGAATTTTCTTCTCCTACTCCGATCGGACATGATCTATCCAATTTCGACACTGGGCCAGATCCATCTGAGTACTTTCCGGCGGAGATGAGAGATTCAGCGAAGATGATTGCACGTACTCGGCCGAATCCTTGCTGGCTGGTACTTTTGGCCAAGGAAATCACCGTGTACAAACCTCAAAACTACGTAAGCTAGTCCCCCAGATTGATTGATAATATCCAGACGCAGTACGGCAGTAGTACATACCTGAACAACCGATAGTTTTCCGACGATGACGCGTACATATACGTACACAAAAAATTGGCTGCAGCCGGTCCACACAAGCAACGCAGACACACTCACACACGACACCGATCGGTTCTTCCCGGAACACGCCAGCTGGTCAGCATAATCTCGTCGATATGGTTAGGAGTCCACATCGCCTACATCGAAGCAGCCATGGGACGCCGGTGCCGCTGGACGCAGCGCGCGGGGGCAGAGGCGGCAGGGGAGGCGAGCCTCAGAGTCGGATGGAGCTCTAGGAGCGATGACACCGTAGAGACGGCTCCATGGCCTGTTGGTTGCTTCGAGATGCTCTGAAATGTGATCAATTGCTAGAAAGGCGCCGCAGATGACCAACGACGGCAACGGCGAGGCCTTGCAGGCGAGGGATTTTAGAAATTACGAAGACAAAAAGACAAAACTACCCAACTAATAAACGGCTGAGATTATTCTATACTACTCGGTCTTCGAAGTAGTATGATGCACCGTAAAAAATATCGGTGTGTAATGGAGTAACAAGTTGATATATGAATGGCAAAAGCGCAGGTAACGCGTTGAGGATGTGCCTTGTTCTTTCATACGTTTGAAATTTGCTGAGGTCGCTTAATTACCAGGAGCGAAGAGAAGTGGCGTGAGCAGTAGCAAGCATAGCAGGATTGGCACCTTGACAACACCCATGTCTTGGAGAATAAATAGTCACAAGGGTTAGTAGCGTACAATAGATTAGATGATCATCAACATAGGGTACGCCGTGTTTATAGCCTCGGAAGATGGGACAAAAATAAAGGTAGGAGATATGACGGTGATACCATATCTGCTGCAATTATATGACAGGGGATTTGGCATTAATTAATTGCCGATTGATTTTCTGGCATACGCATATGCTGCAATTGTACGCTGGTATTTTAGTGGGATTCAGCATTAGTTAATTGCCGATTGATTTTCTGGCAACTAATGCTAGTAATTACATCCTTTTGTATTTTTGGAAACTAATTCAGGATTTTATTGGGATGCAGAGCCCTTGGGATCGGAAGCCGATAGGCAGCTTCCCATCGTAATCCATGTTGGATTAGTTTTCCCCCAACCGTCTGATAATCCATCCAGAAAACAAGAGACGCGGCCATGGCGATTGCGACGAGTGCAAGGCTCCGTGGGTACATGAGGTCGCGAGCCATCATGGAGGGATGTAGCTAGGGATCATGCCAGTGAGCTTCTTTTGGTGGATTTAACGTGGTTTGAGTGTGAATATTGACTTCTTGGTCACCGATTATTTTTCTATGTACCTGCCATTGTAGAAAATAATAATTAAAACTGACATGCACACGAACATTTTTACGGTACCATTGAATTTTCATCGCCTCCTTCCAGTTTGGGCCGCATGGTGAAGACGCAAAGGTTTAATTGAATAAGGGAAGGCATCCCCTAGTGGAAATCGATGAATAAGATGATAAATTTGTATACAGATTATTTCGGAGAAATTTGGAGATAAGTCAGGAGGGATCCCATATTTCATGAACTTGGCAAACGACATCTTTAACCTTATTTTGTGAAAAGGGATCAGTGTGTATGGTTTTTCCTTCTTGGGATTTTTGCATTTTGTTATGCACATCATCTTCCTCCATAGAGAAGAAGTTGGTTACCAGTGAATCGAACAATCCCTTATAGTAATTAGTCATGACGTTTTAAGTTGATATGCACCAACAAAATAATCACATCCTCATATAGTAGCTGGAATATAATCTTTCCCTATGTTGGCCAAATGGTATCTAATGAATTATGTCCCTGATGGACATAATACGATCTCAAACTAAAACCTAGATTCATCAGAATGACATAAGTCATATTTTCTCGAGTCTGGCACTGACAATTATTTCTGATGGAATACTATCGTCCACGGACCAAGGTTTTCATTTTTTAATGGATAATGTTCAACGGGGATGACACTTGCAGTTACTGAGGCTTCTATGACATGTATACTCCTATCCCCACTTCTTATGTGAAGACATAAGCTTGGCTCTGCCTACTATTTGCAAGCAGGACTACCCACCGCTAACACCATCATGAGATACACGTTGATGCCCAAGTCTGGATATGACAAGATGATCAGGGGTACTCCATCAACATGTTGCACCATGTAGACACCCACAACAGATTCAGGGTTATGGATTTGATTGTTGAAACAATCAAGAGGACTGCTGCTGATCAGAAACGATCTGTGGATATGCACTATACATTCAGATGCTCATCAACTCCAAGTTGGAGAAGAATGTATATGCACTTGATCGTCCTCACATGCCACCGCAGCCAGAACTTGAGGATAACGTTGTGGTGATGGATCCATCTCATCCCACTTCAGCTACTGCATAGGCAGAGGCAGAAGCATCCAGAGCCACTAGTGCTCCAGTGCCCAAGACGAAGAGTGATCAAATGACACTTCTCATCAGCAAGATATCAAGGACATTCTGGAAAATCAAGCAAGTCTTGAGAGGATAGTAGAAACCAAGTTTCATGTGCTTGATAACAAGGTGGATGAGCTGACGAAGACAGACACTGAGCTGAAACATTAGGTGGATGCAGTGCCCAGTCCCCACTCTACTGATGATGATAGTCCTCCTCTTAACATGTAACATGTAATCCAACTTGTTATAGATGGTCATTAAACATGTAACAAGGAAGAACGACATGTAACAAGAAATTTTTCAAATGAATTTTAAATTCTAATTTTTCCAACTTGTTATAGATGGTCATTAAACATGTAATCCTGAAACATACGTCTAGCGTACTAGCATTGCCGTTGTGTCCATTATAATCACCCATGTTGTCCTATTTTTTGGAGTAAATAAACTGTGATCGTTTACATTAAAAACTTCCAAAAGATTTTTTTTTTGCTTGGTAAGTATCTTTACTGTAAGTGGCCGAGAAGCACGGTTTACCAGGCGTAACTAACCAAAACCTGCTTTTGACCCAGTATGTGTGCTAACTAATAATGGCAGAAATGTACCGTGAACACCCATATATAGACTCGTAGCTCCTCCTCTTGCACACCAACCAATTAACCTAGTTTTGCCCAGCATTCCCATGTTTGGTCTGTGTGGTTCTGACCCAAACAAGCAACCCTCGTATGTTTGCCTGTCTATCACCTGTAGAAATGGAAGGTTTTGGAAATTTGACAACAGTATATATGGCCCAGCTAAGACAACCAACTGGAAACCTGGTACTTGACATATGCGTTATGTATCTACTGGGTGTAGATTTTGAACGGTCTAGCCCGTAGCCTTCCTGGAATATGTGCTTTGCTCTTTCGCCACATATAAATGCAGTTTATACGACTGACCCTCTATGTTATTAGTTAAACAAGTACCTTTTTTTACAGATAAGGAATCACGCTCGACTTTATAAGTAAATCCATCAATGGTAATAAGGAGTCACACCAAAGTAAGTTAAGGGTTACAATATTTATTATAACAGGGCACGCAGGCCATGTAAAATGACACGTGGGGTATAGGACGAGAAAAATACAGTGCATGTAAGAGCGATGTCTGACTAGGTTGAAGGAGGGTGTTGGCCATGAAATGGATGTCTACGATAAGTGAGTCGGAGGTAGTGACGTCCACCTCCTTAACGAGTGGCTTCTGCAGCTGTAAAAGAGCAGAGAATTTCAATAGGCAGCCAATAGGTTTGCGGAGAAAGGTGTGTTCGATGGTAAACTTTCTACGAGAAAAGTGCGCCTCTCAATTTCTCATAGAAATGGAAGGTGTTGGAAATTTCTCAACCGTATATTGTCCAACTAAGACAACCACACGAAAATGTGGAAGTTCACATTTCCCTTCTTTATCTACCAGAAGGGGTGTTGTGCTAACCAAAGAAGACCTCACGTGTTGTAACTCGCAAGGAAGCAAGAAATGTAGATTTTGTAATCATGATGAGGCAATTTAACACATATTCTTTCAGTGCAAGTTTCAGCGCTCTATGTGGCCGATCATCCAAATACTTTGCAATTTATATCTACCCATAAGGGTTGGTAATATTTTTGGTCATTGGTTGGATGATATCCTATATAGATTCAAAACGCTAATAAGGGTGGGAGGGTATAACGTATTATGATCGCTTTAGGTATGCATAAGTGATTTGGTTTTTAATAGCATAAACCCTTCTCATTTGCAAGTTATTTTCATGCATTCGCTTTGTACGTGGTTTACGGTACATCAAATGAAGTACCTACCTATGTGCAAGACGATGTGTATGCGGTTGGAACAACTGGCCAGGGAGATTTTTACCAAACAGAATGATAGCATAATCTCCTGTTGTGTCAATTACCATCTCCTTCGATATAGAAATAGTGTCGCTCTTAGATGACTCTATCATCCTTATGTCAGGTTTTTATTTATCATCTTTTGTCAGAATATCAGATTTTGGCTGTGTGCATCTTCATTATGCAGGGGCTGAATGTTGGTCATAATGCTTTATATCTGCTTGATGCTACATTTAAAATTAATAAAAGCGTGATTCATCGAAAAATATACGGGGAGCTGATGTTTTACGGTCTAGCCCGTAGCCTTGGTGGAAAATGTGCTTGGATCTATACCCACATATAAATGCAGTTTATACAGGTGCATGCTATTTGTTAGCTAAGCAAGCACCTGATGTAATCTGAACTTGTTCATAGCTACCTCCCAGATAAGAGTTGATGATCTACTCTACCAGCAGCGCATGTCATGTGCTAACAAGATAACCCCAACATCGCATCGTTTATTTGTACGTGCTTACATTAAATATTATAACCTGTGATACATATTAATTATTCCATGATGCAAACATACATGCCTGCTCTCTGCGGCAAAAATAAGAAGAAAAGAGGAAATATGAACTATAAATCACACATAAAACATTGCTGCAGCACCAGCCACCAGCAGAGGCGCGAAGCCATTTCCGGTCGCCACCCTCCTCAGCCTCAATCTTGCTGTGGGCGCCGAGTTGAAGAAGAGCGGCCCGTTATTATAGCCAGGACCGCCGTTGTACCCAAAGCCTCCGCAGCATCAGCCAAAGAAGCCCTGGTCTCCGTTGAACCCGCCGAGGCCACCGCCCGGCACCGTCTGCCCGCCGTACCCACCGCCGAAGCCGAGGCCTTCTGCGCTGGGAAGTGTCTCCAGCACCGGCACGGGCAGCGGGATCTTCTTGGACGCCATGGCCATTGCTGGCGTCACCGGTATGGCTGCGGGTGTGGCAGCTGGTGAACCCAACGGCACACCTGTGACAGTTAGGACGGGTACGTTGTCTCCGCTCACCGCTGCCGTGGTCATCGGCGGCACCGTCGCGTCCACAGAGCAGGGCGGAGATGAGCAGATCCACGACGCGGCCATGACGATTGTGAGGCTCCGTGGGTACATGAGGTTGCGAGCCATCGTGGAGGGATGTAGGTTGGCGACGGACAAGAAGATGCTAGTGTACCGATGATTTATGAAGTGATGTTGGTGGAAAAAATAGGAGAGAAAACAGTACTACGTGGGGAGATAGGCGACTCCATCTAACATGCGCGGTGCATTGGACGATCGACAATGACGATCGACAAAGCCAAGGCCCAACCAAGCCCTTAAAGTTGATAGGCACTCTGCCATGGATCAGGCACAGGAGCGAGCTAAGCTTGGGACCTGCCTAAAAATGACCTAGATTTAGTTAAAAACTAACAATACTTTTCAAATCTCACAAACCGCCCCTCTAGGCCAGAGTTCATCTATTTAGGCAAGAACCAGGCAACGTTTAGGGTGGCCAGGCCCCCACTATGCTCCTGCCTACACAACTACTGCCTCGTTTGAAGGCAAGTAGGCTTGGGCCGTTGCCGCTCAAACTGACTTGCTTGGCTGGCAGCCACATGCCACGCCAGATATTACTCCAGTTCATTTTGCCATGTCCCATGTCCAGCTAAGACGCCACCCAGTATTAATTAACCTCGTCCATGAATAATGCATTGCTCATTTGGATCTCCCGGCTTGCAGTGCACATGCTGCGGGCAGGGGTATGTGATTGGTTTCTTATGTATTGCGATGTTCCAATCCTACAAACAACCACCATAATATGGTGTATATAGGAAAAAACATCAGGTCCTCCAATGATCCATAAAAGCAAAATAGATGGATGTGTTATGGAGTAAGTAGTTCATATATGAATGGCAAATGCACAGATAATGCATTGAGGATGTGCCTTGTTCTCCATAGTATGAATGGCAAATGCACAGATAATGCATTGAGGATGTGCCTTGTTCTTCATACGTAAGAAGTTCATATATTTATTTTTCAAGATTTCAAGAAAATGAGAGTGGTGGTGTATCTCGATGATGCAGTAAAATGTGGTCATCGCCATTGAAGATTATGTTTTTTTTTCTCCCGTTGCAACACACGGGCCTTTTTGCTAGTGTGTGTGTGTGTAGAGAGAGAGAGAGAAAATACAGATAAGACGTAAGGAATGTTTGGAAAAGCCTCAACTTCTGCTATTGATGGTCGTCAACTCAGTGTACTACTGAGCTATATTATTTGGTACATCACACATCCTATGGCAGTTGCTACATGTTTTTATTCAACATTCGTTTTGGCAGGTACACGAACTTATTCCTATGCCCATCAAGACGCAACGCCCTTTGGTAAAGCCCTCCTTTTGACAGGCAGCAAACCATGGACCGTTATAGCATGGATGCTCCTGATAGCTCCCGCTCCTTTCTTCGCAGGTATTCCCTTCCAATCCTACAAAACAACCATCAAAATGTGGTGTATGAAAAAATATCAGGTCCTCCAATGATCCACAAAAGCAAAATAGATGGATGTGTAATGGAGTAAGAAGTTCATATATATATATGAATGGCAAATGCACAGATAATGCATTGAGGATGTGCAAATTTGGACAATAGATGGGTGGTCCCTTACAACCCTTCTCTGCTTATGCGGTACAACTGCCACATTAATGTGGAAGTATGCTCGAGCATCAAGGTAGTCAAGTATTTGTTCAAGTACATTTATAAAGGGCATGACCGGGCATCCTTTGCATTCGAGCGGGATATAATCAATGATGGTGGAATCATCAATGAAATCCGATAATATAGGGATGCACGCTATGTATGTCCTCCAGAGCCTATATACATGATTTTCAGTTTTAAAATGTTTGGTGTCAGTCCATCTGTGCTGCAGCTCCAGCTTCATTTACCGAACATGCATACAATTGCATTTAAATCTTGTGAAAATCTAGAAGATGTTGTCGCTCGACTATCTTCATCCAGGTCCATGCTTACCGAGTAATTTGAGATGAACCGAACAAGGCCTCAAGCACGTAAATGGTTGTACAGAGAGTTTCCAGAGCATTATAGATGGATAACTGGAAATAAGAAGTGGCAGAACAGAAAAAATAAGAGACCACAGATTGGAAGACTTGTGTATGCACACCCTGCTGAAGGAGAGAGGTACTACTTGCGTGTGCTGCTAAGTCATGTTCGAGGTGCCACTTCATTTGATGATTTAAAAACAGTAAATGGCAGGTCATGCAGTTCCTTCAGGGAGGCATGTGAGCACTTAGGCCTAATTGAGCACGACATGACTCTTGATGAGTGCATGACAGAGGCAGCCACATTTCAGATGCCTTGTGCCCTAAGACGGTTGTTCGCGACTATAATGGTGTTTTGCGAGGCAACAGAAATCCGACAAATGTGGGAGAAACATCTACCATCAATGTGCGAGGATTACCGTCGTAATCAATCCAATGAGGCAACACTTGAACAGATGGTCCTTAGAGATATTAGGGATATGCTGCAATCCATGGAAAAGGATATTAAAAGCTATGGACTTCCGGATCTGGTTGAGACCGAAGGTTCTTATGACGGTCAGTACAGGGAGGTAAGAGAGGAGAGGCAAATCACCGCAGACAAAGAACATCTAGATCTATTTAGCAGTTTGAATAGTGAGCAGCTAGCTGGCTTCAATGACATAATGGATCATGTGATGAACAAAAAAAGCCAGATATTCTTTGTTGATGGTCCAGGAGGCACCGGGAAGACCTACCTGTACAAGGCATTGCTTGCAAAGGTGCGTTCCATGGGCCAAATAGCAATCGCAACTGCTACATCTGGTATTGCAGCGTCGATAATGCCCGAAGGACGGACTGCGCACTCCCGGTTCAAAATTCCAATCAAGCTCACTGAGAACAGTATGTGTAGTTTCACAAAGCAGAGTGGTACGGCGGAATTGCTTAGACAGGCATCCTTGATAATTTGGGACGAAGTCGCTATAACAAAACGTCAAGCAGTTTAGACGCTTGATAGATCACTACAGGATATAATGGAATGTCCTTTGCCGTTTGGAGGAAAGGTTGTCGTCTTTGGTGGTGATTTCAGGCAAGTCCTTCCCGTTGTGACGCGTGGGACAAGAGCACAGATCACGGATGCTACACTTCTGAGATCCTATCTTTGGGAGAAGACCCGCAAGATACGTCTCACACGCAATATGCAGGCACAGGCTGATCCGTGGTTCTCCGAATACGTCCTAAGGATAGGCAATGGAACTGAAGAGACAATTCACGATGACTATGTTCGTCTCCCTGACGACATTGTGATTGGCTATACCGAAGATGAAAAAGCTATTAACATGCTCATCGAAGATGTCTTCCCATCCTTGCAAGCCAATGCTAGATCGAGAGAGTACATGAGCGCACGTGCTACACTTTCGACCAAGAACGATCATGTTGATAACCTGAATGACAAGATGATCTCCAGGTTTCCAGGCGAAGAAAGGTTATACCATAGTTTTGACTCAATCAAGGATGACTTGCAAAATAATTACACAATTGATTTTTTGAACTCGATCACACCAAATGGCTTGCCCCCGCATGTTTTGAAATTGAAGGTCAACTGCCCAGTCATTCTGCTCCGGAACCTCAACCCTCATAATGGTCTGTGCAATGGAACACGGCTTATGATCAGAGCCTTTCAGGATAATGCAATCGATGCGGAGATTGTTGGTGGTCAGCATGCTGGAAAGAGGTTGTTCATACCTAGTATCGCTATGTCGCCTCGGAGGACATATCACTTCCTTTCAAACTTAAGAGAAAACAGTTCCCCACCCACCTCAGTTTTGCGATGACAATTAACAAGGCACAGGGTCTGACCATCCGAAATGTCGGCATTTACCTTCCCGAGCCAGTATTCTCACATGGTCAGCTTTATGTTGCATTGTCAAGGGGAGTGTCGAGAGAGACGACATGGATTTTGGCCAAGCCAAACAAGGATGTTGATAAATCCGGGAAAAGCACCAAGAACATTGTCTACAGAGATGTTTTGGAGAGATGAGTCAGGTGCATTATTCCATTATTTCTTTGCACCTACTATGTTAGCTTTCAAAAACAACTTCTGAAAGGAGCTCCTTAGAAGTTTATCATTTTTCTAGCCGTGTGTCATGCCATGCACTAATCACTTCATAGTTTTTGCTGATTGAGGTTTGATAAATATACGTGTTCACGACAATTGAGGCTTCGCTGTGGTTATTGGTCTCCAGATGTGCCAACTTGTAAACCTATTTGGAAGAGAAGATGGTGTAATGATGCTACATCATGGTGTCAGATCAGCCGTAATAAGGAACACTTTGTGTTGTATTCTCTACTATCTAAATTTATCCTTCAGCATTCTGTTCTATTAAAGATGTTCTCGAACGCCAAAGTGCGCCGCTCTTTGATATATTTGTAATTAAAACCGCAAGAATCTATGAGATATGCGGAATATATTGAAGTTAAAAGGCGTTATTACTACTGTATTGCACATACGTCGTTCCCAGATCTATAGCACACGAGCTCACATGCTGTCTTTTTTCAGAAAAAAGAAATCAAAAGAATATGGCGTAGAGTATTGAGAAAAGAAGATATGGGCATGCAGATACTAGAATGAATCATGTAACAGGCTAAAATGTTGGATAACAACAGTGGGCGAGAATACCTCTTCCAACATGAATCAAACCAGTTTAAGATATGCCTACTATTCCAATTCCAGCTTCTCCTTCACCTCTTCACTGATCTCCCTCTTGGTTGGCTTGGCCATCACCAACACGTAGCAGGTAGACCTTTCAAATGAAACAGAAATTAAGTTTCTCAAATATTTAAAGGGTGTGCCTTTTATCAATTAGATAGCCCACGGTTACAGAAGGAAGGTGGGCCAAACCCAATATTTCTGCATATAGAATGGGAAACGCTTGTGGCCGGCGTGCCGGCCGAACCGTTCGGCCGGTCGCGCGCGCGACCCGTGCGTGTAGCTGATTAGGCATGCAACTTTTTTCCCGTCTAAATTTGCTGCAACTAGCGTTCAAATTTGCTACAAGCGTTTTCCATTTGCTACATTTGTCCACTAAAAAAGCTGCATATACGTTTGGTTGCAACCCCAGTTTGTCGGATTTTTCGCTACAACCGGTGTTTTTGATTTTTGCTACAACCAGTGTTGAATTGTGCTACAACCGGTCAATTTTTGCTACAACCGTTCACTAAAAAAGCTGCATATACGTTCGTCAGAGTTGCACCCCAAGTTCACCGGATTGTTTTGCTAAAACCCACATTTTATTTTGCTACCACGCATCATCAGCGTCGTTTTTTTGCTACGACCACGTTGATATTTTTTTGCTACAACTATATTTTTGTTGCATCCGTGGCCGAAATTTGCTGCATCATGGCCGAAATTTGCTACATCGAGGATTTTTGCTGCATGGACAGATCTGATGGTCAAACCAGATCCAATCTAACAGATCGGGCGGCCCGCGTGCGGCCGGCCGAAAGTTTCGGCCGGCGCGCCGGCGCAGAGCACTGGCCATATAGAATGTACTACGAAAATAACTAGAATAATTTTGTGTGCGTGGGGTATAAAAAAAAGAGCACAAAATAAGATTGTGGGGCCTCAGATAAATCCGGGATGATAGCAATTTTGAGTCCCCAATTATCACGATAGTAGTTTCCTTTCTCACACGATCTGCCTTATATTGCCTTTTTTTCTAGAGAATCTGCCTTATATTGCCTGATACTATTGCCATCGGCCTCTCCTCCATCCTTCCTCGCGATCTCTCAGCCGCATCCCAGCATACGTCAACAACAAGTCTCTCCACCTCGCCGCACGCCCTGCCCTTGGTGAAGCACCGTCGTCGTTCATGTACGCGCCACCGTCCCCGGTGCCCTATGCTGGTCAATCTCCAACCAGATCCATTACTATTGGGCATGCTATCGACATGGTAAGGACATATTATATCTCTTTTCATCCTATACAAGGTTTACTATCTAAACGTGCTATGCTTGGGTTTTCAGGAGAACATCAACAAGGTAGCAAAGGATGAGGATACAGATAATATGCAGGTTGAAGAGGTGATAAAGAAAGACGAGGATACAAACCCTAAGTCGATAGAGGTGATACAAGCAGAATCTATTATGGAGGATACAGAAAATATGCAGATTGAAGAGGTGATAACAGTACAAAAGGATACAAATCCCGAGTCCGGAAAGGCTACACATTAATCCATTACGGAGGGTCCACAAAACATGCTTTTTGAAGCTGTCATAACCAAGGATGGAGATACAATCCCCGAATCGACAGAAGCGAGTTTTCTTAACACATGTCATTACTGTTCTAATTCTAACGCCACAGATCAGTTTGTAATATTTTAGTACAATATCATATCAGAAAAAAAAACTCTATTATAATATTATATTACCATGTGTTTTAGCTACTGAGCGATGACGAATCAAGTGAAATACTCAACAATAATGAAGTGTAGGAAAATAATTGCACGGAGAGCCCAGGATATACACCTCTTCTTGAAGAAACACATAGCAAAAAGAGAGGCCAAAGATTCTGAACATACACAGGTGACTTTACTTTTCAAACTATATCTCCCAAAATAATTTTAATTGTATTATATCCTACATAGGGATAATTCTCTTAATTTTGTTCTCAGAAATTAACCAGCAATGAAACAAGTCAACAAATGGTGGCAGCTCAGGACAAGGAATTGGCCGAAACACCCGGCACGGAAGGGCCCGAAACTATAGAGGACGAGCTAACAATGCCCGTGCATGTAAAGAAACATATACGACGGCATAACAAGCCTAAGAAGGCAGGAGACTATGTTGTTTCTCCACAAGGCACAGAACAAAACCTTTAATGTCCTTGTACTGCTAAATTATTGTTCTTTTGTTCATTATTATTAAATGTTATCATGGCCATCATGACAGATTATGCCTGCACTGGCGATGATTTGTCCGTCATAGAAACTATTAGATCTGAACCAAGCAAAGAAAGACATTTAGTGAGCATCAACGACGCATTTTTGTAAAAAAGACATTTACTATCTCTTCTATCTCCCGGACAATGGGTTGGCGACGAAGTAAGTATATTAATATTGCATTACGACAATAAGATGCTATTTGATTATGAGTATGTGTCATCTAATATATTATGCATACTTTCAATTGTAGGTCATAGGCGCGTACATAAATTGCATGACTGCTACTGAGCATCTACAAGTAAGGTCAGGTGGAAGTGTGTTCTTAGAGAATCCATGCATCTCTAAGATGATAAAGCTCGGTAACTATCTGCCCTCGGATGACACGGATGCTGCACCAGCATGGGTATTAAAGAGAGCTGAAAAGTATTTCAAAAATGATATGGTTAGTCTTAGTTTACTACATATTTCTATGAATTAGAGCAAGAACGACCAATTCGTCCACATAGAAGTGCAACTAAAATAATCATTTTCTTCAGATATTCATTCCAATAAACATGGACGACATTCACTGCTACCTATGTGTTATAAATGCCAACAAACTATGTGTTCAAGTGCTCGACTCGCTAGGCACATCAATGAACTGCAAGGACCTCAATGATACGGTTAGTACTTAGTCCTATCGCCTCATCTTTTCATAACAAGTTTTTTCTTCTTATTATTTCTCGCTTGTGATGCTTATGATTTTTCCATTTCTTCGTGCAACAGCTAGAAGGACTGGAGGATTTATTCAAATATGCATCCGAGCACATGGAATTAAAATCCGAGAAGTGGACTGATCTAAATGTTACAACATGGAAAAGAGAAGAACATATTAAGAACAGACCTCAGACGGATGGGTACGCCTCCTAATATAACTCGGACCATTTTTGCTTCATAGGTTACATTTGGTATGCTATTATGTTTATTTTTTCACTTCATGGCATTTCTGAAGCACATTTGATCAACATATCAGAAATATTTGTTCCTAATGACAGAGTTCTAAAAAAGAATGAGTTGTTACATCAATTAGAGCTAGCTGATAGTGATAAATTAAGCCACCCAGAATTCAAATCCACGAATCAATCAGCTCTATCACAGCATGGTTGCCTCATATATGTTACCTAACTAGATCCCCGATGAAAATAGTTGGCGCATTAACATAATCGAACATCATACCTACAGCAACCGAGCAATTAGGAGAGCTGCGAACTCCTCCCCAGAGCGACTGTGTGAGCCAAGCACGGGGGGCGATGATTACGGCGTAGACGCAATAGAATCTCGATCCAATTCGAGATGCCTGCTCCCGCATCGTGTCTAGCAGCTCGCAGCTCGATCTGCTCTGTGGTAGTAGGACGACGGCGGCAGAGTCGATCTACGGAAGATCTGCGTGGTTGGTGGCGAGGCAAGGCCGCGGTGGGGAGAGGAGGCGGCGGGGCGAGGCCGTGGTGTGGATAAGAGCCGGCGGGGCGAGGCCGTGGTGGGGGTGGGAGGAGCGGGGCGAGGCCATGGTGGGGATGGGGCGAGGCGCCGGGCAACGTCCTGGCGGGAGAGGTGCCGGCCTGCGGCGTGCTGCAGAGGAAGCAAATTGATGTGGATAAGAGCCGGCTGGTCTCTCAGTTCTCCAGTGTGTGTGCGGTGAGACCGTGAGCAGTGAGACCGTGAGCGATTAGCTTTCTCCAGTGCGTGTGCTGAGTGCTCCTTTTTTTTCAGGAAACACCGCTTGCTCCTTAGTAAGGCCTCCTTTGGTTTGGAGGAATTTCACAGGAATTCTATAGGATAGGATTCTTGTAGGATTTTTTTCCTTTAGTGCCCTTTGGTTCATAGGAATGCATTCCTATTCCTACATAGGATTGGTTCCTATCCTCCACGTTTCAAAGGAAAATAAAAAAGAGCCTAGACTCAATGGAAAAATTCCTATGGTGTGAACCAAATGACATCTCTTTTCCTAATTCTACTCATAGGATTTGAGATGCATGTCATCTCATTTCCTACAAATTTCCTATTCCTATGATAATCCTATCCTATGAACCAAAGGAGGCCTAAGTGTTCCTCTGGTCTCTCTTTTGCAATCCCACCTTCAGTTTCTTTTGTGTGTCCTAATTGCACCACCCACACTAAACATATCATGGACCAAATATATTATCGGGCGTGTCTCTTTTGTTTTAATTTTTATATGGATGATCGATAACCCATTTGGTAAGTAACAATGATATGGGTTCCTCTCAAAACATTTATGCGTTGACAAATTCATTTTTTTATCGATAGCCCTTTTGTTCATTTGATTTATAATAAAAAAATATGCGTTGACAAAATCAATTTTTTTATTGATAGCCATTTTGTTCATTTGATTTATATTAGCGGCAGACGTTGTTCAATTCTTTTTTTATCGAGGTTGTCTGCTATGACCGTGTGGTTTAGTCATCATCATATTATAATACTAATAATATTTTGTTGAATTTTTTGTTATTAATCATATCAAATTTTCGTAATCATCCAGGTCATGTTGTGGTCTCTAGATGTTAAATTACATGGAGTACTTCACGGGAGATAGTTTGTCCGACACTCCTGAACAGGTATATCTTGCATCGTACCATGATACTATTTATTTCATGGTGTATAATTATTTAAAATCTAAGTCTTTTTATTATTACTTCACTTTAGGTTCATATGACAGATTTTAGAAAAAAAATTAGCGGTCATTTTAGTTGACTCGGAATTGAATGATGATGACACAAGAAACTGGAACTTGGATGATGATGAAATCAACACGGATACCACCGATTGTATGATTGTGGAAAGACCTTCTAACAAACCAAAAGCATCCAACTCATCATCACAAGTTGAGCTCATGTCGCAATCATATATCCTTTCGCCGTCTGTCACTTCAACAAATGACGACTTAATAGACGAACTTTGCTTGTTCATCAGCATGATTGATGATGTCCCTTTGCTAGAGTAAGACACATTTTTCTAGTTCATTTTTGTTTCTAATAAATTATTACTCTTGTATAATTATAATTGACAGAATTCCCATTTCACAGGAGTGAATGGGTGAAAAGCTCTCAACCTTATCCTATTAGTCTAAATTTGAGACAATTAAAGAACATATTAAAGAATGATGAGTACATGGATGCTGATTGTTTTAATATGGCCGTGCAGATACTAGCGTGCTACGACGTCCAGCTTGCTAGAGACGTCCCAGTACACTATATGGATCTACAATTCTGTGTAAGTTATTATAATCACATATTACATTTTGCTTCATTCTACTAATGTTTTCTTATATTATTGTAGTCCATGTCCCACTATGCACGAGTTCCAGGTCATCGTGACGGCATGGACATTGCTATGTTGGCACAAGTGTTTGATAGCTGGCCCGATAGCAATGAGTATCATATCTCAGAATGTGATATGGTAAGGTTTGAATTCAAAGTCATTGTTTATTTGGTCTTAATGAATGATAATGATTGTTGTGTTTCTAAATGTATTCATCATTGCAGATTTTATTGCATTGTGATATTCTTGGGCTATTTTTATTGTTTGTCTTGGACCAACATAAAAAAATTGTCTCTATTTTGGAGCCGCTTTCAATACCCACTTTCGGAAAGCATATACTTGAAAGTATGGTCAACGATATAAACGTTGCTCTCCAAGTTGCAAACCCTGCCTTCAAGGACAACATCTTGTCATGGGGATGCGAAGTTCATGTTGTTCCCACAAACTCATACAGGTAATAATCTTGTCTCTCTTTTTTGCGAATAGGGTAATAATCTTGTCAATACATCACAATCTTAATTGATTCATTTAACTCACATGTAACATGTCATACATGCAGTCCCCTCTCTGGTTATTTGGTTTTCAATTTAATGCACTCATGGTATGATGGAACGTTACATTTTCAGTACCCAAGGTAAGTATTGACACCATGCTCATTCTTATACACGTTACGCATGTTTTTCCTAATAACAATGTTATATAATACATATGTAGGATGGTTTTGAACTAAGGAAGCGATTTTTGGTTCATATTTTGAAGTACGAAGAGAATGAAGTTCTAAACCATATCCCAATCTTAGAACGAAGCATTATAGATCGCATAAAAAGATGGACCTTCCAAAGAGGATCAACATCAAATAATGACTACTAGATAATGTTGAAGAGTTGTTATTTTTAAGTATTTTAGTAATAAGTAAAAATTACAATACAATTTTATGCGATCGTTAATTTTATGTGCAGACATGTGTATTCATCGTGTGTTACATGCGCGAGTTTTTTCATTTTGATTTTGGAATTTTGGGATCAGAACGTTTCAACTTTCACCGGTCAAACAAGAACTATGTCTTAATCTAAAACAAATTATCACATTGAAATTATTGAGCATGGCACGCATTTAAATCTTCTTGTAAAAACACAATACAAAGTTCGTGTTTTTATTATAATTTATTAGAATACGTGTGTTGCACGTGCACGCTTACTAGTGTGTGTATAGAGAGAGAGAGAAAATAGAGATACGACGTAAGGAATGTTTGGAAAAGCCTCAACTTCTGCTATTGATGGTCGTCAACTCAGTGTACTACTGAGCTATATTATTTGGTACATCACACATCCTACGGCAGTTCCTACATGTTTTTATTCAACATTCGTTTTGGCAGGTACACGAACTTATTCCTATGCCCATCAGACGCACCGCCCTTTGGTAAAGCCCTCCTTTTGACAGGCAGCAAAACGTGGACCGTTATAGCATGGATGCTCCTGATAGCTCTCGCTCCTTTCTTCGCAGGTATTCGCTTCCAATCCTACAAAACAACCACCAAAATATGGTGCATGAAAAAATATCAGGTCCTCCAATGATCAACAAAAGCAAAATAGATGGATGTGTAATGGAGTAAGAAGTTCATATATATATATGAATGGCAAATGCACAGATAATGCATTGAGGATGTGCCTTGTTCTTCATACGTATGAAATTTGCTGACGCCGTTTACCAGGAACAAAGAGAAGTGGCGTGAGCAGTAGCATGCATAGCAGGATTAGCACCTTGACAACACCCATGTCTTGGAGAAAAAACAGTCACAAGGGCTAGTAAGCGAGCGTACAATAGATTAGATGGTCATCAAAATAGGCTACGCGGTATATATAGCCTCGGAAGATGGGATAAAAATAAAAGTCGGAGATATGACTGTGATACCATATCTGCGGCAATTATATGATAGGGGATTCGACATTAATTAATTGCCGATTGATTTTCTGGCATACGCATATGCTGCAATTGTAAGCTGGTACTTTCCTGGGATTCGGCACTAGTTAATTGCCGATTAATCTTCTGGCAACTAATGCTAGTAATTACATGCTTTTGTCTTTTGGAAACTACTAATTCAGGATTTTATTGGGAAGCAGAGCCCTCGGGAGTGGAAGCCGATAGGTAGCTTTCCCATCGGAATCCACGTTGGATTAGTTGTCGATCCAGAAAATAAGGCTGCTTCCAATGCAATGGTGCTAAGATGTGGTGTTAAGAGCATTAAATAGCTTAGCAACTCGACTTCCCAATACATAGGTGCTTAACTCGTTGTTGCTAAGCTCACTCTATTTAATGATTTAGCACCTAAACTCGCTCATGCATTGGTCATCTTCTTTCATTTAAGTGGTTTGCTTAGGTTCACGTGTATGGCATTGTGATACGGGGCACGCCCGTGTGCGTCGATCTTTCACGAATTGGAGGGGATCTCACGAGGAACACGAAGAACACAAGAGAAACACGAGAGGAAAATCAAACACTCAAGGACAACCTTCGATCACACATCCACTAGAATCACACGAGTATTCCGGTCCACAATCAACAAAAGGATACAAGTAATGATAGTCTTCTCGCTCCGGAGGAGGAGGTCTTGAATCCCGTGGGATCTTCCCTTAGAGGGGCCTTGGCATCGCTTGGATCTTCTCTCAACAGAGGGTAATCTCCTAGGGAGAAGGAAGTAATGAAGCTATGCTCAACAAAGTCTATGCCAAACAATAGCTAACCCTAATCCGAGGTGGGAGAGAAGTATATATAGTGCTAGGGACGAAGGGGTAAGTGGGAGAGGTACATGGGCCTCGGGCCTGAGTGGCAACGTTCTGTGAAGGCCGGAAGTTCCGGGCGCCGGAAGTTCCGGGCTGGTTCCGGGCCGGTTCCCGGACTTCCCGAGTGTTGGCGCAGGATGGCTTCTGGAGGGGCCGGAAGTTCCGGGACGGCCGGAGGTTCCGGGCTATCCAGAGAGTTTGCACCTCTGGATCTTGTCCTGGGTCGTCGGAGGGCCGGAAGTTCCGGGCAGGCCGGAAGTTCCGGGCAGGCCGGAAGTTCCGGGCTGTCCAGAGACTTGCCCTTGGTGCTAGCTCCTTCTCCTCCTCGGCCTTGGTCTTGGGGCTGCTTCCTTGGTCCTTCGCGGTCGTCTTCCTCGTACCTAAGGATACACAGGGTTTCATTGTGAGGTGGCATCCAAGTTCCTTTGCCATCGAAGTCATACTCGAAGAGGAGTGAGTTCACCTTAGCTCCAATGTCGCGTGCGCGTGCTCTTGTCATAGGGCCACTTGGGGGCTGGCTTGATGGTGTAGTCTTCATGGGGATGATGGTGGGATGCTCCGCATCATCTCCCCCCCACCCTTGGGGAAGATCCGTCCTCGGACCAAGATCTTCATCACCCTGAAAAGGGGATAGATCCGTGACGTTGAAGGTGTCACTCACGTTGTACTTGTCGCGTGGGATGTCGATCTTGTAGGCATTGTTGTTGTAGCGTGCCAACACCTTGAAGGGACCGTCGGCTCGAGGAAGTAGCTTTGACATGCGTTCGTTGGGGAAGCGGTCCTTGCGAAGATGTAGCCACACAAGATCACCGGGCTGGAACACCATGGGGTGCTTGTTGAGGTTGCGCTTGTTGGTGACGCGTTCCACTTGACGTTCAATCGTGTGCCTTGTATCTTCATGCATCCACTTGATGTAGCTTTCCCTTGCACTTGCGTCCATGTTGACGCGCTCTTGTAGAGGTAGAGGTAGGATGTCCAATGGGGACAAAGGGTTGGAGCCGTAAACCACTTCGAACGGAGACTTGCCGATGGTGGAGTGACTTGCGCGGTTGTAGGCGTACTCGGCGATGGGGAGGAAATCTTCCCATTCCTTGATGTTCTTCTTGATCAACACGCGAAGTAGGGTAGAAAGCGTCCGGTTCGTCACCTCCGTTTGTCCATCGGTTTGAGGGTGATATGCCGAAGAGAAAAGAAGCTTGATTCCGAGCTTGGCGCATAGGGTCTTCCAAAAGTAACTCAAGAACTTGACGTCGCGATCCGAGACAATGGTCTTGGGGATGCCATGTAGTCGCAAGATGTCCCTACAAAAGAGATTGGCAATATGTGAAGCATCGTCTATCTTGTGACATGGAATGAAATGAGCCATCTTGGAAAAACGGTCCACAACGACAAAAATGGAATCATGGCCATTTTTAGTTAGTGGCAAGCCAAGAACAAAGTCCATACTAATGTCTTCCCATGGTTGGAAAGGTATAGGAAGAGGCATGTAAAGACCATGGAATTGAGCTTTTGACTTAGCTTTGCGGCATGTAGAGCATCGGTTGGCGACTCGTGCAACATCACGAAACATCTTGTGCCAAAATTACTTGTTGGAGAGTGTGGCATACGTCTTGTCGCGTCCAAAGTGACCCATAAGTCCTCCACCGTGAGCCTCTTGCAAAAGCAACAAACGAAGAGAAGACTCGGGTATACAAAGTTTGTTAGCGCATAAGATAGCCATCTTTTATGTAATAGTTCTCCCAACAAGATTTCACTTGACATTTAGCATATGGGGTAGCAAAATAAACATCATGCTCATACAAGTCTTTTATATGCTCAAAACCAATAACATTCAATTCAAGTTGAGTAACTAGAATGCATTTGCGGGAAAGAGCATCCGCCACAACGTTTTCCTTACCCTTAATGTATTTGATGACATAAGGGAAGGACTCAATAAATTCACTCCATTTAGCATGCCGTTTGTTCAACTTGTTTGACCTTTCAAGTACTTAAGTGTTTCATGGTCGATATGGATAACAAACTTATGAGGTCGCAAATAGTGTTCCCACACATGCAAAACTCTCACCAAAGCATACAATTCTTTGTCATAGATGGGGTAGTTAAGTTGAGCGCCGGATAGTTTCTAGCTAAACTACGCGATAGGGCGCTTCTCTTGCATGAGCACACCACCTATTCCATTACCACTAGCATCACAATGCACTTAAAATATTCTATCAAAGTTGGGCAAAGCAAGCAAAAGGGGCACGAGTGAGAAAATTTTTAAGTTCATGGAATGCGGTGTCTTGGGAAGGGCCCCAAATAAATGCTACATTCTTCTTACTCAAAGCATGGAGAGGAGATGCAATAGTGCTTAAGTCTTTGACAAAACGGCGATAGAAACCGGCTAGTCCTAGGAAACTACGCACTTGTTGCAAATTCATTGTTGTGGGCCAAGTTTTAATAGCATCAATCTTAGTTTCATCTACATGAACGCCCTTAGAAGATACTACAAAACCTAGGAAAACTACCTTCTCAACACCAAATGTGCATTTCTCCATGTTTGCATAGAGTTGTTCCTTCCGAAGGATTTGCAAAACATCACGGACATGTGTAGCATGCTCCTCAAGAGACTTGCTAAAGACAAGAATGTCATCAAAGTAGACCACAACACAATATCCAATGAGTGGTCGCAACACGTAGTGCATAACACGCATGAAAGTACCCGGTGCTTCGGATAAGCCCATGGGCATAACCAACCATTCATAGAGACCAAATTTAGTCTTGAATGCGGTTTTCCACTCGTCACCCTCTTGTATGCGAATTTGGTAGTAACCACTTCTTAAGTCAATCTTAGAAAATATAGTGGCACCACTAAGTTCATCTAGCATATCATCTAAGCGAGGAATTGGATGACGGTATCGAATGGTGATAGCATTGATAGGGCGGCAATTGGAACACATGCGCATACTACCATCTTGCTTAGGCACTAGTATAACCGGAACCGCACAAGAACTCAAACTCTCACGTACATGCCCTTTATCTAGGAGTATTTGGACTTGCCTTTGTATTTCCTTTGTTTCTTCGGGGTTGACGCGGTAGGGAGCCTTGTTAGGAAGCGGTGCTCCGGGTATGAGGTCGATGCGGTGTTCGATCCCTCGTTTTGGTGGTAGTCCCGGAGGTAGCTCATCGGGGAAAACATCATGGAATTCCTGCAACAACTTAGATAACACAAGAGGAAGATGTTGTGAAGGGTTAGTCCAAACGACTTCATCTTTGCACACAAGTACATAGTGAAGAACGGTTGATGGGCTCTCACTCACATCCCTCAAATCTCTTTTGGTTGCTAAAAGAACTATATCTCTCATGTCCCTCATCGTGGAGTCGCTCATTTTTGGCTTGTGGCACTCACTCTCTTTGAGGTGGATCACTCTCTCACTTTTATCTCCATGATGGGATGAAACTTGTTTGTTGGCGATGACTTGACTTGGAGTCATTGGGCGAAGGACATATTGCTTTCCCTTCATCTTGAAACTATATTTATTTGTCCGACCGTTGTGTGTGATGCCACGGTCGAATTGCCATGGTCTACCAAGTAGGAGGTGGCAAACGGACATTGGAACCACATCACACTCCAAAGTGTCTTCATAAGCGCCTATCTTGAAGGAAACTTCCACGGTGTGGTCAACTTGGAGGGTTCCGGAATCGCTTAGCCATTGGACCTTGTAGGGGCGAGGGTGCTTTTTCTTGACAAAGTGTAGCTTGTTACGAAGGTCTTCGCTTGCTAAATTGTGGCAACTCCCGCCGTCAATAATGACCTTGACGGATTTCCGTTGGATGCCTGCCTTGGTGTGGAAGATGTGGCAACGTTGGTCCTCGTCTTCTTGTTGTTGGAGCGTCAAAACCTTGGAGACAACGAGAGCGGGGCTCGAATCGTTGTCGCAAAAGATTTGCGAATTTTCATCTTCATTCACTTGGCGGTGTATGGCCACTTGCTCCAAAGCGTGCATCTCGTCGTCACTCATAGAGTCATAGGTGCCATCGTCGAGGAGAATCATGTTGCGTTTGGTTGGACATTCGAAGGTCTTGTGGCCTCGGCCTTGGCACGTGAAACACTTGATGGAGCTTGTCTTGGCGGTAGCATCCGGTGTTGGGGTAGAGGATGAAGCTCTCGGCTTGTAGGTGCTTGAGGTTGGTCGGCTTGACGAAGTCATCTTGTCCTTGTAGCTTTACTTGTCACCGGTAGGTGTTGTAGATTTCATAGTTGAAGGTGTCGTTGGCGTAGTACCTTGTGCACTTGAGCTGTAAGTCTTGGAGGAGAACTTGGAGTACTTGTAGTCATCTTGCACTTGCCGTTCCATCTTGGTTGCTTGATGCACAAGTTCGAGAAGGTTGGAGTATGGTTGAAAGTCGGCAATTTTCTTGACTTGGTAGTTGAGGCCATTCAAGAAGCGTTCCATCGTTTGCTCGTCATCTTCCTTGACATTGGCTCGGATCATAGCAATCTCCATCTCTTGGTAGTACTCTTCTACCGACTTGGTGCCTTGCTTGAGTTGTTGGAGCTTCTTGAATAGATCCCAGTTGTAGTGTGTAGGCACAAAACGAGCTCGCATGAAGTCCTTCATTTGGGCCCAAGTGGTGATAGGAGGTTCACCCCTCTCCCTTCTTTGCTCGATCACTTGTTCCCACCAAATAAGGACATAGTCTTGGAACTCAAGGGAAGCCATGGCTATCTTCTTCTCTTCATCATAGTTGTGTAGGCGAAAGATCTTGTCAACCTTGAGGGCCCATGACAAGTAGTCTTCGGGATCATTGCTTCCGGAAAACTTTGGCATTGTGAACTTGAGCTTGCCGAAGCGTTGTTCATCATTGTGGTTGTGAGGACGAAAACCTTGTCGTGGAGGTGGATCCTCATTGTCATTGTGTTGAGCGTGTTGACGTTGATCTTGTCCTTGCTCGTCTTCATGATCGTGTTCGTCGCGATGATCTTGAAGACGACGACGCGGTGGACGCACTCGGTTGCGCCTTTCTTGGTGCTCCTCTTGGCGATTGGCTTCTTCTTGTCGTTGTCGACGAAGTTCTTCTTGTTGCCCTTGGCGAAGTGCTTCTTGCTCGTGATGAGCTTGGCGGTTGCGCTCCTCCAAGGCATGAGTAGCTTCTTGTAAAGCGTGATGTCCTTCAAGCGCTCGTTCATGACGGCGATGTTGTTCTTCTTCTTGGCGTCGTTGTTCTTGTTCTTGGCATTGGTGTTCTTGCTCCAACGCATCTTGATCTTGTTGGCAGCAGCGTTCTCGAGCGCGTTCTCGATCTTGTCATCCATTGCCATGAAATGGATTGTCTTGACGGTGACGACCTTGTGGAGAACTTGGGCCGGAGTGTTCGTCACCATGGTGATGACGCGCTTGTGGACTTGCATTGGAAGAGTACGTCGTTGAGTTGCGACTTGTGTGACGACTCCTTGTTGATGTAGATGAGGAAGGTGCGCGAGTGACCATCAAGGACCGGAGCTCCTCCATTTGGCTTGAGAGCTTGGTGTCGAGGTATTCCCTTGTGCGCATTTCGGATTTGCGCAAGTTGGAGGCGATTTGGTCGATGCGGTCATGCAAGACATCTTGAGCTTGATTAATTGCCTTGTGTGCGCCGAAGAAGTGCAACTTGGTGACGTGGTTGTTCACGTCGTCTTCATTCTCCTCGAAGGCCGGGTTTGACATGATGTTCCTATCCATAGCACTCAACAAGATATAAGTGGAATAGTGAGAAGACAATACCAATTACCGTTCCAAAAGTTGAAAGTGGATCAAGTTCACTCAATGTGCAAGTATGTAAATAGTAGAATTGGTACCGAAGATCGTCCTTCTCACACCTACACAAATAAGGCTTATGGAGTGGCACAAATTTCAAGCAATTCAAAAGATAAGATTCAATAATGTTGAAAGAGATTCGTAGAATTCGCAAATGAGACAATGTAGATCAATAGCAATGGGTATACATGGAAACACACACACGGAAGAAAATTGGGGTCATGCAACCAAGGATGAGCCAAAATGTGGAATCCGTGGAAAATGCTCTCGTTGCACAACACTAGAGAGACGGTAGCACGATTGCTCCAATGGGCATGATACGCACTTGTGCACACCCTAAAATGAACCAAACGTGTCGTCTTCCTATTCCCGACTTGCTATATGTGTATGCGACACGTGTCACTCGCTTAAGTGATCCTAGATGATCAAGTATGCTATTGCTCTTGTTGCTCTTGCTTAAAAGCTTTGCTTTTCTTTTCTTTTGCAATGATGTTTTGTATGGTCACAATGCGGGACGTGCACACCAAGATAGAAATTATGTATGCGGGTACTATGTTGTAACACAAAAGATAATACTAAGATATATGCACGCAAAAGAAGCTATGCGGAGTGTGTATCACTAATTAAAGTGCACAAGTAGAGTAGCCCGGCAATACTCAATGGCTAGTCTCGATAGGCAATTAACACAAATAGGCTCGGGGTAACAATGCAATGGCAAGGGTATAGACAAAACTGTCGTCGCGGTTACCGTCCTTGCTTACGGTGAGGTTTCAACGAAGAGTTGGTTGGCGACGATCCGGGGCGATGATGAGCGGCGATGTCGATGAAGAACCACTCCTAATTAGGCGAAACACCTTAGGAAGTGGCGAAGCTCGCGACTCAAAATCTCAAGTGCAAATGGGTTGCGGAAGAAATGGTGGAGGTTTGCGGAAAACTGTGGTGGAAAAACTCGAGAAAATGCAAAACTGGCAATTGCAAAGTTCCTGCAAAGGCCGGAAGGTCCGGGCCGACCAGAGGTTCCGAGGGCCAGAAGGTCCGGGGTAGCCGGAGGGTCCGGGGGCCGGAAGGTCCGGGTGAGGCCGGAGGTTCCGGGGGTTGGGAAAATTGGGACGAACCCTAATTTTCAGATCTGGGACTTGGGTGGAAAACCAAGAGGAAAAACCCAAATCTGAGGGGGGAAAAGAAAAAATGGGGGGAATTGGATGGATAGAAAGGTAGATCCACTCGTCCACAACGGAATCCACGGATCCAAATCAATAAAATCTCCTCAAATCAAACAAATCCACGAAATTTGGGTATGGCTATTTTTGTGGGGATTTTCGAAATTAGGTGAAAACAAAACAAAATTGGCTAGAAAACGAAGGGGGAGACTCCAAATTCATGAGAAACCTTGGCTCGTGATACCAATATGATACGGGGCACGCCCGTGTGCGTCGATCTTTCACGAATTGGAGGGGATCTCACGAGGAACACGAAGAACACAAGAGAAACACGAGAGGAAAATGAAATACTCAAGGACAACCTTCGATCACACATCCACTAGAATCACACGAGTACACGAGTATTCCGGTCCACAATCAAGAAAAGGATACAAGTAACGATAGTCTTCTCGCTCCGGAGGAGGAGGTCTTGAATCCCATGGGATCTTCCCTTAGAGGGGCCTTGGCATCGCTTGGACCTTCTCTCAATGGAGGGTAATCTCCTAGAGAGAAGGAAGTGATGGAGCTATGCTCAACAAAGTCTATGCCAAACAATAGCTAACCCTAATCCGAGGTGGGATAGAAGTATATATAGTGCTAGGGACGAAGGGGTAAGTGGGAGAGGTACATGGGCCTCGGGCCCGAGTAGCAATGTTCTGTGAAGGCCGGAAGTTCCGGGCTAGGCCGGAAGTTCCAGGCTGGTTCCGGGCCGATTCCGGGCCTTCCCGAGTGTTGGCGCAAGCTGGCTTCTAGAGGTGTCGGAAGTTCTGGGGCCCGGAGGTTCCGGGCAAGGGTCCGGGATGGTTCCAGGCTATCCATAGAGTTTGCACCTCTGGATCTTGTCCTGGGTCGTCGGAGGGCCAGAAGTTCCGGGCAGGCCAGAAGTTCCGGGCTGTCCAGAGACTTGCCCTTGGTGCTAGCTCCTTATCCTCCTCGGCCTTGGTCTTGGGGCTGCTTCCTTGGTCCTTCGCGGTCGTCTTCCTCGTCCCTAAGGATACACAGGGTTTCGTTGTGAGATAGCATCCAAGTTCCTTTGCCATCGAAGTCATACTCGAAGAGGAGTGAGTTCACCTTAGCTCCAATGTCGCGTGCGCGTGCTCTTGTAATTGGGCCACTTGGGGGCTGGCTTGATGGTGTAGTCTTCATGGGGATGATGGTGGGATGCTCCGCATCACATTGGTTCTTCCTGGGGTCACCAAAGTTCTTATGTGGCAAGCTTAGCACCCTTCCACCATGCAGCACTGGGAAGGACCTAAGAGGCGTGATGTTAGCTACTCGTTAGTTTGTACATTCGTGCGACTCGATATTAATTGCCGATTAATTTTCTGGTAACTATACCTAGGTTAGCTATTTATACTACATCCGTCCGGGTTTAAAAGTGCCCTGGACGGATGGAGGTACTCTCTTGTAATGGTAAAATACTAGAAGGATTTCAATGCACTTTGATGTGTTGTTGGGTTTCATAAAAGAAATTACTCTCTCGCAAAAAAAAAAAAAATACTCACTCTGTTTTAAAATATAAGGTGTATTGTTTTTTAAAAAGTCAAATCTTTTATGTTTGATCTAATTTGTAGAGAAATATATCATAATTTATAATATCAAATCGGATTCATCATGAAATGAATTCCATACTTTGTTTGTTTAATATTATGGATGTCGATACTTTTTGCTCTAAACTTTGTCAAAGTTAAAGAAATTTGACTTTCCAAAAAACTAATACCCTTATATTTTGGAACTGATGGAATATTCAATTTGGCGGGTGAGGAAGATGATGAAGTGTGTTCTATTTTTATTTATAGTGTGGTGATTTGATGGGCCTTTTTTTTGTATGGTTATGTGTTATCGGTATGTTTTTATAGACCGGTTGATGTTGATTGATTTTGAAAAATTGTTGGCCCAATCAAAATTGTAATTCAAATTCAAAATTGAATACCTCAATTAAACGAAAAGGTTTCAAAATGACAACATATGGAATTAAAAGAGTTGAATGGTAGAGCCGTTGGAAAATTGTTGACCCGGTCAAAATCAGTCTAATCGAATTCTAAATTGAGGACCTCAATTAATTATGAGGCCTAAAATTAGGAAGCATATTGTATAGTAAAAAAGAATTGAATGAGACAACTTTGAAAAATTGTTGACTCGGTCAAAATTGGGTTGGGCTCGATGTCCCGGCCTTTGGTCGTCGGTCCATGCCCTGGCCCTGCGCGCCCAAACCGGGAGGAAGGGCCCGTGACCGGAGGCCACAGAGAGGTCTAGGAAAGATTTTGATTCAGAGAGGGTGCCGAGGACGTAGCAAAGAGAGTGTGTGTGGGAACTTAACAAAAAGAGTCGGAAAGAAGAAATGAAGAAGCAAAAGAAAAAAAGAGGTAATATCTTGGCCGAGTTTCGGCTGTATGAAACTCTGCAAAGTTAGCGGGGGGAACATTTCGCGAAATTCCAGCTGTCGCGTCCTCATATCCCCCTCCCCCCAAAAAATCCCCAAACCCCCCCTCTTCTCCGCGGCGCCTTCGCCCCCCTCGCCAAAATCCCCTCAGACACCGTTGCACTTTACCCCCGCCCCTTCGCCGCCGTCGCCCCCAAGTCAGATCCGCCCCCCCGCCGTCGATCTACTCTCCTCTCCGCCCCCGAGCCGGCGCTGTCTTCCTCCTCCAAACCACGCCCTAGAAGCAGCACCACCCCGCCGTTGTGTTCCTTGTCCACGCGGGCGCCTAGGAGCGGAAGCACTCCGGTGACACCGTCTTCCTCATCCACACCGGCAGTCAAGGAGGAGGACTTTGCCTCCGACGCCGTCCTCGTCCACCACCCCTACCCCTCGACCCCGGCCGCTCGCATCTCCACCATGCCTACGTCTGCGACCTCTGCTCCAGCTAGGTGAGCTGCTGCCCCCCTGCTCCAGTTTTTTTATTTGTTAATTAATTTATTGGATTCAGGTTGAATGTTGCGTCTAGGGCACTTGGATCTGTTCGATTCAGTTTTGTCAGTGTAGATGGTTACTAATTACGACATAACTTCTAGTTACTATCATCCTTTATCTTGCCATATTTGTATATTAGCTTCATATATCTATGGTTATTGACTTCATACCTTTTAGTTACTAATTATTGCTATGAACTTTATCTAAATGGTATATATATGTTGCTGTCTGACCATGTTTGGCAACAACATAACAGTTTATAGCATTGACCAACAACTAGTCACTGCATAGGGACAAGTAGATTCAGTTTAAATCCAGTTAACTGAATTTTGCAGTTAAGTGCATCATTCAGATTAAATTCAGTAAACTGAATTATGCAGTTAAGTGCATCATTAAGTTATCTACAAATTCCTGTTAATTGTTTAGCAGATGGTTTGACTTCCAGTCTGATGAGACTCTCTTTGTAAGAGATGTTCTCGAAGGAAAGATGAGAGAAATACCACCACGTAAACGCGACTCTTGAGATGAGAGATGAGATATGTTGAAAACAGCCTTGACAGACTGAAACAGTTTAGTGGCGAGTGGGAATACCAGCAAGTTCCCACTATATAAACGAGCCTTCTGGGTTAGGGTTTATCCTTCTGAGTTAGGGGTGAGGATCACAGTCACAGGTCATCCTTCATGATGCACCGAATTCAGATCCTTATTTTCAGATGGTTAGTGTTCTTCTATGAGAAGAGTTCAAAGAATCATGACATTTGGTGAGGACTGGGTATCGTTCTAATAAAATGAGTTAAAATACTTAAAAAGCTAATTAGATGAATCAGACGGACGAGATATTGAATGCTCATGGGATCTATTATTTGCGGCAGGGAAACTTTCTCTTTCTTTCGTAGACATCGAACAAAGATTTTCCTGGCCCTCAAACCTTGTTTCCATGCTACAATGGCAAGTTTGTATTGTGCCCTTGCTCCTAATTTGTAAGAAGTTTCTTGTTTTATAACTTCTGTCAAAGTGTTTTGTGAATTACTAATTATACATCAGTAGTATACATAGAACTTAGGCAGAAGATATAAAACAAGATGTTCCCTACAAATAAGAATACAAAGGCACAATATGAACTTGCGGCTGTCACATGGGAACAATGTTTGTGGGGGAGGAAAATCTTTGCTTAGTGTTAGCGAAAGACAGAGCTAGTTTTTCCGTCACAAGTAGTGAATCAGGTGAGTGTTCAAATACCTCGTCTATCTGATTTATCAGGTTAGCTCTTTGAGTCTTTTGCCTCATTTTGTCAAAACGACACATAGCCTTAATCTGATGTTCTTATTCTGTGAGCAATGCTATAGATGTTACAGTCAAAGTACATCCTTTGAATGGTAACTAGCAAACATGCCTGTGCGTTGCAACGGGAGAAAATAAATCACCCCCATACACACACTCAACGACACCAAGAAATCATATGAAATCTTTCACAATGTTGTACAAGAAATAACATGATAAGTGATATTGTGCACACATATATAGGTTGGATGATTTTTTAAGTAACTAAAGTTGTGTCCAGTTTATTAGACAACAGAAATATCTACCTAGTTGCCAGTATCAATTCACATCTTTGTGGTGTTCCTCCTTAGTGATACCTAAAAAATAATGCATTACCCGTAAAAAAATGCATAAAACAGCAAATTACACTTTAGTATTCAATGATAGCATGTGCATAAGAGCATTAGTTTTGTTTTGTTGATATATGTGTTTGCAATTGTAATCCAAGTCAAGGCTTAATTTGCTTGCAAACATGTTAGATATCTCCATCGAAAACAATCAATATGTAAGGACATGTATAACGAATAGGCATTTTCAAATACCCCATATGGAGAAAAGTATTAATTAATGGTGTAACATAAAAATAATTTTAGAAATGATTATCATGCAAGATAATATCATATCTGGAATGTACACATTTTTTCATTGATTTTTATATATAACTTTCTAAATTTCAAGTTAGCATTTGAAAGATATGAATATTTTTGAAAATACTTGAATCTGCCAAAAAAGTTTAAGAAGAAAAGGTCTGGGCCGAAATTGGAAAATTGTGTAGCCCATCGGATAAGATGGCACTTGGGTGAGGCTGTTCTATCTTGCGCTCACAGGAAATCAAGAGACGTCTTTGTGGTGTTCCTCCTTAGTGATACCTAAAAAATAATGCATTACCCCTAAAAAAAGAAATAATGCATAAAATAGCAAATTACACTTTAGTACTCAATGATAGAACATGCATAAGAGCATTAGTTTTGTTTTGTTGATGTATGTGTTTGCAACTGTAATCCAAGGCAAGGCTTAATTTGCTTGCAAACATGTTAGATATCTTCATCGAAAACAATCAATCTGTAAGGACATGTACAATAAATACGCATTTTCAAATACCCCATATGGAGAAAAGTATTAATTAAGGGTGTAACATAAAAATAATTTTAGAAGTTTAAGAAGAAAATGGTTGGGCCGAAATTATAAAATTATGTAGCCCATCGGATAAGATGACACTTGGGCGAGGCTGTTCTATCCTGCTCTCACATGAAAACAAGAGAAAAAGGAAGAAAAATGGGGAGACATGAGGATCGAACCCAGGTTTGCTGCGTGGGAGTGCATGTCTCCGACCAGTAGGCTGCTGGTGTACTTGTGGTTTGTGATGGGATAGCTTTCTACATGATCTAAACTAGACGCTGGTGACTTTAGAAAAAAACGTATCGTTTTTTCACTTAGGGGTGGCATAGGGGCGTAATTCTTGCGAACTCTAGGGGCAATTTTCACGACGGACGACCAGAAGTTATCCCTGCTTTATTATTAGGTAGAGATTTATATAATGTTGAATTCTTCCATGCATCCTAGCAAAACCCATATGCTAAGAGTACTAGTGAATTAGTGAGCCTTGTAGATTACGGGGTGAGGATCGCGTGTCATCTCTCTGAAGATGATCCGATTTCACATCCGTATGTTTGTAGGGTTAATTAGTGTTCTTTTCCAAGAAGAGTTCAAAGAATAACGACATTTGGTGAGGACTACGTATCGTTATAATAAAATGAGTTAAAAGACTTAATAAGTTAATTAGATGAATCAGAAGGCCGGGATATTGAATGCTCATTAGGTCCATTATTTGCGGCAGGGCAACTTGCCATTTTTTTCATACACATCGAACAAAGATTTTGCTAGCCCACAAACCTTGTTCCCATGCTGTCATGGAAAGTTTGTATTGTGTCGTTCTTCATAATTAGTAGGAGTTGCTTGTATTATATCTTCTTTCTATGTGTCATGGAATTGCTGATTTTAAATTAGTAATTTCAAGGCACTTAGAAAGTTGATACAATACAAGATGCTCCGTGCAAATCAGTAAGAAGGCAGAATATGAACTTCCCGTTGCTGCATGGGAACAATGTTTTTGGGGAGGAAATTTTTTGCTTGGTGTTTGCGAAAGACAGGGCTAGTTGTTTCCAATACCTCATCTATCTGATTTATCAGGTTAGTTCTTTGAGTCTTGTGGCTCAATTTGTTAAAACGGTACACAACCCTCATCAGATATTCCTATTCTATGAGCAACGCTATAGATGTTACCATGAAAGTACATCCTTTGAATGATAATTTATATAATGTTGAACTCTTCCATGCATCCTAGCAAAACCCATATGTCTTCTTTTTTCCTTAACTTCAGGTTATCATTTCAGTGTTCACTAGGGGACGAAGATGGGCACGTCGAGAAGCTATGCTAGTAGGACGTCACCACTGGACCAAAGGGTGACAATCCTCAGAGAGATCGCTCATTCTTTGACGAGATCGCTGGTTTATCTTTTGAGAGGTCGGCCTTGCTCACCGAGGTCGCTCGTTTAGCGGTTGAGAGGCAGGTAGCCTTGTATCGAGCGATCTAATGCAGAGGCTGTGAAGGCTGCCGCGCTCATTGATACGACCTCCTCCTTCGATGAGAGCGCTCGTGTAGCGGCCGCGAGGGCGGCTGCCTACGACAAGAGCTACCAGGCAGCGGTAACGAGGGTGGCTATCTACGACGTGCGCGCTGCTACAGCAGTCATGACGGCGGCCCTCAACGACGAGAGTGCTTGTGCAGCAGTGTAGAGGGCGGTTTTAGCCGCCTCAGAAGCTGGTCTATCTGTCCACACCGCGGTGGCCGCCCTTGCCAGAATTCCACCCCGTCGACCCCTTATCCTTGAGATTGAGTATGGCTAACTGAAGATCTAGCCGGCAGAGAGTTCATATGTCCAGGAAGCTAATCATTTATTGTGAACTTTTTCGTCATCCACCTTATTATGACTTGTATTATGCTAATGAAATCACTATGTTGGTAGGAAGAATGCTATGTGACTTGCATGCACTATATGTCATGCACACTTGGGTTATGTTTTCTATATGACACTCCCTTATTAATGAAGCACTAGGTGGTACTACCGACCTTGAGATCATGTCGTTGAGGACCTCGTTTGTCTCTCTCGACGAAGCTCCTACCTTTGGTGTGGACTCCTCCACCGAGCGCGCCAATGAGGAGTACATAACCGTGCTTGTTTAGGCGAACCCGCAACTCCTCGCCGGGGACAAGGCGGTCTACCACTCCATCCAGGACGAGCGAAAGGCCGAAATCATTTGTGCCATGATGGTCTGCCTCCGTGCTGAGAAAACAAAGTTTCTCGACGACCTAGAGAAAGTGGTGGAGGGGAGTGGTGAGCTGGTCACATTCAGTTCGTCGACCGCCAATGTCAAGGACGTTGTATCCTCTACCGGGGGGGGGGGGGGGGGAGACATTCGCACATTTTCCGACTAACCTTGTCATTTTTTCTCATGCATGCATGTTGAACTATATTGTTTATTCTTGGTAGATGGAGCGGTATGTGGTCTATAGAGGGAGGCATCCTGGAGTGTATGCTTCTTCGCATGCATGCCATGAACAAGTGCACCGTTACTCAGACAGCTGCTATTTAGCATATGATAGCATGGAGGAAGCTGAGTATGCTTGCTCCCATTTTGTACTCGCAAACCAGAACATAGCAGGCAAAGATGCACGTCCGGTGAAGTGTAATGGGCTGGAAACCTTGATGATCATTGTCGTCATCATGGTGTTGCTTCTATCCTGGGTAGGTTAGTACATCTGGCCATAAGTTTCGAAATATGAGCCTATATCAAATACTATAATGCTAACTCAAATAATCACAGAGGCTTTGGCGAAGCATAGAGACAGCGACAAAGCATCCCCTTGAGCTCACGTCGTGGCTGTAGTCTTCTAGTTTTTTATGATGTTTATGAACCTTGTATGTTGATTGTGATGTATGCTTTTGACTAGTTAATTATGTGACTTCAACATTCACAAACTTATGTTATTGTTAACTGCATATGTACTCGCGTTAACCGTGCAGTTTGGAAGCGATGTCAGAATTCTGCATCCCATGTCAGAATAGACGGTATGTATGATGCAGAATTGATGCAGAATTCTGACATCGCTTCCAAACTGCACGGTTAACGCGAGTGCACTGCATCCCTATCAAATGAGCACTTCAATGTCAGCAGAAAAAACTACCGCTCCTAGGAGCGGTACTACCGCTTAGGCGGAACTACCAAACACTGGCCAGGGGTACTCAGTATACGAGCGGTAGTGCCGCCGGAGCGGTACTACCGTCGCCCCTAGCGGTACTACCGCTTAGGGATCCTGGCACAGGTGAGGCGGCGGTAGTAGGGGAAACTGGCGCGGTAGTACGGTGCCAAGCGGTACTACCGTGCTAGTGCCGTTCTACTACCGCTAAAGCAAAAAGGGCAACCGAAGCCAGCACAGAAGGAATTTCCTAAGCGGTACTAGGAGCGGTAGTAGTATGCGGAAGTACCGCTTAAGCGGTACTACCGGGCTACTACTGTGAAACTACCGCTAGAAGAAATTAGGCAACAGAAAGCTGCACAGAAGGAGAACTCCAAGCGGTACTAGCCACGGAAGTATGCAGCGTTAGTACCGTCAAGCGGTACTACCGTGGTACCCAGCGGTACTACCGCTTGGGTGCTGAGAAACTGCCCAAGCACAACAGAAGGATACAATAAAACCTGAACTGCCATAACTTCTGCAAATGAGCTCCGAATTGAGCAAACTCAAGCTTGTTGGATTCAGGACGACAAGAGCTATCCAACAGCGACTCCAACATCGAAAACATCATAGAAGATGCATAAGGACTCCGTTTTCGATGAACTTGAGCTTGTCATGAAGCTGACCATAAGCTCAAGAACCCACAAAGAGAAAAACCAACCAAGAACCAAGAAAGATGATGATGCCAAGAATGCAATGGTTTGAGCTCTCAACGAAAGATTTTGCCGTCAGCCCCTGACGGCAAAGAATGTCGGCAAACAGAAAGTCCGCAAAGAGGAATTTTGCCGTCAGCATTTGTTTGGACAGACGGCAATTTTTTTGCCGCCAGTCAAGAACGTTTGCCATCAGCGAAAACAACCAGACGACAAAAAAAGTAACTAATAGAGCGGTGTCACTAACGGACGGCGTTAGTGGTTTTGCCGTCATCCAGCAAACTTTGCTTCTTTGCCGTCAGCTACTTGTAAATCATAGACGACAAAGAAAGGGTAATTTTTTTAGAAAACCAGGAGCTTTGCTCCCGAGAGATTCGGTCAACACATGCGAGTGGCCCTGTTTAACAGGGAAAGGCCAGGGCGAGCATGGTCAATTTATTCAAGTTAGTTTTTTTTCAGACATTTATTCAACGTGAGTGAAGTACAAAATGCAAACAAGACACTAAAAGAACTTAAGTTACAGAATAGTCCTAGAAATTAACACGAATGACCCTAAAACTAAAAATAAAAATCAATCGAGCCCTTCTTTGCCCCGCCGCCCGGCCCCGACCCTCGCCGCGCCGCTCTGCCGTCCTCTGGTTGCCGCGCTGCTGCCCGGCCCTGGTGGCCGCGCCGTCGCTCCGGCCCATCCGTGCTCGGCCGCGACGCTCGGCCCGCCGCCGCCTGGCCCTACTCGCGCGCGTCGCTCCTGCCCAGGCGTGCTCGGCCGCCCCGCCGCGGCCCGGCCGCGCCGCTCCCGACCCTCCACCCGCGCCGCTCGCCCGCCTTGCACGTCCTCCTCTTCCTAGCAGGGCCAGGCGGTGGCGGGGTAGCCCCCGTCGGCAGCTGCGCGGGCCATGGGCGGCTCAGTGTCCTCCACCCGCTGGTTCCTGGAGTGAAGCAGAGAAAGGGGAGGCTGCTGGAGGAGCTCGCGGTGCGGACAGAGCTCGTGAGGCGGATGGGCTCGCGCGGCCGGAGGAGCTCGCGGTGCCGGCGGTGGTGGAGGATCCGCGGCCGGAGGAGCTCGCGGTGCCGGCGGTGGCGGAGGATAGGGGTAGGGCAGGCGGGCGATGGCGTGGCCGACGGGCGAGGTGGTGGGGGGCGTGGCCGGGGCCGGCAGGGTAGGTGGTGGGGTGAGGCCGGGGCCGGCGGGAGAGGTGGTGGTTGGCGAGGCGGCCCGGCCGGCGGGAGAAGGGATAAGGGAGAGCAGAGAGAGAGGTGTGAGAGAGAGAGAACAAACGTGGGAGCGGGGGAAGGGATAAGGGAGAGAGAGAGAGTAGTGGGGGCCGGTCAGTAGTGGGGGCCGGTCGGGTGGGGCGTGGGGCAGTCAGACGGCGAGGTGGGTCGTGTGTGATCTGCGATGTGCGGTCCAGATCTTGCCATGTCATCGATCCGCGTTATCGATCCGCGTGCTGTGTTTCTTCTTTGCCGTCAGCTACTCGTAAACCGCAGACGGCAAAGATTTTTTGCCGTAATCATTTTTTTACAGACGGCAAAACATGTATTTGCCATCATCAGTTTTCTTTACACACGGCAAAATATGTCTTTGCCGTCATCAGTTTTTTTACAGACGGCAGCAGCTGACAGCAAAAGTGGTCTTTGCCGTCATCCACGACGAAAAGATGACGGCAAAGATCTTCACTTACGGCAAATTACATGATTCCCGTAGTGTGGGGAGGCAGGTGGTGGTAGGGGTGGGAGGAAGGGAAGGCCACGAGGGCGCCGGGGGCGAGTAGGGAGGGGAGGAGGTAGGGGTGGGGCACCGCCGGCCGTGAGATGACGTGGCACGGCGGCGCACTGGAAGGGCGGGGTAGGCGGCGCCGATGGGACTGGTGGGGATGGAATCGGGGCAGTGGGGGAGAGATGGGTGGGTGGTCGTGGGGAGTGCGTGGGTTCGTGGTTGTGGGCGTGGGCGTGGGAGGTGGGTGGGTGGCCAGTTTTTGGTTTCATTCGCCGGGGCGAGTCAGTAGATCCTGAGTGGTGTCAGAATAAGGTCTTAAGGAGTGATGTCAAAACATGTCAAAACAGACCCATCCTACATACACACACGCACACATACACACACACAAACACATGTGTGTGTGTGTGTGTGTGTGTGTGTGTGTGTGTGTATAGTAGCACTATTCTAATCCAAGGATTAGAATAGTTTTATGAGAACTCCTCCTTATAGGCACGATGGGTATCCTCCCGAAATCCTGAACTGTGGAAAGAAGAAGGAAAAAACAGCTACCCACTCACCAACGATCTCCTAACCTTCTAACTCCCTCTCCTCCCGTGCTCCGCCACCGGTTCCCCTCCACCTCCTTCAAGTGCACTGTCGGCACCCGCCCCACCCCCAACCCGTGGTGCCGTCACCATCCCGGCTCCAAACGGCAACGCTGCCCACGCCTCGTCTCAACCGGCGGCGCCGCTGCACCCGTCCCAACCGGTGCCGCCGCCACCGATCAACCCCCACCGGGGTCACCGCCCCTATCCTGCCCCAGCCGCGCTCGTCGTCGTCGGTTGCCCGCATCCCCGCCGCCGGAGGGCACGACGCACCTCCATCGGTTCCTCCGAGTGGTGCTCCTCCATGGTTACGCGACGGATGGACCATCGGATCTCGCGCCTTGCTCCTGCTGCCTTGACCGCCACATTTACCGATGCCCACCGGCCACGCATGGTGTCCGCCGCCTCTTCCAGTCGCATAGTTCGTCGGCCTAAGAAAACTGTCCCCTCCTCCTCGATGCGTAGGGAATAAGATCCCCAACTCCGGGGAGGCCTGAACATGACAATACCATTGTGTGGGTCTGCACTGCAACAAGTTCTCTAATCTTCTTCCTCTGGATCTGTATCTCCCATTATCCAGTAGCTCATTTGGTTTGTTTTTTTGCAGACGCAATGCTGATGTTCATCCTCTCTTTTTACTCTCTCTATCAGGCAACACACATATACGTTCACATTTCTAAAAAGTCCCGGGAAGGTTAAAGTAAGAGCAGTACATTTTTATATAAAAAATGGATATTACACGTTTCTAAGAAAACATAGAAGTTCAAATTAAAAAAAAGATCGTTTCAACAATTCTAAAAAAATTGCCTTTTATCGTTTCTGGAAAAAACCTAGAGGTTCAAAATTAAAAGACGAAGAAGTCCAATGTTTATTACAAACCAAAGAAGGTTGAACTAAAAAAAACAAGCATCTCAAATCAGATTTATAGAAAAGAGATTTTCTCCGTTGAAGAAAACCGAAGAAGTTCAAATCTAAAAAACAAAGCGGCACGAAGTTTATTCTAAACTAGGATTTTTCTATCACTAAAAGAAATAAAACAAAAAAGTGAAAATTTAAAAAAAGGTACAGTTCAATGTTCATACAAAATTCAGATTTTCCTCAATATTAAAGAACTAAATCAAAGTAGTTCAAATTTTAAAATAGAGCAGTTCAAAACTCACAAAAAGGTATTTTTACCATTTATAAAAAGAAAAAACTATAGAAGTTCAAATAAAATTAACGGATCTTTTCAATATTTATTACAAAACTTGGATTTTTCCGTTACTAAATGAAATAAACCAAGAAGTCTAAATAAACGGAGCGGTTTGATATTTATAATAAACTTCGATTTTCTCGGTTACCAAAGAAAAAAAAAAGAAGTTCAAGTTTAAAAATAACTGAATTAGTTAGATGTAAACGGAAAACCCAAAATTATTTCCGTTTCTAGGAACAATAAAAGTATGAAGTTCAACTATAATTTTTTTTGACGCTTACTTAAAAACATATTTTTTGGTAAGAAATAAAACTAAGAAGTTCAAATTAAAATAACACAGAAGATCGAAGTTTATGAAAAAATCAGATTTTTTTCTCGTTACTAAAGAGTAAAATGAAGAAGTTCAAATAAAAAAGCTGAGAAGTTCAAATTAAACTGGTGAAATTCCTTACACGGAAAACGGATTATTTTTATCTTCCCCGTTTATAAAATAATACATATAAGTTCAAAATAAAAAATCCGAGAAGTTCAAATTAAAATAAGGGAGTAGTTCGAGTTGTAAAGCAAATAAGATTATTTTCTTTACTAAATTAGGAAAAGTGATTACTTCAAATAAGAACATGACAGAAGTTCATAGTGAAAACAACGAGAGGTTCAAGTACTACAAGAAATGCATTTCAGGTGAGATTAAAGGAATAAAAAAATAATAGCTTAAAAGGTTTGTTGAAAGAAGTTCACGTGCTCTGCCCGGGGAAGTTTAATTTTTTTTGCAAGAGAGGTTCACCTTGTATTTCCATAGTCAAAAACACAAAAAAAGAAATTGTTTTTTGTGTTTTCAGACAATTCTCTCAATCCATAAAGTAGTTCAGTTATTATTTGGGAGCAATTTTATTTAAAAAAAAATTCTAATTCACGTACTACATGGCATGTGTTTCATATGAGAAAAATGAATAAAAAGGCATGGTCCATTTTTTTGTTGATATAAGTTCAAGTGCTCGGTTAGAGAAAGTTTAAAAATTATCGTGAAAAAGGTTTGTACAAAAATTATTGTGAGAGAAATTACAAACGAAAATACGTGACAGAAGCTGAACGTGAAAACAACAGAAAGTTTAACTACTACACCAAATAAATTTCAGATGAAAATATTTTAAACCGTCACAAGTATGAAAAAAAGATTAACACGAAAAAGTTGCGTGTTTAAAGCAGATTTCCATCGGTATATCATTTGCTCAATTTCGGTAAGTGGATAGAGAGTTATGGCAAAAAATAGCACGTGAAAAACAGAGTGAATTTCAAGTAGACATGCCAAGAAGTTCAAGTTCTTCACGGAGTGCATTTTATAAGACGCTGTTTCGCGATAAAGGCAAAACGCATGGTCTCGCTGTTTTCAAAATTACTTAAAAACGGCTAGAAATTAGAGATAACTTTCTACATGAAAAGGTTTCGCATTTTCCATATCTTTTCAACGCTATATTATTTGCTCCATTCCGATAAAGTTTGCAAAAATTACGGCCAGAAAACCTTTTTAGCCATTTTCAAAATAGACTTAAAACCGTAAAGAATTGGAAGAAACATTCTACATATAAAAGTTTTGCATTGGTTCAAGCTTTCCAATGCCATATGATTTGCTGCATTCCGACAAACCATTGAGTAAATAATGCAAAAATATAAATTCGGTGGGACTTTGGTCATTTTCAAAATTACTTTTAAATAGTTTAAAATTGGGAAAAACTTTCTCTACGAAAAAGAAGCATATTTTCATCAGCTTTCCAACGCAATATCATTTGCATCAATCGGACTAGCCGTTTTCAAATAAACCCAAAAATACTAACTCGGTTGTTCGGTTTCAGAAAGTTCAAGCCATTTTTGAAATTTCTCTTTAACCGTAGGTAATTATGGAAAACTTTGAACATGTGAATTGAGAGGATTTGCAGCAGCTTTCGAACGCCATATCATTTGCCTCATTTCGATAAACGATTTAGAAATAGGCTCGAAAATACGGATGTTTTTTTTGTGTGAAGAAAAACGGTTTTCAAAACTGCTCTTAAACCGTGTAGATTTTGCCAAAAATTCAACTTAGCTTGTGACCCTGGTGTCCATAGCTTTCCAACGGTACATCGCAAGCCTCATTTGAACAATTTTAGTAGAAGTTAAACCTGACCCTAGGTGCAGTTCAACTGTTACTGCTGCGATAGGTCGGCTAATTATCATAATATTATTCTCATCCCGTAATCAGAACAGTATATATATATATATATATATATATATATATATATATATATATATATATTTGCAGGCAGGGCTAAATAGCATATTTTTAAAAATGATTAGTTATTTACTGAGTTCGAAACTCGGCAAATATATAAATTGCCAGTCTGCTATCAAACTTCACCAAGTGTGGAACTCGGCAAACGGGTAAAATGCCAGTCGGCTGTCAAATACTCACCGAGTTTAGTTTGCCAGGAAACTCGGTAAATAGAAAAATGTTTGCCCAGTTTCAAACTCGGCAATATGTTTGCCCAGTTTCGGTTTCTAAGAACTGGGTGAAGTTTGAAAATGGGTAATGAAGCCGCGCCACGCGGCGGGCTCTTATTGGACAGTAAACTGCCAAGTTTGTAACTCGGCAAACATTTTGCCCAATTTGGCCTAATAACAAACTCGGTAGATATTTTGCACTGCGCAACGTGTGCTGGCATGTGAATTATTCCTATAGGACAAGTTTTGTCGAGTTTGAAACTCGACAAAGAGTTGTGTCACGTGGCATCTCCGTTAACGGCACGTTGAGTCTGAATGTGTGGTTCGCCGAGTTGTTTCCAGCCGAAACCCGTAAAACATTGTTTATATATTCGCCGAGTTTGCGATATAATGCACTCGGCGGTATTAATGATTACCGGGGCCGTCCAGCCAAGTACCTTGCACCAAGTTTGGAACTCGGCGATCATTTCGCCGAGTTTAATATGTGCTTTGTCGAGGTTATGCAGATTCTAGTAGTCCTTTTGAGTCACTCTCGGTGCTATCTAATAATGGCAGACATGTAGCGTAGGCTCCCATTTTAGTACTCCTAGCTCCTCCTCCTGTAAACCGACTAATTAACCCTGTGTCGTCTGTACCTCCCATCCAGTTGCAAACTTCGCATTTTTGCCTCCCAATTACTCATAAAAATGGAAGGGGTCTGAAATTTTCCAACAGTATATAGCCCAGCTAAGAACCATGGAAAATATTAACCCGTGATACATATTAGTTGATGATGCAAACCGGGGTCTGATGTTATGGTCTAGTCCGTAGCATTCATGGAAAATGTGCTTCGATCTATCACAAGCACTTGACGGAATCGAACTTTTTCATAGCAACCTCCCAGATAAAAGTTGATGATCTACTCTACCAGCAGCACCGGTCATGTGCTGACAAGATAACCCCAAGGTACCCAACATCGCATCGTTTATTTGTATGTGCTTACTTTAAATAATAACCCGTGATACATATTAGTTGATGATGCAAACATATATGCCTGCTCTCTGCAGCAGTAAATAAGAGGACAGAGTAAATACAAAACAAATCACATGTAAAGCATGGCTGCAGCACCAGCCACCACCAGAGGCGCGAATCCTCTTGCTGCGGGCGCCGAGTTGAAGAAGAGCGGCCCGTTATTATAGCCAGGACCGCCGTTGTACCCGAAGCCTCCGCAGCAACCGCCGAAGAAGCCCTGGTCTCCGTTGAACCCGCCGAGGCCGCCGCCCGGCACCGTCTGCCCGCCGTACCCGCCGCCGAAGCCGAGGCCTTCTGCGCCGGGAAGTGTCTCAGGTAGCGGGATCTTCTTGGACGCCGTGGCCATCGCCGGCGTCGCCGGTGTGGCTGCGGGTGTGGGAGCCGGTGAACCAAACGGCACACCTGCGGTAGCTCGGACGGGTTCGTTGTCTCCGCTTGCAGCTGCCGTGGTCATCGGCGGCACCGTCGCGTCCACAGAGCAGGGCGGAGATGAGCACATCCACGACGCGGCCATGACGATTGCGACGAGTGCGAGTCTCCGTGGGTACATGAGGCTGCGAGCCATCGTGGAGGGGATGTACGTTGGCCACCGAGAAGAAGATGCTAGTCTAGGTACCGATGATTTATAGAGCTAAGTTGGTGGGAATAAAAGGAGAGAAAACACTACTACGTGGGGAGATAGGCGACTCCATCTAACACATCGCTTTAGTATACGCTTGGCTCTCGGAGTCAAAATTCAGCTGAGAAAGGAGGGTTGTGGCAGTCAATTCAGTAATTCACTACAGAGGCAGCCGCTTAAAGCAGGAAAAATGCACATTGTGGATGCTCTAAGACAACCACGTAGGAATCATCTAATCTACGGGGTCGAGGTCTCCTTCGGTCTAACCAGTAGGCTTCGTGTACTTGATCTTCTTGCATGCATCTATGCAGCATGCAAAGAATTTATACCAAACAGATGTCTCAGAATCTACTTGTTCATACCTCCCACATAAGAGTTGAGACTTTTTATACTTTTTAGTGGACTGACTTTTAGGGCCAATTTTACATATATTTTTGGCAATTTAATTATATATTAGTTGCCTGATTTTTAAATCTGGGTTTAGCTTAATTTCTGACCGTTGATTCTTTTGTCACGAATTGTGATGTTTTTTTCCTTATCTTGTTTCATTAATTTTTGGGATGAAATTTTACTTTTTTTTTAGTTTTTTTTTACATTTTTTTAGTGGTGGGAAGAACTTTTTTCTAGTCCCTTATGGGGTATGTCAATTTTCCTGTTGGCCTTGAAGCCCGTTACACGTTGCCAGTTATTCTTCTGTTTCTATGTGTGTGTTTTTCAGTCGTTTGTCTTCCTGGATGGGTGTTTTTTTTGGATGTTGGGTCAGCGTAAATGTATACACATTAATACCATACAATATGCGTACAAATTACGATAGAAACTGATAATGACCTACTTTATGCTATTTTTGTTGTATATTATGAAAAGTGCAATTTAAGTACAAAGATGTGCACAAGTTTTCTAAAGTCTTTTCATTTTTTGAAGGCTAATAGGAATGCTAGTAATTCATTGTTCTTGGGAAACATCATTTTTCTGATTTTGTGTAAATTTTTATTTTCTTTTCTTCATTATTTAATGATAACATCAATGTCACTACTTAATTACTTCTTATTGATTTCTTTTTCAAAAATTCTACTATTATAGGCTTGCTCTGCTTAAAGGGTAATTACGGTATAGAGTAGTCATATTATAAAAAATTAGGGCCAAATTTTCCATTATTCGTTTTAATTTTCTTTCTGCTGCAATGGTAATACAAATACCAGTAATTCATTCTTCCTTAGGAACATACTTATTTGGAGTAATACTAATACTAATGATTCATTCGTTCATAGGGAACTTCGTATTTTGTGAAAATTTCAATATTATATGCTTATACATGCATATTATAAAAAAAACACTGTCAAATTAATTTGTGTGCAATTTTTTTGTCTGTATAGATTACTTTCATTTGTTTCCTTCTTAAAAGGTAATACCAATGCCACTAGTTCTTCCTTTCCTTAAAAATTTCATTTTTTTGCTATTTCTTTACTTTTTATTTCATTTCTTTTTAACAGTAATACGAATGCTAGCAATTCATTCCATTTTATGATTTTTTTGTAATTTCATTATTATATGTTTATTCTTAAATATTATAAAAACCATAAATTCAGTGTAAATTGTGTCATTTTTCTTTATTTCATTACATTTTTCTTTGTTATTATAGGGTAATACCAATCCCACTAATTGATTCTTCCATAGAATTTTTTCGAGTAATACCAATGCCACTAATTCATTCTATCTTAAGAAATTTATTGTTTGTAAAAAGATTCCTATTATATGCTTATTCTTGCATGTTAATAAAAATGTAATTTCGTTTAAATTATGTGCAATGTGGTCCTTTTTAATTCTTTTTTTGTATTCTACTTAAAGGGTAAAACTAATGTCACTAATCTTTTTTCCTGTAAAACTTCATTTTTTGCTTGTATGTTTGCTTTTATTCCATTTTATTCCTTTTAAGGGCAATATGAATCCTACTAATGCATTCCATCTTTGGAAACCTTTATTTATTATTACATATTTTAAGCAACTATAAATGTGTGCATTTTGATACTATTTTTTTTCTTATTTTTCTTCTTCTTGAATAGTAATACCAATTTCACTAATTCATTCTTATCTTACAACTTAATTATTTTTAGTAATACCAATGCCACAAATTTATCTTCTTATGAAACTTCTTTTTTTGTGAAAATTTCACTATTATATGATTATTATTTCATACTATAAAACTGCCTTAACTTCCTTGTAAATTGCGTGAAATATTTTTTCATTATTATTAATGTTTTAAGTTTATTTTTCTTAAAGGATAATATCAATTCCACTAATTCTTTGTTCCTAGGAAATTTTCTAAGTTTAGTTTTATATTTTTTCAGTTAGGGGAGTAATACAAATGCTACTAATTCATTCCTTGTTAGGAACTTATTTTTTGCAAAAAAATCACTATTATATGCTTATTCTTGCATATAATGAAAAAACATAGTTTATGCGTAAATTGGCTGCTAATTTTACTGCTTTAATTATGTATTAGTTTCTTTCTTCTTAAAGGGTAATAACAATTTCACAAGTTTGTTCTTTCATATAAAATTTATTTTCTATTATTTTATGTTTATCTCATTTTCTTTATTTTTAGGGGTATAATAAAAATATCATTCATTTATTCATTTGTTGAAAATTTCTTTATTTCATGGCGAAAATTCCACAATGCCTTCTTAGGAGCTCCTCTCTATTAACTTGACTTGGAAAGGCGGCTGCTGGTGAAACATAATACGAGATCACAAACAAATAAACACATGAGTATGTGTATGTGCGGGGTAGCAAGATGGTGTAACAAGAGGAAAGTCGAGAACCAACATGTGGTTGGAGGTTAACAAGATAGTGGTATCCCTGGCCCACCAGAGCTCAAATTCCTAGACTTAACACTAATGCTCGTATTTATCTAGATTTATACCAGGCTTTCAAATGATGTGCGCTCAGTGGGAGGAGATGTTCCCATCAACTACGACGGCGTTTGTTGTGACTTCATCAATCTCAACATGATGTGCTAAATCAGTCTCTCGGAGATGCTTATATGGGTAGAGTGTTGGTGTGTGTTATTACAGAGAGTAGTGTATGTGTGGATGAGCGTCTGCGTCTATACCATATTAAAAAAACATGGGAAAAGTCGTGTGCATGTGGTACGTCGACGTATGGGTGATTACCAAACCACATGCAACACCGTGCTTGCCTAACTAATCAGTTAGTACACAGATCGATCTTGGTGGAAGAAACGATCGATACCATTGGCACGTGCACGATCAAACAAGGTCATTTACAGTGGTCGGAGAGGGGGCAAGGGGAGATAGATTGGAGGGGGGGGGGGGGGGGGGGGGGGGCAGAGAGAGGGGTCATGATGGTGACGCCAACAGAAGACGGAATTTATTTTCAACAAATCTGGAAACGATTAATCTCCAATGTTGTTGTTAAATTGCTTCAACATTGAGTATGACTTAGACATATGCATGCAAGTTATATGTAATGTGTGTGTAAAATCATATTGTTCTCCGAAAATTGCTCCACCAGATCTTGTTCTTCATGTTTTGTTTATGTTACATGCAAGTTTATGTTCTCGTCTATTTTAGTTTCATTCATGTTTTGTTTCTTCTTCTATGCAAGTTTATATCAACGTTTATTTTAGTTTCTTTATTTTTTTTCTTCTTTTATGGTTGTACCAAACTATACCTACTATTAAAGTATGGAGTGCTTCTGCCCTTGCGTCATTAAAATTGCCCCTGAAGTTGCAAAATATTACCCACCAATGCCAAGTTATAAAAAATGTTCCAAACAGAAAAATCCGGACTGGCCGGCCCATTTAAGAATCTCCTATACTATGCCGAGCGCGCTAGAAAAAGACACAGCTCGCCTGGGCCGGCTCATATATGGGTGATCAATTTTTTATTTTTGGTTTTTCTTTTCCGTCGTTGTTTTTTTCTACTTTAAATAATTTGTGAATTTTAAAAAGTTTACAAAATTAAAAACTGGGAATTTTAAAATAATATTTAATAATTCATAAATGTTTGAGGCTTTAGAAATTGTTTGTGATTTTTAAAAAATATTAGCAAATTTTCTAATAAATATCCGGGAAATAAACATACATTCATGAGTTTTTCTAAAAAAGTTCATGTATTAAAAATGTTTTAAAATTTCACAAAATTTCGCCAATTCAAAAAATATTCATGTATTAAAAATAGCATAAAATAAAACTGTTCATAAATTCAAATATATAGTTTATTGATTCACAAAATATACGCTGATTCAAAAAAGATCATGCAGTTCAAAAAATGTTCATTAATTTAGAAAATTGTTTCATCAAATCCCAAAAAAATGTTAGTCGATTCTAGAAATGTTCGCTGATTAAACAAAATGTTTGCATATAGTATAATATGTTCATGAATTCAGAAACGTTCTTGATTTTACAAAATGTTCGTGAATTTAAAAAATGTTCACAATTTCAAATATGCTCACGAGTTTAAAGAAATGTTCATGATTTTTAAAAATTGTTCATATTTTCGCAAAAATGAGAGTGAAAATGTATATCGATGATGTAGTAAAATGTGATCATTGCCATTCGAAATTATGATTTTTTTCTCCCGTTGCAACGCACGGGCATGTTTGCTAGTGTACTTAATTCGTTTTTCCTTACAATGATATACGTTTTGCATTTTATTAGTTTATATATATATTTTCTTTAGCTTAACTCTTGTAGTAATTAGTGAGAAAAATAAAAGGAAAACATGATGGCACACACATACAAATCAGTATCCTGGCAAATAATTGTCTTAAGATCGTTGATGATCTGCTCGACCGGCAGTCTATCACGCTAACAAGATGTTCCCAACGTCGTACGGTATATTCCTATGACCTTACTTTAAATTCGAAGTATTAACATGTGATACATGTCAGTTGATGCAAACATATATGAATGCACCATGCCAAAAGAAAAACAGAAGCTGAAATACAAATCACACATAAAACATGGCCGCAGCACCAACAAGCAGCAGAGCCGCTAGGCCGTTTTCGGTCGCCATGGTGCTCAGCCTCAATCTTCTTGCCGGCGCCGAGTTGAAGAACAGCGGCCCGTTATTGTACCCGAGACCGCCGTTGTACCCGAACCCTCCGCAGCATCCTCTGAAGCCGCCCTGGCCGCCGTTGAACCCGCTGCTGCCGAAGCCAAGACCTTCTGCGCTGGGAAGAGTCTCGGGCACCGGCACCGGCAGCGCAGACACCACCTCCGCGGCTGGCTCGAACACGTCCGGTGGCGCCAGCGGGATCTTCTTGGACGTCGTGGCCGTGGCTTGCGTTGTGGCCGCACCGGCTGCGGGCACGGCGACTGTTGAACCCACCGGCCCACCTGGGGCAGCTGGGGCGGCTACGTTGTCTCCGCTTGCTGCTGCTGTGGCATTGGTTGGCACTGTCGTGTCGGCGGAGCACGGCGTCCACGCCGCCGCCATGACGAGTGCGAGCACTGCGAGGATCCGTGGGTACATGAGCTTGCCTGCCATCGTGGAGAGATGTGGGTTGGCGACGGAGAAGAAGATGCTAGTGTGGTGATGATTTATAGCATGAAGTTGGTGGGAAAAAATACTAGAGAAAAGAGAGTACGTGGGGGTGGATAGGCGGCTCTATCTAACACCATCACTTTAGAATGCTTTGCTCGTGCATGTCAAAATTCAGCTGAGAAAACAGAGTCTAGTGGCAGTCAATTCACTTCACTACAAGTACGTCTTCGTCCTCGCCTTTTTCATCTCTGTGTCTGTATGTTGGTGAGCAAATCCGAGAAAGAAAATACATGCATACCTACCAGCACGATCAAGCTTTTTGTTATTTCCGTGCTGATGGCCGATGGGGTTTGTTGGCAACAGATGTATCTGCGCATGCATGGGTCATGGGTGCAACTATGACTCAGCAGTTAGGCATAAGGTGGAGAAGCATAATCACTCCGGTTTAATTTCTAAAATCGACAGGTAATGCACAATCAAATCACCACTTATCAAGATAAAATATTGGTACTCATAAAAAAATTTCTCGGAGGATCATCCTTGCTGTGTGGTGTGACTACATTTCAAGATAAAAATGGTTGGAGTGTGTATTATTGTTTAGTTATAATTTGGAGATTTGGTGGGCCTTTCATCGTGTGATTCTGTGTTATCCGCTAACCAACCTATATCTATGTGAGGTTTTTTTTTGCGTTGGTGGCTACATGTATAAGATTGGTGCTAAATATCACTTTGTGGCACTTCTTTTTTTCTAGGTGGTGGGAGGGTGCGTGGGATTGATCTGTTTTTATACGCCGATTGTTGCTGATAATTTTAAAAAATTGTTGGCATGGTAAAAATTGTAAACGAAATGACCTCAACTGAATGAAAGGGTTGCAAAATTAAGTAACATAGTGAATTAAAAGAATTGAATGGGAGAAATCCTTGACAAATAATTGACCCCATCAAAATCAAGTGTTCCAATTCTAAATTGAAGACCAAAATTAATTGTGTGACCTTAAAAACTAGTAAGCATGATATATAGTATAAAAAATTGAATGAGAGAGCTTCGAGAAATTATTAAAACGGTCAAAATCGGGTGACCCAATTCAATTAGAGGCCTCAACTAAATATGGTCTCTTTAAAATGAAGGAGCATAGTGTTATGCTTATGATATGATATATAAACGAGACACGTTTTACCATGCAAAAAACATTCGTTATACCAAAAGAACAATTTCATATATGTCAATAATTTTATCACATGAATAATTATTCGTCTGCGAGGATGCAGAGCACAATGAGAAAAGGAGAGATAAAATATTATCTTCTGTTTGTAGTTTATCCCTTTAATAAATCCTTTTCTCCATTGGGGAGATCATAGGTCATGTGCTTTCTAGGTATCTTTCGTCAGCACATACGTTTACATTAATGTGACCATTAATAGCTAGAGATTATAATTCATGGTGTAAGATATTTGTATTTTCCTATCTTGATAAAATAGATAGGAGGCCTCTATTGTTTTCCTTGTGTGAACAATTCTCATGTAATTTATGGTTCTGAATAAGTATCTCACCAACCACTCTTGACTCCACGGTATATATGTTTGCAAAGTCGTCCTCTTCCCATTGAAGACGTCTACCATCTCTTTCCGCCATCTCTATTGCATAACTAGTTATCTACATTGTTCAAAATTCATGAGATCTAGGATCTCCAATGTTTAGCCCTCACCTTGTGTCTTGTATCTTCTTTTAGGAAACATATTCATTAAGCTCGCGATTCTAGTGTTCAGCCCTCTCCTTGTCTGTGGTCTGTTCATTTAGTACATATACATAGATCGGGATGAGAAGCATCGAGAATTCCTATAACCCATTCATTCCAAATTGGACAAGACCTACCGGGAAATGTCGAACCAAGTGAGCTAAGTCGCTAGGCTACTTTGTGAAGGATCGGAGCTCCGTATGTCATCACATATCATGTGCGACAACCCCATCTTTCGTGCATGTAGGATGACTGCGTGAAGAGATATGCCAAGTGTTATGTAGTACAATATTGTGGTATGGACTTCGATTCTCATGCTGAGAATTTGTGCATATGCTAGGCATGGTTTCACATAAGGATGATTTTCAATTTATTACTTTTCATTGTAATTTAATTTAAGTACGTTTTTGAATAGGTTTGTGAGCTTCCAATGTTAACATATAATCCCTTTGTTCATCACAAATGTTTGTAATTCTATTATGGGTTTGTTGTCTAATAGTTCACGTCATTTAATTTTTATTGGCTTGTTTTCTTCAGTTTGTTTCTACTCTCACTACTAGGAGAATGCTTATAGATATGACTACTTTAGCAGTAGCGCGGGTTAAATTGGCAGTGCTACTGCTAATTAGTAGTAGCGCGGCCGGCTGAAGGGACTACTACTATGCATTTACCAGTAGCGCTGGTAATTCAACCGGCGCTACGGCTAATTGGTCCCATCCCGACCGACGGGGGCGACCGGTAGTAGTAGCGTTTGCTAGAAAGCAACGCTACTGCTAAAGCCCAAGCAGTAGCGCTTTTCTGCGGCCTGCGCTACTGCTACTCGGACCCGTACGTAGTTATCCATCCCCACGCACGCCCCTCACTCTCTCCCTCTCTCCCTTCTCGCCCTCCCTCTACTCCGCCGCCGCCGCCGGTCCTCCCACCGGTTGCTGCCCCCGACCCCTACCCCGACCCCGCCACCGACCAATCTCCTGCCCCGGCGACGTCCACCCCGGCCCCGACCCCGACCCGCGCCCCCGGCGCCCTCTTCTTCTCCTCCGGCCGTCTCCTCCGCGCGTCGGCCGTCTCCTCCGCGCGCCGGCCGTCTCCTTCTCTGGTGAGACTTCCCAAGCCTCCTCCTTCCGTTTGATTCCCAGTTTCTAGGATTGCTAGGGCTGATTTCTAGGGTTCTTGCTAGGGCTGATTGTGGCTAGGATATTGATAGGGCTGATTTCTAGGGTTCCTGCTAGGATTGCTAGGGTTAAATTGTTAATGAATTAGATAGTTAATAAGAAAGCTGGGTAAAAAATGAGTCAAAAATGAGTTTTAATCGTAAAAATGAGTCAAAAATTCAAGCGCTCGATATGTCCGTAGACATTTTTTTTATGTAATTACTCATTTTATTATAGTTTAAGAATTAAACCACTAGTAGAAAACAGGGTACTAGTCCCGGTTCCAGAGGGCCTTTAGTCCCGCTTCTGAAACCAGGACAAACCAAGCGGGACTAATACCCAAAACCTTTAGTCCCGGTTTGCTTACGAACCGGGACCAAAGGGGCTCCACGTGGCCGCTGCGGGGCGCCCAGGCAGGAGGACCTTTAGTCCCGGTTGGTAACACCGACCAGGACTAAAAGGCAGCCACGCGTCAGCACCTGCCAGGCGCTCGGGTTTTTGTTTTTTTTTGAAAGGAGGGGTTTAGGGGTTTTCCTATTGTGTTTTCCCCTTTTATTTTTGTGTTTACCATTTTTATTTTACGCTTTTCATTCAACTCGACGCTAGCTACTACATATAGCAATGAAGGAACCATTACACAACATCGTCATGATCAATATATAGAGAGAAGTGACCTCTCTTTCTCCGTGCTTGGTCGAACAATATGCAACAAGTTTTTGTAAATCTATTCGACGCTATTACATATAGTACACGTTCATGCATATATACAATATAACATCTCTTACGATCCTAACTTCTATTACCAATCCTGATGGCATTCTCCGTCTTTAGGTATGACATGTTCGACAAAGAATCCCGCCAATTCCTCTTGAATTGCTCATACGTGATCAGTTGGTAGGAGTTCGCCCCGCTTCTGCCAGATCTAATTTAAAGAAGGGGGTCAATAAAACTCAACACAATTGATGGTAATAAAATAAAAATGTGAATATTGTTTACGTACTTCAAATTGTTCTAAAGATATGCCCCGGCCCCGCTCAGTGGTCGAGTGGCGAATGAACTCGTAAACGTAGTAAGCACATAAATTAGTCCCGGGTGCCTGCCACAAGCACTTTACGAGAATAGAGTTCAATCAAAATGATAATCAAGCATGATAATGGTATTGAAACTAGAATCAATGAGAGATGCACGGTACTAGAGTAGTACTTACTTTGGGGTGTACAAATTTCAGCTCTTTTTTCCATTTCACACCCTTAACCTGTTTGGTGAACTTTTTCCAAACCCTGCCCGGCAAAGAAAATGATTACTTGATATCAGGAAATGAACGAAAGTTGCCGATATGGTGCGATAATGATTGAACTTACTTCTGAAGCATTTCCCTCATGCTCGTCCACTCCTTAGGGTCTTTATGTCTCGAGTCCAAGACAGTTTCTTTTCCCTCTTCAAGCTGAATGTCTAGCAGAATAAAGTGGAAACTGCGCACGCATAACTCGTTAATTGCACTTAACCTCGAGTAAGCAAAACAGAATGTGCACAAGATAGTAACACTCACTTGAAGTTGTAAGGAAATAGTATTTCCTTTCTGGTTTGTTGTCCAAGTAATGCATCTAGCAAGTTTTTCTCTGTATCGGCGGGATAATCTTGTAACGTACGTTCATTTATGAAATTTGGGTCAATGAACCCAATATCATAGATTTGTAGATGTTTGCATTTGAGGATGTTAATTCTGCATAATATAGTGTGAGGATAATTAATACATGCAATGAACGAGCTGAGCTAGAGACTTAATTAAAGAAAAAAATACTTACAGACAATAGGAACTGATGATAGTTTTGTCGAGCTCCTTTTGGTTGTATAACTGAAATTTTTTCTACGAATTCAATGAACAACATCTGCTTTCCATTGAAGAAGTGCTCATTTTTTATTCCCACCAAGATTTCGTTCTTCCCCTCCTTGCAGGCTTCCAAGTACCATTCATGCAAATGTAGCATCCTCGTTGGTAGACCCTTGAGCTCCTCACGTGTGACGAGAGGCTTCCCCTCGTAGCTTAAGGATGGTACTACCTCAGCCGTTTCGAACTGTACCGAATCGGGTAAGTAATCATCAGCAGTGATAGCAAGACCATCAGCCGCTTTCTCTGGAACATTAGCAATATCGGTAACCATCTTGAGCGGAGGGCACGATTGCAGTTCTTGTTCGCCGAGCTAGGGAATTGTTTTCCCACTTCTTGGGCCACTTCTACTTAAGCTTCCCGGCCGCGTCGCTTGATCATGTTTCTTTTGAATACATCGGTCATAGTTTGATGGCAGCGGAGATGGTGGTGGTCGCCTAACGGCATCCAGAGTTCACTTCGCTTTCACCGGATCTATCTTCTCCTCTTCAGGTGGGAGTTTCGGTGCGAGCTGACGTTTCACATCGACATCCATGATCTCGTCGAGTTCCTCCTCAGACCTCTCGTAGGGTAACTTGGGAAGAGGCTTGAGGCTTGGGCCGTATCTGAATCTCCTCTCTTTCGAACTGCTGCTAGCCGCAGGAGCGGCGGCGCCTCTCTTCCGTTGTTGCTTAGGCAGCGGAGGAGGCAGAGTCCGATGACGCAGCGGAGACTGCTGAGGCGTAGGAGGATTCTGCTGAGGGGCCTCCTCCGTCGGAGTCCGCTGAGGCGGCGGAGACGGCTGACGCACCAGAGACGACTGACTCACCGGAGACGGCTGACGCACCGGAGACGGTTGACGCACCGGAGACGGTTGACGCACCGGAGACGGCTGACGCACCGGAGATGACTCAGGCACCGGGGCCTCCTCCGCCTGAGTCTGCTGAGGCGGCGTCCAGTATGGAAGCACGATGTGTTCCTTTCTCCATAGACAGGTAGTCCTTAAGGCATATCGAAGAAGAAGCTCCCCTTCACCTGTAGCGTACTCAAGCTCCAGCCCATCAAATCCGTTCATTATTTCATCCACCCCGACAATAGCAAAGCCAGCTGGAACCGGAGTGCAATGGAAAGTTGCATCAGGTCGAGGAGGTAAGACATGGCCAACCGCCGCCTTGAAGGTCAAGTTATGATATTTCGCCATTAGCACACAATGTTCATTTTGCGTGATACCATCCACGGGGTAGCGAGGAGCCGTGCTATCAGGATAAACGAGCTCAGGTGGAAGCCACGCTGCTTCTCCGCTGAGATGGTGGGGTAGCATCATGGGTAGTCTCCAATGAAGGATCTTCGTGCCGCTGAGATGGTTGGCCGGTAGCTCGCTGGCTCTCAAGTGCCTCTAGTTTCGCTAATCTTTCATTCAACTTCTGCATTTTGCTTGCTTCCTCTTTCTTCTTTCTCTGTCGGCTTCTGTAACCAGCGCTGTCGGGAAACCCAACCTTCCACGGAACGGAGCCTGATGTGCCTCGTGTTCGTCCAGGGTGTTCAGGATTCCCGAGGGAAAATGACAACTCGTCCTTCTCTCTGTCGGGAACGAACGTCCCTTCCAGCGATTTTTTGATTGTTTCCTCAAGCTTTTTGAATGGTATTGCAAGTTGAGCTTTCGTCCAGACACACTTCCCTGTTTCTGTAGGAGATATGCCCTAGAGGCAGTAATTTCAGTTACATTTGTATCTCCGAGTTTGTAATGAAAGTTTATGTTCCATGCTATAACTGCAATGATTCTCGAGTCTAAAAATTAAACGAGGTTTGGAGGGAAACTCATGTGCACGTGTGGTATAATAAACGGTAAATTGTATTCCTAGTCTTGCCTCTAAGACTGGCTCAAGTATTGCATGATGATCCTGTTTTCCTGATCATGGGCATGGCTATGCCGGCAATTTTGAGGGCACGATGTTGGTAGAACACTTGTGTTGAATCGACCCATATTGATGTTATACTATGAGATATAGTCGTCAATATTTAATGGTTAAAATAACACAGAGATGGTTAACATTTGCATGATTCCTTAGACCATGAGAGTATCGAGTTTATTCATGCTTGCTTCATGAACTTTGGGGTTTGTTAAACGTCATCCGTAAATGGATGGCTATTACGGCGGCTTACGGGTTCATGGAAAAGTATGTCAAGTAACTTGATAGCTCAAGATTGGGATTTGCTCCTCCGACGATGGAGAGATATCTCTGGGCCCTCTCGGTGTTACGGTATCCATTATCGTCTGGCCAGACACTTGTGATTTGATCACTGGGATGCCGGAACACGGGAACGAGAAAAGAGAACAATACCGGCAATGAGGTAACTGGCATTGTGGACAAGTTGTTGATCCACGAGGATGCCTACATGTCTCACCTCGGGTAATTGTAACATATCGCGAAGCAACAGGAATAGCACACGAGAACTGGAGGTTCACTCGAATATTTATTCGTGTGGGTATAGGGATCGATATGGGTGTCCACGGCTCCGATGTTGATCATTGATCGGAAGGGGTTCTGAGTCATGTCTATGCTTCACCGAACCTATAGGGTCACACGCTTAAGGGTCATCTATCTGTTGAATACTAGATAGGGAGTCTGAGAGAAAAACACCGAAAAAGTTTCGGACACCGGAAAAGTTTCGGACACCGGAAAAGTTCCGCAGAGAGAGGTCACCGGATGAGTTTCGGTGAAACTGGAAAAGTTGTTTCAGGAGATACCATAAAGTCAAATTGGTCTTGGCACATGCCTGATAATTCTTGGAGGGTGCCAGAATCGTTCTGGAAACTTTTTGGAATTTTCTGGAATGAAAACCGGAAATGTTCCGGAGCTGCCGAAACCGCTTCAGATGCTTTTCGCAGATGAAATCACTAAACCGGAATTGTTCCGGCTCGCGTTGAAAATTATTTTGGTGGGTACTGGAATTGTTCTAAGCCCACACGAATATTTTCAGTTCGATCAGACACTGAAAAATGTCGTCGTGAATAGTGAAAGTGCTTTTTGGATATTTGTGGAAAAACACCTTTTTGGATATTTCCAAAAAGGCTTCTAGAAGGGATTGGGGAGCAAGCAAGCTCCACATAGGGGGGGGGGGCAAGGGGTGGCCGGCCAAGGATGGAGCTCCACATGGCACCCCTTTTTCCTTCTTATGTTTATTATGTGTGACATAAAGTGGGATATTTTGGTACTTGGAGTTACCATCCTACCCCTTGGTTTTACTATAAATAAGAGGTGAGTGGGCATCCCACTTCCTCATCCTTTGCTCTCATACACATGATTTGCTTTGCAAGCTCTCTCTTCTCCCTCACACGAAAAGAGTTTTTCGTAGAGCCGAAAGGCTGTCTGGGTTCCGGCAGGAACTAGTTCTGGACGGCGAAGCCCTGCCGGATAGTTGACACCGTATGTGTGCAACCCCGTAGAGAGGTCGTAGTTTCGATCTTTTGCCCGAGGGGCTGTTCGTGTGTCCTACCGAAGGGCTGTCCGAGTTTCCGTTCGAGTTTCGAGGGTCCTCCCGAAGGGCTGTCCGCGACATCGTCCGGGGGACTGTCCGACCGCCTCCCGAAGGGCTGTCCGACGAGGGAATACATTCTCGCGGTTGGGAGGTTGTAAAATCCTAGCTGCGGGAATCTGCACCAACGATCTCCACCGACTCTTCTTCCGCTGCGCTACGAGTCGGTACGGATCAGATCAAACCTTGTATGCAATCTCCATAGTGATCCTGGGCGTGCTCGCTATACCGAAATTTTTTGTTTTCTGTCGCGTTCCCCAATAGTGGCATCAAGAGCGAGGCTATGAGTAGATGCATGTTATGATCTAGAATACATGAGATGTATGGGTATTGCATAGTATAATTTTGTAGTAGATGAGATCTATTGATGAAAATTATTTGGGCGGGTAGCAGATGAAATCTCTTACCCGATGTTCCTGTTGCTTCCCATGAATTTGCGTAGTCCTGATCTTGACGGCATGGTGGAATCTCACAAAGTTCTGGCAATCCGCGATCCTTTCATGCTGCTCCTGAGTATGCTGATTGACAGATCAACGAAGTGCTAACAGTTCTTTGGGTTCCACCATAGTTAAAGAAAGATGGATGTTTCGTAGACGAAGGGCAATGCAGATATGATCTGCACGGGGGTCACGCGTATGACGAAGTTTAGTATGGGGCTCGAGATTTTATTGTCTCGTGTTTCATACACCCTGGAAAGTTAATCTAGCAACTTGAAGTATCATACTTGATGATAAACGTTGGTAGCTGCGGTTTGAGTCAAAACCTTAGAAGCCACGTAAAATAAAATTTTGCATAAACCGATTAGAGGCGTCTAACTTGGTTTTGCAGGATGGTTATGCATGTGATGTGGTATAGCAATGCTCATATTAAATTTGATTATGTATGAGATGACTATATGATGTAATTAACATGACCTGCGTGTCATGATTCAGCATGATGGCTGGAGCCATATGATTGCACTTTAATGACCTGCGTGTCAACCTTATGTAATGCACTTATTTTATTAGCTATAGAGATAGCAATATTATCTGGTGCATCGACAAGGTGGTGGCAATCTTCGCAAAGGTGAACACCGACGCGAATGCCGAAGACGAAGAATACTTGACTTCTCCGTCAGAAGGGGCTATACCATATCATGCTAATTATGAATTGCCTGAGATGTTTATCCCTTATGTTGCACCCTTTTGATTGCACGGTTGTCGCTTTTTATTAGGGTGATCTCTCACTTAAATATCAAGTAGTTAGTGTTCTCCCAAATGTAGCACCGTCACGGCACCTATCTCTTCGGGGTATCACATGGTTGCATGGGTACGAACGAGTAGAGAAGTGTGAGGCGGGTGAGTTGAGACCTCGCAGCGAGATCACTTGGTTGTCTTGACGTTCAGGCATGAAAGTCATGAGCTCGGAACACACGCATCGAAAGATGAACAAGAGTCACATAGTGATGTGATTGGCAAGTTGGCCTACCAATTGAAATTCTCGTCACTTGAGATGGTTGCATCCTTGACACTGAATTGAAAGTTGGGTCTTGCATCACTCACAATCAATTATGAGAGATATTGTTTTGAGTGGGAGCGCACTTTAGAATAAAATTGTTTATTCACTAGTGCCAAAAATCATTATGAACAATGTCTAAAATGAACTTGTGTTTTCCGTTGTAGATCAAGTGGCTCGCAACACCGCGTTCAACTTAGGCCCTATGTTAGAGAAAGAGAAGTTAGCTGCGAATGGAAACAACTATGCGGACTGGGTCCGTACCCTGAGGATTGTCCTCAGGAGCGCTAAGAAAGTGTACGTGCTTGATGGAGCTCTTCCACCTAAGCCGGCGGCAACAGCCGCGGCAGACATACAAAATGTCTGGGCCACTAAGGATGATGATTTCAACTTAGTGCAGTGTCTCATGCTGTCTTGCATGAGTTCAGAGCTTCAAAAACGTTTTGAATTCCATAACTCCTTTGATATGATCAAAGATCTGGATGCTCTGTACAAGTTTAATGCACGGTCTGAACGTTTTGATATCATGAAAATGATGTCGGAGACCAAGATGGCTGAGGGCAGTTCAGTTGGCGAGCACGTAGTCAATATGATTGGCTACGCTGAAAGGCTTAAAACCCTGGAATTTCCACTTCCAGAAGAGCATGTAATGGACATGTTGCTCCGTTCACTCCCCCCTTCTTACGGAGGTTTTGTCATGAACTACAACATGAATTGGATGGACAAAACACCTAATGAGGTGCTTGCCATGCTGAAATCTGTTGAAGGAGGACTGCAGAAAAATCGCAAGCAAGTGTTGCTTGTGAATAAAACTGCCAGTTTCAAAAAGAAAGGCAAGCCAAAGAAGGGCAAGGGCGCCGGTAAGACCGGCTTCCAACGCAAATCTAAGGGCGGAGCCAAGAATGAAACTGAGTGGTTCTACTGCAAGGGCACAGGACACTGGAAGAGAAACTGCAAGAAGTATCTGGAAGATAAGAAGTCCGGGAAAACCGGAAAAGGTATAATTGTTATACAAGTTAATGTCATTGACGTTTTGCTTGCTAGCGAAAATTCTAAGTCTTGGGTATTTGATACCGGATCGGTTGCTCACATTTGCAACTCGATACAGGGGCTTCAGAAGGTGCGCAAGCTGGCAAAGAATGAAGTCGTGATGCGTGTCGGGAACGGCGCTGGGATCGCCGCTCAAGCCGTCGGCATTATGCCTCTACGTCTCCCTTCAGGATTTATTTTGGAACTAAGTAACTGTTATTTTGTTCCGTTGTTGTGTAGAAACATTATCTCTGGATCATGTTTAGTGCACGACGGGTACTCCTACAAGTCTGAGAACAATGGTTGTTCACTTTATTGTAAGGAAATGTTTTATGGATTTGCACCCATTGTTGGGGGCCTTTTCGTACTAAATCTTGAATGTGGAAATGATGTCTTTAACGTGAATGCTAAACGCCTTAAGAAGGCTGATACCACCACCACTTACTTGTGGCACTGTCGGCTTGGCCACATCGGAAAGAAACGCATGCAAAGACTCCATAAAGATGGAGTTTTACCGTCCCTTGATTTTGAATCATTTCACACATGTGAAGCTTGCTTGATGGGAAAAATGACCAAGACGCCGTTCACGGGTCATCCTGAACGGGCGGGTGAATTATTGGAAATAATACATAGTGATGTATGTGGTCCAATGAACACGGCCGCACGGGGTGGGTATTTTTACTTCGTGACTTTTACTGATGATTTAAGTCGGTATGGTTATATCTACTTAATGAAGCATAAGTCGGAAACCTTTGAAAAGTTCAAAGAATTTCAGAATGAGGTAGAAAATCATCGTGACAAAAAGATTAAGTTTCTGCGGTCTGATCGCGGATGCGAATATCTTAGTCATGAGTTTGGCCAGCATCTGAGTGACCGTGGAATCGTTTCACATCTTACGCCTCCCGGAACTCCACAGCGAAACGGAGTGTTGGAACGACGTAACCGAACCCTGTTAGACATGGTAAGGTTGATGATGTCTCTTACGGATCTACCGATATCTTTTTGGGGTCACGCACTACTCACTGCCGCTCATACATTAAATAGAGCACCGTCTAAGTCTGTTGAGACGACACCACATGAGATGTGGCATGGAAAGATACCTAGTGTATCGCATCTCAAGGTTTGGGGTTGTGAGGCATACGTAAAACGTTTATAGCCAACCAAACTAGAACCTAGATCAGACAAATGTTACTTTGTAGGTTATCCAAATGAGACCATTGGATATTCCTTCTACCACCAGTCCGAAGGCAAAATGTTTGTCGCAAAGGTTGCACACTTTCTCGAGAAAGAATTTCTCGCTAAAGAATTGAGTGGGAGGACAATACAACTTAATGAGATTAGTGAATCTTCGGCAACCGTTGATATGGCTAAGGAACCGGAAGAAATTCCGCTAATTATCCATACAACTGAGCCGGAAGTTGTCGCATATGATGCGGAAACTTCAAACACTGTTGTAACTGAACCGCGCAGATCAGGTAGGGCTATCCAGCCACCTGAGTGGTTTCATAACAAAATCTTCATTCTTGAAGACGATGAACCTGCGCACTACAAGGAAGCGATGGCGGGGCCTAGCTCAAGGGAATGGCACAAAGCCATGAGATCCGAAATGGAATCCATGTACGAAAACCAAGTTTGGAACTTGGAAGAACTTCCAGATGGCGTAAAACCCATTGGTTGTAAATGGATTTTCAAAAGAAAGACGGACGCGGATGGTAACATTACTATCCACAAAGCTAGACTTGTCGCGAAAGGGTTCACGCAAGTTCCAGGAGAGGACTACGACGAGACTTTCTCGCCCGTAGCTATGCTTAGGTCTGTTCGGATATTACTAGCAATTGCTGCTTATTTCGATTATGAAATATGGCAGATAGATGTCAAAACGGCTTTCCTAAATGGAAACCTTGATAGGGATGTATACATGATATAGCCAGAAGGTTTTGTCGATCCTAAGAATGCTGGAAAGGTATGTAAGCTTCAGAAAGCCATTTATGGTCTGAAGCAAGCATCAAGGAGCTGGAATATTCGTTTTGATGAAGTGGTCAAAGAGTTTGGCTTCATCAGGAACGATGAAGAATCTTGTGTGTACAAGAAGTTTAGTGGGAGCGCAAAAGCATTTCTAATCTTGTATGTGGATGACATATTGTTGATTGGAAATGACGTGAATTTTCTTAGTGAAATAAAAGACTCATTGAAGAAGAGTTTTTCAATGAAAGACTTAGGCGAAGCGGCATATGTATTAGGCATCAGGATCTATAGAGATAGATCAAGACGCCTGATAGCGCTAAGCCAAAGCACGTACATTGACAAGGTGTTAAAAAGGTTTAACATGGAGAACTCCAAGAAAGGCCTACTCCCCATGTCACCTAACACAGTGCTTTGCAAGAATCAGAGTCCTCGGACCCTTGATGAGCGAGTACAAATGAATGATATTCCATATGCTTCGGCAGTTGGTTCTATTATGTATGCCATGCTATGTACAAGACCGGATGTTTCCTATGCGCTAAGTGTTAGCAGCCGGTACCAAGGTGATCCAGGATTGGAACACTGGGCCGCAGTCAAGGGTATTCTTAAGTACCTCAGAAGGACCAAGGATTTACTCCTTGTGTACGGAGGTGATGAAGAGCTCATTGTAAGTTGTTACACTGATGCAGGCTTCATGTCTGACCCAGATGACTTCAAATCTCAATCAGGCTATGTTTTCATATTGAACGGCGGCGCAGTTGATTGGAAAAGTTCCAAACAAAAGACTGTGGCGGATTCTACGACGGAGGCGGAATATGTTGCTGCTTCAGAAGCCTCCAAGAAAGCTGTCGATATCAAGCAATTTCTTGAAGATCTTGGTGTGGTTCCAAGTGCTCTGGACCCTATGGAGATCTATTGTGACAATAGTGGCGCCGTGGCTCAGGCAAGGGAGCCATGTTCGCACCATAAGACAATGCATATTCAACGCAAATATAAACTCATTCGACATCATGTCGAAGAAGGTTTAGTGAAAGTACGCAAAGTTCACACGGATCTGAATGTGTCAGACCCGATGACTAAGCCTCTACCACGAGCAAAGCATGAGCAACACCGGATAGCCATTGGTGTTAGGGAAGCCATGTAACTGGATTATGACTCTAGTGCAAGTGGGAGTCTGTAGGAGATATGCCCTAGAGGCAGTAATTTCAGTTACTTTTGTATCTCCGAGTTTGTAATGAAAGTTTATGTTCCATGCTATAACTTCAATGATTCTCGAGTCTACAAATTAAACGAGGCTTGGAGGGAAACTCATGTGCACATGTGGTATAATAAACGGTAAATTGTATTCCTAGTCTTGCCTCTAAGACTGGCTCAAGTATTGCATGATGATCCTGTTTTCCTGATCATGGGCATGGCTATGCCGGCAATTTTGAGGGCACGATGTTGGTAGAACACTTGTGTTGAATCGACCCATATTGATGTTATACTATGAGATATATTCGTCAATAGTTAATGGTTAAAATAACATAGAGATGGTTAACGTTTGCATGATTCCTTAGACCATGGGAGTATCGAGTTTCTTCATGCTTGCTTCATGAACTTTGGGGTTTGTTAAACGTCATCCGTAAATGGGTGGCTATTACGGCGGCTTACGGGTTCTTGGAAAAGTATGTCAAGTAACTTGATAGCTCAAGATTGGGATTTGCTCCTCCAACGATGGAGAGATATCTCTGGGTCCTCTCGGTGTTACGGTATCCATCATCGTCTGGCCAGACACTTGTGATTTGATCACTGGGATGCCGGAACACGGGAACGAGAAAAGAGAACAATACCGGCAACGAGGTAACTGGCATTGTGGACAAGTTGTTGATCCACGAGGATGCCTACATGTCTCACCTCGTGTAATTGTAACATATCGCGAAGCAACAGGAATAGCACACGGCAACTGGAGGTTCACTCGAATATTTATTCGTGTGGGTATAGGGATCGATATGGGTGTCCACGGCTCCGATGTTGATCATTGATCGGAAGGGGTTCCGAGTCATGTCTATGCTTCACCGAACCTATAGGGTCACACGCTTAAAGGTCATCTATCTGTTGAATACTAGACAGGGAGTCTGAGAGAAAAACACCGAAAAAGTTTCGGACACCGGAAAAGTTTCGGACAGCGGAAAAGTTCCGCAGAGAGAGGTCACCGGATGAGTTTCGGTGAAACTGGAAAAGTTGTTTCAGGGGATACCATAAAGTCAAATTGGTCTTGGCACATGCCTGATAATTCTTGGAGGGTGCCAGAATCGTTCTGGAAACTTTTTGGAATTTTCTGGAATGAAAACCGGAAATGTTCCGGAGCTGCCGAAACCGCTTCAGATGCTTTTCGCAGATGAAATCACTAAACCGGAATTGTTCCGGCTCGCGTTGAAAATTATTTTGGTGGGTACTGGAATTGTTCTAAGCCCACATGAATATTTTCAGTTCGATCAGACGCTGAAAAATGTCGTCGTGAATAGTGAAAGTGCTTTTTGGATATTTGTGGAAAAACACCTTTTTGGATATTTCCAAAAAGGCTTCTAGAAGGGATTGGGGAGCAAGCAAGCTCCACATGGGGGGGGGGGGGCAAGGGGTGGCCGGCCAAGGGTGGAGCTCCACATGGCACCCCTTTTTCCTTCTTATGTTAATTATGTGTGACATAAAGTGGGATATTTTGGTACTTGGAGTTACCATCCTACCCCTTGGTTTTCCTATAAATAAGAGGTGAGTGGGCAGCCCACTTCCTCATCCTTTGCTCTCATACACATGCTTTGCTTTGCAAGCTCTCTCTTCTCCCTCACACAAAAAGAGTTTTTCGTAGAGCCGAAAGGCTATCTGGGTTCCGGCAGGAACTAGTTCTGGACGGCGAAGCCCTGCTGGATAGTTGACACCGTATGTGTGCAACCCTGTAGAGAGGTCGTAGTTTCGATCTTTTCCCCGAGGGGCTGTTCGTGTGTCCTCACGAAGGGCTGTCCGAGTTTCCGTTCAAGTTTCGAGGGTCCTCCCGAAGGGCTGTCCGCGACATCGCCCGGGGGACTGTCCGACCGCCTCCCGAAGGGCTGTCCGATGAGGGAATACATTCTCGCGGTTGGGAGGTTGTAAAATCCTAGCTGCGGGAATCTGCACCAACGATCTCCACCGACTCTTCTTCCGCTACGCTACGAGTCGGTACGGATCAGATCAAACCATGTATGCAATCTCCATAGTGATCCTGGGCGTGCTCGCTATACCGAAATTTTTTGTTTTCTGTCGCGTTCCCCAACAGTTTCTGGGTCCAATGTTCCCCCAACCCCGAAGAACCAAGTCCTTGCCCGATCTGGCCAGTGCAATGTCTCTGGTTGGACATCTTTAGCAAGCAGGTCTTGCTCAGCTTTGTCCCATGTAGGCTGGGCTTTTCTGTAGCCACCTGACCCCGTAACATGGTGATACTCCTTCCTTGCGGCATTTTTCTTATTTGTAAGTGACATGTTCTTAGCCTTCTCCAATTTCTTGTAGGCCACAAATGCGCTCCAGTGATCTCTCATCTTCTCATATTGACCTCTGAATTCTGGAGTCTTGTCTTTCTCGACAAACTTCCTGTTCAATACTTTCTTCTAGTTCTTGAATAGTTCTGCCATCTTCTTAAGAGCAAACGCCCTGACCTTTCGCTGTATAACTGGGTTATTCGGATCCTCCTCTAGCAGTAGACTGAAATTTCTCATCAGATTGGTCCAAAGATCATCTTTCAGTCTATCGTTGACATAAGGAACTTGAGGGTCCTTCTTCTTATTCCATTCTTGGCAGCTGATCGGGACGATGTCCCTAACTACCACTCCGCACTGATGTATAAATTTGTTCTTGGTCCGGTAGGGAGCAATCGGTTGGCCTTCTGGAGAGACTTCTTCGATCGTGAACCTTTCTTGCGCGTCCAACCTTCTCATCGGGCCTCGTCTCCTTACCGAAGTGGAGCTCGATCCGGATGGCTAATTAAAAGAAGAAAGAAGCGTTAACATATGTATATACAAAAAAATTAATGCATCTAGTCACCAGAGGATTAATTAATATATACCTCGCCGGAGTTTGAAGCAGTTATATATGGCTCCCTTCTCCATTCGATCACCGGAGCCGTCATGATCTCCTTCGTCCCCAGTTCAATCACCGGAGCAGTCATGATCTCCTTCCTCCTCACCGGAGCCGCCATCCTCTCTTTCCTCACCATCGGTCTCGCTGAGAAACGACAAGCAGGTGAGATCGATATCACCTCCCTCTCGTATTATATCCCCCAACAACTGTTCTTTTTCTAAGTCTCTATCCACCATAGTTTCTGCAAATATTACAATGTGGCAATATACAACCATGAGAGATGGATTAGTGGGAAACATCATGCAAAGTTCACAAGTTTTATAACAGTCAGTTTCAGACGATCGTCGAGGACTCCTCCCCCCTTTTGTCCTTAATCTTGTTTTGACCACACAAATTGCATATGACCTCGGATTTAGACGATTTTTATATCAAAATCGACCATTTCTATGAGACCATCCAAAACCATCATAATTACATTTCATGTCGTTTAATAATCCGATGTCAGCATGAGCATCTCTGAAATCATCATAATTTTTTACATCCGAGCTCCTTGTTGGACCATCCTCGTATCCATCTTGATATTTTCGAAGAGAGCCATGCAATGATGACTTCCAATCATAAGTTTGATCTTGACATTATTTAAGCTACTTTTACGATTGTGTCATTTTTGAGCGTCAACATTAAGCTTAATCTTGCCATTCGCCCAGAGGCTCAAAATCCAGGCAACTAATCGAACACGTCCTTCAAGTTGAGCATCATTTTCCCCTCAAACAAAAAAATTTGAGCATCATTTTTGCACGCAACCACGCCTAGCAAAGTTGGAGGCCCCGGCACATGGCCCGGCACACATGACTCACCAAGCGTTCATGTCCATGCTCCTCCACGTGCATCCAGCTGCCGACCAAGCTATGCGTTCGCCAGGTGGGCGCATGGACCATCCACCGTCGGGCATCAGGGCAGCTTCAAGTGCCACAGCAGAGCACGACCAAGACGGCACACGTGAAGGGTGACAACACGGTGCATGCAAGTGCCACAACGGAGCACGACCAGGACCGCCTCTCTCATGGTCGTTTGTAGTGAAGGCTGAATGGCCCAATATGCTTAGCATAGTATTTTGACGGGGATGGTGGGTTTCGGGTTCGGGTATTACTGAAACGGGTTTGAACCCGAGACCGCCTCTCTCATGGTCCTCGAGGATACTTGCGGACCCCCACCCCCCTCATGTCGAAGTTATCATTCTACGAACATATGAAAATTCTCTAGTGCATTATGTTCATATGGTGGGACTGGCAACTTACGAAGCACCGATACAGCGACATTGATACGGGTATGGCGATACGGGATACGACAATTTCTAAAAACAACAATAAGGCGATACGGTAAACATATAGAAGTAATAATAAAATGACATGGACTGTCCCATTTTGAAATCTCACTGTGGGGGATACGGCATAGTAAAATATGTAAGTAATAATAAAATGACATGCACTGGACATTGATACGGTAAACATATATAAGCAATAAGGCGATACGGCGATATGGGATACGGCAATTAATAAACAAGAACTCTCAAAAAGCAACAAGCCATCAGCATCAACATGCAAGCCATGTTCAATGGGCTCACTGTGGGGGCAGGGGCCGGCGCGGCGACGTCGAGGCCGGCAGGGGCGCGGCGACGGCGACGGGGCAGGGGGAGGTGACGGCGGGGAAGGGCGAGGCGACGGCGACGGCGACGGTGGGGCAGGGCGAGGCGACGGCGACGTAGGGGCAGGGTGCGGTGATGGCGACGACGACGTAGGGGCAGGGGCACGACGACGGCGGGGCAGGGCGAGGCGATGGCGATGGCGGGCCAGGCGACAGCGACAGCGGGGCAGCGCGAGGCGACGGCGACGGCGACGTAGGGGCAGGGCGCGGCGACGGCGGGGCAGGGCGTGTCGACGGCGACGGGGAGGTGGGCGCGCGAGGAGGTCCGGTGCCCGCAACGGTCAGCAGGCTCGGGGACGGCAGGGCGACGGCAAAATCCGTCAGCCTGGCGGCGTCGATGTCGTCGTCGGCGCCGAGGAGAGAAGAAACTGCAATGGATTGGAAAAACTGCCAAGTCCCACCTATATAGCCCCCCCTTTAGTCCCGGTTGGAGCCACCAACCGGGACTAATGCCACCCTTTAGTCCCGGTTGGTGCCACCAACCGGGACTAAAGGTCAATTTTCAGCAGCCCAAAGGGCGGGAAGCAGGGACCTTTATTCCCGGTTGGTGGCTCCAACTGGGACTAAAGGGGGGCGTTAGTCCCGGTTGGAGCCACCAACCGGGACTAAAGGGCTGTGCTTCCCGTACCAAAAGTTTAGTCCCACATCGCTAGTCGAGAAGGGCTCGGAGTGGTTTATAAGTGCTGCGGCCGGTGCTCTCTCGAGCTCCTCTCTAATGCGGGCAGTACATGCCTATTTGATGCCCTGTTGGGCCTGCTAGCACTACGGCCTACATCTTGGCCCATTTGTAGGGATTCTAGTCATATGCAGGCCGTTGTGCCTAGTAGGCGGGCCTTTTTTGCATATATTATGATTTTTAATGTTATTTTTTGCATATGTTATTTTTAGTTATATAATTTTAGTTGCATAAATTTTATATAATTTTAATTGCATAAATTTTATTTTTTATTGGTTCTTTTTAGTTGATTCCTTTTGCTATTAGAGTTTTATAAAAGCTTTTTAGTTTATATTAAAGCTTGTAACAAAATATACTTTATGAAAATTCATTTTACTATTAAAGTTTTTAACTAAAGATTTTTTCTGCATTCAATATGCACCATTCAAAGCCACATCATCACTTTTCAACCCTTTTCGGACTTCATTTGCTATTTTTCATGCATTTCATGATTTATTTTGAGCTAAGATGACCCTGAGATTGAAAAGCACTGCAAATGAATTCTGAAATGGTTGAAAATTGGCATGGTATCATAATTTCACCCACGTAGCATGTGCTAAAAAGTTGAGAGGCTTACGGCAAAAACTGGATGCACTTTGTGTACGAACTGGACAATCTCTTTCGAAGTGTCAGGGTTTTGGATGAAAACTCATCTGTTACAAAAGGATTTCAATTTTTTAAACATATTTGAACCCAAGACTTTTCTGCATTCAATATGCACCATTTGAAGCCACATCATCACTTTTTAAACTTTTTCTGACTTCATTTGCTATTTTTCATGCATTTCATGATTTATTTTGAGCTAAGATGACCTTGAGATTGAAAAGCACTGCAAATGAACTCTGAAATGGTTGAAAATTGGCATGGTATCATAATTTCACCCACGTAGTATGTGCTAAAAAGTTGAGAGGGTTACGGCAAAAACTGGATGCATTTCGTGTACGAACTGGACAATCTCTTTCGAAGTGTATGTGTTTTGGACGAAAACTCTTCTGTTACAAAAGGATTTCAAATTTTTCAACATATTTGAACTCAAGACTTTTTCTGCATTCAATATGCACCATTCAAAGCCACATCATCACTTTTCAAACCTTTTCTGACTTCATTTTCTATTTTTCATGCATTTCATAATTTATTTTGAGCTAAAATGACCCTGAATTGAAAAGCACTGCAAATGAACTCTGAAATGGTTGCAAGGTTGGCATGGTATCATCATTTCACCCACATAGCATGTCCTAAAAAGTTGAGAGGGGTTATGGCAAAAACTGGATGCACTTCGTGTACAAACTGGACAATCTCTTTCGAAGTGTCAGGGTTTCGGACGAAAACTCATCTGTTACAAAAGGATTTCAATTTTTAGTTCATTCTTTATAATAAATAAATACTTTGATAATTTTAGTTAATATTATTTTGATTCTTTTTAGTTCATTCTTTTTAGTTAATGTTTTAGTTGATTCTTTTTAGTTCATTCTTTTTAGTTAATATTTTAGTTGATTCTTTTTAGTTCATTCTTTTCAACATATAAATACTTTGATAATTTTAGTTAATATTATATTTAACTGCTGTGATATTGTAGATCAAAGCCATCATCAGAATAGTTGTGGAGAGAAAGTCTTCACTTTTTCTTCGCGTGTTTCCCTTGCTTATTGCGCCGTAACCATGAACAAACTTCATCACATACATCACAATGCTTCAGAAAGCTTGCTCACATCATACTAAATATTCTTACAAACAAACCGTACTTAAACAGGGACATAATAGAAATAATAGTTCAGATATCCATTACAGAAAGTACTGCATAATTGAAGATACCAATCCTACTCTTCCGGATTGCAAACCTACTCGTCCGAATCAGGAGACCCCCAAGCACTACATAATAGAGATAAAAGTGTTCGCCATTGCAAACACTACTCGTCGTCTGGATCAGAATACCCCCAAGCAGGAGATACTAGCGGTACGAGGTGACGCTGCCCATAATTGAAGATTCCAATCCTGGGGTACAACTCGTATGCAACGTACCCATCTATTGCTGCATACTCAATGTTGATAGGGTCAACTGGGGTCTTCTCCCAATGTTGGTGCCCTGACTTGTGGAATTTTGTCTTCATATAAGCGTAGTCCTCGTCGATCAGGGCGGCTGCCATATCAGCCATTGAAGTCTTGTCATGCTCAAGCCTGAACCTGCCCTGAAGATCAATGTGGCATTTAGCTGGTATCTCAATACCTCAGGTGCGCCTCATCTTGATCTTGTCATTCATTATATCAACGCTAGCAAAATATATGCCGCTGCGAAGGAACTCCATGAGTTTTGGATAGTGCTTGTCACTACTGCAACAACAAAATGGAACAAATGTGTTAAATACTGCTGCAACAAGTATATTTTAGAACAAGTATAATAAGAATCATAACAAGTATATTTTAGAACAAGTATAATAAGAATCATAACAAGTATATTTTAGAACAAGTATAATAAGAATCATAACAAGTATATTTCGGCACAAGTATAATATAAGAATCATAACAAGTATAATAAGAATCATAACAAGTATAATTCGGAACAAGTATAATAAGAATCATAACAAGTATAATTCGGAACAAGTATAATAAGAATCATAACAAGTATAATAAGAATCATAGCAAGTTTCCTATTCCTATGCATTTTCTATCCTATGAATCAAAAGAAGCCCCTAAACTATGACATGTTCTCCCACGATGGCCAATATGCAACTACAAGGAAAATTCTTATGCAATTTTCCTATCCTCCTATTCCTATTCCTATGCAATTTCCCTAATCCTCCTATTCCTATTCAATTTTCTATTCCTATGCAATTTTCCTATGATCGAATCAAAGAAAAGCCCCAATTTTCCTATGAATCAAAGAAAAGCCCCAATTTTCCTATCCATTTTTCCTATGAATCAAGGAAACTATGACATGTTCTCGACATTCCCAATCCTCCTATTCCTATGCAATTTTCCTATCCTATGAATCAAAGAAAAGCCCCAATTAAAACTATGACAAGTTTCGTATTACCTTGCCCACTGGAAGACCGTGACATGTTGCTTCAAACAAAGTTGGACGACGACAAAATTGCGACCATCGACCGTGTACTCGAGATCGAGGCCCATGAACTTGTGTTTCTCCTCTTGAAGCCATTCCTCGAACATGGAAAGAAAACCCTCGACTTTGGCGCTGTCGTTCATGTAGACGACATGGAGATTGGTCGTGCCATGTGCGAGCACGTTCCCGTAGCGAGTTCGTGGATTCATGGTGGAGGATGGGGAAGAAGCAGAGAGGAGAGGGAGACGAATAGAAATGGAGACCGGTCGCGTTACTGTAGCGTTTCCGATGTATATGATCTCGCGCGGAACAACTTCCAAGGCGCGGGATTTGAACGGTTGGGACCTTTAGTCCCGGTTTGAGGCACGAACCGGGACTAAAAGGGCTCGCGCCAGGAGAACGGTTGCCACCGCCCTTTTAGTCCCGGTTGGTGTCACCAACCGGGACTAAAGGTCCCGTTCGAACCGGGACTGATGCGTGACGAACCCCGGCCGGCTTCCTAGCCGCTCGAACCGGGAGTAATGCTCACATTAGTCCCGGTTCGTAACACGACCGGGACTAAAGCTCTGATCCGGCCTTGACCAAAGCCCTGTTTTCTACTAATGAACGGGGAGACTTAATCGTAGGAAACCAGAAAGTCAAAATTAAACGATAAGAATGTGTTCTCATAGGAATTTGTTCTCGACGTCGACGATTCCCGGCCCGCATCCTCGTCGTCGACTTGGCGGCGAGATCCGTGAGAGGCGCCATGTCCGGGACTGGGCTCCGCTGGGCTGGCACTGGGAGGTGCTACCTTCCGGGGCACGTAGCTTGGTGAGGAATCCGGGTCTCGTCGTTAACCCGGAGCTTCTTAGGTGGCGATCGCGTGGGCCACTATTGGTGCAAAGGGAGCGCGCCCCCGCGGAGGTGGTACGTCGCCGTGTGAGGGAGGAGGACGAGCACGTCCGTCGCTACATGGATGCGTTGGACGCCAGGTTCTCCAATACCTGGCAGGTTCTTCAGGGATCTCACCCGAGTTATGATCCTGTGATGATTTCTTCTCTTTGGGTGTCCACCACCCGCGACTCAGGAACCGCTAGTCAACTAGATTATTCGATAATATTCGATCTGTATTAGTGATATTATATGATAATATTCGAGATGTATTAGTTATAATATTCGATGATGCATTAACTGGATTATTCGAGAAGATGTATTAGTGATATTATATTTGAGTTCATTATAAATGCATTCGAGATGTATTAGTTATAAATTTTTAGTAAAAAAAATCAGATACTTTCGGTCTGTCGTTGCTCCTTATGTGACTTTCATGTGTGTTCTTGATGGAGTAATCCCGACTGTTGTCGTGGGGGGCACTTCCCCCTCTTCTCTTCTTGCGATATATACCTCGGGATAATGCGCAAGGAGAGGAGAGGGGGTGCGTCCATCACTGAAGGTCGAACTATTACTGTGAGAGAGTGTCCACCAATATATATACACCACCATATCAGTGTGAGAGATTGCGCACCAACACACCATGAGATACGAGAGTTATTTAAGGAAAGCCTCGATAGACCGAAAGTCAACCGATATTGAATTAGGTCTATTTGGACATGTGTGTATGTTATTGCAGGGAACACCTCCTAGTGCCTATGTTTTGCCGGAATGTTGATTCATTTCCGTTCCGGCAAATTTCAGGCGCTCAATATGTCTTATTTTAATAATGGTCACGCCGAATTTTTGAATCATGAACACAGGAAATGTCTGACGACGATAAGATCCCTGAGTGTGATTACTGTGGCAATGATCGGGGTTTGTGCAATAGGCCTCACCTGCGAGACGACAGGTTCTTCACCATCAAGCTTGACGAGACCTTCATTGTTTTTATGGTACGCAACAATGACAAGTGTTTTTTTCGTAATTAAGCTTGACTTCTGTTTCTTTGCTTCAACGTGTAATTTCTATTTTATACAATTCGACTAGTTGATCCCCTGCCATGCAAGACGGTATGTCTTGGAGAGGCTCGGTTTCGAGTACCACGGGAGTATGGAGACGAGGAGAGCTAACCCAAGGACTAAACATGGTCACACATTTCTGGTCAAAGTAATTAATGCAGTTAATAACACAAAACTAGGGTGCTCAACTTGGGAAGCTCTTTGCAAGGCATATGGATTTCAGGAAGATATGGAAATAACCTTCGATCTTCGTCCTGAAGATCATATTGAAGGTAACATCGACATTTGGGTGGATGTCGATATGCTTCCTGTTTTACCTCCATGTGAGATTGTGAACCATATTTGTCAAGTAATTTGCATTCTATACTTCAAAATAGTTGGTGTTCATCCATACTAAATTTGATAATTTATAATTTACATCTTATTTCGTTTCTTCGAGTGAAACACGGAAATTAATTGACACGACACACTATACTTATGGATCACATCTAACTTGGGAGGAGAAGGATGTTCTTATCAACTTTGTTACTGGTGTCCTGGTTGGTAGGGACAACGTCCCGTATAATTTGGGAACTGGCCCAAATTATACATTTTACATGCCACTAGTGCATAGGTTGAGGGCGGATGACATTCGCCGAAATATCTTGGTAAGAGTTGCTAATTAATTACACTACTATTGCGTAAATGGTGTTGATTACATGGCTAACTAGGCTACTATTATGTTCTTCGACAGAAACTGCCAAATGATGTTGTGCCTCCGTTGATGCATGGCGAAGGATATATGACAATTAAAAGCCCAATGAGGCCCGAGTTCTCTTTTCCATACTCGACTGAGCGCAAACCACAAAGACGGCTCCAAATTGAAGCATGGGAAGAAATAAAGAAGGAACGCAAACCACAAGTTGGAGACCGTTGGATCTCTTTGCTTCATCATGGAGACATAGGTGTTATTCTGTTTTATGTCATTTTACCTAGGAGGGAGGACTAGGTCCTATGAGAGAGAACTTTTTCTGGTTTATATTAACTTGCATGATCGATTAGGATGATTATTATAATAATGTTTTTCTGTTTTATGAGATTTTAACTTGGTATGATTAAGATGATGATGACTTGTTAGATGAGTAAGATGATGATGAGTTATATGACATATATTTGATTAAAGTGGATGGATGCAAGTGATCATGTTGATGCAAGTGATCATGTTGAATTAGAGGAAAATATGATGTTGCGACATGATCACTTGCATCCATCCACTTTAATCTAAATGTTGTTGCTGGCATAATAATTATTGATGTTGTATATTAATATGTATAACCGTGTGTAAATACAACATAAATATAAAAAAAGAAATATGTGCGTTTACTAGTGGCGCGGGTTAGGAAAGAACGCTACTGCTAACTGTTAGCAGTAGCGTTGGATAACAGGCGCTACTGCTAAACTTTAGATGTAGCGCTGGGCAAACGACACTACTGCTAAAGGTTAGTTGTAGCGCCGTACTAGTAGCGCTGGCACCCGCGCTAATGCTATACATATTTCCAGTGCTACTACTAGCCTTCCTCCTAGTAGTGTCTATTGTGTTTCCATTTTCCAGGCCCCGTGTTTGGCAATGGCATACGTTCAATTTTACGGTAACTACAGGTGAGAAATGTCTAAAATATTTAGATCTGTCTCCAAGGAGCAAATGGAACTTAATATGTTTATTTCGATACTCCATTATATAAGAAGTGTCTATTTTCTTCGCTAGGTAACTTATCCAAAGGGATAGGCCTCTATTATTTCCTTGGTGTTTTTAATTTACATTGTGATGTGTAGCTTTGAATAAACATTTCATCCCACCACTTTCTGCTAAACACTATCTTCACCAAGTCATCACCTTTCCATCGACAACCTCAACCATCTCCTTCTTTCACCAACTCAGCCCATGTGGTAGTTTTGCTCATGCGACCCTCCATATATACATTAGAGAGACTTATTATGGTTTCTTATTGTAAAGAAGTGATGCCGAGCACCCGTAGAGCAAGGATAAAAAGGGAATGAACCATCAATATGATTTTCCAAGGATTTTGCAAGAGTAATTGTGCAGTCTTCCGGTTAACTCATAAAATCATTTTAGAACATCCATTTCTTGTAGTGTAGACATATTTAGTCACTACAATCGGTTGAAATAAAAGGACTATGTTGAACGGAGAATATCATGAAAGATCGACACATATATTCTCGGTCAACCCCATCCCGGTCTTAAAGTTATGAGTTCTTCACATATAAAATATTACTTTGCATGATTAAAAGTGTTCACGTCTGCTTCGGCAGTGTTGGTTCCCGGGCTCCTCGGCATCGGACAGACCGTTTCCCAGGCCAGGCGTGGCTAGGTCAACCATGACAGCAGCTATGTGTGGTCATCACTTTGGCCTACGCTTGTGGCCTCACCACGGATTGCGGTCGCCATCAAAAGTTCTTTGTGGGAGTTTCATCTCTGCAGATCTGGTGGTTGACTTCGGCGGCAAGATGATAACTATGGACGAAGTCTTGATGCAGGGGGATGGTTGTGCGGCGATGGCGGACACATCACATTTAGGTGTTGGGATCACGGAAAAGTGGTCGTGGCAATACATGAGTGAAATCGATGATGATGCTACTTGAGCATCCGGTCTCGAGCTCCGGAGTGAAAGCCTAGGTCTGGCCCGAGTTGTTTATACATTGTAATGGCGATGTTTTTACGTTGTTACCTTGTTGAAAGCATTGTTCAGAATGCTCGTAATTATTTTTTAAGTTGAAAACCTAGATTCTAGCCTTGGGTAGCTGGATCTGGTGATGGCGACGCTTGATTGTCACTCCCTTCCTGAGGGCGTTGCTGCGTTGAAGAATCTCGCCGTCCGTGTGGCAGTGTACAGTGCTGCCCAGCCTGAGCTTAAGATGGACTTTTTGGCCGACCTCGTCAAGATATGTGGGGACGAGCGTTTACCAATTTTAGTTGGGGGCGATTTTAACATAATTAGGCGAAGAGATGAAAAAAACAATGACAACTTTTGTGGCAGATGGTCATTCATGTTTAATACAATCATCGAAAGCCTCGATCTGCAAGAGATTGAGATATCGGGCAGAAAGTTTACTTGGGTGAACACTCTGCCCAATCCAACTTTTGAGAAGTTGGATCGGATTCTTACTAGTGTGGAACGGGAGCATAAATTCCCACTAGTGACAGCTCGAGCGATCACGACAGCGATTTCCGATCATACTCCATTGCTTGTTGACTCTGGGAAGCATCGCATGCGGGTAACAAGAATATATTCTCCTTTGAGTTAGCATGGTTTGAGAGGGAAGGCTTTGTGGACCTCATAGCTAGAGAATGGGCTAGGGACACAGAGGGAAGATCGTATGTTGATAGATGGCAAAATAAGATCAGACACTTGAGGCAGTTCCTACGGGGATGGGCAAAAAATGAGAGCGGAATTTATAAGATGGAGAAAGACAGGCTTCTCAATCTTATAAACGCTCTAGACATAAAATCCGAATCCTCCTTACTAGATGAAAATGATAGGACATTTAAAGCGGGGCAGAACAAAGTCTCAAACAGCTTCTTAGAGAAGAGGAGTTGAAATGGGCACTTAGAGCGAAAGTGAGACAGGTAGTACAGGGTGATGACAACACACAGTTTTTCCTTTTGATTACTAATTAATGGAAAACACAGAAAGAAAAAAATCTTCCAACTAGAGCAAGATGAGGGTACAATTGTATGGCACGAAAACCTAAAGTTGTATATCTCTGAATACTATAAGCCGCTTTTTGGGGCTCCCGAGGACAATTGTGTGTCTATGGATGAGCAGATGGTCAGAGATATTCCTCAGCTCGGGACGGACGAGAATGAGATATTGACCGCACCATTCATGGAGAAAGAGGTGTTTGAGGCCATATCACAAATTAAAAATAATAAGGCGCCAGGTCCGGATGGGTTTCCGGCCGAGTTCTATAGAAAATGTTGGCACATTATTAAAGGTGACTTGCTTCCGATGTTTGAAGATTTGTCTAATGGCCTCCTACAGCTTTTCCACTTGAACTTTGGGACAATTACGTTGTTACCAAAGAAGGAGGGGGCGGTGCGCATTGAACAATTCCGTCCTATTTGCCTGCTTAATGTGAGCTTCAAAATATTCTCGAAGGTCGGGACAAATAGATTGACTCAGATTGCTCATACTGTGGTGCAGCCTAGTCAGACGACTTTCATGCCGGGCAGAAACATACTAGAGGGTGTGGTTGTCCTTCATGAAACACTGCATGAAATTCACTAGAAGAAACTAGATGGGGTTATCTTCAAGGTGGATTTCGAGAAAGCGTATGATAAAGTTAAATGGCCGTTCCTTCAACAAGCCTTACGTATGAAGGGATTTGATGACTTGTGGAGGAAGCACGTTGAATCCTTTGTACAAAAAGGCAGCGTTGGAATTAAAGTTAATGATGATGTTGGTCATTACTTCCAAACGCACAAAGGTCTTCGGCAGGAAGACCCCATGTCCCCTATCCTATTTAATGTAGTTACAGACATGTTGGCAATTCTCATGGGAAGGGCTAAAGAGGAAGGTCAGGTAGGAGGACTAGTACCACATCTACACCATGACACTACATTTCCGACAGCCGGGTTGGTTGGGAAAACAGATTCTACCAACACATAGTCGGTCGGGAAAGACTATTGCCGACCGACCCTGTCTGTTGGAGAAAGTCCAGACGGGAAAGCCCTTTCCCGACCGACATAGATTTGCCAACCGACTATTTGACAGCTATCAAAAAGCATTCCCGACCGACTGGCCGACAGTATTTTTTGCCAACCGACTGTCCGATAGTATGTTTTGCCGACCGACTCTCTGACAGCATTTGCTTTACCGACCAACTTTTTGTCGTCCATGCCATGAGCCTTTGCCGACCAACAAGAATATGGTGTTTTCGTTTGCCGACCAACTAGTCATCAACATTTTGTTTAGCCAACAAGAAGTTTAGTTGAAGTATGGTCCTAATTATCACATACATACAGTTTATCTGTTCACTTAATGAAATCGCCAAGATACCATACATCAGTGCATCGAACATTTTTTGTTCCATTAAAAAATTGTCACATACATATACTTCAGTCAGTTCTAAAGATAACCACCAAGACACCATGCATCAGGTTCACAAAAAAGATGGCTAAAAGATGCATGTGTGAGATGTTAGTTGTACAAAATGAAAGCTAAAACATCCGGTTGACGAGGATCGTTGGCTTCATGGTTCCTTCTGAGTGCAGTCCTTTGTTTGCTTCCTACAAACGTTAAACAAGTCTTGATTATAATACACTATCATAAACTGCATTTTCTTTGCTTTTTAAACTTTTAGCAGGCATTCCATATGTCAGTGCAGCCCTTGTTTTGTTCAGTGAATCACATGCTGCTAGAAATAATAGAAGAGCGTAGCTAGCTTCATATCATATCTTGAAATATTTACATGTAAATCATGTTGACTGCTTACATAGTAGTCTCTATAAATAATAGAAGCGCTTAGCTAGCTTCATACCAAAGACCGGAAAAAAGATCACCAAAGGCATGCAATCAGAACATGCTACCATTCAAATAACAAGGTGAACTACATAAACTGTCATATGGGAAACTAGGTAAGAGGAGCAGCTATAACATGGACAAGAAGTACGTATACATTAGCAGTTGCCCAAGTGGCCACGCCAAACCCAACACACCAAAAGCCTATTGACTTTTGTGGAAAGAACACGGTTTGAAGTTACTGTTGCATAGAATTGGACTATAGTACTGAAATGCCAACACAGAGGAGCCATCTCATTCTCAAAAATACAAATAGTAATAAATACGAGAAGTCAATAACCACGTGTTAACACATTGACCCTCAGCTGAGATCACCCAACACGCCCACCATCTCCATAAGGAGCTTATGGGTCAGCAGAAGCATTGGTTTCTTCTCTTTAAGAATAAACAAGACAGATTACTCTATTGGCATAGGCAAAAAAAACTAGTGTATGATTTTGACGTCAGCAGAAGCGTTTGAAGCATATATTTGTGTTTATACAGTTAATTATGTATATAAAGAATTGCCCACCGCATACCATTTTACTACTTTCAGTTGTTCCTCCATGACCCCACCACCTTTACCTTTTCGCTTGCGTTTGCCCTTTTTCCTCCTGCAAAAGACACATAAGAGCACTTCGCTGAAAAGACAAAACATTCATGCTAGGGATATAATTGAATGCTAGACATTATGTGGAAGCTCTGAACAACAATTGTTTTCATGCTTTCAGGTTAAAGACTTCGTTTAAGAATTGCACCAAAATTTCAACAAGACGTGACATGTCACTTCGAAACAGTTCTCTTAAAATTGGATAGCTGTATTTAGACGAGCATGCCATTCCAGATGAGAAGGGCAGCATGTCTATCAATCAAACATGTAGAACCATGATGTACGTGTGTTAGTAACACATGGGTGTAAAAATTAAAACTAGTTATTACTGTCCTTTAAGTAAAATCATGAATTCATGATACAAATAGAATCATGATGCCATTCCAAACTAAGCTCAGACTTCACAACTATCCTTTAAGTAATGTTCCCAGAAGTAAGCTCTAGTTTACATGCCCATGGGCATTCTGGATCGTTACGACATCCCATGCTTGCCACAACATACCAAATACACTTCTGAATAGATAGTTATTTTTCCTGGGACTCATGCCATATTCAAGTTTTAAGATCAGGGCATAATTTGTTTCCCAAATTAGCACTAATGTGGTCCTAATAAGATTCAAAAAAGAACAATGAGTTAATTCCAAGTCTTAGTCAAAGGGAATATCAGCTCACCGATCTGGTGCTCCTCTAGTTTTTAGTTTTCTACACTCAGAATGCTACAGGCAATGGCAAAAGGTACAAAAAATCAGAAGACTAGTCTATTTAAAGTTGGGTCACAAGAGTTAACTTAAAATATGTACTGGTGAATGTACAAATTCTGATCTCTAGAAATCAATACGGGATAAATAGCTTACTCATTTATAGCAGCAGCAGCAGATCATCCACTGTTTGCATAATGCACCAGCATGTTCTTCCCATCAAGCAGCTGAATCTATAATCATGTGTCAAAAATGTGCTACCGTAAGGAAAAAGAACTCTGAACCAATTATTGCGTATTATCTTACAGGAACTTGACTTCTGCTATACCTAAAGATGCAGTGAAGCGCTATTTTACCTAGTGGCTCATTTTCTCCAATGCCGAACTGCTTCTCTTTCAAAAGAGAACTTGACGAAACTGTATCCTTTGGATCTCCCTGCAAGGGATGGCATATTGCTTTCACTGGCAGCTAGCACATCAATCAGTGAGAGGACAAGTCTAACAAAATCACAGGTCCAACATCAAGAAGTTAGAATAGGTATGTTTGAACTACCTTCAAGAACATCGCCATGCTGAGAGAAGACGTTGTCAGATGACTGTAGTTGTCGGATGTATGAGATACCTTCCACTTGCCATGATTCTCTTTGGCTCAAGCAATGTCTGCCTACAAAAAAAAGAATTAATTCAAGACATAGCACCATCTGGCAAGAAACATAAATGAACTTGATATATTAACTTATGTTAGATACCCAGTACGTAGATATCTCACTAGACACACCAATTGGTGGGGAGGCAGTGGCAAAAAGGACGGGGAATCACTACGCCACCCATCGGAAGCTCATGAGTAGCTGGAAGCACGGGTCCTTGACTCCTTGTGCACAAGTTCCCTGAACATATAAAGAAAAAGAAAAGGCTAATTGTGATTCTGGAGCTATTTATTCCATAGCAGGGTTAAATAAACTGAAGTTTTTGTTCTCCGAGCATGAACATTAAATATAGACTCTTATATTCGTGAGAATTCTACAATGCTCAACTGAAAGGCTGAACCATTAGTATGATTATTTGGACTTTTTGTGCAACCTGAAGGTAGTTCTCACTTGTCAGGGTTGTACTTTACAAATAGATCTTCAGTTAAGATATGCAACCAAGACATATATACCAAGTAATCACCACATCAAGTCTGAGCTACCAGGAAGCTCAAACATATTACTTGGAGTGTTTATTTTGTGGCATTGACAGAAAAAATATTGAAAGGCTTTACTGAACATATGTTATGCGTTTGTTGATTTCTAGTTGTCATGATCAAGGGCTCCGAACCAAATATTTATTGGCGTGGTAAGAATGTATCATTACAAATATAGTACAATTACTGTTGTAACTGAGAAATTAAACTGATAATTGCCAGCTCTCTGATGTCAATAGTTTGGTTCAGTTTATTTCTAACCCATGCAATTTATTCGGGGACATTGCGTAAGAAGATACTCAGTCACAAAGAAAACATCAAATCAATTCTGTACTGTCCGAAATTGGTGCCTGGGTGTATTTTCAGTTCAGGGGTGTGCATGTATAGAGGTTCACCTTAGCACATCCTTCAAATAAAAGTTAATTCCAGTAAATTAAAAGAAACTTTATCTTATCTCGTTATTAGACTACAGAACAAATTTTCCATTGATCTATTGGCTAAATCTGAATGTTTAACTGTGTCATTCTCTCTCTTGCTGAAAACATAAAGATGCAATTGTTCTTAACTAGCAGTCCCTTACCCATGTGTAACCAATTCATGGAAATACTTTTTAGAAAACTATAAATCTGCACGCTAGGGTTTGAAATCTGCACGCTGCAACCAGGAGGGGGGGAGTGGAGTGAGAGACCACGAGGGGGAAAGAGACCTTACCAATGTTGTTGCCGACATGGATGGCTACCTGATGGTCACCGAAGGTTGGTTGGGAGAGATGGAGGCACCTGTCGCCGGAAACGGAGGGAGCAGAGGCCGCCTACCTCGCTCTGGACCACCGGGAGCAAAGAGACCTTGTCCCCTTCAGATCTGGTACCATGGAAGGGAGTGGAGAGGGAGGGAGGGAGGGGAGAGGGAGAAGGATATGGGTTGGGGCAGTGGCGCCATGGGAGGGAAGTGTGAGGTCGCCTCTCTGGGCCGGCGGCGTGTGTGGGGAATGAAACGAGCTAGGGTTTCGTGCGTGGGGAACAAAACAAGCTAGGGTTTCGTGTGTGGGGAATGAAAGGAGCGTGGGGCGGTGGAGTGCTTGTGATTTTGAGAGAGAAAGCTTCGCGGGTGGGGCCGGTTATTGGCGCTAAAAATTGGCTATTCGCGTGCGTCGCGTGCGAGGCCCATGTGGCATCAGGCTGTCGGTCGGGGTTATTTACCGACCGATATTCTGTTGGGCATAACAGAACTCCCGACTGACTGTTGGACAGTATAGGTTGTAGTATTCCCGACCGACAACAGGTCACTGTACATAGCTTTTCCGACCCACGGTCTGTTAAAAAATTTTATGGCCGACTGTGGGTCGGCAATAGTAACTTTTTCTCAGCAAACGTCAGTAGGGAATTCTGGTGCGTTGTGTAGTGCTAGTGGATGGTGGTGTGTCCATACTACAATACGCAGATGATACTATTCTGTTTATGGAACACGATATAGCAAAGGCTAGAAATATGAAACTTATCCTTTGCTTATTCGAACAGTTGTTGGGTTTGAAAACAAATTTTCACAAGAGTGAACTGTTCTGTTTTGTGAGAGCCAAAGATGAGCAAGACGCTTATAAACAACTGTTCGGTTGTGAATTGGGAAGCCTACCGTTTAGTTATCTAGGCATACCAATTCACCATCACAAATTAACAAATAAAGAGTGGAAGTGTATTGAGGATCGTTTCGAGAAAAAACTAAGCTGCTGGAAGGGTAAGCTTTTGTCTTATGGAGGACGGCTAATATTGATTAACTCGGTTCTTACGAGTATGCCTATGTTCCTTCTGTCCTTCTTTGAGATACCGGTAGGGGTACGCAAAAGGTTGGACTTTTATCGATCCTGCTTCTTCTGGCAGAGTGATGAAGTTAAGAAGAAGTACAGACTAAATAGATGTGATATTATATGTAGGCCCAAGGACCAGGGAGGTCTAGGGATTGAGAATTTAGAGGTAAAGAACAGATGTCTGTTCAGTAAATGGTTGTTCAAACTATCTGTGGAGACAGAAGGCATGTGGGTACAAATTTTACGTTATAAGTACTTACAATCTAAGACCTTGGCTTGGTCACAGTCAGACCCAATGATTCACCAATTTGGAAAGGTTTGATGAGAATGAAATCAGCTCTTTTCCATAGAACTAAATTTATCATTGGAAATGGTGAGTCGACGAGATTCTGGCAAGATACGTGGTTGGGGGAGATGCCTCTAGCGACATAGTATCCATCTCTCTTTAGTAAAAAAAATCAGATACTTTCGGTCTGTCGTTGCTCCTTATGTGACTTTCATGTGTGTTCTTGATGGAGTAATCCCGACTGTTGTCGTGGGGGCCACTTCCCCCTCTTCTCTTCTTGCGATATATACCTCGGGATAATGCGCAAGGAGAGGAGAGGGGGTGCGTCCATCACCGACGGTCGAACTATTACTGTGAGAGAGTGTCCACCAATATATATACACCACCATATCAGTGTGAGAGATTGCGCACCAACACACCATGAGATACGAGAGTTATTTAAGGAAAGCCTCGATAGACCGAAAGTCAACCGATATTGAATTAGGTCTATTTGGACATGTGTGTATGTTATTGCAGGGAACACCTCCTAGTGCCTATGTTTTGCCGGAATGTTGATTCATTTCCGTTCCGGCAAATTTCAGGCGCTCAATATGTCTTATTTTAATAATGGTCACGCCGAATTTTTGAATCATGAACACAGGAAATGTCTGACGACGATAAGATCCCTGAGTGTGATTACTGAGGCAATGATCGGGGTTTGTGCAATAGGCCTCACCTGCGAGACGACAGGTTCTTCACCATCAAGCTTGACGAGACCTTCATTGTTTTTACGGTACGCAACAATGACAAGTGTTTTTTTCGTAATTAAGCATGACTTATGTTTCTTTGCTTCAACGTGTAATTTCTATTTTATACAATTCGACTAGTTGATCCCCTGCCATGCAAGACGGTATGTCTTGGAGAGGCTCGGTTTCGAGTACCACGAGAGTATGGAGACGGGGAGAGCTAACCCGAGGACTAAACATGGTCACACATTTCTGGTCAAAGTAATTAATGCAGTTAATAACACAAAACTAGGGTGCTCAAATTGGGAAGCTCTTTGCAAGGCATATGGATTTCAGGAAGATATGGAAATAACCTTCGATCTTCGTCCTGAAGATCATATTGAAGGTAACATCGACATTTGGGTGGATGTCGATATGCTTCCTGTTTTACCTCCATGTGAGATTGTGAACCATATTTGTCAAGTAATTTGCATTCTATACTTCAAAATAGTTGGTCTTCATCCATACTAAATTTGATAATTTATAATTTACATCTTATTTCGTTTCTTCGAGTGAAACACGGAAATTAATTGATACGACACACTACACTTATGGATCACATCTAACTTGGGAGGAGAAGGATGTTCTTATCAACTTTGTTATTGGTATCCTGGTTGGTAGGGACAACGTCCCGTATAATTTGGGAACTGGCCCAAATTATACATTTTACATGCCACTAGTGCATAGGTTGAGGGCGGATGACATTCGCCGAAATATCTTGGTAAGAGTTGCTAATTAATTACACTACTGTTGTGTAAATGGTGTTGATTACATGGCTAACTAGGCTACTATTATGTTCTTCGACAGAAACTGCCAAATGATGTTGTGCCTCCGTTGATGCATGGCGAAGGATATATGACAATTAAAAGCCCAATGAGGCCCGAGTTCTCTTTTCCATACTCCACTGAGCGCAAACCACAAAGACGGCTCCAAATTGAAGCATGGGAAGAAATAAAGAAGGAACGCAAACCACAAGTTGGAGACCGTTGGATCTCTTTCCTTCATCATGGAGACATAGGTGTTATTCTGTTTTATGTCATTTTACCTAGGAGGGAGGACTAGGTCCTATGAGAGAGAAGTTTTTCTGGTTTATATTAACTTGCATGATCGATTAGGACGATTATTATTATGATGTTTTTCTGTTTTATGAGATTTTAACTTGGTATGATTAAGATGATGATGACTTGTTAGATGAGTAAGATGATGATGAGTTATATGACATATATTTCATTAAAGTGGATGGATGCAAGTGATCATGTTGATGCAAGTGATCATGTTGAATTAGAGGAAAATATGATGTTGCGACATGATCACTTGCATCCATCCACTTTAATCTAAATGTTGTTGCTGGCATAATAATTATTGATGTTGTATATTAATATGTATAACCGTGTGTAAATACAACATAAATATAAAAAAAGAAATATGTGCGTTTACTAGTGGCGCGGGTTAGGAAAGAACGCTACTGCTAACTGTTAGCAGTAGCGTTGGATAACAGGCGCTACTGCTAAACTTTAGATGTAGCGCTGGGCAAACGACGCTACTGCTAAAGGTTAGTTGTAGCGCCGTACTAGTAGCGCTGGCACCCGCGCTACTGCTATACATATTTCCAGCGCTACTACTAGCCTTTCTCCTAGTAGTGTCTATTGTGTTTCCATTTTCCAGGCCCCGTGTTTGGCAATGGCATACGTTCAATTTTACGGTAACTACAGGTGAGAAATGTCTAAAATATTTAGATCTGTCTCCAAGGAGCAAATGGGACTTCATATGTTTATTTCGATACTCCATTATATAAGAAGTGTCTATTTTCTTCGCTAGGTAACTTATCCAAAGGGATAGGCCTCTATTATTTCCTTGGTGTTTTTAATTTACATTGTGATGTGTAGCTTTGAATAAACATTTCATCCCACCACTTTCTGCTAAACACTATCTTCACCAAGTCATCACCTTTCCATCGACAACCTCAACCATCTCCTTCTTTCACCAACTCAGCCCATGTGGTAGTTTTGCTCATGCGACCCTCCATATATACATTAGAGAGACTTATTATGGTTTCTTATTGTAAAGAAGTGATGCGGAGCACCCGTAGAGCAAGGATAAAAAGGGAATGAACCATCAATATGATTTTCCAAGGATTTTGCAAGAGTAATTGTGCACTCTTCCGGTTAACTCATAAAATCATTTTAGAACATCCATTTCTTGTAGTGTAGACATATTTAGTCACTACAATCGGTTGAAATAAAAGGACTATGTTGAACGGAGAATATCATGAAAGATCGACACATATATTCTCGGTCAACCCCATCCCGGTCTTAAAGTTATGAGTTCTTCACATATAAAATATTACTTTGCATGATTAAAAGTGTTCACGTCTGCTTCGGCAGTGTTGGTTCCCGGGCTCCTCGGCATCGGACAGACCGTCTCCCAGGCCAGGCGTGGCTAGGTCAACCATGACAGCAGCTATGTGTGGTCATCACTTTGGCCTACGCTTGTGGCCTCACCACGGATTGCGGTCGCCATCAAAAGTTCTTTGTGGGAGTTTCATCTCTACAGATCTGGTGGTTGACTTCGGCGGCAAGACGATAACTATGGACGAAGTCTTGATGCAGGGGGATGGTTGTGCGGCGATGGCGGACACATCACATTTAGGTGTTGGGATCACGGAAAAGTGGTCGCGGCAATACATGAGTGAAATCGATGATGATGCTACTTGAGCATCCGGTCTCGAGCTCCGGAGTGAAAGCCTAGGTCTGGCCCGAGTTGTTTATACATTGTAATGGCGATGTTTTTACGTTGTTACCTTGTTGAAAGCATTGTTCAGAATGCTCGTAATTATTTTTTAAGTTGAAAACCTAGATTCTAGCCTTGGGTAGCTGGATCTGGTGATGGCGACGCTTGATTGTCACTCCCTTCCTGAGGGCGTTGCTGCGTTGAAGAATCTCGCCGTCCGTGTGGCAGTGTACAGTGCTGCCCAGCCTGAGCTTAAGATGGACTTTTTGGCCGACCTCGTCAAGATATGTGGGGACGAGCGTTTACCAATTTTAGTTGGGGGCGATTTTAACATAATTAGGCGAAGAGATGAAAAAAACAATGACAACTTTTGTGGCAGATGGTCATTCATGTTTAATACAATCATCGAAAGCCTCGATCTGCAAGAGATTGAGATATCGGGCAGAAAGTTTACTTGGGTGAACACTCTGCCCAATCCAACTTTTGAGAAGTTGGATCGGATTCTTACTAGTGTGGAACGGGATCATAAATTCCCACTAGTGACAGCTCGAGCGATCACGACAGCGATTTCCGATCATACTCCATTGCTTGTTGACTCTGGGAAGCATCGCATGCGGGTAACAAGAATATATTCTCCTTTGAGTTAGCATGGTTTGAGAGGGAAGGCTTTGTGGACCTCATAGCTAGAGAATGGGCTAGGGACACAGAGGGAAGATCGTATGTTGATAGATGGCAAAATAAGATCAGACACTTGAGGCAGTTCCTACGGGGATGGGCAAAAAATGAGAGCAGAATTTATAAGATGGAGAAAGACAGGCTTCTCAATCTTATAAACGCTCTAGACATAAAATCCGAATCCTCCTTACTAGATGAAAATGATAGGACATTTAAAGCGGGGCAGAACAAAGTCTCAAACAGCTTCTTAGAGAAGAGGAGTTGAAATGGGCACTTAGAGCGAAAGTGAGACAGGTAGTACAGGGTGATGACAACACACAGTTTTTCCTTTTGATTACTAATTAATGGAAAACACAGAAAGAAAAAAATCTTCCAACTAGAGCAAGATGAGGGTACAATTGTATGGCACGAAAACCTAAAGTTGTATATCTCTAAATACTATAAGCCGCTTTTTGGGGCTCCCGAGGACAATTGTGTGTCTATGGATGAGCAGATGGTCACAGATATTCCTCAGCTCGGGACGGACGAGAATGAGATATTGACCGCACCATTCACGGAGAAAGAGGTGTTTGGGGCCATATCACAAATGAAAAATAATAAGGCGCCAGGTTCGGATGGGTTTCCGGCCGAGTTCTATAGAAAATGTTGGCACATTATTAAAGGTGACTTGCTTCCGATGTTTGAAGATTTGTTTAATGGCCTCCTACAGCTTTTCCACTTGAACTTTGGGACAATTACGTTGTTACCAAAGAAGGAGGGGGCGGTGCGCATTGAACAATTCCGTCCTATTTGCCTGCTTAATGTGAGCTTCAAAATATTCTCGAAGGTCGGGACAAATAGATTGACTCAGATTGCTCATACTGTGGTGCAACCTAGTCAGACGGCTTTCATGCCGGGCAGAAACATACTAGAGGGTGTGGTTGTCCTTCATGAAACACTGCATGAAATTCACTCGAAGAAACTAGATGGGGTTATCTTCAAGGTGGATTTCGAGAAATCGTATGATAAAGTTAAATGGCCGTTCCTTCAACAAGCCTTACGTATGAAGGGATTTGATGACTTGTGGAGGAAGCACATTGAATCCTTTGTACAAAAAGGCAGCGTTGGAATTAAAGTTAATGATGATGTTGGTCATTACTTCCAAACGCACAAAGGTCTTCGGCAGGAAGATCCCATGTCCCCTATCCTATTTAATGTAGTTACAGACATGTTGGCAATTCTCATGGGAAGGGCTAAAGAGGAAGGTCAGGTAGGAGGACTAGTACCACATCTACACCATGACACTACATTTCCGACAGCCGGGTTGGTTGGGAAAACAGATTCTACCAACACATAGTCGGTCGGGAAAGACTATTGCCGACCGACCCTGTCTGTTGGAGAAAGTCCAGATGGGAAAGCCCTTTCCTGACCGACATAGATTTGCCAACTGACTGTTTGACAGCTATCAAAAAGCATTCCCGACCGACTGTCCGACAGTATTTTTTGCCAACCGACTGTCCGATAGTATGTTTTGCCGACCGACTGTCTGACTGCATTTGCTTTACCGACCAACTTTTTGTCGTCCATGCCATGAGCCTTTGCCGACCAACAAGAATATGGTGTTTTCGTTTGCCGACCAACTAGTCATCAACATTTTGTTTAGCCAACCAGAAGTTTAGTTGAAGTATGGTACTAATTATCACATACATACAGTTTATCTGTTCACTTAATGAAATCGCCAAGATACCATACATCAGTGCATCGAACATTTTTTGTTCCATTAAAAAATTGTCACATACATATACTTGAGTCAGTTCTAAAGATAACCACCAAGACACCATGCATCAGGTTCACAAAAAAGATGGCCAAAAGATGCATGTGTGAGATGTTAGTTGTACAAAATGAAAGCTAAAACATCCGGTTGACGAGGATCGTTGGCTTCATGGTTCCTTCTGAGTGCAGTCCTTTGTTTGCTTCCTACAAACGTTAAACAAGTCTTGATTATAATACACTATCATAAACTGCATTTTCTTTGCTTTTTAAACTTTTAGCAGGCATTCCATATGTCAGTGCAGCCCTTGTTTTGTTCAGTGAATCACATGCTGCTAGAAATAATAGAAGTGCGTAGCTAGCTTCATACCATATCTTGAAATATTTACATGTAAATCATGTTGACTGCTTACACAGTAGTCTCTATAAATAATAGAAGCCCTTAGCTAGCTTCATACCAAAGACCGGAAAAAAGATCACCAAAGGCATGCAATCAGAACATGCAACCATTCAAATAACAAGGTGAACTACATAGTGTCATATGGGAAACTAGGTAAGAGGAGCAGCCATAACATGGACAAGAAGTACGTATGCATTAGCAGTTGCCCAAGTGGCCACGCCAAACCCAACACACCAAAAGCCTATTGACTTTTGTGGAAAGAACACGGTTTGAAGTTACTGTTGCGTAGAATTGGACTATAGTACTGAAATGCCAACACAGAGAAGCCATCTCATTCTCAAAAATACAAATAGTAATAAATACGAGAAGTCAATAACCACGTGTTAACACATTGACCCTCAGCTGAGATCACCCAACACGCCCACCATCTCCATAAGGAGCTTATGGGTCAGCAGAAGCATTGGTTTCTTCTCTTTAAGAATAAACAAGACAGATTACTCCATTGGCATAGGCAAAAAAAACTAGTGTATGATTTTGACGTCAGCAGAAGCGTTTGAAGCATGTATTTGTGTTTATACAGTTAATTATGTATATAAAGAATTGCCCACCACATACCATTTTACTACTTTCAGTTGTTCCTCCATGACCCCACCACCTTTACCTTTTTCGCTTGTGCTTGCCCTTTTTCCTCCTGCAAAAGACACATAAGAGCACATCGCTGAAAATACAAAACATTCATGCTAGGGATATAATTGAATGCTAGACATTATGTGGAAGCTCTGAACAACAATTGTTTTCATGCTTTCAGGTTAAAGACTTCGTTTAAGAATTGCACCAAAATTTCAGAAAGACGTGACATGTCACTTCGAAACAGTTCTCTTAAAACTGGATAGCTGTATTTAGACGAGCATGCCATTCCAGATGAGAAGGGCAGCATGTCTATCAATCAAACATGTAGAACCATGCTGTACGTGTGTTAGTAACAAATGGGTGTAAAAATTAAAACTAGTTATTACTGTCCTTTAAGTAAAATCATGAATTCATGATACAAATAGAATCATGATGCCATTCCAAACTAAGCTCAGACTTCACAACTATCCTTTAAGTAATGTTCCCAGAAGTAAGCTCTAGTTTACATGCCCATGGGCATTCTGGATCGTTACGACATCCCATGCTTGCCACAACATACCAAATACACTTCTGAATAGATAGTTATTTTTCCTGGGACTTGATGCCATATTCAAGTTTTAAGATCAAGGCATAATTTGTTTCCCAAATTAGCACTAATGTGGTCCTAATAAGATTCAAAAAAGAACAATGAGTTAATTCCAAGTCTTAGTCAAAGGGAATATCAGCTCACCGATCTGGTGTTCCTCTAGTTTTTAGTTTTCTACACTCAGAATGCTACAGGCAATGGCAAAAGGTACAAAAAATCAGAAGACTAGTCTATTTAAAGTTGGGTCACAAGAGTTAACTTAAAATATGTACTGGTGAATGTACAAATTCTGATCTCTAGAAATCAATACGGGATAAATAGCTTACTCATTTATAGCAGCAGCAGCAGATCATCCACTGTTTGCATAATGCACCAGCATGTTCTTCCCATCAAGCAGCTGAATCTATAATCATGTTTCAAAAATGTGCTACCGTAAGGAAAAAGAACTCTGAACCAATTATTGCGTATTATCTTACAGGAACTTGACTTCTGCTATACCTAAAGATGCAGTGAAGCGCTATTTTACCTACTGGCTCATCTTCTCCAATGCCGAGCTGCTTCTCTTTCAAAAGAGAACTTGACGAAACTGTATCCTTTGGATCTCCCTGCAAGGGATGGCATATTGCTTTCACTGCCAGCTAGCACATCAATCAGTGAGAGGACAAGTGTAACAAAATCACAGGTCCAACATCAAGAAGTTAGAATAGGTATGTTTGAACCACCTTCAAGAACATCGCCATGCTGAGAGAAGACGTTGTCAGATGACTATAGTTGTCGGATGTATGAGATACCTTCCACTTGCCATGATTCTCTTTGGCTCTAGCAATGTCTGCCTACAAAAAAAAGAATTAATTCAAGACATAGCACCATCCGGCAAGAAACATAAATGAACTTGATATATTAACTCATGTAAGATACCCAGTATGTAGATATCTCACTAGACACACCAATTGGTGGGGAGGCAGTGGCAAAAAGGACGGGGAATCACTACGCCACCCATCGGAAGCTCATGAGTAGCTGGAAGCACGGGTCCTTGACTCCTTGTGCACAAGTTCCCTGAACATATAAAGAAAAAGAAAAGGCTAATTGTGATTCTGGAGCTATTTATTCCATAGCAGGGTTAAATAAACTGAAGTTTTTGTTCTCCGAGCATGAACATTAAATATAGACTCTTATATTCGTGAGAATTCTACAATGCTCAACTGAAAGGCTGAACCATTAGTATGATTATTTGGACTTTTTGTGCAACCTGAAGGTAGTTCTCACTTGTCAGGGTTGTACTTTACAAATAGATCTTCAGTTAAGATATGCAACCAAGACATATATACCAAGTAATCACCACATCAAGTCTGAGCTACCAGGAAGCTCAAACATATTACTTGGAGTGTTTATTTTGTGGCATTGACAGAAAAAATATTGAAAGGCTTTACTGAACATATGTTATGCGTTTGTTGATTTCTAGTTGTCATGATCAAGGGCTCCGAACCAAATATTTATTGGCATGGTAAGAATGTATCATTACAAATATAGTACAATTACTGTTGTAACTGAGAAATTAAACTGATAATTGCCTGCTCTCTGATGTCAATAGTTTGGTTCAGTTTATTTCTAACCCATGCAATTTATTCGGAGACATTGCGTAAGAAGATACTCAGTCACAAAGCAAACATCATATCAATTCTGTACTGTCCGAAATTGGTGCCTGGGTGTATTTTCAGTTCAGGGGTGTGCATGTATAGAGGTTCACCTTAGCACATCCTTCAAATAAAAGTTAATTTCAGTAAATTAAAAGAAACTTTATCTTATCTCGTTATTAGACTACAGAACAAATTTTCCATTGATCTATTGGCTAAATCTGAATGTTTAACTGTGTCATTCTCTCTCTTGCTGAAAACATAAAGATGCAATTGTTCTTAACTAGCAGTCCCTTACCCATGTGTAACCAATTCATGAAAATACTTTTAAGAAAACTATAAATCTGCACGCTAGGGTTTGAAATCTGCACGCTGCAACCAGGAGGGGGGGAGTGGAGTGAGAGACCACGAGGGGGAAAGAGACCTTACCAATGTTGTTGCCGACATGGATGGCTACCTGATGGTCACCGAAGGTTGGTTGGGAGAGATGGAGGCACCTGTCGCCGGAAACGGAGGGAGCAGAGGCCGCCTACCTCGCTCTGGACCACCTGGAGCAAAGAGACCGTGTCCCCTTCAGATCTGGTACCATGGAAGGGAGTGGAGAGGGAGGGAGGGAGGGGAGAGGGAGAAGGATATGGGTTGGGGCAGTGGCGCCATGGGAGGGAAGTGTGAGGTCGCCTCTCTGGGCCGGCGGCGTGTGTGGGGAACGAAACGAGCTAGGGTTTCGTGTGTGGGGAACGAAACGAGCTAGGGTTTCGTGTGTGGGGAATGAAAGGAGCGTGGGGCGGCGGAGTGCTTGTGATTTTGAGAGAGAAAGCTTCGCGGGTTGGGCCGGTTATTGGCGCTAAAAATTGGCTATTCGCGTGTGTCGCGTGCGAGGCCCATGTGGCATCAGGCTGTCGGTCGGGGTTATTTACCGACCGATATTTTGTTGGGCATAACAGAACTCCCGACTGACTGTTGGACGGTATAGGTTGTAGTATTCCCGACCGACAACGGGTCACTGTACATAGCTTTTCCGACCCACAGTCTGTTAAATTTTTTTATGGCCGACTGTGGGTCGGCAATAGTAACTTTTTCTCAGCAAACGTCAGTAGGGAATTCTGGTGCGTGGTGTAGTGCTAGTGGATGGTGGTGTGTCCATACTACAATACGCAGATGATGCTATTCTGTTTATGGAACACGATATAGCAAAGGCTAGAAATATGAAACTTATCCTTTGCTTATTCGAACAGTTGTTGGGTTTGAAAATAAATTTTCACAAGAGTGAACTGTTCTGTTTTGTGAGAGCCAAAGATGAGCAAGACGCTTATAAACAACTGTTCGGTTGTGAATTGGGAAGCCTACCGTTTAGTTATCTAGGCATACCAATTCACCATCACAAATTAACAAATAAAGAGTGGAAGTGTATTGAGGATCGTTTCGAGAAAAAACTAAGCTGCTGGAAGGGTAAGCTTTTGTCTTATGGAGGACGGCTAATATTGATTAACTCGGTTCTTACGAGTATGCCTATGTTCCTTCTGTCCTTCTTTGAGATACCGGTAGGGGTACGCAAAAGGTTGGACTTTTATCGATCCTGCTTCTTCTGGCAGAGTGATGAAGTTAAGAAGAAGTACAGACTAAATAGATGTGGTATTATATGTGGGCCCAAGGACCAGGGAGGTCTAGGGATTGAGAATTTAGAGGTAAAGAACAGATGTCTGTTCAGTAAATGGTTGTTCAGACTATCTGTGGAGACAGAAGGCATGTGGGTACAAATTTTACGTTATAAGTACTTACAATCTAAGACCTTGGCTCGGTCACAGTCAGACCCAATGATTCACCATTTTGGAAAGGTTTGATGAGAATGAAATCAGCTTTTTTCCATAGAACTAAATTTATCATTGGAAATGGTGAGTCGACGAGATTCTGGCAAGATACGTGGTTGGGGGAGATGCCTCTAGCGACATAGTATCCATCTCTCTATAGTATTGTGTAGCGTAAGGAGGCGTATGTTGCCACAATTTTACAGTCTAATCCTCTAAATATTCAATTCCGACGAGCGTTGGTGGGTCATCGCTAGGAAGCTTGGTTACACTTAGTCAGAAGACTCATTGATATTCAGTTATCGGACGAGTCCGATAGGCTTCATTGGAAGCTAACCTCAAATGGAATCTTCTCAGTGAAATCGATGTATTTGAACCTTATTGATACTGGACCAATCCCCAAGTCGATTCATATTTGGAAGGTCAAAGTATCCTTACGAATCAAAGTCTTCATGTGGTTTGTTCACAAGGAGGTGATTCTCACTAAGGATAATTTGGCAAAGCAAAATTGGGAGGGAAGTAAACGATGTAGTTTTTGTGGTCATGATGAAACTATCAAACACCTTTTTCTCCAATGTCCTCTATCAAAATTTTTGTGGCAAACAGTTCATGTAGCCTTTAATATCACTCCTCCGGTTAGCATTGACACGTTGTTTGGGACATGGCTATATGGAACTGTAGGAATGACATGGTTTTTAACAGATAAACACGTATAAATTTTTTGCAGGTACTTTACAAGGCATCAACGCTGATCCGTACATGGTCGTTACTCACTCCTGCGGAAACCAGGGAGCCTTTGGTTACTGGGTCTGCCCGGTGGGAGATGGTAGCTCATGATATCTACAACCGGTTTGGATGGCGGTCCAGTAATAGGATAGATGGTTAGGCATCGAGTCCTTTTTTCGCCGGTTGTGGCATCTTTTTCTTATGGATTTTTTTGCAGCTCCTTACGAGCGTGTTCGGAACCGCAGACTATTATATTGCTTTTTTTAATAAAGGGGTCGTATGCATCGTATTGATGCAGAGGCCGGAGGTAATCCTCCTCCTAAAAAAAATAAGATGGTCGGTGCAGATATATATCGTCATTGTTATAGTTTCCCGATTGTGGATCTAGTTATGTGGCATTTTTTTTCTTGCCTACGCATTGCTTTGATCATATATGATTCTGATAGTATTGTTGGCGTGTTTTTGTGTGTGTGTGTGTGTGTTAGTGGTTGTTGTGTGCATCCTAGCTATGCAGAAGCCTGGTATGTGCTCATTGTGTTTGTATCCTCTTGATGTTTCATTTTGAGTCAATAAAATCCACACTTTGTTCAAAAAAAAAGGAGTTCACAATTAATAGTTGATACATGTTAATTAAATTTCGATCGGTGTGTATACATGTATGTATGCTGATTCCTTCAGTTACCATTTTAGACCGGACGTATGATCTATGTTAAGGTATGACGTATTGCAGGCAAGACTTCGGTAAACAGATCCAATGTTAATTAGCTGTGGTACGTTGAAATCATGTGAAAATTAAATTGGCCCTGTTTCTCACATTTATCTCTTGATCACTAAGATAAAAAATCAGGTGTTTGTGGGTTTACCTGCAGGAGAATTTCTAAACCCATCCAATTGAGTTACCTTGGTTTAAGTGGGGCATTTAATCAGGGGCTCTACTTTTACTGGTGTGAGCATAAGGCTACTATAGTAAGTCCGGGGCCATCACAATTCTGCTCCGATGTGTAGCTTTCCTGAGCAGTACTATATATCTCTATAAATCATGGCACCTATTTGTATCTCACCTGACACTTTGGACTCTAATTCATACATATTCGCACAATCTTTCTTCAAACATCAAGTTGTCCTCCTCAATTACAGAAGTACACATCACGATAGAAAATGGAGATTTATGATCTCTCCGTTGCATCCCATGATTTCCTCCTCTGATGAATTACGGTGCAAATAGCTAGGAATGAGACATGTCAAGAAATGGATTCCCATTCCCCCGCTCTGCTAGGAGACAAGGTAATCAAGAGGAACGAGTAAAATCTTTCGAGGCCGTGGGTTCCCCGGTACTCTTCTCGTCAATGTGGTGGAAGGAACAAGGAAACACATTCTTCATGTCGGGTTTATTATAGAAAGGTTTGTGTTTTCTATTTCTTCTCAGTCTTCGGGTTGTGGTGATGGTGCTGCAGGGAATAACAATTGCCATGGCTCAATGCCAAATGAGAAGTGGGTGTTGTCAGGGAGCTAGTAGGCATGTTTGGTTGTCGATGTAGCTGACCAGGTGGCAAGATATGTGACTTTCCGCACAAGGCCGGCGAGGTGGCAGGACACTCCTTGCTACAGTACTATTATTCTCCTTGATTAATTCCCAGGGTTATGTGCGCTCCAACTCAGCTGCAGAACCTTGTGAGATGTACAGGAGTATGGCGGTATACTAAACATTGGAAAATAAATATAAATGTATTCCTGTGTAGTAGGATAATGTAGTGAACGCTCTAGATAATAATTCATGAGTTGTATGGACCATAGTTCAAGTTTCTGAACGTTAGCACAATTGCAAGATTTCCTCATCTGTGATTGTACTGTAAAACGAGTCTTTTCGAAATCCTACCAATTAAGTTGTAGAAGTTGATATTTTTCACTTTTCAGCCCCGAGTAATTCCATGGTCTCTACGGGAAAGTGATGTGCAACTTATATTAGTGGTCACATTTAATCTTCATACCAATTAAATATATGCAATAGTGTGATGTCGAACGTGTCTTACAGGTGGCACGTGTCATCATTTTATCAATCCAGACTGGTACATTTGGGCATACATGCTTCAACTAACGCCATAGCTATTGCAGTGACTTGTGAATTTAATGTAGTCATATTAGCTTTATTGGACCATCCTGATTCTTATGTGGCATGGCATAAATAACAAGTCAGCAGTGTTTCATCCGAATCCACCATATTTTTCACATGCACTTCTTTCTATATATTTGTCTTCCTCTACCATCTCATCTCATCTCATCACATCGCACTCAAAAGTAGACACTTGTGGCTAACAGGATCCCTCCCATCTCTGCCATGTCCTCCTTCTCGTGTATTCCTGGCTCAACTACACACATACATGTATTTAGGAATGTCAGGTGTCAAGAATACTTACAGCCCACAAATTTTGAGTTGTACTTTGCTGCGGCGACTCATAGTGAGAGCCTAGGTGCCTCTCAGTGTCCGTGAGGCACTGCATGCAACAGTACTCTGACCTGTCGATTGTATAGTCTCGGAATCTCCAAGCCGCTCCGACTTCTTATGTGACAGATGACGCATGGGTCTCGGTATAGCTAGCATGGTCGCAGCCATTGTCGCATATGAAATAGTTTGTAATTGTATATTCACTAGTATAGAACCACTTTGGTGCTTGGCCTGCATAAGTATATCGAACATATTATTTTGATTCCGAAGAATCAGTAAGAACATCGGTACTAGACATGGCTTGTGTGTACCTTGACTTACCTTGACTTACCTTGGCCTGCATAAGTAAGACTCATTTTTCTTCTTCGAAAAGGTGTTTAAACCAGTGGCCTCTTTTGCGTCATACTGTCCATACTGGATAATCATTGTGAGGCTGCTCGCTAAATGTTCGTGTATTGACCATTTTAACTCGATTGTGATGCGAAGATTCATGGATGTGTAATTTCGATCAGTCCCTCTGCATAAGTTACTTACCATAATTACACAATTATAGCTAGCGATGCCCAGCACTCAAATATAGGCATCCGCACGCCTCTCCCCCCCCCCCCCCCCCTCTCTCTCTCTCTCTCTCTCTCTCTCTCTCTCTCTCTCTCTCTCTCTCTCTGCTACCGACATGACCTCATCCTCAACTGCTGAAGTACATGTCACAGTCGTAGAAAATGAGATCAACATCACTACCTCTACCTCTACCAAGTTGGCGGAAATGAGATAGACATCACTTGATACTTTTTTTTTTTTCTTGTTAACTCATATCATTCGCTACTTTTTAATTGCTACTGATGACCATTAGAGAGGTACTCTAGTATGTAAGATGTTTGTTGGGATTCCTACTTCGAAGTCGTCGGTGAAAAATTATTTCTAAATCAAGTTTTTTTTTTGAGAAATTTCTAAATCAAGTTGTACAAACACAATATTTGAAATATTAGCTAATCAATCTTCATCTGATAAAGGTTCACCACTAATAGAAGGACCGTTGACGTAGAGACCGACACTCCCATGTTATTATTGTGGTTTAGTGGTGGCATTATACCTCACCCACTTCTGGTGCGAGCACTTCTGGTGGCTCTCTTATTTCACTGTTGAGGACTTCTGATGTTTTCTATAGCATTCAATAAGGAATGTGCTTCGTATCTCACCCACCATCTTGAACTCCACTATTTATCTTCCGAGTTTTTTTTGTAGATGTTCGTGTTACTGTCACAAGCATGCTTGACAATTTTCCTGCGAAATGGAGTATCGGTGATTCATCGGTGAAAAAACCGAATTTAGGGGTTAAAAGAGCCAAGCAGTCAGCAGTGCTCACTTAGTGAGGGATACAATTTGTCACTTAGTGAGGGATGCGGCAATTTAATTTGGTCACGTTGCACCTCAAGAAACAAGGTCGGACTAAACACAAGTCCAGGGTCATAACTTTACCGAGATCTTTCTATCGGAAACTCCGCAAAGATATAACCCCTACAATTACGATTTCAAAAAAAAATAATTAGAAAATGTTTACTGAGTTGCGTTGGACGAAACTCGGCAAACGAATGCCGTTGTCACGGTTCCGTCGCTTGCTGCAAGGCATGGCCCACATGTCAGTATTCGCCGAGTTGATTCCTTCGGGAACACGGCGAACTTGAAATTATGCCGAGTTTGTTCTGTTCGCCGAGTCGTTTTTATCAGAACCTGGCAAAGTCACCGCTCTGCCGATTTTCTTATCACAGTCGAATCCAATTTATAATCAAACACAGAGGAGAAAGTTTCGCGAGTTCCCGAAAAAATGAACTGAGTAAAGAATCAGAACTCGGAACAAAACACGATTCTAGTAGTGTCACTAAGATAACAAGTGAGGTGCTTCGTGGGTTTACCTGCAGCAGAATTTCTGAACCCATCCAATTAAGTTATGATGGTTTAAGTGGGGCAATTAATCAGGACCTCTTTTCCTTTACTGGTGGGTAGCATAGTAATTACGGGGCAATCACAATTCTACTCTGATGTGTAGCTTTCCACAGCAGTACTGTATAACTCTATAAAGCATGGCATATATTGGTATGTCACCCACCACTTTTTACTATGATTCTTACATAGTTGCACAATCTTTCTTCAACCATTTTTTTTTGAAATTATAATTCATTAAAAGAGGAGAGGGAAAGACTCACAAAGTCCACAAATTTACATGTAGGTGTATCCACACATCGGATCAACTGTCCACAAGCACCCCAACCGTACACCAACTACTCATGAGCTACCCATCTCGATAAACCCGTGAAGAATCCCTCTAGGTCTCTTTTAAGTAGCCCGGCTTGCCGCCAAATTCTTCCTTCAGTGTTGATCTGCTTGATAACCCTCAATGTGGACGGCGTCGCCCCATCAAAGACATCATGATAGAAAATGGAGAGTTATGACCTCTCTGTCGCACCCCATGATTTCGGCCTCTGATGAATTACATGTGAAAATAGCTAGGAATGAGACGTGAGAAAAAAATGGATTCCCATTCCCCTGCTCCGCTAGGACACATGGGAAAGAAGTGCACTAAGTCGAACCTTTCGAAGCCGTGGGTTTCTTGGTCTTCTTCTCGTCACTATGGTGTCTGGAACATGGAGGACATTTCTTCATGTTGGGTTTATTGAAGAAAGGTTTGTCCTTTGTATTTCTTCTCAGTCTTCGGATGGTGGTCATGGGGCTGCAGGGAACAACTATTATGAGACGAGGGGTCAGGGAACCAGTAGGTGTGTTTTCTTCGGATGTGTGTCTTTCCGCGCAAGGCCGGCAAGGTGGAAGAAAATGTCCACGCTACGGTACTACTATCCTTGTTGCTCCGGGCCCATGGTTGTGTGGCAAGGTGGAAGAAAAAGTCCACGCTACTCAGCGGGAAAGCCTTGCGGGATGTACAGAAGTATGGTGGTATAGTAAACATTAGAAAATGCAAGTCAAAATGTATTCACACGCTTTTAATTCAGGAGTTATATGGAGCATAGTTCCAGTCTTGAGTGTTCGCACAATTACATTAAGTACACAAGGATTTTAAAAATCCTACCAATTAATTTCCAGATGCTGATATTTTTCACTTACCAGCGCCTGAGCAATTCCATCGTATCTACGACAGATCAGTGACGTGAAGCATACATTAGAGATGTCACGTTTAATCTTCATAAAAAACATATACATTAGTGTGATGTCGGACGTCTTACGGATGGCACATATCATCATTTCCTCAATCCTGACTGCTGGTTAGATATGCGCCAACTAGCCATTAGCTGTTTCATCGACTTGTGAACTGATATTGACTTTATTGGACCATCTTCACTCATATGTGGTGTGGCACTAAATAACAAGTCAGCAGTGTTTCATCCACCATATTCTTCACACGCCCTTCTTTCTATATATTTGTTTTCCGCCATACTTCTGTAGACACCTGTAGCTAACAGGATCCGTCCCTTGCTCTGTCATGTCCTCCTCCTCGTCAACTGCTCGTTCAACTACACACATACATGTATTTAGGAATGTGAGGTGTCAAGAATACTTACAGCACAAGTATTTTGAGTTGTCCTTTGCTGCAGCGACTCAAAGTCAGGGGAAGGGTACCTGTTAGTGTCCGTCAGGCACTGCGTGGAGGAGCACTCTGACTTGTCAATCCAATAGTTTCTAAGCCTCCAAGACACACTCACTCCTTAGCTGACGGATGATGCATGGGTCTCGGTATCGCTATCATGGTCTCAAATGAAATAACTGGTAGGAGCAGATTCACTAGTAGAGAACCGCTTTGGTGCTTGGCCTGCATAAGTATATCGTGTTGAACAATCAAATATTGTAAGGTGCAGTGGCCCTTGGCCTCGCGCATACACATAGGGATAGTTGATTCTGTTGCTAGTTTTGATATTTATCTCTATCTCAACCTCTCTGTAATCTCTCTCAGGTTGGTTTAAACACCACCAAACCTTGTAACACAAGTTATGATCAATATATAACCCGCAGGTTGTCATGTATGATAGTTGAGACGATTCATCAATCTTAACATTGTATACAAAGCAGTATTCTTCCGATTTATCTAGCTCGCATCCATATACATGCCAATCTCGCATCCACCCACCTTGCAAGCTCCACCATCGATCTACCGAGCTTCCACCAAACTTCCTAGAATCAACGTCAACCTCCACCTCGGCCCTAGCTCTGGCCTAGACAAAAACACCTCCGAGCCCCTTACCCATATCAACTATGTTCTTTGGTGCGCTCAGGCTAGATCCCAGATCATGAGCGCTGGCCTCTATGGCTACCTATATCAAACCACCGCCGAATGCCCCAAAACCATCATATCCTAGAACGCCGAAGGGAAGGATCAGGTTGTTCCAAACCCTGCCTACTCCCCATGGCTCATCTGCACCAACAGATCGTTGCTATTTCCCTAGAAACCTCTCCAAAGAAGTGTTGGTTCAGGTTGCGTCAATTGAAAAATCACATGCGATATGGACTGCGCTAGGGAACATGTGCACGGCCATGTCATTCTCACGCGCATACAACATCAGGGTCGCCCTCACCAACGCTCGGAAGGGCTCCCAATCACCTGTGGCATACTTCGGGCATATGTGTGCTCTCTCTGATGAACTCGCGGCGCTGGGCAAACAGATCGGAGAGGAAGAGCTTCTCTCGTTCATCATCGCTAGGTCAGATATGGAGTACCAGCCAATAATATCCATGTTGGACGCCCGCACCAAGCCGATCTCCGTCGATAACCTCTTCTCCATGGTAGGTTACTTTGACCAACGGATTGAGATGTTTCATGGTATAGGAACCAGCACTTTCAAGTCATCGGCAAAGTCCGCTTCTCGCCGACAACAAGGGGCTCCCAAGGGCTACCGCAACCCGCCAAAAAGGAGGAGGCGGTGGTGGCTCACACGGCGAAAACGGAAGCTACAATGGTAGCAACAACAACTACGGTGGTGGTGGCTACAACAACACTGGTGGCAGCGGCTATCACCAGCATGGCGGTGGCGGAAGCTATCCACAGAACGGTGGTCATAGCGGCTCCCATCAGAATGGAGGTGGTGGCGGCTATCACGGTGGTGGTGGTGGTGGCGGCCATCATCAGGGCAACTCCAACAACAACAATCGGCGCCCCAAGTACACAACAACAGGGGGCGCGATAATTTCCAAGGTTACATGGGCTATGAAGGCAAGTGCCAAATCTTCAAGAAAACAAATCACTTAGCCAGAAATTGTGATTGGCGCTACTTCAATGACTGTTGCCAAAGGAAAAAAATTGCAGCCGCAGCCGATGCATCATACAGTGTTGATACCAATTGGTATATGGACACCGGAGCTTCAGGGGAACAAGAGAAGCTAGGGATACATGATAAGTATCGTGGGCATGATCAAGCTTACACCGCAGCTAATGGTCCAGATATGAATATTAGTCATATTGGTCAATCAATTATCAAAACCCCATACAAAGATCTTGTCATTAATGACATCTAGCATGAACTCCCCTATCCAGTGCAGAAAAATTCTCTCTTGCAGAAGGTGAGCTCTTGACTCAAGAGGATAGCACCAGATACAGAAGCATGGTAGGTGATCTTCATTATTTGACTCTCACCAGCAACTTGGAGTTTATTTTTACTAAGAACTTGATGAATAGTAGCAAACAATGGATGTCCTAAACAATTATGCCTCCTTTCGGCAGTGAGTCTGATAGCACCATAAACTTATTTATTGTACTTGCAGTATTGGGAAGCAATGAATAGAGCCCTTGCACACAGCTACCTCGGTGAAGAATTAACCTCGTGACCTGATCCTTGATCAAAAAATAGTATGGGTGAAACTTTAGAAAAACATTGTTATCAAGAGCAATAAGATGAACTGAGAGAAGGGTTTTTGATGAATTAGGAAAATGGTAGTATGGACCTGAATGAAGAATTTTCCCGGTGTTGACTCATTTTTTCTTCTTCTGATCAGCTCATTCTGCTCTTTTAGTGCCATAGACATGTGTCGTGTATTCTATTATTCTTTCAGAACAGATATGGTTTTGGTTGCCCTTATATTATTACCTACTCTTCCTCTGATCCAATAGTAGTTTCACTGGGGGTGAGATCTAGGATCGTCTATGTCTGATCAGTATTTGGTCATGCATGGATGGGAGGTGCCAGGAAAAAAATTGGTCGTTAAAACTACACAAACATTGTTCAGGGCTATCTTTCTTATCAGATGCATGATGAAGCATCGTGCAACATTCACGTGGGTGCTTTGCGCAATGAATAGCTACCAGTTCTGCGGCTCCATGTACCATAACTTGGTGTGGGTTTTTTGCAGGACAGTACAACTTAGTGTGGCATAGACGATTATAGTACTTGGAGAGTACATGGAGCGCTTATCTTTGTTACCTACTCAGAACCCCTGACATTCGTGGTAAAAAGAAATTTGTTTGTTTCATTTGGTCAAGAATATTTGATGGTCAGCTTTGTTTTATACAGGCTACTAAATTTCTTGTTGGTATATACGTTAATATTCTTAAAGAGGTTATTAGGCCACCATAATTCAATTGCTTAGATTTAGGTATATTTTTTATTCTAGTCTAGCGATAGCATCATAAAAGAGCTTTTGTCGGTCAAGAAAAGAACAGTCTTTCGAAAAGATATACGGTGATCTGGCCACTGATATGTACGCACCATCGATCAACCATGTAATTTGCCATCCGAATGGTAGTTCTCTTTCATTTAGTTGATCCATTCAGTTCCCTCATGTAATTCACCATCCGAATGGTAGTTCTCTTTCATTCCGTTGAGATAGGCTTTCCACCCACCTTGTTCAGTTCCACACTACATATATAAGCTCAAAATATCATCATCTCCCCTCATGGATACACCTCGAACCCGGTTGTCAATTGCACAACTAGCTAGGTTGGAAAGAGATGATACGCGTTCCAACATAATCTCCTCACTTGAAGCTAAATATGATTTAATCTATCCGGAAATCAGAGGACTCGGGATCATACCCTACCCTCATGTGTCAAAATATCTAAAAGTAACAGCCCTCATCTGATGCCATCGCCATGGTCCAGTTTATAGATCATTTGAAGAATGTGCTATGTGTTTAAGGTGACCGGGTTACTCTTCCATTTAGCTTTGCTTCATGGTGGCTGCTCGTTTGTCATACTGAAAGGCATGGACTTCTTCAGCCATGTATTGTACCTGGTTGCGGCCTTAATTATCATTTTTGTTCTTTGCTTTTGATCCACTTTTGTGCTTTGTTTTCTCTTTGCCCGACGAAACCACTTGAGCGCTGCACTTTCATGTTCTTATCATCTGTTTCGTGGCCCTTCATATTTTGTTTCGTGTTAGATGTTATGGTCCAGCACAGAAAGAAAAAATATTATCAACTTGAGCAGGATGAGGGTACAATTGTAGGACACGAGAATCTGAAATTGTATATCTCTGAGTACTATAAGAAACTATTCGGGGCTCCAGAGGATAATTATGTATCCATGGATGAACACGTAGTCGGTGACATACCTCAGCTCGGGACGGACGAGAATGAGATATTAACCGCACCTTTTACGGAGAAGGAGGTTTTTGAAGCTATATTGCAAATGAAGAATAATAAGGCACCAGGCCCAGATGGGTTTCCGGCTGAGTTTTACAAGAGATGCTGGCATATCATCAAAGGTGACTTATTACCCATGTTCCAGGATTTGTTCGATGGCCACTTATAGCTATTCCACCTTAACTTTGGAACAGTGACATTGTTGCCAAAGAAGGATGGGGCGGTGCGCATTGAACAATTCAGACCTATTTGCCTTCTGAATGTCAGCTTCAATTTTTTTACAAAGGTAGGAACGAATAGGCTGACGTAGATTGCACATGCGGTGGTGCAACCTAGTCAGACTGCTTTCATGCCGGGCAGAAACATACTGGAAGGTATGGTGGTCCTTCATGAAACCCTGCATGAAATTCACTCAAACAAACTAGATGGGGTTATCTTCAAGGTGGATTTCGAGAAGGCATATGATAAGGTCAAATGGCCATTCCTATAACAGGCATTGCGTATGAAGGGTTTCGACGATATATGGAGGAGACATGTCGAATCCTTTGTACAAAAAGGGAGCGTTGGAGTTAAAGTCAATGATGACATTGGCCATTTTTTCCAAACACTCAAAGGTCTCAGGCAGGGAGACCCAATGTCACCCATCCTATTTAATATAGTTGCGGATATGTTGGCAATTCTAATAGGAAGGACTAAACAGGAAGGCCAAGTAGGTGGACTTGTACCACATCTGGTGGATGGTGGGGTGTCTATCCTACAATATGCAGATGATACCATTTTGTTTATGGAACATGATATAGCAAAAGCAAGAAACATGAAGCTCATACTCTGCCTGTTTGAACAATTGTCAGGTTTGAAAATTAATTTTCACAAGAGTGAGCTGTTTTGCTTTGGGAGAGCCAAAGATGAAGAATACGCTTATAAACAATTGTTCGGATGTGAACTGGGGAGCCTACCATTTAGTTATCTGGGCATACCCATTCATCATCGGAAGCTTTCCAATAGTGAGTGGAAATGCATTGAGGATCGCTTTGAGAAAAAAGCTAAGCTGCTGGAAGGGTAAGCTTCTGTCATATGGAGGACTGCTAATTCTGATTAATTCAGTTCTCACGAGTATGCCTATGTTCCTTCTGTCCTTCTTTGAGGTACCGGTAGGGGTACGCAAAAGGTTGGATTTTTATCGATCCCGATTCTTTTGGCAGACTGATGAGGATAGGAAGAAATACAGACTTGCTAGATGGGACATTATATGTAGGCCCAAAGACCAAGGAGGTCTGGGGATTGAGAATTTAGAGGTAAAGAACAGATGTCTGCTGAGCAAGTGGTTGTTCAGACTATCTGTAGAGACAGAAGGTATGTGGGTACAAATTCTGCATAATAAGTACCTACAATCTAAAACCTTAGCCCAGGTAAATGTCAGACCCAATGATTCACCATTCTGGAAAGGGTTGATGAGAGTAAGGGCAGCCTTTTTCCATAGAACTAAATTTATCATTGGAAATGGTGAGGGAACGAGATTCTGGGAGGATACGTGGTTGGGGGAGACGCCTTTGGCCATTCAATATCCAGCTCTTTATAATATTGTGCAACGTAAGGACGCGTACATGGCCACTATTTTACAGTCAAATCCTCTGAATATTCAATTCCGACGAGCATTGATAGGCCATCACTGGGAGGCTTGGCTACACCTAGTGAGGAGACTCATGGAGGTCCAGTTGTCAGACGAATCTGATAGGCTTCAATGGAAGCTTACGACTAATGGTATTTTTACAGTGAAATCGATGTATCTTAATCTTATTGATACAACAATCATCCCCAAATCAAATCATATTTGGAAAGTCAAAGTACCCTTAAGAATCAAAGTCTTCATGTGGTTTGTGCACAAGAAGGTGATTCTCACTAAGGATAATCTGGCTAAACGCGATTGGGGGGGGGGGGGGGGGGGGGAATACACGATGTAGCTTCTGTGATAATGAGGAAAACATTAAACACCTTTTTCTCCAATGTCCACTTGCGAGAATTCTATGGCAGACGGTTCGTATAGCCTTTAATATTATGCCTCTAGATAGCATAGACACGTTGTTTGGAACGTGGCTAGATGGAGTTGACACGATTAATGCCAGACACATTCGTATAGGAGTATGTGCACTTCTTTGGGCTATATGGAACTGCAGGAATGACGTCGTTTTTAACAGACAAACACATATAAATTTTTTGCAGGTATTACACAGAGCATCGGCGTTGATCCGTACATGGTCATTACTCACTCCTGCGGAAACCAGGGAGCCTTTGGTTACTGGGTCTACCCGGTGTGAGATGGTAGCGCGGGATATCTACAACCGGTTTGGATGGCAGTACAGTAATAGGATAGATGGTTAGGCATCTAGGCCTATTGTTGCCGGTTGTGGCACTTTCTATTTTAATTTTTACATTTACTTTGTTCATTCGGAGACTATGTGGAACCGCGGATTATTTGCTTCTTTTCATTAATAAAGGGGCCGTATGCATCGTGCTGATGCAGAGGCCGAAGGTATTCCTCCTTTTCTAAAAAAAAAAGAAAAAAAAAAGATGTTATGGTCCAGCATGCATGTCTCCCAATCTCAAAGCAGAGTGGAGAATCACCTAATTTTGGGACATGTAGCGTAGAATAGTTAGGACTGTTTCAATTGTATTTGAGCAAATCACATAATAAGGTATATGGGAGTAGAGGAGATTTTTGTTTTGGATAACAAGATTTAGTTTGTGAGATACTCAAGTAGGGGGCATGATACGTACCATATTCACGAGATTTCTGTAACATGTCTGAACTCAGTGTATCAACTTTATCCCGCAGTCATTGACGAGCCACAGAGACGTATTAGCCATTGAGGTTAAGGTCAACTGGTGGGCCACAACTGCAGCTGGAGTCCGGGCCTAATCCTACGTTTGCGTAGCAGCAAATCGGGGCGAGGAGGACAGGATGATTACCCTAATCGATGGTGGGCCGTGGAAATCGGGAACATAAACAGGCTCTGGCGCCATGGGTTGTCTGCAACAATAACGAGGTATTCGACGTGACTTTGGACCAGATGGATCGTCAAAGAGTTATTTGAGCGCAGCATCCCGTGCGTGTGCCTCCTGCGACAAGGAATGGCGCTTGCTACAAATCAGCCGGCTGATTTGTGGGAGAAATAAACCGCCCCCGCAGCCGTCGGATCAACCCGCGTTCAGCCGTCAGATCCCGCGTGACGCGCTCGTCCCGAACGAGACAGCCTCCCACCTGATCCCCGCGAATCGCGCGGTGGCGGCGACCGCACCACCGGTAAGCACAAGTAGCAGTTCGCCGCTCGTCCCCCGACAGTAGCAACACCGGTAAGCAGCGCGCGGCGGCCATGGCTGTTGTTGCGATGCAACACATGGTGGTTGCTGCGATGCAGCGCCGGCGACGACGACGGAAGCGGCGACGCGGCGCAGTGGTTGCTGCGATGCAGCGCCGACGACGACGATGGAAGCGGCGACGCGGCGCCGTGGTTGCTGCGATGCAGCGCCGGCGACGACGGCGGATGTTGCGATGCAGCGCCGACGCTCCGGTGAAGCTCCATTGCAACTTCAGTCGAGCTCCACTGCATCACCGATGGCTCCGGCGAATCTCCATTGCAACTCCGGCGGAGCTTCAACGCAGCACATGCTCATCTGGGGAAGCTCCATTGCAACTCGGGCAAGGTTTCATAAGCTACTCGCGATTCGTGGTCTCCGGCGCGGCGGCGCTGCAACGCAACACCGGCTGCCTCCGTCGCAGACGGCCATGGCAACGCTCCATTGATGCTTCGCTGCAGCGCAAACACTCCTGACTCCTCTCTCCTCACAACGGCTTTTGACGGCGGGGATTGCAGCACCCCTATGGCGTGATGGGGGAGGGGGAGGGGAAGGAGGGGGAGCAAGTCTCCGGCAGTGGCGACGGCCGGCTCTGCTTCGTCCCCGGCGGTCTGCATCAGAGAGACGAGGGAGAAACAGGAGGAAGAGAGACGCTGGGGAGGGAGACGGCCAGCAGCTGGTTGAGGATAAGGTGGAGAGGGGACCAGCCACATGCAAAAAATCAAGACAACCTGTGTGTGGGGACCAGCCATGTGCAAAAGACGCGCAGCGCGCTCAACTTGGGCACCACGCGCGGCCGCTAATCCGACGGCGCAGCAGGCGGCTTACGCGATCAGAAAATCAGCCGGCTGATTATAAACGTTTTCCACAAGGAATCGTCCGTCTTTTGGGCTTATGATAGAAAACCAACTATTGGGAATGGCACAATGGTCTACATGAGGTTTTCTTGTAGCGCGCCAAACTCTTCCTTCATTGTCATAGACCGTGCCAGATCAGATAGTGCAGCACGGGCACTAGAAGGAAGTGACATCGAGGCGGTGATGGCAATGTTAGTATCGGCATACAGGGCCTTCGCGTGGATGACGCCTTGGCGAGCACGCGTGGCCATGGCGTGGACAAACGTTCTAGAAGGACATAGCCATGGAGCATGCGTCGTGGCCAGCCAGGTGGTCGGCACAGGCGGCGGAGAGGCCAAGCTTGCAGTCGATGAGGCGCTGCCCGTGGTTTCCAAGGAGGCCGACACTACTGGAGAAGTGGTGATGTCAATGCCGCGAGTGTCAGTGGTGTTAGGTGACGCGGCAGCATCGGCGGCGTTGGTGTCATACCGAGGCGTCCCAACTGGAGGTGAAAACTGGCTAGCAAGCATCTGTGGAAGTAGATGTTGTTGCAGACGCTGCCGAAGAGGGAACCGAATGCCACGTCTTGGAGGTTGAGGACATTGTTATAGAGCCGTTTGTTTCGGCGGTGACATGAAAACTTTAATACGCAGTAGTTGTAGTGTGCGATAGTAGGAACGTCACCACTCATCTCAACAATTTATGCGCAAGGCTCAATGTTGAGTTTGGATTATATCTCACAGTCCTCAGTCAGTTCCACATTATATATGTCAACAGTAGCTCCCCTCTCAGGCCTCTCTGTTCCCGCCAAACATATAGTCAGTCCTCGGTTAGTTTTATATGTTATTCCTACAGTCGGCATATATGGAGGTGTGTCGACATTTTTATGCCGACGGTTTTTGCAGGCCGTCGGCATACGTCCAGCTATGCCGACGGCTCCAACAAAATGTCATCAGCATAATAATGCTGTCGGGATATAAGGTTACTCCAGTAGTGCATAAATTATTTGCTGGAATTAATGATTAATTTTTTTGACCAGAGCAGCCTACGTGTGCCTCCTGCGACAAGGAAGCATCCAGCTTGGGCTTATGCAAGAAAACCCACTGGTCGGTGACGATGTTTCCACCACCAGGACATGGCACGACGATCAACATGAGGTTTTCTTGTAGCGTGTCAAACTCTTCCTTCATTGCCGCACACCATGTCAGATCACATAGTGCGCCTAGGAAGAGGCATCAAGGCGGTGTCGCAGTGATGCCAATGTTGGTATCGGCATACACGGCCTTCGCGTGGATGACGCCTTGGTGAGCACGCGTGGTGGTGGTGTGGACAAACGTTCTAGAAGGACAAAAGCATGGAGCAGGTGTCGGGCCAGCTAGGCAGTTGGCACGGGGGCGTAGAGGCCAAGCTTGAAGTCAATGAGGCGCCGCTGGTGGCGGCAGAGATCTATACGACTGGAGAGGTGGCGGCGTCAGAGCCGCGAGTGTCAGTGGCAGTCGGCACCGTTAGAGCCGCGAGTGTCAATGGAAGTCGGCACCGTTGGTGCCATACAGAGGTGTCCCAACTGGAGGAGAAAACTGATGAGTAGCCATCTGCGACAGTAGATGCTGTTGGAGAAACCGCCGAGGAGGCCGGAAAGGGAACCGAATTCCATGTCTAGGAGGTCGGGGACATTGTTGTAGAGACCATGGTCTCGGCGGTGACAAGAAAACTTTAATACTATAGACACACTTAAAATCTCGATTGCACAGTAGTTGTAGTGTACCATACTAGGAACGTTCGTCGCTCATCTCAACGATTTATGTGCAAGTCTCAATGATGAGTTTCGATTATATCTCACGGTCCTCGGTCAGTTCCACATTATATATCTCAAGAGAAGCACCCCTCTCAGGCCTCCCTGTTCCCACCCAACATATAGTCAGGTCTAGTTAGCAATGAGAGCTGTCTTTATATGTTATTCTACCATCTCCTACTGGTTGCGATAAATCATATCACGCTACCTCGACAACTGATCCATTTCACGCTAGCTGGGGATGGAATCCTATCTGCTGCTATTACGCATCCATGCCCGCGCACGCACACACACGCAACTTAGATTAAGAGGAATTTTAGAGGATTGGGAGGTGCCAGAAATATTTCTACCACTGAAAGTTTTGCAGCTTTATGTCCTTTGAGGATACAGCCTACATAAGGAGGAAGTATAACTTGATGACCGAGTGGTTAGCCTAGTGTTTTATGTTTGCTGGCTGGGACCTTTGTGTTAATATTGATGAAGATCCTATCCATCAAAGAAACTTGCATGTTCTGGCCTTCAATAGCGACAGCTGCAGGTGCATTATTTGTAGCATCATGTTGGTGGGACAATATGTTAGGAGCCTGCTATGATCTCTCTCAATTACTCACTTCGCTAGACGAATTGTAGCAGTAGCATAACAATTACAAGCCAAGGTTACAGGGGAAGGAAGAACTGGAGGTAGAGGAAGGAATAAGAGCCGCCGCCGTTCGTGCCGTGATCCTACGCGGATGCCCTGCTCGTTGCTCTTCCTTTGGTATATATAGTCGCCTTGCTTGACTACAGCTCCTGCGTGTTCGGATGGTCCCAGCCCACGACGGTCGGCCCATGATGGATGGCCCATAGTCCTGACGGGATAGAGGGCTGATGACACTCCCCCCTCCTTAACAACTGGCTTGCCCTCAAGCCAGCTCCTACTCTTCTCTAGTTCACGCGCAATGCCACCAGGGTCCCATGGTACCAATGCAAGGTCAATAACACTGTCATTTCCACCATGTCTCATAACAATGACAGTCCTCATGGTAGCAGTTTTGAATGCACATGTGCCATGATTCAGTCCTGGAGATGAAGTCTGGTATGGAGCAACCAACAACAGTCCTCCTGGATCCCATAACATTCCCATCTTGGAGGTGCCCTTGCCACACCTCCTCGCATCCACGATGATGATGAACATACAGCCAGACTCAAGCCCATAACACAAGCAGCAGCTGATATAATCCAACGCTACAAGCATATCAAGACGACAATTTCTTCTCATGGCAATAGCTAAGAATTGGCTTTGATTTGAGTTGGCCATAAGAAGTAGGCCACTGCTGCTGGTTTTGAGGGATAGAAAATTCTGAACCTTACTCATAGAATTTGTATGCTCAAGTAAGAGACCCGCACTAGCAAATGTACAGGACTTTGAATCCGAAGCCTCTGAGCCATCTGATAAGTTGCAAATACCAGCCAGAATGATCAACCTTATGAGTGGTCGACCACTGATTCAGTATAACACTGGCCATTGGGTTCGCCATGCTCATCTGAATGCATATAGAGAACATGCATGTAGTGCAGATTTCAAACACAACAAGGTTTGGAAGAGCCAATGTACGTGTACTGCATAGGTAGCTTGCAAAGCCTCCACAATGGAGTAAGATGGGAATAAAATCAACACCACCCAGCTCCATTTGGAACAACAAGTCATGTGTATGGTCCTTACCACCACGCGAAACGCATCAGGATACCATATATGCTCTACCTGAAGGTTCGCCGTCTTATGTAGCCCCCGTAGTGCCGCTGGGCTATTGTGATATGGATGACAAAAGTTTGATTGTTCATTTTTCACAACGCTCATGGTTGATTGTTGTCCCGTGCAGCAGCAGTTTATAATAGTGGATTGCATTGTGATGATCACTTCGTCTTGCCCAATCATTTCATTTTCAGTCGTACAAGTTCCACTGCCTTCCGGTTCTTCTTTCCCCAGGAACTGCCAATACAAAGATGCAGAGCTGGTCCGTTGGCCAGAGAAAGAAAACTTAGCAAAAATGATGACTTCAAGTAGCCATGGAGGCTTCAGCTGCAATAATGAGATATACGTTCTAGGATGTGTAACAGGTTGCTTCAACTCAGCTCCAGGGGGCCTCCATATCAAATGGTGAATGGTCCCAGCTGTATCGTCAATCGAGTTTTTTCCTGATAGAGCGCTTAGAAGTTTTGCGATGATAGGAAGCTTAACCCCAACTCTTGAACCACCAGCTATTTGTTTAGATTTACATTCTTTATCAAAATGTCCACTGCCCTTAAATTCTTCTTGACTCAAAAATTGCCAAAGCATCAAGACACTCATACTCTGCATTGTCCCCATTAATTTTTCATTAACAAGAATGCCCTCAACATTAGTATACTCCAAGACATGATGCTGGCAATCTCTAGTGCTCCAGAATTTCTCAAGGCAACAACAACTAGCCCACTTCCTGATTTGCTTATCAACAACTAGAAACTGAGGCTTAATAGATGCAAATGAATCAAGGTCACCAATAGAGACAGTCGCAGGTGAATCAGAATTAGTAACACAAGGATAGTAATCATCAGGGGTATCACTATTAGGTAGTTTTGACAACCATTTCATCCGGACATCCATTAATCGCCTGATCACAAAGATAGCTCTTGCCATCGGATGGATCCAGCAAACAACCTTCTCCAAGGAACAAGGTTTCAGGTGCACACTTAGTAGATACCTCCATGACGCTCTCAAAACTGCACTGCTCAAAATATTCCAACGCATTGATATGCACAGGACCTGCACTGCTCGGCAATCGCATGAAAATGATGGCCAAAGTGGCTTCAGCTGGATAGTCTCTTGACTGAACTTGAACAAAGACCGTGGCTCTAGTTGCACTGTGTAGCCTCCACTGCATTTTGTTGCCATTCCCATGATTGTATGTCTACCAAATTGCCATGGAAGGAGTGAATCAATAGTATATGCAGAGAGTACAGTTTGAACAACAACATTAGCAAACAAACTGGAAACTGAACCATGAAGCTTGTAGCAGACTAGTTCATATGGCCCAAATTGCATGAACTGAAGAAACATATTGCATGCACGTTCTGTGCTTAGAGCACCCATTTTCTGCATGCTCAGAAATAGATGTGCAGCCAAAGTAGCAAGATAGGAATGCTGGAGTTCGGAGGTAGTAGTACTAGAGTATGCATATAGTACCGAAAGCCACTTCTTAGCTTTATGAAATAGTTGCTTACTCAAATATGAAGCATTCTTGTCCTCTGATGCTACACCAATTGGAAACGACGGCCATGGAGTTGGTCGAACCTCAATGCCCCCCGCAATATGATCCACCAGAAACAATGGCCACGGTGTGGCCCGTATCAGCAGCCCCGCGTGCCTTGTGGGAGGCGAGACGTCCAGGTCATGGTTTCGGAACGACTGCATCGAATCGGCGGCGTCGGTGGCCGAGTGAATGAGGTCGGTGACCAGCGTTGGTGCGGCTATTGGGAGCAGCAACACTGTCGTCACTGGAGGTGGGAGCGCCAATGTGTCGTTGTCCTGGTTCGAGCATTCTGTCGAACAGGTCACGGGCTTGACGTTGATGGAGTCAACGGACGCATCATGGAGGAGCTCCTGGGCCTCGATGGTGGAGTGGACGCCGGGAAAGACGGCAAGCTCGGTGACAACTTCTGGAATTGCCGCCACCGATGTGTACTCGTCCATGCCCGCGACGGGGACGCGGCGGTCGTTGTCGAGGGAAAACTTGGGGGATGTATCATGGATGTGAGGTGGCGTGCTGGTGTTGGCCGCTGCAGGGATGTTAACAGCCCCGACGGACTTACCGTCATGACGAGAGATGGCCGTGGTGGAGTTGTTGAGGTCGACCACGGGCTTGGGCCCGAACGCGGTGGTGGTGTCACGGTTCTCCCGGACGAAGCTGGGTGAAACAGAAGCCGGGGCCGGCAACACGTCGGGTGTAGCATACCACATCTGCAGGCGACAACACCCGTAGTAGATGTAGCAGCCATCCCAGTAGGCCAATGCTTGTGCCGCTGCGTGCGCTGAACTGAACCGTACATCAGCCGCTACACATGCTTCACCATCCTCCGATGTAGTTGGAGGATATAGCTCCAACTGCTCTACACCATAGGAAGCGAAGAGCAGATTTAACACATCAACTGTGATTGGATAAATCGCCCACTCCACAACCATGCTAAGGACCCTGTCTGAAGAAATTTGGTGGCTAGGCATTTGCTCGAACATGTGGTAGGTGCTGATGAGGAAAAAAAATGGGAAGAATTTTGGAAGGGTGGTGAGATGGCTCTGATTACCAGATGTTAGGAGCCTGCTATTATCTCTCTCAATTACTCACTTCGCTAGACGAATTGTAGCAGTAGCATAACAATTACAAGCCAAGGTTACAGGAGAAGGAAGAACTGGAGGTAGAGGAAGGAATAGGAGCCGCCGCCGTTCGTGCTGTGATCCTACGCGGATGCCCTCCTCGTTGCTCTTCCTTTGGTATATATAGTCGCCTTGCTTGACTACAGCTCCTGCGTGTTCGGATGGTCCCACCCCACGACGGTCGGCCCATGATGGATGGCCCATAGTCCTAACGGGATAGAGGGCTGCTGACACAATATACACGAGAATGTCAATTGAAGGATTGACTGTTTACGTGTTTGTGAATATACTCTGTCAGCTCATTCTTTTAAACGTCGCTCATGAACTCAAAAGTTTACTAACTCAGCCGTATTTGCTTGCTCGTTTTTGCGGCCGTATGTGCTAGTGAATAAATCCGTCAACAAAGACGAGCTGAAGATTTTCTTTTGTTTTTTATTTTAGCATCGATGCTTCAGCCTAACCTTGTTGTGTCAGCAACGCCGTTATGCAATAGAGCACTATACAGTAATCGATGCTTCTTGCATGCCAATGAACCAATCTACTCCCTCCGTCCGCGAATAAATGCACATCTAGTTTTTGACTTAAGTCAAAGTTTTAAAACTTTGACCAACTTTCTACAAAAAAGTAAAAACATTTATGATACTAAATTAGTATCACTAGATCCTTTTCGAAATATACTTTAATATTATATCAATTAAATGCAATATAAGTTACTATTAATTTTTATAAAGTTGGTCCAAAATTTTAAACTTTGACTTGAAACAAAAGCTAGATGTACACTTATTCGCGGACGGAGGGAGTAAACATCAAACTCTCTATTCTCCATGTGACTCTCATGTATGGGCAAATAATCCGTCATTAACCAGGTGTGTATGCATGGAGGTGTGTCTTAATTTGGCAGCAACAGTTCAGGCTCTTATTCTCATATTCCGGGTTCAAATTAAAGTGATCTGTTCGTCCATGATGATTCTTAGTTGATGCTCCACCATGAATCGACTGAGTATGCAGGTCGGTAGAGTGATTGACAATTCTGTACATTGTATAGAACACTGCAGGGCTGAAAGAGAAAACCCTGAGCCAAGTTAGGATCAGCCCTAGGAGGCAAACACGTGTTTGGTTAGATTTAATGTGCGACTCAAGGTTTTATGTCTTATGAGAAGATAAAACACCTATTTATGTGCTTTTACCTTTGCATTTTGGCTTTTCACCAATATTTAAATGTTAGGTGATTTATATCCTATATAAGGCAAAAACTAAAAACTAACCAAAGTGTCGAACACCTTGGCAGTTTTGTAGTAATGTGGGTGAATCAACTTCAGTATTGGAATGTATCCGGACAATTAAATTCAAAATGTTGAGGCTTCAGTACGATCAAGAAGCCAATTAATCAGGCCTGTATATTTCACTTTTGTAAGCATAAAGGTGTATAAGACATAGTACTAGTACTAACACCCCAAGGTAAAATCGAGTCATGTACTGGGTATATTTCAATGATGAGCTGCATTGTTCGTCACTCGTCAGTATCTAGCCCACCACATTTTACTCTACATTATACATTCTCAAGAAAACATTCTCATATGATTGATTTCTCTTCTTTCTCTACTTGCCATACCATCTCATCATCCTCTACTAAACGTCTACAGCACTAGACCACTACATATCCAAGAAGGAACAAGATACTAACACGCCAATGCCGCCAGAGTCAAGTTCTCTTGTCACGCACGTACTCTCAATTCTCAAACATTTCTATGATTACTTCACTGTGACAACAAAACAGGTCTTGAGGCTCCCAAGCATGTCAAAATACAAGTAAGTAGGTACCATCCACTGCAAGAGCACATTGCTTTACCAAACAATATCACCGACAAAGCACAGGGTCACTTTGGTTTTGCCAGCTTATTCCCGCAAAACTTGGGTTCACCTACACGATAAACGGGGGTTCTGCACAGGACCTTCACACCAGCTTATCATCATGACGGCCTCCTCCACAGCCCTTCTTCAGCAGATCAATCATCGGCTGCGTGACGAGTTTGCTAGTAGGGATTTGGATGCTCTCCATTATTTCCTTGGCATTGAGGTTGTTCGGCGCCCCGACGGCTTCTTTCTTCATCGGCAGAAGTATGCGCATGAGCTCCTTGAGCGCACTGGTATGCTCAACTGTCAGCCTGTTGCTACTCTTGTTGACACGAAGGCCAAGGTTTCTGCTCTGGAAGGTTCCCTGGCGTCGGATGCTCCGTTCTACCGATCCATTGTTGGTGCTCTCCAGTATCTGACGCTCACCCGACCGGATCTGCAGTATGCTGTTCAGCAGGTGTGTCTTCACATGCACGCCCCTCGTGACTACCATTGGACACTCGCGAAACGGATTCTCCGCTATAGAGAGTGGCTTTTCTACTCTCGGGTGTACTACACCCGAGTTTACAAAAACCCGTAAAAACAATATCAACTGTGGTCCAAAAATTCTGAAATTTTGCAGCATGTAACATGATCAAATGTTTGAGGTTGTTGCAAATTTTCATCCAAGAATATCATTCAGGCAGCTCCAGACAAAAAAAAAAAAACTCATGTCCTGAAAAAATCAGAAAACAGTGATGAGTGATTTTGTTTTTTTCGGTGAGAGCACCACGAATGTTATTTGTGCCTGGAATTTTTCAGGTCTCTAAAACTTTTCATGACGTTTGATGTCACAAAAAATCAGAATTTTTGGATCACATTTGATATGCGTTTTGTGTGTTTTTTCAAAATTCGGGTGTAGTACACTCGAGTGTAGCCACACCTTTCCGTCCGCTATATCCGTGGCACGATGTCTCTCGGACTCACGCTCACGGCGTCCCCCTCTATGGAGATGGTGGCCTATTCTGATGCTGATTGGGCTGGCAGCCCTGACACATGGCGCTCCACTTCCGGCTACTGCGTCTACCTCGGTCCCTCCCTCGTATCGTGGTCGTCCAAACGACAACCCACGGTGTCGCGCTCCAGTGCGGAGGTTGAGTACCGTGCAGTGGCGAACGCTGTCGCCGAGTGTACTTGGCTTCGACAGCTTCTTCAGGAGTTGCATCACGACGTCTCGCAGGCTACGGTCGTCTACTGCGACAACCTCTCTGGCGTGTATCTTTCCGCCAACCCCATTCATCATCGCCGGACGAAGCACATCGAGCTCGACATCCACTTTGTGCGCGAACAGGTAGCCCTTGGCTGCACTCGGGTTCTCCATGTTCCGACTGCACAACAGTTTGCCGATGTGATAACTAAGGGACTGCCTACATCCACCTTTGAGGAGTTTCGATCCAGTCTCTGTGTCTCTGGCGACGCTTCGACTGCGGGGGGTGTTGAATATATGGTGCATGTATATTGTGTCTAGGGCCCACCTCCTAGTTTTCCTGTATAGTTGAGGTTGTGGCCCCCATCTTGTACATCATATATACGTGCCCAGTGCACCGATCAATGCTATTGAGTTGCACGGCCTAAACCTAGACTTCTACAGTCAGAAACGACGATGAAGTATTCGATGTTACTTGGAACCGGATGGATCACCAGAGAGTTATTTGAGTGGATCAGCCCGCACGTGCCTCCTACGACAAGGGAGCCGTCCAGCTTGGGCTTATGCCAGAAAACTGAATTCTCGATGTTTGCACCATGGGGACATGGCACGAGGGTCCACATGTGGTTTTGGTTGCAGTGCCTAAAACTCTTCCTTCATTGCCGCAGACCATGCCGGATCATGTAGGGTAGCAAGGGCACTGGAAGCTGGAAGGTAGAGGTGTCGAAGCGGTGATGGCAACGCTGGTATTGACATGCAGGGTCTTCGCGTGTATGATGCATACGTCTGAGTGCTGCCAACGAAGCGGAGGCCCCCGCGTCACCTAACCTAGGTGACACAACGCGTATAGCGGCGGGTGGCGGAGCATCGGCGGCGGCAGTTGCAGCGTGCTCTACCTCGGTCAAAAGACCCAATGGCAACACCATCACAGATTGGATCCAAGCTGGGTTGTTTCCTATTTGCCCATCCAACGTGTGATGTAGGTGGATGCTATCCCCGTGCTATAGGTGGATGCGATCTAGTCACCAGACGTCTGGCGCCTCGCACAAGGACGCTCCAGGTCCGGGACGCACTGGATCCTGTCTGATCTTCCCGGCATGCGGCGGCGGCACGGCCGAATTTCCTCTCCACATTTGCGGGTGGGCGATCCTGAACGGGGGTGCGGCGGCGCTGGGTGGAGATCAGAGGCGGTCGGTATTCGGTTCTTCATCCCGTTCAAGGAGGGTTGGTCGTGGCGGCGGCTCTCGCCTGGGTTGGTGGCAGCCGGCGAGGGCACTGCACAGATCCGCCCCCGTCGGTAGTCCCGTGGTGGTTGTCCCTGCTCTTCTTCATGTTCCCAAACTTCGATTTGGTTCATGCCGGCCTCCTCGATTTTGACACCGACTGGTTCCGGTCTTTCTCTCGGAGGTCTAAAATTTTGGCGCATGGCGCCACTAGATATCTACATCGGAATTGATCTGATCGGGCGCGCCCTAATCTTCAACCAGAGCAGGTTCATGAGGGTGTGGCGTGAAGCTTCGATGTCTTGCTGGTGCCAATGGGACATGTCTAAGTATAGATTTCCCCGATGCTGACAGTGGTGAGGACAGTCGTGGTGGCTGCGATCAGAGACTTGTAATGGCAGCGACGAGTTTTGGTTGCGTTGAAAAATGGTGGCACGGGTTTTTTCTTGTGTGTCTGCTGTTGAGGACATGCAACGGCGGCATTGGCAGGAGGGGGCGGCAACACAGGTGGACAACATTTTTGGTGGTGCTTCTCAAGTACCGAGCGGCGATCTCTAGGGTGAAAGCCCAAGGTATGGACTTCATTGGTTGTACCTGGCAATGATCTTTTGAAGGCATTGTTTTTGGTATCTCGGACTCTCTCGAGGATGAAAATCAAGATCCTTGATCGGACGACGACAACGCTTGTGCATTGTTTCCTTCTTGGACGCGTCGTTTTTGGAGAACCTCTTCTGTAGTCCGGGTGTTGTCTTTGGTGGTGAGTACAATGTTGTTGTTGCGAGTGTTCCATTGCTGCGACAGGGTCTTTGTTTTTATATTTCGATCTTTCTTATTTCTGTTCTTGGTTGTGTGCATCCTTGATGTCTTTCGATATCTTGTTGGTACAGAGACTGGGTGTAATTCGTATTTTGAAGATATTAATATATTTCCTTTATCTAAAATGACGCATTGGCAAGCCCGCGTGGCCACAGAGTCGACAAATGTTCTAGAAGGATGAAGCCATGGAGCATGCTTCGGGGCCACCTGGCTGCACGACACGAACAATCTTTCTTCAAACATAAATCATGGCACCTATTTGTATCTCACCTGACACTTTGGACTCTAATTCATACATATTCGCACAATCTTTCTTCAAACATCAAGTTGTCCTCCTCAATTACAGAAGTACACATCACGATAGAAAATGGAGATTTATGATCTCTCCGTTGCATCCCATGATTTCCTCCTCTGATGAATTACAGGTGCAAATAGCTAGGAATGAGACATGTCAAGAAATGGATTCCCATTCCCCCGCTCTGCTAGGAGACAAGGTAATCAAGAGGAACGAGTAAAATCTTTCGAGGCCGTGGGTTCCCCGGTACTCTTCTCGTCAATGTGGTGGAAGGAACAAGGAAACACATTCTTCATGTCGGGTTTATTATAGAAAGGTTTGTGTTTTCTATTTCTTCTCAGTCTTCGGGTTGTGGTGATGGTGCTGCAGGGAATAACAATTGCCATGGCTCAATGCCAAATGAGAAGTGGGTGTTGTCAGGGAGCTAGTAGGCATGTTTGGTTGTCGATGTAGCTGACCAGGTGGCAAGATATGTGACTTTCCGCACAAGGCTGGCGAGGTGGCAGGACACTCCTTGCTACAGTACTATTATTCTCCTTGATTAATTCCCAGGGTTATGTGCGCTCCAACTCAGCTGCAGAACCTTGTGAGATGTACAGGAGTATGGCGGTATACTAAACATTGGAAAATAAATATAAATGTATTCCTGTGTAGTAGGATAATGTAGTGAACGCTCTAGATAATAATTCATGAGTTGTATGGACCATAGTTCAAGTTTCTGAGTGTTAGCACAATTGCAAGATTTCCTCATCTGTGATTGTACTGTAAAATGAGTCTTTTCGAAATCCTACCAATTAAGTTGTAGAAGTTGATATTTTTCACTTTTCAGCCCCGAGTAATTCCATGGTCTCTACGGGAAAGTGATGTGCAACTTATATTAGTGGTCACATTTAATCTTCATACCAATTAAATATATGCAATAGTGTGATGTCGAACGTGTCTTACAGGTAGCACGTGTCATCATTTTATCAATCCAGACTGGTACATTTGGGCATACATGCTTCAACTAACGCCATAGCTATTGCAGTGACTTCTGAATTTAATGTAGTCATATTAGCTTTATTGGACCATCCTGATTCTTATGTGGCATGGCATAAATAACAAGTCAGCAGTGTTTCATCCGAATCCACCGTATTCTTCACATGCCCTTCTTTCCATATATTTGTCTTCCTCTACCATCTCATCTCATCTCATCACAACTCACTCACAAGTAGACACGTGTGGCTAACAGGATCCCTCCCTTGCTCTGCCATGTCCTCCTTCTCGTGTATTCCTGGCTCAACTACACACATACATGTATTTAGGAATGTGATGTGTCAAGAATACTTACAGCCCACGGATTTTGAGTTGTTCTTTGCGGTGGCGACTCATAGTGAGGGCCTAGCTGCCTCTCAGTGTCCGTGAGTCACTGCATGCAGCAGTACTCTGACCTGTCGATTGTATAGTCTCGGGATCTCCAAGTCACTCTGACTTCTTATGTGACAGATGTCCCATATGAAATACTCTGTAAGTTTATATTCACTAGTATAGAACCACTTTGGTGCTTAGCCAGCATAAGTATATCGAACATATTATCTTGATTCCAAAGAATCAGTGAGAACATCGGTACTAGACATGGCCTAACACTACCTTGACTTTTGTGTTGTATGGTATACTAAACCATTTATTGATATGTGTACTCATGTATTGATATATCAAACTTAATCAGCACATATGTCAATGCACGTTGAAAACTCAGATTTACCCTGATTTTCTGCTCTGATTTCACCCATTTATTGTTCAACTTAGTACGGATTTCAGTTCTTTTTTTTTTGGAAATTCATCAGAAATCCAGAAGACATAATTTCTGAAGTTTGTCAGTTTCATTCAAATCAGAAAACAAAATACAAAAATACAAAGACCTGATAGTGACGAAAAATCTCCCTGAATACGCACTTATTATCGTAAACCTCTGTCATCATAAATGTAATCCCTTTTCTTGTAAATAAAATTAAATAACTATGGATACTCTGTTAAGAAGACTCATTTTTCTTCTTCGAAAAGGAGTTTAAACCACTGGCCTCTTTTGCATCATACTGTCCAGAAAACCTAAGGAGGTCCCGTACTATGGAGTCTCATTATCAGGCTGCTCGCTAAATCTTCATGTATCGACCATTTTAACTCGATTGTGATGGAAAGATTCATGGATGTGTAATTTCGATCAGTCCCTCCGCGTAAGTTACTTACCACAATTACACATTTATAGCTAGTGATGCCCATCACTTAAATATGGGTATCAGCAGGCCTCTCTCTCTCTCTCTCTCTCTCTCTCTCTCTCTCTCTCTCTCTCTCTCTCTCTCTCTCTCTCTCTCTCTCTCTCTCTCTCTCTCTCTCTCTCTCTCTCTCTCTCTCTCTCTCTCTCTCTCTCTCTCTCTCTCTCTCTCTCTCTCTCTCTCTCTCTCTCTCTCTCTCTCTCTCTCTCTCTCTCTCTCTCTCTCTCTCTCTCTGCTACCAACATAACATCATCCTGAAATGCTGAAGTACATGTCCAAGTAGTAGAAAATAAGATCAACATCAATACCTCTACCTCTACCAAGTTGGAGGAAATGAGATAGACATCACTTCATACTTGTTTTTTCTTTCATGTCTTGTTAACTCATATCTTTCGCTACTTTTTTCAATTGCTAATGATGACAATTAGAGAGGTACTCTAGTGTATAAGATGTTTGTTGGGATTCGTACTTCAAAGTCGAAGGTGGAAAATTATTTCTATCAAGATTTTTTTTAGAGAAATTTCTATGTCAAGTTTTACAAAAATTTATTAGCTAATCAATCTTCATCTGATAAAGGATCATCATTAATCGAAGGATCGTTGACGTAGAAACCGACACTCCCATGTTATTATTGTGGTTTAGTGGTGGCATTACACCTCACCCACTTCTGGTGCGAGCGCTTCTGGTGGCTCTCTTATTTCACTGTTGAGGACTTCTGATGTTGTCTATAGCATTCAGTAAGGTATCTGCATTATATCTCACCCACCACCTTGAACTCCAATATTTATCCTATTAGGAGCTTATGGCGGGGGGGGGGGGGGGGGGTTTACCCCCAGGAGCAGTAACCCAAAACAAATAGTAAATGTTTTCCAACAATTCTGAATTTTTTTTGTAGGTGTTCGTGTTAGTGTCCCAAGCATACTTGCCAATTTTCCTGCGAAATGGAGTATCAGTGATTCATCGGTGAAAGAAAACTAATTTCAGGATAAAAAGAGCCGAGCAGTCAGCAGTGCTCACTTTGTGAGGGATACAATATGTCACAATGAAACTTATCTCCCCATCGCCCATCGTAAGCAAAGAAGATTTTCTTATGTTAAGCAGAGAAGATTCATATTTATAGTCATATCTCCACAAAGGATGCAATTTAACCTAGTCCCTTCGCTCCTCAAGCAACGAGGTGCGACTAAACACAAGTCCAGGGTCATAACTTCACCGAGTTTGAAGCAGTTATATATGGCTCCCTTCTCCATTCGATCACCGGAGCCGTCATGATCTCCTTCGTCCCCAGTTCAATCACCGGAGCAGTCATGATCTCCTTCCTCCTCACCGGAGCCGCCATCCTCTCTTTCCTCACCATCGGTCTCGCTGAGAAACGACAAGCAGGTGAGATCGATATCACCTCCCTCTCGTATTATATCCCCCAACAACTGTTCTTTTTCTAAGTCTCTATCCACCATAGTTTCTGCAAATATTACAATGTGGCAATATACAACCATGAGAGATGGATTAGTGGGAAACATCATGCAAAGTTCACAAGTTTTATAACAGTCAGTTTCAGACGATCGTCGAGGACTCCTCCCCCCTTTTGTCCTTAATCTTGTTTTGACCACACAAATTGCATATGACCTCGGATTTAGACGATTTTTATATCAAAATCGACCATTTCTATGAGACCATCCAAAACCATCATAATTACATTTCATGTCGTTTAATAATCCGATGTCAGCATGAGCATCTCTGAAATCATCATAATTTTTTACATCCGAGCTCCTTGTTGGACCATCCTCGTATCCATCTTGATATTTTCGAAGAGAGCCATGCAATGATGACTTCCAATCATAAGTTTGATCTTGACATTATTTAAGCTACTTTTACGATTGTGTCATTTTTGAGCGTCAACATTAAGCTTAATCTTGCCATTCGCCCAGAGGCTCAAAATCCAGGCAACTAATCGAACACGTCCTTCAAGTTGAGCATCATTTTCCCCTCAAACAAAAAAATTTGAGCATCATTTTTGCACGCAACCACGCCTAGCAAAGTTGGAGGCCCCGGCACATGGCCCGGCACACATGACTCACCAAGCGTTCATGTCCACACTCCTCCACGTGCATCCAGCTGCCGACCAAGCTATGCGTTCGCCAGGTGGGCGCATGGACCATCCACCGTCGGGCATCAGGGCAGCTTCAAGTGCCACAGCAGAGCACGACCAAGACGGCACACGTGAAGGGTGACAACACGGTGCATGCAAGTGCCACAACGGAGCACGACCAGGACCGCCTCTCTCATGGTCGTTTGTAGTGAAGGCTGAATGGCCCAATATGCTTAGCATAGTATTTTGACGGGGATGGTGGGTTTCGGGTTCGGGTATTACTGAAACGGGTTTGAACCCGAGACCGCCTCTCTCATGGTCCTCGAGGATACTTGCGGACCCCCACCCCCCTCATGTCGAAGTTATCATTCTACGAACATATGAAAATTCTCTAGTGCATTATGTTCATATGGTGGGACTGGCAACTTACGAAGCACCGATACAGCGACATTGATACGGGTATGGCGATACGGGATACGACAATTTCTAAAAACAACAATAAGGCGATACGGTAAACATATAGAAGTAATAATAAAATGACATGGACTGTCCCATTTTGAAATCTCACTGTGGGGGATACGGCATAGTAAAATATGTAAGTAATAATAAAATGACATGCACTGGACATTGATACGGTAAACATATATAAGCAATAAGGCGATACGGCGATATGGGATACGGCAATTAATAAACAAGAACTCTCAAAAAGCAACAAGCCATCAGCATCAACATGCAAGCCATGTTCAATGGGCTCACTGTGGGGGCAGGGGCCGGCGCGGCGACGTCGAGGCCGGCAGGGGCGCGGCGACGGCGACGGGGCAGGGGGAGGTGACGGCGGGGAAGGGCGAGGCGACGGCGACGGCGACGGTGGGGCAGGGCGAGGCGACGGCGACGGTGGGGCAGGGCGAGGCGACGGCGACGTAGGGGCAGGGTGCGGTGATGGCGACGACGACGTAGGGGCAGGGGCACGACGACGGCGGGGCAGGGCGAGGCGATGGCGATGGCGGGCCAGGCGACAGCGACAGCGGGGCAGCGCGAGGCGACGGCGACGGCGACGTAGGGGCAGGGCGCGGCGACGGCGGGGCAGGGCGTGTCGACGGCGACGGGGAGGTGGGCGCGCGAGGAGGTCCGGTGCCGGCAACGGTCAGCAGGCTCGGGGACGGCAGGGCGACGGCAAAATCCGTCAGCCTGGCGGCGTCGATGTCGTCGTCGGCGCCGAGGAGAGAAGAAACTGCAATGGATTGGAAAAACTGCCAAGTCCCACCTATATAGCCCCCCCCTTTAGTCCCGGTTGGAGCCACCAACCGGGACTAATGCCACCCTTTAGTCCCGGTTGGTGCCACCAACCAGGACTAAAGGTCAATTTTCAGCAGCCCAAAGGGCGGGAAGCAGGGACCTTTATTCCCGGTTGGTGGCTCCAACTGGGACTAAAGGGGGGCGTTAGTCCCGGTTGGAGCCACCAACCGGGAATAAAGGGCTGTGCTTCCCGTACCAAAAGTTTAGTCCCACATCGCTAGTCGAGAAGGGCTCGGAGTGGTTTATAAGTGCTGCGGCCGGTGCTCTCTCGAGCTCCTCTCTAATGCGGGCAGTACATGCCTATTTGATGCCCTGTTGGGCCTGCTAGCACTACGGCCTACATCTTGGCCCATTTGTAGGGATTCTAGTCATATGCAGGCCGTTGTGCCTAGTAGGCGGGCCTTTTTTGCATATATTATGATTTTTAATGTTATTTTTTGCATATGTTATTTTTAGTTATATAATTTTAGTTGCATAAATTTTATATAATTTTAATTGCATAAGTTTTATTTTTTATTGGTTCTTTTTAGTTGATTCCTTTTGCTATTAGAGTTTTATAAAAGCTTTTTAGTTTATATTAAAGCTTGTAACAAAATATACTTTATGAAAATTCATTTTACTATTAAAGTTTTTAACTAAAGATTTTTTCTGCATTCAATATGCACCATTCAAAGCCACATCATCACTTTTCAACCCTTTTCGGACTTCATTTGCTATTTTTCATGCATTTCATGATTTATTTTGAGCTAAGATGACCCTGAGATTGAAAAGCACTGCAAATGAATTCTGAAATGGTTGAAAATTGGCATGGTATCATAATTTCACCCACGTAGCATGTGCTAAAAAGTTGAGAGGCTTACGGCAAAAACTGGATGCACTTTGTGTACGAACTGGACAATCTCTTTCGAAGTGTCAGGGTTTTGGACGAAAACTCATCTGTTACAAAAGGATTTCAATTTTTTAAACATATTTGAACCCAAGACTTTTCTGCATTCAATATGCACCATTTGAAGCCACATCATCACTTTTTAAACCTTTTCTGACTTCATTTGCTATTTTTCATGCATTTCATGATTTATTTTGAGCTAAGATGACCCTGAGATTGAAAAGCACTGCAAATGAACTCTGAAATGGTTGAAAATTGGCATGGTATCATAATTTCACCCACGTAGTATGTGCTAAAAAGTTGAGAGGGTTACGGCAAAAACTGGATGCATTTCGTGTACGAACTGGACAATCTCTTTCGAAGTGTATGTGTTTTGGACGAAAACTCTTCTGTTACAAAAGGATTTCAAATTTTTCAACATATTTGAACTCAAGACTTTTTCTGCATTCAATATGCACCATTCAAAGCCACATCATCACTTTTCAAACCTTTTCTGACTTCATTTTCTATTTTTCATGCATTTCATAATTTATTTTGAGCTAAAATGACCCTGAATTGAAAAGCACTGCAAATGAACTCTGAAATGGTTGCAAGGTTGGCATGGTATCATCATTTCACCCACATAGCATGTCCTAAAAAGTTGAGAGGGGTTATGGCAAAAACTGGATGCACTTCGTGTACAAACTGGACAATCTCTTTCGAAGTGTCAGGGTTTCGGACGAAAACTCATCTGTTACAAAAGGATTTCAATTTTTAGTTCATTCTTTATAATAAATAAATACTTTGATAATTTTAGTTAATATTACTTTGATTCTTTTTAGTTCATTCTTTTTAGTTAATGTTTTAGTTGATTCTTTTTAGTTCATTCTTTTTAGTTAATATTTTAGTTGATTCTTTTTAGTTCATTCTTTTCAACATATAAATACTTTGATAATTTTAGTTAATATTATATTTAACTGCAGTGATATTGTAGATCAAAGCCATCATCAGAATAGTTGTGGAGAGAAAGTCTTCACTTTTTCTTCGCGTGTTTCCCTTGCTTATTGTGCCGTAACCATGAACAAACTTCATCACATACATCACAATGCTTCAGAAAGCTTGCTCACATCATACTAAATATTCTTACACACAAACCGTACTTAAACAGGGACATAATAGAAATAATAGTTCAGATATCCATTACAGAAAGTACTGCATAATTGAAGATACCAATCCTACTCTTCCGGATTGCAAACCTACTCGTCCGAATCAGGAGACCCCCAAGCACTACATAATAGAGATAAAAGTGTTCGCCATTGCAAACACTACTCGTCGTCTGGATCAGAATACCCCCAAGCAGGAGATACTAGCGGTACGAGGTGACGCTGCCCATAATTGAAGATTCCAATCCTGGGGTACAACTCGTATGCAACGTACCCATCTATTGCTGCATACTCAATGTTGATAGGGTCAACTGGGGTCTTCTCCCAATGTTGGTGCCCTGACTTGTGGAATTTTGTCTTCATATAAGCGTAGTCCTCGTCGATCAGGGCGGCTGCCATATCAGCCATTGAAGTCTTGTCATGCTCAAGCCTAAACCTGCCCTGAAGATCAATGTGGCATTTAGCTGGTATCTCAATACCTCAGGTGCGCCTCATCTTGATCTTGTCATTCATTATATCAACGCTAGCAAAATATATGCCGCTGCGAAGGAACTCCATGAGTTTTGGATAGTGCTTGTCACTACTGCAACAACAAAATGGAACAAATGTGTTAAATACTGCTGCAACAAGTATATTTTAGAACAAGTATAATAAGAATCATAACAAGTATATTTTAGAACAAGTATAATAAGAATCATAACAAGTATATTTTAGAACAAGTATAATAAGAATCATAACAAGTATATTTCGGCACAAGTATAATATAAGAATCATAACAAGTATAATAAGAATCATAACAAGTATAATTCGGAACAAGTATAATAAGAATCATAACAAGTATAATTCGGAACAAGTATAATAAGAATCATAACAAGTATAATAAGAATCATAGCAAGTTTCCTATTCCTATGCATTTTCTATCCTATGAATCAAAAGAAGCCCCTAAACTATGACATGTTCTCCCACGATGGCCAATATGCAACTACAAGGAAAATTCTTATGCAATTTTCCTATCCTCCTATTCCTATTCCTATGCAATTTCCCTAATCCTCCTATTCCTATTCAATTTTCTATTCCTATGCAATTTTCCTATGATCGAATCAAAGAAAAGCCCCAATTTTCCTATGAATCAAAGAAAAGCCCCAATTTTCCTATCCATTTTTCCTATGAATCAAGGAAACTATGACATGTTCTCGACATTCCCAATCCTCCTATTCCTATGCAATTTTCCTATCCTATGAATCAAAGAAAAGCTCCAATTAAAACTATGACAAGTTTCGTATTACCTTGCCCACTGGAAGACCGTGACATGTTGCTTCAAACAAAGTTGGACGACGACAACATTGCGACCATCGACCGTGTACTCGAGATCGAGGCCCATGAACTTGTGTTTCTCCTCTTGAAGCCATTCCTCGAACATGGAAAGAAAACCCTCGACTTTGGCGCTGTCGTTCGTGTAGACGACATGGAGATTGGTCGTGCCATGTGCGAGCACGTTCCCGTAGCGAGTTCGTGGATTCATGGTGGAGGATGGGGAAGAAGCAGAGAGGAGAGGGAGACGAATAGAAATGGAGACCGGTCGCGTTACTGTAGCGTTTCCGATGTATATGATCTCGCGCGGAACAACTTCCAAGGCGCGGGATTTGAACGGTTGGGACCTTTAGTCCCGGTTTGAGGCACGAACCGGGACTAAAAGGGCTCGCGCCAGGAGAACGGTTGTCACCGCCCTTTTAGTCCCGGTTGGTGTCACCAACCGGGACTAAAGGTCCCGTTCGAACCGGGACTGATGCGTGACGAACCCCGGCCGGCTTCCTAGCCGCTCGAACCGGGAGTAATGCTCACATTAGTCCCGGTTCGTAACACGACCGGGACTAAAGCTCTGATCCGGCCTTGACCAAAGCCCTGTTTTCTACTAATGAACGGGGAGACTTAATCGTAGGAAACCAGAAAGTAAAAATTAAACGATAAGAATGTGTTCTCATAGGAATTTGTTCTCGACGTCGACGATTCCCGGCCCGCATCCTCGTCGTCGACTTGGCGGCGAGATCCGTGAGAGGCGCCATGTCCGGGACTGGGCTCCGCTGGGCTGGCACTGGGAGGTGCTACCTTCCGGGGCACGTAGCTTGGTGAGGAATCCGGGTCTCGTCGTTAACCCGGAGCTTCTTAGGTGGCGATCGCGTGGGCCACTATTGGTGCAAAGGGAGCGCGCCCCCGCGGAGGTGGTACGTCGCCGTGTGAGGGAGGAGGACGAGCACGTCCGTCGCTACATGGATGCGTTGGACGCCAGGTTCTCCAATACCTGGCAGGTTCTTCAGGGATCTCACCCGAGTTATGATCCTGTGATGATTTCTTCTCTTTGGGTGTCCACCACCCGCGACTCAGGAACCGCTAGTCAACTAGATTATTCGATAATATTCGATCTGTATTAGTGATATTATATGATAATATTCGAGATGTATTAGTTATAATATTCGATGATGCATTAACTGGATTATTCGAGAAGATGTATTAGTGATATTATATTTGAGTTCATTATAAATGCATTCGAGATGTATTAGTTATAAATTTTTAGTAAAAAAAATCAGATACTTTCGGTCTGTCGTTGCTCCTTATGTGACTTTCATGTGTGTTCTTGATGGAGTAATCCCGACTGTTGTCGTGGGGGGCACTTCCCCCTCTTCTCTTCTTGCGATATATACCTCGGGATAATGCGCAAGGAGAGGAGAGGGGGTGCGTCCATCACTGAAGGTCGAACTATTACTGTGAGAGAGTGTCCACCAATATATATACACCACCATATCAGTGTGAGAGATTGCGCACCAACACACCATGAGATACGAGAGTTATTTAAGGAAAGCCTCGATAGACCGAAAGTCAACCGATATTGAATTAGGTCTATTTGGACATGTGTGTATGTTATTGCAGGGAACACCTCCTAGTGCCTATGTTTTGCCGGAATGTTGATTCATTTCCGTTCCGGCAAATTTCAGGCGCTCAATATGTCTTATTTTAATAATGGTCACGCCGAATTTTTGAATCATGAACACAGGAAATGTCTGACGACGATAAGATCCCTGAGTGTGATTACTGTGGCAATGATCGGGGTTTGTGCAATAGGCCTCACCTGCGAGACGACAGGTTCTTCACCATCAAGCTTGACGAGACCTTCATTGTTTTTACGGTACGCAACAATGACAAGTGTTTTTTTCGTAATTAAGCATGACTTCTGTTTCTTTGCTTCAACGTGTAATTTCTATTTTATACAATTCGACTAGTTGATCCCCTGCCATGCAAGACGGTATGTCTTGGAGAGGCTCGGTTTCGAGTACCACGAGAGTATGGAGACGAGGAGAGCTAACCCAAGGACTAAACATGGTCACACATTTCTGGTCAAAGTAATTAATGCAGTTAATAACACAAAACTAGGGTGCTCAACTTGGGAAGCTCTTTGCAAGGCATATGGATTTCAGGAAGATATGGAAATAACCTTCGATCTTCGTCCTGAAGATCATATTGAAGGTAACATCGACATTTGGGTGGATGTCGATATGCTTCCTGTTTTACCTCCATGTGAGATTGTGAACCATATTTGTCAAGTAATTTGCATTCTATACTTCAAAATAGTTGGTGTTCATCCATACTAAATTTGATAATTTATAATTTACATCTTATTTCGTTTCTTCGAGTGAAACACGGAAATTAATTGACACGACACACTATACTTATGGATCACATCTAACTTGGGAGGAGAAGGATGTTCTTATCAACTTTGTTACTGGTGTCCTGGTTGGTAGGGACAACGTCCCGTATAATTTGGGAATTGGCCCAAATTATACATTTTACATACCACTAGTGCATAGGTTGAGGGCGGATGACATTCGCCGAAATATCTTGGTAAGAGTTGCTAATTAATTACACTACTGTTGCGTAAATGGTGTTGATTACATTGCTAACTAGGCTACTATTATGTTCTTCGACAGAAACTGCCAAATGATGTTGTGCCTCCGTTGATGCATGGCGAAGGATATATGACAATTAAAAGCCCAATGAGGCCCGAGTTCTCTTTTCCATACTCCACTGAGCGCAAACCACAAAGACGGCTCCAAATTGAAGCATGGGAAGAAATAAAGAAGGAACGCAAACCACAAGTTGGAGACCATTGGATCTCTTTGCTTCATCATGGAGACATAGGTGTTATTCTGTTTTATGTCATTTTACCTAGGAGGGAGGACTAGGTCCTATGAGAGAGAAGTTTTTCTGGTTTATATTAACTTGCATGATCGATTAGGATGATTATTATAATAATGTTTTTCTGTTTTATGAGATTTTAACTTGGTATGATTAAGATGATGATGACTTGTTAGATGAGTAAGATGATGATGAGTTATATGACATATATTTCATTAAAGTGGATGGATGCAAGTGATCATGTTGATGCAAGTGATCATGTTGAATTAGAGGAAAATATGATGTTGCGACATGATCACTTGCATCCATCCACTTTAATCTAAATGTTGTTGCTGGCATAATAATTATTGATGTTGTATATTAATATGTATAACCGTGTGTAAATACAACATAAATATAAAAAAAGAAATATGTGCGTTTACTAGTGGCGCGGGTTAGGAAAGAACGCTACTGCTAACTGTTAGCAGTAGCGTTGGATAACAGGCGCTACTGCTAAACTTTAGATGTAGCGCTGGGCAAACGACACTACTGCTAAAGGTTAGTTGTAGCGCCGTACTAGTAGCGCTGGCACCCGCGCTAATGCTATACATATTTCCAGCGCTACTACTAGCCTTTCTCCTAGTAGTGTCTATTGTGTTTCCATTTTCCAGGCCCCGTGTTTGGCAATGGCATACATTCAATTTTACGGTAACTACAGGTGAGAAATGTCTAAAATATTTAGATCTGTCTCCAAGGAGCAAATGGAACTTAATATGTTTATTTCGATACTCCATTATATAAGAAGTGTCTATTTTCTTCGCTAGGTAACTTATCCAAAGGGATAGGCCTCTATTATTTCCTTGGTGTTTTTAATTTACATTGTGATGTGTAGCTTTGAATAAACATTTCATCCCACCACTTTCTGCTAAACACTATCTTCACCAAGTCATCACCTTTCCATCGACAACCTCAACCATCTCCTTCTTTCACCAACTCAGCCCATGTGGTAGTTTTGCTCATGCGACCCTCCATATATACATTAGAGAGACTTATTATGGTTTCTTATTGTAAAGAAGTGATGCCGAGCACCCGTAGAGCAAGGATAAAAAGGGAATGAACCATCAATATGATTTTCCAAGGATTTTGCAAGAGTAATTGTGCACTCTTCCGGTTAACTCATAAAATCATTTTAGAACATCCATTTCTTGTAGTGTAGACATATTTAGTCACTACAATCGGTTGAAATAAAAGGACTATGTTGAACGGAGAATATCATGAAAGATCGACACATATATTCTCGGTCAACCCCATCCCGGTCTTAAAGTTATGAGTTCTTCACATATAAAATATTACTTTGCATGATTAAAAGTGTTCACGTCTGCTTCGGCAGTGTTGGTTCCCGGGCTCCTCGGCATCGGACAGACCGTCTCCCAGGCCAGGCGTGGCTAGGTCAACCATGACAGCAGCTATGTGTGGTCATCACTTTGGCCTACGCTTGTGGCCTCACCACGGATTGCGGTCGCCATCAAAAGTTCTTTGTGGGAGTTTCATCTCTGCAGATCTGGTGGTTGACTTCGGCGGCAAGATGATAACTATGGACGAAGTCTTGATGCAGGGGGATGGTTGTGCGGCGATGGCGGACACATCACATTTAGGTGTTGGGATCACGGAAAAGTGGTCGTGGCAATACATGAGTGAAATCGATGATGATGCTACTTGAGCATCCGGTCTCGAGCTCCGGAGTGAAAGCCTAGGTCTGGCCCGAGTTGTTTATACATTGTAATGGCGATGTTTTTACGTTGTTACCTTGTTGAAAGCATTGTTCAGAATGCTCGTAATTATTTTTTAAGTTGAAAACCTAGATTCTAGCCTTGGGTAGCTGGATCTGGTGATGGCGACGCTTGATTGTCAGTCCCTTCCTGAGGGCATTGCTGCGTTGAAGAATCTCGCCGTCCGTGTGGCAGTGTACAGTGCTGCCCAGCCTGAGCTTAAGATGGACTTTTTGGCCGACCTCGTCAAGATATGTGGGGACGAGCGTTTACCAATTTTAGTTGGGGGCGATTTTAACATAATTAGGCGAAGAGATGAAAAAAACAATGACAACTTTTGTGGCAGATGGTCATTCATGTTTAATACAATCATCGAAAGCCTCGATCTGCAAGAGATTGAGATATCGGGCAGAAAGTTTACTTGGGTGAACACTCTGCCCAATCCAACTTTTGAGAAGTTGGATCGGATTCTTACTAGTGTGGAACGGGAGCATAAATTCCCACTAGTGACAGCTCGAGCGATCACGACAGCGATTTCCGATCATACTCCATTGCTTGTTGACTCTGGGAAGCATCGCATGCGGGTAACAAGAATATATTCTCCTTTGAGTTAGCATGGTTTGAGAGGGAAGGCTTTGTGGACCTCATAGCTAGAGAATGGGCTAGGGACACAGAGGGAAGATCGTATGTTGATAGATGGCAAAATAAGATCAGACACTTGAGGCAGTTCCTACGGGGATGGGCAAAAAATGAGAGCGGAATTTATAAGATGGAGAAAGACAGGCTTCTCAATCTTATAAACGCTCTAGACATAAAATCCGAATCCTCCTTACTAGATGAAAATGATAGGACATTTAAAGCGGGGCAGAACAAAGTCTCAAACAGCTTCTTAGAGAAGAGGAGTTGAAATGGCACTTAGAGCGAAAGTGAGACAGGTAGTACAGGGTGATGACAACACACAGTTTTTCCTTTTGATTACTAATTAATGGAAAACACAGAAAGAAAAAAATCTTCCAACTAGAGCAAGATGAGGGTACAATTGTATGGCACGAAAACCTAAAGTTGTATATCTCTGAATACTATAAGCCGCTTTTTGGGGCTCCCGAGGACAATTGTGTGTCTATGGATGAGCAGATGGTCAGAGATATTCCTCAGCTCGGGACGGACGAGAATGAGATATTGACCGCACCATTCATGGAGAAAGAGGTGTTTGAGGCCATATCACAAATTAAAAATAATAAGGCGCCAGGTCCGGATGGGTTTCCGGCCGAGTTCTATAGAAAATGTTGGCACATTATTAAAGGTGACTTGCTTCCGATGTTTGAAGATTTGTCTAATGGCCTCCTACAGCTTTTCCACTTGAACTTTGGGACAATTACGTTGTTACCAAAGAAGGAGGGGGCGGTGCGCATTGAACAATTCCGTCCTATTTGCCTGCTTAATGTGAGCTTCAAAATATTCTCGAAGGTCGGGACAAATAGATTGACTCAGATTGCTCATACTGTGGTGCAGCCTAGTCAGACGACTTTCATGCCGGGCAGAAACATACTAGAGGGTGTGGTTGTCCTTCATGAAACACTGCATGAAATTCACTAGAAGAAACTAGATGGGGTTATCTTCAAGGTGGATTTCGAGAAAGCGTATGATAAAGTTAAATGGCCGTTCCTTCAACAAGCCTTACGTATGAAGGGATTTGATGACTTGTGGAGGAAGCACGTTGAATCCTTTGTACAAAAAGGCAGCGTTGGAATTAAAGTTAATGATGATGTTGGTCATTACTTCCAAACGCACAAAGGTCTTCGGCAGGAAGACCCCATGTCCCCTACCCTATTTAATGTAGTTACAGACATGTTGGCAATTCTCATGGGAAGGGCTAAAGAGGAAGGTCAGGTAGGAGGACTAGTACCACATCTACACCATGACACTACATTTCCGACAGCCGAGTTGGTTGGGAAAACAGATTCTACCAACACATAGTCGGTCGGGAAAGACTATTGCCGACCGACCCTGTCTGTTGGAGAAAGTCCAGACGGGAAAGCCCTTTCCCGACCGACATAGATTTGCCAACCGACTATTTGACAGCTATCAAAAAGCATTCCCGACCGACTGGCCGACAGTATTTTTTGCCAACCGACTGTCCGATAGTATGTTTTGCCGACCGACTGTCTGACAGCATTTGCTTTACCGACCAACTTTTTGTCGTCCATGCCATGAGCCTTTGCCGACCAACAAGAATATGGTGTTTTCGTTTGCCGACCAACTAGTCATCAACATTTTGTTTAGCCAACAAGAAGTTTAGTTGAAGTATGGTCCTAATTATCACATACATACAGTTTATCTGTTCACTTAATGAAATCGCCAAGATACCATACATCAGTGCATCGAACATTTTTTGTTCCATTAAAAAATTGTCACATACATATACTTCAGTCAGTTCTAAAGATAACCACCAAGACACCATGCATCAGGTTCACAAAAAAGATGGCTAAAAGATGCATGTGTGAGATGTTAGTTGTACAAAATGAAAGCTAAAACATCCGGTTGACGAGGATCGTTGGCTTCATGGTTCCTTCTGAGTGCAGTCCTTTGTTTGCTTCCTACAAACGTTAAACAAGTCTTGATTATAATACACTATCATAAACTGCATTTTCTTTGCTTTTTAAACTTTTAGCAGGCATTCCATATGTCAGTGCAGCCCTTGTTTTGTTCAGTGAATCACATGCTGCTAGAAATAATAGAAGAGCGTAGCTAGCTTCATATCATATCTTGAAATATTTACATGTAAATCATGTTGACTGCTTACATAGTAGTCTCTATAAATAATAGAAGCGCTTAGCTAGCTTCATACCAAAGACCGGAAAAAAGATCACCAAAGGCATGCAATCAGAACATGCTACCATTCAAATAACAAGGTGAACTACATAAACTGTCATATGGGAAACTAGGTAAGAGGAGCAGCTATAACATGGACAAGAAGTACGTATACATTAGCAGTTGCCCAAGTGGCCACGCCAAACCCAACACACCAAAAGCCTATTGACTTTTGTGGAAAGAACACGGTTTGAAGTTACTGTTGCATAGAATTGGACTATAGTACTGAAATGCCAACACAGAGGAGCCATCTCATTCTCAAAAATACAAATAGTAATAAATACGAGAAGTCAATAACCACGTGTTAACACATTGACCCTCAGCTGAGATCACCCAACACGCCCACCATCTCCATAAGGAGCTTATGGGTCAGCAGAAGCATTGGTTTCTTCTCTTTAAGAATAAACAAGACAGATTACTCTATTGGCATAGGCAAAAAAAACTAGTGTATGATTTTGACGTCAGCAGAAGCGTTTGAAGCATATATTTGTGTTTATACAGTTAATTATGTATATAAAGAATTGCCCACCGCATACCATTTTACTACTTTCAGTTGTTCCTCCATGACCCCACCACCTTTACCTTTTCGCTTGCGTTTGCCCTTTTTCCTCCTGCAAAAGACACATAAGAGCACTTCGCTGAAAAGACAAAACATTCATGCTAGGGATATAATTGAATGCTAGACATTATGTGGAAGCTCTGAACAACAATTGTTTTCATGCTTTCAGGTTAAAGACTTCGTTTAAGAATTGCACCAAAATTTCAACAAGACGTGACATGTCACTTCGAAACAGTTCTCTTAAAATTGGATAGCTGTATTTAGACGAGCATGCCATTCCAGATGAGAAGGGCAGCATGTCTATCAATCAAACATGTAGAACCATGATGTACGTGTGTTAGTAACAAATGGGTGTAAAAATTAAAACTAGTTATTACTGTCCTTTAAGTAAAATCATGAATTCATGATACAAATAGAATCATGATGCCATTCCAAACTAAGCTCAGACTTCACAACTATCCTTTAAGTAATGTTCCCAGAAGTAAGCTCTAGTTTACATGCCCATGGGCATTCTGGATCGTTACGACATCCCATGCTTGCCACAACATACCAAATACACTTCTGAATAGATAGTTATTTTTCCTGGGACTCATGCCATATTCAAGTTTTAAGATCAGGGCATAATTTGTTTCCCAAATTAGCACTAATGTGGTCCTAATAAGATTCAAAAAAGAACAATGAGTTAATTCCAAGTCTTAGTCAAAGGGAATATCAGCTCACCGATCTGGTGTTCCTCTAGTTTTTAGTTTTCTACACTCAGAATGCTACAGGCAATGGCAAAAGGTACAAAAAATCAGAAGACTAGTCTATTTAAAGTTGGGTCACAAGAGTTAACTTAAAATATGTACTGGTGAATGTACAAATTCTGATCTCTAGAAATCAATACGGGATAAATAGCTTACTCATTTATAGCAGCAGCAGCAGATCATCCACTGTTTGCATAATGCACCAGCATGTTCTTCCCATCAAGCAGCTGAATCTATAATCATGTGTCAAAAATGTGCTACCGTAAGGAAAAAGAACTCTGAACCAATTATTGCGTATTATCTTACAGGAACTTGACTTCTGCTATACCTAAAGATGAAGTGAAGCGCTATTTTACCTAGTGGCTCATTTTCTCCAATGCCGAACTGCTTCTCTTTCAAAAGAGAACTTGACGAAACTGTATCCTTTGGATCTCCCTGCAAGGGTGGCATATTGCTTTCACTGGCAGCTAGCACATCAATCAGTGAGAGGACAAGTCTAACAAAATCACAGGTCCAACATCAAGAAGTTAGAATAGGTATGTTTGAACTACCTTCAAGAACATCGCCATGCTGAGAGAAGACGTTGTCAGATGACTGTAGTTGTCGGATGTATGAGATACCTTCCACTTGCCATGATTCTCTTTGGCTCAAGCAATGTCTGCCTACAAAAAAAAGAATTAATTCAAGACATAGCACCATCTGGCAAGAAACATAAATGAACTTGATATATTAACTTATGTTAGATACCCAGTACGTAGATATCTCACTAGACACACCAATTGGTGGGGAGGCAGTGGCAAAAAGGACGGGGAATCACTACGCCACCCATCGGAAGCTCATGAGTAGCTGGAAGCACGGGTCCTTGACTCCTTGTGCACAAGTTCCCTGAACATATGAAGAAAAAGAAAAGGCTAATTGTGATTCTGGAGCTATTTATTCCATAGCAGGGTTAAATAAACTGAAGTTTTTGTTCTCCGAGCATGAACATTAAATATAGACTCTTATATTCGTGAGAATTCTACAATGCTCAACTGAAAGGCTGAACCATTAGTATGATTATTTGGACTTTTTGTGCAACCTGAAGGTAGTTCTCACTTGTCAGGGTTGTACTTTACAAATAGATCTTCAGTTAAGATATGCAACCAAGACATATATACCAAGTAATCACCACATCAAGTCTGAGCTACCAGGAAGCTCAAACATATTACTTGGAGTGTTTATTTTGTGGCATTGACAGAAAAAATATTGAAAGGCTTTACTGAACATATGTTATGCGTTTGTTGATTTCTAGTTGTCATGATCAAGGGCTCCGAACCAAATATTTATTGGCGTGGTAAGAATGTATCATTACAAATATAGTACAATTACTGTTGTAACTGAGAAATTAAACTGATAATTGCCAGCTCTCTGATGTCAATAGTTTGGTTCAGTTTATTTCTAACCCATGCAATTTATTCGGAGACATTGCGTAAGAAGATACTCAGTCACAAAGAAAACATCAAATCAATTCTGTACTGTCCGAAATTGGTGCCTGGGTGTATTTTCAGTTCAGGGGTGTGCATGTATAGAGGTTCACCTTAGCACATCCTTCAAATAAAAGTTAATTCCAGTAAATTAAAAGAAACTTTATCTTATCTCGTTATTAGACTACAGAACAAATTTTCCATTGATCTATTGGCTAAATCTGAATGTTTAACTGTGTCATTCTCTCTCTTGCTGAAAACATAAAGATGCAATTGTTCTTAACTAGCAGTCCCTTACCCATGTGTAACCAATTCATGAAAATACTTTTTAGAAAACTATAAATCTGCACGCTAGGGTTTGAAATCTGCACGCTGCAACCAGGAGGGGGGGAGTGGAGTGAGAGACCACGAGGGGGAAAGAGACCTTACCAATGTTGTTGCCGACATGGATGGCTACCTGATGGTCACCGAAGGTTGGTTGGGAGAGATGGAGGCACCTGTCGCCGGAAACGGAGGGAGCAGAGGCCGCCTACCTCGCTCTGGACCACCGGGAGCAAAGAGACCTTGTCCCCTTCAGATCTGGTACCATGGAAGGGAGTGGAGAGGGAGGGAGGGAGGGGAGAGGGAGAAGGATATGGGTTGGGGCAGTGGCGCCATGGGAGGGAAGTGTGAGGTCGCCTCTCTGGGCCGGCGGCGTGTGTGGGGAATGAAACGAGCTAGGGTTTCGTGCGTGGGGAACAAAACAAGCTAGGGTTTCGTGTGTGGGCAATGAAAGGAGCGTGGGGCGGTGGAGTGCTTGTGATTTTGAGAGAGAAAGCTTCGCGGGTTGGGCCGGTTATTGGCGCTAAAAATTGGCTATTCGCGTGCGTCGCGTGCGAGGCCCATGTGGCATCAGGCTGTCGGTCGGGGTTATTTACCGACCGATATTCTGTTGGGCATAACAGAACTCCCGACTGACTGTTGGACAGTATAGGTTGTAGTATTCCCGACCGACAACAGGTCACTGTACATAGCTTTTCCGACCCACGGTCTGTTAAAAAATTTTATGGCCGACTGTGGGTCGGCAATAGTAACTTTTTCTCAGCAAACGTCAGTAGGGAATTCTGGTGCGTTGTGTAGTGCTAGTGGATGGTGGTGTGTCCATACTACAATACGCAGATGATACTATTCTGTTTATGGAACACGATATAGCAAAGGCTAGAAATATGAAACTTATCCTTTGCTTATTCGAACAGTTGTTGGGTTTGAAAACAAATTTTCACAAGAGTGAACTGTTCTGTTTTGTGAGAGCCAAAGATGAGCAAGACGCTTATAAACAACTATTCGGTTGTGAATTGGGAAGCCTACCGTTTAGTTATCTAGGCATACCAATTCACCATCACAAATTAACAAATAAAGAGTGGAAGTGTATTGAGGATCGTTTCGAGAAAAAACTAAGCTGCTGGAAGGGTAAGCTTTTGTCTTATGGTGGACGGCTAATATTGATTAACTCGGTTCTTACGAGTATGCCTATGTTCCTTCTGTCCTTCTTTGAGATACCGGTAGGGGTACGCAAAAGGTTGGACTTTTATCGATCCTGCTTCTTCTGGCAGAGTGATGAAGTTAAGAAGAAGTACAGACTAAATAGATGTGATATTATATGTAGGCCCAAGGACCAGGGAGGTCTAGGGATTGAGAATTTAGAGGTAAAGAACAGATGTCTGTTCAGTAAATGGTTGTTCAGACTATCTGTGGAGACAGAAGGCATGTGGGTACAAATTTTACGTTATAAGTACTTACAATCTAAGACCTTGGCTTGGTCACAGTCAGACCCAATGATTCACCATTTTGGAAAGGTTTGATGAGAATGAAATCAGCTCTTTTCCATAGAACTAAATTTATCATTGGAAATGGTGAGTCGACGAGATTCTGGCAAGATACGTGGTTGGGGGAGATGCCTCTAGCGACATAGTATCCATCTCTCTTTAGTAAAAAAAATCAGATACTTTCGGTCTGTCGTTGCTCCTTATGTGACTTTCATGTGTGTTCTTGATGGAGTAATCCCGACTGTTGTCGTGGGGGGCACTTCCCCCTCTTCTCTTCTTGCGATATATACCTCGGGATAATGCGCAAGGAGAGGAGAGGGGGTGCGTCCATCACCGACGGTCGAACTATTACTGTGAGAGAGTGTCCACCAATATATATACACCACCATATCAGTGTGAGAGATTGCGCACCAACACACCATGAGATACGAGAGTTATTTAAGGAAAGCCTCGATAGACCGAAAGTCAACCGATATTGAATTCGGTCTATTTGGACATGTGTGTATGTTATTGCAGGGAACACCTCCTAGTGCCTATGTTTTGCCGGAATGTTGATTCATTTCCGTTCCGGCAAATTTCAGGCGCTCAATATGTCTTATTTTAATAATGGTCACGCCGAATTTTTGAATCATGAACACAGGAAATGTCTGACGACGATAAGATCCCTGAGTGTGATTACTGAGGCAATGATCGGGGTTTGTGCAACAGGCCTCACCTGCGAGACGACAGGTTCTTCACCATCAAGCTTGACGAGACCTTCATTGTTTTTACGGTACGCAACAATGACAAGTGTTTTTTTCGTAATTAAGCATGACTTATGTTTCTTTGCTTCAACGTGTAATTTCTATTTTATACAATTCGACTAGTTGATCCCCTGCCATGCAAGACGGTATGTCTTGGAGAGGCTCGGTTTCGAGTACCACGAGAGTATGGAGACGGGGAGAGCTAACCCGAGGACTAAACATGGTCACACATTTCTGGTCAAAGTAATTAATGCAGTTAATAACACAAAACTAGGGTGCTCAAATTGGGAAGCTCTTTGCAAGGCATATGGATTTCAGGAAGATATGGAAATAACCTTCGATCTTCGTCCTGAAGATCATATTGAAGGTAACATCGACATTTGGGTGGATGTCGATATGCTTCCTGTTTTACCTCCATGTGAGATTGTGAACCATATTTGTCAAGTAATTTGCATTCTATACTTCAAAATAGTTGGTCTTCATCCATACTAAATTTGATAATTTATAATTTACATCTTATTTCGTTTCTTCGAGTGAAACACGGAAATTAATTGATACGACACACTACACTTATGGATCACATCTAACTTGGGAGGAGAAGGATGTTCTTATCAACTTTGTTATTGGTGTCCTGGTTGGTAGGGACAACGTCCCGTATAATTTGGGAACTGGCCCAAATTATACATTTTACATGCCACTAGTGCATAGGTTGAGGGCGGATGACATTCGCCGAAATATCTTGGTAAGAGTTGCTAATTAATTACACTACTATTGTGTAAATGGTGTTGATTACATGGCTAACTAGGCTACTATTATGTTCTTCGACAGAAACTGCCAAATGATGTTGTGCCTCCGTTGATGCATGGCGAAGGATATATGACAATTAAAAGCCCAATGAGGCCCGAGTTCTCTTTTCCATACTCCACTGAGCGCAAACCACAAAGACGGCTCCAAATTGAAGCATGGGAAGAAATAAAGAAGGAACGCAAACCACAAGTTGGAGACCGTTGGATCTCTTTGCTTCATCATGGAGACATAGGTGTTATTCTGTTTTATGTCATTTTACCTAGGAGGGAGGACTAGGTCCTATGAGAGAGAAGTTTTTCTGGTTTATATTAACTTGCATGATCGATTAGGACGATTATTATTATGATGTTTTTCTGTTTTATGAGATTTTAACTTGGTATGATTAAGATGATGATGACTTGTTAGATGAGTAAGATGATGATGAGTTATATGACATATATTTCATTAAAGTGGATGGATGCAAGTGATCATGTTGATGCAAGTGATCATGTTGAATTAGAGGAAAATATGATGTTGCGACATGATCACTTGCATCCATCCACTTTAATCTAAATGTTGTTGCTGGCATAATAATTATTGATGTTGTATATTAATATGTATAACCGTGTGTAAATACAACATAAATATAAAAAAAGAAATATGTGCGTTTACTAATGGCGCGGGTTAGGAAAGAACGCTACTGCTAACTGTTAGCAGTAGCGTTGGATAACAGGCGCTACTGCTAAACTTTAGATGTAGCGCTGGGCAAACGACGCTACTGCTAAAGGTTAGTTGTAGCGCCGTACTAGTAGCGCTGGCACCCGCGCTACTGCTATACATATTTCCAGCGCTACTACTAGCCTTTCTCCTAGTAGTGTCTATTGTGTTTCCATTTTCCAGGCCCCGTGTTTGGCAATGGCATACGTTCAATTTTACGGTAACTACAGGTGAGAAATGTCTAAAATATTTAGATCTGTCTCCAAGGAGCAAATGGGACTTCATATGTTTATTTCGATACTCCATTATATAAGAAGTGTCTATTTTCTTCGCTAGGTAACTTATCCAAAGGGATAGGCCTCTATTATTTCCTTGGTGTTTTTAATTTACATTGTGATGTGTAGCTTTGAATAAACATTTCATCCCACCACTTTCTGCTAAACACTATCTTCACCAAGTCATCACCTTTCCATCGACAACCTCAACCATCTCCTTCTTTCACCAACTCAGCCCATGTGGTAGTTTTGCTCATGCGACCCTCCATATATACATTAGAGAGACTTATTATGGTTTCTTATTGTAAAGAAGTGATGCGGAGCACCCGTAGAGCAAGGATAAAAAGGGAATGAACCATCAATATGATTTTCCAAGGATTTTGCAAGAGTAATTGTGCACTCTTCCGGTTAACTCATAAAATCATTTTAGAACATCCATTTCTTGTAGTGTAGACATATTTAGTCACTACAATCGGTTGAAATAAAAGGACTATGTTGAACGGAGAATATCATGAAAGATCGACACATATATTCTCGGTCAACCCCATCCCGGTCTTAAAGTTATGAGTTCTTCACATATAAAATATTACTTTGCATGATTAAAAGTGTTCACGTCTGCTTCGGCAGTGTTGGTTCCCGGGCTCCTCGGCATCGGACAGACCGTCTCCCAGGCCAGGCGTGGCTAGGTCAACCATGACAGCAGCTATGTGTGGTCATCACTTTGGCCTACGCTTGTGGCCTCACCACGGATTGCGGTCGCCATCAAAAGTTCTTTGTGGGAGTTTCATCTCTGCAGATCTGGTGGTTGACTTCGGCGGCAAGACGATAACTATGGACGAAGTCTTGATGCAGGGGGATGGTTGTGCGGCGATGGCGGACACATCACATTTAGGTGTTGGGATCACGGAAAAGTGGTCGCGGCAATACATGAGTGAAATCGATGATGATGCTACTTGAGCATCCGGTCTCGAGCTCCGGAGTGAAAGCCTAGGTCTGGCCCGAGTTGTTTATACATTGTAATGGCGATGTTTTTACGTTGTTACCTTGTTGAAAGCATTGTTCAGAATGCTCGTAATTATTTTTTAAGTTGAAAACCTAGATTCTAGCCTTGGGTAGCTGGATCTGGTGATGGCGACGCTTGATTGTCACTCCCTTCCTGAGGGCGTTGCTGCGTTGAAGAATCTCGCCGTCCGTGTGGCAGTGTACAGTGCTGCCCAGCCTGAGCTTAAGATGGACTTTTTGGCCGACCTCGTCAAGATATGTGGGGACGAGCGTTTACCAATTTTAGTTGGGGGCGATTTTAACATAATTAGGCGAAGAGATGAAAAAAACAATGACAACTTTTGTGGCAGATGGTCATTCATGTTTAATACAATCATCGAAAGCCTCGATCTGCAAGAGATTGAGATATCGGGCAGAAAGTTTACTTGGGTGAACACTCTGCCCAATCCAACTTTTGAGAAGTTGGATCGGATTCTTACTAGTGTGGAACGGGATCATAAATTCCCACTAGTGACAGCTCGAGCGATCACGACAGCGATTTCCGATCATACTCCATTGCTTGTTGACTCTGGGAAGCATCGCATGCGGGTAACAAGAATATATTCTCCTTTGAGTTAGCATGGTTTGAGAGGGAAGGCTTTGTGGACCTCATAGCTAGAGAATGGGCTAGGGACACAGAGGGAAGATCGTATGTTGATAGATGGCAAAATAAGATCAGACACTTGAGGCAGTTCCTACGGGGATGGGCAAAAAATGAGAGCAGAATTTATAAGATGGAGAAAGACAGGCTTCTCAATCTTATAAACGCTCTAGACATAAAATCCGAATCCTCCTTACTAGATGAAAATGATAGGACATTTAAAGCGGGGCAGAACAAAGTCTCAAACAGCTTCTTAGAGAAGAGGAGTTGAAATGGGCACTTAGAGCGAAAGTGAGACAGGTAGTACAGGGTGATGACAACACACAGTTTTTCCTTTTGATTACTAATTAATGGAAAACACAGAAAGAAAAAAAATCTTCCAACTAGAGCAAGATGAGGGTACAATTGTATGGCACGAAAACCTAAAGTTGTATATCTCTAAATACTATAAGCCGCTTTTTGGGGCTCCCGAGGACAATTGTGTGTCTATGGATGAGCAGATGGTCACAGATATTCCTCAGCTCGGGACGGACGAGAATGAGATATTGACCGCACCATTCACGGAGAAAGAGGTGTTTGGGGCCATATCACAAATGAATAATAATAAGGCGCCAGGTTCGGATGGGTTTCCGGCCGAGTTCTATAGAAAATGTTGGCACATTATTAAAGGTGACTTGCTTCCGATGTTTGAAGATTTGTTTAATGGCCTCCTACAGCTTTTCCACTTGAACTTTGGGACAATTACGTTGTTACCAAAGAAGGAGGGGGCGGTGCGCATTGAACAATTCCGTCCTATTTGCCAGCTTAATGTGAGCTTCAAAATATTCTCGAAGGTCGGGACAAATAGATTGACTCAGATTGCTCATACTGTGGTGCAACCTAGTCAGACGGCTTTCATGCCGGGCAGAAACATACTAGAGGGTGTGGTTGTCCTTCATGAAACACTGCATGAAATTCACTCGAAGAAACTAGATGGGGTTATCTTCAAGGTGGATTTCGAGAAATCGTATGATAAAGTTAAATGGCCGTTCCTTCAACAAGCCTTACGTATGAAGGGATTTGATGACTTGTGGAGGAAGCACATTGAATCCTTTGTACAAAAAGGCAGCGTTGGAATTAAAGTTAATGATGATGTTGGTCATTACTTCCAAACGCACAAAGGTCTTCGGCAGGAAGATCCCATGTCCCCTATCCTATTTAATGTAGTTACAGACATGTTGGCAATTCTCATGGGAAGGGCTAAAGAGGAAGGTCAGGTAGGAGGACTAGTACCACATCTACACCATGACACTACATTTCCGACAGCCGGGTTGGTTGGGAAAACAGATTCTACCAACACATAGTCGGTCGGGAAAGACTATTGCCGACCGACCCTGTCTGTTGGAGAAAGTCCAGACGGGAAAGCCCTTTCCTGACCGACATAGATTTGCCAACTGACTGTTTGACAGCTATCAAAAAGCATTCCCGACCGACTGTCCGACAGTATTTTTTGCCAACCGACTGTCCGATAGTATGTTTTGCCGACCGACGGTCTGACCGCATTTGCTTTACCGACCAACTTTTTGTCGTCCATGCCATGAGCCTTTGCCGACCAACAAGAATATGGTGTTTTCGTTTGCCGACCAACTAGTCATCAACATTTTGTTTAGCCAACCAGAAGTTTAGTTGAAGTATGGTACTAATTATCACATACATACAGTTTATCTGTTCACTTAATGAAATCGCCAAGATACCATACATCAGTGCATCGAACATTTTTTGTTCCATTAAAAAATTGTCACATACATATACTTGAGTCAGTTCTAAAGATAACCACCAAGACACCATGCATCAGGTTCACAAAAAAGATGGCCAAAAGATGCATGTGTGAGATGTTAGTTGTACAAAATGAAAGCTAAAACATCCGGTTGACGAGGATCGTTGGCTTCATGGTTCCTTCTGAGTGCAGTCCTTTGTTTGCTTCCTACAAACGTTAAACAAGTCTTGATTATAATACACTATCATAAACTGCATTTTCTTTGCTTTTTAAACTTTTAGCAGGCATTCCATATGTCAGTGCAGCCCTTGTTTTGTTCAGTGAATCACATGCTGCTAGAAATAATAGAAGTGCGTAGCTAGCTTCATACCATATCTTGAAATATTTACATGTAAATCATGTTGACTGCTTACACAGTAGTCTCTATAAATAATAGAAGCCCTTAGCTAGCTTCATACCAAAGACCGGAAAAAAGATCACCAAAGGCATGCAATCAGAACATGCAACCATTCAAATAACAAGGTGAACTACATAGTGTCATATGGGAAACTAGGTAAGAGGAGCAGCCATAACATGGACAAGAAGTACGTATGCATTAGCAGTTGCCCAAGTGGCCACGCCAAACCCAACACACCAAAAGCCTATTGACTTTTGTGGAAAGAACACGGTTTGAAGTTACTGTTGCGTAGAATTGGACTATAGTACTGAAATGCCAACACAGAGAAGCCATCTCATTCTCAAAAATACAAATAGTAATAAATACGAGAAGTCAATAACCACGTGTTAACACATTGACCCTCAGCTGAGATCACCCAACACGCCCACCATCTCCATAAGGAGCTTATGGGTCAGCAGAAGCATTGGTTTCTTCTCTTTAAGAATAAACAAGACAGATTACTCCATTGGCATAGGCAAAAAAAACTAGTGTATGATTTTGACGTCAGCAGAAGCGTTTGAAGCATGTATTTGTGTTTATACAGTTAATTATGTATATAAAGAATTGCCCACCACATACCATTTTACTACTTTCAGTTGTTCCTCCATGACCCCACCACCTTTACCTTTTTCGCTTGTGCTTGCCCTTTTTCCTCCTGCAAAAGACACATAAGAGCACATCGCTGAAAATACAAAACATTCATGCTAGGGATATAATTGAATGCTAGACATTATGTGGAAGCTCTGAACAACAATTGTTTTCATGCTTTCAGGTTAAAGACTTCGTTTAAGAATTGCACCAAAATTTCAGAAAGACGTGACATGTCACTTCGAAACAGTTCTCTTAAAACTGGATAGCTGTATTTAGACGAGCATGCCATTCCAGATGAGAAGGGCAGCATGTCTATCAATCAAACATGTAGAACCATGCTGTACGTGTGTTAGTAACAAATGGGTGTAAAAATTAAAACTAGTTATTACTGTCCTTTAAGTAAAATCATGAATTCATGATACAAATAGAATCATGATGCCATTCCAAACTAAGCTCAGACTTCACAACTATCCTTTAAGTAATGTTCCCAGAAGTAAGCTCTAGTTTACATGCCCATGGGCATTCTGGATCGTTACGACATCCCATGCTTGCCACAACATACCAAATACACTTCTGAATAGATAGTTATTTTTCCTGGGACTTGATGCCATATTCAAGTTTTAAGATCAGGGCATAATTTGTTTCCCAAATTAGCACTAATGTGGTCCTAATAAGATTCAAAAAAGAACAATGAGTTAATTCCAAGTCTTAGTCAAAGGGAATATCAGCTCACCGATCTGGTGTTCCTCTAGTTTTTAGTTTTCTACACTCAGAATGCTACAGGCAATGGCAAAAGGTACAAAAAATCAGAAGACTAGTCTATTTAAAGTTGGGTCACAAGAGTTAACTTAAAATATGTACTGGTGAATGTACAAATTCTGATCTCTAGAAATCAATACGGGATAAATAGCTTACTCATTTATAGCAGCAGCAGCAGATCATCCACTGTTTGCATAATGCACCAGCATGTTCTTCCCATCAAGCAGCTGAATCTATAATCATGTTTCAAAAATGTGCTACCGTAAGGAAAAAGAACTCTGAACCAATTATTGCGTATTATCTTACAGGAACTTGACTTCTGCTATACCTAAAGATGAAGTGAAGCGCTATTTTACCTACTGGCTCATCTTCTCCAATGCCGAGCTGCTTCTCTTTCAAAAGAGAACTTGACGAAACTGTATCCTTTGGATCTCCCTGCAAGGGATGGCATATTGCTTTCACTGCCAGCTAGCACATCAATCAGTGAGAGGACAAGTGTAACAAAATCACAGGTCCAACATCAAGAAGTTAGAATAGGTATGTTTGAACTACCTTCAAGAACATCGCCATGCTGAGAGAAGACGTTGTCAGATGACTGTAGTTGTCGGATGTATGAGATACCTTCCACTTGCCATGATTCTCTTTGGCTCTAGCAATGTCTGCCTACAAAAAAAAGAATTAATTCAAGACATAGCACCATCTGGCAAGAAACATAAATGAACTTGATATATTAACTCATGTAAGATACCCAGTATGTAGATATCTCACTAGACACACCAATTGGTGGGGAGGCAGTGGCAAAAAGGACGGGGAATCACTACGCCACCCATCGGAAGCTCATGAGTAGCTGGAAGCACGGGTCCTTGACTCCTTGTGCACAAGTTCCCTGAACATATAAAGAAAAAGAAAAGGCTAATTGTGATTCTGGAGCTATTTATTCCATAGCAGGGTTAAATAAACTGAAGTTTTTGTTCTCCGAGCATGAACATTAAATATAGACTCTTATATTCGTGAGAATTCTACAATGCTCAACTGAAAGGCTGAACCATTAGTATGATTATTTGGACTTTTTGTGCAACCTGAAGGTAGTTCTCACTTGTCAGGGTTGTACTTTACAAATAGATCTTCAGTTAAGATATGCAACCAAGACATATATACCAAGTAATCACCACATCAAGTCTGAGCTACCAGGAAGCTCAAACATATTACTTGGAGTGTTTATTTTGTGGCATTGACAGAAAAAATATTGAAAGGCTTTACTGAACATATGTTATGCGTTTGTTGATTTCTAGTTGTCATGATCAAGGGCTCCGAACCAAATATTTATTGGCATGGTAAGAATGTATCATTACAAATATAGTACAATTACTGTTGTAACTGAGAAATTAAACTGATAATTGCCTGCTCTCTGATGTCAATAGTTTGGTTCAGTTTATTTCTAACCCATGCAATTTATTCGGAGACATTGCGTAAGAAGATACTCAGTCACAAAGCAAACATCATATCAATTCTGTACTGTCCGAAATTGGTGCCTGGGTGTATTTTCAGTTCAGGGGTGTGCATGTATAGAGGTTCACCTTAGCACATCCTTCAAATAAAAGTTAATTTCAGTAAATTAAAAGAAACTTTATCTTATCTCGTTATTAGACTACAGAACAAATTTTCCATTGATCTATTGGCTAAATCTGAATGTTTAACTGTGTCATTCTCTCTCTTGCTGAAAACATAAAGATGCAATTGTTCTTAACTAGCAGTCCCTTACCCATGTGTAACCAATTCATGAAAATACTTTTAAGAAAACTATAAATCTGCATGCTAGGGTTTGAAATCTGCACGCTGCAACCAGGAGGGGGGGAGTGGAGTGAGAGACCACGAGGGGGAAAGAGACCTTACCAATGTTGTTGCCGACATGGATGGCTACCTGATGGTCACCGAAGGTTGGTTGGGAGAGATGGAGGCACCTGTCGCCGGAAACGGAGGGAGCAGAGGCCGCCTACCTCGCTCTGGACCACCTGGAGCAAAGAGACCGTGTCCCCTTCAGATCTGGTACCATGGAAGGGAGTGGAGAGGGAGGGAGGGAGGGGAGAGGGAGAAGGATATGGGTTGGGGCAGTGGCGCCATGGGAGGGAAGTGTGAGGTCGCCTCTCTGGGCCGGCGGCGTGTGTGGGGAACGAAACGAGCTAGGGTTTCGTGTGTGGGGAACGAAACGAGCTAGGGTTTCGTGTGTGGGGAATGAAAGGAGCGTGGGGCGGCGGAGTGCTTGTGATTTTGAGAGAGAAAGCTTCGCGGGTTGGGCCGGTTATTGGCGCTAAAAATTGGCTATTCGCGTGCGTCGCGTGCGAGGCCCATGTGGCATCAGGCTGTCGGTCGGGGTTATTTACCGACCGATATTTTGTTGGGCATAACAGAACTCCCGACTGACTGTTGGACGGTATAGGTTGTAGTAGTCCCGACCGACAACGGGTCACTGTACATAGCTTTTCCGACCCACAGTCTGTTAAATTTTTTTATGGCCGACTGTGGGTCGGCAATAGTAACTTTTTCTCAGCAAACGTCAGTAGGGAATTCTGGTGCGTGGTGTAGTGCTAGTGGATGGTGGTGTGTCCATACTACAATACGCAGATGATGCTATTCTGTTTATGGAACACGATATAGCAAAGGCTAGAAATATGAAACTTATCCTTTGCTTATTCGAACAGTTGTTGGGTTTGAAAATAAATTTTCACAAGAGTGAACTGTTCTATTTTGTGAGAGCCAAAGATGAGCAAGACGCTTATAAACAACTGTTCGGTTGTGAATTGGGAAGCCTACCGTTTAGTTATCTAGGCATACCAATTCACCATCACAAATTAACAAATAAAGAGTGGAAGTGTATTGAGGATCGTTTCGAGAAAAAACTAAGCTGCTGGAAGGGTAAGCTTTTGTCTTATGGAGGACGGCTAATATTGATTAACTCGGTTCTTACGAGTATGCCTATGTTCCTTCTGTCCTTCTTTGAGATACCGGTAGGGGTACGCAAAAGGTTGGACTTTTATCGATCCTGCTTCTTCTGGCAGAGTGATGAAGTTAAGAAGAAGTACAGACTAAATAGATGTGGTATTATATGTGGGCCCAAGGACCAGGGAGGTCTAGGGATTGAGAATTTAGAGGTAAAGAACAGATGTCTGTTCAGTAAATGGTTGTTCAGACTATCTGTGGAGACAGAAGGCATGTGGGTACAAATTTTACGTTATAAGTACTTACAATCTAAGACCTTGGCTCGGTCACAGTCAGACCCAATGATTCACCATTTTGGAAAGGTTTGATGAGAATGAAATCAGCTTTTTTCCATAGAACTAAATTTATCATTGGAAATGGTGAGTCGACGAGATTCTGGCAAGATACGTGGTTGGGGGAGATGCCTCTAGCGACATAGTATCCATCTCTCTATAGTATTGTGTAGCGTAAGGAGGCGTATGTTGCCACAATTTTACAGTCTAATCCTCTAAATATTCAATTCCGACGAGCGTTGGTGGGTCATCGCTAGGAAGCTTGGTTACACTTAGTCAGAAGACTCATTGATATTCAGTTATCGGACGAGTCCGATAGGCTTCATTGGAAGCTAACCTCAAATGGAATCTTCTCAGTGAAATCGATGTATTTGAACCTTATTGATACTGGACCAATCCCCAAGTCGATTCATATTTGGAAGGTCAAAGTATCCTTACGAATCAAAGTCTTCATGTGGTTTGTTCACAAGGAGGTGATTCTCACTAAGGATAATTTGGCAAAGCAAAATTGGGAGGGAAGTAAACGATGTAGTTTTTGTGGTCATGATGAAACTATCAAACACCTTTTTCTCCAATGTCCTCTATCAAAATTTTTGTGGCAAACAGTTCATGTAGCCTTTAATATCACTCCTCCAGTTAGCATTGACACGTTGTTTGGGACATGGCTATATGGAACTGTAGGAATGACATGGTTTTTAACAGATAAACACGTATAAATTTTTTGCAGGTACTTTACAAGGCATCAACGCTGATCCGTACATGGTCGTTACTCACTCCTGCGGAAACCAGGGAGCCTTTGGTTACTGGGTCTGCCCGGTGGGAGATGGTAGCTCATGATATCTACAACCGGTTTGGATGGCGGTCCAGTAATAGGATAGATGGTTAGGCATCGAGTCCTTTTTTCGCCGGTTGTGGCATCTTTTTCTTATGGATTTTTTTGCAGCTCCTTACGAGCGTGTTCGGAACCGCAGACTATTATATTGCTTTTTTTAATAAAGGGGTCGTATGCATCGTATTGATGCAGAGGCCGGAGGTAATCCTCCTTTCCTAAAAAAAATAAGATGGTCGGTGCAGATATATATCGTCATTGTTATAGTTTCCCGATTGTGGATCTAGTTATGTGGCATTTTTTTTCTTGCCTACGCATTGCTTTGATCATATATGATTCTGATAGTATTGTTGGCGTGTTTTTGTGTGTGTGTGTGTGTGTTAGTGGTTGTTGTGTGCATCCTAGCTATGCAGAAGCCTGGTATGTGCTCATTGTGTTTGTATCCTCTTGATGTTTCATTTTGAGTCAATAAAATCCACACTTTGTTCAAAAAAAAAGGATTTCACAATTAATAGTTGATACATGTTAATTAAATTTCGATCGGTGTGTATACATGTATGTATGCTGATTCCTTCAGTTACCATTTTAGACCGGACGTATGATCTATGTTAAGGTATGACGTATTGCAGGCAAGACTTCGGTAAACAGATCCAATGTTAATTAGCTGTGGTACGTTGAAATCATGTGAAAATTAAATTGGCCCTGTTTCTCACATTTATCTCTTGATCACTAAGATAAAAAATCAGGTGTTTGTGGGTTTACCTGCAGGAGAATTTCTAAACCCATCCAATTGAGTTACCTTGGTTTAAGTGGGGCATTTAATCAGGGGCTCTACTTTTACTGGTGTGAGCATAAGGCTACTATAGTAAGTCCGGGGCCATCACAATTCTGCTCCGATGTGTAGCTTTCCTGAGCAGTACTATATATCTCTATAAATCATGGCACCTATTTGTATCTCACCTGACACTTTGGACTCTAATTCATACATATTCGCACAATCTTTCTTCAAACATCAAGTTGTCCTCCTCAATTACAGAAGTACACATCACGATAGAAAATGGAGATTTATGATCTCTCCGTTGCATCCCATGATTTCCTCCTCTGATGAATTACAGGTGCAAATAGCTAGGAATGAGACATGTCAAGAAATGGATTCCCATTCCCCCGCTCTGCTAGGAGACAAGGTAATCAAGAGGAACGAGTAAAATCTTTCGAGGCCGTGGGTTCCCCGGTACTCTTCTCGTCAATGTGGTGGAAGGAACAAGGAAACACATTCTTCATGTCGGGTTTATTATAGAAAGGTTTGTGTTTTCTATTTCTTCTCAGTCTTCGGGTTGTGGTGATGGTGCTGCAGGGAATAACAATTGCCATGGCTCAATGCCAAATGAGAAGTGGGTGTTGTCAGGGAGCTAGTAGGCATGTTTGGTTGTCGATGTAGCTGACCAGGTGGCAAGATATGTGACTTTCCGCACAAGGCTGGCGAGGTGGCAGGACACTCCTTGCTACAGTACTATTATTCTCCTTGATTAATTCCCAGGGTTATGTGCGCTCCAACTCAGCTGCAGAACCTTGTGAGATGTACAGGAGTATGGCGGTATACTAAACATTGGAAAATAAATATAAATGTATTCCTGTGTAGTAGGATAATGTAGTGAACGCTCTAGATAATAATTCATGAGTTGTATGGACCATAGTTCAAGTTTCTGAGTGTTAGCACAATTGCAAGATTTCCTCATCTGTGATTGTACTGTAAAACGAGTCTTTTCGAAATCCTACCAATTAAGTTGTAGAAGTTGATATTTTTCACTTTTCAGCCCCGAGTAATTCCATGGTCTCTACGGGAAAGTGATGTGCAACTTATATTAGTGGTCACATTTAATCTTCATACCAATTAAATATATGCAATAGTGTGATGTCGAACGTGTCTTACAGGTGGCACGTGTCATCATTTTATCAATCCAGACTGGTACATTTGGGCATACATGCTTCAACTAACGCCATAGCTATTGCAGTGACTTGTGAATTTAATGTAGTCATATTAGCTTTATTGGACCATCCTGATTCTTATGTGGCATGGCATAAATAACAAGTCAGCAGTGTTTCATCCGAATCCACCATATTTTTCACATGCACTTCTTTCTATATATTTGTCTTCCTCTACCATCTCATCTCATCTCATCACATCGCACTCAAAAGTAGACACTTGTGGCTAACAGGATCCCTCCCATCTCTGCCATGTCCTCCTTCTCGTGTATTCCTGGCTCAACTACACACATACATGTATTTAGGAATGTCAGGTGTCAAGAATACTTACAGCCCACAAATTTTGAGTTGTACTTTGCTGCGGCGACTCATAGTGAGAGCCTAGGTGCCTCTCAGTGTCCGTGAGGCACTGCATGCAACAGTACTCTGACCTGTCGATTGTATAGTCTCGGAATCTCCAAGCCGCTCCGACTTCTTATGTGACAGATGACGCATGGGTCTCGGTATAGCTAGCATGGTCGCAGCCATTGTCGCATATGAAATAGTTTGTAATTGTATATTCACTAGTATAGAACCACTTTGGTGCTTGGCCTGCATAAGTATATCGAACATATTATTTTGATTCCGAAGAATCAGTAAGAACATCGGTACTAGACATGGCTTGTGTGTACCTTGACTTACCTTGACTTACCTTGGCCTGCATAAGTAAGACTCATTTTTCTTCTTCGAAAAGGTGTTTAAACCAGTGGCCTCTTTTGCGTCATACTGTCCATACTGGATAATCATTGTGAGGCTGCTCGCTAAATGTTCGTGTATTGACCATTTTAACTCGATTGTGATGCGAAGATTCATGGATGTGTAATTTCGATCAGTCCCTCTGCATAAGTTACTTACCATAATTACACAATTATAGCTAGCGATGCCCAGCACTCAAATATAGGCATCCGCACGCCTCTCTCTCTCTCTCTCTCTCTCTCTCTCTCTCTCTCTCTCTCTCTCTCTCTGCTACCGACATGACCTCATCCTCAACTGCTGAAGTACATGTCACAGTCGTAGAAAATGAGATCAACATCACTACCTCTACCTCTACCAAGTTGGCGGAAATGAGATAGACATCACTTGATACTTTTATTTTTTTTTCTTGTTAACTCATATCATTCGCTACTTTTTAATTGCTACTGATGACCATTAGAGAGGTACTCTAGTATGTAAGATGTTTGTTGGGATTCCTACTTCGAAGTCGTCGGTGAAAAATTATTTCTAAATCAAGTTTTTTTTTTGAGAAATTTCTAAATCAAGTTGTACAAACACAATATTTGAAATATTAGCTAATCAATCTTCATCTGATAAAGGTTCACCACTAATAGAAGGACCGTTGACGTAGAGACCGACACTCCCATGTTATTATTGTGGTTTAGTGGTGGCATTATACCTCACCCACTTCTGGTGCGAGCACTTCTGGTGGCTCTCTTATTTCACTGTTGAGGACTTCTGATGTTTTCTATAGCATTCAATAAGGAATGTGCTTCGTATCTCACCCACCATCTTGAACTCCACTATTTATCTTCCGAGTTTTTTTTGTAGATGTTCGTGTTACTGTCACAAGCATGCTTGACAATTTTCCTGCGAAATGGAGTATCGGTGATTCATCGGTGAAAAAACCGAATTTAGGGGTTAAAAGAGCCAAGCAGTCAGCAGTGCTCACTTAGTGAGGGATACAATTTGTCACTTAGTGAGGGATGCGGCAATTTAATTTGGTCACGTTGCACCTCAAGAAACAAGGTCGGACTAAACACAAGTCCAGGGTCATAACTTTACCGAGATCTTTCTATCGGAAACTCCGCAAAGATATAACCCCTACAATTACGATTTCAAAAAAAAATAATTAGAAAATGTTTACTGAGTTGCGTTGGACGAAACTCGGCAAACGAATGCCGTTGTCACGGTTCCGTCGCTTGCTGCAAGGCATGGCCCACATGTCAGTATTCGCCGAGTTGATTCCTTCGGGAACACGGCGAACTTGAAATTATGCCGAGTTTGTTCTGTTCGCCGAGTCGTTTTTATCAGAACCTGGCAAAGTCACCGCTCTGCCGATTTTCTTATCACAGTCGAATCCAATTTATAATCAAACACAGAGGAGAAAGTTTCGCGAGTTCCCGAAAAAATGAACTGAGTAAAGAATCAGAACTCGGAACAAAACACGATTCTAGTAGTGTCACTAAGATAACAAGTGAGGTGCTTCGTGGGTTTACCTGCAGCAGAATTTCTGAACCCATCCAATTAAGTTATGATGGTTTAAGTGGGGCAATTAATCAGGACCTCTTTTCCTTTACTGGTGGGTAGCATAGTAATTACGGGGCAATCACAATTCTACTCTGATGTGTAGCTTTCCACAGCAGTACTGTATAACTCTATAAAGCATGGCATATATTGGTATGTCACCCACCACTTTTTACTATGATTCTTACATAGTTGCACAATCTTTCTTCAACCATTTTTTTTTGAAATTATAATTCATTAAAAGAGGAGAGGGAAATACTCACAAAGTCCACAAATTTACATGTAGGTGTATCCACACATCGGATCAACTGTCCACAAGCACCCCAACCGTACACCAACTACTCATGAGCTACCCATCTCGATAAACCCGTGAAGAATCCCTCTAGGTCTCTTTTAAGTAGCCCGGCTTGCCGCCAAATTCTTCCTTCAGTGTTGATCTGCTCGATAACCCTCAATGTGGACGGCGTCGCCCCATCAAAGACATCATGATAGAAAATGGAGAGTTATGACCTCTCTGTCGCACCCCATGATTTCGGCCTCTGATGAATTACATGTGAAAATAGCTAGGAATGAGACGTGAGAAAAAAATGGATTCCCATTCCCCTGCTCCGCTAGGACACATGGGAAAGAAGTGCACTAAGTCGAACCTTTCGAAGCCGTGGGTTTCTTGGTCTTCTTCTCGTCACTATGGTGTCTGGAACATGGAGGACATTTCTTCATGTTGGGTTTATTGAAGAAAGGTTTGTCCTTTGTATTTCTTCTCAGTCTTCGGATGGTGGTCATGGGGCTGCAGGGAACAACTATTATGAGACGAGGGGTCAGGGAACCAGTAGGTGTGTTTTCTTCGGATGTGTGTCTTTCCGCGCAAGGCCGGCAAGGTGGAAGAAAATGTCCACGCTACGGTACTACTATCCTTGTTGCTCCGGGCCCATGGTTGTGTGGCAAGGTGGAAGAAAAAGTCCACGCTACTCAGCGGGAAAGCCTTGCGGGATGTACAGAAGTATGGTGGTATAGTAAACATTAGAAAATGCAAGTCAAAATGTATTCACACGCTTTTAATTCAGGAGTTATATGGAGCATAGTTCCAGTCTTGAGTGTTCGCACAATTACATTAAGTACACAAGGATTTTAAAAATCCTACCAATTAATTTCCAGATGCTGATATTTTTCACTTACCAGCGCCTGAGCAATTCCATCGTATCTACGACAGATCAGTGACGTGAAGCATACATTAGAGATGTCACGTTTAATCTTCATAAAAAACATATACATTAGTGTGATGTCGGACGTCTTACGGATGGCACATATCATCATTTCCTCAATCCTGACTGCTGGTTAGATATGCGCCAACTAGCCATTAGCTGTTTCATCGACTTGTGAACTGATATTGACTTTATTGGACCATCTTCACTCATATGTGGTGTGGCACTAAATAACAAGTCAGCAGTGTTTCATCCACCATATTCTTCACACGCCCTTCTTTCTATATATTTGTTTTCCGCCATACTTCTGTAGACACCTGTAGCTAACAGGATCCGTCCCTTGCTCTGTCATGTCCTCCTCCTCGTCAACTGCTCGTTCAACTACACACATACATGTATTTAGGAATGTGAGGTGTCAAGAATACTTACAGCACAAGTATTTTGAGTTGTCCTTTGCTGCAGCGACTCAAAGTCAGGGGAAGGGTACCTGTTAGTGTCCGTCAGGCACTGCGTGGAGGAGCACTCTGACTTGTCAATCCAATAGTTTCTAAGCCTCCAAGACACACTCACTCCTTAGCTGACGGATGATGCATGGGTCTCGGTATCGCTATCATGGTCTCAAATGAAATAACTGGTAGGAGCAGATTCACTAGTAGAGAACCGCTTTGGTGCTTGGCCTGCATAAGTATATCGTGTTGAACAATCAAATATTGTAAGGTGCAGTGGCCCTTGGCCTCGCGCATACACATAGGGATAGTTGATTCTGTTGCTAGTTTTGATATTTATCTCTATCTCAACCTCTCTGTAATCTCTCTCAGGTTGGTTTAAACACCACCAAACCTTGTAACACAAGTTATGATCAATATATAACCCGCAGGTTGTCATGTATGATAGTTGAGACGATTCATCAATCTTAACATTGTATACAAAGCAGTATTCTTCCGATTTATCTAGCTCGCATCCATATACATGCCAATCTCGCATCCACCCACCTTGCAAGCTCCACCATCGATCTACCGAGCTTCCACCAAACTTCCTAGAATCAACGTCAACCTCCACCTCGGCCCTAGCTCTGGCCTAGACAAAAACACCTCCGAGCCCCTTACCCATATCAACTATGTTCTTTGGTGCGCTCAGGCTAGATCCCAGATCATGAGCGCTGGCCTCTATGGCTACCTATATCAAACCACCGCCGAATGCCCCAAAACCATCATATCCTAGAACGCCGAAGGGAAGGATCAGGTTGTTCCAAACCCTGCCTACTCCCCATGGCTCATCTGCACCAACAGATCGTTGCTATTTCCCTAGAAACCTCTCCAAAGAAGTGTTGGTTCAGGTTGCGTCGATTGAAAAATCACATGCGATATGGACTGCGCTAGGGAACATGTGCACGGCCATGTCATTCTCACGCTCAAACAACATCAGGGTCGCCCTCACCAACGCTCGGAAGGGCTCCCAATCACCTGTGGCATACTTCGGGCATATGTGTGCTCTCTCTGATGAACTCGCGGCGCTGGGCAAACAGATCGGAGAGGAAGAGCTTCTCTCGTTCATCATCGCTAGGTCAGATATGGAGTACCAGCCAATAATATCCATGTTGGACGCCCGCACCAAGCCGATCTCCGTCGATAACCTCTTCTCCATGGTAGGTTACTTTGACCAACGGATTGAGATGTTTCATGGTATAGGAACCAGCACTTTCAAGTCATCGGCAAAGTCCGCTTCTCGCCGACAACAAGGGGCTCCCAAGGGCTACCGCAACCCGCCAAAAAGGAGGAGGCGGTGGTGGCTCACACGGCGAAAACGGAAGCTACAATGGTAGCAACAACAACTACGGTGGTGGTGGCTACAACAACACTGGTGGCAGCGGCTATCACCAGCATGGCGGTGGCGGCAGCTATCCACAGAACGGTGGTCATAGCGGCTCCAATCAGAATGGAGGTGGTGGCGGCTATCACGGTGGTGGTGGTGGTGGCGGCCATCATCAGGGCAACTCCAACAACAACAATCGGCGCCCCAAGTACACAACAACAGGGGGCGCGATAATTTCCAAGGTTACATGGGCTATGAAGGCAAGTGCCAAATCTTCAAGAAAACAAATCACTTAGCCAGAAATTGTGATTGGCGCTACTTCAATGACTGTTGCCAAAGGAAAAAAATTGCAGCCGCAGCCGATGCATCATACAGTGTTGATACCAATTGGTATATGGACACCGGAGCTTCAGGGGAACAAGAGAAGCTAGGGATACATGATAAGTATCGTGGGCATGATCAAGCTTACACCGCAGCTAATGGTCCAGATATGAATATTAGTCATATTGGTCAATCAATTATCAAAACCCCATACAAAGATCTTGTCATTAATGACATCTAGCATGAACTCCCCTATCCAGTGCAGAAAAATTCTCTCTTGCAGAAGGTGAGCTCTTGACTCAAGAGGATAGCACCAGATACAGAAGCATGGTAGGTGATCTTCATTATTTGACTCTCACCAGCAACTTGGAGTTTATTTTTACTAAGAACTTGATGAATAGTAGCAAACAATGGATGTCCTAAACAATTATGCCTCCTTTCGGCAGTGAGTCTGATAGCACCATAAACTTATTTATTGTACTTGCAGTATTGGGAAGCAATGAATAGAGCCCTTGCACACAGCTACCTCGGTGAAGAATTAACCTCGTGACCTGATCCTTGATCAAAAAATAGTATGGGTGAAACTTTAGAAAAACATTGTTATCAAGAGCAATAAGATGAACTGAGAGAAGGGTTTTTGATGAATTAGGAAAATGGTAGTATGGACCTGAATGAAGAATTTTGCCGGTGTTGACTCATTTTTTCTTCTTCTGATCAGCTCATTCTGCTCTTTTAGTGCCATAGACATGTGTCGTGTATTCTATTATTCTTTCAGAACAGATATGGTTTTGGTTGCCCTTATATTATTACCTACTCTTCCTCTGATCCAATAGTAGTTTCACTGGGGGTGAGATCTAGGATCGTCTATGTCTGATCAGTATTTGGTCATGCATGGATGGGAGGTGCCAGGAAAAAAATTGGTCGTTAAAACTACACAAACATTGTTCAGGGCTATCTTTCTTATCAGATGCATGATGAAGCATCGTGCAACATTCACGTGGGTGCTTTGCGCAATGAATAGCTACCAGTTCTGCGGCTCCATGTACCATAACTTGGTGTGGGTTTTTTGCAGGACAGTACAACTTAGTGTGGCATAGACGATTATAGTACTTGGAGAGTACATGGAGCGCTTATCTTTGTTACCTACTCAGAACCCCTGACATTCGTGGTAAAAAGAAATTTGTTTGTTTCATTTGGTCAAGAATATTTGATGGTCAGCTTTGTTTTATACAGGCTACTAAATTTCTTGTTGGTATATACGTTAATATTCTTAAAGAGGTTATTAGGCCACCATAATTCAATTGCTTAGATTTAGGTATATTTTTTATTCTAGTCTAGCGATAGCATCATAAAAGAGCTTTTGTCGGTCAAGAAAAGAACAGTCTTTCGAAAAGATATACGGTGATCTGGCCACTGATATGTACGCACCATCGATCAACCATGTAATTTGCCATCCGAATGGTAGTTCTCTTTCATTTAGTTGATCCATTCAGTTCCCTCATGTAATTCACCATCCGAATGGTAGTTCTCTTTCATTCCGTTGAGATAGGCTTTCCACCCACCTTGTTCAGTTCCACACTACATATATAAGCTCAAAATATCATCATCTCCCCTCATGGATACACCTCGAACCCGGTTGTCAATTGCACAACTAGCTAGGTTGGAAAGAGATGATACGCGTTCCAACATAATCTCCTCACTTGAAGCTAAATATGATTTAATCTATCCGGAAATCAGAGGACTCGGGATCATACCCTACCCTCATGTGTCAAAATATCTAAAAGTAACAGCCCTCATCTGATGCCATCGCCATGGTCCAGTTTATAGATCATTTGAAGAATGTGCTATGTGTTTAAGGTGACCGGGTTACTCTTCCATTTAGCTTTGCTTCATGGTGGCTGCTCGTTTGTCATACTGAAAGGCATGGACTTCTTCAGCCATGTATTGTACCTGGTTGCGGCCTTAATTATCATTTTTGTTCTTTGCTTTTGATCCACTTTTGTGCTTTGTTTTCTCTTTGCCCGACGAAACCACTTGAGCGCTGCACTTTCATGTTCTTATCATCTGTTTCGTGGCCCTTCATATTTTGTTTCGTGTTAGATGTTATGGTCCAGCACAGAAAGAAAAAATATTATCAACTTGAGCAGGATGAGGGTACAATTGTAGGACACGAGAATCTGAAATTGTATATCTCTGAGTACTATAAGAAACTATTCGGGGCTCCAGAGGATAATTATGTATCCATGGATGAACACGTAGTCGGTGACATACCTCAGCTCGGGACGGACGAGAATGAGATATTAACCGCACCTTTTACGGAGAAGGAGGTTTTTGAAGCTATATTGCAAATGAAGAATAATAAGGCACCAGGCCCAGATGGGTTTCCGGCTGAGTTTTACAAGAGATGCTGGCATATCATCAAAGGTGACTTATTACGCATGTTCCAGGATTTGTTCGATGGCCACTTATAGCTATTCCACCTTAACTTTGGAACAGTGACATTGTTGCCAAAGAAGGATGGGGCGGTGCGCATTGAACAATTCAGACCTATTTGCCTTCTGAATGTCAGCTTCAATTTTTTTACAAAGGTAGGAACGAATAGGCTGACGTAGATTGCACATGCGGTGGTGCAACCTAGTCAGACTGCTTTCATGCCGGGCAGAAACATACTGGAAGGTATGGTGGTCCTTCATGAAACCCTGCATGAAATTCACTCAAACAAACTAGATGGGGTTATCTTCAAGGTGGATTTCGAGAAGGCATATGATAAGGTCAAATGGCCATTCCTATAACAGGCATTGCGTATGAAGGGTTTCGACGATATATGGAGGAGACATGTCGAATCCTTTGTACAAAAAGGGAGCGTTGGAGTTAAAGTCAATGATGACATTGGCCATTTTTTCCAAACACTCAAAGGTCTCAGGCAGGGAGACCCAATGTCACCCATCCTATTTAATATAGTTGCGGATATGTTGGCAATTCTAATAGGAAGGACTAAACAGGAAGGCCAAGTAGGTGGACTTGTACCACATCTGGTGGATGGTGGGGTGTCTATCCTACAATATGCAGATGATACCATTTTGTTTATGGAACATGATATAGCAAAAGCAAGAAACATGAAGCTCATACTCTGCCTGTTTGAACAATTGTCAGGTTTGAAAATTAATTTTCACAAGAGTGAGCTGTTTTGCTTTGGGAGAGCCAAAGATGAAGAATACGCTTATAAACAATTGTTCGGATGTGAACTGGGGAGCCTACCATTTAGTTATCTGGGCATACCCATTCATCATCGGAAGCTTTCCAATAGTGAGTGGAAATGCATTGAGGATCGCTTTGAGAAAAAAGCTAAGCTGCTGGAAGGGTAAGCTTCTGTCATATGGAGGACTTCTAATTCTGATTAATTCAGTTCTCACGAGTATGCCTATGTTCCTTCTGTCCTTCTTTGAGGTACCGGTAGGGGTACGCAAAAGGTTGGATTTTTATCGATCCCGATTCTTTTGGCAGACTAATGAGGATAGGAAGAAATACAGACTTGCTAGATGGGACATTATATGTAGGCCCAAAGACCAAGGTGGTCTGGGGATTGAGAATTTAGAGGTAAAGAACAGATGTCTGCTGAGCAAGTGGTTGTTCAGACTATCTGTAGAGACAGAAGGTATGTGGGTACAAATTCTGCATAATAAGTACCTACAATCTAAAACCTTAGCCAAGGTAAATGTCAGACCCAATGATTCACCATTCTGGAAAGGGTTGATGAGAGTAAGGGCAGCCTTTTTCCATAGAACTAAATTTATCATTGGAAATGGTGAGGGAACGAGATTCTGGGAGGATACGTGGTTGGGGGAGACGCCTTTGGCCATTCAATATCCAGCTCTTTATAATATTGTGCAACGTAAGGACGCGTACGTGGCCACTATTTTACAGTCAAATCCTCTGAATATTCAATTCCGACGAGCATTGATAGGCCATCACTGGGAGGCTTGGCTACACCTAGTGAGGAGACTCATGGAGGTCCAGTTGTCAGACGAATCTGATAGGCTTCAATGGAAGCTTACGACTAATGGTATTTTTACAGTGAAATCGATGTATCTTAATCTTATTGATACAACAATCATCCCCAAATCAAATCATATTTGGAAAGTCAAAGTACCCTTAAGAATCAAAGTCTTCATGTGGTTTGTGCACAAGAAGGTGATTCTCACTAAGGATAATCTGGCTAAACGCGATTGGGGGGGGGGGGGGGGGAATACACGATGTAGCTTCTGTGATAATGAGGAAAACATTAAACACCTTTTTCTCCAATGTCCACTTGCGAGAATTCTATGGCAGACGGTTCGTATAGCCTTTAATATTATGCCTCTAGATAGCATAGACACGTTGTTTGGAACGTGGCTAGATGGAGTTGACACGATTAATGCCAGACACATTCGTATAGGAGTATGTGCACTTCTTTGGGCTATATGGAACTGCAGGAATGACGTCGTTTTTAACAGACAAACACATATAAATTTTTTGCAGGTATTACACAGAGCATCGGCGTTGATCCGTACATGGTCATTACTCACTCCTGCGGAAACCAGGGAGCCTTTGGTTACTGGGTCTACCCGGTGGGAGATGGTAGCGCGGGATATCTACAACCGGTTTGGATGGCAGTACAGTAATAGGATAGATGGTTAGGCATCTAGGCCTATTGTTGCCGGTTGTGGCACTTTCTATTTTAATTTTTACATTTACTTTGTTCATTCGGAGACTATGTGGAACCGCGGATTATTTGCTTCTTTTCATTAATAAAGGGGCCGTTGATGCAGAGGCCGAAGGTATTCCTCCTTTTCTAAAAAAAAAAAGAAAAAAAAAAGATGTTATGGTCCAGCATGCATGTCTCCCAATCTCAAAGCAGAGTGGAGAATCACCTAATTTTGGGACATGTAGCGTAGAATAGTTAGGACTGTTTCAATTGTATTTGAGCAAATCACATAATAAGGTATATGGGAGTAGAGGAGATTTTTGTTTTGGATAACAAGATTTAGTTTGTGAGATACTCAAGTAGGGGGCATGATACGTACCATATTCACGAGATTTCTGTAACATGTCTGAACTCAGTGTATCAACTTTATCCCGCAGTCATTGACGAGCCACAGAGACGTATTAGCCATTGAGGTTAAGGTCAACTGGTGGGCCACAACTGCAGCTGGAGTCCGGGCCTAATCCTACGTTTGCGTAGCAGCAAATCGGGGCGAGGAGGACAGGATGATTACCCTAATCGATGGTGGGCCGTGGAAATCGGGAACATAAACAGGCTCTGGCGCCATGGGTTGTCTGCAACAATAACGAGGTATTCGACGTGACTTTGGACCAGATGGATCGTCAAAGAGTTATTTGAGCGCAGCATCCCGTGCGTGTGCCTCCTGCGACAAGGAATGGCGCTTGCTACAAATCAGCCGGCTGATTTGTGGGAGAAATAAACCGCCCCCGCAGCCGTCGGATCAACCCGCGTTCAGCCGTCAGATCCCGCGTGACGCGCTCGTCCCGAACGAGACAGCCTCCCACCTGATCCCCGCGAATCGCGCGGTGGCGGCGACCGCACCACCGGTAAGCACAAGTAGCAGTTCGCCGCTCGTCCCCCGACAGTAGCAACACCGGTAAGCAGCGCGCGGCGGCCATGGCTGTTGTTGCGATGCAACACATGGTGGTTGCTGCGATGCAGCGCCGGCGACGACGACGGAAGCGGCGACGCGGCGCAGTGGTTGCTGCGATGCAGCGCCGACGACGACGATGGAAGCGGCGACGCGGCGCCGTGGTTGCTGCGATGCAGCGCCGGCGACGACGGCGGATGTTGCGATGCAGCGCCGACGCTCCGGTGAAGCTCCATTGCAACTTCAGTCGAGCTCCACTGCATCACCGATGGCTCCGGCGAATCTCCATTGCAACTCCGGCGGAGCTTCAACGCAGCACATGCTCATCTGGGGAAGCTCCATTGCAACTCGGGCAAGGTTTCATAAGCTACTCGCGATTCGTGGTCTCCGGCGCGGCGGCGCTGCAACGCAACACCGGCTGCCTCCGTCGCAGACGGCCATGGCAACGCTCCATTGATGCTTCGCTGCAGCGCAAACACTCCTGACTCCTCTCTCCTCACAACGGCTTTTGACGGCGGGGATTGCAGCACCCCTATGGCGTGATGGGGGAGGGGGAGGGGAAGGAGGGGGAGCAAGTCTCCGGCAGTGGCGACGGCCGGCTCTGCTTCGTCCCCGGCGGTCTGCATCAGAGAGACGAGGGAGAAACAGGAGGAAGAGAGACGCTGGGGAGGGAGACGGCCAGCAGCTGGTTGAGGATAAGGTGGAGAGGGGACCAGCCACATGCAAAAAATCAAGACAACCTGTGTGTGGGGACCAGCCATGTGCAAAAGACGCGCAGCGCGCTCAACTTGGGCACCACGCGCGGCCGCTAATCCGACGGCGCAGCAGGCGGCTTACGCGATCAGAAAATCAGCCGGCTGATTATAAACGTTTTCCACAAGGAATCGTCCGTCTTTTGGGCTTATGATAGAAAACCAACTATTGGGAATGGCACAATGGTCTACATGAGGTTTTCTTGTAGCGCGCCAAACTCTTCCTTCATTGTCATAGACCGTGCCAGATCAGATAGTGCAGCACGGGCGCTAGAAGGAAGTGACATCGAGGCGGTGATGGCAATGTTAGTATCGGCATACAGGGCCTTCGCGTGGATGACGCCTTGGCGAGCACGCGTGGCCATGGCGTGGACAAACGTTCTAGAAGGACATAGCCATGGAGCATGCGTCGTGGCCAGCCAGGTGGTCGGCACAGGCGGCGGAGAGGCCAAGCTTGCAGTCGATGAGGCGCTGCCCGTGGTTTCCAAGGAGGCCGACACTACTGGAGAAGTGGTGATGTCAATGCCGCGAGTGTCAGTGGTGTTAGGTGACGCGGCAGCATCGGCGGCGTTGGTGTCATACCGAGGCGTCCCAACTGGAGGTGAAAACTGGCTAGCAAGCATCTGTGGAAGTAGATGTTGTTGCAGACGCTGCCGAAGAGGGAACCGAATGCCACGTCTTGGAGGTTGAGGACATTGTTATAGAGCCGTTTGTTTCGGCGGTGACATGAAAACTTTAATACGCAGTAGTTGTAGTGTGCGATAGTAGGAACGTCACCACTCATCTCAACAATTTATGCGCAAGGCTCAATGTTGAGTTTGGATTATATCTCACAGTCCTCAGTCAGTTCCACATTATATATCTCAACAGTAGCTCCCCTCTCAGAACCTCTCTGTTCCCGCCAAACATATAGTCAGTCCTCGGTTAGTTTTATATGTTATTCCTACAGTCGGCATATATGGAGGTGTGTCGACATTTTTATGCCGACGGTTTTTGCAGGCCGTCGGCATACGTCCAGCTATGCCGACGGCTCCAACAAAATGTCATCAGCATAATAATGCTGTCGGGATATAAGGTTACTCCAGTAGTGCATAAATTATTTGCTGGAATTAATGATTAATTTTTTTGACCAGAGCAGCCTACGTGTGCCTCCTGCGACAAGGAAGCATCCAGCTTGGGCTTATGCAAGAAAACCCACTGGTCGGTGACGATGTTTCCACCACCAGGACATGGCACGACGATCAACATGAGGTTTTCTTGTAGCGTGTCAAACTCTTCCTTCATTGCCGCACACCATGTCAGATCACATAGTGCGCCTAGGAAGAGGCATCAAGGCGGTGTCGCAGTGATGCCAATGTTGGTATCGGCATACACGGCCTTCGCGTGGATGACGCCTTGGTGAGCACGCGTGGTGGTGGTGTGGACAAACGTTCTAGAAGGACAAAAGCATGGAGCAGGTGTCGGGCCAGCTAGGCAGTTGGCACGGGGGCGTAGAGGCCAAGCTTGAAGTCAATGAGGCGCCGCTGGTGGCGGCAGAGATCTATACGACTGGAGAGGTGGCGGCGTCAGAGCCGCGAGTGTCAGTGGCAGTCGGCACCGTTAGAGCCGCGAGTGTCAATGGAAGTCGGCACCGTTGGTGCCATACAGAGGTGTCCCAACTGGAGGAGAAAACTGATGAGTAGCCATCTGCGACAGTAGATGCTGTTGGAGAAACCGCCGAGGAGGCCGGAAAGGGAACCGAATTCCATGTCTAGGAGGTCGGGGACATTGTTGTAGAGACCATGGTCTCGGCGGTGACAAGAAAACTTTAATACTATAGACACACTTAAAATCTCGATTGCACAGTAGTTGTAGTGTACCATACTAGGAACGTTCGTCGCTCATCTCAACGATTTATGTGCAAGTCTCAATGATGAGTTTCGATTATATCTCACGGTCCTCGGTCAGTTCCACATTATATATCTCAAGAGAAGCACCCCTCTCAGGCCTCCCTGTTCCCACCCAACATATAGTCAGGTCTAGTTAGCAATGAGAGCTGTCTTTATATGTTATTCTACCATCTCCTACTGGTTGCGATAAATCATATCACGCTACCTCGACAACTGATCCATTTCACGCTAGCTGGGGATGGAATCCTATCTGCTGCTATTACGCATCCATGCCCGCGCACGCACACACACGCAACTTAGATTAAGAGGAATTTTAGAGGATTGGGAGGTGCCAGAAATATTTCTACCACTGAAAGTTTTGCAGCTTTATGTCCTTTGAGGATACAGCCTACATAAGGAGGAAGTATAACTTGATGACCGAGTGGTTAGCCTAGTGTTTTATGTTTGCTGGCTGGGACCTTTGTGTTAATATTGATGAAGATCCTATCCATCAAAGAAACTTGCATGTTCTGGCCTTCAATAGCGACAGCTGCAGGTGCATTATTTGTAGCATCATGTTGGTGGGACAATATGTTAGGAGCCTGCTATGATCTCTCTCAATTACTCACTTCGCTAGACGAATTGTAGCAGTAGCATAACAATTACAAGCCAAGGTTACAGGGGAAGGAAGAACTGGAGGTAGAGGAAGGAATAAGAGCCGCCGCCGTTCGTGCCGTGATCCTACGCGGATGCCCTGCTCGTTGCTCTTCCTTTGGTATATATAGTCGCCTTGCTTGACTACAGCTCCTGCGTGTTCGGATGGTCCCAGCCCACGACGGTCGGCCCATGATGGATGGCCCATAGTCCTGACGGGATAGAGGGCTGATGACACTCCCCCCTCCTTAACAACTGGCTTGCCCTCAAGCCAGCTCCTACTCTTCTCTAGTTCACGCGCAATGCCACCAGGGTCCCATGGTACCAATGCAAGGTCAATAACACTGTCATTTCCACCATGTCTCATAACAATGACAGTCCTCATGGTAGCAGTTTTGAATGCACATGTGCCATGATTCAGTCCTGGAGATGAAGTCTGGTATGGAGCAACCAACAACAGTCCTCCTGGATCCCATAACATTCCCATCTTGGAGGTGCCCTTGCCACACCTCCTCGCATCCACGATGATGATGAACATACAGCCAGACTCAAGCCCATAACACAAGCAGCAGCTGATATAATCCAACGCTACAAGCATATCAAGACGACAATTTCTTCTCATGGCAATAGCTAAGAATTGGCTTTGATTTGAGTTGGCCATAAGAAGTAGGCCACTGCTGCTGGTTTTGAGGGATAGAAAATTCTGAACCTTACTCATAGAATTTGTATGCTCAAGTAAGAGACCCGCACTAGCAAATGTACAGGACTTTGAATCCGAAGCCTCTGCCATAGCTTTTACAAGCTGAACACTGAGCCATCTGATAAGTTGCAAATACCAGCCAGAATGATCAACCTTATGAGTGGTCGACCACTGATTCAGTATAACACTGGCCATTGGGTTCGCCATGCTCATCTGAATGCATATAGAGAACATGCATGTAGTGCAGATTTCAAACACAACAAGGTTTGGAAGAGCCAATGTACGTGTACTGCATAGGTAGCTTGCAAAGCCTCCACAATGGAGTAAGATGGGAATAAAATCAACACCACCCAGCTCCATTTGGAACAACAAGTCATGTGTATGGTCCTTACCACCACGCGAAACGCATCAGGATACCATATATGCTCTACCTGAAGGTTCGCCGTCTTATGTAGCCCCCGTAGTGCCGCTGGGCTATTGTGATATGGATGACAAAAGTTTGATTGTTCATTTTTCACAACGCTCATGGTTGATTGTTGTCCCGTGCAGCAGCAGTTTATAATAGTGGATTGCATTGTGATGATCACTTCGTCTTGCCCAATCATTTCATTTTCAGTCGTACAAGTTCCACTGCCTTCCGGTTCTTCTTTCCCCAGGAACTGCCAATACAAAGATGCAGGGCTGGTCCGTTGGCCAGAGAAAGAAAACTTAGCAAAAATGATGACTTCAAGTAGCCATGGAGGCTTCAGCTGCAATAATGAGATATACGTTCTAGGATGTGTAACAGGTTGCTTCAACTCAGCTCCAGGGGGCCTCCATATCAAATGGTGAATGGTCCCAGCTGTATCGTCAATCGAGTTTTTTCCTGATAGAGCGCTTAGAAGTTTTGCGATGATAGGAAGCTTAACCCCAACTCTTGAACCACCAGCTATTTGTTTAGATTTACATTCTTTATCAAAATGTCCACTGCCCTTAAATTCTTCTTGACTCAAAAATTGCCAAAGCATCAAGACACTCATACTCTGCATTGTCCCCATTAATTTTTCATTAACAAGAATGCCCTCAACATTAGTATACTCCAAGACATGATGCTGGCAATCTCTAGTGCTCCAGAATTTCTCAAGGCAACAACAACTAGCCCACTTCCTGATTTGCTTATCAACAACTAGAAACTGAGGCTTAATAGATGCAAATGAATCAAGGTCACCAATAGAGACAGTCGCAGGTGAATCAGAATTAGTAACACAAGGATAGTAATCATCAGGGGTATCACTATTAGGTAGTTTTGACAACCATTTCATCCGGACATCCATTAATCGCCTGATCACAAAGATAGCTCTTGCCATCGGATGGATCCAGCAAACAACCTTCTCCAAGGAACAAGGTTTCAGGTGCACACTTAGTAGATACCTCCATGACGCTCTCAAAACTGCACTGCTCAAAATATTCCAACGCATTGATATGCACAGGACCTGCACTGCTCGGCAATCGCATGAAAATGATGGCCAAAGTGGCTTCAGCTGGATAGTCTCTTGACTGAACTTGAACAAAGACCGTGGCTCTAGTTGCACTGTGTAGCCTCCACTGCATTTTGTTGCCATTCCCATGATTGTATGTCTACCAAATTGCCATGGAAGGAGTGAATCAATAGTATATGCAGAGAGTACAGTTTGAACAACAACATTAGCAAACAAACTGGAAACTGAACCATGAAGCTTGTAGCAGACTAGTTCATATGGCCCAAATTGCATGAACTGAAGAAACATATTGCATGCACGTTCTGTGCTTAGAGCACCCATTTTCTGCATGCTCAGAAATAGATGTGCAGCCAAAGTAGCAAGATAGGAATGCTGGAGTTCGGAGGTAGTAGTACTAGAGTATGCATATAGTACCGAAAGCCACTTCTTAGCTTTATGAAATAGTTGCTTACTCAAATATGAAGCATTCTTGTCCTCTGATGCTACACCAATTGGAAACGACGGCCATGGAGTTGGTCGAACCTCAATGCCCCCCGCAATATGATCCACCAGAAACAATGGCCACGGTGTGGCCCGTATCAGCAGCCCCGCGTGCCTTGTGGGAGGCGAGACGTCCAGGTCATGGTTTCGGAACGGCTGCATCGAATCGGCGGCGTCGGTGGCCGAGTGAATGAGGTCGGTGACCAGCGTTGGTGCGGCTATTGGGAGCAGCAACACTGTCGTCACTGGAGGTGGGAGCGCCAATGTGTCGTTGTCCTGGTTCGAGCATTCTGTCGAACAGGTCACGGGCTTGACGTTGATGGAGTCAACGGACGCATCATGGAGGAGCTCCTTGGCCTCGATGGTGGAGTGGACGCCGGGAAAGACGGCAAGCTCGGTGACAACTTCTGGAATTGCCGCCACCGATGTGTACTCGTCCATGCCCGCGACGGGGACGCGGCGGTCGTTGTCGAGGGAAAACTTGGGGGATGTATCATGGATGTGAGGTGGCGTGCTGGTGTTGGCCGCTGCAGGGATGTTAACAGCCCCGACGGACTTACCGTCATGACGAGAGATGGCCGCGGTGGAGTTGTTGAGGTCGACCACGGGCTTGGGCCCGAACGCGGTGGTGGTGTCACGGTTCTCCCGGACGAAGCTGGGTGAAACAGAAGCCGGGGCCGGCAACACGTCGGGTGTAGCATACCACATCTGCAGGCGACAACACCCGTAGTAGATGTAGCAGCCATCCCAGTAGGCCAATGCTTGTGCCGCTGCGTGCGCTGAACTGAACCGTACATCAGCCGCTACACATGCTTCACCATCCTCCGATGTAGTTGGAGGATATAGCTCCAACTGCTCTACACCATAGGAAGCGAAGAGCAGATTTAACACATCAACTGTGATTGGATAAATCGCCCGCTCCACAACCATGCTAAGGACCCTGTCTGAAGAAATTTGGTGGCTAGGCATTTGCTCGAACATGTGGTAGGTGCTGATGAGGAAAAAAAATGGGAAAATTTTTGGAAGGGTGGTGAGATGGCTCTGATTACCAGATGTTAGGTGCCTGCTATTATCTCTCTCAATTACTCACTTCGCTAGACGAATTGTAGCAGTAGCATAACAATTACAAGCCAAGGTTACAGGAGAAGGAAGAACTGGAGGTAGAGGAAGGAATAGGAGCCGCCGCCGTTCGTGCCGTGATCCTACGCGGATGCCCTCCTCGTTGCTCTTCCTTTGGTATATATAGTCGCCTTGCTTGACTACAGCTCCTGCGTGTTCGGATGGTCCCACCCCACGACGGTCGGCCCATGATGGATGGCCCATAGTCCTAACGGGATAGAGGGCTGCTGACACAATATACACGAGAATGTCAATTGAAGGATTGACTGTTTACGTGTTTGTGAATATACTCTGTCAGCTCATTCTTTTAAACGTCGCTCATGAACTCAAAAGTTTACTAACTCAGCCGTATTTGCTTGCTTGTTTTTGCGGCCGTATGTGCTAGTGAATAAATCCGTCAACAAAGACGAGCTGAAGATTTTCTTTTGTTTTTTATTTTAGCATCGATGCTTCAGCCTAACCTTGTTGTGTCAGCAACGCCGTTATGCAATAGAGCACTATACAGTAATCGATGCTTCTTGCATGCCAATGAACCAATCTACTCCCTCCGTCCGCGAATAAATGCACATCTAGTTTTTGACTTAAGTCAAAGTTTTAAAACTTTGACCAACTTTCTACAAAAAAGTAAAAACATTTATGATACTAAATTAGTATCACTAGATCCTTTTCGAAATATACTTTAATATTATATCAATTAAATGCAATATAAGTTACTATTAATTTTTATAAAGTTGGTCCAAAATTTTAAAGTTTGACTTGAAACAAAAGCTAGATGTACACTTATTCGCGGACGGAGGGAGTAAACATCAAACTCTCTATTCTCCATGTGACTCTCATGTATGGGCAAATAATCCGTCATTAACCAGGTGTGTATGCATGGAGGTGTGTCTTAATTTGGCAGCAACAGTTCAGGCTCTTATTCTCATATTCCGGGTTCAAATTAAAGTGATCTGTTCGTCCATGATGATTCTTAGTTGATGCTCCACCATGAATCGACTGAGTATGCAGGTCGGTAGAGTGATTGACAATTCTGTACATTGTATAGAACACTGCAGGGCTGAAAGAGAAAACCCTGAGCCAAGTTAGGATCAGCCCTAGGAGGCAAACACGTGTTTGGTTAGATTTAATGTGCGACTCAAGGTTTTATGTCTTATGAGAAGATAAAACACCTATTTATGTGCTTTTACCTTTGCATTTTGGCTTTTCACCAATATTTAAATGTTAGGTGATTTATATCCTATATAAGGCAAAAACTAAAAACTAACCAAAGTGTCGAACACCTTGGCAGTTTTGTAGTAATGTGGGTGAATCAACTTCAGTATTGGAATGTATCCGGACAATTAAATTCAAAATGTTGAGGCTTCAGTACGATCAAGAAGCCAATTAATCAGGCCTGTATATTTCACTTTTGTAAGCATAAAGGTGTATAAGACATAGTACTAGTACTAACACCCCAAGGTAAAATCGAGTCATGTACTGGGTATATTTCAATGATGAGCTGCATTGTTCGTCACTCGTCAGTATCTAGCCCACCACATTTTACTCTACATTATACATTCTCAAGAAAACATTCTCATATGATTGATTTCTCTTCTTTCTCTACTTGCCATACCATCTCATCATCCTCTACTAAACGTCTACAGCACTAGACCACTACATATCCAAGAAGGAACAAGATACTAACACGCCAATGCCGCCAGAGTCAAGTTCTCTTGTCACGCACGTACTCTCAATTCTCAAACATTTCTATGATTACTTCACTGTGACAACAAAACAGGTCTTGAGGCTCCCAAGCATGTCAAAATACAAGTAAGTAGGTACCATCCACTGCAAGAGCACATTGCTTTACCAAACAATATCACCGACAAAGCACAGGGTCACTTTGGTTTTGCCAGCTTATTCCCGCAAAACTTGGGTTCACCTACACGATAAACGGGGGTTCTGCACAGGACCTTCACACCAGCTTATCATCATGACGGCCTCCTCCACAGCCCTTCTTCAGCAGATCAATCATCGGCTGCGTGACGAGTTTGCTAGTAGGGATTTGGATGCTCTCCATTATTTCCTTGGCATTGAGGTTGTTCGGCGCCCCGACGGCTTCTTTCTTCATCGGCAGAAGTATGCGCATGAGCTCCTTGAGCGCACTGGTATGCTCAACTGTCAGCCTGTTGCTACTCTTGTTGACACGAAGGCCAAGGTTTCTGCTCTGGAAGGTTCCCTGGCGTCGGATGCTCCGTTCTACCGATCCATTGTTGGTGCTCTCCAGTATCTGACGCTCACCCGACCGGATCTGCAGTATGCTGTTCAGCAGGTGTGTCTTCACATGCACGCCCCTCGTGACTACCATTGGACACTCGCGAAACGGATTCTCCGCTATAGAGAGTGGCTTTTCTACTCTCGGGTGTACTACACCCGAGTTTACAAAAACCCGTAAAAACAATATCAACTGTGGTCCAAAAATTCTGAAATTTTGCAGCATGTAACATGATCAAATGTTTGAGGTTGTTGCAAATTTTCATCCAAGAATATCATTCAGGCAGCTCCAGACAAAAAAAAAAAACTCATGTCCTGAAAAAATCAGAAAACAGTGATGAGTGATTTTGTTTTTTTCGGTGAGAGCACCACGAATGTTATTTGTGCCTGGAATTTTTCAGGTCTCTAAAACTTTTCATGACGTTTGATGTCACAAAAAATCAGAATTTTTGGATCACATTTGATATGCGTTTTGTGTGTTTTTTCAAAATTCGGGTGTAGTACACTCGAGTGTAGCCACACCTTTCCGTCCGCTATATCCGTGGCACGATGTCTCTCGGACTCACGCTCACGGCGTCCCCCTCTATGGAGATGGTGGCCTATTCTGATGCTGATTGGGCTGGCAGCCCTGACACATGGCGCTCCACTTCCGGCTACTGCGTCTACCTCGGTCCCTCCCTCGTATCGTGGTCGTCCAAACGACAACCCACGGTGTCGCGCTCCAGTGCGGAGGTTGAGTACCGTGCAGTGGCGAACGCTGTCGCCGAGTGTACTTGGCTTCGACAGCTTCTTCAGGAGTTGCATCACGACGTCTCGCAGGCTACGGTCGTCTACTGCGACAACCTCTCTGGCGTGTATCTTTCCGCCAACCCCATTCATCATCGCCGGACGAAGCACATCGAGCTCGACATCCACTTTGTGCGCGAACAGGTAGCCCTTGGCTGCACTCGGGTTCTCCATGTTCCGACTGCACAACAGTTTGCCGATGTGATAACTAAGGGACTGCCTACATCCACCTTTGAGGAGTTTCGATCCAGTCTCTGTGTCTCTGGCGACGCTTCGACTGCGGGGGGTGTTGAATATATGGTGCATGTATATTGTGTCTAGGGCCCACCTCCTAGTTTTCCTGTATAGTTGAGGTTGTGGCCCCCATCTTGTACATCATATATACGTGCCCAGTGCACTGATCAATGCTATTGAGTTGCACGGCCTAAACCTAGACTTCTACAGTCAGAAACGACGATGAAGTATTCGATGTTACTTGGAACCGGATGGATCACCAGAGAGTTATTTGAGTGGATCAGCCCGCACGTGCCTCCTACGACAAGGGAGCCGTCTAGCTTGGGCTTATGCCAGAAAACTGAATTCTCGATGTTTGCACCATGGGGACATGGCACGAGGGTCCACATGTGGTTTTGGTTGCAGTGCCTAAAACTCTTCCTTCATTGCCGCAGACCATGCCGGATCATGTAGGGTAGCAAGGGCACTGGAAGCTGGAAGGTAGAGGTGTCGAAGCGGTGATGGCAACGCTGGTATTGACATGCAGGGTCTTCGCGTGTATGATGCATACGTCTGAGTGCTGCCAACGAAGCGGAGGCCCCCGCGTCACCTAACCTAGGTGACACAACGCGTATAGCGGCGGGTGGCGGAGCATCGGCGGCGGCAGTTGCAGCGTGCTCTACCTCGGTCAAAAGACCCAACGGCAACACCATCACAGATTGGATCCAAGCTGGGTTGTTTCCTATTTGCCCATCCAACGTGTGATGTAGGTGGATGCTATCCCCGTGCTATAGGTGGATGCGATCTAGTCACCAGACGTCTGGCGCCTCGCACAAGGACGCTCCAGGTCCGGGACGCACTGGATCCTGTCTGATCTTCCCGGCATGCGGCGGCGGCACGGCCGAATTTCCTCTCCACATTTGCGGGTGGGCGATCCTGAATGGGGGTGCGGCGGCGCTGGGTGGAGATCAGAGGCGGTCGGTATTCGGTTCTTCATCCCGTTCAAGGAGGGTTGGTCGTGGCGGCGGCTCTCGCCTGGGTTGGTGGCAGCCGGCGAGGGCACTGCACAGATCCGCCCCCGTCGGTAGTCCCGTGGTGGTTGTCCCTGCTCTTCTTCATGTTCCCAAACTTCGATTTGGTTCATGCCGGCCTCCTCGATTTTGACACCGACTGGTTCCGGTCTTTCTCTCGGAGGTCTAAAATTTTGGCGCATGGCGCCACTAGATATCTACATCGGAATTGATCTGATCGGGCGCGCCCTAATCTTCAACCAGAGCAGGTTCATGAGGGTGTGGCGTGAAGCTTCGATGTCTTGCTGGTGCCAATGGGACATGTCTAAGTATAGATTTCCCCGATGCTGACAGTGGTGAGGACAGTCGTGGTGGCTGCGATCGGAGACTTGTAATGGCAGCGACGAGTTTTGGTTGCGTTGAAAAATGGTGGCACGGGTTTTTTCTTGTGTGTCTGCTGTTGAGGACATGCAACGGCGGCATTGGCAGGAGGGGGCGGCAACACAGGTGGACAACATTTTTGGTGGTGCTTCTCAAGTACCGAGCGGCGATCTCTAGGGTGAAAGCCCAAGGTATGGACTTCATTGGTTGTACCTGGCAATGATCTTTTGAAGGCATTGTTTTTGGTATCTCGGACTCTCTCGAGGATGAAAATCAAGATCCTTGATCGGACGACGACAACGCTTGTGCATTGTTTCCTTCTTGGACGCGTCGTTTTTGGAGAACCTCTTCTGTAGTCCGGGTGTTGTCTTTGGTGGTGAGTACAATGTTGTTGTTGCGAGTGTTCCATTGCTGCGACAGGGTCTTTGTTTTTATATTTCGATCTTTCTTATTTCTGTTCTTGGTTGTGTGCATCCTTGATGTCTTTCGATATCTTGTTGGTACAGAGACTGGGTGTAATTCGTATTTTGAAGATATTAATATATTTCCTTTATCTAAAATGACGCATTGGCAAGCCCGCGTGGCCACAGAGTCGACAAATGTTCTAGAAGGATGAAGCCATGGAGCATGCTTCGGGGCCACCTGGCTGCACGACACGAACAATCTTTCTTCAAACATAAATCATGGCACCTATTTGTATCTCACCTGACACTTTGGACTCTAATTCATACATATTCGCACAATCTTTCTTCAAACATCAAGTTGTCCTCCTCAATTACAGAAGTACACATCACGATAGAAAATGGAGATTTATGATCTCTCCGTTGCATCCCATGATTTCCTCCTCTGATGAATTACAGGTGCAAATAGCTAGGAATGAGACATGTCAAGAAATGGATTCCCATTCCCCCGCTCTGCTAGGAGACAAGGTAATCAAGAGGAACGAGTAAAATCTTTCGAGGCCGTGGGTTCCCCGGTACTCTTCTCGTCAATGTGGTGGAAGGAACAAGGAAACACATTCTTCATGTCGGGTTTATTATAGAAAAGGTTTGTGTTTTCTATTTCTTCTCAGTCTTCGGGTTGTGGTGATGGTGCTGCAGGGAATAACAATTGCCATGGCTCAATGCCAAATGAGAAGTGGGTGTTGTCAGGGAGCTAGTAGGCATGTTTGGTTGTCGATGTAGCTGACCAGGTGGCAAGATATGTGACTTTCCGCACAAGGCTGGCGAGGTGGCAGGACACTCCTTGCTACAGTACTATTATTCTCCTTGATTAATTCCCAGGGTTATGTGCGCTCCAACTCAGCTGCAGAACCTTGTGAGATGTACAGGAGTATGGCGGTATACTAAACATTGGAAAATAAATATAAATGTATTCCTGTGTAGTAGGATAATGTAGTGAACGCTCTAGATAATAATTCATGAGTTGTATGGACCATAGTTCAAGTTTCTGAGTGTTAGCACAATTGCAAGATTTCCTCATCTGTGATTGTACTGTAAAATGAGTCTTTTCGAAATCCTACCAATTAAGTTGTAGAAGTTGATATTTTTCACTTTTCAGCCCCGAGTAATTCCATGGTCTCTACGGGAAAGTGATGTGCAACTTATATTAGTGGTCACATTTAATCTTCATACCAATTAAATATATGCAATAGTGTGATGTCGAACGTGTCTTACAGGTAGCACGTGTCATCATTTTATCAATCCAGACTGGTACATTTGGGCATACATGCTTCAACTAACGCCATAGCTATTGCAGTGACTTCTGAATTTAATGTAGTCATATTAGCTTTATTGGACCATCCTGATTCTTATGTGGCATGGCATAAATAACAAGTCAGCAGTGTTTCATCCGAATCCACCGTATTCTTCACATGCCCTTCTTTCCATATATTTGTCTTCCTCTACCATCTCATCTCATCTCATCACAACTCACTCACAAGTAGACACGTGTGGCTAACAGGATCCCTCCCTTGCTCTGCCATGTCCTCCTTCTCGTGTATTCCTGGCTCAACTACACACATACATGTATTTAGGAATGTGATGTGTCAAGAATACTTACAGCCCACGGATTTTGAGTTGTTCTTTGCGGTGGCGACTCATAGTGAGGGCCTAGCTGCCTCTCAGTGTCCGTGAGTCACTGCATGCAGCAGTACTCTGACCTGTCGATTGTATAGTCTCGGGATCTCCAAGTCACTCTGACTTCTTATGTGACAGATGTCCCATATGAAATACTCTGTAAGTTTATATTCACTAGTATAGAACCACTTTGGTGCTTAGCCAGCATAAGTATATCGAACATATTATCTTGATTCCAAAGAATCAGTGAGAACATCGGTACTAGACATGGCCTAACACTACCTTGACTTTTGTGTTGTATGGTATACTAAACCATTTATTGATATGTGTACTCATGTATTGATATATCAAACTTAATCAGCACATATGTCAATGCACGTTGAAAACTCAGATTTACCCTGATTTTCTGCTCTGATTTCACCCATTTATTGTTCAACTTAGTACGGATTTCAGTTCTTTTTTTTTTTGGAAATTCATCAGAAATCCAGAAGACATAATTTCTGAAGTTTGTCAGTTTCATTCAAATCAGAAAACAAAATACAAAAATACAAAGACCTGATAGTGACGAAAAATCTCCCTGAATACGCACTTATTATCGTAAACCTCTGTCATCATAAATGTAATCCCTTTTCTTGTAAATAAAATTAAATAACTATGGATACTCTGTTAAGAAGACTCATTTTTCTTCTTCGAAAAGGAGTTTAAACCACTGGCCTCTTTTGCATCATACTGTCCAGAAAACCTAAGGAGGTCCCGTACTATGGAGTCTCATTATCAGGCTGCTCGCTAAATCTTCATGTATCGACCATTTTAACTCGATTGTGATGGAAAGATTCATGGATGTGTAATTTCGATCAGTCCCTCCGCGTAAGTTACTTACCACAATTACACATTTATAGCTAGTGATGCCCATCACTTAAATATGGGTATCAGCAGGCCTCTCTCTCTCTCTCTCTCTCTCTCTCTCTCTCTCTCTCTCTCTCTCTCTTTCTCTCTCTCTCTCTCTCTCTCTCTCTCTCTCTCTCTCTCTCTCTCTCTCTCTCTCTCTGCTACCAACATAACATCATCCTGAAATGCTGAAGTACATGTCCAAGTAGTAGAAAATAAGATCAACATCAATACCTCTACCTCTACCAAGTTGGAGGAAATGAGATAGACATCACTTCATACTTGTTTTTTCTTTCATGTCTTGTTAACTCATATCTTTCGCTACTTTTTTCAATTGCTAATGATGACAATTAGAGAGGTACTCTAGTGTATAAGATGTTTGTTGGGATTCGTACTTCAAAGTCGAAGGTGGAAAATTATTTCTATCAAGATTTTTTTTAGAGAAATTTCTATGTCAAGTTTTACAAAAATTTATTAGCTAATCAATCTTCATCTGATAAAGGATCATCATTAATCGAAGGATCGTTGACGTAGAAACCGACACTCCCATGTTATTATTGTGGTTTAGTGGTGGCATTACACCTCACCCACTTCTGGTGCGAGCGCTTCTGGTGGCTCTCTTATTTCACTGTTGAGGACTTCTGATGTTGTCTATAGCATTCAGTAAGGTATCTGCATTATATCTCACCCACCACCTTGAACTCCAATATTTATCCTATTAGGAGCTTATGGCGGGGGGGGGGGGGGGGGGGGGGGTTTACCCCCAGGAGCAGTAACCCAAAACAAATAGTAAATGTTTTCCAACAATTCTGAATTTTTTTTGTAGGTGTTCGTGTTAGTGTCCCAAGCATACTTGCCAATTTTCCTGCGAAATGGAGTATCAGTGATTCATCGGTGAAAGAAAACTAATTTCAGGATAAAAAGAGCCGAGCAGTCAGCAGTGCTCACTTTGTGAGGGATACAATATGTCACAATGAAACTTATCTCCCCATCGCCCATCGTAAGCAAAGAAGATTTTCTTATGTTAAGCAGAGAAGATTCATATTTATAGTCATATCTCCACAAAGGATGCAATTTAACCTAGTCCCTTCGCTCCTCAAGCAACGAGGTGCGACTAAACACAAGTCCAGGGTCATAACTTCACCGAGTTCTTTCTATCGGGAACGCGGCAAAGATATGACCCCTAGAATTACGATTTCAAAAAATAAAAATTTGAAAATGTTTATTGAGTTGCTGGTAGACGAAACTCGCCAAAAGAAGGCCGCCATCATGGTTTCGTCGCTTAATGCAAGGCGTGGCCCACATGTCAGTATTTGTCGAGTTGTTTCCGTCGGGAACTCGGCGAACTTGAAATTCTGTCGAGTTTGTTCCGTTCGCCGAGTCGTTTTTCATCAGAACCTGGCAAAGCCACAGCTCTGCCGAGTTGCTTATCACGGCAAAGTCCAATTTTGAATCAAACTTGGCAAAAAGGAAGTTTCCCGAGTTCCCGACGCAATGAACTCGGCGAAGAATCAGAAGTCGGGACAAAACGCGATTCTAGTAGTGTCACTAAGATAACAAGTCAGGTGTTTCGTGGATTTACCGGCAGCAGAATTTCTGAACCCATCCAATTAAGTTATGATGGTTTAATTGGGGCAATTAATCAGGACCTCTTTTCCTTTACTGGTGTGTAGCATAGTAAGTCCGGGGTAATCACAATTCTGCTGTGATGTGTAGCTTTCTAGAGCAGTACTATATAACTCTATAAAGCATGGCATATATTTGTTCTTACAAAAAGCACCCTATATTTGGAGTATTCAACCCGCGATACTTATTGCAGGGGCGGCCATGCCGGGGAGGCGGCGTTGCGCTCGGCCACCGCATGGCGCCAGCGAGACTGGGGGAGCGTGCTGAGATGAAGGAGTAGAAAAGTGGAGAGTCGGCAGGCTGGGTCAACGCATCGGTGTCTCCTCCCGATCGATCCGGATCGAAGGGAATCAACAAGCGTGCGGGGCGGAATGCGGCTCTCCCGCTCGAACCGATCGAATGAGGTATGCATAGGGTGGCGGCGGACGGGCTGGACGTGCGGAACGACGGCGGCTGACGGATCCAGGTGAGCGGCGGCGGGACCTTGCAAGGCGTCAGGGTTCTCTGAGGCAGCGCCATGGTTGCTTCGGCGTGCTGCTGGATGAAAACGAGGGAGGATGAGTGAGAGAGAGAAAACTGGGAGGAAGGAGAGAACCCCGACGGCAGTCCTCTCCTGTTAAAACAATAAACAAGTTTGAAGATTCTGCTGAGCTTTAGTGTTGGTTGATCTTTTCAGCTTCACAAGGTGACTCTATGGTCACCAACGAAGGATTGTTTAAGGTTTTCTAAGGGCGACGAACACAAGCCAAGAGTGGAGTGGGGATTAAAATAATTGGATTGAAACTAGCAACGGAGCTGGATCTTACTTAGCCAAGAACTTATTTTGTTCCCAAAAGGAAATGAAAGGAAATCAAATAGTGGCTAGCAAGAACCTAAAGAAGTTGGATTCACGTCTGCGCAGACTAATCCCCAAATCAATTGACAGCACAGAGGAAAAAGGCCAGATGAATCGAAGAAAGAGAGCGAACTAATTAGCCAAATGCAGGGGCATTTTTTTTCTCTTTTTTGAAGATTGGGCCATGAGGCAGCAGCTCGATCAAAAGGGAGTGGCCTCCTTATTAGCAGCAGATGGAAAAGAGATAATTTCGATTTGCGTGGAAGTGACCTCCTTATTTGGTGTGGTGGGTAATTATTTGTAACTTTTAGGGCAAATTTAATGACGGTGAACGGGCAGAAGCAGTCCGTGCTACTCCCTCCGTCCCAAAATAAGTGCCGTTGCTTTAGTACAAAATTTGTATTAATTTAGTGTTAAATGTGCGACACTTAATTTGGTACGGAGGGAGTATATTATTAGGTAAAGATGTTTTGATCACATTTCATTCCCGGTATTTACTGATTTTTCTTCTTCTGATCAGCTCATTCTGCTATGTTACTGCTACATGTGTCGTGTATTCTTTCAGAACAGAAAATGGTTTTGGTCGTCCTTATATTATTATCTCCTCTTCCTATGATCAAGTAATCGTTTTACTGGGGCTTAGATCTGGGTTCTTCTATGGCAGATCAGTATCACTATTCAGTCATGCCTGGAACGAGAGGTGGCAGGAAAAATTTTGGCCTAAAAAATTACACAAACATTGTTCTGTGTTTTCTTTTTATCAGATGCGTGATGAAGCATCGTGCAACATTCACGTTGGTGCTTTGCTCAATGAATAGCTAGCAGTTCTGCTGCTCCATGTGCCACAACTTAATGTTTTTTTGCGGGGCGCAACACCTTAGTGTGGCGTAGACGATTCTAGTACTCTATCTACTTAGAACCAGTTGCATTCATTGTAAAAGAAAAAAAAATCTTTCATTTGGACAAGAATTTTGAGGGTGAACCTTATTTTTATACGGGCTGCTAATTTTCATGTTGCTATAGTGTTAATATTCTTAAAGAGATTATTAGGTCACCATCAATCAATGACTTGGGTTTAGTTATATATTTTTCTTCTAGTCTAGCAAGAGCATCTTAAAAGAGCTTTTGTCAGAAAAAAAGAACAGTCTTTCTAAATGATATACGGTGATCTGGCCCACTGGATATGTACGCACCACTGATCAGACATGTCACTTCCCATCCGAATGGTAGTTATCTTTCATTTAGTTGATCGAGTCAGTTCCCTCATGTAATGTGCAGCTTTCATTCATTTGGGATAAGATTTCTACCCACCATGTTCAGTTCGACTCTACATATATCAGCTCAAAATATCAGCCTCTCCCCTCACGGATACTCCTGGACATGCTTTTCAATTGTACAACTAGCTAGCTTGGAATGGGATGACCTTTTTGCCGTTATAATTTCCTCATTTGATGCTCAATAGTATCATTTCAACTATATGGAAATGAGAGGCCTCAGAATCATACCGTACCCATATGTGTCAAACTGTCTGGATGTAATAGGCCCTGTCTGATGCCGTCATCATTCTCCCCTTTATAGACCACTTGAAGAATGTGTTATTTGTGCTTAAGGTGACCGGTTTACTCTTCCGCTCTGCTTTGCTTCTTGGTGTCCGCTAGTTTGTCATACTGAGATGCATGGGTACAAACATCGATGCAATTGTAGTGTTGGACTTCTCCAGCCATGCGTCTTACCTGGTAGCTGCCTTCACCATCCTTTTTTTCCTTTGCGTTTGGTTGACTTTAGCGCTTTGTTTTTCCTTTTTGACGATACCACTTGAACGGAGTAATTTCATATTCTTATCATGTTATCCGTGGACCTTACTACTTTGTTTCGTGTTAGAAATTCTGGTCCAACATGCCTGCCTCCCAGTCTCAAAGAAGAGTGTGAAAATCACCTATTTTTGGGCCGTGCAACATAGAATAGTTAGGACTGTTTCAATGTATTTGATCAAAGCACATAATTTATAGTATGTTAAATGGGAGTAGAGATTTTGTTTTGGATAACAACACTTAGTTTGAGATACTCAAACAGGGTGCATACTACCATATTCATAAGATTTCCGTAACTTGTAAGAACTCAGTGTATCAACTTTAGCCCGCAGTTGTTGACGAGCCAATCGCAGTTATAGAGTTGTATCAGGCATTCAGGTTGACATCAAGTGGTGGCCCACCACAGCGGCTGGACTCTCTACCTGGCGGAGCAACGATGGCGGCGGAGCTATGGTGACAGATGTTTGGAGGAGTGAGAAATGGGAAAAGGAGGAGGGCTGGTCGGGCAAGAAGGGAGGAAGGAGGTATGCGAATAGGCTTGGGCCCTTGCGGTTAGTTCTACCTGGTGGGCGCATCCGGGAGACCACGTATCCGCCCAAGATATGGGCTAGGTATGAAGAGTGTGGGTCAGGCCCGGTGTTTAGGTCGAATTTGCCAGCTCAGTTGGTCGCATTTTTGCGTCCAGACAGCCCGCTCGGACATCTGGGGTGGATAAGGGAGTATGGTTGTAGCTTCTCTAAGCATGTTGAGAAAATGGTGGGACTCTCCGGTGGATGTTGGCTCAGTCCCGTGGACCGCATCAGCCTAATATGCAGGTAAATCGGCAACATTGTAACGCTACACCAATGCCTTCCACAAGCCACTGCAGTCTACTATTGTCCAACTAGTATTTTTTTTCCAGAAAACATCTAATCTATTCATGATTAATCACGGTAGTACAACAATGAACATCAGAAACAATAAAAATTACATCTAGATTCACAAACCACCTAGGGAATGCTACAAGCACTGAAGTGAGATGAAGGGACGCCTATGGCGCACCCCTCCGTCATCGCCCCTCCCTTGCCGGAGCCGGGTAAAACTTGTTGTAGTAGACAGTCGGGATGTCATCGTGCTAAGAGCATCTCTAGCATACCCCTTAAAACGCGGAACTGAAAACGCAGTTTTCAATTCACGGAAAACGCGTTTAAAGGTCGGTTTGAGCTGCGGCCGAACAGACCCCTTAAACTTAAACTATAAAATCGAATATTTGCTTATATGTTTTCGCGACATGTTCTTCTTCCTCTCGCCAGTGCCCATGGTCAGCTAAATTCGCTCCTATAAAACCGGCGTAGAGCGCACGAAGCGCTCGTTGCCGTATCTGGCTAGTTCCCGTCGTCGCCGTAGCTGGCTGGCCTCCGTTCACGAATCCATCCAGGAGCTCCCGTCGCCGAATCCATCTAGGAGCCAGCTATCTAGATAGCTCCAGGACGGGCGGCGGCCAGGACGGACGGGCGGCGGCCCGGATGGGTGGGGCGGCTTCCCGGATGAGCAGGGCAGCAGCTAGGGACCGACGGGGCGGCGGACGGGAGCGAGCCATGATGGTTCCAATGGCGGTTGGATTCCCGCCAACGGTCTTTCGCATATACAGGGCACCCTCGGGTTGGCTCCGAAATCCTAATTTCATGGGTTCAGTGGGGATGTTTATCGTTCCCCTTAGAAAATTTATAGGTCGGAGTCGTTTACATGTTCTATTCGGGTCGCTTTTTTCGCCTAAAGCTGTAAACCGGCAGTTATTTTACAGTTTCACGCGTTTTAAGGGGTCTGTTAGAGTTGCTCTAAGGCCTCGTAGGACCAGCGCACCAGAACAGGACCCGTCGTTGAAGAAAAGACGTGTATATCTTAAGGATCCAACCTGAGACACACGGATATAGAACATATCCGAGTAGATCACCCAAAAACAACTACCGACCGAATCGTACGAGATCCCCTGAAGGCACACCTTCACGCACCAACTGACAATCCAAGATGTACCACCGGGACATGGGCTAGGCGGGAAGAACCTTATTCCATCTTCAGGGAGCCACGCCAATATCGCCTTCCAAAGCTAGACACAAACCCTAACAAAACCCAATAAAAATCTGAAAATGAAGCCCTCCAGTCGGAAAGGGCCGGGATCCACCACGCCAAAATGGCCCTAGATCCATCGGAGAGGAGGCGGACCGGCGCCGGCGCTGGCGGGAGGCAGAAGAACCCTAGTCATTTTTTAGAGATGTGGCAGTGGCGGCTGGGTATCGAGGCTGTCAGGTAGTTATAACGCGGTTGCCTCAATTGCTTTAGTATTGTCCACGATAAAACCATGACGCAAAGATTATTGCAGGGATGATCCAGTGACGACAAGTTGGGCCGCTTGTAAGAAAGATATAATAATTTACATACAAGAAAATATGGTTCTCTGACATTAATATTTTTTTTGGCAATAACGTGGCTCTTATATAAGTGTTAAACACGCTTTGGACCAGTGATGGCGTCCAATAATGATGTTTAAAAAAGAAGGTTATGAGCACATGAACTTGGCCATGTCATGAGTGAAATTATCCTTGACGAGGCGTGGCAAGGACATGGGTAGCCGGTGTGCATGCCGGCTCTTCTTATATCTGACCCGATGTACGCCGCACCGGGAGTCAACATCCTCAGGCCCGTGGCGCACTATGAAGTCGGCTAGGATCGCACGTATTCCATGTTCACCGTGCGCTTGGCCTTGCTCACCAACTCCACGGCATAGCACAGGGGCTTAGTGCGCAGCTCGCCGGCAGTAGATGCGGCGGCGGGCGTCGCAACCACATTGCCATAGTACCCTGCTGGGAATCCAAAGAGGCGGGCCTTGAGGAATAGTATCGTAATTCGTAAAGCATGGTCTCGTTTGGCCTCAACGCCACGGCCAGTGCCAGCCACGTCCATAAGCAGCCCGTGACAACCTCAAAAGTGGTGGCGGTGTACGGTGGTCCGGCAACCTCTTGGGGACCCAAGAAGAAGGAGCAATGCTGCATGTTGATGTCATAAATCAGCGTTGGCTACTGGTTGTTCCACTAGTGTTATCACGTGCTACCTGGTGGCCATCGTCGTACTCCTTGTGCTCCAAGACTGGCAGCGGCGGCAGGCTTCGTGCCTCCAGCAGCTCGCGAGCCAACTCTGGCCTCAAAGGCGACGTCGCTCCGGGCGCTCACTCTACCGGAGCGCTCAGGAACTGAGCTAGCCCCGCCACGTCAGGCATCGATCGGCCATCGCGTGATCCAGCCACACAGCGAGGATAAGCCCTCCGCAGGCTCATGTCACCTTTTAAAGTGTTATAACTATTTATCTATATGGACCCCAAAAAATTGAATTAGAAATTTGACTTTAAATTTCGTCCGATTGTTTTTTGGTATTCAGCAAATTTCGGTGCCCCTCGATAAAAAAGGTCTACCCGGGATCCAAGACACTGGCCGCTGTACGTCTTTGTCGTCAATGTCAGACAACCGCTCTACCTCCCATGAAGTTTGCCCCGTCGACTCCACCAGCACCACGGCTGCCTGCGGACTGTGAACCTTCATGCAGGCGTGGAGGCCACCTGCAGCTCCATGGATATGGGTACCATACTTACTCCCTCTATCACCAGCCGGGAGTTGGTGCTCGTCGTGTGTATATGAGTGGTACTCTCTCTACCCTGCCACATCATCACTCATCTCAATGTTTTATGTGCAAGGCTTATGATGAGTTTGTATTATATATCACCGATCGATCTCAGTCAGTTCCACATTATATATCTCAACCCAAGCACCCCCTCAGGCCTCTCTGTCCCCACTCCCCAGTCAACATAGTCATGTCTAATTTTTTTTTATGTTTTTTGCGGGTGATATTCAGGTCTAGTTAGGAATGAGCTGTTTCTATATGATGTTCGCCCATCTCCTGCTTGTTGGATTAAATCATATCACACTAGCTCGCGAGAGCTGATCCATTTCTTATCTGCTGCTTTCTATTACGCATCCGCGCGTGCGCACGAACACACATCTTAGCTAGGATTGAGAGGTTCCAGAAACATTTCTACAACTGGAACTCATGTAGCTTCATGTCCTTGGAGCATACAAATCGCACAACTCGGTTGACATGCATCATGGGAACAAATAAGCAGACCAATGGCATATCTCCGCTAGCTGGTGACCGGGTGTACAGCATAGTTTTTCATGTTTATTATTGGCTGCGAGTTTTCTGTTATCAACGAACACGCAATCCATCAATGAAACATGTATGTTTTGGCATTTATTAGCGGGAGCTGTAGGTGCATGATTTGTAGAATCACATTGGTGGGAGAATATGCATGATAACGATAATGAAAGGATTGACTGTTTATGTGGATGTGAATATATCCGTCGACTCACTTCTGCTTCGATACCCCCCCCCCCCCCCCCCTAAACACATTGAAGGATGAGATTAGTCCATATCTCTTCGTAAAAAGGATAGGATTGTCATGTTTTGGAAAGTTGCGTGCCCGCCCGTCCGTGGCGGTTCCCAATCAACTCCCCACTTCTATAAATATAAGAATGAAATAATACGATAAATAAGAAGTAATGAGGATGATTAATAATATTATCATGTAATCATTAGTAGAAATGAGGAAAAAATAATACACATTTAATGCACATTGTCATAAGGAGAATAAGAATGAGAGAAATTCATGATTTTTATTACATTCGGTAAAGGGCAATTAATGATTGAGGTAATATGCACCCAGGAACATAAACTTGGCAGATGGGTTCAGTTTGGTACGAAAACTTTGAGAAGGTCTTCCGTGGGTACCGCAACTTGGCTTTCAAGTTCACCCAAGGTACAAATTGACATGTGGACGCCAGCTTGGCAGGAACCATGCGTCACGCTACTCCGCTCTTTTGCAATAACAACAAAAAAACCATGGTAAATGGAAACGATGTCGCACGACCCTTGCGCATGAATTAACCAGATAACAGCATGCCACATCATTTTACAGGATGCACACGCCGCGTGCTCCTTTCCTTTTAATGAGGCAAACAATGTTGTCAACATTGATCTTCGATCGAATGGCTGGTAACGATGGTCGATCTCTCTTTGGTTAGGTACAAGAGAAATGATAGTTTGTTTCTATACACAGACGTCCTGTGCTAGAATATTCAGTGGCTTTGGCCCAGTTCGTGGGTTCAATTCCTAGGGCCAGCCTTTTCTTTTTTCCATTAAAAAAGGAGAATTGCCCCCTGCCTATGCATCAAAATGATGCATGCAACCATCTTTATTAATTATTCATCAGAGTCTGGCAAAATGAATACAACGATCAACCCAAAGCCATTTTCGAGGAGAACAAAGTCGATACACCTACAAGTATAATGATGAGCCCTGACTAATGGCACCATCTAATCCAGTGGCCTCAAGAAGCTATCCACATAGGAAGCTGATAGTACCGACCGGGAATGGCGGTGGCACATATTCATTTATGTGTAGTCAATTCAAAATTGTGAAGTCATATGTATGTATTTATGATTTTTTTTTGCTGCATTATATATACTTATTGTATGATGTTTTACAAAAAGTTGTGTAGTCATTTGTTTACATAGCTCATGCATGGCTTCGCCACTACCAACCGGTCCAGGCTTGCTACAACACGTACCGCATGCACATGCTTAAGATTTGTCGCCGTCATCTTCCGCCGTCCCATCTTCAGGAGGGGTCATTGCATAGACGTTGCCAGTCCCATCTCCAAGACGGATCCTTTGACTTTTCTTTTATTGCGTGGATTTATTTTATCTAATAACCTAAAGCATCATCGCTCAACTCCAAATATGAAATTCAGTTATCGATAACATCCAGGTATCAACCAAATATTCAGATAAAAAATTTCACGTGTTTACATGGTTCGTACCAACTGTTCACAAAATAAGTAAAATACGTTCAGTTGTACATGCACATTCACATGAGTCCCTAATAACATTCAGTCCATAATAAAATTCAGGTGAGACCAACGGCTGTTGCCGATCGTGAACTTGAGAGTAGAAATGGCAAAGTGATGTTGTGACAGCTGGTTCTGATCGCAAGCGTGATCCCCATCATGCGGCGCGGTCACTGAGGAACAGAACATCGCTGCGAAGAGGACGCTCGGGTCGCTCTCATAGGTAACCCTACCTTCGCGCAGCAGCAAATCGGGACGGGGAGGACAAGGTGATAACCATAATATAGTGGCGGGTCATGGTAATCGGTTCAATAAACAGGCTGTCGTGCCATGGACCGTCGGCAAGAACGACGAGGTATTCGGTGTTTCTGGGGACCACATGGATCGCGAGAGGGTTATTTGAGTGGAGCAGCCCGCATGTGCCTCCTGCGACCAAGGACCCAGAAAACCTACTTTTCGGTGACGATGTTTGCACCACGGGGAAATGGCATGAGGGTCCACATGCGGTTTTGCTTGCCTCAAACTCTTCCTTCATTTCCGCAGACCATGCCGGATCACGTAGGGAAGCATTGGCATTGGAAGGAAGAGGTGTCAAAGGCGGTGATGGCAACGTTCGTATATCAAGTATTCACAATTAATTGTTGGTACCGGCGGATACGACTGGAGAGGCGGCGGAGTCAGAGCCGCGAGTTCCTCATATATCAAGTATTCACAATTAATTGTTGATGCATGTTGACTACATGTCGATGGGTGTGTGTACATGTATGTATGGCGATTCCTTCAATTACCTTTTCAGACGGCCGTATGATATACTAGATCATTGATGGCGCGCGTTGCCGCGCCCGTCAATTTCTCCATGTAATGATAGGAATTAATATAAATATAAGGTCGCATGAGCAACATCCAGTATGCTCCAGAATTAGGTCAGAAATGTGTAATAGATACATAAGTTGGACAATTGATAACATGTTACGTACTCCCTTTGTAAAGAAAAATAAGATAGTTCAGATCATTATATACAGAGGGAGTACATAAGATCATTCCCATAGGTTCTTCTGGTTGACCCTCAAAATATAGCTCCCAACAACATGAATGTTGTTTACCGCCGCCAACATCTAGCATAGTTGCTCACGGTAGCACATTAATTAGTACTATCACATATTACCTCATTGCTGTAAGGAAACAACTGTTTATCAGAAGAAAAATAACAATATGCATTGATGTTTTATACCAAATTATATAGTTACATGGGGTTTGGGGGAGCCAATATTAAAAAGAATTGGTGAAAGATGACCAAACCCACACCATTCTAAAATAGAGCGTCACGGTGGCAGACTCAATGTCATCATGTTGTATCTGTACTGAACCTCTTGTCAACAGGAGTCTTGGAATTTGGACGACATCCCCAGCAAACTTCGATGAAGAGGTAAGAGATCTCCAGAATCTTGGAACGGAAGTTGCTATCCAAAGTCCATCATAAACTACATCGTTGTCCAAGCGAGAAGCACTCTGAAATCAAATGCCCCAAATTTGAATAAATATTGAGCATACATATCAAATTTGATTGTCTAAAGATGATCCAAGACAAATTTAGTAATTAAAGGAAATGGATTAAAAAATATACATTAACCTGAATGTGATATTCTACTTTTAGTAGCATTTTCCCAATAGGCCATATTAAACATGAAGGTGAAATAAAAACGGTAACAATAAATCTATGTCATTATGATTGCCTCCAAGCATAAAGAAATCACATAGCTTGGCCACTTTCCAACATTTGGCCAAAAACCAGCAACATTTCGTTGGGTTTAAGTGAGGGCTTCTCATGATAAAATTTCTGAATAATTTACATATGTTTCATATTCAAATAAATCATACTTCTCATACCCTTCATCATAGAAATAAGCATATTGGTTTATTTCTCTTCCTCGGGCTCTGGAATTTCTTTATCATATCCACTGCAGGTGAGACCCGCTTTGCTAACTGAGTCATAGTAAATTCCCACCCTACCAATAATTAATTTATGAAAGTGTTGGATTTGTAAGATGATCAAAATTTAAATTGGTAAGCAGCATGTAAGGGAGGGAGTTTTTATACCACAATTGTACATGCATCTCATAAGTTTCTCTTAGAGGTTCATCTCAACAATATTCTTAGGCACTTCAACATATGAACTGAAAACCCAAAGTTCATGTCAACAATTGATTTGCAAAGGTATTTGGTTTGTACCAGTCTGATTCATGAATATTGCAATCATTACACAAAGTACATGGTATCATTGAACAAGAAAGAAAGCTTCTTATAACCTCCAAAGGTTAAGATAAAAAAAAAGTGGCAGAGAGAAAACTTACTGCAGCTATACCATCTTGCTGTCATAATACTTGGCATTAAACTGAGAACCCTCTAGCGCCATTCCCACCAACCAGGATAGCCAAATGACGCACCTCAGTTGGTAGCTTTTAGTTATGTAAATACAAGTGAGCATGCCAAAGCATCAGTACCAAAGCTAGACTTTGACGGACTCATAGAAAGATAATGGAATCAGCTTAAGGCACCATGAGAACACTGATAATGATTGCAATTTTGTTGTGCATGTCTAGTTAGGTCATTACCTCACTGTAAAAGATATTCTAACCGTCAGAACCCAACAATGCTTGAGACTTGAAGAACATTTCTTCCTCGCTAGTTTATACTGAAGACCTGATACTTAAACTATGTTAGTTGTGTTCTCCAGGAAGAAAAGGATCAAAATGGTTCAGAGAAAAAAGGTGCAACAAAAATAAGAAATCTGATCAACTTGATTAACAAAGTCGTATTGACTTTTATACATCACTAAAACAACAATTTGAAAGTGATAAACCAATAACCATGGTGCATCAGAATACACAAAGCAATGGATATGATTTGTTAGACTCTTGCATATTATTGCGGACACATATGATCTCTAGTAATTTCTTCTCTTCTTCCACAATTCATGGTTGTTGCTTGGGTAGGTAACCACCGAAGAATATGACAAGCCAACGATACAGAAACTTTGTATACACACAACCTTAATTTCCTACCATGTGGACGGAACAACTCTATTCAACAATGATCTCTTGTGTGTAGACTTGCTTATGGATTCAGTAGTTCATGCAGTAGCATGTCATGGAGAAATTTAGTTGTTTCCCATAGACATGTCCTCTTTTGTGCAGCGCCGTACATCACCTACAACATGAATTCTACGGGGCATCAATCCAAGAGAACCTGATGCGGAGCATCCCATGTACATCCCCATGGAACCATCATCAACACCTCAAGCTCCAAGTGGTCCCATGACGAGAGCCCGCGCACGTGCCTTAGAATCCGAGGTGACATCTCTCCTTTGTGAATTCCCATGTGATACTCTTGGAACATGGATCCTACCTCAAGAAGAGACCCTTTGTGTGCTCAGGTACCAAGAGGAGGGAAGGAAGCAAGAGGAACGCCAAGAACAAGGAGAGGGAATTGCAACAGCCCAGGAATGGAGGTACAACCGGTCCACCACCGGTCAACAACCGGTCCACCGGTACAACCGGTCCACTACCGCCCAACCACCGCTCCAACCGCGGCCAAGTTTCTGTTTTGAAGCGGTTCAAGCCCGGTACTACCCCGGTTGTTCCGCTAATTGCCTCAATACCGGTACAACCGGTCCCAGCTCCGGTACAACCGCCCCCTACTGTGCGAGACCGACTGAGTTACGGCTCATGTACCCCCCACTTATCCCCTAGACTATATATTCCCTTCTTCTACCTCCGTGTTAGGGTTAGCTTGTGTTTGGCAAATACTTTTTGTTGAGCCTAGCTCCATTACTTCCTTCCCTTGTGGAGTTGCCTCCACCGGAGAAGATCCAAGTGATGCCAAGGCCCCTCTAGAGGGAAGATCTCCACGAGATTCAAGGCCTCCTCCCCGGAGTGAGGAAGAACTACCGGTTACTTGTATCCGTCCGTTGTTTGTGGATCTATTGACCTCGTGTGTTTGCTTGTTCTTAGTGGATGTGTGATCGGAGTTTGTCCATGAGTTTGTGTTTTCTCTCGTGATTTCTCCCTTTTCCCCCTCCAAGTGTGAAAAGATCGACGCACACCGACGTGCCCCGTATCATATTGGTATCATGAGCCACGTTGATTCACATCTTGGAGTCTTCCCCTCCACTTTCTAGCCAATTTTTGTTTTGATTTGACCTAATTTCGAAAATCCCCACAAAAATAGACATACCAAAAATTTCTTGGATTCGTTGGATTTGAGGAGATTTTGTTGATTGTGATCCGTGGATCTCGTTGTGGACAAGTGGATCTAGCTTTGCCCTATCATTCCCACCTTTTTCTTCCGGAAAATTGCCCGAATTTTTCTTCTAACCTGTGGATTCGAACCTGCAATTCATCCCAGGTGCGGTACAACCGCTAATGCCCCAGGTCGTTTTCGGAGCGGTACAACCGCCCCCAACAGCGGTATAACCGCTAATTCCCAGTTTCGTTAACTCCAGGTCGTTCCCGGAGCGGTACAACCGCCCCTTCCGAGCGGTACAACCGCTATCCCAGTTTCTGTCTTCAGCTGATTCTTGTTTTGACCATAACTTCTTCTCCCGAACTCCGATTTGAGTGTTCTTTGGCTCGTTTTGAAGCTGTCGACGTGCCCGAGATCCTCAACTTGGTTTTACCACAATTTGACCTCATCCAATTTTTCTTTGAGATTTTGAGTTGCGGTTCCCGTTTCCTAAGGTGTTTCGGCTAATTAGGAACGGTTCTACATCGACAACGCCGCTGCTCATCATCGCCCCGTTTCGTCGCCACCCACCTCTTCATTGACACCAACCGTAAGCAAGGACGGTAACCACGACGTCACTCTTGACATATACCCTTGCCATTGCATTGTTAACCCGATCCTATTTGCGTTACTTACCTATCGAGACTAGCCATTGAGTATTGCCGGGCTACGCTACTTGTGCACTTTAGTGATACATACTCCGCATAGCTACAAATAGCGTGCATTTATCATCGTATCTTCTTTTATGTTACAATAGTACCCGCATACATCATTGCTACATTGGTGTGCACGTCCCGCATTGTGACCATACAAAACATCATTGCAAAAGAAAAGAGAAGCAAAGCTTTTAAGCAATAGCAAAAGAGCAATAGCATCACAAGATTCGCATAGCATACTTGATCATCTTGGATCACTTGAGCAAGTGACACGTGCCGCATACACATAGCAAGTCGGGAATAGGTAGACGACACTTTTGGTTCATAGTAGGGTGTGCACAAGTGCGTATCGTGCCCATTGGAGCAATTGTGCTACCGTCTCTCTAGTGTTGTGCAACAAGAGCATTTTCCGTGGATTCCGCATTTTGGCTCATCCTTTGTTGCATGACCCCAATTGTCTTCCATGTGTGTGTTTCCGTGTATACTCATTGCTATTGATCTACATTGTCTCACTTGCGAAGTTTACGAATCTCTTTCAACATTTTTGAATCTTATTCTCGAATTGCTTGAATTTTTGTGCAACCATCCTAACCAAGCTACTCCATAAGCTTTACTTGTGTAGGTGTGAGAGGGACATTCTTCGGTACCAATTCTACTACTTTCATGCTTGCACATTGAGTGAACTTGATCCACTCTCAACTTTTGGAACGGTAATTTCGTATTGTATTCTCACTCTTCCACTTATATCTTGTTGAGTGTTATGGATAGGAACATCATGTCGAACCCGACATTCGAGGAGCACGACGAGGACGCGAACACCCACGTCACCAAGTTGCACTTCTTCGGCGCGAACAAGGCAATTACTCAAGCGCAACATGCCTTGAATGACCGCATCGACAACCTCGCCACCGACTTGCGTGAATCCGAGGCGCGCACACGGGACTACCTCGACACCAAGCTATCAAGTCAAATGGAGGAACTTCGGTCCTTGATGGTCAACCGCGCTCCCTCTACTTCGACTACGTCAAGACGGCGCTCAAGCCGACACACATCGGAGTACTCTTCCGACGCAAGCCCCCGGCGAGCACGTGTTCATCACCAAGACGAACACTCCGGCCCAAGTTCTCCACAAGGTCGTCACCATCAAGACAATCCATTCCATGGCAATGGACTTCAAGATCGCGCCCGCGCTCGAGAACGTCGCCGCCAACAAGAGCAAAATGCGTTGGAGCAAGAACAACAACGACAATATCAAGAACAACAACGCCGAGAAGAAGAACAACATCGTCGTCATGAACGAGCGCTTGAGGCACATCGCGCTTTGCAAGAAGCTACTCGTGCCTTGGAGGAGCGCAACCGCCATGCTCATCACGAGCAAGCAGCCCTTCACCAAGCACAACAAGAAGAACTTCGTCGACAACGACAAGAAGAAGCCAATCGCCAAGAGGAGCTCCAAGAAAGGCGCAACCGAGTGCGTCCACCTCGTCGCCATCCTCAAGATCATCGTGGTGAACCCGACAATGAAGATGAGCTAGGACAAGATCAACGTCAACACGCTCAAGGCAATGACAATGAAGGTCAACCTCCAAGACAAGGATTTCGGCACCACAACCACAATGATGAACAACGCTTCGGCAAGCTCAAGTTCACAATGCCAAAAATTTCCGGAAGCAATGATCCCGAAGACTACTTGTCATGGGCCCTCAAGGTTGACAAGATCTTTCGCCTACACAACTATGATGAAGAGAAGAAGATAGCCATGGCTTCCCTTGAGTTCCACGACTATGTCCTTATTTGGTGGGAACAAGTGATTGAGCGAAGAAGGGAGAGAGGTGAACCTCCTATCACCACTTGGGCCCAAATGAAGGATCTCATGCGAGCTCGTTTTGTGCCTACACATTACAACCGGGATCTCTTCAAGAAGCTCCAACAACTCAAGCAAGGAACCAAGTCCGTAGAAGAGTACTACCAAGAGATGGAGATTGCTATGATACGAGCCAATGTCAAGGAAGATGACGAGCAAACAATGGCACGCTTCTTGAATGGCCTCAACTACCAAGTCAAGAAAATTGCCGACTTCCAACCATACTCCAACCTACTTGAGCTTGTGCATCAAGCTACCAAGGCGGAACGGCAAGTGCAAGATGACTACAAGTACTCCAAGTTCTCTTCCAAGACCTACGGCTCAAGCGCTCAAGCTACTACTACAACAACAACTTCAACTACGAAATCTACAACTCCTACCGGCGACAAGTCAAGCTACAAGGACAAGACGACTTCGTCAAGCCGACCAACCTCAAGCACCTACAAGCCAAGGGCTTCATCCTCTACACCGACACCGGATGCCACCGCCAAAACAAGCAATATCAAGTGTTTCACGTGCCAAGGGCAAGGCCACAAGACCTACGAATGCCCAACCAAACGCAACATGATCCTCCTCGACGATGGCACCTATGACACTATGAGCGACGACGAGATGCAAGCTTTGGAGCAAGTGGCCATCCACCGCCAAGTGAATGAAGATGAAGATTCACAAATCTTTTGCGACAACAATTCGAGCCCCGCTCTCATTGTCTCCAAAGTTTTGACGCTCCAACAAAAAGAAGACGAGGACCAACGGTGCCACATCTTCCACACCAAGGCGGGCATCCAAGGCAAGTCCGTCAAGGTCATCATCGACGGAGGGAGTTGTCACAACTTGGCAAGTGAAGACCTTTGTTCCAAGCTGCAATTGGTCAAGAAAAAGCACCCTCGTCCCTACAAGGTCCAATGGCTTAGTGATTCCGGAACGCTCCAAGTTGACCACACCGTGGAAGTTTCTTTCAAGATAGGCGCTTATGAAGACACTTTGGAGTGTGATGTGGTTCCAATGTCCGTTTGCCACCTCCTACTTGGTAGACCTTGGCAATTCGACCGTGGCGTCACACACAATGGCCGGACAAATCAATATAGCTTCAAGATGAAGGGCAAGCAATATGTGCTACGACCAATGACTCCAAGTCAAGTCATCGCCGACAAACAAGTTACGTCCCATCATGGAGATAAAAGTGAGAGAGTGATCCACCTCAAAGAGAGTGAGTGCCACAAGCCAAAAACGAGCGACTCCACGATGAGGGACATGAGAGATATAGTTCTTTTAGCCACCAAAAGAGATTTGAGGGATGTGAGTGAGAACCCATCGACCGTTCTTCACTATGTACTTGTGTGCAAAGATGAAGTCGTTCGGACTAACCCTTCACAACATCTTCCTCTTGTGTTATCTAAGTTGTTGCAGGAATTCAAGGATGTGTTTCCCGACGAGCTACCTCCGGGACTACCGCCAAAACGAGGGATTGAACACCGCATCGACCTCATCCCCGGAGCACCGCTTCCTAACAAGGCTCCCTACCGCGTCAACCCCGACGAAACAAAGGAAATACAAAGGCAAGTCCAAAAACTCCTAGATAAAGGGCACGTACGTGAGAGTTTGAGTCCTTGTGCGGTTCCGGTCATTCTAGTGCCTAAGCATGATGGTACTATGCGCATATGTTCCGATTGCCGTCCTATCAATGCTATCACCATTCGATACCGTCACCCCATTCCTCGCTTAGATGATATGCTTGATGAACTTAGTGGTGCCACTATATTTTCTAAAATTGACTTAAAAAGTGGTTATTACCAAATCCGCATACAAGAGGGTGACGAGTGGAAAACCGCTTTTAAGACAAAATTTGGTCTCTATGAATGGTTGGTTATGCCCATGGGCTTATCCGAAGCACCGGGTACCTTTATGCGTGTTATGCATTATGTGTTGCGACCACTCATTGGATATTGTGTTGTGGTCTACTTTGATGACATTCTTGTCTTTAGCAAGTCTCTTGAGGAGCATGCTACACATGTTCGTGATGTTTTGCAAATCCTTAGGAAAGAGCAACTCTATGCAAACATGGAGAAATGCACATTTGGTGTTGAGAAAGTAGTTTTCTTGGGATTTGTAGTATCTTCTAAGGGCGTTCATGTAGATGAAACTAAGATTGATGCTATTAAAACTTGGCCAACACCAACCAACTTGCAACAAGTGCGTAGTTTCCTAGGACTAGCCGGTTTCTATCGCCGTTTTGTCAAGGACTTTAGCACTATTGCATCACCTCTCCATGCTTTGAGCAAGAAAAATGCACCATTTATTTGGGGTCCTCACAAGACACCGCTTTCCATGAACTTAAAAATTTGCCCACTCATGCACCTTTGCTTGCTTTGCCCAACTTTGATAAAACATTTGAAGTGCATTGTGATGCTAGTGCCAGTGGAATAGGTGGTGTCCTTATGCAAGAGAAGCGTCCTATCACGTACTTTAGCGAGAAACTATCCGGCGCTCAACTTAACTACCCCATCTATGACAAAGAATTGTATGCTTTGGTGAGAGTTTTGCATGTGTGGGAACATTATTTGCGACCTCATGAATTTGTTATCCATACCGACCATGAAACGCTTAAGTACTTAAAGGGTCAAACTAAGTTGAACAAACGGCATGCTAAATGGAGTGAATTTATTGAGTCCTTCCCTTATGTTATCAAATACATTAAGGGTAAGGAAAACGTTGTGGCGGATGCTCTTTCCCGCAAATGCATGCTAGTTACTCAACTTGAATTGAATGTTGTTGGTTTTGAGCACATCAAAAACTTGTATGAGCCTGATGCCTACTTTGCTAATCCTTACGCTAAGTGCCAAGTGAAAACTTGTTGGGAGAACTATTATATGAAAGATGGCTATCTTATGCGTGCTAACAAATTGTGTATACCCGAGTCTTCTCTTCGTTTGTTGCTTTTGCAAGAGGCTCATGGTGGAGGACTTATGGGTCACTTTGGACACGACAAGACGTATGCCACACTATCCAACAAGTACTTTTGGCCCAAGATGTTTCGTGATGTTGCACGCTTCACCAACCGATGCTCGACATGCCGCAAAGCTAAGTCCAAAGCTCAATCCCATGGTCTTTATATGCCTCTACCTATACCTTTCCAACCTTGGGAAGACATTAGTATGGATTTTGTGCTTGGCTTGCCACGAACTAAAAATGGCCACGAACTAAAAATAGAGCGAGTGAAAGCACATTTGCTCCCTTGGTGGTTTTGGTAATTAATAACAACATATAAGTCATTGAACTAATGCCTCTACCAAGTATGTTTCAGGAAATGTTCAATGATAGGGATGGCAAAAGGATTGAGGAGATTGTGGAGATACCCCAAGATGCAAAGGAAATAGGTTGGCCAAGCTTCAAGGAAGAGGACTCTACATTTTATATTTGTGAGAAATCACCTTGAGTCCATAGGAAAGCCAATACTATTAAAAGGGGGTAAGGTTTTGTTGGTGAACAATATGCTCATATGTGCACAAGTGACATTCGCCAAAAACACCCACAAGCTCTCCCACCAAAGTCTGTCCAAAGCCTAACACTCAAAATCGGTGCAACCAACTTTCCTATCCCGGTACCACCGATTTCAAACCCTAGACAGACTCAGCCAAACCCTAGCCACTTCGGTGCAACCGATTCCATACCGGTGCCACCGAGTTTAGGTTGCCAACTTTCTGTTACGCAAATTCACGTTTTCGGTCCCACCGAGAATGTTGGATCGGCGTCACCGAGATTGGAAATCTGACCGTTGGTCACCTTATCGGTGCAACCGAGATTCCTATATCGGTCTCACCGAGATTCAAAAGTTGCCACCTTTTGGTCACTTCGGTACCACCGAGATTCACACATCGGTGTCACCGAGTTGGTCATTTTGTGTGTAACGGTTGGATTTTTGGGGATGCCTATATATACCCCTTCACCACCAACCACTCAACAAGAGAGCACTCAGAACTATTCCATACTTGCCCATCCAGTTTTCTGAGAGAGAACCACCTAGTCTTGTGTTGAGGTCAAGATCTTCCACTCCAATCATATGGATCTTGATTTCTAGCCTCCCCAAGTTGCTTTCCACCAATCCCATCTCTTCTACCCAGCCAAATCTGTGAGAGAGTGATTGTGTGTTGAGGAGTCTATCATCTTGAAGCACAAGAGCAAGGAGTTCATCGTCATTACCGAGCCTATTACCTTTTTGAGGGTGGTGCCTCCTAGATTGGTTAGGTGTCGCTTGGGAGCCTCCTACTGCGTGTTGTGGAGTGAACCAAGAAGTTTGTACGAGCAAGGAGATCGCCTACTTCGTGAAGATCTACCCATAGTGAGGCTAGTCCTTCGTGGACGGAAGCCGTTATGGAATAGTCAAGGTTGCTACTTCGTGGACCCTTATGGGTGGAACCCTCCGTGGACTCTCACGACCGTTACCCTCCGTGGGTTGAAGACTCCATAAACGTGGATGTACGATAGCGCCACCTATCGGAACCACGGGAAAAATCCATGCGTCTACAACTGCGTTTGATCCTTCTACCCTATCCCTTCTATACATGCTTGTTGTTATTTTCCGCTGCCATATACTCTGAGACTTGCATGTGTAGGGTGTACTTGACTTGCCATGAAATCATAAAAACTGTCAACCCTAAAACTTGGCATAGGCAAAAAAAATATTTGGTCAAGTAGTCTAATCACCCCCCTCTAGACATACTTTCAGTCCTACAAGTGGTATCAGAGCTTTGGTCTCCATTGCTTAGGTCTCACAACCTAGGAGAGTATGGCGTCTAGTGAGGGAAGTTATCACCGTAGAGGTCCGTATTTTGATGGCACTAATTTTGCTAGTTGGAAGCACAAAATGAAAATGCATATTCTTGGTCATAACCCTGCCGTTTGGGCTGTTGTTCGTGTTGGCTTGCAAGGTGAGTTCTTTGCGGATGGACGGGAACCGGATCGTGAAGCGACCGCGGATGAGTTGAAGATGTTGCAACTCAATGCTCAAGCATGCGACATTCTATTCAACTGCTTATGCCCCGAAGAATTCAACAAAATCAGTCGTCTTGAGAATGCAAAAGAGATTTGGGATACTTTGGTTGATATGCACGAAGGAACCGAGTCCGTGAGAGAATCCAAGTTAGATGTTCTTCAAGGTCAGCTTGACAAGTTCAAGATGAAGGATGGTGAAGGAGTCGCAGAGATGTACTCTAGGCTAGCTCTCATCACAAATGAGATTGCCGGCTTAGGAAGCGAAGAAATGACCGACAAATTCATCATCAAGAAAATACTTAGAGCTTTGGATGAAAGATACGACACCGTGTGCACATTGATCCAAATGATGCCCAACTACAAGGATCTCAAGCCTACGGAAGTCATTGGAAGGATTGTTGCTCATGAGATCGATGACACTCAAAGACAAGGAAGAGCTACATCACAAGTCTAGCGGTGCTTACAAAGCCACAAGTGATGCTCCCGCAACTTCAAACAACAACCTCGTCACAAATGAAGAGATAAGCCACATGGTCAAGAAATTCAATAAGTTCTACAAGAATAGAGGCAAAGAGAGAAGCTCCAATTCAAGATACGATGAGAAGCGTTCGTCAAGTCGTGACCGCAATTGCTACAATTGTGGGAAGCCCGGACACTACTCAAATGAGTGCACGGCCCCTTACAAACGAAGAGAAGAGTCACCACGAAGACGAAGCTCAAGGAATGATTCACCTCAAAGAGAGAGAAGGAGTAAAGATGATCGTTATGAACGAAGACCCTCAAGGAGAAGTAGGGATTCGGAGAAGAAGCACAAGTACACCAAGAGCTACACAAGAAGAAAACATCAAGCTCATGTTGGTGAATGGGTTTCCGGCTCCGACTCCGACGACAACTCCGAGAGAAGCTATCACACCGACTCCGACTATAGTCAAGATGATGGTGTTGCCGGAATTGCTCTAGTGACTACCAACTCCTACGATCTATTTGATTCACCGAACGAAGGGAGTGGAAGTTGCTTCATGGCTAAAGGCCCCAAGGTATCACACCCCGAATATCTTGATTTTGATAGTGATGAAGATGATTTGCTTTGTGATGATGACTTGCCTTGTGACAAAACTAGTGATATTGATAAAAATGAACTTGATAATTCTCATGCTAGTCAAGATAGGTCAATTGATGATGATAAGGTGAAAATAGAAGAATTAACTAAAGAACTAAACACTCTTAAGTTAGCTCATGAATCTACTCTCGAAGATCATAGAGAGCTTGTGAGAACTCATGAGAAGCTACGCTTCGAGAAGCTCAACTTGGAGCAAGAGCATGAGTTTCTCAAAGCTATCAATGACGATCTCCGAAAGAAGACTTCATCTTATCTAGCCAAACGACTACTCTTGTCTACATTCATGCCTCAAATTAAAAATAAGCAATCTAGTAACAAAGGCAAGAAAGATTCTTCTTCTAGTAGCAACAATAAAAATGCTAAACCCAATGATGTTGCTTCTAGTAGTTCTATTGATTCCACTAATGATGATTCTCTTAGCCAAGTTACACTTGAGCAAGAAAATGCTTTATTGAAAGGAATTATAGAGAAAGGTGTCTACAAGAGTCTTGCCGGATGTAAGAAATTTGAGGAAATTGTACGCAAGCACGGAGGATACCGGAAGAATCATGGTGTTGGCTACTTCAATGCTAATGGAGTTGAATGGGAAGAAGGTCAATACCCCAAGACCAAGTTTGTTCCTCAAAAGGAGAAGTATGAAAATACTCTTCCCAAGGGGACAAACACTCAAGATGACCTTCCACCACAAGACCACAAGCTCAAGGGCAAGAACAAGCTTCAAGAGGACATTGACTCATATGAAGATGAATCCCTAGCTATGGTGGAGTGGGTTCCCAAGGCTACTTCAAGCTCAACTTCTACAAAGGCTACTTCAACACCAAGGATCCCCATCAACTTGATGTGGGTTCCCAAGAAGAGGAACTAGTAAGTTCTTGAGGGGTGACTCCGCCAATGAAATTCATTCACATTCATTATTGACAAGAATTATTTGCAATCAACATCAACTCTATGCAATAGTTCAAGGAGTCACAAGTCAATGGACATCAAAGGTAAGCAAGGGACAAGGTAATCAACAAGTCAATGGACATCATAACATATGCTTTGCACTCCATGTCCATAGATATCCTTGTATTTGTCTCTTGTGTGTTGGGACTAACCCATGTAGGTGAGAAGAGTAAGGAAACATCAAGGATGCTCCCAACTCTTGGTGATCTTCATCAACCTTGAGCATCCACAACTACCTCACCAACATGAAGTCTTCATCGACAAAACCCAAGGTTAGTTTATCCCTCTCATGGGGGGATGTCACATCAAGGGGGAGCTTTACTCTAAGACTTGAGTCAAAGCATCTCTTAGTATGTGACAACATTAAATGCTTTATGTAAAAGTGGTAACCCCACTCATGCTTAAACGATGAGTATGACCTATGATCAAGTATTCTTACTTGGCTCCTAAGTCAAATACTCATATATAGATGACTTCGTCATCGCCCAAATGCTTGTTAGATGCTAGTGTGTTTGTGCATGTTTGTCATGATTTCATTCGACATCTTTATTGTGTGAGCATGTTGGTCTGCATTTATTTTCTCATTCGAGGACATCCAATTGTTGCTATTTGGCTTTTGATTTATCTTTTGCCAATTGGATGGACAAGAATGCCTAGGACCACTCTTTAGCTATCTATGCTTTCTCACCTCATATTCTATTCATGCTGCATCACAAAATTTGAACAAGTACTTTTCGATCCCTCTGTGTGTGGAGCACTCGGAGTTCCGTATCGACAAGGACTGACCATTAAAACCTCCCAAGTGCATCTCGGTGGAACCAACCCACAATCTCGGTCTCACCGAATGCCTAGGGTTGATCTGGTTTTCAACCTCGGTACTGCCGATTTCATATTCTCGGTTACACCGAGTTTCCCTGTCAACTGACAGTTGTGGAACTCGGTGACACCGAAAACATAAAATCGGTATCACCGACAGTGGTGGGTATATATGCTGTGGACCCCGACGTTTTGAAATTTCATCCTCAAACCGTCGCGCTCCCAAACCCTAAGCAGCCGCCCCAAGACCCCTGGTCGTCGCCCTTGTCCTCCTGCGCTCCTCCGCCGCTGGGAATCACCGTCGCCGACGAAATCTGCTCCATCGTCGCCGCCGTAGCGGATCCGCACCAAGTTAGGGTACGGATTCGACCTCCTTTGCGCCTCCACTGCTAATTCCTGCGCATTGGATTCGTTTTATCTATAAGCCACTGTTTGCACTGCCTCCAATCCACAAGAACATCCATAGTCTAGCGAATAATTGATTTTCTAGGGTTTGCCTTCCGCCCGACGCAACTCGGTAGAACCGAAGTGAGAAAATCGGTACCACCGATTTTCGTTTCTGTGTTGCTGAGAACTGTCTCGGTGAAACCGAGTATTCCTTTTCGGTCCCACCGAAAAGGGTGCCAAGTTTCTGTTAAAGGGACAGTCAGTCTCGGTGTCACCGAAATTTTTTCTTCGGCCTTACCGATTTGTATCTGACAGAATGCAAAACTTTGAAAAAAATTTGTTCAAACTTTCAAAAACAGCTGATAATTCTGTGATGACTCATCTTCTTCTGCTCCTCTATACTCTATTCACAGCGTCAGTATGTCAAGTGCTGAGGACAGTGAGAACAACTTCAGAGAGCAAAGTGTTGAGATGGATTCAGGCACTAGTCCTGAGTCTAGTTCCAGTTCTGATCCAGGCACCCCCAGTTCTCATGGGTTGCCCAAAGCTGCTACTAGGACAAGGAAGAAGCTGAATTCATATGAAGAAGATTCAGATTTTGTGCCGGAAGAAATTCTTGCCAAGAAGCAAGAGAAAGCTGCAAATGAAGCTACTTCTTCCAGGAAAGTTGTTGGGAAAGTCTATGCTAGCTCTGAAGCTAGGAGAGCACCTGAGAGTGCTAGAGCTACCATGACTATTGAGCCCCCAAAGAAGTCATTGCCCAAGAAGGCAGGAGAGAAGAAGAAAGCAAGAAAGAGGATTGTTCATGTTATTGGCAGAAGGACTTCCATGTATGAAGATCCAGAAGAGGCTGCTAGTGCTGCTGCTGAGGAGGAGGAAGAACATGTTGAGAAGGCCCCTCCCAAGAAGAAACAAAAGAAGCTTATGTCTGATGCTATGCCAAAGAGCGGTACTTCCAAGAGTACCAAGTCTGTCCCCAAGAAGCCTGCTGTAGAGAAGCCTAAGAGATTGTCTAGGCACATTCCTGCTTCTGAAAATAACAAAGGGACTACCTCCAGAGTTGAGGATGATGATGCTATGTTAGCTTTGATGAAGCTTAGACCTCACCTTCCAGAGCACAATGCCAGCTATCCACTAGCTGAGGATATGAAAAAGAGGAAGGATACATGTTTGAGGGCATGGAGAGCTGCTGATCCATATGCCCAGAGAAAGAAGACAGCTGTGGACTACAGATTTTTCACCAAAGAGCAACAGGATTTTTATGAGACTGTGCTCCTTGACAAGAGTCCAGCTGTGAGCGATATGCGCTATGTTGACTGGAAATTTATCGAGGAAAACAAAGACTACTTTCCAAGTGTCCAAGATAATTTCCACTGCATAGATTTGGATGAGTTTGTTGGCAGAGAGTTCACTGCTTGGAATGATGAAATGATCATGCAATTCTACTCCACTGCACATTTCTATGGAGATGGTAGAATTGTATGGATGACTGAAGGTGCAAGGTATGAATCCACTGTTGAAGATTGGGCTACCATCTTAGGAGTCCCAGCTGCACAGGATGGTGATTTGGATGTCTACTCAGAATCCAAGGAGAGCCACAATGCTATGGCAAATATGTACAAGGAGATCCGTGCTGCAAATGTGAAGACTCACAAGCTAGGATCCATCTATTTCCTTCAGGCTGGCCTTCGCACCATGAACACCATTCTGAGGCATACATTGATGCCCAAGTCAGGAGATGAAAAGATGATCCGAGGCTACTCCATCAATATGCTGATCCACCTTGACAGACACACCAGGATCAGAGTCATGGATTTGATTGTTGAGACAATCAAGAGGGTTGCTGCTGATCAGAAGCGCTCTTGCTGTTATGCACCCTACATCCAGATGCTTATCAACTCAAAGTTGGAGAAGCACATTTTTGCTCTAGATCGTCCACATCTACCCCTACAGCCAGATCTCGAGGACAATGTTGTGGTGATGAACCCAGATCATCCCACTTCAGCTGCTGCTCAAGCAGAGGCAGAGGCAGCTAGAGCCGCTAGTGCTCAAGTCCCTAGATCCAGAAATGAGCAAATAGATCTTCTGATTTCATCAGTCCAGGACATGAAGAAGGATATCAAGGAGATACTGGAGAATCAGAACAGTCTTGTGAGAATATTTGAGAACAGAATCAAGACACTAAATGATAAGGTGGATGGACCGACGAAGACAGTGAATGAGCTCAAGAAGGAAGTTGACTCAGTGCCTCTTCCTCATTCTTCTGATTCTGATGATGATGATGATGATGATGGATCACCTCTCAGGACAGGCACACAGTTTCCCACTCAGGCCAGATCAGCCACTGTGCCAGCTCCAGACTTAAGGCCCTCTTCATCAGCTCCTGCTGCTGTCACCTCAGCTCCTGCTCCATCAGCTCCAGTTCCTCCAGCTGCTACACCAACTCCATCCACGACATCTGCAGAGATCTTCGCCGACGCTGTTCTCTTGACTCCTTCATCAACAACCGGAGGAGATCAGCCCAAGAACGATTAGCTGTATGCCTTTGAACTTTTTGGTAACTTGTTGCCAAAGGGGGAGAAGTGTATATAGATCTTTAGGCTTCAAGTGAGAGAGCGTTTTGATGTCTTTGCTGCTGCTTTTCAAAAACAATTTCGTCTTTTGGTTGCTTGTGATACATGGTTCTTTGTGTTTGATCACGTGTGTTATGCAACTATTTCCTATCATCTTAATGCTCATGAGATGATCATTATCTTTGCTTGATTGTGTTGTGCTATGATGCTCATTCTAATTATTCTCGCACACCACCAAGTTGTATGTGACATGGAAGAAGTGCCCCATGTACCTAATCGATTGTGCATTTGCATTCAAACGCAAATTCAAAATAATGCACAAATTTAGGGGGAGCTCTTGCTTATCACATACTTCTCATAGCGACGATTATATTCATTGATTATATCATATGTCGAAGCTATGATCTATATGTTGTCATCAATTACCAAAAAGGGGGAGATTGAAAGCACATTTGCTCCCTTGGTGGTTTTGGTAATTAATAACAACATATAAGTCATTGAACTAATGCCTCTACCAAGTATGTTTCAGGAAATGTTCAATGATAGGGATGGCAAAAGGATTGAGGAGATTGTGGAGATACCCCAAGATGCAAAGGAAATAGGTTGGCCAAGCTTCAAGGAAGAGGACTCTACATTTTATATTTGTGAGAAATCACCTTGAGTCCATAGGAAAGCCAATACTATTAAAAGGGGGTAAGGTTTTGTTGGTGAACAATAAGCTCATACGTGCACAAGTGACATTCGCCAAAAACACCCACAAGCTCTCCCACCAAAGTCTGTCCAAAGCCTAACACTCAAAATCGGTGCAACCAACTTTCCTATCCCGGTACCACCGATTCCAAACCCTAGACAGACTCAGCCAAACCCTAGCCACTTCGGTGCAACCGATTCCATACCGGTGCCACCGAGTTTAGGTTGCCAACTTTCTGTTACGCAAATTCACGTTTTCGGTCCCACCGAGAATGTTGGATCAGCGTCACCGAGATTGGAAATCTGACCGTTGGTCACCTTATCGGTGCAACCGAGATTCCTATATCGGTCTCACCGAGATTCAAAAGTTGCCACCTTTTGGTCACTTCGGTACCACCGAGATTCACACATCGGTGTCACCGAGTTGGTCATTTTGTGTGTAACGGTTGGATTTTTGGGGATGCCTATATATACCCCTTCACCACCAACCACTCGACAAGAGAGCACTCAGAACTATTCCATACTTGCCCATCCAGTTTTCTGAGAGAGAACCACCTAGTCTTGTGTTGAGGTCAAGATCTTCCACTCCAATCATATGGATCTTGATTTCTAGCCTCCCCAAGTTACTTTCCACCAATCCCATCTCTTCTACCTAGCCAAATCTGTGAGAGAGTGATTGTGTGTTGAGGAGTCTATCATCTTGAAGCACAAGAGCAAGGAGTTCATCGTCATTACCGAGCCTATTACCTTTTGGAGGGTGGTGCCTCCTAGATTAGTTAGGTGTCGCTTGGGAGCCTCCTACTGCGTGTTGTGGAGTGAACCAAGAAGTTTGTACGAGCAAGGAGATCGCATACTTCGTGAAGATCTACCCATAGTGAGGCTAGTCCTTCGTGGACGGAAGCCGTTATGGAATAGTCAAGGTTGCTACTTCGTGGACCCTTATGGGTGGAGCCCTCCGTGGACTCTCGCGACCGTTACCCTCCGTGGGTTGAAGACTCCATAAACGTGGATGTACGATAGCGCCACCTATCGGAACCACGGGAAAAATCCATGCGTCTACAACTGCGTTTGATCCTTCTACCCTATCCCTTCTATACATGCTTGTTGTTATTTTCCGCTGCCATATACTCTTAGACTTGCATGTGTAGGGTGTACTTGACTTGCCATGAAATCATAAAAACTGTCAACCCTAAAACTTGGCATAGGCAAAAAAATTATTTGGTCAAGTAGTCTAATCACCCCCCCTCTAGACATACTTTCGGTCCTACAGCGAGTCACCGCCAAGCGCAACACCAACAAGCACCCCATGGTGTTCAAGCCCGGTGATCTTGTGTGGTTACACCTCCGCAAGGACCGTTTCCCCACCGAGCGCAACTCCAAGCTTCTTCGTCGCGCCGATGGACCATTCAAGGTAGTGGAGCGCTACAACAACAACGCCTACAAGATCGACATTCCACGCGACAAGTACAACGTGAGTGACACGTTCAACGTCACGGACCTATCTCCGTTCCATGGTGATGAAGATCTTGATCCGAGGACGGATCTCTCACAAGGGGGGGGGAGATGATGCGGAGCATCCCATGTACATCCCCATGGAACCATCATCAACACCTCAAGCTCCGAGTGGTCCCATGACGAGAGCCCGCGCACGTGCCTTAGAATCCGAGGTGACATCTCTCCTTTGTGAATTCCCATGTGATACTCTTGGAACATGGATCCTACCTCAAGAAGAGACCCTTTGTGTGCTCAGGTACCAAGAGGAGGGAAGGAAGCAAGAGGAACGCCAAGAACAAGGAGAGGGAATTGCAACAGCCCAGGAATGGAGGTACAACCGGTCCACCACCGGTCAACAACCGGTCCACCGGTACAACCGGTCCACTACCGCCCAACCACCGCTCCAACCGCGGACAAGTTTCTGTTTTGAAGCGGTTCAAGCCCGGTACTACCCCGGTTGTTCCGCTAATTGCCTCAATACCGGTACAACCAGTCCCAGCTCCGGTACAACCGCCCCCCTACTGTGCGAGACCGACTGAGTTACGGCTCATGTACCCCCCACTTATCCCCTAGACTATATATTCCCTTCTTCTACCTCCGTGTTAGGGTTAGCTTGTGTTTAGCAAATACTTTTTGTTGAGCCTAGCTCCATTACTTCCTTCCCTTGTGGAGTTGCCTCCACCGGAGAAGATCCAAGTGATGCCAAGGCCCCTCTAGAGGGAAGATCTCCACGAGATTCAAGGCCTCCTCCCCGGAGTGAGGAAGAACTACCGGTTACTTGTATCCGTCCGTTGTTTGTGGATCTATTGACCTCGTGTGTTTTCTTGTGGATGTGTGATCGGAGTTTGTCCATGAGTTTGTGTTTTCTCTCGTGATTTCTCCCTTTTCCCCCTCCAAGTGTGAAAAGATCGACGCACACGGGCGTGCCCCGTATCAGAACCGCCCCCCTGTACCAAGAACAGAGTCTGATTGAATTAAAACACAGTTACAATCCCAAATAAGATGAGGGAAGGCTAGTTTTAGATGGTTGAGAACCTCCCATGGACGAGCAAGGCCACAACTGCAGCATTGAGACGTGGAGGAGGGGGCAGTGTGCGCTGCCACAGCGTTGATCCACTGTCGCCGGCTAAGGGCAATATGGGGCGTCATTCGCCACCACTGCAGCTGCCGCAAGATCCCAACTTATGCGTGTGGAGATGTGTCCCAAAGGCCATCGACCCATGCCGCACCCTCGCCATTCCCAACAGAACCCGGAACCCTAGCGCGGGTTCCATCGCCGAACCTTGGCGGAGGAATCGCCGACTTGTTGTCGCCGCCGCCAACAGTTTAGGGATGGGCGCCGCTTTTGGTTGTGTCGTAACCCGGTAAGCAGGTGTGTCCCGGTGGGTGCGGCTGCCCGAAGTCAGATTGTGGGATGGGAGCATCCCGTCGAAGGGGGAGGGGCAACGCCGCTTGGCCCACAGATCTGGGAGGGACGCCGCCGCTTGAGGTCGCATCCGGCCGCCAGCGTTTTCCGGAGGGATGGTCCGCGGAAATGGGAGATCGAGGAGGGGGAGGCGCTGCAAGCCCAATTGTCTCTGCGCGGGAGGACTGCGGCGAGCATGGGAAGCGGACAAACCGAGGTCGCCGTCGTCATCCGCGTGGGAGAGGGAGGGGCGCGAGCTAGGAGAGAGGCCGTGTTTTTTTTTTGAGACAAAGGAGAGAGGTCGTGGGTGGGTGAGGAGAGACATCATATCATTTCTTAGATGAGATGGGCTTCTTGCTCGTGAGGCCGGATTACCCGGAGGCCCAATCAACCAGGGAACTTCGATTTTTCCACGGGAGTAGCGTCTCTATAGGACAGCCGGCCCACTTGATGAAAAACGAGGGAGACAGCGCGCTAACGGTGATCAGACGGCCAGAAATGGCTCAATCGTGAAAATGAACGGCCGTCGTTGTTGATGGTCTGAGAGGGCTGGGATTAGGTGCAGTTTTACTGTCCTAAATAAATGGACAGGAATGGCGCAATTGCAGACAAGACTTTGGGAAAATGATCAAATATTCATTAGCAGGGGTACACTGAAATCATGTGAAAATTAAATTGGCCCCGTTTCGCACATTTATCTTTAGATCACTTGGATAACAAGTCAGATGATTGGTGGGCTTACCTGCAGAAGAATTTCTCAACCCATCCAATAAAGTTATGATGGTTTAAGTAAGTCATTTAATCAGTCCCTCTATTCTTTACTGGTATGAGCATCAGAGTACTATTGTAAGTCCGGGGCAATCATAATTCTGCTCTGATGTGTAGCTTCTGAGCAGTACTATATAACTCTGTAAAACATGGCATATATTTGTATCTCACCCGCCACTTTCCACTCTACATTTTACATATTGACACAATCTTTCTTCTACCATCAAGTTGTCCTACTATATTACAGAACTACACATCATGCTAGAAAAAGGAGATTAAAGATTTCCCGATGTGTGATAAATTAGCAGTGAAAATAGTTAGGAATGAGATGTGTCAAGAAATGGATTCCCATTCCCCTGCTCCACTAGAAGACATGGGATACAAGTAGATCGACTAGAACCTTTCCAGGCCGTGGGTTCCCCGGTCTTCTTCTCATCACTTTGGTGGCGGAAAGATTGAGAAAACATTCTACATGTTGGGTTTAGAAAGCTTTAGGCTTTGTATTTCTTCTGACAGTCTCATGTTGGGTGGTGGTGATGGTACTTCGGGGAATAACAATTCCCAGATAAGACGAGGGTGCTGTCAGGGAGCCGGTAGGCATGTTTTCTTGTCGACGTAGCCGACGTGGTGGCAAGATGCGTGTCTTTCCGCACAAGGCCGGCAACGCGGCAGAAAAAGTGCATGCTGCGGCACTACTATCCTCCTTGCTAGGGGCCCATGGTTGTGTGCGCTCCAACTCAGTGGGAGAGCCTTGCTGGATGTACAGAAGTACAGCGGCATAGTAAACAATGGAAAACAACTTAAAATGTATTCCCTAGTAGTATGATAATTTATAGAAATCTGTCAAATTCAGGTTAGTTTCTCACATCTGTGATTCGAACGGTTGTATCTAGATAATAATTCAGTAGTTATATGGAGCATAGTTCAAGTCTTCGAGTGTTCGCACAATTGGATTAAGTGCACTAGGATTTTATAAACCCAACCAATTAATTTCCAGATGTTGACATTTTTTACTTACCAGCGCCAGAGCCATTCCATGGTATCTTCGACAGATCAGTGACGTGAAGCATAGATTAGAGATGTCACGTTTAATCTGCATAAAAAATATAAGCAGTACTGTGATGTTGGACGTATCTTACGGATGGCACATATCTTCATTTCGTCAATTCAGACTAGCCCTTGGCTGTTTCATCGATTTGTTTTTTTTTCGAAAAGGGGAGAGACCCCGGCCTCTGAGACCAAAATCAACCGGCGGAACAAAAGGGCTAAGTAGACATAAAGCAAACTAAGCATCCTGTAGTCGACTAATATGCCGCCATCCAGCCCGGGACAAGATATCCTGAGCAACCGTCAGGAGATGGGTGCATCCAGAAACCATAACATCCCTCTGCACCTGAGGATAAAGGAGTGCCCATAGCTGTACCCAATGAACTACCATATGGATAACCTGCAAGATATTAAAAGTTTTTTGTTTGTTAAACACTAGATTATTTCTGCATCTCCATATTGACCAAAATAAGGCCGAAACACCTATGCGAATTCGATCCTTAGAATTTTTGTCAACTCCATTCAACCAATTGCCAAACATATTAGTAATATTCGTTGGAGGAGGGAGATCATAAGAGAAATAAACGATGCGCCATAAAATCTTAGCAAAAGGGCATTGAATGAAAAGATGCTCTACCGTCTCCTGTTCCCCACAAAAGACACATTTTGTACAGCCTTTCCACTTCCTCTTTACTAGATTATCCTTGGTCAGAAGGACTTTGTTGCTTAAGAAGCACATAAAAATCTTTATCTTCAAAGGGATTTTAAGTTTCCAAAGATACTTTCTCAAATAAGGTGTGTGACCATTCATTAGGTCTTCATACATTGATTTGACCGTGAAAATATCCGAGGTAGTGAGATTCCAGACAAACTTATCTTGTTCACTATCAAGAGAGATTGTCATTAAGCGCGTACAAAGATTCAACCAAGCCGTCCATTTATCCCCATTTAGTAACCGTCTGAAAACAATATTCAGGGGCGGTTGAGACAACACACTTGCAACAGTAACATTCTTATGCTGCACAATGTTATAGAGGGCCGGATACTGCCGCGCTAGACTAGTGTCACCCAACCAAACGTCTTCCCAGAACCTAACACTAGTACCATCTCCCACTTGAAAATGGCCCATAGCAAAGAACTCATCTTTCACATTCATGAGTCCCTTCCAGAAAGGAGAGTCTGTTGGTTTTACATGAACCTCAGATAAAGTTTTTTGGCTTAGGTATTTATTTTGAAGGAGTTCTTGCCATACACCGTCCTCATTAATAAGTTTGAATAACCATTTACTCAATAAACATTTGTTTTTTATTTCCAAAACTTCTATTCCAAGGCCTCCTTGATCTTTAGGACGGCAAATAATATTCCACTTGGTTAATCTGTATTTTCTTTTTTCTTCATCACTTTGCCAGAAAAAACGAGATCTATAATAGTCTAGCCGTTTTAAAACACCCTTTGGTATTTGTAAAAAGGATAGCATAAACATGGGCAAGCTAGTTAACACAGAATTTATAAGGACCAGTCTATCACCATATGACAACATTTTGCCCTTCCAGCAGCCCAATTTGCCTTCAAGGCAGGTTTCAACTGGGTACCAATCTGAGTTTCTAAGCTTTCTATAATGAATGGGTATCCCAAGATACCGGAAAGGAAGTGAACCAGCCTCACAGCCAAAAATGTGTTTGTATTGCTGTTCATCCTCCTTTGCCTTTCCAAAACAGAAGATCTCGCTCTTATGAAAATTAATTTTCAAACCCGAGAGTTGTTCGAAAATGCATAGGATTAGTTTCATATTAAGTGCCTTCTGAAAGTCATGTTCCAGAAATAAAATGGTGTCATCAGCATATTGTAATATTGATAAGCCTCCCTCAACCAAATGAGGTATGAGCCCACCAACTTGACCATCCTGTTTTGCACGCTCAATAAGAATAGCAAGCATGTCGACTACAATATTGAAAAGCATCGGCGACAGGGGGTCGCCTTGTCTCAAACCTTTTAGTGTCTGAAAAAAACGTCCAATATCCTCATTAACTTTGACCCCTACACTCCCATCTTGCACAAAATCTTTTATAAAGCGGCACCACTCAGGTGCAAAACCCTTCATACGCAAAGTTTGCTGGAGAAACGATCATTTGACCTTGTCGTATGCCTTTTCAAAATCGATTTTAAATAAAACGCCGTCCATTTTTTTAGACTGAAGCTCATGAATAGTCTCGTGTAGAATGACTACCCCTTCAAGAATATTTCGCCCAGGCATGAATGCCGACTGGGTGGGCTTAATCACATTCGGAGCAAAACCCGTTATGCGATTAGTTCCAACCTTGGTGAATATCTTGAAGCTAACATTTAACAGACAGATCGGTCTGTACTGTTGGATTTGAACTGCGTTTTCCTTCTTAGGCAGGAGGGTGATAATACCGAAATTTAATTTGAAGAGGGGCAACTCTCCCTTATGTAATTGATCAAACAATGCCATGAGGTCGCCCTTTAGAATTTCCCAGAACTTCTGGTAAAATTCAGCAGGGAAACCATCCGGGCCTGGTGCCTTATTATGTTCCATCTGTGAAATAGCTTCATGCACCTCCTTCTCAGTAAAAGGAGCTGTGAGGATACTGTTTTCCACATCAGATCGCTGAGGTATATCATGATTTACCTCTTCCATCATTGAAACATTAGATGGCGCAGGCTTCCCGAAAAGCTTTTTATAAAATTCGGTGATATACACCCGTAGATTTACCTCTCCAGTTATAGTTCCTTCTTCTTGTTCTAATTGGAAGATTTTCTTTTTCCTCTTCTTTCCATTAGCAATTAAATGAAAGTATTTGGTGTTATTTCCCCCTTCCTGAATATATTTAACTTTTGCTCGTTGTGCCCATTTAGTCTCTTCATCCCTTCGTAACTTAGAAATCTGCTCATTAGCATTTTTTAAAACAGCTCTCTCAGCTTCACTTAAGGGATTAGTCTCAGCTTTAATATCTAACTCATCAATGATTAACAATAGTCTTTCTTTTTCTTTCTTATATTTTCCACTCATGTTTTTTGCCCAACCTTTCAAAAAACGACACAGATGGCGAATTTTATTTTGCCATCGCTCCATAGGATTCCTACCTTCCGTTACCTTAGCCCATTCAGCCGCGACCATCTCATAGAAACCTTCTTGTCTAAGCCAAAAAAGTTCAAAGGAAAATCGTGGCTGAGTTCCATTATGGGCTTTGATCCCGGAATCAATTAAGAGAGGGGTGTGGTCTGACCCAGCCCCGGTGCGAGAAAGAGCTCGTACAGTAACGAGTGGGAACTTTTGTTCCCAGTCCACACTTGCAAGAATTCTATCCAACTTCTCGAAGGTTGGGTTGTCTGTTCTATTTGCCCAAGTAAATTGTCTGCCTGAGAGAGCAATCTCTCTCAAATTTAGCTCTTGAATGATAGCATTGAAAACAAAAGGCTAGTGCGCATTAAAATTTTCTTTGTTCTTTTCATTTTGATTTCTCATAATATTTCATCGACTTGTGAACTGATATTTACTTTATTGGACCATCTTCATTCACATGTGGTGTGGCATTAAATAACAAGTCGGCAGCGTTTCATCCATCATATTCTTCACTTGCCCTTCTTTTTATATATTTGTTTTCCTTTACCATCTCATCTCATCTCACTCACAAGCATAGTTTTAAATAGCCCGCTATAGCCCCGCTATAGCCTTTTCAGCAAAGTGCCGCTAAATGGTTTCATGTACAAATGACCCGCTATAGCCTGCTATAGCCCGCTATAGCAGCTTATTTGGAGGCCCGCCGCCATTTGCCATAGCCCGCTATTTAAAACATTGCTCACAAGTAGACACCTATAGTTAACAGGATCCCTCCCTTGCTCTGCCATGTCATCCTGCTCGTCAACTGCTCATTCAACTACACACATAGATGTATTTAGAAATGTGAGGTGTCAAGAATACTTCCAGCCCAACGAAGTAGGATTTTGCTTCGCTGCGGCGACTCGAATTCAGGGCAAGGGTACTTTTTAGTGTCCGTCAGGCACTGCATGGAAGAGCACTCTGACTCGTCGATCCAATATTTTCTAAACCTCCAAGCCACTCTAACTACTTAGCTGACGGATGACGCATGGGTCTCGGTATAGCTAGCAAGGTCGCAACCACTTTCGTAAATGAAATAGTTGGGAGGCGTATATTCACTTGTATAGAACCGCTTTGGTACTTGGCCTGCATAAGTATACCGTGTTGAACAATAAAATATTGTAAGGTAGTAGATTATGTTTCGAAAGTGCTGAACTGAGCTCGAGCACAGGTGCGCCCGATATCTAATGCGTTCGTTCGCTCCGAGATGGCCAACCGCTAGCGTACAAGCCCACGTATTTTTATTTCCCTTCTGTTGGTACTTGGCGCCTCTGGCCCACATCATGGCACTATGCAACCCGACGCCGTTTCCCTCAATTAGCCCGGCCCAGACGTACATTCACGACGTGAGCCGTCTTCTGCAAGATTCTGTTCCAACGGCCTCTGTTCACACGTCATCATTAATTGCAGCTCATGCGATCAGTCAAGGTCTGATTCAGATCTTACATCCTGCTATCAGTAAAAAAAAACGTTTGAATCGTTGCCGCAAACTAACGCTTGTTATCCGATGACACGAAAGCAAGACAACTCAAAACCTGCAAGGCTGCAACTACCAGAATCACCCGTAAGTGAACTCAGATCGGAGCCTCCGCCTGCATCTTGATTCACAGAAGATTCAGACGCTCACTCAAGATGATATTGCCTACGCACTCACCTCAGATCAAGCATCACGATCGCTGAATTTGGCCACACCTCTAGTGATGGCAGAGGAGGCACCGGACAATACTGATGGAGCGATTTCTCAAATGGAGCTACAGCGGTGTGGATGTCTAAACCTTTCACGTCTCCCCCGGCCGCTGAACGTGGAACTGTACTTGATGTTTTCCCACGCAGTTCAAAATTGGAATCTATGCAAATGACCAAACCACATATAAACAGACTACGGACGACACATGTACCGAAGCAAAGCATTCGTTGCAGCAAACAATAATTTTCCTAAGCAATCTGTCATATGTGTATCCATTTTTTAACTGAACTCTCAACTTCTTCCGTAAAGGTAACTCAAGAATTTTGAGCTCATTTTCAAATATGCATCAAGCGAGATCTGTTTCAGACGACAACACCACACTCTTTACCAGTACCTCAACGATACACATAGTACAGCTCCATCTAAATCCCACATAGGATAGTTATCATACCAGCTAGCAGTACCACACAGGTAAAAGCAATCACACATAAGAAGGTTTACTGAGCAAGTCAGTACACAATCAGTGCATACATCACAGGAAAACAGTTGTCCAACTCTATCCTCTTACCAGCGACCTCAATCAGACTTCTGGTTGTCTTAATTCGGGAGCTTCAGTGCAGTTGTTTCGACGGTATCTGCACTATTTGTCGGAAGCATGGCCACAAGAAAATAAGGCCAAACTGCTCCAACGTTGCCGTGTGTGTCAGCGGCCGACCCTGCAGTGACAAGGTTAGCACGGTTAGCCAACCATAAGAACATACATCAGTAGACACAGGTCAACAGAGCTTGTCTATCCATATGGAACATTATCATTTATCAAGCTTGTACCCAACGTCAAAACTATGACATTTTCACCAAGATTCTCTGCAAAACAATGGAAAACCTTCTCCAAGGCACTTCTGTGGTTGGGACATGGTGTTCGCCCCGGTGCGGCAGCTCCCACTCTAACCCCTGCACCCAGCACACATAACCTGCTGTCACTACAGTGTCCCACAACTTTATGCACACAAAAGAAAATTCAGATGTTGTTATCCTTAGACCTCTTCCCAGTCAATTTATCTTTTTTTATCCCCGCAAGTTTACTGCTGAACACCCACAGCCTTGCATATTAGCAATTTGCAACCAAAACAACAAGTTTAGCACTTACTTAGTTCCATTTCTCACTCTGCGTTTTGGACTTTCAGTTTCAGAAACATAATATGCCCCCCGATCACACAAAGTACTCAACTGACGGTCAGCACCATAATTGCCGAAAAACTCTTTTCATTTTATTTTATTTTCCAGTTTTGCAATTGTCCGGGTGAAATTTGTCTATATTGCAATAAAAAACATAAGTTGGAAATTTCTGTTTTTCTAAGTTCGTACTTTTCAGCAGAGAAACTTCCAGCCCCGATGATATTCTATCTAATACATTTCTCTTCTAAATGCTCATGTTGCAATTTTTCTAGATTGCAAAACTACACCCTCCGTCCTATAATATAAGATCTTTCATATTGGATGTATAAGGTCTTATATTATGGTGATGTCAAAAAAAAGATCTTATATTATGGGACGGAGTGAGTAGTTTGTATTTTTCAGTTTTCCAGTATTCTACTGTCACTCCCGGCTGCTATTTCTACCAACGCTATTTTCTCTGCTAACTAGAATCAACGCTATACACACTTCACTCCCTTTCACAAGAAGCCCTCCTAATTGCTAGGTTGGATATCTACATTCCCAACATACCTGCGTGACCACCCTAAAGCTGTTGGATCCAGCTTCCCTACCGACTGTGGTGTAGCCTGCAGCGAATCCTCCCTCTGCTCCGCTACCGCTGCTTCCTCTGCCCAAATCAGCCCATTGAACCTCTCCGCCGGGGCCTGATTCTGCCCCATCCCCGCGGGCGGCGCAGCCAAAGGATAATGTAGGGGCTCCATAGGATGTTACTATCATTAACCTCCTCGATCAGCATAGCTCTGCAAGGAAGCAGTTCAAACTTCAGATCGGCATCATGATCATGGAATCTACAAGGAACCAAAAAAGGAGGTGAGGTGGGTGGTGGGAGCGCTGGGGCTGTTTGTATCCTCTGATCGGCTGCATCAGAAACTAATTATATGAAAGACCCTAAACCCTAAACTAGGATAATCGCATATTTCCTCTACTAGTTATATGAAAGATCATATCAAAGCCCATAAGCAACTCCAATGGTAGATACACAAATCAGGCACTTATTGACTTCTGATACATCAACCTTATGTGCTTTCAATTCTGCAATATTCAGATGTTCACCTGGCGCACTCCTAACATGAAACTTACCTGAACTATTTACCACATGAAATTAACCACTAGTTTATATGAAGAAGATACAACATAGTAAATTACTAATTTTTCTTTTAGCTCACCATCAATGTCTGCTTGCTATATTAAGCATTCATGTATCTATGCACTTCCCACTAGAGTAGCCGTATTTTCTATCTCTATACCAGGAAATAAACATCGTACATCAATCTAGCATATAAGATAGCTGGTTCACAAAACAATAAATCAAAAAGGCACACCTCGGATAACAGGGGTTCTGTGTATGTGATCGGCATGCACGTCGCCACATCGATGAAAAGATGCCGCACTCCTGAAGATCGCATTACAATTTTGTAAGCAACTCGCGTGAAAGACTGGCGAAACGCGTACGATTTTGCAGGTGAATTTTGCAATGTTGTAAGCAACTCCTGAAGATCGCTTTTTATGCATCCATCAAGTACCCACTGTATTATGGAATACCAAAATTTGGCCAGTAAAACTCTATCCTCAATGGGACTGCTCCTACCTCTAGCCTGGATGAATTTTATCCACTATGCACCTATACGAGAACAGTGACCTGAATACCAAAATCACAGCCGGAAGTACGTTCATAACTACGAGTCCATCCAGTAACCTGCGGGTTCATCATGCCGGTGGAGAGCTTGGACGCTTAGTCAGATCCAATTCGAGGGATTTTCTAGGTTCACTAATCAAGCCTTTTGGGGTGAAAGTCCCCTTTTTGCCACCACCACAGTTTGGGTCGCACAGATTTGTCCGTCCATGCTCAGCTCTGGGGCCGGCGCGTGCTGCAGCTCGCCCGACGCAGCGGCGATGACAGGGTAATGCAGCGGCGGCATCGGCACATCGCTATCATTGACCTCCTCAAGCACCGTGAATCTGCTCCGGCAGATGCGGAAACGTAAAGTCAATCACAGAGAAGTAATTCATCACAAAATCTGTACAGCAGAAAAGAGGATCCGTATGTTACCAGGAATTCCATCTCCTCGTGGGCGACGGCCCTTCCGACGGTGGCTGAGATCCCAGGAGATCCGACCTCGCTGATGGCATGATATAGTGGCTACAGGAAGCAGAGCACTCCCACCCCTCCACCTCGTAGTTACTACCTCTAGGGTCTAGGCCAACCACTGCCGGAAACTGTTTTTCCTGTTCCACGGATCACAACGTCGACGAACGTCCTGGGCCACGGCTCGCCTCCCGCAGGCTGACGGCGGCCGGTTCTCTGTTCTTTCTTCGCCGACAGTCAGAGGTCCCCACGCCCGTATTTCCCGATTTACATCATTAACTAGCACCCCGTATCCCACCCACGACCCCATCCCAAGACGCCGTTCAACCGTGTCGATAAAGAGCTCATATGTCGCGTGCAGAAACTCCGTGTCCATTATGTTTCTAGTTTTGATATTTATCTCTCTATCTCAATCTCCCTGTAATCTCTCTCGGGTTAGTTTAAACACCACCAAACCTTGTAACACAAGTTATGATCAATATATAACCTGCGGGTTGTCATGTATGACAGTTGAGATGCTTCATCAATCGTAACATGGTATACAGAACAGGACTCTTCCGATTCATCTAGCTCGCATCCATCTAGATCCCAAGCTCGCAACCACCCACTTTCCAAGCTCCACCATTTATCTTCCGAGCTTCCACCAAACTTCCCAGAAACAACGTCGTCCTCCACCTCGGCCCTCACCACCGGCCTAAACAACAACACCTCCTAGCCCCTTACCCGTACCGACTATGTTCTTTGGCATGCTCAGGCTAGATCCCAGATCATGAGCACTGGCCTCTATGGCTACCTGGATCAAACAAACGCCGAACCCCCCAAATGTAATCTTTCATTTAGTTGATCCATTCAGTTCCCGCATGTAATGTGCAGCTTTCATTCATTTGAGATAGGATTTCCACCTACTATGTTAAGTTCTACACTACATATATAAGCTCAAAATATCATCCTCTCCCCACCTGGATACACCTCGAACCCGCTTGTCAATTGCACAACTAGCTAGCTTGGAAAGAGATGATACATGTTCTGACATAATCTCCTCACTTGAAGCTTAATATCATTTAACCTATCTGGAAATCAGAGGCCTCAGGATCATAGCTTACCCTCATGTATCGAAATATCTAGAAGTAAGAGGCCTCATCTAATGGCGTAGCCATGCTCCAGTTTATAGATCATTTTAAGAATATGCTATGTGTTTAAGGTGACTGGGTTACTCTTCCATTTAACTTTTCTTCACGGTGGCTGCTAGTTTGTCATAGTGAGAGGCATGTGTTGTACCTGGTCGCTGCCTTCATTATCCTTTTTGTTCTTTGCCCATGATCCACTTTTGTGATTTGTTTTTTCTTTGCCTGACCAAACCACTTGAGCGCTGCACTTTGATGTTGATATCATCAGTTTCGTGGCCCTTCATATTTTGTTTCGTGTTAGAAGTTATGGTCCGACAACAGTGGCGGAGCTTGGGCTGAATTCTAGGGGGGGCAATGGGCTGGGGGGGCAAACAATACGTGTTCTAGACTGATTTTCCTTGACATATGGGCTAAATACTAAGGGGTATTTCAGAAAAAATTCATGGGCTGGGGGGGCAGCTGCCCAGGTTGGCCCCTGAGAAGCTCCGCCACTGTCCGACAAGCTTGTCTCCCAATCTCAAAGCAGAATGTGTAAATCACCTAATTTTGGGCCATGTAGCGTAGAATAGTTAGGACTGTCTCAATTGTATTTGAGCAAATCACATAATAAGGTAAATGGGAGTAGAGCAGATTTTTGTTTTGGATAACAACGTCTAGTTCGAGATACTCAAGTATTCCCTCCGTTCGGTGAAAACTGTACGTTTGGCTTTAGAATTTATCCACTGAAGAGTGTACTTCTATTTTCCCAGTGCACTTTAAAGTAAGAAAAAATGATTCCCTCCCATCACACGGTAATCAAGACCAATAACATTCTACACATTGTCTCCTTAATTTCTATATGCACTTAACTCATTGGGTGTTGGGTAATTAAATAGGAGAGAGATGGTGGCTTGCACTTTCCAATGCATTTTTTATTTCATTTCATAATTTGTCATAAAAAAATTATATGTACACTTTTCACCGGACGGAGGGAGTAGGGTGCATGCTACGTACAATATTCATGAGATTTCTGTCATCTGTCAGAACTCAGTGTATCAACTTTATCCCGCGATCATTGACGAGCCACAGAGACGTATGAGGCATTGAGGTTAACATCAAGTGGTGTGCCACAACTGCATCTGGAGTCCGGCCCTAATCCTACATTCACGTAGCAGCAAATCGGGGCGAGGAGGACAGGGTTATTACCCTAATCGGTGGTGGGCCGGGGAAATCGGGACCATAAACAGGCTCCGACGCCAGGGGTCGTCTGCAACAATGACGAGGTATTCGACGTGACTTGGGACCAGATGGATCGTCGAAGAGTTATTTGAGCGCAGCAGCCCGCGTGTGCCTCCTGCGACAAGGAAGCATCCGGCGTTTGGGCTTATGACAGAAAACCCACTTGTGGGTGATGATGTTTGCACCAAAGGGAATAGTATGAGGGTCTACGTGAGGTTTTCTTGTAGCGCGTCGAACTCTTCCTTCATTGCCGCAGACCATGCCAGATCTCATAGTTTAGCACGGGCACTAGATGGAAGAGGCATCGAGGCGGTAATGGCGACGTTGGTATTGGCATACAGGGCCTTCGCGTGGATGACGCCTTGGCGAGCAGGTGTGGCCATGGCGTGGACAAGCGTTCTAGAAGGACAAATCCATGGATCATGCGTCGGGGACTTGGGGCCAGCAAGGCAGTCGGCACAGGTGGCGGAGAGGCCAAGCTTGCAGTCGAGGAGGCACCGCCAGTAGTGGCGGCGGAGATTGATATGAATGGAGAGGTGGCGGCGTCCGAGCCACGAGTGTCAGTGGCAGTCGGCATCGTTGGTGTCATACAGAGGTGTCCCAACTGGAGCTGAAAACTTGCGAGTAGCCATCTGCGGCAGTAGATGCTGTTGGAGAAGCTGCCGAGGAGGCCCGGGAGGGAACCGAATGCCACGTGAAGGTCGGGGATATTGTTGTAGGGACGGTGTCTCGCCGGTGACAAGAAAACTTTAATACTGTGGACACACACAAAATTTAGATTGCGCAGTAGCTGTAGTGTACGATACTAGGAACGTCGTCACTCATCTCAACGATTTATGTGCACGGCTCAATGATGAGTTTCGATTATATCTCACAGTCCTCAGTCAGTTCCACATTATATATATCTCAAGAGAAGCACCCCTCCTCTCAGGCCTCCCTGTTCCCACCCAACATATAGTCAGGTCTAGTTAGGAACGAGAGCTGTTTTTATATGTTATTCTACCATCGATCTCCTACTTGCTGCGATAAATCATATCACGCTACCTCGACAGCTGATTCATTTGGTGCTAGCTGGGGATGGAATCCTATCTGCTGCTATTACACATCCATGCATGCTCGCGCGCACACACGCACAACTTAGATTAAGAGGAATTTGAGAGGATTGAGAGGTGCCAGAAATATTTCTACCACTGGAAGTCCTGTAGCTTTATGTCCTTTGAGGATACAGCCTACGTCAGCAGGAAATATAACTTGGTGACCGAGTGGACGGCCTAGTCTTTCATGTTTGCTGGCTGGGACTTTTTGTGTTATTATTTATGAAGATCCTATCCATCAAAGAAACTTGCAGGTTCTGGCCTTCAATAGCGAGAGCTGCAGGTGCATGATTTGTAGCATGGTGTTGGTGGGACAATATACACGAGAATGTTAATTGAAGGATTGACTGTTTACGTGGTTGTGAATATACTCAGGGAGATCATCGTTTTTATCATCGCTCATGAACTCAAAAAATTACTAACTCAGCCGTATTTGCTTGCTCGTTTTTGCTCCATATGTGCTAGTGAATAAGCCCTTTAACAAAGACGAGCTTAAGATTTTCTTTTCATTATTATTTTAGCATCTATCGTTCAGCCTAATCTGGTTGTGTCGGCAACGCCGTTATGCCATAGAGCACTATAGAGTAATCAATGCTTCTTGCATGCCGATGGACCAATCTAAACCTCAAACTCTATTCTCCATGTGACGCTCATGTATAGGAAAATAATCCTTCATTATCCTGGTGTGTATGCATGGAGGTGTGTATTAATTAGGCAGCAACAGTTCAGGCTCTTATTCTCATGTCTCAGGTTCAAGATAAAGTGATCTTTTCATCCATGACGATGATTCTTAGTTGATGCTCCACCATGAATCGACTGAGTATGCAGGCCGGTCGAGTGATTGTCAAGTTTGTACATTGTACGGAACTCTGCAGGGCTGAAAGAGAAAGCCCTGAGTCAAGTTAGGATCAGCTGTAGGAGGCAAATGCATGTTTGGTTAGATATAATTTGGTGATTTTTGGCTTATACAGTATAAAGCAAAAACCAAAAGCCATGAGTTAAGCCTAGCCAAAGTACCGAACACCATGAATCAACTTCAGTATCGGAACGTATCCGGATAATTAAATCCAAAATGTTGAGGCTTCAGTATGATCACTTGTGTAAGCATAAAGGTCTACAGTACATGGTACTACTACTAACAAGTAACAACCCAAGGTAAAATCAATTCATGTACTGGGTAGATTTCAATGATGAGCTGCATTGGTCGTCACTCGTCAGTATCTAGCCCTCCACATTTGACTCTACATTATATATTCTCAAGAAAACTTTCTCATATGATTGATTTGTCTTCTTTCTCTACTTGCCATACCATCTCATCATCCTCTACTACACGTCTGCAGCACTAGACCACTACATATCAAACAAGGAACAAGATACTAACACGCCAATGCCGCCAGACTCAAGTTCTCTTGTCACACACATACTCTCAGTTCTCAAACATTTCTATGATTACTTCACTGTGACAACAAAACAGGTCTTAAGTAGGTACCATCCACTGCAAGAGCACATTGCTTTACCAAACAATATCACCGACAAAGCTCAGGGTCACTTTGGTTTTGCCAGCTTCTTCCCGCAAAACTCGGGTTCACGTACACCATAAATGAGGGTTCTGCACAGGACCTTCGCACCAGCTTATCATCCACCGAGACGAGGCTTATACATCAGCAAGCAGCCAAACACTCGACACATAGTACTGACTCAGCATCACAGGTACCAAAAACAAACGTAGCACAAGAATGGCATACAACAAAGCACTAGGCCCCATCGACTCTACATCTATGCTTGCACACGTTTTGCCGGTACGATGTATTTGCCCTTCGCTCCATGGCCATCTGCTATGTTGAACGTCCTGAACTGCCACCTCACCATAGCCTCCTCCGCCTCCAGACAATCTTCATCACGCACAACAATAAACTGCAAAAGAAAAAAGACATAAACTAACATTGACTCATCTGCACAGACATATCATTCTAAAATTTTTGCCAACAAAATAGTACCTCGTTAAATTCATCACGTGGTATAGGCCTCCTGCAACGAACACGACGCTTGGCTACGCCCTTTTTGTACTCCGCACCAGTGGGATGCTTCACATCATCACCGCATTCACAGCATTCACCTACAATTACGGTCTAGTTTTATTAATCAATATCTAATGTACATCATCGCATTCACAGCACTACCTACAATTAGCATTCTAACGTACAAAGGAAATACTAGAGCCTGATGACTATCATAGTACAATTCATTCAGAATCTCTCACGGCATGGTCTTCTGGAGTATCCGTATATTGGCTACCATTCGAACCGAGCATGATTTTATTGGCAATATAAATCTGCACCACATGGTTACTAGGTCCAGCATAACATTTCGGGCAGAACTATTCTAGGAACACATACTGTTTCATCGATTTACTATGCTACAACACAGTTAATATTCTGGTGGATATCTGAAACAGCAAGCGAACACGCCTACTCTTATGTTTTTAGACATGCTCAAATGATTCAAAAGCATGTGTTGTGAGCAAATTCTGCTTTTTTTTATTGTATATTTACGACGCAGAGAACACATCTATTCTTCTAGTGAATTAAAAAAGTGTGAAAACAGCTACCAGTACCACTTAGTTAAAAGGCACTTGGCGATACAAAGTATGAATAGAATGCAAAAATTTAATGACTTGCATATGGATATACTGAATGGAAGAATTAAATAGCTAAAATAAAAAAGCGCAAACATATTATCATCGTCGGATGAGACCACACAAATGCAACTAAGCACGTATTCCTCAAATTCACCACCTGTTGTGCAGGTCATTTCAATGAAGAGAACATCTTTGATGGCATTAGGTCCTCTTTCTACAAGAACATTTAAATGTGAGAAAGACCTGCATTCCTGCTGAGAATCTTTTCTCGGGAAGTGAGCTTTGTAACTCACTACTTCCTTGATTTCATATGCAAGATCCTAAATCATAAGAAAGACGGTGAGGGAGAGCGGAAAACAAGAAAATGGCAAGAGAGAGCAAGGGAGATAGCAAACCTCCAAAAGATGGTCCTCATTGTGCTTGTCCAGCAAAGCTTTGACTACTTCCCCAGTGGGGTTATAGTTCATCATTGCATCCAAAGCTTCTTTTGAGTTCTTGCTTGTGCCATTACGCCAATATAGTGTATGCCAAACAAACCTGTCCTCACTGGAAAGCCCACCCAAGTACCTAGTTCAGATAAACAATGCGATATGCGAGGGTCAGGGATTTTAAAGTGCAAGCACAAAGCTTGTGATTTTAAAGAATTCTACTATGGAATTGTCAACCTGATTGGCAAAGGGCAGGGGGCTGACAAGATCCAAATGCATAGACCTATTTGCATGCTTACTGTGGCATTCAATTTTTTTACCAAGACCCTGATTCCATGTAGGGCTATGCTGGTTACAGAGAATGTAAAGTCCAAGATTCATAATGCTTTTATTAAAGGCCGTATATTTTAGATAGTGTAGTAATGCTACATTGAGACCTTACATTCTTTACATAAGAGCAAAAAACATGTTGTTTTTCTTAAAGTAGATTTTGAGAAGGCATACGGCAAAATCAATTTGGAATTTATGTTTTCAGTCCTAGAAATGAAAGGTTTCCCTAGGAAGTTTGCGTGGTGGACTAAAGCTGTTGTCTGCAATGGCATGTTGCTAATACTCTGAATGACATCATAGGTAGTTACTGTGTTACTAGGAAGGGACTCAGGCAAGGAGACACCTTCTCTCCTTTAATTTTTAACATTGCTGCCGATGTTCTGGCTACTCTTATAAAAAGAGCCCAAAATTAAGGATTCATTGAAGGCTGTACATTTGATTCATAGGATAGGAACTTTTCCATTGGGTCTAGGCTAATGTTTTTTTCCCTTTCAAACGTGAAAGATTCGATCCTAGCCTACGTAGGAATAGGAATCCATCCAACAAACCAAAGGGCTTCAAAGTAATTGTTCCTACAAAATTCCTATCGTTTATAATTCGTACAAAATTCCTGTAAACCAAAGGAGATCTCAACGGTTTGTTCTTATATCACAGCGGCAATTGTCCACGGTGATCACCAACAAGTGGCCATTAAGTCCCGACCGGCAAGACACTACTGGGGCAGGAATCTGAAGACACAGTCACATAGCTGAGAAAAAGTACAAGCTTGGATGATTGATCTTTAGATACACCGACTTTAACAAATTGATCTTTTGTCACAACACTATTCTGTCCACTTCATTAAAACTGCGACCTATCACCATCGGGTGTTCCAAGGTAATAGTGGCCTAACTATAAGTTAGGAGTGAGCTAAAGAGAAATATACTTGCATATATATAAGGTGCTAGCATAGGACATAGCATATACATATAAGCATTTTCCAACATTTAAAAATAGAAACAAAGTTGAGAGAAGATTTACTTTGAATTTACACAGATTAGTGTGATAGGAGTTTATAGCATCCTGAGCTTCTTGTAAGGTCTTAAACGGACCACCTCGATGAGGATATGTGTGGAAGAGTCCACCAGCATCAACCCTCAGAAAATACTTAATTAGCAATCCTCTTGGCATCAATGCCAAAACAGGTGCAAAGTGGTTTGGCGATGGTGGGGCCTCAATTTCTACTGCCTGCTCAGTGTCCTCACAGCTGAAAAAACAAAAGATAATAAGCTTGTGGAATATATAAAGGAGAAGATGTCTCCAAGAGATCTCATTGTAAATCTTAGTTGTACGAATTACTTTGCAATTTCTTTGATAATGGATCATAATCATTGTATCTGTAATGGTTGGGAGCGTGAATAAAACTACAGGTGTTTGTAGAAAAAAACTAGTTAACCTGAAGCCTTATCTGAAAAAAAAATTAACCTTTCTTAAAACTTAGTTACTATTAACTAAAAAAGAAGCATTCCAAAAACCAATGCAGATTTTCAGAATCAAAGACATTCGGTCATGATAGGGATCAAAAGATAACATTTTACAAAGCCTCAAGCTCTCGAACAGAATAATATAATTTGACCACTAATAGCTTCGATAAATAGATTTTTTTTTGTAATGATCTAGCGACTCTTGGACTAAAAGTGGGTGGGAACGAGAATAGGAGCTGGACAATCTTGCGAACGAGGGAAAGTATAATAACATGATGTACGCTTGAAAAGGTTTACGTAATTACGTCAGAGGTGAGCCATGTATTGACATAGTAGTATACATCTTTTGCTAACTGCAACTGGGTTGGCTCTTGGACCAACTCGAAGTGACAAGGCAGTGTGATATAGCCGGCAGTTGGCTCTATTATTAAGCATGCTCTGAGAGAGAATAAATCAAAGAATATATATATAGTTGTCTCATGGTCCTGGACAATGCAGATGGACTGGCACTCATTGAATTGGTACATGTGTAAGAGAGATTAGATTCTGCATTTATATATATATACGAACGACCAATGTAAAACATGCAGCTATCACCACTAGATGTTCCAAGCCATTAGAAACATGCAGCTATCACCAATAGAACGGCAGGAAATAGTGGTGGAGGGGAGGTGGCCCTGGACCTGTACCTTGAACTGGACGCTGCAGCTGGTGGGGGAGGGGAGGGCACGGGAAGGGGTGATGCATCCGATTCTGATGGTGGAGGAGGAGGGCGTCGGCTACGTCTGCGCGGCATGGGCGACGGCGATGGCGTCGGCTAGGGTTTTGGAGATTTCCTGCCGGCGAGACGAGGGGAAAAGAGAGAAGCTCTCGGATGAGGCGATTCGATGCCCGTGCCCAGCTGAGCCAGATATATATGCCTTCGATTCTGGAATCGGGATGCGAGAAAAGCGGTCTGACACGGCTGACTCGGAAAGACGCGCAATCGGGACCAATAGACGCGGAGGGGTCCGTCACGGAGACGTGTCTGGTGTCTGGTCCGTGGACCAGATCGTTGGACGTTTTCCCGTGCCGTGGACCAGGTACGAGGAACAGGACGGTCGGGCAAATGCTGAGCCGTCTATGCAGGAGAGATTGCATATGTTGGCGCCGAATGTGTTGATAAAGTCAACAACACTGCAAACTCTGGGAGTGCCAATGCTCTCCATGGCCTAACAGCTCCAGAGATATCTCCATCAAGTGCATACATATATATCCAACAATATAGAGATATCTCCATCAAGTGCATACATATATATCCAACAAATTCGGAGCCAAAAGCAAGTTTACGTGTTAAATAGGTAAATATAAGCTCCATGAGCTCCACCGCTATAAACATAGCATGTAAGACCATCAAGTTCGCATCCATGAGCTCCATCGTTCATATTTTATTAAAGCATCTGCAAAATAATCATGAGAGATATTTCTTCGGTTATATAAAAAGAATAACAAAATAAGACAACAATAGAAAAGAAGTAATGTTTATCCCAATGTATACTAACCCTGCACAACATATCATCAACACCAAAATAACGACGAACTGGACGAAGATTATCAGGTTCTTCATGCCACCAAACCAAGTTTGACATACACCCTTGCCTACTCCATCATCGCGCTTCGCTCTGGACCGGAGCTTGGAGCAATGATACTCAAATGAATCATACATTTCAGGACGCCTCGCTCTGAGCACGAACTGGGAGTAATGATCCTTTGCCTGCTGCCTAGTTGGAAACCATTTATAGTCGGTATTGTTGTAACCGTTCACCTATTCACGACATTCCTCCCACGAATCGTACACTCCAGGAGAGCTCCCTCTACACACCGCATACCACCTCATCTACCAATAGAAGAATATGATTTGAACAAGCATAACAGGAGAAGCAACACACATTTAGAAGAGCACAAGCAAAACATAGCCAACGTAAGCATTAATGACTCATATACCCAAAAGCAACATCACAAGTTCTACTCTGAGGCTACATCAGCAAGTACATTCACTACACTTCTCTTAAAGTGGGGTGGGGCCGCTGACAGGGTGGAGGAGGGTGTGCGTCGGTCGGTGGAGGAGTCCGAGATGTAGTCGGTGAAACAAGTGATCGTGGAGTCAGAGCACATGGGGTCGGTGGGGTGAGGCCGCCGACGGGGTGGAGGAGGGCGCCAGCCGGTGGGAGATGGGGGGCATCGATGGGGGAGGGCGCCGGTCGGTGGAGGAGTCCATGATGTAGTCGGTGAAACCAGTGATCCTGGAGTAAGAGCACGTGGGGCCATCCCCCACAGTGGAGGACCAAGTGTCATCGGGAATGATGGTCGGTGGACTCAATGGTGGGGCCTTGCTCTACTTACATGGTGGGGCCTTGCTCTATTTACACAGTGGGGCCTTGCTCTCATTACGCGGTGGGCCCTTGCTCTCCTTAGCTGGCGGATTCTTCTTGGCCAAATCCTCAAAAAACTTTATTAGTATCAGCTGCGGGTTCTCCTCAATGAGGGCTGCCAAGCGGTCATCGGCACACTTCTCCTTGACTGCGGAGTTGACCCTAATGGAAGCTGCATCGTCGGAGGAAGCCATAGCCACGAAAACAATCGGTGTTAACACCTTCCATTCATCCAACATGTAGCATTCACCTAACATATAGCAAACATCTAACCATCTAGCATTCATCCAACATGTAGCATTCATCTAACATCTAGCATTCATCCAGCATATAGGATTCATCTAACATCTAGCAAACATCTAACCATCTAGCATTCATCTAACATATATCTAGCATTCATCCATATAACATTCATCCAAGCTCACCAAAAAAATGAAGACGTCGTCCGGAGGGGGGTGGGGGCGCCGGTGGAGGAGGGTGCCGGTGGGAAGGGGAGGGCGCCGACGGGTAGGGGAGGGCGCCGAAGTGGAGGGGAGGGCGTCGGAGTGTAGGGAACAAGGGCGTTGGCGGGTAGGGGAGGGCGCCGAAGTGGTGGGGAGGGCGCCGATGGTAGGGGAGTTCACCGGAGTGGAGGGGATGGGGCCGGCCGGCGGTGGGGAGGCCGGTCGGGGAGGGGGGCGCCGGTGGATGCGGGGTAAGACTGTCGGTGGTGGGGAGGAAAAATAAGAAAAGACCAACGGGGAAGAAACTAAAGTGTCCCGCAGATCTTGCCCGAGAGCTTGTCGGTGCGGCTCTCGGTAATGGTCAAAACCTAGATCTAGGATTAACCTTGTGCCGAGGGTTGCTCTCGATAAAGATTGAACCATCGATCTAGGGTTAACCTTGTGTCGAGGGTTGCTCTACGTAAAGATCAAACCCTAGATCTAGGGTTAACCCTGTGCCGAGGGTGGCTCTCAGTAAAGATCCCCATAACTGTAGGATTAACCCTGTGCCGAGGGTTGCTCTCGGGAAAGGTCAAACTCTAGATACTCTCCGAAAAATGCGGGGGCCTGGCACGTGTCATGCGATGGCCTCCTTTGAGAGCACGAGAAGTTTCTAGAGCAACATGACCCGCACTTCCTTCACAAACCGGACACGTTCCCTCTTGATACCCAGAGACTAGAGATGGTGCAGTTTACAAGCGGCCTTAGAGGAAGCTTATTCGAAATGCTCGCAAACTTTTACCACACCCTATAGGGGCCATGTTACGACACCGTCCAGCTCTCGAGGAATTCTGGCATCGTATGATTTTTCGAGGATTTAAACGGTAGCATCAGGCACTAGTGGGGAAACGGCCTTTAGTCCCGGTTGGGAAGGGCCTTTAGTCCCGGTTCACCAACCGGGACTAATTAATCGGGACTAAAGGCCCCCACCCTTTAGTCTCGGTTGGCCACGACCCGGGACTAAATCCCTGCCACGTGGCCGGCAGCGCGCGGCGAGGGCTGGGGACACCAACCGGGACTAAATGTTTAGGGGTTTAGGGGTTTAAGGTTTATTGTTTATTTTTCCTTTTCATTTTGTGTTTTCCATTTAATTCTTTTTCATTTCAAACATATTTTACGGTACTACATATTGTACACGTTATGCATATATAATAGAATTTCTCGTAGAACCAATCATATATCATAGAATTTCTCGTACGACCATGCATACACATATATATACAATTTTGTATTGACAATTTCTCCTACAATTTGCTGATCATTACATGCACGCATTAGGTGAAATGGTATTCTCCATCGGGAGATATGACCTGCTCAAGCAAAAATCCCGCCATTTCCTCTTGAAGTGCTCGTATGCGGTCCTTTGGTATGAGCCTATCCCGCATCTCCATCATCTTTAAAGGAGGAGATCAATATGTATATAATAGTTGTGTGTATATATATTAGATCATGATAAAAAGATGTGAATAGTGTTTACGTACCCAAAGATGTCTTGCACCTCCGCTCCTTTCGGTCATAATGCGAATGTTCTCGCAAACATAGTATGCACATAAATTAGTCACCTTTTCCTACCTCATACACTTTATGAGAATAGAATTCAATCACATAATAATCAAGCATGATAATGGTATTGAAACTAGAATTAAAGAGATGCTCGGACGTAGCTAGTACTACTTAATTACCTTGGACCGTCGCCATTTCAATTGTGGTTTCCATTCACCGACAACCTCTTTGATGAACTTTTTCCAAACCCTGCCCAGCAAAGAAAATGAATAAAGGAGTTATTAATTACTTGATATCAGGAAATGAACTAAAGAGGCCAACATAGTGCAATAATGATTGAAATTACCTGTCGAGCATCAAAAACAGGCTTCTGTATTCTTCAGGGTCTTTACCTAGTGAGTCCAGTACTTCAACAGTTCCCTCGTCAACTCTAATGATTAGCAGGATTCAGTGGTATCTGTGCACACGTTTGTATAAGGAGGCATGCATAAGTCATCAACTACACTTAACATCGAGTAAGCAAAAATAGAATTTGTAGTACAAGAAAGTAACACTCACCCGAAGTTGTAAGGAAAAAGTATTTCTGGTCTGGTATTTAGTTCCTTCAAAAACATTAGCAAGCTATTCTCCGTGTCTTGTTTGTACTTATTTAACACCTCTTCATTAACGGTATTTGGCTCAATGAACCCAATGCCATAGACTCCATTTCTTTTCAATTCAAAAATCGTCATTCTGCATAATACCACACAAAATAATATAGTGAGGATAATTACAGGCAATGAACGAGCTAAGCTAGAGAATTAAATTAAAAAAATAAATCACTTACACATAATAGCAACTGACGAGAGATTTGTCGAGTGCGTCTTGATTGAATAACTGAAAAAATTCTGGAAATTCAATCCACACATCTTTTCCATGGAAGTAATGCTCTGGCTTGACTTTCACCATGAGGCTCTCTCTCCAGGCCTTCATTTCTCTCAGGTACCAGTCATGCAAATTGCGCATTTGCGTTGATAGAAGCTTCTCCTCATCAGGACTGGCCAGAGGGTTCCCGGGGACATATTTCCTTGCTAGTTCCTTCGGATCGATCATGGGGACTTCCTCAATGCCTAGGACTTGTTCAACAGTGATACCCATCTCTCTAACCATCTCTCTCTCAGTGCCGGTTACCGCCTTATCGGTACTCACCTTGAGCAGGGGGGTCGATTGCACTGCCTATTCTCCGAGCTGGGGAACAGTTTTCCCGCATTTATTACTACCTGTAAGGCTCGATTGCTGATTTATTTGTTGATAATATGACTTGCTAATACAGTGTTCATAGTCTGATCGCCTTTTCTCCACAGCCGGTTTAGCAAGATCCACAAAGTGTTGTACGACTTTCTCAGGTATTTTCTCCTTTGGAGGCAGGGGCTGTTTCGGTCCAAAATGGGCCTTCAGTTCGGAAGCCACTTGGGCATTGGTTTCCTCGTCAATCATCTCGTAAGCTAACTTCTTTTTGGCAGGAGGCTCGGGTTTCTTCTTTGGTGCTCTCTTCCGCTTTGGAGTCGGCTGACACGGCGAATATCAATATCGCGGACTCGCGCTAGGCTCCGTCTCGGGGTGGGGTCGATTCGGCTGACGCGACGGAGATCGATTTGACGGACTTGCGTGATGACCAGCAAGTATAGGGGATCAATCGTAGTCCTTTCGAAAAGTAAGAATGTCGAACCCAACGAGGAGTAGAAGGAAATGACAAGCGGTTTCAGCAAGGTAATTTGTGCAGGCACTGAAATTGTAGGTAATAGAGAGTTTGATAGCAAGATAATTTTGTAACGAGCAAGTAACGGTAACTGTAAACAAGGTGCAGCAAGGTAGCCCAATCCTTTTGAGGCAAAGGATAGGCTAGAACAATCACTAGTAATAGGCAAAGTGTTCTTGAGGGTACACGGGAATTTCGTCTAGTCACTTTTATCATGTTGGTTTGATTCGTGTTCGCTACTTTGATAATTTGATATGTGGGTGGACCGGTGCTAAGGTTTTTGTTCTTACTTGAACTAACAACCTACTTATGATTAACCCCCTCGCAAGCATCCGCAACTACGAGAAAAGTATTAAGACAAAGTCTAACCATAGCATTAAACATGTGGATCCAAATCAGCCCCTTACGAAGTAGCACATAAACTAGGGTTTAAGCTTCTGTCACTCTAGCAACCCATCATCTAATAACTACTCCACAATGCATTCCCTTAGGCCCATGAATGGTGAAGTGTCATGTAGTCGACGTTCACATGACACCACTAAGGTAATCACAACATACATATCATCAAAATATCGAACACATATCAAATTCACATGATTACTCGCAACATGACTTCTCCCGTGACCTGAAGAACAAAGGTAACTACTCACAAATAATAATCATGCTCAAGATCAGAGGAGTATTAAATAGCATAATGGATCTGATCATATGATCTTCCACCAAATAAACCATATAGTAATCAACTACACAAGGTAATCAACACTACTAGTCACCCACAGGTACCAATCTGAGGTTCCGGTACAACGATTGAACACAAGAGATGAACTAGGGTTTGAGAGGAGACGGTGTTGTTGAAGATGTTGATGAAGATTGGCCTCCCAAAGATGAGAGGGGTGTTGGTGATGACGATATCTTCGGTTTCCCCCTCCGGGAGGGAAGTTCCCCCGGCGGAATTGCTCCGCCGGAGGGCAAATGTGCTCCTGCCCAAGTTCCGCCTCGAGGCGGCAGCGCTTCGTCCCAAAAGTCCTCCTCCTAATTTTTTTAGGTTTTTTGGGAATTTATACCAGAAGATGGGCACCGGAAGCGGGCCAGGCTGGGCACGATAAACCAGGGCGCGCCCTGGTGGGTTGTGCCCACCTGGGGGCCCTCCTCCAGTAATTTTCAGCTCCAGTAATTTTTATTAAATACAAAAATAATCTCCATAAATTTTCAGCTTCAATGGAGTTGTGCAAAATAGGTATATCTGACGTGCTTTTCTTGGGTCCAGAATTCCAGCTGCCGGTATTCTACCTCTTTGTGTAAACCTTGCATATTATGAGAGAAAAGGCATTAGAATCACTCCCCAAAGCATTATTATTCAACAAAACAAAGTAAATAACAGTAGGAAATCATGATGCAAAATGGACGTATCAACTCCCCCAAGCTTAGACCTCGCTTATCCTCAAGCGAAAACCGATATTGAAAAGCATGTGCACATGGTTTGAGAGAGAGGTGTCGATAAAAACAAAATACGGACATAGAAGCATCATGCTTATTAACATAACAGCAACAAACTCTAAGATAAGAATTATTTCAATATATTTTTATCATAAAGTTTCTCATGAGCAAGTAACAATTCATCACAACATAGAAGTATGAAGCATAAACCTTATTGGGAACCAACAAACTATGTTCTTAGTCCACATTGCAACTACAATTCATCATATTTTCAGGAAGGGTCTCATGTCGGAGCCTTTTGGCAAGTCCACATACTCAACTATCATTTAGTCTTCTATGATTGCTAACACTCACGACATACCCATGAACAAAAAGTTTCAACCGGACACATAGGAAGATAGGGGCTTATAGTTTTGCCTCCCAACTCACTCACCTCAAGGGTGATGTCAACAATAATAACTCATGCCCACCCATATCCAACTAGATATATGTTCCTAGATCTTTCCTCACCACATGATGCTTGCAAAATAAAAAGTAAAAAGGAATAGGGAACAATACTTTGACTCTTGCATAAAAGTAAGTGCCTAAAAGTAAAAGATAGGACCTTCGCAGAGGGAAGCAGAGGTTGTCATGCGCTTATTGGTTTGTATGCCCAATCCCTTAATGTAAAAGAACGTCACGCTATATTGCCCCCTATGATAGCAACCTTTATTATGCAGTCCGTCGATTTTATTACTTTGCCATCATAAGTTCGTATAACGCTCAATTTTCTCTTACACTATTTGATCAAAACACTTTTAGAAGCAATTTTTATTGCCTCATTGCACCGATGACAACTTACTTGAAGGATCTTTCTCGATCCATAGGTAGGTATGGTGGACACTCAAGGAAAGAGTTTGGGTTTGGGTTTTTGGATGCACAAGTAGTATCTCTACTTAGTGCAGAATTTTTGGCAAAGCAAAGATATTGAGCTAGCACCACATGTTAAAGGATCTATGACAATATAACTTCTATGTGGATACGAACAAACATAAATCATTACGTTGTCTTCCTTGTCCAACGTCAACAATTTTGACACATAATATTTGATGGGGGCTCACAATCATAAAAGATGTCCAAGATAGTGTATTTGCATGTGAATCTTCTCTTCCTTAATTAATTCTTTCATGAATTGCATCATTGACCAATGCTATGTTTGTCAATCTCCAATAAATTTTACTACTTATACTTTTCCTTATGTGATGTCATTACTCACCATAAGATTAGCATATGATTATTTTCATTTATTTGTCTTTCTTTTATTTGATTGCAAAAGGAAAGTAGGGAAGCAAAAACTCAAACTAAACTTTCTTATATAACTTTCACTCGATTACATAGATAGGTAGGCCACAAAACTAACACACGAAAATAGATCACGCTAAACTTTTGTTCAACTAAGGCAGGGAAACTAAAGATAAAACTAAAATAGGTAAAGGTGAATAAAAGTGGTGGTGATACGATACCGGGGCACCTCCCCCAAGCTTGGCTCAAGCCAAGGGGAGTGCCCATACCTGTGTACTCAAGTCTCCTTTGGCGGTGGTGATGAAGAAGCCTTCTTCTTCAATTTATATTTAAGAATGAAGTTTTCCTCCCTCAGATTATCATTCTCCAACTCAAGTTTTAATATCCTTTTGCATAAGGCCTCCTTGCTCTCCTGCAGGAAACGAGATGGGATAAATTGGACCTGAGGTTTATATCTTCTCGAGAGGCTTGACTTCTTAAACTCCACATGCATGTCTCCGGGTTGAGGCAATGGATCATCCTCTTCCTCAGAGCTGTCATCTTGTGTTTCTTGCATGGTGGCATCCTCTTCCTCCTCCGAGGTCCATAGATATGGATAGATCTCCCTGAAGATCTTTGGGTCTGAAACATAGGGATTAACATGGCTCTCCCCATCTGAATCTTGAGACGACATATTTTCATATCTATCAGAAAAACAGCACGAAACAAGAACAGAGGATTTTTCTGCGATGCGGTCGTCAAAACAGTCGGGGGTATATATAGAGAATTTTTATTTTTGGGAAACAAGTATTTGGAAGGAAAACGGAGACTTGTTCGGTCGGGAGATCGCGGGTCGGGCTTCAACATGGGAGGCATTAGTTCGGTCAGCAACAAAAATCCCGCATAAGCAATATATTCGCAATCCGTACCTCTGGACTGTGGGCTTGGCCCTGGGGACCCTCTGCAGGACCCTTTCGAACGCCTCAGATTCCTCGTCGGAATCCGGGCTGACATCGGGCAGGGTCACCTTGACCCGGCAGGGCCTCTTCGGAGAAGGGGGATCTGAGTCTTCCTCGGCATCCACAGATGCCGCCCTTTTCCTTGGCTGGGGGGAATCGATTCCCCCCTTCCTCCATCTGCTCCTCCTCATGAGCATAGGAGGCCTTGGTCTCCCCGGACTTAGCATCCGGGGAGCCTCTTGGCCGGAGACCAGCTTGGATCTCCTTCTTCTCTCCCTTTTTCTGCTTTTCCTTTTTCTCTGGCGCCGAATATGGTGCCTCGACCAGCATCGCCATCAAGAGGGTTAATGATGACCCACAAGTATAGGGGATAAATCGTAGTCCTTTCGATAAGTAAGAGTGTCGAACCCAACGAGGAGCAGAAGGAAATGACAAGCGGTTTTCAGCAAGGTAATCTCTGCAAGCACTGAAATTGTAGGTAACAGATAGTTTGATAGCAAGATTATTGGTAGCAAGCAAGTAACGGTAATGGTAAACAAGGTGCTGCAAGGTAGCCCAATCCTTTTGAGGCAAAGGACAGGCCAGAACAATTACTAGTAATAGGCAAAGTGTTCTTGAGGGTACACAGGAATTTCGTCTAGTCACTATTATCATGTTGGTTTGATTCGTGTTCGCTACTTTGATAATTTGATCTGTGGGTGGACCGGTGCTTGGGTGATGTTCTTACTTGAACAACCTCCCACTTATGATTAACCCCCTCGCAAGCATCCGCAACTACGAGAAAAGTATTAAGATAAAATCTAACCATAGCATTAAACGTTTGGATCCAAATCAGCCCCTTACGAAGTAGCGCATAAACTAGGGTTTAAGCTTCTATCACTCTAGCAACCCATCATCTAATAACTACTCCACAATGCATCCACTTAGGCCCATGAATGGTGAAGTGTCATGTAGTCGATGTTCACATGACACCACTAAGGGAATCACAACATACATATCATCAAAATATCGAACACATATCAAATTCACATGATTACTCGCAACATGACTTCTCCCGTGACCTCAAGAACAAAGGTAACTACTCACAAATAATAATCATGCTCAAGATCAGAGGGGTATTGAATAGCATAATGGATCTGAACATATAATCTTCCACCAAATAAACAATATAGTAATCAACTACACAAGGTAATCAACACTACTAGTCAACCATAGGTACCAATCTGAGGTTCCGGTACAAAGATTGAACACAAGAGATGAACTAGGATTTGAGAGGAGATGGTGTTGTTGAAGATGTTGATGAAGATTGGCCTCTCGAAGATGAGAGGGGTGTTAGTGATGATGATAGCTTCGATTTCCCCCTCCGGGAGGGAAGTTCCCCTAGCGGAATCGCTCCGCCGGAGGGCAAAAGTGCTCCTGTCCAAGTTCCACATCGAGGCGGCGGCGCTTCGTCCCGAAAGTCCTCCTTTGATTTTTTCTAGGTCAAGTGTGACCATATACCAGAAGATGGGCACCGGAGGTGGGCCGAGGTGGCCACAACCCATCAGGGCGTGTCCAGGGGGGCCTGGCGTGCCCTGGTGGGTTGTGCACACCTGGCAGGCCCTCCTCCGGTAGTTTTCTGCTCCGATATTTTTTATTAAATGCAATAATAATCTCCGTAAAATTTCAGCTTCATTGGAGTTGTGCAGAATAGGTATCTCTGACGTGCTTTTCTTGGGTCCAGAATTCCAGCTGCCGGCATTCTCCCTCTTTGTGTAAACCTTGCATATTATGAGAGAAAAGGCATTAGAATCATTCCCGAAAGCATTATTATTCAACAAAATAAAGTAAATATCAGTAGGGAATCATGATGCAAAATGTACGTATCAACTCCCCCAAGCTTAGACCTCGCTTGTCCTCGAGCGAAAGCCGATAACGAAAAGCATGTCCACATGGTTTGAGAGATAGGTGTCGATAAAAACGAAATAAGGACGTAGAAGCATCATGCTTATTATCATAACAGCAATAAACTCTATCATAAAACTGATTTCAATACATCCTTATCATATAACTTCTCATGAGCAAGTAACAATTCATCACAAAATAGAAGTATAAAGCATAAACCTTATTGGGAACCAACAAACTATGTTCTCAGTCAACTTTGCAACTACGATTCATCATATTTTCAGGAAGGGTCTCATGTCGGAGCCTTTTGGCAAGTCCACATACTCAACCAGCATTTAGTCTTCTATGATTGCTAACACTCACGGCATACCCATGAACCAAAAGTTTCAACCGGACACATAAGAAGATAGGGGCTTATAGTTTCGCCTCCCAACGTATTCACCTCAAGGGTGATGTCAACAATAATAACTCATGCCACCCATATCCAACTGGATATATGTGCCTAGATATTTCCTCACCACATGATGCATGCAAAAGAGAAAAACTAAAAAGGAGTGGGGGAGAATACTTTGACTCTTTGCATAAAAGTAAATACATGAAAGTAAAAGATAGGCCCTTGCCAGAGGGAAGCAGAGGTTTTCATGCACTTATTGGTTTGTATGCCCAATCCCTTAATGTAAAAGAACGTCATGCTATATTGCCCCCTATGGTAGCAACCTTTATTATGCAGTCCATCGCTTTTATTACTTTGCCATCATAAGTTCGTATAGCGCTCAATTTTCTCTTACACAAATTGATCAAAACACTTTTAGAAGCAATTTTTATTGCCTTATTGCACCGATGACAACTTACTTGAAGGATCTTTCTCGATCCATAGGTAGGTATGGTGGACACTCAAAGAAAGAATTTGGTTTTGGGGTTTTGGATGCAAAAGTAGTATCTCTACTTAGTGTAGAATTTTGGCTAGCAAAGATATTGAGCAAGCACCACATGTTAAAGGATCTATGACAATAGAACTTTTATGTGGATATGAACAAACATAAATCATTACGTTGTCTTCCTTGTCCAACGTCAAATTTTTTGATAGATAATATTTAATGGGGGCTCACAATCATAAAAGATGTCCAAGATAGTGTATTTGCATGTGAATCTTCTCTCCCTTATTAATTCTTTCATGAATTGCATCATTGACCAATGCTATGTTTGTCAATCTCCAATAAATTTTACTACTTATACTTTTCCTTATGTGATGTCATTACTCACCATAAGATTAGCATATGATTCTTTTCATTTATTTCTTTTTCTTTTTATTTTGATTGCAACAAGAAAGTAGAGAGACAAAAACTCAAACTAAACTTTATTATATAGCTCTCACACGATTACATAGATAGATAGGCCACGAAACTAGCACACGAAAATAGACCATGCTAAACTTTTATTCAACTAAAGAAAAGGGAAACTAAAGATCGAGCTAAAATAGGCAAATGTGAATAAAGGTGGTGGTGATACAATACCGGGGCACCTCCCCCAAGCTTGGCTTAAGCCAAGGGGAGTGCACATACCCGTGTGCTCAAGTCTCCTTTGGTGGTGGTGATATGATGTCACACTTCAGCTTCAAAAGATGCTCCAATTTGCAGATGACCCTCCTAAGGTTATTGATGTGCTCTTCTAGCAAAATATTTTCACGAATGAGAAATTTATTTTGAACACGGACTGCTTCGAAAGCTCTAAAAGCTTCGATTTCAATAGGAGTGATATGACTATAGTAAGGTTGAAGGATATCTTCTTCCTCTCCCTCCTTTGCTGGCATGGATTGATCTCCTCCAGGGGGATGATTCACCATAGTCTCCTTGCCCTTCTCTTCCTTGTTGGACTCTTATGGCTCCTCCCTCTTCAACTCTATCTTCATTAGCCAGGTATCTCCTTCCACATTGTTAGCAGAGGGAGAAGACATGATGCCTGACTTGACAGATCTGATAGGGAAACAGCAAGAAACAAGAACAGAGGATTTTTCTGCGATGCGGTCATCAAAACAGTCGGGGGGTATATATAGAGAATTTTTATTCTTGGGAAACAAGTATATGGAAGGAAAATGGAGCCGAGAAGGTATCCGTGGAGGGCACAACCCACCAGGGCACGCCCAGGGGTGCCTGGCGCGCCCTAGTGTATCGTTCTCACCTCGATCACCTTCCAGTTTATTTTTTTATTCTTACAATTCTAAAATATTCCAAAACTGACAGAAAATATTTTTGCGGATTTTTCGGAGTCCGTTTACTTACCGTATCACGTACCTCCTATTGTATTCTGGAGTGTTTCGGAAGGTTTCTTTTATGTTTTCCTTCGGTGTCATGGTTTGGATAACATTGCTTTCATCGTTAATAGGCGTACCTGAGATATAATGCTTAATTCTTTGGCCATTGACCACCTTCGGGTTAGTACCTTCGGCATTATTAATCTTGATGGCTCCAGAACGATAAACCTCTTCAATAATATATGGTCCTTCCCATTTGGAGAGAAGCTTTCGTGCAAAAAATCTTAAACGATAGTTGAATAAAAGAACATAATCTCCTATTTTGAATTCCTGCTTTTGGATTCTTTTGTCATGCCATCTTTTTATTTTTTTCTTTGAATAGCTTGGCACTTTCATACGCTTGGGTTCTCCATTCATCTAGTGAGCTAATATCAAATAGTCTCTTCTCACCGGCAAGTTTGAAATCATAATTGAGTTCTTCAATTGCCCAAAATGCATTGTGTTTTAGTTCTAGAGGCAGATGACAAGCCTTTCCATATACCATTTTATATGGAGACATACCCATAGGATTTTTATAAGCTGTTCTATAGGCCAAAAGTGCATCATCTAATTTCTTAGACCAATTCTTACGAGACCTATTGACAGTTTTTTGTAATATTAATTTTATTTCTCTATTGCTAAGTTCTACTTGACCACTAGATTGAGGATGATAGGGTGATGCAATTCTATGGTTAACATCATATTTAGCAAGCATCTTACGGAAAGCACCATGAATAAAGTGTGAACTGCCATCGGTCATTAAATATCTAGGGACTCCAAACCTCGGAAAGATAACCTCTTTAAGCATTTTAATGGAGGTGTGGTGATCAGCACTACTAGTTGGAATATCTTCTACCCACTTAGTGACATAATCAACCGCAACTAAAATATGAGTGTACCCGTTAGAGGAAGGAAAAGGCCCCATATAATCAAAACCCCATACATCAAATGGTTCAACAACAAGTGAATAATTCATAGGCATTTCTTGACGCTTACCGATATTAACAATTCTTTGACATTCATCACAAGACAAGATAAACTTACGGGCATCCTTGAAGAGAGTAGGCCAATAAAAACCAGATTGCAATACCTTATGAGCAGTTCTATCTCCCGCATGATGTCCTCCATAAGCTTCGGAATGACATTTCTGTAGGATTTGTTCCTGTTCATGCTCAGGTACACAACGCCTAATAATACCATCTACCCCTTCTTTATAAAGATGTGGGTCATCCCAAAAGTAATGTCTCAAGTCATAGAAGAATTTTTTTCTTTTGTTGATATGTGAAACTAGGTGGTATATATTTAGCAACAATGTAATTAGCATAGTTAGCATACCAAGGTGTGTTTTGTGAGACACTTATTGCAGCTAGCTATTCGTCAGGGAAACTATCATCAATAGGTAGTCGGTCATCAAGAATATTTTCTAACCTAGAGAAGTTATCAGCTACGGGGTTCTCAGCTCCTTTCCTATCAACAATATGTAAGTCAAATTATTGAAGTAAACGAACCCACCTAATGAGTCTAGGCTTAGCATCTTTCTTTTCCATAAGGTATTTTATAGCAGCATGATCGGTGTGAACAATAACTTTGGAGTCAACAATATAGGATCTAAATTTATCACAAGCAAACACAACCGCTAAAAATTCCATTTTAGTAGTGGCATAATTTCGTTGGGCAATATCTAGAGTTTTACTAGCATAATGGATAACATTCAATTTCTTATCAACTCTTTGTCCTAGGACAGCACCAACAGCATAATCACTAGCATCACACATAATTTCAAAAGGCAAGTTCCAATCAGGTGGTTGAACGATAGGTGCAGAGGTTAAGGCTTTCTTGAGTGTTTCAAAGGCTTCCACACAATCATCATCAAAAACAAAAGGAATATCCTTTTGAAAAAGATTAGTAAGAGGCCTAGAAATTTTAGAGAAGTCTTTAATGAACCTCCTATAAAAACTAGCATGACCAAGGAAACTTCGAATAACTTTAATATCTTTAGGACATGTCATTTTCTCAATTGCATCAACTTTAGCTTTATCCACCTCAATACCTCGTTCAGATATTTTATTCCCCAAGACAATACCTTCATTCACCATAAAGTGGCACTTCTCCCAATTCAATACAAGATTAGTTTGTTCACATCTCTGCAAAACTCGATCAAGGTTGCTTAACCAATCATCAAAAGAACTTCCGTAAACGGAAAAATCATCCATGAAAACCTCCACAATCTTTTCACAAAAGTCAGAGAATATAGCAGTCATACATCTTTGAAAGGTAGCAGGTGCATTGCATAAACCAAAAAGCATATGTCTATAAGCATAGGTTCCAAAAGTTCAAGTAAAGGTGGTTTTCTCTTGATCGGATTGTGACACGGGTATTTGAGAGAAGCCAGAATATCCATCTAGGAAACAAAAGTGTGTGTGCTTAGATAGTCTCTCTAGCATTTGATCAATGAAAGGCAAAGGGTAATGATCTTTTCTAGTAGCTTTATTTAATTTTCTAAAATCAATTACCATTCTATAGCCAGTGACAATTCTTTGTGGAATGAGTTCATTCTTATCATTAGGAACAACGGTAATACCTCCTTTCTTAGGGACACAATGAATGGGACTTACCCATCTACTATCAGCTATGGGATAGATTATACCTGCTTCCAGAAGCTTTAATATTTCAGTTCTTACCACTTGTTTCATCTTAGGATTCAATCGCCGTTGGTGATCAACAACAGGTTTAGCATCAGGTTCCATATTAATCTTGTGCTGACATAGAGTGGGACTAATGCCCTTAAGATCATCAAGAGTATATCCAATAGCAGCCCGGTGCTTCCTTAGAACTTTCAATAATCTTTCTTCTTCATGTTCTGAATGGTTAGCACTAATAATAATAGGATATACCTTTTTCTCATCAAGATAAGCATACTTCAAAGTGTCAGGCAATTGTTTCAATTCAAACACGGGATCACCTTTAGGTGGAGGAGGATATCCAAGAGTTTCAATAGGCAAATTGTGTTTCAAGAGAGGTTGTTGTTCGAAGAAAATTTGATCTATTTCATTTCTTTCACGCATGTGCATATCATTTTCATGGTCGAGCAAATATTGTTCTAAAGGATCAGTAGGAGGCATAGCAATAGAAGCAAGACCAATTATTTCATCTTCACTAGGTAACGCTTTATCACGAGGTTTTCTACTAAACTTGGAAAAATTAAACTCATGAGACACATTACCAAAATTGACACCGACAGTTTGTTTTTCACAATCTATCTTAGCATTGACGGTGCTCAAGAAATGTCTACCAAAGATAATGTGGGACAAAAGTCATCTTGTGGGGAACCAAGAACTAGAAAATCAGTTGGGTATGTTACTTTCCCACACAAGACTTCAACATCTCTAACAATCCCAAGTGGTGTGATAGTGTCTCTATTAGCAAGTTTAATAGTAACATCAATATCTTCCATTTCAGCAGGTGCTATTTCATTCATAATTTCTTGGTATAAGGTAAAAGGGATAGCACTCACACTAGCACCTAAATCACATAAACCATGGTAGCAATGATCTCCTATTCTAACGGAGACAACGGGCAAGCCTTCTATAGCATGCCCATCAATATTTTCTGCCAAGAGATCTTTAACCATAGCAACACTAGGTTCTACTTTAATTTGCTTAGGGGGTTTAGGTGCTCTTATATTACTCTTGCGAACTATGGTTGATACCTTAGCATGTTCCTTTATCCTAATAGGGAAAGGTGGTTTTTCAGTATAAGCGGTAGGCACAACTGGATCAACATTGTAAAAGATAGTTTCTTCTTTAGCTATGACCGGTTCTTTAATTTCTTCTTTAACAGGGGGGTGATATTTAAACCACTTCTCCTTAGGGAGATCAACGTGAGTAGCAAATGCTTCGCAGAAAGAGGCTACTATCTCAGAGTCAAGTCCGTATTTAGTACTAAACTTGTGAAAAGTATCGATAATCATAAAAGATTTAACACAATCAAATTCAAGCTTTATACCTGACTCATTACCTTCGTCGAGTTCCCAATCTTCAGAGTTGCATTTAATTCTTTACAAGAGATCCTACTTAAAATCAATAGTCTTCTTCATACAAGAACCAACACAAGAAGTATCGAGCATGGATTGATCATTATGAGAAAGCCGAGCATAAAAATTCTGAATGATAACTTCCCTCGGAATGTCAGGATTGGGGCATGAATATAACATTGACTTAAGCCTCCCCCAAGCTAGAGCGATACTTTCTCCTTCACGAGGCCAAAAATTATATATATAATTCCGATCACGATGAACTAGATGCATAGGATAAAACTTTTGATGGAATTCCAATTGCAAACGATTCCAGTTCCATGATCCAAGGTCATCACATAGCCTATACCATGTCAATGCTTTTCCCTCCAAAGATAAAGGGAAAACCTTCTTCTTAACTTCATCTCCGGGTAAACCTGCAAGCTTAAATAATCCACATATTTCGTTCACATATAAGAGATGCATATCAGGATGTTCAGTTCCATCTCCTGCATAAGGTTTAGCAAACAGTTGCTCTAGCATACCCGAAGGAATTTCATAAGTAACATTTTCAGTAGGTGTTGTAGGTTGAGGGGTAAATAATTGTGGTTCCGGTCGAGGTGAAGATACCCCGAACAAACCCCTCAAAGGATTGTTCTCCATAGTAGCAAGTAGTAATAAATTTCAGCACGTAGTATAAGGTTTTCCTTACCGATTTCCACTTACCAAGAGCGCTTCACTCCCCGGCAACAGCACCAGAGAAGAGTCTTGATGACCCACAAGTATAGGGTATCAATCGTAGTCCTTTCGATAAGTAAGAGTGTCGAACCCAACGAGGAGCAGAAGGAAATGACAAGCAGTTTTCAGCAAGGTAATTTCTGCAGGCACTGAAATTGTAGGTAAAAGATAATTTGATAGCAAGATAATTGTGTAACGAGAAAATAATGGTAACGGTAAACAAGGGGCAGAAAGGTAGACCAATCCTTTTGAGGCGAAGGACAGGCCAGAAGAATCACTAGTAATAGGCAAAGTGTTCTTGAGGGTACACGGGAATTTCGTCTAGTCACTTTTATCATGTTGGTTTGATTCGTGTTCGCTACTTTGATAATTTGATATGTGGGTGGACCGGTGCTAAGGTGCTGTTCTTACTTGAACTAATAACCTACTTATGATTAACCCCCTCGCAAGCATCCGCAACTAAGAGAAAAGTATTAAGACAAAGTCTAACCATAGCATTAAACATGTGGATCCAAATCAGCCCCTTACGAAGTAGCGCATAAACTAGGGTTTAAGCTTCTATCACTCTAGCAACCCATCATCTAATAACTACTCCACAATGCATTCCCTTAGGTGCATGAATGGTGAAGTGTCATGTAGTCGACGTTCACATGACACCACTAAGGGAATCACAACATACATATCATCAAAATATCGAACACATATCAAATTCACATGATTACTCGCAACATGACTTCTCCCGTGACCTCACGAACAAAGGTAACTACTCACAGATAATAATCATGCTCAAGATCAGAGGAGTATTAAATATCATAATGGATCTGAACATATGATCTTCCACCAAATAAACCATATAGTAATTAACTACACAAGGTAATCAACACTACTAGTCACCCACAGGTACCAATCTGAGGTTCCGGTACAAAGATTGAACACAAGAGATGAACTAGGGTTTGAGAGGAGATGGTGTTGTTGAATATGTTGATGAAGATTGGCCTCCCAAATATGAGAGGGGTGTTGGTGATGACGATAGCTTCGATTTCTCCCTTCGGGAGGGAAGTTCCCCCAGCGGAATCGCTCCGCCGGAGGGCAAAAGTGCTCCTACCAAAGTTCCGCCTCGAGGTGGCGTCGCTTCGTCCCGAAAGTCCTCCTCCTAATTTTTTTAGGTTTTTTGGGAATTTATACCAGAAGATGGGCACCGAAAGCGGGCCAGGCTGGGCACGATACACCAGGGCGCGCCCAGGGGGGCCTGGCGTGCCCTGGTGGGTTGTGCCCACCCGGGGGCCCTCCTCCGGTAGTGTCCAGCTCCAGTAATTTTTATTAAATACAAAAATAATCTTCGTAGATTTTCAGCTTCATTGGAGTTGTGCAGAATAGGTATCTCTGACGTGCTTTTCTTGGGTCCAGAATTCCAGCTGCCGATATTCTCCCTCTTTGTGTAAACCTTGCATATTATGAGAGAAAAGGCATTAGAATCACTCCCTAAATCATTATTATTCAACAAAACAAAGTAAATAACAGTAGGAAATCATGATGCAAAATGGACGTATCATTGCACTGCGCTCCGCCTCGAGGTGGGTTGGAGTCGGCTGACGCGGTGGACTTGAAGGAGGAGTCGGTGGCTTTGGCACCGAGTTTGGAAACACGATGCATTCCTTTCTCCATACAATGAGACCATGTATGGCTTCTCCTAGTGTCTGCTCCCCTTGACCTCCATGAATGTCAAGCTCTAGTGAGTCATATCCCGACAGAACTTCATCCACCCCGACACGAGCATAGCCAGGAGGAATCGGATTGCTGTGGATGGTTGCTTCAGGTGCATTCGGTAAAACAAAGCCGTCCGCCACCTTAATGGATATGTTCTTCATTTTCATGTGTAGCTCACAAGTTGTCGTCTCTTGGATATCATCCACGGGGTAGCAAGCCAGCAGTGCATCGTCGGCCGGGACCCCCGTGGAACACACGCTGCTTTTCGGCATAGATGGGCGCGCTACTACTACAACATTAGCAGCAGCGCGTCTTTGATAAAGCGCACTAAGGCTATGTGAACCATCGATGCAACTAAAGTAGTACTGTGCCAGATGGTGGATCACGCTTAGCAGTAGCGGCGCCCACTGACTCGCGCTACTGCTACAGAGTTAGCAGTAGCAGGTTTCTCGGACCAACGCTATGATACGTCCATTTTGCATCATGATTTCCTACTATTATTTACTTTGTTTTGTTGAATAATAATGCTTTGGGGAGTGATTCTAATGCCTTTTCTCTCATAATATGCAAGGTTTACACAAAGAGGGAGAATACCGGCAGCTGGAATTCTGGACCCAAGAAAAGCACATCAGAGATACCTATTTTGCACAACTCCAATGAAGCTGAAAATTTACGGAGATTATTTTTATATTTAATAAAAAATACTGGAGCTAAAAACTACTGGAGGAGACCCCGAGGTGGGCACAACCCACCAGGGCGCGCCAGGCCCCCCTGGGCGCGCCTTGATGGGTTGTGCCCAGCCTGGCCCACTTACGGTGCCCATCTTCTGGTATAAATTCCCAAAAAACCTAAAAAAATTAGGAGGAGTACTTTCGGGACGAAGCGCCGCCGCCTCGAGGCGGAACTTGGGTAGGAGCACTTTTGCCCGCCGGCGGAGCGATTTCGCCAGGGGAACTTCCCTCCTGGAGGGGGAAATCGAAGCTATCGTCATCACCAACACCCCTCTCATCTTTGGGAGGCCAATCTTCATCAACATCTTCAATAGCACCATCTCCTCTCAAACCCTAGTTCATCTCTTGTGTTCAATCTTTGTACCGGAACCTCAGATTGGTACCTGTGTGTGAGTAGTAGTGTTGATTACCATGCGTAGTTGATTTCTATATGGTTTATTTGGTGGAAGATTATATGTTCAGATCGATTATGCTATTCAATACTCCTCTGATCTTGAGCATGATTATTATTTGTGAGTAGTTACCTTTGTTCTTGAGGTCACGGGAGAAGTCATGTTGTGAGTAATCATGTGAATTTGATATGTGTTCTATATTTTGATGATATGTATGTTGTGATTCCCTTAGTGGTGTCATGTGAACGTCGACTACATGACACTTCACCGTTCATGGGCCTAAGGAAATGCATTGTGGAGTAGTTATTAGATGATGGGTTGCTAGAGTGACAGAAGCTTAAACCCTAGTTTATGCGCTACTTCGTAAGGGGCTGATTTGGATCCACATGTTTAATGCTATGGTTAGACTTTGTCTTAATACTTTTCTCGTAGTTGCAAATGCTTGCGAGGGGGTTAATCATAAGTAGGTTATTAATTCAAGTAAGAACAGCACCATAGCACCGGTCCACCCTCATATCAAATTATCAAAGTAGCGAACATGAATCAAACCAACATGATAAAAGTGACTAGACAAAATTCCCGTGTACCCTCAAGAATACTTTGCCTATTACTAGTGATTATTCTGGCCTGTCCTTTGCCTCAAAAGGATTGGGCTACCTTGCTGCACCTTGCTTACCGTTAACGTTACTTGCTCGTTACAAATTACTTTGCTATCAAACTATCTGTTACCTACAATTTTAGTGCTTGCAGAGATTACCTTGCTGAAAACCACTTGTCATTTCCTTCTGCTCCTCGTTGGGTTCGACACTCTTACATATCAAAAGGACTACGTTTGATCCCCTATACATGTGGGTCATCACGCTACTACTAACACGCAACACCAACCTTTCTCTCCCTTTCCCCTCCCTTCTCTTCTCTCCCTTCACTTTTCCCTCCACCCTCCTCTCTCCCTCACTTTGCTTCTTCCTCACTACTCCTTCTCCCCCCCATTAGTCTCTTTCTTCTAGCTCTCTTTCTCTCTCTTTACTGCCCCTAACTACTAAATAACCACCTCCATTAATGCACCCCCCTTTGTTGGAAATATGCCCTAGAGGCAATAATAAAATAGTTATTATCATATTTCCTTGATCATGATAATCGTTTATTATCCATGCTAGAATTGTATTGATCGGAAACTCAGATACATATGTGGATATATAGACAACACTGTGTCCCTAGTAAGCCTCTACTAGACTAGCTCGTTGATCAGAGATGGTCAAGGTTTCCTGACCATAGACAATGAGTTGTCATTTGATAACGAGATCACATCATTAGGAGAATGATGTGATGGACAAGACCCAACCGTAAGCATAGCAATTGATCGTGTCAGTTTGTTGCTACTGCTTTATCCATGTCAAGTATATGTTCCTACGACCATGAGATCATGCAACTCCCGGACACCGAAGGAATGCCTTATGTGTATCAAACGTCACAACATAATTGGGTGACTATAAAGGTGCTCTACAGGTATCTCCAAGGGTGTCTATTGAGTTGGCATGGATCGAGACTGGGATTTGTCACTCCGTATGACGGAGAGGTATCTCTGGGCCCACTCGGTAACACAACATCACAAGAAGCTTGCAAGCAATGTGACTAAAGAGTTAGTCATGGGATCTTGTGTTACGGAACGAGTAAAGAGACTTGCTGGTAACGAGATTGAACTAGGTATGGAGATACCGACGATCGAATCTTGGGCAAGTAACATACCGATGGATAAAGGGAACTGCATACGAGGTTGTCTGAATCCTTGACATTGTGGTTCGATCGATAAAGATCTTCGTAGAATATGTAGGAACCAATATGGGCATCCAGGTCCTGCTATTGGTTATTGACCGTAGAGTTGTCTCGGTCATATCTACATAGTTCTCGAACCCGCAGGGTCTGCACACTTAACGTTCGGTGACGTTTCGGTATTATTGAGTTATGTATGTTGGTGACCGAAGGTTATTCGGAGTCTTGGATGAGATCCTGGATGTCATGAGGAGCTCCGGAATGGTCCGGGGGTAAAGATTTATATATGGGAAGTCATATTTTGGCGTCCGGAAAAGTTTCGGGTTTTTCCGGTATTGTACCGGGAAGCTTCTAGAAGGTTTCGGAAACTTCCGGAGGAGTCCGGAAGTCCACCAAGGGTTTCACCACGTCCCAAGGGTTTGCATGGGCTGAGGGGAGGCGCCCTGGCCTTATTGGGCCAGGCGCACAAGTCCCTCAAGGCCCATGTGGCTTGGGAGAGGTGGAAAGCCCACCTGTTTATGGAAAGGGAGGGAATTGGACTAGGAGTCCAACCCCTCCCCCTTGCCTGCACCCTAGGGCTTGGAGGGGCTGATCTCCATGCCCCTCCACCTACATATAGAGGGGAGGGGGCGCCCCAAGAGCACACACGAAGCCCTTGGCGCCCCTCTCTCTCCCTAGATCGTTTTCTCCTCCGTTCGCGGTTTCGGTACGCTAGGCGTAGCACTGCCGGGATAGCACCACCACCACGCCACCACGCTGTCGTGTTGCTAGAGAAATCATCTACCTCTCCGCTCTCCATTGCTAGATCAAGGAGGCGGAGATCGTCATCGAGCTGTACGTGTGCTGAATGCGGAGGTGCCGTCCGTTCGGCGCTAGATCGGGACGGATCGTGGGACGGCTGCGATTTGGATCGCGAAGACGTTCGACTATATCAACCGCGTTTCTTAACGCTTCCCACTTAGCGATCTACAAGGGTATGTAGATCCACTCTCCCTCTCGTAGATGCTCATCACCATGGATAGATCTTGCGTGTGCGTAGGAAATTTTTTGTTTCCCATGCAACGTTCCCCAACAGTGGCATCATGAGCTAGGTCTATGCATAGATGAGATCACGAGTAGTACACAAAGGAGTTTGTGGGCATTGATGCTCAGATTGCTTCCTCCCTTGGTCTTTTCTTGATTCAGCAGTATTGTGGGATGAAGCGCCCGGACCAACCTTACTCGTACGCTTACGAGAGACCGGTTCCATCGACTGACATGTGACTTTGTTGCATAAGGATGTCTGGCGGGTGTCTGTCTCTCCCACTTTAGTTGGTTTGGATTCGACAAAGGCGGTCCTTGAGAAGGTTGAATAGAAATTTGTGTATCACCGTTGTGGTTTTTGCGTAGGTAAGAATCGTTCTTGCTAGATACCTGTAGTAGCCACGTAAAACATGCAACAACAATTAGAGGACGTCTAACTTGTTTTTGCAGGGTATGTTGTGATGTGATATGGCCAATTACATGATGAGATATATGTGATATATGAGATGATCATGTTTTGTATAGAATATCACGACTTGCATGTCGATGAGTACGGCAACCGGCAGGAGCCATAGGGTTGTCTTTAATTTATTTTCGCCGTTTTTGCTTTACTTTATCGCTATGAGATAGCAATAGTCGTAGAAGCAACAGTTGGCGCGACAACCTCATGGCAACATGCTGATGGAGATCATGGTGTCATGCCGGTGACGATGGAGATCATGCTGGTGCTTTGTAGATGGACATCAAAAGCTAAAGTTCATGGCCATATCATGTCACTTATGATTTGCATGTGATGTTAATCCTTTTATGCACCTTGTTTTGCTTAGGACGATGGTAGCATTATAAGGTGATCCCTCACTAAAATTTCAAGATAAAATTGTGTTCTCCCCAAGTGTGCACCGTTGCGAAAGTTCGTCATTTCGAGACACCACGCGATGATCGGGTGTGATAGACTCTACGTTCGTATACAACGGGTGCAAGCCAGTGTTGCACATGTGGAACACTTGGGTTAAACTTGACGAGCCTAGCATGTATAGACCTGGCCTCAGAACACAAGAGACCGAAAGGTCAAACATGAGTCATATAGAAGATATGATCAACATGGAGATGTTCACCATTGAAACCACCTCATCTCACGTGATGATCGGACTAGGGTTGGTGGATTTGGATCATGTCACACTTAGACAACCTGAGGGATGTTGATTTGAGTGGGAGTTCTTAAGTAATATGATTAATTGAACTCATTATCATGAACATAGTCAAAGTGACTTTACAAATTATGTTGTAGATCAATAGCTCGCGATGTAGCTCCCCTGTTTTTTATACGTTCCTAGAGAAATAGAATTGAAAGATGATGGTAGCAATAATATGGACTGGGTCCGTGAGATGAGGATTGTCCTCATTGCTGCACAGAAGGCTTATGTCCTTAATGCACCGCTCGATGTGCCACCCCCCTCAAGCGTCGTCTGTAGATGTTGTGAACATTTAATAGGCACGTTTTGATGACTACTTGATAGTTCAGTGCGTCATGCATTACGACTTAGAATTGAGGCTCCAAAACATTTTTGAATGTCATGAAACATATGAGATGTTCTAAAAGGTGAAATTGGGATCTCAGGCTCGTGCCCGTGTTGAGAGGTATGAGACCTCCAACAAGATTCTTTGCCTGCAAGATGAAGGAGAATAGCTCAATCGATGAGCATGTGCTAAGATTGTCTGGGTGCTACAATCACTTGAATCGAGTGGGAGTTGATCTTCCAGATAAGATAGTGGTTGATATAGTTCTCCAAGTCACTATCACAAAGCTACTAGAGCTTCGTGATGAACTATGAAATGCCAGGGATGGAAATAATAATCCCTGAGCTGTTCGCGATGTTTGACACCGCGAAGGTAGAAATCAAGAAGGAGCATCAAGTGTTGATGGTTAGTAAAACCACTTGTTTTGAGAAGGGCAAGGGCAAGGAGGGAAACTTCATGGATGGCAAGCCAGTTGCTGCTCCAGTGAAGAAACCCAAGGTTGAACCCAAACCCGAGACTAAGTGCTTCTATTATGAGGAGAGCGGTCACTGAAGCGGAACCACCCTAGATACTTGGTAGATAAGAAGGCTGGCAACGTCAACGGAAGTATATTTGATATATGTATTATTGATGTGTACCTTACTAGTACTCCTAGTAGCACCTAGGTATTAGATACCGGTTCAGTTGCTGAATGTTGGTAACTCAAAATAAAAGCTACGGAATAAAACGGAGACTAGCTAAGGGCGAGGTGACGATGTGTGCTGGAAGTGTTTCCAAGGTTGATGTGATCACCATGGCACGCTCTGTCTACCTTCAGGATTAGTGATGAAACCTAAATAAATGTTATTTGGTCTTTGCATTGAGCATAAACATGATTAGATCGTGTTTATTGCAATACGGTTATTCATTTAAGTTAGAGAATAATGGTTATTCTATTTACATGAATAATACCTTCAATGGTCATGCACCCAATGTGAATGGTTTATTGAATCTCGATCGTAGTAATACACATGTTCATAATATTGATGCCAGAAGATGCAAAGTTAATAATGATAGTACCACATACTTGTGGCACTGCCGCCAAGGTCATATTGGTGTAAAGCGCATGAAGAAACTCCATGTTGATGGATCTTTTGACTCACTCAATTTCGAATGGGTTGAGACATGCGGACCATGCCTCATGGGCAAGATGACTAAAACCCCATTATCCAGCTTGATCGAGCGGGCAAGTGACTTATTGGAAATGATACATGTGGATGTATGCCGTCCAATGAGTGTTGAAGCGTGCGGTGGATATTACTATTTTCTTACCTTCACTGATGATTTGAGTAGATATGGGGATCTTTACTTAATGAAACACAAAGTCTAAAACGTTTGAAAAGTTCAAACACATTCAGAGTGAAGTTTGAGATCATCATGACAAGAAGATAAATTTTCTACGATATGATCGTGGAGGTAAATATCTGAGTTGCGAGTTTGGTATACAACTCAAGACAATGTGGAAGTTGTTTCACAACTCACGCCACCTGGAACACCATAGTGTGATGGTGTGTCCGAACGTCGTAGTCGTGCTCTATTGGATATGATGCGTACTATGATGTCTCTTATCGTTTTGCCACTATCGTTTTTGGGGTTATGCATTAGAGACAATTACATTCACTTTAATATAGGGCACCATCTAAGTCCGTTGAGATGACACCGTATGAATTTTGGTTTGACAAAAACCTAAGCTGTCATTTCTTAGAGTTTGGGAATGCGACGCTTATTTCTGATAAGCTCGAACCCAAAGCGGAAAAATGCATCTTCATGGGATACCCTAAGGAAACAGTTGTGTATACCTTCTATCTCAGATCCAAGGGCAAAATGTTTGCTGCTTAAAACGGGTCCTTTCTCGAGAAAAAGTTTCTCGCGAAAGAATTGAGTGAGAGGAAAGTAGAACTTGATGAGGTTATTGAACCGTCACTTTAGTTGGATGGTAGCACAACGCAGAAAGATGTTTCTGCGACGCCTACACCAAATGGAAGAGGAAGCTAATGATGATGATCGTGAGACTTCGGATCAAGTTACTACCGAACCTCGTAGGTTGACAAGGACACGTACTGCCCTGAGTGGTACGTCAATCCTGTCTTAGAAATCATGTTGTCAGACAACGATGAGCCTACGGACTATGAAGAAGCGATGGTGGGCCCGGATTCTAACAAATGGCTAGGAGCCATGAAATCCGAGATAGGATCCATGTATGAAAACCAAGTATGGACTTTGGTAGACTTGCCCGAACGGCAGGCCGTTGAGTACAAATGGACCTGTAAGAACAAGACAGACGCTGATGGTAAATGTCACCATTTATAAAGCTCGACTTGTCACAAAGAAGTTTCCGACAAGTTCAAGGAGTTGACTACGATGAGACTTTCTCACCCGTAGTGATGTTAAAGTTTGTTGGAATGATGTTAGCAGTTGCTGCATTTTTCAATTATGAAATCTGGCAGATGGATGTCAAAACAGAGTTTCCTTAACGGTTTCCATGAGGAAAGGTTGTATGTGATACAACCAGAAGGTTTTGTCAGTCCTAAAGATGCTAAAATGTATGCAAGCTCCAGCGATCCTTCTATGGACTAGAGCAAGCATCTCGGAGTTGGAATATATGCTTTGATGAGGTGATCAAAGTTTTTGGGTCCATACAAAGTTTATGAGAAACTTGTATTTACAAGAAAGTGAGTGGGAGCACTATAGAATTTATGATAAGTATATGTGGATGACATGTTGTTGATTGAAAATAATGTAGAATTTCTGGAAAGCATAAAGGGTTGTTTGAAAGGAGTTTTTCAAAGGAAGACCTAAATGAAGCTACTTAAATATTGGGCATCAGGATCTATAGATCAAGATGTCTGATAAGACTTTCAATGAGTACATACCTTGACAAGATTTTGAAAGAGTTCAAAATGGATCAGTCAAAGAAAGAGTTCTTGCCTGATTTGTAAGGTGTGGAGTTGAGTGAGACTCAAAGCTCGACCACGGCAGAAGAAAGACAAAGGACGAAGGTCGTCCCCTATGCCTTATCCATAGGCTCTGTATAGTATGACATGCTGTGTATCGCACCTAGTGTGTGCCTTGCCATGAGTCTGTCAAGGGGTACAAGAGTGATCCAGGAGTGGATCACTGGACAGCGGTCAAAATTATCCTTAGTAAATAGAGGACTAAGGAAATGTTTCTGGTTTATGGAGGTGATAAAGAGTTCGTCGTAAAGGGTTACGTCGATGCAAGCTTTGACACCAATCCGGATGACCCTGAGTAGCAATCCGGATACATATAGTGGAGCAGCCACTTGGAATAGCTCCAAGTGGAGCGTGGTAGTATCTGCAGTATGACATATAGATTTGTAAAGAACACACGGATCTGAATGTTGCAGACCGTTGACTAAAACCTCTCTCACATGCAAAACATGATCGAACCCGAGAACTCATTGGGTGTTAGATTCATAACAATGTAACTCACATAGTGATGTGAGCTAGATTATTGACTCTAGTGCAAGTGGGAGACTATTGGAAACATGCCCTAGAGGCAATACTAAAATGGTTATTATCATATTTCCTTGTTCATGATAATCATTTATTATCCATGCTAGAATTGCACTGATTGGAAACTCGGATACATGTGTGGATACATAGACAACACTGTGTCCCTAGTAAGCCTCTACTAGACTAGCTCGTTGATCAGAGATGGTCAAGGTTTCCTAACCATAGACAATGAGTTGTCATCTGATAATGAGATCACATCATTAGGAGAATGATGTGATGGACAAGACCCAACCGTAAGCATAGCAATTGATCGTGTCAGTTTTTTGCTACTGCTTTATTCATGTCAAGTATATGTTCCTACGACCATGAGATCATGCAACTCCCAGACACCGGAGGAATGCCTTGTGTGTATAAAATGTCACAACATAATTGGGTGACTATAAAGGTGCTCTACAGGTATCTCCAAGGGTGTCTATTGAGTTGGCATGGATCGAGACTGGGATTTGTCACTCCGTATGACGGAGAGGTATCTCTGGGCCCACTCAGTAACACAACATCACAAGAAGCTTGCAAGCAATGTGACTAAAGAGTTAGTCACGGGATCTTGTGTTACGGAACGAGTAAAGAGACTTGCCGGTAACAAGATTGAACTAGGTATGGAGATACCGACGATCGAATCTCGGGCAAGTAACATACCGATGGACAAAGGGAACTGCATACGGGATTGTCTGAATCCTTGAGATTGTGGTTCAACCGATAAAGATCTTCGTAGAATATGTAGGAACCAATATGGGTATCCAGGTCCCGCTATTGTTTATTGACCGTAGAGTTGTCGCGGTCATGTCTACATAGTTCTCGAACCCGCAGGGTCTGCACACTTAACGTTCGGTGACGTTTCGGTATTATTGAGTTATGTATGTTGGAGACCGAAGGTTGTTCGGAGTCCCGGATGAGATCCCGGACGTCACGAGGAGCTCCGGAATGGTCCGGAGGTAAAGATTTATATATGGGAAATCATATTTTGGCGTCCGGAAAAGTTTTGGGTTTTTCCGGAATTGTACCGGGAAGCTTCTAGAAGGTTCCGGAAACTTCCGGAGGAGTCCGGAAGTCCACCAAGGGTTCCACCATGTCCCAAGGGTTTACATGGGCTGAGGGGAGGCGTCCTGGCCTTATTGGGCCAGGCACACAAGTCCCTCAAGGCCCATGTGGCTTGGGAGAGGTGAAAAGTCCACCTGTTTATGGAAAGGGAGGGAATTGGACTAGGAGTCCAACCCCTCACCCTTGGCTGCTGTGACACCCTAGTTTTTGACAACTTTTTCTTTCCAAAATCATTTGGCATTTTTTTTAACTTGGATGATTTTCAAACTTTTTCAATTAATTGGATATTTGAACCTTTTCTCCAGCAACCCAAAACCTTCCTCATTTTGCCAAAACCTTTCTATATCTCTATTGGATTTAATTCCCATATTTAATCTTTTCCAATAAACCCTTTTCTTTATTTGGGAAATTATGTCACCACTATGGGTTGTGAAGCGACCTATAGTTGGGATGATCAAATAATTCCCAAACGTTTTCCCCATCTTCTCATCATCATATGATTCCATAATCTCCAAGAATATTCTATTGCCCAATGGAAAGTTTTGGCCAGAATAATTATTTTGTTTCTGACCAGAATCTATCCATTGTGAAGCAACCCTATTTTTCCTATCTCAGAAAATTCCCAATAAATTCGTCAAGCTTCTAGGGATCCTATCTAGCCCCAATATCCAAAAACATCATCTGGTCCAGTAAAATTTTTGAGCAGCAGGACCATGTTAAATTTCTGCTTATGTTGAACCTTTGTGAAGGAAGTACAAGCTAGGGGTGCACAATTGATCTACAATTTTTATGGCATGTGTGCACTACCAAACAACTTCCCTCTACCAAGTTTCATCATTTGCAGAGCAACCAGTTGAGTGCCACAAGCTCATTTGGATTCTAGACCAGAATGGTGGTTTTCAAAGGAACCCTATTCATTTCTTCCTCAAAATCTCTCAAACTTTGCCAGCCTGTAGTCCTTCCAACCTAGATGACCCTAGACATCTCCATTGGTCCCATCTCCATCCCATTCTCTATCCAGAACCTCCTCAAGTTGCTGATAGTAAGCAGTTGGTGATGAAACCTGTCATCTCAGTGGCCTATTGGGTAAGCTAGTGCCACCAGTGGACTGTAGTATGCATGAACGACGCTCCAGACAAGGTGTGGCAGGCCAGCGTGCACCACGGGTGCCTGTGCGCGCGGTGACCGCGTAGCCAGCCTGCCAAACCGCGCTCTGGGTGCCGCCAGGCTCGGGTCTCATCGGAGCGAGACGCCCGTGTCGCCGTACCTCGTCTGCCAGTGCCAACCAGCTCCCCGACAGCCACCTAGCCCCTCCTGATCCTTCCCCCTCGCCAGAGAAGCCCTCGCCGGCCGCCACCGCAGCGCTGCACTGTGAGACCCGTGCGGGCACAGTGGCATCCCCGCCGTCGTCTTCCCCGCGAGCCGTCCCTTCGCGCATTGAATGTCTCTGCCTTCTCCCGTCCCTTTGCCCTGCTCCGCGATGGCCAGCTCGCCGTCCTTGCTCCAGTGGCATAGCCACGTCGCCGCCGTTCCAGAGAGGTCGCTGCCCGCGCTCCCTACCTATAAATAGCCTCGCTCGGCCTCTCCGAGCTCCTCATCCCTCTCCCTCCTCCTCTAATCGGCTCCCCCAAGCAAGAGCCAAGACCGAGAGGCCCTCCGGCCTCGAGCTTCGCCGGAGTTGCTCCGCCGCCCCAGCTCTGTCGACCGCCTCCTCCACCCCCTTCCATTGAGACCAGTAGGTCTCCCTGGTCCTCCTAGAGCTCTCTCCCGATCAGATTGCTGCCAGGTTGGACCTCTCCGACGATCACCGAACGCCGCTGCCACCGGAGAAGAAGGGGACGTCACCATCCGTCCATCCCTGGAGAAGCTGCGGGTATGTGCGTGTTCGTATCTGTCACCGGCGACCGTCGCCGATCCCTTCCCATCAACTTCGAGCGCCGCCGCCGTCCCTATCCGTCGCCGCAGCCCCGCCCTGTCTCTCTCTTCTCCTCCCTCTCTCTGTTTTAAAACGGCAGGTCCCACCTGTCGGCGACACAGGCCCGCGCCCGAAGAGGTAAGTGGAGGCGCCCCTCCACTTTACGCTTTCGACGTGGCCCCTAATAGATTTTCTGGTTTTTATTTAAACTCCAGATTTTTGACCAGACTTTTACCATTAATAACTTTTTATCTATAGCTCCAATTCAGTTGATTCTTTTTGCATTATGTTTGTCTTGAACCCCTTTACTTTCTGGCAAATTTTGGTATTTTTCCTATACACACAGAATATCTAGTTAATAAAAATGCTTTATGTGACATTTTCAATTGTATTTTGAAAATACTTTCATAGGGAGATTTTGGTGCCTTAGAAGATCAAGAGTGTTTGAACCACCCAACAGAGCATTGCATCTTTATATGCATTAGGTTGATTTATTTGATATAGATAATTCATAGCAATATTTAAATACCTAAGCATGGTGATGAACCACTATGTTTGCAAGATGAATTTAGTCGGTTAACACTGAGTCACCTGTCCGGGCATACTCGTGCAACCACATTTGCCGGTATGGGACGGCCTTGACTTGGCTTGACTATGTGATCTTTCACCGGTACCTCCAAAGAGGGAGGGTTATGCGTGCGTGCTACCCTGATCAGGTAGGCGCCGATAACCCTGTGAGCCCAGTCATTGTTTGTTTGTGCCGGCGTCCCCGTTTGGGACAGTGTAGCCCCCGTTTGGGACTACTTGGTTTGGCCATGAGGGTGGCAGGTGTCTTGAGGACACAGGGGCCACCCAAGGCAGGCCTCCCGGGGAGGATGAATGCCGGTGGTACGATGAGAGAGTCACGGGTCAAGCAAGTTTTGTTGAAGCAACGCTGGTCCACCCGAAGGGGATCACGATGCCAGGTGCTTCATGGTGTGGGTAAAGTGCGCAACCTCTGCAGAGTGTAAAAATTTATTCGAATAGCCGAGTCCACGGTATTGGACAGCCCGTCCAGACCTCACTAGGTGGTCAATCATATCCATGATAGTAATGATGGAAGAACTCGTCTTGTGTTCGGAAGTACTCGATGGTTATGAGTATTCCGAGGGTTGTGGAACAACCCAGAAGAGAGTAAGTTGATCGGTAACAGTAAGTGAATTACTTTAGTGATATCATGTTGATTGCCATGCTATTGGTTGCTGCATTACTTGGTTGTCGTGAGCTTGCGAGTACATTCAAAGTACTCACCTGGCGTATCATGCCAGATGTAGGAGAAGCCGAGGATGGGGGTCCTGATGGTTCGTGCTATGATAACTAGGATGTGTCCACAGCAGTGTCCCAGTGGATGGAGTTGCGCTATGTTCCGCCACGCCGTAGAAGTACTTAGTATTCCGAGGCCCTGCAATGTGACATAAATAATGTAGATACTGTCATAGCACCGAGGGTGCCTTTGTTCTTGTCATCCTTGTAAAATATGCGCTTGTACTCGACTTCTATCAATAAAGTTCAGTTCTGTTCCGTACCATGTTGTTGTGTGTTTCCAGAAGACATGATCTCTGGGTTGGAAACACTGGTAATCCGGTTCTCTGAACCGGGGTGCCACAGCTGCACCCCAGGGCTTGGAGGGGCTGATCTCCAAGCCCCTCCACCTATATATAGAGGGGAGGGGGCGCCCCAAGATCACACACGAAGTCCTTGGCGCCCCTCTCTCTCCCTAGATCGTTTTCTCCTCCGTTCGCGGTTTCAGTAGCGCTAGGCGTAGCCCTGTCGGGATAGCACCACCACCACCGCCACCACGCTATCGTGTTGCCGGAGAACTCATCTACCTCTCTGCTCTCCCTTGCTGGATCAAGGAGGCGGAGATCGTCATCGAGCTGTACGTGTGCTGAACGCGGAGGTGCAGTCCATTCGGTGCTAGATCAGGACAGGTCGTGGGACGGCTGCGATTTGGATCGCGAAGACGTTCGACTACATCAACCGCGTTTCTTAACGCTTCCCGCTTAGGGATCTACAAGGGTATGTTGATCCAATCTCCCTCTCGTAGATGCTCATCACCATGGATAGATCTTGCGTGTGCGTAGGAAATTTTTTGTTTCCCATGCAACGTTCCCCAACACCCTTTCTCTTTTTCCCCACTTTTCCTCCCCTCCATTAGTTAGAGCCATCTCCTTCCCCAACTAGCTAGATATATCTACCCATTTAAAGAAGTGACCTATGTACCTCCCTAACTAGATCTAGCCATGTGAAGAAGTATGGAGGTCCACTTTTGATCACTAGGTAGCTAGCTAGGTAGGTGTGTGGAGACACGGATCGACCTCATCACCGTGCTCGACTCTATCTTGAGATAGGTGAGTGAAAATTTGTGCTTTGCAAGAATGGAAATATTTGTGTGTGTGTGTGCGATATATTGACCTAATTGGGCAATAAGATGGAAATAGTGCGTGTTGCATGAGTTGCCGCTGAATTGTGCTTGAGTTGCCTATGTTTTGCCGAAATGTCGATTTATTTCCGTTTCGGTGAATTTCGGGCAAACTCTATATGTCCTATTTTTAGGGAAGGTCATGCTGAATTTTTGTATGACTTTCATGCATGCATGCATTTTTATAATGAATTTGCTTATTCTTACCACGCAGGCGATCATGATCATCGGTGGAACAATGGTGGAATGGTGGTTGCGATCGACGGTGCAGGACATGAATGAAAATAAAAGGAAAGAGATCTTATGTCTGTGTCGAAGTTGCAAAGGAGGAGTTTGGCTCGACCCCTATGAGCATGGTCGTTTGAAGGCGCACCTGCTCATGACTGGTTTCATGGATGGCTATACTCGGTGGATAATTGAAGATGATGATGATGAGGACGCCGACGGCGTAGCCAATGACGACATGGGTCCAGACGAAGAGATGACCGACAATGGCGGCAGAGAAGGGGCCGGATATAGCAGCGGAGAAGCGGCCGGACATGACGGCGGAGAAGAGGCCGGACATGTCAGCGTAGAAGACGTGGACATGCCGCAGCCTTTGTCGCTACTAAGTTCAATCGTGCGGGACCCTCATGTTCGAGACTTGCTTCGCAAGGAGACGAGTACCGACAGAGCTGCTTCTAGAGAGGAGGCCAAGATGGAGCAACTGGAGGTAGACTCGAACACTCCATTGTATGATATTGGCGATCCCGAGGTGACCCACTTGAGTTTCATGCCCGATCTTCTAAAGACGAAGGCTAAAAACAAATGGACCAACATAAGCCTCGATGAGCTACTCAAGTACCTAAAGAAGGTTCTTCCCACGGCGAATCTATGTCCTACTAGTGTGGATGAGGCCAAGAAGATCGTGTGCCCTCTTGATCTGCCGCACATTAGATAGCATGCATGCATCAACGATTGCGTCATTTATCGGAAGGAGCACGTGGAAAAAACAAGCTATCCGGTTTGCAATGCTTCTTCATACAAGAAGGCCGGAAAGAAATGTCCCCAGAAAGTTGTATGGTACTTACCGATCACTCCCCGTCTGCAACGTTATTTCGTAGATCCTAAGGAAGCAAAGCTCATGCGTTGGCACGCGGAGAAGAAAAAGCCCGACAATGGAGATGACCTAAAGTTGAGACACCTCGCGGATGGAAGCTAGTGGATAGCGTTCAACGCCGAATATCGAAATTTCACAGCTGATGCAAGGAACATCGTGCTTGGCGCGAGTACCGATGGCATGAATCTGTTTGGCAACCAGAACACCAACTATAGCACATGGCCCGTGTTTGTATGGATGTACAACCTCCCCGCCTGGTTGTGCATGAAGTCAAAATACATACACATGAGCATGCTGATTGAAGGGCCGAAACAACTGGGATATAATATTAATCTATATCTGGGGCTACTTCAAGAGGAGTTAGACACGGTATGAAAAACACCGGCCAAGACATGGGACGCGAGCAAAGGCGAGTATTTCTATATGAGAGCCATGCTGATGACGATAGTGCACGACTATCTTGGTTACGGATATGTCTCAGGACAGGTGTGCCACAGATATTGCGGATCCATGCGGTGCATGGATGATACAACGTCTCAACAGCTAACGTCAACAAAAGATGGCGGGTCTGGGAAAATCATGTACATGGGGCATCGAAGATGGCTCGCGCATGACGACCCATGGAGAAACTATGGAGATCTATTCAATGTTGAGGCTGAGCATCGAGGACCTCCACGTAAGCGTAGCGGTGCCAGAATCGATGAGCTGTTGAAAAACTAGGAACAGCGCCCCGTGCCGAGAAAGACGATGAAAAATGCACTGGAGCCGCTGCTGAAGGTATGGAAAACAAGGTCTATTTTCTGGGACTTGCCGTACAGGCCCAAACTCGACATGCCTCATTGCCTTGATAAAATGCATATCACGAAGAATGTCCTTGAGAGCTTTCTTGAGACACTGATGAACATGCCAGATAAGACCAAGGATGGGCCGAAGGCAAGAAGAGACTTGGAAGATTTGAAAATCAGGGCAAATCTGCACATGTCGTGCCGTAAAAAGTCAGAGGAGACAGAGATGGAGATGGAGGCGGGGGACAGGGGCAGAAAAGTCAACAAGAAGGAAGAGAATTATTGCCCCCCTTCTTGCTTTACCTTAAGTCCGAAGGAGATCGATCAATTCTTCAAGTGCCTTAACGGAATCAAAGTTAGTTCCGGTTACTATGGGAAGATAAGCAGATTTCTAGACACGAAGAAGAAAAGGTTCAGCTGGATGAAGTCTCATGACTGTCATGTGATGTTGACGCAGATACTAACCGTTGCCCTAAGAGGGATAATGGACAAGCACGTCCGTGACACGTTTACTGGTCTCTGCAACTTTTTTGACGTTCTCTCTCGAAAGTCGACCAGTGTGAAGCAGCTCCGAAGGCTACAGGAAGAGATCGTTGTCATACTATGTGAGCTTGAGATGTACTTCCCGCCCGCGTTCTTTGACGTCATGGTGCATCTGTGTGTCCACATTGTGGACGACATAATAGACCTGGGACCGACATTCCTCCACAGCATGATGCCATTCGAGAGGATGAATGGGGTCATCAAAGGATTTGTTCGTAACATGTCCCGTCCGGATGGAAGCATCGTCCAGAGTTATCTAACCCAAGAGTGCATCTCTTTCTGCGGGAATTATATACATGGCGGAGACCCTGTTGTTGGTTTGCCCGTTAAGAAGCACCTTGGGAGGCTCGAAGGAGAAGGTCACTCTAACGGTCGCAGGGAAATGCATGCAGGTTACTCGGATCGATGCAATGACTTTGAAATAGCAAACTTAGTTGTGCTACAACACCTAACCATGGTAGATCCTTTCGTGACACTGCACCGAGAAACCATCGCAAAGAAGTATCGTGACTTGGGGCTGCGCAAGACGGATGCCGAGGTTATTAGAGAGCACAACCTCACTTTCTTGACTTGGTTCAAACAACATGTTCATGCTAATCCCGACCTTGTGAGTAACCTCATATACGCCTTAGCACATGGCCCCGTACCCAACCTCGTGACCTATCAGGCATACGATATCAACGGATACACGTTTTACATAGAGGCCAAGATAAAAACAGTGATTTTCAGAACTCAGGGGTGATGATGGAATGCATGACCGGCGACAATGCCACACCTGAAAGATTCTATGGAAGGGTCGAGGAGATATGGAAGCTTGACTACTCTGGACTACAAGGTGCGACGATGTTCCGTGTTAGATGGGCTAAGAATGTCAAAAGAGAAAACTGGTATTTGACTACCACGTCTATAGCCGACGCCAAGAGTGATACCGTGAACGCCAACGTTAAAAACGAGCCATGGGTACACGCTAAGAACGTGACACAATGCTTCTTCATAACCGACGAAAGCAATCCCAGCCATGTTATCGTGAGGAGAGGCAAAAGGAACATCATCGGAATGGATGGAGTCGCCAACGAGGAAGACTACGACTAGTATGGCAACCCAATGAGGGAAGATGATGATCACGATGAAGCATACGTCAGAAGAAGAATCAATACTACATTACTTAAGAAGGATCGTACTCCATGGAAAAGGAAAACTCACAACGAGGGGCTCAATTATTTGGGAACGAACAAGAAGGGAAAGAAGCTCACTCAAAAACAAAAAGATCAACGCTAAGAAACCGTTATCGGTCAAATGATGTAATATATATGTTCCTATTTTGTATACGCACTTAACCGTTATCGGTCAAATGATGTAATATATATGTTCCTATTTTGTATACGCACTTAACCGTTATCGGTCAAATGATGTAATATATATGTTCCTATTTTGTATACGCACTTAACCGTTATCGGTCAAATGATGTAATATATATATATATATATATATATATATATATATATATATATATATATATATATATATATATATATATATATATATATATATATCGCCTTAGTTATATGGTTTTCTCTTCTTCCCACCATGCACATGCGCATGCTTCCGGCTCGGTCGTCACGTCGTCTCTTGGAAAAGAAAAGAAAAGAAAATGAAAAGAAAAAGAAGAAGGTGAAAGGAAAAATGAAAATGCAAATAAAAAACAATAGCAGAAAATGAAAGTAGAAAGAAAAGAAAAAGGAGAAAGGGAAAAAGAAATTGGAAAGAGGAAAAAAAATAGCAGTAGCGCGGTTTCCAGAAACGCGCTATGGCTATTGGCTTAGCTATAGCACGCTTTACAGAAACGCGCTACTGCTAACGTCTTAGCTATAGCGCGGTTTCCAAAAACGCGCTACTGCTATACTTACTTAGTACACCCAACCGTCTCCTCTCTCCCATTCGATCCCCTCTATCCCTCTCCCTCCCACTCCCTCCCTCTCCCTCGAGCGCCGCCGTCGCCATCGTCGCGCGCCGCCGCCGTCACCATCTACGTACGCCTCCTCCCTCGCCGTTGCCGACCCCTGAGCCCCGACCTAGACGTCGCGCCCTCTCCCTCGCTGTCGCCGACCCCCGAGCCCCGACCTAGATGCCGTGCCCTCTCCCTCGTCGTCGCCTCCGCCACGCCCTCAGCCGCTCCGACCTCCTCCTCCTCCCTACGTACCTCCGCAGATGCCCTCAACCACTCTGACCTCCTCCTCCTCCCTAACTCTGCCGACGCCCGAGGTGAGCATCCTACACCTTCTCCTCCTCCTCCCCTACCTCTGCCTAGTTACGGTTCCTAGGGTTCATGAAATTTTAGGGTTCATAAAATGGTTAGGGTTACTCTGCTTATGTAGTTGTAGATGCTTGCTTTGGAGAAAACAATTAGGGTTCATCAAATGGTTAGGGTTCCTGCCTAGTTGTAGATGCTTGCTTATGTAGTTGTAGATTCTTAAGTAGTTGTAGTTTATATAAATTCATTTTAGAGAAAAAAATCAATATAGAAATAAGCTTGCTTTGGAACCAATGTAGAAATAAGCTTGCTTTAGGACAGTATGAGAGAGTTGCAAATTAGGACAGTATGAGAGAGTTGCTGTCGACCCAATTCTCTAGTGTTTATAGGAAATTTTCTTCAAGTTCTATATTTTCTTGAAGTGCTCCTTTTATATGGAAATTTGAATTGTTCGATTGTGGCCAAGTGGCCTATGAATGTGCCCAAGTGGCCTTTTGTTGTTTGCAGGGAAAATTATGCGAGTGGCCGATGTTTTGCCGGAATGTTGATTCATTTCCGTTCTGGTGAATTTCAGGCGCTCAATATGTCCACTTTTAGCAAAGGTCATGCCGAAATTTCCCATGAATTTTGGCATGACTTGTTTTTATGTAGACCTTTGTTTTTATGTCATTGTTACTCATTTTGTTATAGTTTAAGAATTAAATGAGGAGACTTAATCTTAGGAAACTTGTCGAACAACGAAGAAACCGGGGCTTCTGACCATGCTACAGACGACATACAATTCGACCGTGAACATGAATACCTCGACTTTTTGTCTAGTATAGGGGGTCAAGGTTTGCAGGGCGCCCTCAATGATGGTGGTACTAACACTGACATCGACACCAATGGCACCGGCACCGGCACCGATGGCGGCGCCAAGACTGGCAGGGAAGGTACCTGCGGTGCCGAAGCCACAAACAAAAATAAGAAGCAAAAGAAGAAGAGGACACAAAAACCTAACAAACTCGGCATCGGAAGACTGGTGATCACAAAGATGCACCCCGACAAATTTGAGCCATTAGAGCCGGAAGAAGTTCGCAAGTGCTACGGGAACCAAGTCAGATGCATCCTACGGGAAACCGCGAGCATCAACGACAATGACTTAAGGGGTACGTCAAATATGGAGCAGTTGCTCCTAACGAAGATTCACAAGAGATTCCAGTTCCCCGGTCGGGATAAGGACATAGAAACCCCGTGGGATGATCCTGCCATGAAAAAGATTAACAACCACACCATGGGCATGTTCAGCAATGATTTGGCCTCCTGGAAAGGGAGGGTGAAATGAGCTATTGAGGCTGATGAACCCCTGGCCAAGATTTTGGAGGAGAATCCGTCACTTACAGAAGAGGAGTTTGAAAAGTTCAAGGCCATTTGCACTATCGAGGCAGCCAAGGCTAAGTCTAACAAATACAAGGAGCTTCAGCAAAGGAACACGGGGAAACAACGCCTTAAAAGCCGTGGCTACCTTGGCAAAAAGCCCATATGTGATAAGGAGAACGCGGATCGTGAAGCCGCGGGGATCCCAGACCCCTTCGCGCAGTTCACTAACCCGTTGGAGCGTGACTTCATCAGGGCCCGGTACAAGTGGGACAAGGAAAAGAATGTTTTTTACGCAGACCCGATAACAAGGAAATTGCTTAGAATAGTGGTAATTATTCTTTTACCACCTTACATTTAGCTTCTGATCGAGTCAACTACACATTCGTAAACGGTTCATGTTCCTTTTGTAAGAGAAGCAACACAGGCTTATGGCCGAAAGCGACTCTTCGTCGATGAGGCCCAAGTGGGACACCCGTGTCAACCGGGCCTCGAACGAAGTGAAGGGACTCCCTTTGGGCCAGCGGTCGCAATATGGACATGTGCACGCCGTCGGAGACGACGCCACGTGGAAGTACTATTACAACGAGGGCCCGGAGGCCAAGAAGCAGAAAAAGAAGTTCTTCAGTCAGGCGGACATCGATGAGAGGGTGAAGCTTGCTTTAGAGAAAAAAGCAGCTCAGTACACGGGAAAATCAGCTCAGGCCCAAGATGAGTTGGTCCGGCATGTAGTCGCTGCAGCTGTAGCTGCATGCAAAGATGATTTTGCTACTAACTTGGTCCCGGCTGTCATCAACTGGAACAAGGAAAATCCACAGAAGACGGCACGTTATTTTCCAATGCCCAGCTTCGTCGGGAGCAACTCGGTGAACATCACAACCGCACCTGCTCCCGGACCCGCACCCACACCCACTCATAGCATCTTGTCTTCTGTCTCTGGCTCGCTAGGCGGGCCTTCATCTTTTGCTGACCTCGACGCCCTCACGGTAATTACACGTCGCACATACATATATCTACAATCTTCCATTTTCTTTGCCTTTTCGATGTTTTACGCCACAGACATGTCTTTGAAGGCCGACGAAACCCATGCACCATACTCTACGTGATCAAAGGCCAGAATGTGGACATGGGAAAGGCAGTGATAACGAAGCCCTTGGAACTCACGTTCCATGGCCGGCCGATCCCCATTGGCAACTTCAGGGCTAACTTGTCGAGTGTGAAAGCAGGCCACGAGGATTTGCCTCCTCCAGTACGGCTCGGGGGAGGACGAGACCCTGATGCGTCTAGGAGACTGGAAGGGTTGGATGCTACTGTGGCCGAAGGATCTTATTTGTCTGGAGGCGGCCAAGAGCACACCAATAACCACACATCAGCACGCAGGTATGAACACCACCACCCCACCTACGCAATTACCAGCGCCTGTAGTGCCGGGTGAGAGCGGCGGGTGATGCGAGGAAGGGGGTACAATAGTGGATGAGGTAATCTCCCCTGTAGAACAAAGAATGGATGATGAGATGGAGGAGGAGGAACCTATGCGGTGGCTCAATCCAGGCGACTGCTATGAGGACGTAGAATTGATGAGCTAGCCATATGACTCGGGCTGTCAGCATGCGGATCCTGAGGTGATGGATGATGTGCCCGGTGTTGGTGTCGAAACCGGCGGATCTCGGATAGGGGGTCCCGAATTGTGAATCTAGGAACGATGGTAACAGTGGACGAAGGAGACGATGTTTACCCAGGTTCGGGCCCTCATGAGGAGGTAAAACCCTATGTCCTGCTTGATTATATATTGCTGAGTATGAAAGTTTACAGAGTAGATCTACCTCGAGATCACACGAGCTAAACCCTAATGAATTGAGTCCTCCCTCTACGAACTAATACCTCTTGTTTATATAGACACCAGGAGTCGCTAGGGTTACAAATGGTCGTTTTCCATCTGGGCATAGATACGCCCATCCTTTCTTGGAGGACAAACCAAGTCTTCGGAATATTCCCCATAAACCTAGGGTCATTTCGCAGTCTGGCCTTCCCAAAGATGCCATAAGGCGGCCCATTGGGTCGGACTATAAGAGATAAGTCAGCGGCCCGAGGACCCCTTAATCCCGGACTAGCCTCCAACGCCGGTCTTTTGGACATCAGCTGCTCCGCACGTCTGATACGTCTCCAACGTATCTATAATTTTTGCTTGTTCAATGCTGTTATATTATCATTCTTGGATGCTTTACAATCATGTTATTACAACTTTATATCATTTTTTGGGACTAACCTATTGACATAGTGCCAAAGTGTGAGTTGCTGTTTTTGCTTGTTTTTTACTTCGCAGAAATCAGTACCAAACAGAGATGAAACGCTGCGGGGATTTTTGTAGATTTTTTACGGACCAGAAGAAACCAGATGGGCCAAAGAACACCAGAAGAGGGGGGCCAGGGTGGCCAGCACCCACCAGGGCGCGCCAGAGGCCCCCTGGCGCGGCCTGATAGGTGCTGGGCACATCGGGCACCCCCTCCACCGCCTCTGATGCCTATAAATTCCCAAATATTTAGAAACCCAAAAAAATAACCCTAGACTCTCCGCTCCGCTGCCGCAATTCTCTGTATCGACGAAAAACCAATCTGGAGACGTTCCAGTACCCTGCCGGAGCGGGGAATCCAGATCCGGTGGCCATCTTCATCATCCCGGCGGAGGCCATGACGAGGAGGGAGTAGTCCACCCTCGGGGCTGAGGGTATGTACCAGTAGCTATGTGTTCAATCTCTCTCTCTCGTGTTCTTGAGATGTCATGATCTTGATGTTTCATGGGCTTTGTTAATATAGTTGGATCATATGGTGTGTTTCCCTTACTATCTTGTTGTGATGAATTGAATCTTTCCCTTTGAGATATCGTTATGTTGGATTGAATATTGGATTTGAGAACACTTGATATATGTCTTGCATGTGGATACCCGTGGTGACAATGGGGTGTTCTATTGATTCACTTGATATATGTTTTGGTACTCAACTTGCGGATTCCCGTGGTGACATTGGGGTAATCTATGCATAGGGGTTGATACACGTTCTTGTCCTACTTTCTCCGATAGAAATCTTGGGGTACTCTTTGAGGTTCTTTGTGTTGGATTGAGTATTATGAATCTAAAATTGTTTGATGCATATCGTATAATTAACTCATGGATACTTGTGGTGACATTGGAGTATCTAGGTGACATTAGAGTTGGTTGATGCGTATCATATGGTGTTATTCTAGTACGAACTCTTAGATAGATCGAACGGAAAGGATAACTTGATGTTATATTAGTACGAACTCTTGAATAGATCGATCAGAAAGGATAACTTTAAGGTGGTTTCGTACCCTACAAAAAATTTCTTCTTATGTTCTCCGCTAGATAAGAACTTTGGACTGATTCTTCGTTGCACGTTGAGGGATGGTTATGTGATCCAATTATATTAGCACTGTTGAGAGATTGCACTAGCGAAAGTATGGACCCTAGGCCTTGTTTTCAAGCATTGCAATACCGTTTGTGCTCACTTTTGTCACTTGCTACCTTGCTGTTTTTATATTTTCAGATTACAAAAACCTATATCTACCATCCATATTGCACTTGTATCACCATCTCTTCACCGAACTAGTGCACCTATACAATTTGCCATTGTATTGGGTGTGTTGGGGACACAAGAGATTTCTTGTATTTGATTGTAGGGTTTTTTGAGAGAGACCATCTTCATCCTACACCACCCACGGATTAATAAACATTAGGTCATCCACTTGAGGGAAAATTGCTACTGTCCTACAAAACTCTGCGCTTGGAGGCCTAACAAAGTCTACAAGAATAAAGTTCCGTAGTAGACATCAAGCTCTTTTCTGGCGCCGTTGCCGGGGAGGTGAGTGCTTGAAGGTATATCTTTAGATCTTGCAATTAAATCTTTTAGTTTCTTGTTTTTCACTAGTTTGGTTTTACAAAAGAAAACTACAAAAAATGGAGTTTAGGTTGCATCAATTGGTTCGTCTTTTTAATGACTTTCGTGAAAATGATGGTTTGGAAAATTGTGCTCAATTGGTAGAGGAAGAATTTATGAAAATACTTAATCAGAATTCCTTGAATGATGAGCATGATTGCAATATTGCTAGTATGAATTCTTTGAATATCCATGATGCTAATGATATGCAAAGCCACAAGCTTGGGGATGCTATGTTTGATGAAGATCATATTTTTAGTCCCCCAAGTTTTGATGAGCAAATTTGTTATGATAATGACATGCCTACTATCTATGATGATTATGATGATGACATGTATGCTATAAAGAGTGATAGTAACCATGAAACTTGTCATCATGATTTTAATATTCAAAGTGGTTATGTCAATCAAGTATCTCATGATAGTTATTTTGTTGAGTTTGCTCCCACTATTATGAATGAGAAGAAAATTGCTTATGTGGAGAGTGACAAATTTTCTATGCTTGTGGATCATGAAGATAATTCTTTATGTGATAGTTATGTTGTGAAATTCCTTCATGATGCTACTGAAAATTATTATGAGGGAGGAACATATGCTTGTAGGAATTGCAATAATATCAAGTTTCCTCTCTATGTGTTCAAAGTTTTGAAGTTATGCTTGTTTTGCCTTCCTATGCTAGTTGATTATTGCTCCCATAAATTGTTTGGTCACAATATCCCTATGCATAGGAAGTGGGTTAGACTTAAATGTGCTTGTCATGAGATTCATGATGCTCTCTTGCATGTTTCAATTACTATTCCTTTGTGAGCATCATTGAAATCATCATGCCTAGCTAAAAGGCTTTAAACAAAAGCGCTTGTTGGGAGACAACCCAACACTTTTACTTTCTGTTTTTGAGTGTTCACATGATTAAGTTACTGTATTAATCATGTTTTGTGTCTTTTATTTCAATAAAGTGCCAAGTAAAGCGTTTGGGATGACTCACAAGATGAGTAGAATTGATGCTGAACCAAAACAGAAACTTTTGACTCCAGTACAGGAATATTCATTTTTTACCGGAGCATGATAATGATCTAAAATTTTTACAGAGTCTTCATATACAAATTCTTCAGTGTTCCTAATTTTTCAGAATTTTTAGAGACAGGTAAATATGGCTATACTATATATCTTCACATACTGTTCTGTTTTTGACATATTCTGTTTTGCATGCATAGTTTGCTTGTTTTAGTGTTTCCATAGCTTATATTTAGTGGTATAAATTATGGGAATGGTATAATATAGTAGGTATCATGGGAACAATTATGAATCTTTTCTTGACAGTACCTAAGTGAATGATCTATCTTTATTATACTAACCCTTCTTACGAAGTTCCGTTAAGTTTTGTGTGATTGAAGTTTTCAAATTTTGGGTGAGACACCGATATGAGGAGAATAAGGAGTGACAAGAACCTAAGCTTGGGGATTCCCAAGGCACCCCCAAGGTAATATTCAAGGAAGACTCAAGCGTCTAAGCTTGGGGATGCCCCGGAAGGCATCCCCTCTTTCTTCTTCAACACTATCGGTATATCGTACTTAGAGCTATATGTTTATTCGTCACATAATATGTGCTTTTATTGGATCATCATTATAATTTATTATTTTCTGTTAGGTGTTATTTATAATCTTGTGTTTCAATAAAAAGTTCCAAGAATTGTCTTAGGATACAGAAACTTTTTCTGTAGTGTTTGCATTTTCATATTTTACTGGAAAGTTTCTGAAATATTAACACAGTGTTGTCATATAAATTTTATAGCATGTCATAAATTTTCATAATTTTTTGAGTTACAGAAGTAGAATGCTTTCATAAATTTCTACAGACTGTTCTGTTTGGACAGATTGCTGTCTTAGTTTTGTTATCTGCTTATCCTATAGTTTCCATAGCCTATATTGGTAGATATAAATTGTGGAAATGATAGTAAAAAGTATATGATGTTTGAAATTATTATGCAACTTTTCTTGGAAGTACATGAAGTGTTGATTTATTCTTATGTGTACTAACCTATCTCACGAGTTGTTTTCGAGTTTTGTGTGGATGAAGTTTTTGAGAATAGGTGAAACCATGATATGACAGGATTGAACGAGATACAAAAGCTCAAGCTTGGGGATGCCCAAGGCACCCCAAGTAAATATTTCAATAAGTCTCAAGCATCTAAGCTTGGGGATGCTACGCATCCCACCTCTCTTCGTCAACTGTCGGTTAGCCTATGTTGAGCCTAAATTTTTATTCGTTCACATGATGCGTGCTATTCTTGGAATTCTATTTTTTTTAGTTTGCTGTTTGAATAAAATACTTAGATATGAAAATCTTTATTGAGAGAGAGAGAGTCCTCACATAGCTACTTAACTTCTTGACTACTCATTGATCTTCACTTATATCTTTTGAGAGTAGCTGGTCATTTGCTCTAGTGCTTCACTTAGATTAATTTGAGAGTAGGTAAATTTTGAAGAAATCCTCCCATGCTTCACTTATACCTTTTTGAGGGATGAAATCTTTATGCTCATGTGATTCATTTAAATTTGTTTGAGCTTGTCAAAAAAGCAATGGTAATATATGAAACTAGTCCCAAAGTGATAGATATCCAAGGAGGAAATAATAATAACTTTCATGAAGATGATTGGACAAACTAAACTTGACTCCTTGTAATAGTTTTGAAACATGATGATAGTAATATGTGAGTCATGTTAATGAGTAATTATGATTAGTAGGAATATGGGTGTTAAGGTTTGTGATTCCCTATGCATGCACGAAAGTCAATAGTTATGCAATGAAGTTACATCCTACTTGTGGTGCATTATTCGGTGTTAGTTATGTTCAATGCTCACTTATGTGATTTTTCGTTTCTTGGTTTGGTTGCTTCCCAATCTATTTGCTATCCTTCATTTCTACTAAGTAGAAATACTACTTGTGCATCCAAAATCCTTAAACCAAGTTTTGCCTTATGAGTCCACCATACCTACCTATATGCGGTATTTCCATGCCGTTCCAAGCAAATTTGTATGTGCCATCTCTAAATTTTCAAAATAAATTTTCTCTTTTGTGTGCCCGTACCGCTCATGAAATGGTGGGGAGTGTCCAATATTTTTCCATGCTAGATGTGTTATTATCAAGATGAGTGTTTATTCACTTGTCATTGCACGAGAGTGCGGCGGTAATAGGGATGCCCATTCCCGAAATGAAAAAGAAAAAATTACTTTATGTTGTCAAATAATAAATTCCTTGGAAAGTGTTGGTATGGAAGGCAACCGTGGATACGGCCTGCCATGGAAAGTGAAAGTTTGGTGGAAAAAGGAATAAACTTTATTTTCTGTTTGGGAACCGCCTATGATATATCTAGCATGGAAAGTACTGTGAGCTACTTTGTCATTTTCGTTGACAAGAAAAGCATGCCACTGCTACTTCTTGAGCTTGCGTTGGTTTTCCCTTGAAGAGGAAAGGGTGATGCAGCAGAGTAGATAAGTATTTCCCTCAGTTGTTGAGAACCAAGGTATCAATCCAGTAGGAGACACAAGCAAGTCACCAATTGATGCACCTACACAAATAATCAAACACTTGCACCCAATGCTATAAAGGGGTTGTCAATCCCTTCACGGTTACTTGCAAGGATGAGATCCAATAGAGATAGATGGAAAAAAATACTAAAACGAAAAGTAAAACGGTAAATAGATCTGAAAATATAACATGGAAAATAGACCCGGGGGCCATAGGTTTCACTAGAGGCTTCTCTCATGAAGGCAAATAATACGGTGGGTGAACAAATTACTGTCGAGCAATTGATAGAAAAGTGCATAGTTATGACGATATCCAAGGCAATGATTATGCATATAGGCATCATGTCCATGTCAAGTAGACCGAAACGATTCTGCATCTACTACTATTACTCCACACATCAACCGACTCCTGCCTGCATCTAGAGTATTAAGTTCATGAAGAATAGAGTAACGCATTAGGTAAGATGCCATGATGTAGAGGGATAAACTCAAGCAATATGATGAAAACCCCATCTTTTTATCCTCGATGGCAACAATACAATACGTGCCTCGCTACCCCTACTTTGTCACTGGGTGAGGACACCGCAAGATTGAACCCAAAACTAAGCACTTCTCCCATTGCAAGAATTACCAATCTAGTTGGCCAAACCAAACCAATAACTCGAAGAGACTTGCAAAGATATGAAATCATGCATATAAGAATTCAGAAAAGACTCAAATAATATTCATAGATAATCTGATCATAAACCCACAATTCATCGGATCTCGACAAACACACCACAAAAGAGTATTACATCGGATAGATCTCCATGAAGATCATGAAGAACATGGTATTGAAGAACATAGAGAGAGAAGAAGCCATCTAACTACTAGCTATGGACCCGAAGGTCTGTGGTGGACTACTCACGCATCATCGGAGGGGCAATGGAGTTCATGCAGATGCCCTCCGTGATCGAATCCCCCTCCGGTAGATTACCGGAAAAGGCTCCAAGATTGAATCTCACGGGAACAGAGGCTTCCGGCGGCGGAAAAGTATTTTCGTGGCTACCTTTGGTATTGGGGGAATATTTAGGAATTTATAGGCCGAAGAATAGGGTTAGAAGAGTTGCCGTGGGGCCACAAGCCAGGGGGCGCCCCCCTAGGGCGCGCCCCTATGGCTTGTGATCTCCCGACAGGTCTCCTGCCTTGGTCTCCAAGCTTAGCAGGTTTCTTCTGGTCCAAGAAAAATCATTCCGAAGATTTTATTCCGTTTGGACTCCGTTTAATATTCCTTATCTACAATACTCAAAAACAAGGAAAAAACAGAAACTGGCACTAGGCACTAGATTAATAGGTTAGTCCCAAAAATAATATAAAATAGCATATTAATGCATATAAAACATCCAAAACAGATAATATAATAGCATGGAACAATCAAAAATTATAGATACGTTGGAGACGTATCAAGCATCCCCAAGCTTAATTCCTGCTCGTCCTCGAGTAGGTAAATGATAAAAACAAAAAAATTGATGTGGAATGCTACCTAACATATTTATCCATGTAATATTCTTTATTGTGGCATGAATATTCAGATCCATAAAATTCAGAACAAAAGTTTAATATTGACAAAAAAACAGTAATACTTCAAGCATACCAACAAGCAATCGTATCTTTTCAAAATACCATGGCTAAAGAAAGTTATCCCTACAATATCATATAGTCTGGCTATGCTCCATCTTCCCCACACAAAGTATCTAAATCATGCACACCCCCGATGACAAGTCAAGCAATTGTTTTCACACCTTTTATGTTCTCAAACCTTTTCAACTCTCATGCAATACATGAGCGTGAGCCATGGATAAGCACTATAGGTGGAATAGAATATGGTGGAGGTGCAAGGAAAAAGAAGAAGATAGTCTCACATCAACTAGGTGTATCAACGGGCTATGGAGATGCCCATCAATAGATATCAATGTGAGTGAGTAGGGATTGCCATGCAACGGATGCACTAGAGCTATAAGTGTATGAAAGCTCAAAAAGAAACTAAGTGGGTGTGCATCCAACTCGCTTGCTCACGAAGACCTAGGGCACTTTGAGGAAGCTCGTCATCGGAATATACAAGCGAAGTTATATAATGAAAAATTCCCACTAGTATATGAAAGTGACAAAATAGGAGACTCTCTATCATGAAGATCATGGTGCTACTCGGAGCACAAGCGTGGAAAAGGATAGTAACATTGTCCCTTCTCTCTTTTCTCTCATTTTTTTGGTGGGCATCTTTGGCCTCTTTTTTTTATTTGGGCTTCATTGGCCTCTTTTATTTTTTATAAAGTCCGGAGACTCGTCGCATCTTGTGAGGGAATCATAGCTTCCATCATCCTTTCCTCTCATGGGACAATGCTCTAATAATGATGATCATCACACTTTTATTTACTTACAACTCAAAACATAGAACAAAATATGACTCTATATGAATGCCTCCGGTGGTGTACCGGGATGTGCAATGATCTAGTGTAGCAATGACATCAAAAAACGGACAAGCCATGAAAACATCATGCTAGCTATCTTACGATCATGCAAAGCAATATGACAATGATGGTGCATGTCATAATAAACGGAATGGTGGAAGCTGCATGGCAATATATCTCGGAATGGCTATGGAAATGCCATAATAGGTAGGTATGGTGGCTGTTTTGAGGAAGGTATATGGTGGCTGTTTTGAGGAAGGTGGGTTTAATGCACCGGCGAAAGTTGCGCGGTACTAGAGAGGCTAGCAAAGGTGGAAGGGTGAGAATGCGTATAATCCATGGACTCACATTAGTCATAAAGAACTCACATACTTATTGCAAAAGTCTATTAGCTATCGAAGCAAAGGGTTAGACGCATGCCCCTAGGGGAGAGGTTGGTAGGAGTAAACCATCGCGCGCTCCCGACCCATCACACAAAGTATGACAATCATTAAACAAATCATGCTCCGACTTCGTTACATAACGGTTCACCATACGTGCATGCTACGAGAATCACAAACCTTAACACAAGTATTTCTACCAATCCACAATTACTTACTAGCATGACTCTAATATCACCATCTCTATATCTCAAAACTCTATGCAAGGAATCAAACTTCTCATCATATTCAATGCACTTAATATGAAAGTTTTTATTATATCCCTCTTGGATGCCTATTATATTACGACCAAATTCATAACCTAAACCAATTACCATGCTGTTTAAAGACTCTCAAAATAATATAAGTGAGGTACGAGAGTTCAATTATTTCTATAAAACAGAACACCGCCGTGCTCTAAAAAGATGTAAGTGAAGCACTAGAGCAACATTGCCTAGCTCAAAAAATATAAGTGAAGCACATAGAGTATTCTAATAAATTCATGATTCAGTGTTTCCTTCTCAAAAATATGTGTGCAAAAAGTATGATTGTGGCAAACTAAAAAGCAAAGACTCAAATCATACAAGACGCTCCAAGCAAAACACATATCATGTGGTGAATAAAAATATAGCCTCAAGTAAATTTATCGATGGATTGAAGACGAAAGAGGGGATGCCTTCCAGGGCATCCCCAAGCTTAGGCCCTTTGGTATCCTTTAATATGGCTTGGGGTGCCTTGGGCATTCCCAAGCTTAGGCTCTTTCCACTCTTTATTCCATAGTCCATCAAATCTTTACCCAGAACTTGAAAACTTCACAACACAAAACTCAACAGAAAACTCGTGAGATCCGTTAGTATAAGAAAAATAAATCACCACTTTAGGTACTGTTGTGAAATCATTCTTTATTTATATCGGTGTAATATCTACTGTATTCTAACTTCTCCATGGTTCATACCCCCCGATACAACCCATAGATTCATCAAAATAAGCAAACAACACATAGAAAACAGAATCTGTCAAAAACAGAACAGTCTGTAGCAATCTGTAGACTTTGAATACTTCTGTAACTCCAAAACTTCTGAAAAATCCGGAAAATCAGGGAAATTTGTATATAAATCTTGTGTAAAAATTTCATACTCATTCGATGCTCTGGTGAATTTATAAAATTCCTGGACTGAGCACAAAAGTTTATGTTTTTCAGCAAAATCGAATCAACAATCACCGTAGACCATCCCAAAGGTCTTACTTGGCTCAAACACAAATTAAACAGCAAAGCACAATTACTACAGAGGTAATAATTTGCAAAAACACATCAAAACAGAAACAAAAAACAGAAAGAAAAAATAAAATTGGGTTGCCTCCCAACAAGCGATATTGTTTAACGCCCCTAGCTAGGCAAAACGCAATAGATCTAGGTATTATCATCTTTGGTATTGGCAACTTTTGTGAGGGCCTTCTCGAATCCGGGGGGCCCTTTCCACTTCCCCAAATTTTCAGGAGGAGAAACCATCTTAAGATCCAAAATATCCAAATGCTTATTGCAAAGGGTAATCAAAGTGTTCAGGCGACTGAGGTTCCCACTAATATGTTTGAGGGGTTCGTGATGTTTTTGTAACTCGACTAAATGCTTATGTAAGTCATCCAATTTGTCAAGAATTTGAACTCCCTCTTGTGAAAAGGTAAGCCCTTTTTGTTGTGGGGGAACCACCAAAATCCCTTCCAAAATTTCATAAGCGGCTTTTGCATCTTGTTCGATAAAATCGTCCTTTGAGGCAAAATCCAAAAGCTTTCTATGGTGCAAAGCCAATCCAATGTAAAAATTTCTAAGCAAAACTTTTGCGTCTCCTTTTAAGTTGGAAATATGATAGGATCCCATTAGCCTATCCCAGGCATCTTTCAGATTTTCCCCTTGTTTTTGTTTGAAGTATGGGACTTCAAAGTCTGCTGACAAAAGGGGGGTAGTAACGCTAGTCATAGCAACAAGAAAGAGATCCGGCAAGAAGAAGGGCGAATAAAAAGGCAAATATTTTTGGTATTTTCTAAAAATTGTTTTAGAAGTGGGGGCGAGGAAAATGAGAGGCAAATGGCAAATAATGTAAATGCAAGAGATGAGTTTGTGATGGGTACTTGGTAGGCTTGATGTAGATCTCCCCGGCAACGGCACCAGAAATCATTCTTGCTACTTCTTGAGCTTGCGTTGGTTTTCCCTTGAAGAGGAAAGGGTGATGTAGCAGAGTAGATAAGTATTTCCCTCAGTTGTTGAGAACCAAGGTATCAATCCAGTAGGAGACACAAGCAAGTCACCAATTGATGCACCTACACAAATAATCAAACACTTGCACCCAACGCTATAAAGGGGTTGTCAATCCCTTCACGATTACTTGCAAGGATGAGATCCAATAGAGATAGATGGAAAAGAATACTAAAATGAAAAGTAAAACGGTAAATACATCTGAAAATATAAGATGGAAAATAGACCCGGGGGCCATAGGTTTCACTAGAGGCTTCTCTCATGAAGGCAAATAATACGGTGGGTGAACAAATTACTGTCGAGCAATTGATAGAAAAGCGCATAGTTATGACGATATCCAAGGCAATGATTATGCATATAGGCATCACGTCCATGTCAAGTAGACCAAAATGATTCTGCATCTACTACTATTACTCCATACATCGACCGACTCCTGCCTGCATCTAGAGTATTAAGTTCATGAAGAACAGAGTAACGCATTAGGTAAGATAACATGATGTAGAGGGATAAACTCAAGCAATATGATGAAAACCCCATCTTTTTATCCTCGATGGCAACAATACAATACGTGCCTCGCTACCCCTACTTTGTCACTGGGTGAGGACACCGCAAGATTGAACCCAAAACTAAGCACTTCTCCCATTGGAAGAATTACCAATCTAGTTGGCCAAACCAAACCAATAACTCGAAGAGACTTGCAAAGATATGAAATCATGCATATAAGAATTCAAAAAAGACTCAAATAATATTCATAGATAATCTGATCATAAACCCACAATTCATCGGATCTCGACAAACACACCGCAAAAGTGTATTACATCGGATATATCTCCATGAAGATCATGAAGAACATGGTATTGAAGAACATAGAGAGAGAACAAGCCATCTAGCTACTAGCTATGGACCCGAAGGTCTGAGGTGGACTACTCACGCATCATCGGAGGGGCAATGGAGTTGATATAGATGCCCTCCATGATCGAATTCCCCTCCGACAGATTACCGGAAAAGGCTCCAAGATTGGATCTCATGGGAACAGAGGCTTCCGGTGGCGGAAAAGTATTTTCATGGCTCCCTTTGGTATTGGGGGAATATTTGGGAATTTATAGGCTGAAGGATAGGGTTAGAAGAGCTGTCATAGGCCACAAGCCAGGGGGCGCCCCCCCCTAGGACGCGCCCCTGTGGCTTGTGATCTCCCGGCAGGTCTCCTGCCTTGGTCTCCAAGCTTAGCAGGTTTCTTCTGGTCCAAGAAAAATCATTCCGAAGATTTTATTCCGTTTGGCCTCCATTTAATATTCCTTATCTACAATACTCAAAAACAAGGAAAAAACAGAAACTTGCACTAGGCACTAGATTAATAGGTTAGTCCAAAAATAATATAAAATAGCATATTAATGCATATAAAACATCCAAAACAGATAATATAATAGCATGGAACAATCAAAAATTATAGATACGTTGGAGACGTATCAGCCACCCAAAAAAAAATATCTCCCTCAATTTAAAATTTCAGCTCTGGCACCTCTACAAATTTCTACTTCCCTCTGCGAAGGGCCTATCTATTTACTTTATGCAATTTTTATTTTTGCTTTGAGTCTCCATCTTCTCTTCTAAGCACCAACTAGGGGGCACTATGATCATAATTGAGCATTGGGCATAGCTAATATTTGAGTGTGTTTCATGAATGGATCAATGATTGAGCATGATGGGCTAGGGATAACTTTCTTTAGTGTTGATATTTTGAAAGACATGGTTGCTTGTTGACATGCCTGAGTATTGAAGTCATTATGTTAAAACTAGACTATTGCTTTGAATCATTTACAAGTCCAAATGTCCATGCTATACAAAGAAGAAAAGAATATGATGAACATGTTAGGCAGCATTCCACATCAAAAATTCTGTTTTTATCATTTACCTACTCGAGGACGAGTAGGAATTATGCTTGGGGAAGCTGATACGTTGCTATTTTTGCTTGTTTTTTACTTCGCAGAAATTTAGTACCAAATAGAGATGAAACGTTGCGGGGATTTTTGTGGATTTTTTACGGACCAGAAGAAACCAGATGGGCAAAAGAACACCAGAAGAGGGGGCCCAGGGTGGCAAGCACCCACCAGGGCGCACCAGAGGCCCCCTGGCGCGGCCTGATGGGTGTTGGGCACCTCGGGCACCCCCTCCACCGCCTCCGATGCCTATAAATTCCCAAATATTCGGAAACCCAAAAAAATAACCCTAGACTCTCCGCTCCGCTGCCGCAACTCTCTGTATCGACGAAAAACCAATCTGGAGACGTTCCAGCACCCTGCCGTGTTCAATCTCTCTCTCTCGTGTTCTTGAGATGTCATGATCTTGATGTATCACGGGCTTTATTAATATAGTTGGATCATATGGTGTGTTTCCCTTACTATCTTGTTGTGATGAATTGAATCTTTCCCTTTGAGATATCGTTATGTTGGATTGAATATTGGATTTGAGACACTACTAGGAAAAGGGCTATAGTTAATATGAACATTAATGGCGCACCACATATGTGGTGCGCCACTGCTATATAGCAGTGGCGCACCATGTGTAGGTACGCCATTATTGTCCATATCACTAATGGCGCACCACACCTACGGTGCGCCACTACAAACAAATGTTTTTTTTTTCAAAACTAGTAATGGCACACCAGGGTATAGTGCGCCATTACTAGTTTTAACTAGTAATGGCGCACCACACACTCTGTGCACCACTACTAACAATTTTTTTTTTACTTTTTTTTCAAAACTAGTAATGGCGCACCTGGGTATAGTGCGCCATTACTAGTTCAAACTAGTAATGGCGCACCACAACCACGGTGCGCCAGTACTAACAATTTTTTATTTTTATTTTTTGCAAAACTAGTAATGGCGCACCACATAACTGGTGCGCCATTAGTAACCAGGGTTACTAATGGCGCATTGTTAGGTGGTGCGCCATTGGTAACCTGAGAGCAGCTAGATATTTTGGACAGCCACCTACCACACTCACTTTCCCCACTTCATTCTCTCCACCTCCTCCTCCAAGCTTGTCTCGGGTGCCTCCTCCTCCTCACCTCATTTGCACCATAGATTCACCCAAATTAAGTGGTTAAATTTCCTTTTTTTGATAGGTAAGTAAGGGGAAAGCTTTCTTTATGTTGTAGATCTACTTTTTTCTCCCTCCAACAACGTGCACATGCACTTTTTATGGCCTAGATCTACGTATGTTTGTGGTGTTGCATATGTTTGTGGTGTTGCATATGTTTGTGTTTGCAGGTACCGGTATTTGAAATGCGATAGTTGCCAATATTTTGCCGGAATGTTGATTCATTTCCATTTCGGCAAGAATTTGGCACTATGCATTCTTTTTGGTCCTATTTTTAGGCAAAGTCATGCCAAATTTTTTTTTGGTTCTAAAATATCGTTTTGCTCTACCCCGCAGGCGACCATGGTCCGCACGATGACCGAAGGCATCGTGAATAGGTTTTTGAGCTCTGTGAAGGCCGAGATGCTTCAAAAGAACGAGACGGAGATAAGATGTCCGTGTCGAAGATGCAAGCTGAAGAGCCTTATCGACCCGGATTCCGTACAGGTGCGGGACCACCTGCTCTTGCGTGGTTTCATGGATGGCTATCGGTGGAAAGGTGATGAAGATGATTATGAAGTCGTCCATGGGGGTCGGCCAAGAAATGAGGAAGGGCAGCAAGACAACCGCGGCGAGGGCGGGCGAGAAGACGAAGAATCTCCAGGACATGATCACGAAGTAGATGCAGTACATAGTCATCATGTAGAAGATGCCGGACATGATGATGAGGAAGATGCCGGAGCAGACGAAGGGCATGATCATGAAGATGAAGATGCCGGAGCAGACGACGATGGACCATCGATGGGCAAGACGGATAACGCAAGAGCTGCCGCCCGAGAGAAAGCCAAGCTGGATCAACTGGAGATAGACGCGGTTACTCCATTGTATGAAGGATGCAGGCCCGAGGATACCCGCCTGAAAGTAACGCTCATGGCTCTGGAGATGAAGGTAAAACACAAAATAACCGACGCATGCTTCGACGAGAACATGTCTTTCTGGCACGAACGTCTTCCCAAGGGGAACAAGTGCCCGACCAGTTTCGAGGAGGCGAATAAAATCGTGTGTCCTCTGGATTTACCGCACGTGAAATACCAAGTGTGCATGAACAATTGCATCATTTATCGGGACGAGCACGCGGAGTCTACCATATGTCCGGTGTGCGGCGTCACTCGATACAAGAAGAGGAAGAAAGCTCCTCGAAAAGTGGTGTGGTACTTTCCGATCACTCCTCGTCTGCAGCGGTATTTCGCGGACCCTAAGGTAGCAAAGCTCCTGCGTTGGCACGCGGATAGGGAGGAGAAGAAGCGAGAAGATGACGGAAATGATCCGGAGATAAATAAAAAAGACAAGATGCTGAGTCACCCTAAGGATGCGAGCCAGTGGCAAGCGTTGAACTTCGAACACCCAGAATTTGGGGACGATCCAAGGAACATCGTGCTGGGCGCGAGCACCGATGGAGTCAATCCGTTTGGCAGCCAGAGAAGCACACATAGCACCTGGCCTGTGCTTGTGTGGATGTACAACCTTCCCCCCTGGTTGTGCATGAAGAGGAAGTACATTCACATGAGTATGCTAATTGAAGGGCCGAAACAACCAGGGAACGACATCAATCTGTATCTGGGGCTGCTGAAAGAGGAGCTAGACACGCTGTGGAAAATGCCAGCCAATACGTGGGACGCCGCAGAGAAAGAATATTTCCCTATGAGAGCCGCACTGCTCACGACGGTGCACGACTATCTCGGTTACGGATATGTCGCGGGGCAGGTGGTCCACGGATTTTCTGGATGCGTCAGGTGCATGGATGACACAACGTATCGCCAGCTAGATAGAGATCCCGGGTCTTCGAAAACCGTGTTCATGGGACATCGAAGGTGGCTTCGCGACGATGACTCATGGAGAAAACGCAAGGATCTGTTCGATGGTGAAACCGAACCCCGAAGACGCCCGCGTACGAGGAGCGGCGAGGAAATAGACGAGCTGTTGAAAAATTGGAAAGCGTGCCCACCGCCGGGAAAGGCGCCAGAGCCGGGAAAGAAGCGAAAGGCGCCAGAGCCGCTGCTGAAGGTATGGAAAACGAGGTCTGTTTTCTGGGACTTGCCGTACTGGAAGATCCTCCGTGTGCCTCACAGCCTTGATGTCATGCATATCACGAAGAACGTGTGCGAGAGTCTGCTTGGTACCCTGCTGAACATGCCAGAGAGGACCAAAGATGGGCCGAAAGCAAGGGCAGACTTGAAATCAATGGGCATCAGGGAGGAGCTTCACGCTAATGATGATGATGATGATGAGGCGAAGGACACGGAAAGTCGTCGCAAAGGCAAAAAGGCCAAGAAGATCGGAAATGACTTCCCTCCCGCGTGCTTCACTCTAAGTCAGGAGGAGATCGAGCAGTTTTTCACCTGCCTCGTAGGAGTAAAACTTCCTTACGGTTACGCGGGGAAGATAAGCAGATACCTAGACTCAGCGAAGCAGAAGTTCAGCGGGATGAAGTCTCACGACTGTCACGTGCTGATGACGCAGATACTTCCAGTTGAAATCCGTGGGATCATGGACGCGCACGTTCGTGAAACGCTATTTGGCCTATGCAACTTTTTCGACGTCATCTCTCGGAAGTCGGTTGGCGTGAGGCAACTCAGAAGGCTACAGGAAGAGATCGTGGTGATACTATGCGAGCTTGAGATGTACTTCCCGCCCGCATTCTTCGACGTTATGGTGCATCTGCTTGTCCATATCGTGGAGCATATCATCCAACTCGGGCCGACGTTCCTGCACAGCATGATGTCGTTCGAAAGGATGAATGGTGTCATCAAAGGATACATTCGCAACATGTCACGTCCAGAGGGAAGCATAGCCAGGGCCTTTCTGACCGAAGAGTGCATCTCCTACTGCACGAATTATCTAGGCATCGAGAACCCCGTTGGTCTGTCCGTCAATAGGCACCTCGGCAGGCTCGCTGGATGGGGTCACCGCGAGGGTCGCCGCGAAATGCATGTCGACTTCGAGGGTCGACTCGCCGACTTTGAAAGAGCAAACCTAGTCGCGCTACAACACATAGACGTGGTCGATCCTTGGGTGGTAGAGCACAAAACCTTTATTGAGAAGACGTACAATGACCGAGGCCAACAGAGGACGGACGGAGATATAATCAAAGAGCACAACTCATGTTTCACGCGTTGGTTCAAGGAGAAGCTTCTGTCGTGCCCTTTACATGAGGATTCTTCCGCGGAAGAACAACTCATATTCGCCTTGTCACAGGGCACCGAGCACAACCTGGTGACGTATGAGGCGTACGATATCAACGGCTACACATTCTACACCGAGGGAAAGGACATGAAGAGCGATGGTTATCCGAACTCCGGGGTAACGATGGAATCCTACACCGGTAACGACAAGGACAGATACTACGGAAGGATCGAGGAGATCTGGGAGCTGAGCTACGCTGGAGAGAAGGTCCCGATGTTCCGTGTCAGATGGGCCAAGAGCGTCCTAAAAGAAGACCGGTATTTCACCACCATGGTTATACCCGAAGCCAAATCCAAGACCGCGGGCGCAAACGTCACCGCGAAAAATGAGCCATGGGTACTGGCTTCCCAAGTGGACCAATGCTTCTTCATTACCGACCCGTCAAAGCCCAGTCGTGTTGTCGTGAGGAGAGGCAAAAGGAAGATCATCGGAATGGATGGAGTCGCCAATGAGCAAGACTTCGACAAGTACGGCGACCCGAAGATGGAACATGACGACGACGATGAAGTGCCATACACCACAAGAAGAAGCAGGACCACCCTACCTAAAGGACGTCCGTTCAAGAGAAGAACTCCATTTGCGAAAAAGAAGGGCAAGAGGATTGTCAAAAGATAGCTAGCTAAGATCGATTGTATTTAAATTGTAGTCTTCATTTCTCGATTGTATTTCGACATATGGAAATGACATTTCTTCTGTTCTAGTCCTCATGAATATTTATTTATGTTTATTCTGGTATACCAATTTTTATTTATGTTTATTCTGGTATTGAATTTCTAACTCACAAAAAGTATTGAATTTGTTAATATTTCTTGAACTCATGAATATTTTTAAATTTCATGGGCACTTTTTGAATTCATGAATATTTTTTCAAATTTGATGATATTTTTCATATTCATAAATGTTTTACCAATTCACAAATGAATGCAACTAAAAATCCAAAAAAAAGTTACTAATGGCGCACCAGGAGAAGGTGCGCCATTGCTATCACTGTATTTATGGCGCACCAGGGGTGGGTGCGCCATTGCTATCACTGTATTTATGGCGCACCCCTAGGAGGTGCGCCATTGCTAACCTTCCCCCCTCTATATTTGATAAAAAAGGCAAAAGATAAAAAAAACACCATGGATCCCAAATCCCCAATCCCCACTGCTGCCCCCGAGCCCTCGACCTGCTGCTCCGCCGCCGCCCCGACCCACTGCGCCGCCCCGACCCACTGCGCCGCCGCCCCGACCCACTGCGCCGTCTTCCCCAACCTCGACCGATTTCCCCATTCCCCCGTCGGGTTCGCTCACCCGCGCACCCCAATTCCTCCGCCCCGCATGCGCGCACGCGGGAACCCTCGCCGCTGCGTCCCCGACCTCAAGCCGCAGCGCCGCCACCGCCGCGTCGCCCGCCGGCCTCGTCTCGTCACCCCTTCCGTCACCGATGCATCAGGAGGTAATACCTATTACATGCCTTCCCCTCCCCTTGAGGCTTAGGGTTTGTCCCCTCTGTTGCTGCTGACCAAGTTACACTGGGGCATACCATTTTGGAAATTACACTGGGGCGTGGATGGAGCTGGAATACCATTGTAGCATGAACTCAGTGCATCAGATTGGCTCCAGCGTTGCAGGATTTGGCGAGCATGGAGTTTCTTCTCAAGACATTGACATGTGCAGGCTGTGCTACCTATACATTCATGCATGCGCTTTTTGTAACTGATGATTGTTATATTGGGTTCCTATTTTGGTGCAGATTGAAACTAGAGATAATTATCCTCTTTTGCCCATTTAGGATGAGCTTTCTTGCTGGGTAGTTTGCCACTGAGGTGTAATTACAGAAGTAGCGGAGGGATGGATGCTTTTTTTTTGTTATGGCGTTGTTTAGTTTGTGGTGGTAGCTTAGCACAACCTAGGACCATTGATTTTGTTTCATCATGTTCATCATACATACTCAACCGCTTAATTTTGTTTCATCATGTTCGCCATACATATTCAATCTTCTAATTTTGCTGGGTGCGTGTTTTTATGGTTGATATAAGTTTTTTGTTTTATTTAGCCGAAGAGTGAGTTACAATTTTATTGAGGCAAACAGAAATATTAATTTGCTGAATACATTTGTTTGTTTACTTTGAACACTGCAGTGCTTTTTCTTTTCTCTTGAGAAAACAAGCATTTGTTCATTTTGCCTCTGTCGTGGGAAAAAATGAGCTCGCCGAGGTTCAACGGCAGTCTCTGTAGACTTGGTGGTGTAGGATTTTGACCGCCAGACCAGCAGCATATCAAGAGTGAGTTGCAAGTTGCAACCATGGGGATTGAGGGGTCATTACTTGTAATGCAGAGCATGTTGATTGCCTTTTGCAATCAAGTTAAAAAATGGAGAAACAAATTCTGAATTAGTTCATATATGTGCTGCTATGTCTTGCTGCAGTTACTCATTGTTGTGCAAGTTGGACAAGATTTTTTGGCAACCTTACCTTACTATTTGAACCAAACATCCCCTGATCTAAGTTTCACATCAAACTTGCTGGTAGTACTTTCTTTTCTCCTTTGTCATAGCTAGTTTACTTGTTACTGCTATTTGGCCTACTCAAGGAGATATCCAAACTTTATGGCATATGCTATATTGCCCTTCTCTCTGTGCATAGAAAATATTTGTTCAATCTATTTAACGGATGGTTAAGTTTGCTTCATGTTGTATAATATCAGTGGTTTGACATTGTAAGCTGTAACAATATTTGTTTTACTTGTTGTAGATACCTCATCTAAGGCCTAGATTGTGAAGAAGGTTTTGAAGATCCAGAAGACCAAGGAGAAGCAGCTATAAGGTCAGAGAATTACAGAGAGTGTGCTCTGTTTTATGTATGAGTGATGCTGCTTCTACTGTAGATCCCAAACTTGTGATGCTGCTGCTACTTTTTTCTGTAGTTGTTTCTACTGTTGTTTCATAGAAATGGGTTCATAGTGGCCTGAAGTGGGGCTTGAACCTGCTCAACTGTCTGTCACCACTCACCAGGACCATGATGTCCAGCCCAAACCATCTATCTGATGGCTGTGGGCTTCTATATGCTGGCAGCTTCCATGGTGTATAAAATTATCTTATGAAATGCTGGCAGCTTCTGATGTGAAATGACCCCTTTCTCCTGAAATGTTGATTAATTTCCGTTTCGGTTGAGAATGGGGCACTCCTAGGTCAAGAAAATTAGCAAAGGTCATGCCCAATTTTCTTGACCTAGAAGGTGCCCGATTCTCAACCGAAACAAAAATTAATCAACATTTATAGTTTGACCTAGAAGATGCCCAATTTTTAACTCTAGTAGTGTACTCCTGTTAAATGCAGTCTAGTTACTCCTGTTGTTCAGATTCACGATGTAAGCTCATAGTTTAAATATTTGTTTAATAAGTAGATGCCACAAGCAGAAACAGTTGTCCCTGAAAAAGAATAAGTAGAAGAATACCTATAGGAGTAGATGGAAGATCATGGAGACATAACATAGTAGCCTTTTTTCCTATTTAGAGCGAACATGGCCCACAACGATGAGGCCTGCGGTTCGGGCAAGCAGTTCTGGGAGCTGTCCCAGGAGATGGAGGAAGAACCTCACCGCTATGAGGACGCCGCGGAAGACACCGATCCCGACTACACAACCCCTAGTGGCGTCGGGGATGACACCACTGATGGTGCCGCCGAGGATGCCACCACTGATGATGGCAGCGCACGCACAGATGGCAGCCAACCGAAGAGGCAACGGAAGGACCGGTGCCCGAACGTGCTCGGCACCGTCAAGGAGGAATTTACTGAAGTGTCCTCCAGTGGGCATCCAACGGCGCCCAAAGAATTAGTCAAGGGGTACTTGGGACAACTCGGGTGCATTATCCGGAGCACCGTCTCGATCAACACCGAGAACCTAAGGCATCGTGACCGAGGGAATTTGCGCAACCTCCTCTTCACGAAGCTGCACGAACGATACAAGTTCCCCGGTGAGTTCGCAAACACACGCCTCTCAGGGAATAAAGTGAACAGTGCCGCCCTCACGAAGATGAGCACGTCCCTGGCTACTTGGAGAGCTGCGGTGAAGAGAGGGATTCTAAGAGGTGATAGTTATGAGAAGATCAAGGAGAAAAATCCTTCGATCAGCGAAGCTGACTACCTGGAGTTAAAGATCAAGTGCGAGAGCAACGCATCCGAGGAAACAAGTCAGTGGGGGAAAGATATGCAGGACTTGAACTTAGGGGTCCACACACTCGGTCCCGGCGGTTACAGAGTGGAGGAACCTATATGGGACAAGGAGGACGCGGAGCGTGCCGAGCAAGGCCTACCGCCCTGCTTCGATAAATACCGTGACAAGCAGACCAGGAACTATGTCAGGGACCGGTACAAGGTGGACCCGGTAACAAAGGAGCTTACCACGGATGCGAAGACCAAGGCGCTTGAGCTTGTTCTGGTAAGGAATACACCCCCGCGTAATTAGCTCCATATGGTTGCATTCTAATTAATGAAGCCAAATTTCTAAATGGTTCACGTTCCTTCCGCAGGACACTGAAAGCAGTAGCGCGGGGTCGTCTTAGAGATCCCCATGGGACACCACTTTAAATAGGGCGTTGAACGTAATGAAACACAAGGATAAGTTCAGTAAGCCATCGTCAGCTGGTCGTGTGGCCGGCAAAGGCTTGTCCACGAAATGGTCGGAATACTATAACGCTGGTCGAAAGGAGAGAAAGACGGCCAGCTCGGAAAGCCAGGAGCGCGAGGTTCAAGAACTCAAGGCACAAGTGGCGCGGATTCCGGAGATAGTCGAAGAGCAAGTGCGAGACCAACTGGGAGCGACGATCACCGCCATTGTGCCTACCTTGATTGAGGGGCTGCAGGCGTGGATTGCGGGCGGCCAACAGGGGCCGCCCCCGATTCCCAGCTTCACGGGCAGCAACTCGCACAACGCGCCGGCGGCGTCATTGGTGTCTCCGGCGGAGGCGGCATTGGTGTCTCCGGCGTCGGCGCCGGCATTGGAGCTTAATGCACCCGGGTGTGGGAACAATACGTCGGCCGGCACCTCGGCAGCAAGCGGCCCCTCCGTCACTTGCACGCCCGCCGTTGGCGGTGCCTCGACATTAGCCGAGCTCGACGCCATCACGGTAACTAATTAAGCCTCTCGGCCGATGACTTCATCTCCTTGCCTTTGACTGGGCATCCTGACGCCCTACATGTTTTCGCAGGGCGCCGCCGACGTTCCATGCACTCTCCTGCACTTCGTGGACGGCGAGTTGATCGATGTCGCCAAGGCCAGAATCGTTCAACCGGGCAGCCGCGTGTTCCACGGTAATCCGATGCCACCCACCGTGTATAGGGTTCAACTGGTTCGGGTGCTGCGGGGCTTCGACGACTTGTTACCTCCGTATCGACCCCCTGGGGCCGACGAAGATGATGTGATGACCCTCAGCGCCTGGATAAGCTGGCCCATGCTTTGGCCGAAGAGCCAGATTCGTTTGGATGCAGGGGACACCACCCCACAGACAACACCGCAAGTCGTGCCGGCGCCAAGCTATGGCAAGACCGCCGCAACGCTACCGCCGTCAGCTGATCCGGACAAGCATATGGCATAGGATCCGGACGATGACGACGACGGTACATTTACCAACGTCGATAAGTACTTCAACGAACATGGGTACGATGACGAATTCTTGGGGCCTCCTTCTCAAGAACCCAACCCTGCAAAAGACGATCGCGATCTAGCTAGTACCGCGGAGAAACCCAATTGCAACAGGCGTCGTCTGGCGTTCAGTTCTCAGGAGACGCCTCCAGCTGCCGCCTTCACCGAGCCTCAGATAGCCGAGGTGCGAAATATTATCAGCCCTAACACACTCAAGAAGGCGGTCTCTGAGCAGAACTCGATCCCATTACAGCAGAAGAAGAAGGGACGGAAAAGAAAGAATAAGGGTGCGAGCCAGCCAGCACCGAGTACGATCCATGCTCAGGACGGGCCACCTTCACCTAAGGATATCTCGAGGAGGGTGCATGTGGCGGGTAGGCCGATGCTACCGACTAATCTGCTCAATGATGCAACCGGTGCTATGCGGAGTCTGCATGACAGTGTTCTTTCTTTGGAGAAGCGGCGTCTCTCCGAGAATGATGTGGCATACCCGGTTTTCGTGGCCAAGGTGCCAGAGGGCAAGGGCTTTGTCGATAGCACCATCGGGGGTATGATCGTCCTGCGGTTTGATGACATCTTCGCTATGTTTAACCTTCATCCGCTACACTACACCTTCATTCGGCTATTTTCGCTCAGTATGGAGATGCGGATCATTAGAGACAAGACCCCGGACATCGTGATAGTCGACCCCTTCTACATGCGTGCCAAGATCTTGGGCAGCGCTGGGGACCGGCAAGTCACGAGTTCATACCTCGAAGGCGTCATTCTGGTGAACCCAGATAAGGATAACTTCCTCGTGCCTTACTTTCCCGAGTAAGTCATCCCCTCACCGCCCCGTAACATATGATTTCTTAGATTTCGATCGTTCTTTTTTTTTCTAACATTCCATGTTTTGTGCAGTGACACACATTGCACACTCATCCTCTTAAGCCCGAAATATTCCATGGCCACGTATTTCCACTCGGACCGTCAGTCGAAGAAAGACTACACAAATATCAAGACAGTTCTTGATGAAGTTCTCCCCGGCTATGCTAGATCTGGAGGCACCTTCAAGAGGCCAATTTGTAGGTACGTCAAGCACGTGTTCACCCACAATACGACGTTCCCCTGCGTCAAGCAGCCGCCTGGCGGTCAGAAGGATCACCTTTTGCTACCAAATAATCTCAAAGATTGGGCCGCAAGCTTGTCGGCAATCCAGGACACGGACATCAGAAAAGAATTCTTTCGCATCCAGTCGGAGTTTGCGGAAATCATCCATCAAGATGTCCTTTGTACCTCGGGGCAGTTCTACCTTAGATATCAACCGTCCAACAGTGAGATAGAAACAACGCTACAAATGCAGGCTGACAACGACCGCGATTTCATGACCATCACGATAGACGGCGGCTTCATCCACGCTCCGGTCCCTGAGTCGAGTCGAAAGTAGTGATGCTATGTAGTTCTGAAATATCGATTAGCTCTTTAGTTTGGACAGTCGTTCAACTTATATGTAATCGATGCTATTTATTAGTAGGACCATGAATCGTGCTATTAATGTGTTGCTTTTCTCTTTCGATCCTTTTGTTGCATACTTATATATTGCTTATGTATTGTCTGTGAATTGCTACTAACGTTTTGTTTGTCTAGTGCATAGAGATGCCGTCGTATGTCGTGTAGAAGGGTAAGGTTCCCGGAGTCTACGATGACTGGGAGGAGTGTCGGAAATAGGTTTACCGTTTCAGCAGTAACAGTTACAAAGGGTACACCACTAGGGCGGAGGCGGAAGCTAGATACGCGCGCTATCTAGCGGGAGAGAGGAGGGAGCGTTGGAGGAACCGGATGAAGACCAGTTTCATCGCGATGATGCTCATCGTGATGACCGCTTCTCTCTTCTATGTGATGGTAGTTTAGATGATCGATATCGACTTGTAATGTGAAGACAAACTCGCTACTCGCGGTCTCGAGACTTGTAATGTTCTAACTTTGTTCGGTATTTTGAATTCGGAGACTAATATGATGAATTGTATTCGGAGACTAATCTTCTATTGTATTCGATAAATCTGCTGTTTATATGTTGTGCTGTCTATATTCTGTGCAGTAATATATTTTGTAACCTGTGCAAATATCAGAAAAGAAAAAAAAATCCTAATATTCATACTAGTGGCGCACCACACTGCACTTTAGTGGCGCACTGTAATAAACACACTAGTGGCGCATTATCTAGAAGTGCGCCATTAGTAACCCAGAGCACAAGGTAAATAAGGCCCCCTGGGAGGCATAGTAATGGCGCACCAGGGGACATAGTAATGGCGCACTGCCAGGTGCGCCACTATTGTCTGGTATACTAATGGCGCACCAGGGGTGCGCCATTAGTACTTGTTACTAGTGGCGTGATGATAGTGGCGCACCTATAGTGCGCCATTAATGGCCAAAACAGGTGCGCCACTAACAGGCCTTTTCCTAATAGTGAGAACACTTGATATATGTCTTGCATGTGGATACCCGTGGTGACAATGGGGTGTTCAATTGATTCACTTGATATATGTTTTGGTACTCAACTTGCGGATTCCCGCGGTGACATTGGGGTAATCTATGCATAGGGGTTGATACATGTTCTTGTCCTACTTTCTCCGATAGAAATCTTGTGGTACTCTTTGAGGTTCTTTGTGTTGGATTGAGTATTATGAATCTGAAATTGTTTGATGCATATCGTATAATTAACTCATGGATACTTGTGGTGACATTGGAGTATCTAGGTGACATTAGAGTTGGTTGATGCGTATCATATGGTGTTATTCTAGTACGAACTCTTAGATAGATCGAACGGAAAGGATAACTTTATGTTATCTTAGTACGAACTCTTGAATAGATCGATTGGAAAGGATAACTTTAAGGTGGTTTCGTACCCTACAAACAATTTCTTCTTATGTTCTCCGCTAGACAAGAACTTTGGAGTGATTCTTCGTTGCACGTTGAGGGATGTTTATGTGATCCAATTATATTAGCATTGTTGAGAGATTGCACTAGCGAAAGTACGGACCCTAGGCCTTGTTTTCAAGCATTGCAATACCGTTTGTGCTCACTTTTGTCACTTGCTACCTTGCTATTTTTATATTTTCAGATTACAAAAACCTATATCTACCATCCATATTGCACTTGTATCACCATCTCTTTGCCGAACTAGTGCACCTATACAATTTGCCATTGTATTGGGTGTGTTGGGGACACAAGAGATTTCTTGTATTTGATTGCAGGGTTGTTTGAGAGAGACCATCTTCATCCTACACCTCCCACAGATTGATAAACCTTAGGTCATCCACTTGAGGGAAAATTGCTACTGTCCTACAAAACTCTGCGCTTGGAGGCCCAACAAAGTCTACAAGAATAAAGTTGCGTAGTAGACATCAACGTCCAGAGTGTTCGGCTTGCGGGGCGAGTTCTTTTCTTCCTTTCATGCTTCGGCAATCCTTAGCTCGGCCACTGATGACACCCTCTGTTCGAACATACCTTGCTTAGCCTTGAAGGCTAAACGCCCGAGTGTGAATAGTACCCTTCCTAACAATTTCCTGACAAAAGGCTCAGACGGGTCGTGGCCATTCAACCAGTTACAAAAACTTGATTCGCGGTCCGAGGCCGCCTTTTATTCGCACTTTCAATCGACGTGAAGATCATGCTCCATTTTTTACGGGATATGATCAATGATTTGGGCTATCCCACGTGCGCATAATGGGGCGGTCGCTTCGGGAACTGGTGTAGCTCACGGTGTAGTAAGGGGTGCTTAGTGTTACAGGCTTCCATAAAAGGGGGAAAACACCTTCACAGTCCTTCCACGCTCCCCAGATTTGCTTTCTCCAACCTTCCTCGCTCCGAGCGCGCAGATCTAATATTTCTCCAGCCCTTCCTCCAACACCCCTTCTTCTTCCCCGAGCACGGTCATGGCTAGTTCGGGCTTGCAAGGCAAGTGGGAGGCATTGTGCGTCACCGAGGATGACATCCAAGAGCTGAAGCGCACCGGCTACCTCTTGGTCGACGTCGCCCACCGCGCCCCCAAAGAGGGCCAAGTGATCCCCACGCCATTGCCCGGGGAGCGGGTAGTGTTCATCCCCCATTTCATCCGGGGACTAGGCTTCCCGCTGCACCCTTTTGTAAGGGGCCTAATGTTCTTCTACGGGCTGGACTTCCACGACCTTCCCCTAAAACACCATTATGCACATCTCGGCCTTCATCATCGTCTGCAAGGCCTTTCTTCAGGTCCAGCTGCACTTCGGCTTGTGGCTGAAGGTCGTTAACGTCAAGCCGAAGACCGTGAGCAGCCAGCACACGGACTGTGGGGGAGCGGTGATCAGCAAGCCCCCTCGGGTGCAGTGGCCGGATGGCACCTTCATCGACACCATCAAGACCTGACAGAAGGAGTGGTTCTATATTACCGAACCGTGCGCCGCAGATTAGGTGGCCCTCCCGAATTCAGATCTGGTCCTCCTGCAAGGCTGGCCTTGTGGATCAAGAAAGGGTTGGATTGGAGGTCGGCCACTGAGGTAAAGGCGCTGCAGGAACGCATAGGAAAGATGCTGCAAGCAAACATCAGCCTGACCAATGTGGTCTAGGTCATGCTTCGCCACAGCCTCCTCCCCTGCCAACTCAGGGCCACACCGATGTGGGCCCATAAGTCTGATGACCCCCTCACCATACGCAATCTCTACCGCACTACTCGGGAGAAGTTATGGAAGGCACTGTTCAAGCCCCAGGAGGAGTGGCCAGCCAAAGAGGAGGACACCAGCCTGGACGCCGAACACCCTCCACTTAAGGTAAAGCTTCAATCTTCCATCTTTTATCTCCAGGTTCAATCTTTTTAGCAAGAATACTAAACTCTCCTTTCCTGGTTTTTCTGGGGCTGGCTAGCTAAGGCCACGCGGATCAACGGCCCTGCCCCGCAGCCCGAAGCCCCCAGGTTGACTGATACGTCCATTTTGCATCATGATTTCCTACTTTTATTTACTTTATTTTTTTGTACAGAGTTGTCATATAAATTATTTAGCATGTCCTAAATTTTCATAATTTTTGCAGTTACGGAAGTACGCTGTTTTCATAAATTGCAACAGACTGTTCTGTTTGGACAGATTATTGTCATAATTTTGTTATCTACTTATCCTATAGTTTCCATGGCCTATATTGGTAGATATAAATTGTGGAAATGATAGTAAATAGTAGATGATGTTTTGAAATTATTATGCAACATGTCTTTGCAGTACATGAAGTGTTGATTTGTTCTTATGTGTACTAACCTATCTCACGAGTTCTTTTTGAGTTTTGTGTGGATGAAGTTTTTGAGAATAGGTGAAACCGTGGTATGAGAGGATTGAACGGGATACAAAAGCTCAAGCTTGGGGATGCCCAAGGCACCCCAAGTAAATATTTCAAGAAGTCTCAAGCATCTAAGCTTGGGGATGCTACGCATCCCACCTCTCTTCATCAACAATTATCGGTTAGCCTATGTTGAGCCAAAAGTTTTATTCATCCACATGATATGTGCTATCCTTGGAATGTCATTTTATTTTGTTTTGCTGTTTGAATAAAGTACTTAAGATCTGAAATTCTTAGATGAGAGAGTCTTCACATAGTTATTTAAATTTTTGACTACTCATTGATCTTGACTTATATCTTTTTGGAGTAGTTTGTCAATTTGCTCTAGTACTTCACTTATATCTTTTTAGAGCACGGCGGTGGTTTTATTTTATAGAAATTGTTGAACTCTCATGCTTCACTTATATTATTTTGAGAATATCTAAACAGCATGGTAATTTGCTTAGGTTATGAATTTAGTCCTAATATGATGGGCATCCAAGAGAGATATAATAAAAACGTTCATATAAAGTGCATTGAATACTATGAGAAGTTTGATTCCTTATGATTGTTTTGAGATATAAAGATTTTGATATTAGAGACATGCTAGTGAGTAATTGTGGATTGGTAGAAATACTTGTGTTAAAGTTTGTGATTCTCGTAGCATGCACGTATGGTGAACCGCTATGTGACGAAGTCGGAGCATGATTTATTTATTGAATGTCTTCCTTTGTGTGGAGGTCGGGATCGCGCGATGGTTAACTCCTACCAACCCTTCCCCTAGGGGCATGCGTCTAGTACTATGTTTCGATGACTAATAGACTTTTGCAATAAGTATGTGAGTTCTTTATGACTAATGTTGAGTCCATGGATTATACGCACTCTCACCCTTCCACCTTTGCTAGCCTCTCTAGTACCGCGCAACTTTCGCCGGTGCATTAAACCCACCTTCCTCAAAACAGCCACCATACACCTTCCTCAAAACAGCCACCATACCTACCTATTATGGAATTTCCATAGCCATTCCGAGATATATTGCCATGCAACTTCCATCGTTCCGTTTATGACACGCATCATCATTGTCATATTGCCTTGCATGATCATGTAGTTGACATTATATTTGTGGCAAAGCCACCGTTCATATTTTTTATACATGTCACTCCTGAGTCATTGCACATCCCGGTACACCTCCGGAGGCATTCATATAGAGTCATATTTTGTTCTAAGTATCGAGTTGTAATTCTTGAGTTGTAAGTAAATAAAAGTGTGATGATCATCATTATAGAGCATTGTCCCATGTGAGGAAAGGATGATGGAGACTATGATTCCCTCACAAGTCGGGATGAGTCTCCGGACTTTACAAAAAATAAAAGAGGCCAGAGAATCCCAAATAAAAAAAAGAGGCCAAAGATGCCCACCAAAAGAAAAAAAGGGAAAAATGAGAGAAAAGAGAGAAGGGGCACTGCTACTATCCTTTTTCCACACTTGTGCTTCAAAGTAGCACCATGATCTTCATGATAGAGAGTCTCCTATATTGTCACTTTCATATACTAGTGGGAATTTTTCATTATAGAACTTGGCTTGTATATTCCAATGATGAGCTTCCTCAAAATTGCCCTAGGTCTTCGTGAGCAAGCAAGTTGGATGCACACCCACTTAGTTTCTTTTTGAGCTTTCATACACTTATAGCTCTAGTGCATCCGTTGCATGGCAGTCCCTACTCACTCACATTGATATCTATTGATGGGCATCTCCATAGCACGTTGATACGCCTAGTTGGTGTGAGACTATCTCCTTCTTTTTGTCTTCTCCACAACCACCATATTCTATTTCACCTATAGTGATATGTCCATGGCTCACACTCATGTATTGCATGAAAGTTCAAAAAGTTTGAGAATACTAAAGTATGAAACAATTGCTTGGCTAAAACCGGGGTTGTGCATGATTTAATACTTTGTGTGATGAAGATGGAGCATAGCCAGACTATATGATTTTGTAGGGATAACTTTCTTTGGCCGTGTTATTTTGAGAAGACATGATTGCTTTATTAGTATGCTTGAAGTATTATTGTTTTTATGTCAACATTAAACTTTTGTTTTGAATCATATGGATCTGAATATTCATGCCACAATAAAGAAAATTACATGGATGAATATGTTAGGTAGCATTCCACATCAAAAATTCTATTTTTATCATTTACCTACTCGAGGACAAGCAGGAATTATGCTTGGGGATGCTTGATACGTCTCCAACGTATCTATAATTTTTTATTGTTCCATGCTATTATATTATCGGTTTTGGATGTTTTATATGCATTAATATGCTATTTTATACTATTTTTTGGGACTAACCTATTAACCTAGAGCCCAGTGCCAGTTTCTGTTTTTTCCTTGTTTTTGAGTTTTACAAAAAAGGAATATCAAACGGAGTCCAAACGGAATAAAAATTTACGGTGATCATTTATGGACCAGAAGAAGCCTAGGGAGCATTGGAGGTGGGCCAGAAGAGCCACGAGGCGATCACAAGCCTAGGGGGCGCCCCCCCCCCCCCCCCAGGGCGCGCCCCCCTGGCTTGTCGCCGCCTTGTGGATCCCCCTGACGGGATTCCAATGCCAAGTACCCCTATATATCCAGTAACCCCCAGAAAGAAACCTAGATCGGGAGTTCCGCCACCGCAAGCCTCTGAAGCCATGACAAAACAATCGGGAGCCCTTTCCGGCACCCTGCCGGAGGGGGAAACCATCACCGGAGGCCATCTTCATCATCCCGGTGGTCTCCATGACGAGGAGGGAGTAATTCACCCTCGGGGCTTAGGGTATGTACCAGTAGCTATGTGTTTGATCTCTCTCTCTCGTGTTCTTGAGATGGCACGATCTTGATGTATCGCGATCTTTATTAATATAGATGAATCATATGGAGTTTTCCCCTCTCTATCTTCTTGTGATGAATTGAGTTTTCCCTTTGAAGTTTTCTCATCGGATTGAGTCTTTAAAGGATTTGAGAACACTTGATGTATGTCTTGCAATGGGATATCCGTGGTGACAATGGGATGTTCTATTGATCCACTTGATGTATGTTTTGGTGATCAACTTGCGGGTTCCGTGACCTTGGGAATCTATGCATAGGGGTTGGCACACGTTTTCGTCTTGACTCTCCGGTAGAAACTTTGGGGCACTCTTTGAAGTTCTTTGTGTTGGATTGAACATGATGAATCTGAAATTGTGTGATGCATATCGTATAATCAAGCCCATGGGTACTCGTGGTGACATTGGAGTATCTAGGTGACATTCGGGTTTTGGTTGATGTGTATCTTAAGGTGTTATTTTAGTACGAACTCTAGGGCTGTTCGTGACACTTATAGGGATAGCTCATAAGATTGATCGGAAAAGATAACATTGAGGTGGTTTCGTACCCTACAATAATTTCTTTGTTTGTTCTCCACTATTTGTGACTTTGGAGTGAACTCTTTGTCGCACGTGGGGGATTTACATATGATTCAACTATGTCCGTATTGTTGAGAGAACTTGCACTAGTGAAAGTATGAACCCTAGGCCTTGTTTTCAAGCATTGCAATACCATTTTTGCTCACTTTTGTTACTTGCTACCTTGCTGTTTTTATATTTTCAGATTACAAAAACCTATATCTATCATCCATATTGCACTTGTATCACCATCTCTTTGCCGAACTAGTGCACCTATACAATTTACCATTGTATTGGGTGTGTTGGGGACACAAGAGACTCTTTGTTATTTGGTTATAGGGTTGTTTGAGAGAGACCATCTTCATCCTATGCCTCCCACGGATTGATAAACCCTAGGTCATCCACTTAAGGGAAATTTGCTACTGTCCTACAAAACTCTATGCTTGGAGGCCCAACACGAGTCTAGAAGAAGAAGGTTGCGTAGTAGACATCACTAGTGATTATGTTGTTGGTGTTGTTCTAGGACAAAGAGTAGATAAGAAATTGAATGTTAACCATTATGCTAGTAAAACTCTAGGTAGTGCTTAACGAAATTATGCCACTGCCAAAAAAGAATTTTTAGTAGTTGTGTTTTCCTGTGATAAATTTAGATCCTATATTGTTGACTCCAAAGTAATTGTTCACACCAATCATGCTGCTATAAAATACCTTATGGAGAACAAAGATGCTAAACCTAGACTCATTAGGTGGGTTCTGTTGCTTCAAGAATTTGACTTGCATATCGTTGATAGGAAGGGAGCTGAGAACCCCTTAGCTGATAACCTATCTAGGTTAGAAAATATTCTTAATGACCCACTACTTATTGATGATAGTTTCCCTAACGAACAGTTAGCTTCAATAAGTATTTCACAAAACACACCCTGGTATGTTGATTATGCTATCCACATTGTCGCTAAATATATACCACCTAGCTTCACATACCAACAAAAGAAAAATTCTTCTATGACTTAAGACATTATTTTTGGCATGACCCACATCTTTATAAAGAAGGAGTAGATGGTATTATTAGACGTTGTTTACCTGAGCATGATAAGGAACAACTCCGACGGAAATGTCATTCCAAAGCTTACGAAGGGCATCATGCGGGAGATAGAACTGCTCACAAGGTATTGCAATCTGGTTTTTATTGGCCTACTCTCTTCAAAGATGCGCGTAAGTTTGTCTTGTCTTGTGAGGAATGTCAAAGAATTGGTAATATTGGTATGCGTCAGGAAATGCCTATGAATTATTCACTTGTTGTTGAACCGTTTGACGTATGGGGTTTTGATTATATGGGACCTTTTCCTTCCTCCAACGGGTACACTCATATTTTGGTTGCTGTTGATTATGTCACTAAGTGGGTAGAAGCTATTCCAACTAGTAGTGCTGATCACCACACCTCCATTAAAATGCTTAAAGAGGTTATCTTCCCGAGGTTCGGAGTCCCTAGATATTTAATGACTGATGGTGGTTCACACTTTATTCATGGTTCTTTCCGTAAGGTGCTTGCTAAATATGATGTTAACCATAAAATTGCATCACCCTATCATCCTCAATCTAGTGGTCAAGTTGAACTTAGCAATAGAGAAATAAAATTAATACTACAAAAAACTGTCAATAGATCTCGTAAGAATTGGTCTAAGAAATTAGATGGTGCACTTTGGGCCTATAGAACAGCTTATAAAAATCCTATGGGCATGTCTCTGTATAAAATGGTATATGGGAAAGCTTGTCATTTGCCTCTAGAATTAGAACATAAGGCATTTTGGGCTATTAAGGAACTCAACTATGATTTTAAACTTGCCGGTGAGAAGAGGCTATTTAATATTAGCTCACTTGATGAATAGAGAACCCAAGCATATGAAAATGCTAGGCTATTTAAAGAAAAAGTAAAGAGATGGCATGACAAAAGAATCCAAAAGCGGTAATTTAAAATAGGAGACTATGTTCTTTTTTTCAACTCTCGTTTAAGATTTTTTGTAGGAAAGCTTATCTCCAAATGGGAAGGACCATATATTATCGAGGAAGTTTATCGTTCTGTTGCTATCAAGATTAATAACGCCGAAGGTACTAACCTGAAGGTGGTCAATGGCCAAAGAATTAAGCATTATATCTCAGGTACGCCTATTAACGTTGAAAGCAATGTTATCCAAACCATGACACCGGAGGAACACATAAAAGAAACCTTTCGGAACACTCTAGAATTCTTAAAAATAGGAGGTACGTGATACGGTAAGTAAACGGACTCCGAAAAATCCGCAAAAAATATTTTCTATCAGTTTTGGAATATTTTGAAATTTTGAGAATAAAGAAATAAACCGGAAGGCGGTCGAGGTGAGCATGATACACTAGGTCGCGCCAGGCACCCCTCGGCACGCCCTGGTGGGTTGTGCCCTCCACGGATGCCTTCCTGGCTCCATTTTCCTTCCATATACTTCTTTCCCAAGAATAAAAATTCTCTATATATACCCCCCGACTGTTTTTGTTTCTTGCTATTTCCATATCAGATCTGTCAAGTCAGGCATCATGTCTTCTCCCTCTGCTAACAATGTGGAAGGAGATGCCTGGCTAATGAAGATAGAGTTGAAGAGGGAGGAGCCGGAAGAGTCCAACAAGGAAGAGAAGGGCAAGGAGACTATGGTGAATCATCCCCCTGGAGGAGATCAATCCATGCCAGCAAAGGAGGGAGAGGAACAAGATATCCTTCAACCTTACTATAGTCATCTCACCCCTATTGAAATCGAAGCTTTTAGAGCTTTCGAAGCAGTATGTGTTCAAAATAAATTTCTCATCCGTGAAAATATTTTGCTAGAAGAGCACATCAATAACCTTAGGAGGGTCATCTGCAAATTGGAGCATCTTTTGAAGCTGAAGTGTGACATCATATCACCACCACCAAAGGAGAATTGAGCACACGGGTATGGGCACTCCCCTTGGCTTAAGCCAAGCTTGGGGGAGGTGCCCCGGTATCATATCACCACCACCTTTATTCACCTTTGCCTATTTTAGCTCGATCTTTAGTTTCCCTTTTCTTTAGTTGAATAAAAGTTTAGCATGGTCTATTTTCGTGTGCTAGTTTCGTGGCCTATCTATCTATGTAATCGTGTGAGAGCTACATAATAAAGTTTAGTTTGAGTTTTTGTCTCTCTACTTTCTTGTTGCAATCAAAATAAAAATAAAAATAAATAAATGAAAAGAATCATATCCTAATCTTATGGTGAGTAATGACATCACATAAGGAAAAGTATAAGTAGTAAAATTTATTGGAGATTGACAAACATAGCATTGGTCAATGATGCAATTCATGAAAGAATTAATAAGGGAGAGAAGATTCACATGCAAATACACTATCTTGGACATCTTTTAAGATTGTGAGCCCCCATTAAATATTATTTGTCAAAAAATTTGATGTTGGACAAGGAAGACAACATAATGATTTATGTTTGTTCATATCCACATAAAAGTTCTATTGTCATAGATCCTTTAACATGTGGTGCTTGCTCAATATCTTTGCTAGCCAAAATTCTGCACTAAGTAGAGATACTACTTTTGAATCCAAAACCCCAAAACCAAATTCTTTCTTTGAGTGTCCACCATACCTACCTATGGATCGAGAAAGATCCTTCAAGTAAGTTGTCATCGGTGCAATAAGGCAATAAAAATTGCTTCTAAAAGTGTTTTGATCAATTAGTGTAAGAGAAAATTGAGCGCTATACGAACTTATGATGGCAAAGTAATAAAAGCGATGGACTGCATAATAAAGGTTGCTACCATAGGGGGCAATATAGCGTGACGTTGTTTTACATCAAGGGATTGTGCATACAAACCAATAAGCGCATGACAACCTCTGCTTCCCTCTGGGAAGGGCCTATCTTTTACTTTCATGTATTTACTTTTATGCAAAGAGTCAAAGTATTCTCCCCCACTCCTTTTTCGTTTTTCTCTTTTGCATGCATCATGTGGTGAGGAAAGATCTAGGCACATATATCCAGTTGGATATGGGTGGCATGAGTTATTATTGTTGACATCACCCTTGAGGTGAATACGTTGGGAGGCGAAACTATAAGCCCCTATCTTCTTATGTGTCCGGTTGAAACTTTTGGTTCATGGGTATGCCGTGAGTGTTAGCAATCATAGAAGACTAAATGATGGTTGAGTATGTGGACTTGCCAAAAGGCTCCGACATGAGACCCTTCCTGAAAATATGATGAATCGTAGTTGTAAAGTTGACTGAGAACATAGTTTGTTGGTTCCCAGTAAGGTTTATGCTTTAGACTTCTATTTTGTGATGAATTGTTACTTGATCATGAGAAGTTATATGATAACGATGTATTGAAATCAGTTTTATGATAGAGTTTATTGCTGTTATGATAATAAGCATGATGCTTCTACGTCCGTATTTTGTTTTTATCGACACCTATCTCTGAAACCATGTGGACATGCTTTTCGTTATCGGCTTTCGCTCGAGGACAAGCGAGGTCTAAGCTTGGGGAGTTGATACGTCCATTTTGCATCATGATTCCCTACTGATATTTACTTTATTTTGTTGAATAATAATGCTTTCGGGAATGATTCTAATGCCTTTTCTCTCATAATTTGCAAGGTTTACACAAAGAGGGAGAATGCCGGCAGCTGGAATTCTGGACCCAAGAAAAGCACATCAGAGATACCTATTCTGCACAACTCCAATGAAGCTGAAATTTTACGGAGATTATTATTACAAAGAGGGAGAATGCCTGCCAGGTGGGCACAACCCACCAGGGCGTGCCAGGCCCCCCTGGGCACGCCCTGATGCGTTGTGGCCACCTCGGCCCACCTCCGGTGCCCATCTTCTGGTATATGGTCACACTTGACCTAGAAAAAATCAGAGGAGGACTTTCGGGACGAAGCGCCACCGCCTCGAGACGGAACTTGGACAGGAGCACTTTTGCCCTCCGGCGGAGTGATTCTGCCAGGGGAACTTCCCTCCTGGAGGGGGAAATCGAAGCTATCATCATCACCAACACCCCTCTCATCTTCGAGAGGCCAATCTTCATCAACATCTTCAACAACACCATCTCCTCTCAAACCCTAGTTCATCTCTTGTGTTCAATCTTTGTACCGGAACCTCAGATTGGTACCTGTGGTTGACTAGTAGTGTTGATTACCTTGTGTAGTTGATTACTATATGGTTTATTTGGTGGAAGATTATATGTTCAGATCCATTATGCTATTCAATACCCCTCTGATCTTGAGCATGATTATTATTTGTGAGTAGTTACCTTTGTTCTTGAGGTCACGGGAGAAGTCATGTTGCGAGTAATCATGTGAATTTGATATGTGTTCGATATTTTGATGATATGTATGTTGTGATTCCCTTAGTGGTGTCATGTGAACATCGACTACATGACACTTCACCATTCATGGGCCTAAGGGGATGCATTGTGGAGTAGTTATTAGATGATGGGTTGCTAGAGTGATAGACGCTTAAACCCTAGTTTATGCACTACTTCGTAATGGGCTGATTTGGATCCAAACGTTTAATGCTATGGTTAGATTTTATCTTAATACTTTTCGCGTAGTTGCGGATGCTTGCGAGGGGGTTAATCATAAGTGGGAGGTTGTTCAAGTAAGAACATCACCCAAGCACTGGTCCACCCACATATCAAATTATCAAAGTAGCGAACACGAATCAAACCAACATGATAATAGTGACTAGACGAAATTCCCGTGTACCCTCAAGAACACTTTGCCTATTACTAGTAATTGTTCTGGCCTGTCCTTTGCCTCAAAAGGATTGGGCTAGCTTGCTGCACCTTGTTTACCGTTACCGTTACTTGCTTGCTACCAATTATCTTGCTATCAAACTATCTGTTACCTACAATTTCAGTGCTTGCAGAGATTACCTTGCTGAAAACCGCTTGTCATTACCTTCTGCTCCTCGTTGGGTTCGACACTCTTACTTATCGAAGGGACGACGATTGATCCCCTATACTTGTGGGTCATCATTGACCCTCTTGACGGCGATGCTGGTCGAGGCACCGTATTCGGTGCCAGAGAAAAAGGAAAAGAAGAAGAAGGGCGAGAAGAAGGAGATCCAAGCTGGTCTCCGGCCAAGAGGCCCCCCGGATGCTAAGTCCGGGGAGACCAAGGCCTCCTATGCTCATGAGGAGGAGCAGATGGAGGAAGGGGAGAATCGATTCCCCCCAGCCAAGGAAAAGGGCGGCATCTGTGGATGCCGAGGAAGACTCAGATCCCCCTTCTCCGAAGAGGCCCTACCGGGTCAAGGTGACCCTGCCCGATGTCAGCCCGGATTCCGACGAGGAATCTGAGGCGTTCGAAAGGGTCCTGCGGAGGGTCCCCAGGGCCAAGCCCACGGCCCAGAGGTACGGATTGCGAATATATTGCTTATGCAGGATTTTTGTTGCTGACCGAACTAATGCCTCCCATGTTGAAGCCCGACCCGCGATCTCCTGACCGAACAGGTCTCCGGGGGAGATCCCCTGCCAGCCGAGCTGGCGAAAAGTGGGACTGCGTCCCGCACATCCCCTCGACTCGCCAACGAGGCCGTGGAGGTGATGTCCTGGTGGACGCCTCCTCGGCCAAATACCGAGGGCGAGGAAGTGATGACCGAGGCTCAGACCTCGGCGGCCGAGGACCAGGAGACTGGCCCCCTCCTGGTAAACAAAGAGGGAGGTTGTGAGTCATTGAGGCTTCCTCCGAAGACAGCTCCGGAGACTGATGAGGATCCGATATCGACTACTCTCCCTTCACAAGAAGGAGGAGATGTGCCGCCACCGGTGCGGCCCATGATGGGGCAGGCCACAACCGGGTGGCCAGCCACGATGGAGGAGGCCTTGTGCAGATCCGTCATCGCTAAAGACCACCGCATCCTTATGGGTGCGGTCCTAAAATGCATTCAGTCCGTTGATAGCAGACTGAAGGAGGCCTTCAACGGACTCTTGACGGGCTTCAAGGTAAGTCATGTAATGCACCTCTCTCTAAGCGGAATTTTTTCGTGAGGTATATATATTCCGAATAGGTATAGTAGCCCCCGAGCCATGGGTAAGTTTAGGAAACTTACCCGGGGATCAAAGGATCTCAGGTTCCGAGTAAAATCGATATTTTGACTGTCGCCGGAGATGGTCTGGAAAGGAGGGTCTTGGACCAACAATTCCGATGTGTGTCTCACATAATCTTTGATGTGCAGGCCTCGTCATCGGCAGCAGCTGTCCACGATGTGGAGATGGCTGAGCTCAACCGGAAGCTCAAGAGCTCTGACGAGGAGCTGGACCGTCTGAACAAGCGGTTTGATGAAATGCAAGGTGAGTTGGAGTTTGGAGACCTTATCCAATCCTCATTGATTGAGGTTCTTGAGTTTTTGAATCCTGGATGTTGGTCTTCCCTTGCATTTGCAGCCGTTTCATCCGAGGTCAAAAACCTCAAGGCTGAGCTAGAGAAGGCCAAGCGGGAAGCTGCCGATCATAAGGTGGCGGCTGACCAGGCGGTGGCCGAACTAAGCTCCTTGAAGGCTGTCAGCGAAAAGCACGAAGCTCGGGTGGCCGAAGTGCAGCAAGAGCTCCAAGATGCCAGCACTAATTGCGAGGCTCTTGAGCAGAACACCAAGGATCAGGCGGCCGAACTATCCACATTGTCTTTCGATCTTAAATCAGAGCGTGTGGATAGGCGGTCTTATGAGGAAGAACTCTGCCAAGTCAGGATGATCGCGGATGGTAAGCCGTACTTACTTCAATGCGCCTTTGGTGGTGACAGGTTTGCTTGTCTTACACGGCTATGGCGTTCCTCAGGCGCCTTCACGGACCTTCCGAGGAGTGCGGCGGACGCGGCCAAGCACTTTGCAGCTAGGGACGGGGATGCAGAACAGAGGCTGTTCTGAGCGCAATTTCAGAACCCCGAGCCCCGTTCCGTCCTTAGCCAGCAGATGAAGCAGCTGATGGAGCTGCATCGAATGGCGGAGCCGGCCTTAAAGGACCTCTGCATTTGGTTGTGGCCTTCCGAGCCCCTGCCAAGTAGTTACTTTGGCCTGGTGCAGAAGCTCTGTGACGCCTCCTCCCGTATTGAGGCCGTGAAGCATTCTGTGTGTATTGAGGGAGCGTGGATGGCTTTTGCGCGGACGATGATGCAGTGGCCAGGGGTGAAGCCGCTCAAGATGGCTACAATGCCCCCGCCGCCCGGGAAGGAGCATAGGCGCCCCGAGCTGTATTTCACTGCTGCAATGGAGGGTGCTCGGTCGGTAGAGACCCAGTGCCCTAAAGATGTAATTTTTGAGTGAACATGTTATTGTATGCCCGATGAATATTGTATTTTGATAATACGTATGCATGGTTTATCATGCTTTGGCATTCTGATTATTTTGACTCCTATGTGGCCGTTTTTGGAACTGAAAGTTGCCAGTCGTCGGCTTTAGCCCCCATGCAATTACTACAAGAGGTGTTCCGTCATCCGCAATATTATCCTTAGACGGATTATCGGAACACAGAGGCGGTAGTGCGAGAGGTGGGAACGAGGCAATCAGACTATGCGGCTTTTACTGCTTTCACTTAGCCGAAGGAGCTTGACTGCGGGGGCTAATTACTAGCCCCCAGTGTTGTGTGGTGTTCGGGTGAACCGAGGTAGAAACCATTACCACGTGGCTTGCAATAATGTAAACCCCTCGTATGACACGGAATAATCTCTGTCAATTTTTAGTTTGACACTTGTGTTCGGATTGTAGACCGGTTCATGCTTATTATGACGGTCGATTTTCGGCTTTCTCCACTGAGGTACTTGACCAGGCAAGCTGGAAATACAATCGCAGTGGTTCTCGCTTTACCCTTTTAGCCGAACGAGTGGAACGTAAGAGGGTAAGCATAGGAGCTGGGCAACCCAACCTTTGACCTTAGACATAATTCGGAACCGATGCATATAACGCAAAAAATCCGACACGCCGTACATATAAAGGATAATGCCGGGACGATGCTTGGGATGAGCTTTATAGCTAAGCCCCCGGTTTATAAACCGGGTGCATCAAAATTGTACTGAACAGCTTCGCTTCCAGAGGCAGGGAGTTGGAAAGCATTATAAAATGCCATAATCGAACCGTAAAAGATGATCTCTATTTATTATGAATTTTTACAATTCATACTGCGGGCGTAACTATTACAGGTATGTTTAGAAACAAATGTATACAAAGGGGAGGATCAATCGGGGCTCTTGGTCTGTGGCTTGATGTCCTTGACGTGTCCCTGTGTGCCTGCATTCCTTTGCTCTTGACGAGTGGTATCCTCCTTAAAAGGTGGTTATAATCGGCGAACAGACCTTTGGGGGAGGTACATGTTTAAATCGCCGGGACATGCATGAGTTTGACGCCTGCTGTGCTAAGAGTAGTTCGGTCGAACCGACCACTCTGTTGTGATGAGGTGTCCCCCCGCAGCTGCCCATGGTATTTTAAGTGCAAAATTGTGTCTTCTCGGTACGTACCTGATGGGTAGCAGGGCCGTGCTGTGGGGGGCGCGTCCCTATTTGTGCTGAACAGGAGGCTGCTCCGGGAGATCGGGTCGTGCTCAGATCCGCTTGTTCGCCTATTGCAGCTTGTCGCCTGGTTGGGGTCCTGGTGCCTCGATGCCAGACTGGAACTCGGCCGCTAGAGCCGCTGTGTGTTCTTCGGTCCGGAGTGAGCGCTCTGTATTGCTGTTGACGGTGATGACCCCCTTTGGCCTGGGCATCTTGAGCTTCAGATATGCGTAGTGGGGAACGGCGTTAAAGCGATCAAACGCTATACGGCCGAGCAATGCATGATAGCCAATGTGGAAAGGCACTATATCGAAGATCAAGTCTTCGCTACGAAAGTTATCGGGCGAGCCGAACACTACTTCCAGCGTCACGGTACCCGAGCACCGTGCTTCCACACCGGGGATTACTCCCTTGAAGGTAGTGTTGCTGGGTTTCATTCTTGACGGATCGATGCCCATCTTTTTTACTGTATTTGAGTAAATCAGATTAAGGCTGCTTCCTCCGTCCATAAGGACTCTAGTGAGGTGGAACCCATCGATAATGGGGTCCAGGACGAGAGCGGACGAGCCTCCATGATGGATGCCGGTAGGGTGATCCCTACGATCAAAGGTGGTCGGACAAGCCGACCATGGGTTGAACTTTGGAGCTATGGGTTCTACGGCGTAGACCTCCTGAAATGCGTGTTTCCTCTCCTTTTTGCGTATGTGTGTGACATATATCATGTTCACAGTTTTGACCTCAGGAGGGAATTGCTTTTGCCCGCCATTGTTTGGCTCGTGAGGTTCTTCATCATCCTCGCTTCGTGGGCTCTTGCTCTGTTCCTCGGCTGCGAACTTGCTTGGTTGCTTGAACACCCAACAGTTTCTATTGGTGTGGGTGGCTGGCTTCTCTTGCATGCCGTGGATTTGGCAGGGCCTGTCCATGATTCTGTCCAAAGCAGTAGGTCCATCCTTGTTCCCATTAGGGGGCTTCTTCCACTGTCCGGGTTTTGAGTTGCGGAAACCGGCGTTGACGGTCGTGTCTTCCGAGTCGCCATTGCTATGGCGGCATTTTTTTTTTGTTCCACCTTGGCTTTCTATTACCGTCCCGCACTTTAGAGGTGCCGAGGTCTTCGGGATTGTGGCTTCGGCGAGCTAGCCAATTGTCTTCTGCCGCGCAAAAGCGGGTCATAAGGGAGGTAAGGGCAGACATCGTTCTCGGCTTATCCTGGCCGAGCTAGTGAGCTAGCCATTCGTCCAAGATGTTGTGTATGAACAAGGCTATCGCCTCGGCGTCCGGACAGGCGACGATCTGGTTCTTCTTAGTCAAGAACCGATTACAAAATTGCCTGGCCGATTCACTAGTATTCTGGACGATGTTGCTTAGGTCGGAAGAGTCTAGGGGCCAGACGTAAGTGCCTTGGAAGTTAGACCGGAAAGCGTCTTCGAGCTCCTCCCAGCTCCCAATGGAGTTCTCAGGGAGACTGTTTAGCCAGTGCTGAGCTGGTCCCTTCAATTTGACTGGTAGGTATTTTTATGTCATGGAGATCGTCTCCTCTGGCCATATGGATGTGGAGGAGGAAGTCCTTGATCCAGACGGCCAGGTCCGTCGTTCCGTCGTATGATTCTATGTTGACGGGTTTAAATCCTTCAGGGAACTGGTGTTGCATGACCTTGTCTATAAAACACAGCGGGTGTGCGGCGCCTCTGATCATGGCTACGTCACGCCGGAAATCAGTTGTTGGGTGAGCCCGGTATTATTCCCGGTTTCTGTGGTTGCGGTCGAGCCACGATCGGTAGCCATCTCGTCTAACGGGGGTGACGGTGTCCTGGACTAGGGGGTACTCACCATGTCATCTCCCGACCAGTGGGTCGGGCCGAGGACCCCATGGTGGTTTACTAATGGGCCACTTCGGGCAGCCCCTGTTGCATACAAGGGAGATTCCACCAGACTTGGCGCTCAAGACAAGGACTCTTCTAAACCCTAGGCCTGTGGTGTATTATATAAACCAAGGTCAGGTTAGTCGATAGAGAATCTCAATCTTATATTCATTATTACAATCTCGTGGTAGATACCTGTACTATGTACTATCCCCCATATGAATATAATCAAAAGCAAGACGTAGGGTATTATCTCCTTGAGAGAGCCCGAACCTGGGTAAAATCCGGTGTCCATGTTACCATCGCTCCAAGACGCCTAGCTTAGGACCCCTACTACGAGATATCTTGGATTTAGAACCGACATTGGTGCTTTCATTGAGAGCCTGCTGGGTAGTCGCCGCGGTGCGATGGGAATTCAGATCGGCTCCATCGCGATCTATGCGTCGGAGCCGAGCTACATCGTCAATGTCGGCATCTTCGTCGCCGGCTTGACTGGTCACCTCGGCTATGCCGAGGACTGTGCTCCATGTCAGATCATATAGATCGGACGGGTGTCTTCATCAACATCAACTCCAATCTCAACCAAGATCATGAAAGAATCCTCCATGTTGCTCGGGGGCTCAACGTCAACATTGCCCTCACCCGATCATGTAGTTTTTCTGGACAGCGGATTCGTGTTCGTCGTCCCTGCCTCCTCGAGTGTCGTTTTGACGATTGCTTCAGTGGAATTGTGCGTAATTGAGTCTAGAACAACCCTGCAAAATTTCGTTGCATTCCGGTGGAGGAATCTCCGGCGATCTACAATATACCGGAGACCTGTCAAATCTGGACGTGAATCTAGACGACTTTAGGGTGAGGAGTCCAGCGCCCAGCTCGTTCATCCTTTGGAAGATCCAACCATTGATCCTTTGAGGAATTCCTATATCGACAGCCCCTTAAAATTTCAGCTCGATCCGACCGTTCAAACTCCAGGAACGGCCCGATGAGTGCGTCAATTTTAGGATCTGTTTCCTGCGCGAAAACGAATCCCACCCGAATTCAGCTTTCTTCATGACGGGATATTGGACATCCTTTTTGAAGGATTTTTTTTAGGGTATTGTGTTGTTCTCAAACACGTATCCACAAATTATAAGTATTTTTTGAGGCAATTTTCACCATCGTGCTGATGTCAAACCGGCCCGACAATATTTCTCCACGGATGCCGACCTGCGCTAGATCGTCGCTTTGTCGAGTCGAGGTCAACCTCTTCAGATTCGATTTTTTTTCAAAATTGGCACGTTTTTTATAGCAATTTCGAAAACTAGCAGTGCTAACTCGTTTTTTGCAAAACTAGCACTCCGTCGGTCGTTCGTTGGCCGAAAAGGGAGTCCTCGGTCATCCATTGGCTGAAGAGCGACTCTTCAGTCAGGTGTTGGCCGAAGAGTGTGTTTTCGGTCAGCGTTGGCCGAAGAGTGTGTTTTCACCTGCAGTGCTGGGCCAAAGACCTGTCTTCGGCCAGCAGATAGCCGAATAGTCCTTTTCTGTCTTTTGTTGGCCGAAGAGTTCATACTCTTTACGTCAGAGCCTGACCGAAGTTGCATGGGAGTACTCTTCGGCTTACAGAAGACCGAAGTGTTATTTTTTCCACTTAAATGCATTATAATTCCTGCACAACCATTCCCCCTCTTTCACATTCCAACTTTGTACTTTCCCGCAACCATTTCCCGACATTCTATCTCGTCATTTTCTTTCCCACCCTACTATCCCGCCATTTTCTTTCCCGCCCTTCTTTCCCGCCATTTTCTTTCCTGCCATTCTCTCTCGCCATTTTCTTTCCCGCCTTTCTCTCCCGCCATTCTTTCCCGCCATCTTCTCTTCTGAACCTATAAAACCCCCTCCACACTAAGGTGGGTGAGCAGGCAAGTGTAGTCTCGTGAAGATGTCCGGTTATCCTTTCGATCGTAGTTGTTTTCACCCTCGTATGTCCAAAACTCTTAGTTTAGCCGCCAATTTCAAGATAGACAATAGGATAGTTCCATGGGACGAACTCCTCGGTAGTGACATCTTCATGAATGAGTTGGCTCACCAGTTAAGTAGGAGCGGGTGGCCTGCAAGGACCTTTGAGGAGATACGGAAAGAACTTCTCAGGTTGCATGGTAGGTGGAAAAAAGTACAATATAAGAGTGAAGCTTTTCAAAGGGCTGCAGTAGAAGATACTTGGTTATGGAGCGAAGATAGTGAGGACGAAGATGATCTTTTCATGCCGAGCACCAAGCCCAAGATACCCGCATCGTCGAAGTCCAAGAGTACCGCACCGTCGAAGGGCAAGAGTGATGCATCAACGGAGGATGATGACGATGACTTCATGCCGAGCACCAAGGCTAAGAGACCCACATCGTTGAAGTCCAAGACTACCACACCATTGAAGGGGAAGAGTGCTGCATCAACGGAGGATGACGACGATGACTTCATGTATTTTTCTAGTTAAGTCGTACCGTTTAATTCAGATGTACTTCTATCTTAATTATCTATTGTAGTCTGTTTGGAAATGTATCTCATACCGTTTAGTTGAGTCGTACCGTTTAATTCAGATGTACTACTAATATGAAGTAGACAAGTGTCTTGAAAACAAATCAGTCTCTTACATAGATAATGACTCATACATAGATAGTAACACATACATGAAGGATGTCTGATACATAGATAAGTCCTCACACATGAGAATAGTCTGAAACTAACATGGATGTCTCATACATATATAATCATATCACTGCTGGGGACGGCGACGAGTCTGGACCTTCATCTGACGAGGACCGGAAGGCGATAAGCGCTGACGCGGTGGGCGAGGGTCACGAAAACCATGACCGTACATAACCTCGCCTGTCACGGTCTGTGTCTCCTGCGTCGGTGGTGGTGGTGGAGTATGATACAGCAGCTGAGAGTAGTCATACGTGTTTGCAGCTTGATCATCGTCATCGCCGTAGCCGTCTAAGAACGAACCATCACCACTAAGCATCGGCGACTGCACGACATGCGTGAACGGATGTGGCTGGTTGCTGACTGTAGTAGTGAAGCACATGTCAAATTGAATTGCGAACGTACACTGCTTAAAATAAAAACCAAAAGTAAAGTTTCCTGGCCCCATTTGTTGATGCCATGCCGACCCCCCTGGTTGTGAAGGATGTGGCTCATGCCAGGACGAGCTCCCTGGCTTTGAAGGAGATGGCTCTTGCCATGCCGACCCCCCTGGTTGTGAAGGATGTGGCTCATGCCAGGATGAGCTCCCTGGCTGTGAAGGAGATTGCTTTTGCCATGCCGAGCTCCCTGGATGTGAAGGAGGTGGCTGATGCCATGATGACCTTCCTGGTTGTGAAGGAGGTGGTGCCGATGAAGCCATGTGCCGTGACTCTGAATGATGCACAGATGGACGTGGCGGACGAAGTGTTGGACGAGGAACCGCAATGTCCGAAGATATGTCACTGCTGCGTAAATCCCTCATAGCTTCTCATCAAAACGCTTCAACCATGAGAGGTGCTCTGGCTGTGGGATAGTATCCCCCCTCTCAACCCGCCGCATTAAAGCGGAAACCTCCTCTCGCGCCTCGACTGTGAAGTCACTCTGTACATTGAAGTGTTAGCCAATTGTAAATGTTCAGGTTATAACATGAGTACACATATTAGAACCATAATAGAGGAAGTTGGGTACGTACCGCGTGGTGTCTGGTTCCCATAATAGAGGAAGTTGGGTACATATCGCTAGTCAGAGCCGCTTCAATCTGATCAGGAGCAGCACATGGAACCAAGTAGATCCTCGTTGAATGCCTGTAACGCTGTAGATACAACCCGAACTTGTCCCAGTCAAAGGGTCGAACCTCATCCCAGATATGTGTTGGCGCGGTCGTCCATTCTAGAACATAAGGGCCAATGTTCTGAAGCCAGAAATCCATGGACTTGTTCCCTCCTACGCGGCTCAACCTGACATTGACATCCGGGTAACGTGGTAAGCAAAATTCTGAAAGCAGTGTTGACAACTAAATTAGAATTACTTACTTGTGCACGTGTGCCGGTATGTGTGGAATAACTGGAATTTCATCCTCTTGACATCGACCGAACTGTCTCATCACCCTATGAAGAGCCATCTCCTCCACCGTCACGTCGAACACCAATCTCGCCTTGGTCATCCAGTAGTGCCGATCTCTAGTGCACAAGTCAGATATCCCAACTGGATACCTAGATGTTATAGCCTGATGCGAGTAGGGCTCCCAGATAACAACATCCTCGTGCAAAGCATCAAACTACGCCATTAAGGACGGGTAGCAGCTCTTTACCTGCATACCCACATACTGTCTCTGTGCATGACAACAAATAAACATTAGTAAAAGCATCAAACTTCGTCTTGCTGAACAACCAAAGAATATATGCCTCTAGGGACCGATCAACCTGTGCCTCTGACAACTGAAGTCCGGGGTATCCTAACGAGACAATCTACATATAACCCAAACAACTGTATTATTCTATGTAGTGAGGACAACTATAAAAACAACATTCGTTTAGCTGACCGAGAAGGTTACCTAAAACTGGCTAAACCACTTAAAACGAGGCCCGTGAGGATCATTGTCTAAGCCCACAGCAGTTGGCACCGCAGCTAGAAAACGGGCCTGCATCGTAGCTAGCCAGCCAGGTTCTGCCTGTAAAGGACCTATGGCAGCACCGGCCAACGGTAATCCCAACAAGTAAGACACATCCTGTAGAGTAGGCGCCATCTCTCCCCAGGGAAAGTGAAACGTGTGTGTCTCCGGTCTCCATCTATCTACTAAGCAGGTAAGGAGTGACCTGTCATAAGAGAAGCATTTCATTTGCCTCTTGCGTAGCTGAGCTTCATCCAACTCCGGATGATCAACCCACTCATCCAATGTACCCTCAACCAGCCATGCCAAGGGTAGCAGTCCAGCCCACATTAACCTACAAAATAAAGAGAATGTACAGCAAACAGTTAGCGGGCATCAAATATTACAAATTACGAATTAAAACATTATATGCACACATACCTATCAACCCATTCAGGGTGTATCATCCAGTTAGACTTTGGGGTGCGAGGGACCAACACATCTAAGTTCTTGCCCGCTTGCATAAGTGCGGCCCGGTGTTTTTTATCGATCGTATCTTTAAGCAACGCATACGAAGACATATCTGAAATTAAAACATAGTTCAACATATTAGAAAATAAAACATAGTTCGACATATTACAAAATAAAACATAGTCCGACATATTAGAAAATAAAACATAGTTTTTACATATTACAAATTAAAACATAGTCCGACATATTACAAAATAAAACATAGCTCGACATATTACAAATTAAAACATAGTTCAGACATATTACAAATTAAAATATAGTCTGACTCATTATATAGCTTCTGAGTTATTTCTTCCTCGTCGTCCCCTTCGGCCTCGACTGCCTCGACCACGTCCGCCTCTTGCTCCTGTTGTCGCACTCGTCGATGTGGACGCACCGTCTTTGTTAAGGTTGGGACAATATTTCATCCTATGCCCATAATTCGCGCATAGCAAACACTATCTGGTTGCTCCACCAGCTTCAGATTGGTCCATATCATTACGGATGCGACGGACCTTACGTCTACCCCTACTGGTTCGCCAAAGATCAGGATCCGGGATGTATACTCTCTCATCATCGTTTACCTTGTTGAAATTGCCGACGACTCTAAACCCTGTCATCTCACCGGTCCATGTGTTGAGTAGTGACTCTTTCAAATAGTATGGGGACACGAAGGAGATGGCATCCAACTGAATCTGGCCGCACGCAGCCAACACATGTGAGCAAGGAAGGTGCAACAACTTCGGTTTGTTGCATGTACACTCACACTTTGGATAAAATTCCGTTCCAATTTTTACCTCATGCGTCTTCACCTCATTTGACGTACCAAAACCATCGGTAGGTAGCTGAACCTCATACCTCCTTTCCTGATTACCTATGAGTCTGACAGTGTGCTTCTTTGCTTTCTCTATCTTCTTTGAAATGTAATCCATGACACGACTACAATAAGGTGTCTTCGGATGATCTGCAATATGCTTCTTTGCTAATTCGTGCCTTTCTTTGAAATATCTCAAAGTGCCATGGAATACAGCCTCCACAATAGCTGTGAGTGGCAATGCTCTATTCCCTCTAAGTACAAAGTTATACACCTCAGCAAGGTTGGTTGTCATGTGGCCATACCTAGCTCCATGGATGTCATGCAGGAAAGACCAATTCATGGGAGGCTCTTTCTCTATCCACTGAGTAAAATTCTTTATTGCCCTACCCTTCGGCCTCTTAGTGCCAGGAGAATCAATTGCTGGCAAGTCACAAAGAGCTACAGGCTGCTCTAGCTCCGCGATGATTATTGATAATTTAACCTGATCTTGTTCCATTTTCTGTCTGGCTTTAACCTGCTTCTTAGTAAACTCATCTAGTTTTGACCAAATAAAATTGTATTTGCGTGGCTGGTTCTGCTTGCATAATTTGTTGAACAAGTTCATCAACCGCTTGTTCTTGAACTATGAGAAAAAATTTGCCCCAAGATGGCGCATGCACCACCGGCTCTGCAGGTCCTTCCATGGTGTTGATTCGTTCTCAGTTGGATCCCTCAGTGTCTTCACGGCCTTCAATATACCAGCATGTCTGTCATGAATGATACACACGTTCGGTCGGTCCTTCACGATGGCAATTTTCACTTGCCTCAAGAACCATATCCAGCTTGGAAAGTTCTCACCCTCCACGAATGCCATAGGAAGTGGGATGATTTGATTGTTCCCGTCAACACCAATAGCAGTAAGGATTTGCCCTCTGTATTGACAAGTCAGGAATGTGACATCCACAAACATCACAGGAGGACAATGTCGGAAAGCTTCGATGCAAATAGCAAAAGAAAAGAATACTCTCTTCAACACCTTAAAATCTGGTATACTCGCCAATCTTGTGTGTTGTACGTTAACATAAGTGCCGGGATTCCTCTCCTTCAATACTTGAAGGAGCCGCACAACATTATCATATGAGTCGAAGAATGTCCCAAACCTTTCCTCCATAGCCTTCTGCTTGGCCCTCCAAGCCTTCCCGTAAGGAATGACATAATTCCATCTGACCTTCACTGCTGTATGGATGTGTTTTGCTTCCATGTCTTTCTTCTGCACTATCTCAGTATACATGAGTTGCGCAATGAGAGTTGAAGACAGGTTCACATGATTCACCAGAAGGTTTTTCCTTACACAAGTATGTGGAACAACATCGGTGACAACCCAGTGGATGTTATACTTTGACACGTGCCCGTGCACCTTCCCAGGACAACCTGTTTTAACACATTTCACGGTATAGTTTGTTCGATTTGATATGTGTGTCCGGAAAACCCTCTGCGTGGACATAGCCCACTTTACCACCGCATATTTCTATTTCTTCTTTGTATCATACATAGAACCTATCTGGACTTGGTTCAGATGATACTGCCATGGAGTCTCATGGCCATCGTTGACCGTGAGACCGGTCGATAGGTCTTGATCCCATGCGGCAGGAATCGGTACCTCCACTTCATCCTCGGAATTTTCAGAATCCAGATCCTCAGCCAGTCCATCGTCCTCTTCCTCCATCACCCTCTACATTTTGTACCCTTCCTCATCCCCATCAGCAAAACCAGAACCAGCTAATATTACCGACCGACTACTCTGCCCAGTATCGTTACCACACAAATTGTGTGGCACGTAATCTGGCTCTTCCTCGGGTTGGCTAGCATCCACATCCATTGGCTATGACCCGGATAAATAAATCTCGTTAGCCACTTGACTGCCCTGCCTGGGTTCATACCCCCCTCTGGTTGTCCGGTATTCTCCTCCCTCGCCACAGGTTGCACTAGGGCATATGGGTGGATTTTTCGGTCTCTGCAACGCCTTAACAGGGTCAACCACTGCTGGCTCCTATCTATCAGCATCAACTCCCACTTGACATTTTTACACGATTTGGTCCACAATGCATGAATACTGACGGAACATACCCCAGGATCTAGCCCAAAACTAGTTGTCAACCAGTACTTCAACTGTCTAATGTCCAGTCTGTCCGGGTCTGGAAGTGTCATGACACATTTTTATACTCACTAAGATCAACCCCACTCTCATTATATCGAACATTACCAGGGCCATACTAAACAGTCAAATTTACTGATTCAGACATTTTCACCTGTCAGACATTTTCATCATCTCATTATATGACTTAGCTACACTAACTAATAAACTGCCCAACTAAGAGATAATTTGTTATACCTTCGACGCGTGTGTCCGCTGCTTCTTGCTCCTCTCTTCAACTCAGCGGCACCGGCCACCTCCCGGAGTACTTGCACCACCGGACAACACCACAGCCACTCCGGCTAGCCCCCTAGTCGCACCTCCTCCCCCCTAGCCGCACCTTCTCCTCACCACCAACTCCTCCCCAACCGCACCACCGCATCCTCCTCACCACCACCACCACTTCACCATACCTGCTCCTCCTCACTTCTATGCAAAAAAAACTACCCCATGGAAAAATATGACCGTAGGGTGGAGGGGATGGCTACGATCTACTATTTCCGAGGCTGGGATGCGAAAATGAGTGGAAGACGGAAGAGATCGGCGCGGGGTGGTGAGATGAACAGAGAGAATGGAGAGAGGAAGAAGAGAACGAGACAGAGGAAGAAGAAGACCGCGTCGGCCTTATCCCGACCTGTTCGGTCGCTGGTTGGCCGAAGACTCTCTTCGGTCGCTGGTAGGCCGAAGACGGACTCTTCGGTCGGCCAGCCACCGACAGCTGCTCTTCAGCCCAGCTGGGCGTCTCTTCGGCCCGCAGAAAGCCGAAGACCCATTTTCGGCCAACGGAAGACCGAAAAGGCCGTCTTCGGCCAACGACTGGACGACAGGGTGCTACTTTTGAAAATAGTGCATTAGGCCTGCTAGTTTTTGAAATTGCTATAAAAAACGTGCTAATTTTGAAAAAAAATCTTCAGATTCATCACCTCGGCAAGCCAACCAAGTGTTCAGCAACCCAACCAAGAGTTCGGCAACCCGACCCAGAGTTCGGCATCGTCGCCCCACAGATTGCACGGCGCTGGCACACCAGAATCGCCGCACGGTCACTTCATCAAGATGGCATCGACCGCGTCACAAATTTTGACCTGCGTTAGCAACAACGTGCCGCCTTTTCTTCAAGCCAATAACCACCACAACGATTTCCTTTAATACGTCGGCTGACATGGAGGCTCCAGCATCTCTCCGCCGATCTGCTCCAACACCCCGGCTAGACCGGAGGCTTCTCCATCTCTTCATCAAGCTGTTCTAGGGACTTCGGCGTCATCAACCAACCACTTTCGTCTCCTCGGCTGGACTTGGGGCTTCATGTCATCACATCGACCGTGTTGCATCACCACTTCATCAAGCCGAGCTCTTCGCTCGGGCACCTCGGGACCGGCTTGGGTGCTGGGACCTCGACCCGCTACAAGCTCTGGCCACGTCATCAACACCGAGCACATTAATCAGCTAAGTCGCTTTCATGCTCAACTTTTGTCAATTTTTAATTTTTGTTTGGTTCAACCATGCATTATATTTATGTTAAATAAAAAAGGTTGTTTGTTAAAAACACTTTCTTTTCCCATGATAACTGGGGGCTTCGCCGTCTCGCTGCCGAACTACTCTGTCTCCTCGGCTAGACCTGGGGCTTCGCCTCGCTGCAGCAATCGTGTTGCGTTGCCACTTCTTGACCCGAGCTCTTCGCTCGATTACCTCGGGCTTGGTGGCCGGGACCTCAGCTAGGCCGAGGACTACGTCTCCGTCCCGCCACAACCCCGGACCGCACCGAGCACATTAACCAGCTAAGTTGTTTTCGTGCTTAGCTCTCTCTGATATTTTACTTTCTCTTCGGTTCAACCAAACATTATATTTCTTGTTAAAAACTTTGTTTGTTAAACATTTCTTTACCCGATTTAACCGGGGGCTCTTAAATATATATGAGCCACTTTATAATAAGTGTGTTTTCTTCTTGGTCATTGCAAAGTCCTTATCTACTACTCTTTTTTCCGACGCGAGTGTGTGGTCAATAGCCGGGTAGCCTGGTTTCTCTCTAGAGCTGCTCACGTTTAGTTTGCTAAACTGGCCTCGGAGAAACACTCCGCCTTCGGGATATGGAGGTTGAAGCCGAAGGCTGGCCCACTTGAAGTCTGGAGATCGAATGTATCATGTTAAAGCACGACCGAAGCACGTATTAATTTTAAGACCAATTTTGGATTGGCACCAAAAAACTTGATTTAGTTCGGACGTCAAAGTTTTTACATAAGTTTTTTTTGGCTTTTCAAGCTTATGGCTCTTCTAAGCTATTTGTATGTTTTTCTTTTAGGAGGCAGGACATCCTCACGACCGAGGTGCCCTGCATAATAATTTCGCTCGGGAGATCTTTTCTGACCCAAAACTCAGTATCTTTCCTGCCGACTTACACCTCGGCGTTGGCGAAATGCACATGACATCTGGACTAGTTCCCGAGGAGATTCGATCCTCAGGTTGGTCGGTCGCACCCAACCTGAGTCTCGGGGGATACTGTGTGTCTCCAGCATAGCTCTCGTAGTACAACGTCGGATGCCTTTAAAGTATCGGCAATATCAACGGGGGACTCCGACTAGAGCCGAACCCACCAAAAGCCAAGGTACTCCGAGTAGTCCTCGGCAAAACGTTCTTGGATATTGCTTTATATGCATCAGTTTCGAATTGTGTCTTCGGTCAATAGTTGGGTTGCCCTGCTCCTGTGATTGCCCCCTACATTCCGCTTTGTTCAGCTAGGTGTGCAAAGGGATAACCACTGCAATTGTACTTCCGATTTAACTGGTCAAGTATCTCAGTGGAGAAAGACGAAAACTGACTGTCACAATGAGCGCATACTGGTCAGCGATCCGATGACTCTGTCAAACTATAGACCGATAGAGGTTACCCCGTGGGACTTTCATAAATTTTGCCGGAGTGTTGATGGCTTGACCTCGGCTGACGCCGAACACTAACCGGGGGCTAGTAACTGGCCTCTCGAACTTTAAGCTCCTATGACTAAGTGAAAGTTATAAAGCCTAGATATCTGATTGCCTCATTTCCGCTAACACAACCGCCTCCGAGCACCGAGACGTCAGCTAAGGGTTGTCTTGTTACTGCAGAAACACTCTGCGTAGCATCTACAAAGGGGTAGAAGCCGACGATGGGCCACTCACAAATGATAAACGGTCACAGAGGAGTCAAAATAGCATATAGCATAAAAAGCTTTTGTATTCAATATATGAGTGATGCCTTCCGTAATCATCGTTATAAAGCCATAAATATGCATCAATTTGACTTAAGATTTTGGCCAAGCTGGATTGCCTGGCTCCTGTGCTTACCCCCTACGTTCCCGATTGTTCGGCTAGGGGGTAAAGGGAGCACCTCTGTGATTGTTACTTCCGGGTCATCCAGGTTAGTACCTCAGACTGGGTGAAGCCAAAAGCTAGCCATCTTAAGAATATAATTGGTCAGCAATGACGGAAGTGAAAAATTTGGTTCATTAAAGACCATAGAGTTCGGGAACATTCCCCAAACTAAATCCTCAATATTTTTTCTCCCACATTGATCGGAGTTGAGGTTTCACAATCATGGTCAACATGATATCCTGGGAAAAGGAACTTATAAAAGAACTATTTTTTCCAGAAGATGTTTCTTACGTTAACTAGTAATATAACATATATCTCCGCGTACCTTTGTTTATAAAACTGTATGGCCGAATTGCCTTGTTTGCCATAAATCTTTGCCCTTATAAAGGCTTTATAAAGTAGGACAAACACTCCTCGGCTACTGGCCGAGGAGGTTGAAGCCGATGGTCGGTGAACAAAGTCTTGTACAATGCGGATCCGAGCACTAGATTAATAGGTTAGTCCCAAAAATAATATAAAATAGCATATTAATGCATATAAAACATCCAAAACAGATAATATAATAGCATGGAACAATCAAAAATTATAGATACGTTGGAGACGTATCAGCCACCCAAAATATTTTTTTTCTCCCTCAATTTAAAACTTTCAGCTCTGGCACCTCTACAAATTTCTACTTCCCTCTGCGAAGGGCCTATCTATTTACTTTATGCAATTTTTATTTTTGCTTTGAGTCTCCATCTTCTCTTATAAGCACCAACTAGGGGGCACTATGATCGTACTTGAGCATTGGGCATAGCTAATATTTGAGTGTGTTTCATGAATGGATCAATGATTGAGCATGATGGGCTAGGGATAACTTTCTTTAGTGTTGATATTTTGAAAGACATGGTTGCTTGTTGACATGCTTGAGTATTGAAGTCATTATGTTAAAACTAGACTATTGCTTTGAATCATTTACATGTCCAAATGTCCATGCTATACAAAGAAGAAAAGAATATGATGAACATGTTAGGCAGCATTCCACATCAAAAATTCTGTTTTTATCATTTACCTACTCGAGGACGAGTAGGAATTATGCTTGGGGAAGCTGATACGTCTCCAATGTATCTATAATTTTTGCTTGTTCCATGCTGTTATATTATCATTCTTGGATGTTTTACAATCATTTTATTACAACTTTATATCATTTTTTGGGACTAACCTATTGACATAGTGCCAAAGTGCCAGTTGCTATTTTTGCTTGTTTTTTACTTCGCAGAAATTTAGTACCAAATAGAGATGAAACGTTGCGGGGATTTTTGTGGATTTTTTACGGACCAGAAGAAACCAGATGGGCAAAAGAACACCAGAAGAGGGGGGCCCAGGGTGGCAAGCACCCACCAGGGCGCGCCAGAGGCCCCCTGGCGCGGCCTGATGGGTGTTGGGCACCTCGGGCACCCCCTCCACCGCCTCCGATGCCTATAAATTCCCAAATATTCGGAAACCCAAAAAAATAACCCTAGACTCTCCGCTCCGCTGCCGCAACTCTCTGTATCGACGAAAAACCAATCTGGAGACGTTCCAGCACCCTGCCGTGTTCAATCTCTCTCTCTCTCGTGTTCTTGAGATGTCACGATCTTGATGTATCACAGGCTTTGTTAATATAGTTGGATCATATGGTGTGTTTCCCTTACTATCTTGTTGTGATGAATTGAATCTTTCCCTTTGAGATATCGTTACGTTGGATTGAATATTGGATTTGAGAACACTTGATATATGTCTTTCATGTGGATACCCGTGGTGACAATGGGGTGTTCTATTGATTCACTTGATATATGTTTTGGTACTCAACTTGCGGATTCCCGCGGTGACATTGGGGTAATCTATGCATAGGGGTTGATACACGTTCTTGTCCTACTTTCTCCGATAGAAATCTTGCGGTACTCTTTGAGGTTCTTTGTGTTGGATTGAGTATTATGAATCTGAAATTGTTTGATGCGTATCGTATAATTAACTCATGGATACTTGTGGTGACATTGGAGTATCTAGGTGACATTAGAGTTGGTTGATGCGTATCATATGGTGTTATTCTAGTACGAACTCTTAGATAGATCGAACGGAAAGGATAACTTTATGTTATCTTAGTACGAACTCTTGAATAGATCGATAGGAAAGGATAACTTTAAGGTGGTTTCGTACCCTACAAACAATTTCTTCTTATGTTCTCCGCTAGACAAGAACTTTGGAGTGATTCTTCGTTGCACGTTGAGGGATGGTTATGTGATCCAATTATATTAGCATTGTTGAGAGATTGCACTAGCGAAAGTACGGACCCTAGGCCTTCTTTTCAAGCATTGCAATACCGTTTGTGCTCACTTTTGTCACTTGCTACCTTGCTGTTTTTATATTTTCAGATTACAAAAACCTATATCTACCATCCATATTGCACTTGTATCACCATCTCTTCGCTGAACTAGTGCACCTATACAATTTGCCATTGTATTGGGTGTGTTGGGGACACAAGAGATTTCTTGTATTTGATTGCAGGGTTGTTTGAGAGAAACCATTTTCATCCTACACCTCCCACAGATTGATAAACCTTAGGTCATCCACTTGAGGGAAAATTGCTACTGTCCTACAAAACTCTGCGCTTGGAGGCCCAACAAAGTCTACAAGCATAAAGTTGCGTAGTAGGCATCAACGTCCAGAGTGTTCGGCTTGCGGGGCGAGTTCTTTTCTTCCTTTCATGCTTCGGCAATCCTTAGCTCGGCCACTGATGACACCCTCTGTCCGAACATACCTTGCTTAGCCTTGAAGGCTAAACGCCCGAGTGTGAATAGTACCCTTCCTAACAATTTCCTGACAAAAGGCTCAGACGGGTCGCGGCCATTCAACCAGTTACAAAAACTCGATTCACGGTCCGAGGCCGCCTTTTTATTGGCACTTTCAATCTACGTGAAGATCGTGCTCCATTTTTTACGGGATATGATCAATGATTTGGGCTATCCCACGCGCGCATAATGGGGCGGTCGCTTTGGGAACTGGCATAGCTCACGGTGCAGTAAGGGGGTGCTTAGTGTTACGGGCTTCCATAAATGGGGGAAAACACCTTCACGGTCCTTCCACGCTCCCCAGATTTGCTTTCTCCAACCTTCCTCGCTCCGAGCATGCAGATCTAATATTTCTCCAGCCCTTCCTCCAACACCCCTTCTTCTTCCCCGAGCACGGTCATGGCTGGTTCGGGCTTGCAAGGCAAGTGGGAGGCATCGTGCGTCACCGAGGACGACATCCAAGAGCTGAAGCGCACCGGCTACCTCTCGGTCGACGTCGCCCACCGCGCCCCCAAAGAGGGCCAAGTGATCCCCACGCCACAGCCTGGGGAGCGGGTAGTGTTCATCCCCCATTTCATCCGGGGACTAGGCTTCCCGCTGCACCCTTTTGTAAGGGGCCTAATGTTCTTCTATGGGCTGGACTTCCACGACCTTCCCCCAAAACTCCATTATGCACATATCGGCCTTCATCATCGTCTGCAAGGCCTTTCTTCGGGTCCAGCCGCACTTCGGCATGTGGCTGAAGGTCGTCAACGTCAAGCCGAAGACCGTGAGCAGCCAGCACGCGGACTGTGGGGGAGCGGTGATCAGCAAGCCCCTTTGGGTGCAGTGGCCGGATGGCACCTTCATCGACACCATCAAGACCTGACAGAAGGAGTGGTTCTATATTACCGAACCGTGCGCCGCAGATTAGGCGGCCCCTCCCGAATTCAGATCTGGTCCTCCTGCAAGGCTGGCCTTGTGGATCAAGAAAGGGTTGGATTGGGGGTCGGCCACTGAGGTAAAGGCACTGCAAGAACGCATAGGAAAGATGCTGCAAGCAAACATCAGCCTGACCAATGTGGTCTAGGTCATGCTTCGCCGCAGCCTCCTCCCCTGCCAACTCCGGGCCACACCGATGTGGGCCCATAAGTCTGATGACCCCCTCACCATACGCAATCTCTACCACTCTACTCGGGAGAAGTTATGGAAGGCACTGTTCAAGCCCCAGGAGGAGTGGCCGGCCAAAGAGGAGGACACCAGCCTGGACGCCGAACACCCTCCTCTTAAGGTAAAGCTTCAATCTTCCATCTTTTATCTCTAGGTTCAATCTTTTTAGCAAGAAAACTAAACTCTCCTTTCCTGGTTTTTCTGGGGCTGGCTAGCTAAGGCCACGCGGATCAACGGCCCTGCCCCGCAGCCCGAAGCCCCCAGGTTGACTGATACGTCCATTTTGCATCATGATTTCCTATTGTTATTTACTTTATTTTTTTGCACAGAGTTGTCATATAAATTATTTAGCATGTCCTAAATTTTCATAATTTTTGCAGTTACCGAAGTACGCTGTTTTCATAAATTGCTACAGACTGTTCTGTTTGGACAGATTATTGTCATAATTTTGTTATCTACTTATCCTATAGTTTCCATAGCCTATATTGGTAGATATAAATTATGGAAATGATAGTAAACAGTAGATGATGTTTTGAAATTATTATGCAACATGTCTTTGCAGTACATGAAGTGTTGATTTGTTCTTATGTGTACTAACCTATCTCACGAGTTCTTTTTGAGTTTTGTGTGGATGAAGTTTTTGAGAATAGGTGAAACCGTGGTATGAGAGGATTGAACGGGATACAAAAGATCAAGCTTGGGGATGCCCAAGGCACCCCAAGTAAATATTTCAAGAAGTCTCAAGCATCTAAGCTTGGGGATGCTATGCATCCCACCTCTCTTCATCAACAATTATCGGTTAGCCTATGTTGAGCCTAAAGTTTTATTCGTCCACATGATATGTGCTATCCTTGGAATGTCATTTTATTTTGTTTTGCTGTTTGAATAAAGTACTTAAGATCTGAAATTCTTAGATGAGAGAGTCTTCACATAGTTATTTAAATTTTTGACTACTCATTGATCTTGACTTATATCTTTTTGGAGTAGTTTGTCAATTTGCTCTAGTACTTCACTTATATCTTTTTAGAGCACGGCGGTGGTTTTGTTTTATAGAAATTGTTGAACTCTCATGCTTCACTTATATTTCTTTGAGAATCTCTAAACAGTATGGTAATTTGCTTAGGTTATGAATTTAGTCCTAATATGATGGGCATCCAAGAGAGATATAATAAAAACTTTCATATAAAGTGCATTGAATACTATGAGAAGTTTGATTCCTTATGATTGTTTTGAGATATAAAGATTGTGATATTAGAGACATGCTAGTGAGTAATTGTGGATTGGTAGAAATACTTGTGTTAAAGTTTGTTATTCTCGTAGCATGCACGTATGGTGAACCGTTATGTGACGAAGTCGGAGCATGATTTATTTATTGAATGTCTTCCTTTGTGTGGAGGTCGGGATCACGCGATGGTTAACTCCTACCAACCCTTCCCCTAGGGGCATGCGTCTAGTACTATGTTTCGATGACTAATAGACTTTTGCAATAAGTATGTGAGTTCTTTATGACTAATGTTGAGTCCATGGATTATACGCACTCTCACCCTTCCACCTTTGCTAGCCTCTCTAGTACCGCGCAACTTTCGCCGGTGCATTAAACCCACCTTCCTCAAAACAGCCACCATACCTACCTACTATGGAATTTCCATAGCCATTCCGAGATATATTGCCATGCAACTTCCACCGTTCCATTTATGACACGCATCATCATTGTCATATTGCTTTGCATGATCATGTAGTTGACATTGTATTTGTGGCAAAGCCACCGTTCATATTTTTTATACATGTCACTCCTGAGTCATTGCACATCCCGGTACACCGCCGGAGGCATTCATATAGAGTCATATTTTGTTCTAAGTATCGAGTTGTAATTCTTGAGTTGTAAGTAAATAAAAGTGTGATGATCATCATTATAGAGCATTGTCCCATGTGAGGAAAGGATGATGGAGACTATGATTCCCTCACAAGTCGGGATGAGTCTCCGGACTTTACAAAAAATAAAAGAGGCCAGAGAAGCCCAAATAAAAAAAAGAGGCCAAAGATGCCCACCAAAAGAAAAAAAAGGGAAAAATGAGAGAAAAGAGAGAAGGGGCAATGCTACTATCCTTTTTCCACACTTGTGCTTCAAAGTAGCACCATGATCTTCATGATAGAGAGTCTCCTATATTGTCACTTTCATATACTACTGGGAATTTTTCAGTATAGAACTTGGCTTGTATATTCCAATGATGAGCTTCCTCAAAATTGCCCTAGGTCTTCGTGAGCAAGCAAGTTGGATGCACACCCACTTAGTTTCTTTTTGAGCTTTCATACACTTATAGCTCTAGTGCATCCGTTGCATGGCAATCCCTACTCACTCACATTGATATCTATTGATGGGCATCTCCATAGCCCATTGATACGCCTAGTTGGTGTGAGACTATCTCCTTCTTTTTGTCTTCTCCACAACCACCATATTCTATTTCACCTATAGTGATATGTCCATGGCTCACGCTCATGTATTGCATGAAAGTTGAAAAAGTTTGAGAATACTAAAGTATGAAACAATTGCTTGGCTAAAACCGGGGTTGTGCATGATTTAATACTTTGTGTGATGAAGATGGAGCATAGCCAGACTATATGATTTTGTAGGGATAACTTTCTTTGGCCGTGTTATTTTGAGAAGACATGATTGCTTTATTAGTATGCTTGAAGTATTATTGTTTTTATGTCAACATTAAACTTTTGTTTTGAATCATATGGATCTGAATATTCATGCCACAATAAAGAAAATTACATGGATGAATATGTTAGGTAGCATTCCACATCAAAAATTCTATTTTTATCATTTACCTACTCGAGGACGAGCAGGAATTATGCTTGGGGATGCTTCATACGTCTCCAACGTATCTATAATTTTTGATTGTTCCATGCTATTATATTATCGGTTTTGGATGTTTTATATGCATTAATATGCTATTTTATACTATTCTTTGGGACTAACCTATTAACCTAGAGCCCAGTGCCAGTTTCTGTTTTTTCCTTGTTTTTGAGTTTTACAGAAAAGGAATATCAAACAGAGTCCAAACAGAATAAAAGTTTACGGTGATCATTTATGGACCAGAAGAAGCCCAGAGAACATTGTAGGTGGGCCAGAAGAGCCACGAGGCAATCACAAGCCTAGGGGGCGCCCCCCTAGGGCGCGCACCCTGGCTTGTCGCCGCCTTGTGGATCCCCCTGACGTGATTCCAATGCCAAGTACCCTTATATATCCAGTAATCCCCAGAAAGAAACCTAGATCGGGAGTTCCGCCGCCGCAAGCCTCTGAAGCCACGAAAAAACAATCGGGAGCCCTTTCCGGCACCCTGCCAGACGGGGAAACCATCACCGGAGGCCATCTTCATCATCCCGGCGGTCTCCATGACGAGGAGGGAGTAGTTCACCCTCGGGGCTTAGGGTATGTACCAGTAGCTATGTGTTTGATCTCTCTCTCTCATGTTCTTGAGATGGCACGATCTTGATGTATCGCGATCTTTATTAATATAGATGAATCATATGGAGTTTTCCCCTCTCTATCTTCTTGTGATGAATTGAGTTTTCCCTTTGAAGTTTTCTCATCGGATTGAGTCTTTAAAGGATTTGAGAACACTTGATGTATGTCTTGCAATGGGATATCCGTGGTGACAATGGGATGTTCTATTGATCCACTTGATGTATGTTTTGGTGATCAACTTGCGGGTTCCGTGACCTTGGGAATCTATGCATAGGGGTGGGCACACGTTTTCGTCTTGACTCTCCGGTAGAAACTTTGGGGCACTCTTTGAAGTTCTTTGTGTTGGATTGAACATGATGAATCTGAAATTGTGTAATGCATATCGTATAATCAAGCCCATGGGTACTCGTGGTGACATTGGAGTATCTAGGTGACATTCGGGTTTTGGTTGATGTGTATCTTAAGGTGTTATTTTAGTACGAACTCTAGGGCTGTTCGTGACACTTATAGGGATAGCTCATAAGATTGATCGGAAAAGATAACATTGAGGTGGTTTCGTACCCTACAATAATTTCTTTGTTTGTTCTCCACTATTTGTGACTTTGGAGTGAACTCTTTGTCGCACGTGGGGGATTTACATATGATTCAACTATGTCCGTATTGTTGAGAGAACTTGCACTAGTGAAAGTATGAACCCTAGGCCTTGTTTTCAAGCATTGCAATACCATTTTTGCTCACTTTTGTTACTTGCTACCTTGCTGTTTTTATATTTTCAGATTACAAAAACCTATATCTATCATCCATATTGCACTTGTATCACCATCTCTTCGCCGAACTAGTGCACCTATACAATTTACCATTGTATTGGGTGTGTTGGGGACACAAGAGACTCTTTGTTATTTGGTTATAGGGTTGTTTGAGAGAGACCATCTTCATCCTATGCCTCCCACGGATTGATAAACCTTAGGTCATCCACTTGAGGGAAATTTGCTACTGTCCTACAAAACTCTACGCTTGGAGGCCCAACACGAGTCTACAAGAAGAAGGTTGCGTAGTAGACATCACTAGTGATTATGTTGTTGGTGCTGTTCTAGGACAAAGAGTACATAAGAAATTGAATGTTATCCATTATGCTAGTAAAACTCTAGGCAGTGCTTAACGAAATTATGCCACTGCCGAAAAAGAATTTTTAGTAGTTGTGTTTGCCTGTGATAAATTTAGATCCTATATTGTTGACTCCAAAGTAATTGTTCACACCAATCATGCAGCTATAAAATACCTTATGGAGAAGAAAGATGCTAAACCTAGACTCATTAGGTGGGTTCTGTTGCTTCAAGAATTTGACTTGCATATCGTTGATAGGAAGGGAGCTGAGAACCCCGTAGCTGATAACCTATCTAGGTTAGAAAATATTCTTAATGACCCACTACCTATTGATGATAGTTTCCCTAACGAACAGTTAGCTTCAATAAGTGTTTCACAAAACACACCCTGGTATGCTGATTATGCTAACCACATTGTCGCTAAATATATACCACCTAGCTTCACATACCAACAAAAGAAAAATTCTTCTATGACTTAAGACATTATTTTTGGCATGACCCACATCTTTATAAAGGAGTAGATGGTATTATTAGATGTTGTTTACCTGAGCATGATAAGGAACAAATCCGACGGAAATGTCATTCTGAAGCTTACGGAGGGCATCATGCGGGAGATAGAACTGCTCACAAGGTATTGCAATCCGGTTTTTATTGGCCTACTCTCTTCAAAGATGCCCGTAAGTTTGTCTTGTCTTGTGAGGAATGTCAAAGAATTGGTAATATTGGTAAGCGTCAGGAAATGTCTATGAATTATTCACTTGTTGTTGAACCGTTTGACGTATGGGGTTATGTCACTAAGTGGGTAGAAGCTATTCCAACTAGTAGTGCTGATCACCACACCTCCATTAAAATGCTTAAAGAGGTTATCTTCCCGAGGTTCGGAGTCCCTAGATATTTAATGACTGATGGTGGTTCACACTTTATTCATGGTTCTTTCTGTAAGGTGCTTGCCAAATATGATGTTAACCATAAAATTGCATCACCCTATCATCCTCAATCTAGTGGTCAAGTTGAACTTAGCAATAGAGAAATAAAATTAATACTACAAAAAACTGTCAATAGGTCTCGTAAGAATTGGTCTAAGAAATTAGATGGTGCACTTTGGGCCTATAGAACAGCTTATAAAAATCCTATGGGCATGTCTCCGTATAAAATGGTATATGGGAAAGCTTGTCCTTTGCCTCTAGAATTAGAACATAAGGCATTTTGGGCTATTAAGGAACTTAACTATGATTTTAAGCTTGCCGGTGAGAAGAGGCTATTTGATATTAGCTCACTTGATGAATAGAGAACCCTAGCATATGAAAATGCTAGGCTATTTAAAGAAAAAGTAAAGAGATGGCATGACAAAAGAATCCAAAAGCGGTAATTTAAAATAGGAGGCTATGTTCTTTTTTTCAACTCTCCTTTAAGATTTTTTGTAGGAAAGCTTATCTCCAAATGGGAAGGACCATATATTATCGAGGAAGTTTATCGTTCTGTTGCTATCAAGATTAATAACACCGAAGGTACTAACCTGAAGGTGGTCAATGGCCAAAGAATTAAGCATTATATCTCAGGTACGCCTATTAACGTTGAAAGCAATGTTATCCAAACCATGACACCAGAGGAACACATAAAAGAAACCTTCCGGAACACTCTAGAATTCTTAAAAATAGGAGGTACGTGATACGGTAAGTAAACGGACTCCGAAAAATCCACAAAAAATATTTTCTATCAGTTTTGGAATATTTTGAAATTTTGGGAATAAAGAAATAAACCGGAAGGCGATCGAGGTGAGCATGATACACCAGGTCGCGCCAGGCACCCCTGGGCGCGCCCTGGTGGGTTGTGCCCTCCACGGATACCTTCTCGGCTCCATTTTCCTTCCATATACTTGTTTACCAAGAATAAAAATTCTCTATATATACCCCCCGACTGTTTTGATGACCGCATCACAGAAAAATCCTATGTTCTTGTTTCTTGCTGTTTCCCTATCAGATCTGTCAAGTCAGGCATCATGTCTTCTCCCTCTGCTAACAATGTGGAAGGAGATACCTGGCTAATGAAGATAGAGTTGAAGAGGGAGGAGCCATAAGAGTCCAACAAGGAAGAGAAGGGCAAGGAGACTATGGTGAATCATCCCCCTGGAGGAGATCAATCCATGCCAGCAAAGGAGGGAGAGGAAGAAGATATCCTTCAACCTTACTATAGTCATATCACTCCTATTGAAATCGAAGCTTTTAGAGCTTTCGAAGCAGTCCGTGTTCAAAATAAATTTCTCATTCGTGAAAATATTTTGCTAGAAGAGCACATCAATAACCTTAGGAGGGTCATCTGCAAATTGGAGCATCTTTTGAAGCTGAAGTGTGACATCATATCACCACCACCAAAGGAGACTTGAGCACACGGGTATGTGCACTCCCCTTGGCTTAAGCCAAGCTTGGGGGAGGTGCCCCGGTATTGTATCACCACCACCTTTATTCACATTTGCCTATTTTAGCTCGATCTTTAGTTTCCCTTTGCTTTAGTTGAATAAAAGTTTAGCATGGTCTATTTTCGTGTGCTAGTTTCGTGGCCTATCTATCTATGTAATCGTGTGAGAGCTATATAATAAAGTTTAGTTTGAGTTTTTGTCTCTCTACTTTCTTGTTGCAATCAAAATAAAAAGAAAAAGAAATAAATGAAAAGAATCATATGCTAATCTTATGGTGAGTAATGACATCACATAAGGAAAAGTATAAGTAGTAAAATTTATTGGAGATTGACAAACATAGCATTGGTCAATGATGCATTTCATGAAAGAATTAATAAGGGAGAGAAAATTCACATGCAAATACACAATCTTGGACATCTTTTATGATTGTGAGCCCCCATTAAATATTATCTATCAAAAAAATTGACTTTGGACAAGGAAGACAACGTAATGATTTATGTTTGTTCATATCCACATAAAAGTTCTATTGTCATAGATCCTTTAACATGTGGTGCTTGCTCAATATCTTTGCTAGCCAAAATTCTGCACTAAGTAGAGATACTACTTTTGAATCCAAAACCCCAAAACCAAATTCTTTCTTTGAGTGTCCACCATACCTACCTATGGATCGAGAAAGATCCTTCAAGTAAGTTGTCATCGGTGCAATAAGGCAATAAAAATTGCTTCTAAAAGTGTTTTGATCAATTAGTGTAAGAGAAAATTGAGCGCTATACGAACTTATGATGGCAAAGTAATAAAAGCGATGGACAGCATAATAAAGGTTGCTACCATAGGGGGCAATATAGCATGACGTTCTTTTACATTAAGGGATTGGGCATACAAACCAATAAGCGCATGAAAACCTCTGCTTCCCTCTGGGAAGGGCCTATCTTTTACTTTCATGTATTTACTTTTATGCAAAGAGTCAAAGTATTCTCCCCCACTCCTTTTTAGTTTTTCTCTTTTGCATGCATCATGTGGTGAGGAAAGATCTAGGCACATATATCCAGTTGGATATGGGTGGCATGAGTTATTATTGTTGACATCACCCTTGAGGTGAATACGTTGGGAGGCGAAACTATAAGCCCCTATCTTCTTATGTGTCCGGTTGAAACTTTTGGTTCATGGGTATGCCGTGAGTGTTAGCAATCATAGAAGACTAAATGATGGTTGAGTATGTGGACTTGCCAAAAGGCTCCGACATGAGACCCTTCCTGAAAATATGATGAATCGTAGTTGCAAAGTTGACTGAGAACATAGTTTGTTGGTTCCCAATAAGGTTTATGCTTTATACTTCTATTTTGTGATGAATTGTTACTTGCTCATGAGAAGTTATATGATAAGGATGTATTGAAATCAGTTTTATGATAGAGTTTATTGCTGTTATGATAATAAGCATGATGCTTCTACGTCCGTATTTCGTTTTTATCGACACCTATCTCTCAAACCATGTGGACATGCTTTTCGTTATCGGCTTTCACTCGAGGACAAGCGAGGTCTAAGCTTGGGGGAGTTGATACGTACATTTTGCATCATGATTCCCTACTGATATTTACTTTATTTTGTTGAATAATAATGCTTTCGGTAATGATTCTAATGCCTTTTCTCTCATAATATGCAAGGTTTACACAAAGAGGGAGAATGCCGGCAGCTGGAATTCTGGACCCAAGAAAAGCACGTCAGAGATACCTATTCTGCACAACTCCAATGAAGCTGAAATTTTACGGAGATTATTATTGCATTTAATAAAAAATATCGGAGCAAAAAACTACCGGAGGGGGGCCTGCCAGGTGTGCACAACACACCAGGGTGCGCCAGGCCCCCCTGGGCATGCCCTGATGGGTTGTGGCCACCTCGGCCCACCTCCGGTGCCCATCTTCTGGTATATAGTCACACTTGACCTAGAAAAAATCAAAGGAGGACTTTCGGGACGAAGCGCCGCCGCCTCGATGTGGAACTTGGACAGGAGCACTTTTGCCCTCCGGCGGAGCGATTCCGCTAGGGGAACTTCCCTCCCGGAGGGGGAAATCGAAGCTATCATCATCACTAACACCCCTCTCATCTTCGAGAGGCCAATCTTCATCAACATCTTCAACAACACCATCTCCTCTCAAATCCTAGTTCATCTCTTGTGTTCAATCTTTGTACCGGAACCTCAGATTATGGTTGACTAGTAGTGTTGATTACCTTGTGTAGTTGATTACTATATTGTTTATTTGGTGGAAGATTATATGTTCAGATCCATTATGCTATTCAATACCCCTCTGATCTTGAGCATGATTATTATTTGTGAGTAGTTACCTTTGTTCTTGAGGTCACGGGAGAAGTCATGTTGCGAGTAATCATGTGAATTTGATATGTGTTCGATATTTTGATGATATGTATGTTGTGATTCCCTTAGTGGTGTCATGTGAACATCGACTACATGACACTTCACCATTCATGGGCCTAAGTGGATGCATTGTGGAGTAGTTATTAGATGATGGGTTGCTAGAGTGATAGAAGCTTAAACCCTAGTTTATGCGCTACTTCGTAAGGGGCTGATTTGGATCCAAACGTTTAATGCTATGGTTAGATTTTATCTTAATACTTTTCTCGTAGTTGCGGATGCTTGCGAGGGGGTTAATCATAAGTGGGAGGTTGTTCAAGTAAGAACATCACCCAAGCACCGGTCCACCCACAGATCAAATTATCAAAGTAGCGAACACGAATCAAACCAACATGATAATAGTGACTAGACGAAATTCCTGTGTACCCTCAAGAACACTTTGCCTATTACTAGTAATTGTTCTGGCCTGTCCTTTGCCTCAAAAGGATTGGGCTACCTTGCAGCACCTTGTTTACCATTACCGTTACTTGCTTGCTACCAATTATCTTGCTATCAAACTATCTATTACCTACAATTTCAGTGCTTGCAGAGATTACCTTGCTGAAAACCGCTTGTCATTTCCTTCTGCTCCTCGTTGGGTTCGACACTCTTACTTATCGAAAGGACTACAATTGATCCCCTATACTTGTGGGTCATCATTAACCCTCTTGATGGCGATGCTGGTCGAGGCGCCGTATTCGGCGCCAGAGAAAAAGGAAAAGCAGAAAAAGGGAGAGAAGAAGGAGATCCAAGCTGGTCTCCGGCCAAGAGGCTCCTCGGATGCTAAGTCCGGGGAGACCAAGGCCTCCTATGCTCATGACGAGGAGCAGATGGAGGAAGGGGGGAATCGATTCCCCCCAGCCAAGGAAAAGGGCGACATCTGTGGATGCCGAGGAAGACTCAGATCCCCCTTCTCCGAAGAGGCCCTGCCGGGTCAAGGTGACCCTGCCCGATGTCAGCCCGGATTCCGACGAGGAATCTGAGGCGTTCGAAAGGGTCCTGCGGAGGGTCCCCAGGGCCAAGCCCACAGTCCAGAGGTACGGATTGCGAATATATTGCTTATGCGGGATTTTTGTTGCTGACCGAACTAATGCCTCCCATGATGAAGCCCGACCCGCGATCTCCCGACCGAACAAGTCTCTGAGGGAGATCCCCTGCCAGCTGAGCTGGCGAAAAGCGGGACTGCGTCCCGCACATCCCCTCGAGTCGCCGAGGGCGAGGAAGTGATGACCGAGGCTCAGACCTCGGCGGCCGAGGACCAGGAGACTGGCCCCCTCCTGGTAAACAAAGAGGGAGGTTGTGAGTCATTGAGGCTTCCTCCGGAGACAGCTCCGGAGACTGACGAGGCTCCGATACCGACTACTCTCCCTTCACAAGAAGGAGGAGATGTGCTGCCACCGGTGCCGCCCATGACGGGGCAGCCCACAACCGGGTGGCCAGCCGCGATGGAGGAGGCCTTGTGCAGCTCCATCATCGCTAAAGACCACCGCATCCTTATGGGTGCGGTCCTGAAAGGCATTCAGTACGTTGATAGCAGACTGAAGGAGGCCTTCAGCGGACTCTTGACGGGCTTCAAGGTAAGTCATGTAATGCACCTCTCTCTAAGCGGAATTTTTTCGTGAGGTATATATATTCCGAATAGGTATAGTATCCCCCGAGCCATGGGTAAGTTTAGGAAACTTACCCGGGGATCAAAGGATCTCAGGTTCTGAGTAAAATCGATATTTTGACTGTCGCCGGAGATGGTCTGGAAAGGAGGGTCTTGGACCAACAGTTCCGATGTGTGTCTCACATAATCTTTGATGTGCAGGCCTCGTCATCGGCAGCAGCTGTCCACGATGTGGACATGGCTGAGCTCAACCGGAAGCTCAAGAGCTCCGACGAGGAGCTGGACCGTCTGAACAAGCGGTTTGATGAAATGCAAGGTGAGTTGGAGTTTTGGAGATCTTATCCAATCCTCATTGATTGAGGTTCTTGAGTTTTTGAATCCTGGATGTTGGTCTTCCCTTGCATTTGTAGCCATTTCATCCGAGGTAAAAAACCTCAAGGCCGAGCTAGAGAAGGCCAAGCGGGAGGCTGCCGATCATAAGGTGGCGGCCGACCAGGCGGTGGCCAAACTGAGCTCCTTGAAGCCTGTCAGCGAAAAGCACGAAGCTCGGGTGGCCGAAGTGCAGCAAGAGCTCCAAGATGCCGGCACTAATTGCGAGACTCTTGAGCAGAACACCAAGGATCAGGCGGCCGAACTATCCACATTGTCTTTCGATCTTAAATCGGAGCGTGTGGATAGGCGGTCTTATGAGGAAGAACTCCGCCAAGTCAGGATGATCGCGGATGGTAAGCCATACTTACTTCAATGCGCCTTTCGTGGTGACAGGTTTGCTTGTCTTACACGGCTATGGCATTCCTCAGGCGCCTTCACGGACCTTCCGAGGAGTGCGGCGGACGCGGCCAAGCACTTTGCAGCTCGGGACGGGGATGCAGAACAGAGGCTGTTCTGAGCGCAATTTCAGAACCCCGAGCCCCGTCCCGTCCTTAGCCAGCAGATTAAGCAGCTGATGGAGCTGCATCGAATGGCGGAGCCGGCCTTAAAGGACCTCTGCATTCGGTTGTGACCTTCCGAGCCCCTGCCAAGTAGTTACTTTGGCCTGGTGCAGAAGCTCTGTGACGCCTCCTCCCGTATTGAGGCCGTGAAGCATTCTGTGTGTATTGAGGGAGCGTAGATGGCTTTTGCGAGGATGATGATGCAGTGGCCAGGGGTGAAGCCGCTCGAGATGGCTACAACGCCCCCGCCGCCCGGGAAGGAGCATAGGCGCCCCGAGCTGTATTTCAGTGCTGCAATGGAGGGTGCTCGGTCGGTAGAGACCCAGTGCCCTAAAGATGTAATTTTTGAGTGAACATGTTATTGTATGCCTGATGAATATTGTATTTTGATAATACGTATGCATGGTTTATCATGCTTTGGCATTCTGATTATTTTGTCTCCTATGTGGCCGTTTTTGGAACTGAAAGTTGCCAGTCGTCGGCTTTAGCCCCCATGCAATTACTACAAGAGGTGTTCCGTCATCCGCAATATTATCCTTAGCCGGATTATCGGAACATAGAGGCGGTAGTGCGAGAGGTGGGAACGAGGCAATCAGACTATGCGGCTTTTGCTGCTTTCACTTAGCCAAAGGAGCTTGACTGCGGGGGCTAATTACTAGCCCCCAGTGTTGTGTGGTGTTCGGGTGAACCGAGGTAGAAACCATTACCACGTGGCTTGCAATAATGTAAACCCCTCGTATGACACAGAATAATCTCTATCGATTTTTAGTTTGACACTTGTGTTCAGATTGTAGACCGGTTCATGCTTATTATGACGGTCGATTTTCGGCTTTCTCCACTGAGGTACTTGACCAGGCAAGCTGGAAATACAATCGCAGTGGTTCTCCCTTTACCCTTTTAGCCGAACGAGTGGAACGTAAGAGGGTAAGCATAGGAGCTGGGCAACCCAACCTTTGACCTTAGACACAATTCGGAACCGATGCATATAACGCAAAAAATCCGACACGCCGTACATATAAAGGATAATGCCGGGACGATGCTTGGGATGAGCTTTATAGCTAAGCCCCCGGTTTATAAACCGGGTGCATCGAAATTGTACTGAACAGTTTCGCTTCCAGAGGCAGGGAGTTGGAAAGCATTATAAAATGCCATAATCAAACCGTAAAAGATGATCTCTATTTATTATGAATTTTTACAATTCATAATGCGGGCGTAACTGTTACAGGTATGTTTAGAAACAAATGTATACAAAGGGGAGGATCGATCGGGGCTCTTGGTCTGTGGCTTGATGTCCTTGACGTGTCCCTGTGCGCCTACATTCCTCAGCTCTTGACGAGTGGTATCCTCCTTAAAAGGTGGTTATAATCGGCGAACAGACCTTTGGGGGAGGTACATGTTCAAATCGCTGGGACATGCATGAGTTTGACGCCTGCTGTGCTGAGAGTAGTTCGGTCGAACCGACCACTCTGTTGTGTGAGGTGTCCCCCCGCAGCTGCCCATGGTATTTTAAGTGCGAAATTGTGCCTTCTCGGTACGTACCTGATGGGTAGTGGGGCTGTGCTATGGGGGGCGCGTCCCTATTTGTGCTGAACAGGAGGCTGCTCCGGGAGATCGGGTCGTGCTCAGATCCGCTTGTTCGCCTGTCGCAGCTTGTCGCCTGGTTGGGGTCCTGGTGCCTCGATGCTAGACTGGAACTCGGCTGCTAGAGCCGCTGTGTGTTCTTCGGTCCGGAGTGAGCACTCTGTATTGCTGTTGACGGTGATGACCCCCTTTGGCCTGGGCATCTTGAGCTTCAAATATGTGTAGTGGGGAATGGCGTTAAAGCGAGCAAACGCTATACGGCCGAGCAGTGCATGATAACCAATGCGGAAAGGCACTAAATCAAAGATCAAGTCTTCGCTACGGAAGTTATCGGGCGAGCCGAACACTACTTCCAGCGTCACGGTACCCGAGCACCGTGCTTCCACACCGGGGATGACTCCCTTGAAGGTAGTGTTGCTGGGTTTCATTCTTGATGGATCGATACCCATCTTTTTTACTGTATTTGAGTAAATCAGATTAAGGCTGCTTCCTCCGTCCATAAGGACTCTAGTGAGGTGGAACCCATCGATAATGGGGTCCAGGACGAGGGCGGACGAGCCTCCATGATGGATGCCGGTAGGGTGATCCCTACGATCAAAGGTGATCGGACAAGCCGACCATGGGTTGAACTTTGGAGCTATGGGTTCTACGGCGTAGACCTCCCGAAATGCGCGTTTCCTCTCCTTTTTGCGTATGTGTGTGACATATATCATGTTCACAGTTTTGACCTCAGGAGGGAATTGCTTTTGCCCGCCATTGTTCGGCCCGCGAGGTTCTTCATCATCCTCACTTCGTGGGCTCTTGCTCTATTCCTCGGCTGCGAACTTGCTTGGTTGCTTGAACACCCAACAGTTTCTGTTGGTGTGGGTGGCTGGCTTCTCTTGCGTGCCGTGGATTTGGCAGGGCCTGTCCATGATTCTGTCCAAAGCGGTAGGTCCATCCTTGTTCCCATTAGGGGGCTTCTTCCACTGTCCAGGTTTTGAGTTGCGGAAGCCGGCGTTGACGGTCGTGTCTTCCGAGTCGCCATTGCTATGGCGGCATTTATTTTTGTTCCACCTTGGCTTTCTATTACCTTCCCGCACTTTAGAGGTGTCGGGGTCTTCGGGATTGTGGCTTCGGTGAGCTAGCCAATTGTCTTCGCCCGCGCAAAAGCGGGTCATAAGGGAGGTAAGGGCAGACATCGTTCTCGGCTTATCCTGGCCGAGCTAGCGAGCTAGCCATTCGTCTGAGATGTTGTGTATGAACAAGGCTATCGCCTCGCCGTCCGGACAGTCGACGATCTGGTTCTTCTTAGTCAAGAACCAATTACAGAATTGCCTGGCCGATTCACTAGTATTCTGGACGACGTTGCTTAGGTCGGAAGAGTCCGGGGGCTAGATGTAAGTGCCTTGGAAGTTAGACCGGGAAGCATCTTCGAGCTCCTCCCAGCTCCCAATGGAGTTCTCAGGGAGACTGTTTAGCCAGTGCCGAGCTGGTCCCTTCAATTTGACTGGTAGGTATTTTGATGGCATGGAGATCGTCTCCTCTAGCCATATGGATGTGGAGGAGGAAGTCCTTGATCCAGACAGCCAGGTCCGTCGTTCCGTCGTATGATTCTATGTTGACGGGTTTAAATCCTTCAGGGAACTAGTGTTGCATGACCTCGTCTGTAAAACACAGCGGGTGTGCGGCACCTCTGATCCTGGCTACGTCACGCCGGAAATCAGTTGTTGGGTGAGCCCGGTATTATTCCCGGTTTCTGTGGTTGCGGTCGAGCCACAATCGGTAGCCATCCCGTCTAACGGGGGTGACGGTGTCCTGGACTAGGGGGTACTCACCACGTCGTCTCCCGACCAGTGGGTCGGACCGAGGACCCCCATGGTGGTTTACTAATGGGCCACTTCGGGCAGCCCCTGTTGCATACAAGGGAGATTCCACCAGACTTGGCGCTCAAGACAAGGACTCTTCTAAACCCTAGGCCTCTGGTGTATTGTATAAACCGAGGTCAGGCTAGTCGATAGAGAATCTCAATCTCATATTCATTACTACAATCTCGTGGTAGATACCTGTACTATGTACTATCCCCCATATGAATATAATCAAAAGCAGGACGTAGGGTATTATCTCCTTGAGATAGCCCGAACCTGGGTAAAATCCCATGTCCATGTTACCATCGCTCCAAGACGCCTAGCTTAAGACCACTACTACGAGATATGCTGGATTTAGAACCGACATTGGTGTTTTCATTGAGAGCCTGCTGGGTAGTCGCCACGGTGCGATGGGAATTCAGATCGGCTCCATCGCGATCTATGCGTCGGAACCGAGCTACATCGTCAACGTCGGCATCTTCGTCGCCGGCTTGACTGGTCACCTCGGCTATGCCGAGGACTGTGCTCCATGTCAGATCATATAGATCGGACGGGTGTCTTCATCAACATCAACTCTAATCTCAACCAAGATCATGAAAGAATCCTCCATGTTGCTCGGGGGCTCAACGTCAACATTGCCCTCACGCGATCATGCAGTTTTTCTGGACAGCGGATTCGTGTTCGTCGTCCCCGCCTCCTCGAGTGTCGTTTTGACGATTGCTTTAGTGGAATTGTGCGTAATTGAGTCTAGAACAACCCTGCAAAATTTCGTTGCGCTCCGGTGGAGGAATCTCCGGTGATCTACAATATACCGGAGACCTATCAAATCTGGACGTGAATCTAGACGACTTTAGGGTGAGGAGTCCAGAGCCCAGCTCGTTCATCCTTTGGAAGATCCAACCATTGATCCTTTGAGGAATTCCTATATCGACAGCCCCTTAAAATTTCAGCTCGATCTGACCGTTCAAACTCCAGGAATGGCCCGATGAGTGCGTCAATTTTTGGATCTGTTTCCTGCGCGAAAACGAATCCCACCCGAATTCATCTTTCTTCATGAACGGGATATTGGACATCCTTTTTGAAGGAATTTTTTTTAGGGTATTGTGTTGTTCTCAAACATGTATCCACAAATTATAAGTATTTTTTGAGGCAATTTTCACCATCGTGCCGATGTCAAACCGGCCCGACCACATTTCTCCACGGATGCCGACCTGCGCTAGATCGTCGCTTTGTCGAGTTGAGGTCAACCTCTTCAGATTTGATTTTTTTTCAAAATTGGCACGTTTTTTATAGCAATTTCGAAAACTAGCAGTGCTAACACGTTTTTTGCAAAACTAGCACTCCGTCGGTCGTTCGTTGGCCGAAAAGGGAGTCTTCGGTCATCCATTGGCCGAAGAGGGACTCTTCGGTCAGGTGTTGGCCGAAGAGTGTGTTTTCGGTCAGGCGTTGGCCGAAGAGTGTGTTTTCACCTGCGGTGCCGGGCCGAAGACCTGTCTTCAGCCAGCAGATAGCCGAATAGTCCTTTTCTGTCTTTCGTTGGCCAAAGAGTTCATACTCTTTACGTCAGAGCCTGACCGAAGTTGCATGGGAGTACTCTTCGGCTTATAGAAGACCGAAGTGTTATTTTTTCCACTTAAATGCATTATAATTCCTGCACAACCATTCCCCCTCTTTCACATTCCAACTTTGTACTTTCCCGCAACCATTTCCCGACATTCTATCTCGTCATTTTCTTTCCCGCCCTACTATCCCGCCATTTTCTTTCCCGCCCTTCTTTCCCGCCATTTTATTTCCCGCCATTCTCTCTCGCCATTTTCTTTCCCGCCTTTCTCTCCCGCCATTCTTTCCCGCCATCTTCTCTTCCGAACCTATAAAAAACCCTCCGCACTAAGGTGGGTGAGCAGGCAAGTGTAGTCTCATGAAGATGTCCGGTTATCCTTTCGATCGTAGTTGTTTTCACCCTCGTATGTCCAAAACTCTTAGTTTAGCTGCCAATTTCAAGATAGACAATAGGATAGTTCCATGGGACGAACTCCTCGGTAGTGACATCTTCATGAATGAGTTGGCTCACCAGTTAAGTAGGAGCGGGTGGCCTGCAAGGACCTTTGAGGAGATACGGAAAGAACTTCTCAGGTTGCATGGTAGGTGGAAAAATACAATATAAGAGTGAAGCTTTTCAAAGGGCTGAAGTAGAAGATACTTGGTTATGGAGCGAAGATAGTGAGGACGAAGATGATCTTTTCATGCCGAGCACCAAGCCCAAGATACCCGCATCGTCGAAGTCCAAGAGTACCGCACCGTCGAAGGGCTAGAGTGCTGCATCAACGAAGGATGACGATGATGACTTCATGCCGAGCACCAAGGCCAAGAGACCCACATCGTTGAAGTCCAAGACTACCACACCGTTGAAGGGGAAGAGTGTTGCATCAACGGAGGATGACGACGATGACTTCATGTATTTTTCTAGTTAAGTCGTACCGTTTAATTCAGATGTACTTCTATCTTAATTATCTGTTGTAGTCTCTTTGGAAATGTATCTCGTACCGTTTAGTTGAGTCGTACCGTTTAATTCAGATGTACTACTAATATGAAGTAGACAAGTGTCTTGAAAACAAATCAGTCTCTTACATAGATAATGACTCATACATAGATAGTAACACATACATGAAGGATGTCTGATACATAGATAAGTCCTCACACATGAGAATAGTCTGAAACTAACATGGATGTCTCATACATATATAATCATATCACTGCTGGGGACGGCGACGAGTCTGGACCTTCCTCTGACGAGGACCGGAAGGCGATAAGCGCTGACGCGGTGGGCGAGGGTCACGAAAACCATGACCGTACATAACCTCGCCTGTCACGGTCTGTGTCTCCTGCGTCGGTGGTGGTGGTGGAGTATGATACAGCGGCTGAGAGTAGTCATACGTGTTCGCAGCTTGGTCATCGTCATCACCGTAGCCGTCTAAGAACGAACCATCACCACTAAGCATCGGCGACTGCACGACATGCGTGAACGGATGTGGCTGGTTGCTGACTGTAGTAGTGAAGCACATGTCAAATTGAATTGCGAACGTACACTGCTTAAAATAAAAACCAAAAGTAAAGTTTCCTGGCCCCATTTGTTGATGCCATGCCGACCCCCTGGTTGTGAAGGATGTGGCTCATGCCAGGACGAGCTCCCTGGCTTTGAAGGAGATGGCTCTTGCCATGCCGACCCCCCTGGTTGTGAAGGATGTGGCTCATGCCAGGATGAGCTCCCTGGCTGTGAAGGAGATGGCTCTTGCCATGCCGAGCTCCCTGGATGTGAAGGAGGTGGCTGATGCCATGACGACCTTCCTGGTTGTGAAGGAGGTGGCACCGATGAAGCCATGTGCCGTGACTCTGAACGATGCACAGATGGACGTGGCGGACGAAGTGTTGGACGAGGAACCGCAATGTCCGAAGATATGTCACTGCTGCGTAAATCCCTCATAGCTTCTCATCAAAACGCTTCAACCATGAGAGGTGCTCTGGCTGTGGGATAGTATCCCCCCTCTCAACCCGCCGCATTAAAGCGGAAACCTCCTCTCGCGCCTCGACTGTCAAGTCACTCTGTACATTGAAGTGTTAGCCAATTGTAAATGTTCAGGTTATAACATGAGTACACATATTAGAACCATAATAGAGGAAGTTGGGTACGTACCGCATGGTGTCTGGTTCCCATAATAGAGGAAGTTGGGTACATATCGCTGGTTAGAGGCGCTTCAATCTGATCAGGAGCAGCACATGGAACCAAGTAGATCCTTGTTGAATGCCTGTAATGCTGCAGATACAACCCGAACTTGTCCCAGTGAAAGGGTCGAACCTCATCCCAGATATGTGTTGGCGCGGTCGTCCATTCTAGAACATAAGGGCCAATGTTCTGATGCCAGAAATCCATGGACTTGTTCCCTCCTACGCAGCTCAACCTGACATTGACATCCGGGTAACGTGGTAAGCAAAATTCTGAAAGCAGTGTTGACAACTAAATTAGAATTACTTACTTGTGCACGTGTGCCGGTATGTGTGGAATAACTGGAATTTCATCCTCTTGACATCGACCGAACTGTCTCATCACCCTATGAAGAGCCATCTCCTCCACCGTCACATCGAACACCAATCTCGCCTTGGTCATCCAGTAGTGCCGATCTCTAGTGCACAAGTCAGATATCCCAACTGGATACCTAGATGTTATAGCCTGATGCGAGTAGGGCTCCCAGATAACAACATCCTCGTGCAAAGCATCAAACTACGCCGTGAAGGACGGGTAGCAGCTCTTCACCTGCATACCTGCATACTGTCTCTGTGCATGACAACAAATAAACATTAGTAATAGTATTGCATGGCAAGAAATAATCTAATGAAATGTTACATAATACAAAATTATCTCTCTTCGCGCCCAAACAGATCCTACAGTAGGCAAGTTGCCGATATGTTGCACATAAGCCCCTGCTATGTCTTCCAACCCAAATGGTTTATCAACGCAGACATAGGGTCGTCCAATAGGGAACCTCTCATATGACTAGAGCTGCAACAATAGTGGACATCCAACCAGACCTGATCTATGGGAGCTCAACATGCAACCTTTGCACAAGCCTCTGTACGTAGCTGCCAACACAGCAGAACCAAAACTCCTCTGCATAATGTCCCCTGGGCAACGAGCGTCAGCTATCTCTCGTGCAATGCTGATGAGGCGCGCATCGACAGTGGTCACGTGGTTCTCCGTGAACATCGTCTTGCTGAACAACCAAAGAATATATGCCTCTAGGGACCGATCAACCTGTGCCTTTGACAACTGAAGTCCGGGGTATCCTAACGAGACAATCTACATATAACCCAAACAACTGTATTATTCTATGTAGTGAGGACAACTATAAAAACAACATTCGTTTAGCTGACCGAGATGGTTACCTGAAACTGGCTAAACCACTTAAAACGAGGCCCGTGAGGATCGTTGTCTAAGCCCACAGCAGTTGGCACTGCAGCTAGAAAACGGGCCTGCATCGTAGCTAGCCAGCCAGGTTCTGCCTCTAAAGGACCTATGGCAGCACCGGCCAACGGTAATCCCAACAAGTAAGACACATCCTGTAGGGTAGGCGCCATCTCTCCCCAGGGAAAGTGAAATGTGTGTGTCTCCGGTCTCCATCTATCTACTAAGCAGGTAAGGAGTGACCTGTCATAAGAGAAGCATTTCATTTGCCTCTTGCGTAGCTGCATTGGTTCACCAGCTTCATCCAACTCCGGATGATCAACCCACTCATCCAATGTACCCTCAACCAGCCGTGCCAAGGGTAGCAGTCCAGCCCACATTAACCTACAAAATAAAGAGAATGTACAGCAAACAGTTAGCGGGCATCAAATAATACAAATTACGAATTAAAACATTATATGCACACATACCTATCAACCCATTCAGGGTGTATCATCCAGTTAGACTTTGGGGTGCGAGGGACCAACACATCTAAGTTCTTGCCCGCTTGCATAAGTGCGGCCCGGTGTTTTTTATCGATCGTATCTTTAAGCAACGCATACGAAGACATATCTGAAATTAAAACATAGTTCAACATATTAGAAAATAAAACATAGTTCGACATATTACAAAATAAAACATAGTCCGACATATTACAAAATAAAACATAGTCCAACATATTAGAAAATAAAACATAGTTTGACATATTACAAATTAAAACATAGTCCGACATATTACAAAATAAAACATAGTTCGACATATTACAAATTAAAACATAGTTCAGACATATTACAAATTAAAATATAGTCTGACACATTATATAGCTTCTGAGTTATTTCTTCCTCGTCGTCCCCTTCGGCCTCGACTGCCTCGACCACGTCCGCCTCTTGCTCCTGTTGTCGCACTCGTCGATGTGGACGCACCGTCTTTGTTAAGGTCGGGACAATATTTCATCCTATGCCCATAATTCACGCATAGCAAACACTATCTGGTTGCTCCACCAGCTTCAGATTGGTCCATATCATTACGGATGCAACGGACCTTACGTCTACCCCTACTGGTTTGCCAAAGATCAGGATCCGGGATGTATACTCTCTCATCATCGTTTACCTTGTTGAAATTGCCGACGACTCTAAACCCTGTCATCTCACCGGTCCATGTGTTGAGTAGTGACTCTTTCAAATAGTATGGGGACACGAAGGAGATGGCATCCAACTGAATCTGGCTGCACGCAGCCAACACATGTGAGCAAGGAAGGTGCAACAACTTCGGTTTGTTGCATGTACACTCACACGTTGGATAAAATTCCGTTCCAATTTTTACATCATGCGTCTTCACCTCATTTGACGTACCAAAACCATCGGTAGGTAGCTGAACCTCATACCTCCTTTCCTGATTACCTATGAGTCTGACAGTGTGCTTCTTTGCTTTCTCTATCTTCTTTGCCATGTACTTCATGACACGGCTACAATAAGGTGTCTTCGGATGATCTGCAATATGCTTCTTTGCTAACTCATGCCTTTCTATGAAATATCTCAAAGTACCATGGAATACATCCTCCACAATAGATGTGAGTGGCAATGCTCTATTCCCTCTAAGTACAAAGTTATACACCTCAGCAAGGTTGGTTGTCATGTGGCCATACCTAGCTCCATGGGTGTCATGCAGGAAAGACCAATTCATGGGAGGCTCTTTCTCTATCCATTGAGTAAAATTCTTTATTGCCCTACCCTTTGGCCTCTTAGTGCCAGGAGAGTCAATTGCTGGCAAGTCACAAAGAGCTACAGGCTGCTCTAGCTCCGCGATGATTATTGATAATTTAACCTGATCTTGTTCCATTTTCTGTCTGGCTTTAACCTGCTTCTTAGTAAACTCATCTAGTTTTGACCAAATAAAATTGTATTTGCGTGGCTGGTTCTGCTTGCATAATTTTTTGAACAAGTTCATCAACCGCTTGTTCTTGAACTATGAGAAAAAATTTGCCCCAAGATGGCGCATGCACCACCGGCTCTGCAGGTCCTTCCATGGTGTTGATTCGTTCTCAGTTGGATCCCTCAGTGTCTTCACGGCCTTCAATATACCAGCATGTCTGTCATGAATGATACACACGTTCGGTCGGTCCTTCACGATGGCAATTTTCACTTGCCTCAAGAACCATATCCAGCTTGGAAAGTTCTCACCCTCCACGAATGCCATAGGAAGTGGGATGATTTGATTGTTCCCGTCAACACCAATAGCAGTAAGGATTTGCCCTCTGTACTGACCAGTCAGGAATGTGCCATCCACAAACATCACAGGAGGACAATGTCGGAAAGCTTCGATGCAAATAGCAAAAGAAAAGAATACTCACTTCAACACCTTAAAATCTGGTATACTCGCCAATCTTGTGTGTTGTACATTAACATAAGTGCCGGGATTCCTCTCCTTCAATACTTGAAGGAGCCGCACAACATTATCATATGAGTCGAAGAATGTCCCAAACCTTTCCTCCATAGCCTTCTGCTTAGCCCTCCAAGCCTTCCCGTAAGGAATGACATAATTCCATCTGACCTTCACTGCTGTGTGGATGTGTTTTGCTTCCATGTCTTTCTTCTGCACTATCTCAGTATACATGAGTTGCGCAATGAGAGTTGAAGACAGGTTCGGATGATTCATCAGAAGGATTTTCCTTACACAAGTATGTGGAACAACATCGGTGACAACCCAGTGGATGTTATACTTTGACACGTGCCCGTGCACCTTCCCAGGACAACCTGTTTCAACACATATCACGGTATAGTTTGTTCGATTTGATATGTGTGTCCGGAAAACCCTCTGCGTGGACATAGCCCACTTTACCACCGCATATTTCTATTTCTTCTTTGTATCATACATAGAACCTATCTGGACTTGGTTCAGATGATACTGCCATGGAGTCTCATGGCCATCGTTGACCGTGAGACCGGTCGATAGGTCTTGATCCCATGCGGCAGGAATCGGTACCTCCACTTCATCCTCGGAATTTTCAGAATCCAGATCCTCAACCAGTCCATCCTCGTCCTCTTCCTCCATCACCCTCTACATTTTCTCCCCTTCCTCATCCTCATCAGCAAAACCAGAACCAGCTAATATTACCGACTGACTACTCTGCCCAGTATCGTTACCACACAAATTGTGTGGCACGTAATCTGGCTCTTCCTCGGGTTGGCTAGCATCCACATCCATTGGCTATGACCCAGATAAATAAATCTCGTTAGCCACTTGACTGCCCTGCCCGGGTTCATACCCCCCCTCTGGTTGTCCGGTATTCTCCTCCTTCGCCACAGGTTGCACTAGGGCATATGGGTGAATTTTTCGGTCTCTGCAACGCCTTAACAGGGTCAACCACTGCTGGCTCCTATCTATCAGCATCAACTCCCACTTGAAATTTTTACATGATTTGGTCCACAATGCATGAATACTGACGGAACATACCCCAGGATCTAGCCCAAAACTAGTTGTCAACCAGTACTTCAACTGTCTAATGTCCAGTCTGTCCGGGTCTGGAAGTGTCATGACACATTTTTTATACTCGCTAAGATCAACCCTCAACTCATTATATCGAACATTGCCAGGGCCATACTAAACAATCAAATTTACTGATTCAGACATTTTCACCTGTCAGACATTTTCATCATCTCATTATATGACTTAGCTACACTAACTAATAAACTGCCCAACTAAGAGATAATTTGTTATACCTTCGACGCGTGTGTCCGCTGCTTCTTGCTCCTCTCTTCAACTCAGCGGCACCGGCCACCTCCCGGAGTACTTGCACCACCGGACAACACCACAGCCACTCCGGCTAGCCCCCTAGTCGCACCTCCTCCCCCCTAGCCGCACCTTCTCCTCACCACCAACTCCTCCCCAACCACACCACCGCCTCCTCCTCACCACCACCACCACTTCACCATGGCTGCTCCTCCTCCCTTCTATGCAAAAAAAACTACCCCATGGAAAAATATGACCGTAGCGTGGAGGGGATGGCTATGATCTACTATTTCCGAGGCTGGGATGCGAAAATGAGTGGAAGACGGAAGAGATCGGTGCGGGGTGGCGAGATGAACAGAGAGAATGGAGAGAGGAAGAAGAGAACGAGACAGAGGAAGAAGAAGACCGCATCGGCCTTATCCCGACCTCTTCGGTCACTGGTAGGCCGAAGACGGACTCTTCGGTCGGCCAACCACAGACAGCTGCTCTTCAGCCCAGCTGGGCGTCTCTTCGGCCCGCAGAAAGCCGAAGACCCATTTTCGGCCAACGGAAGACCGAAAAGGCCGTCTTCGGCCAATGACTGGCCGACAGGGTGCTGCTTTTGAAAATAGTGCATTAGGCCTGCTAGTTTTCAAAATTGCTATAAAAAACGTGCTAATTTTGAAAAAAATCTTTAGATTCATCACCTCGGCAAGCCAACCAAGTGTTCAGCAACCCAACCAAGAGTTCGGCAACCCGACCCAGAGTTCGGCATCGTCGCCCCACAGATTGCACGGCGCTGGCACACCAGAATCGCCGCGCGGTCACTTCATCAAGCTGGCATCGACCGCGTCACAAATTTTGACCTGCGTTAGCACCGACGTGCTGCCTTTTCTTCAAGCCAATAACCACCGGGGTGTTGGAGCAGATCGGCTGACATGGAGGCTCCAGCATCTCTCCGCCGATCTGCTCCAACACCCCGGCTAGACCGGAGGCTTCTCCATCTCTTCATCGAGCTGCTCTAGGGACTTTGGCGTCATCAACCGACCACTTTCGTCTCCTCGGCTGGACCTGGGGCTTCATGTCATCACATCGACCGTGTTGCATCACCACTTCATCAAGCCGAGCTATTCGCTCGGGCACCTCGGGACCGGCTTGGGTGCTGGGACCTCGACCCGCTACAAGCTCTGGCCACGTCATCAACACCGAGCACATTAATCAGCTAAGTTGCTTTCATGCTCAACTTTTGTCAATTTTTAATTTTTGTTTGGTTCAACCATGCATTATATTTATGTTAAATAAAAAAGGTTGTTTGTTAAAAACACTTTCTTTTCCCATGATAACTGGGGGGCTTCGCCGTCACGCTGCCGAACTACTCTGTCTCCTCGGCTAGACCTGGGGCTTCGCCTCGCTGCAACAATCGTGTTGCGTTGCCACTTCTTGACCCGAGCTCTTCGCTCGATTACCTCGGGCTTGGTGGCCGGGACCTCAGCTAGGCCGAGGACTACGTCTCCGTCCCGCCACAACCCCAGACCGCACCGAGCACATTAACCAGCTAAGTTGTTTTCGTGCTCAGCTCTCTTTGATATTTTACTTTCTGTTCGGTTCAACCAAACATTATATTTCTTGTTAAAAACTTTGTTTGTTAAACATTTCTTTACCCGATTTAACCGGGGGCTCTTAAATATATATGATCCGCTTTATAATAAGTGTGTTTTCTTCTTGGTTGTTGCAAAGTCCTTATCTACTACTCTTTTTTCCGACGCGAGTGTGTGGTCAATAGCCGGGTAGCCTGGTTTCTCTCTAGAGCTGCTCACGTTTAGTTTGCTAAACTGGCCTCGGAGAAACACTCCGCCTTCGGGATATGGTGGTTGAAGCCGAAGGCTGGCCCGCTTGAAGTCTGGAGATCGAATGTATCATGTTAAAGCACGACCAAAGCACGTATTAATTTTAAGACCAATTTTGGATTGGCACCAAAAAACTTGATTTAGTTCGGACGTCAAAGTTTTTACATAAGTTTTTTTTGGCTTTTCAAGCTTATGGCACTTTTAAGCTATTTGTATGTTTTTCTTTTAGGAGGCGGGACATCCTCACGACCGAGGTGCCCTGCATAATAATTTAGCTCGGGAGATCTTTTCCGACCCACAACTCAGTATCTTTCCTGCCGACTTACACCTCGGCGTTGGCGAAATGCACATGACATCTGGACTAGTTCCCGAGGAGATTCGATCCTCAGGTTGGTCGGTCGCACCCAACCTGAGTCTCGGGGGATACTGTGTGTCTCCAGCATAGCTCTCGTAGTACAACGTCGGATGCCTTTAAAGTATCGGCAATATCAACGGGGGACTCCGACTAGAGCCGAACCCACCAAAAGCCAAGGTACTCCGAGTAGTCCTCGGCAAAACGTTCTTGGATATTGCTTTATATGCATCAGTTTCGAATTGTGTCTTCGGTCAATAGTTGGGTTGCCCTGCTCCTGTGATTGCCCCCTACATTCCGCTTTGTTCAGCTAGGTGTGCAAAGGGATAACCACTACAATTGTACTTCCGATTTAACTGGTCAAGTATCTCAGTGGAGAAAGACGAAAACTGACTGTCACAATGAGCGCATACTGGTCAGCGATCCGATGACTCTGTCAAACTATAGACCGATAGAGGTTACCCCGTGGGACTTTCATAAATTTTGCCGGAGTGTTGATGGCTTGACCTCGGCTGACGCCGAACACTAACCGGGGGCTAGTAACTGGCCTCTCAAACTTTAAGCTCCTATGACTAAGTGAAAGTTATAAAGCCTAGATATCTGATTGCCTCATTTCCGCTAACACAACCGCCTCCGAGCACCGAGACGTCGGCTAAGGGTTGTCTTGTTACTGCAGAAACACCCTGCGTAGCATCTACAAAGGGGTAGAAGCCGACGATGGGCCACTCACAAATGATAAACGGTCACAGAGGAGTCAAAATAGCATATAGCATAAAAAGCATTTGTATTCAATATATGAGTGATGCCTTCCGTAATCATCGTTATAAAGCCATAAATATGCATCAATTTGACTTAAGATTTTGGCCAAGCTGGATTGCCTGGCTCCTGTGCTTACCCCCTACGTTCCCGATTGTTCGGCTAGGGGGTAAAGGGAGCACCTCTGTAATTGTTACTTCCGGGTCATCCAGGTTAGCACCTCAGACTGGGTGAAGCCAAGAGCTAGCCATCTTAAGAATATAATTGGTCGGCAATGACGGAAGTGAAAAATTTGGTTCATTAAAGACCATAGAGTTCAGGAACATTCCCCAAACTAAATCCTCAATATTTTTTCTCCCACATTGATCGGAGTTGAGGTTTCACAATCATGGTCAACAGGATATCCTGGGAAAAGGAACTTTTAAAAGAACTATTTTTCCCAGAAGATGTTTCTTACGTTAACTAGTAATATAACATATATCTCCGCGTACCTTTGTTTATAAAACTGTATGGCCGGATTGCCTTGTTTGCCGTAAATCTTTGCCCTTATAAAGGCTTTATAAAGTAGGACAAACACTCCTCGGCTACTGGCCGAGGAGGTCGAAGCCGATGGTCGGTCAACAAAGTCTTGTACAATGCGGATCCGAGCATTAATGATGTAAAGTACTTGGATACATAGAATCATTACACATAAATTGTGTCAAACATAACAAAGTTTGTGTCAAACAAATATCAATCCTTAATTCAACCACTCGTGCCTAAATTAAGTCTCGGGGGCTTCTGCATTGCCTATTCAATGCAGCAAATCCAAAGTGCAATATGGTTCCCGAGGAGATTCGATCCTCAGGTTGGTCGGCCGCACCCAACCCAAGTCTTGAAAACTACTACGTATCACGTTTCCATCCCTAACGTATGCCGCCGAGCAAGAACTTGATCCTCGGGCCGATTTTGCAAATCAACCCAAGTCTCAGGGGCTACTGGGATTTGTGGTTTTCTTTTATCCTTCAGGTGCATCTCAGGTTTTAGCCCAACACACACCTTGAGGGCTACTGGTTATACAGCTCGTCAGAGAATAAATTTCACCAATCGGAATTAAATATCCTCAAAAAATCAGCCTACGGCCGGGGTGGTGCACCACCTCAGAAGCAGTCCGGCATAAAGCTCGGGCGCAAGTTGCTGGCTACATAGAGGGCATTTCCGGCATTAAGCTCGGTTGAATTCCTTCAATTTTTTAAAGACCAAGGTAATTTATGAGACCTCGGACACTGATCATTGTTGGAGCTCGGATGCAGTCCGGCATTGGAGCTCGCAAGCAGTCCGGCATAAAGCTCAAGATCGGAGACACCTCGGAAGCAGCCCGGCATAAAGCTCGGATGTGAATGGCTGGCTCCATAAAAGTCTATTCCGGCATTTAAGCTCGGATTGACTCCTTCAAATTTTCAGATACCGAGGTAATCTATGAAACCTCGGATGCCGACCAGCGTTGGAGCTCGGCTGCAAAAATACACCTCGGATGCAGTTCAGCGTTGGAGCTCGGACGCAAGAGGACACCGCCGTACGGGAAGCACTTCAAACCCGAGGTATGGCGTAAAACATAACAAGGCATTAATAAAGGTCGAGAACTTAAAGGGGCTCCTCGGATGCCCGACGTGTGAATTCTTTGGATACACTTCGGCAATCCTCAAGATGAAAGATGGAAAGATTTGTTGAACCAGTTTTCAAGACCGACGACCGAAGACAAAGAACTGTTCGGAAGAACCGAGGAGCGTCCCCAACTTGAAGACCGGTTCAGGGGGCTACAGATGGTGTCCTGGACTAGGGGGTACTCACCACGTTGTCTCCCGACCAGTGGGTCGGGCCGAGGACCCCCATGGCAATTTACTAATGGGCCACTTCGAGCAGCCCGTGTTGCATACCAGGGAGATTCCACCATACTTGGCGCTCAGGACAAGGACTCTTCTAAACCCTAGGCCTCTGGTGTATTATATAAACTGAGGCCAGGCTAGTCGATAGAGAATCTCAATCTCATATTCATTACTACAATCTCGTGGTAGATACCTGTACTATGTACTATCCCCCATATGAATATAATCAAAAGCAGGACGTAGGGTATTATCTCCTTGAGAGAGCCCGAACCTGGGTAAAATCCCGTGTCCATGTTACCATCGCTCCAAGATGCCTAGCTTAGGACCCCTACAATGAGATATGCCAGATTTAGAACTGACAGGAGGAGCGTCCCTTAGATCCGTAAATGGATCTGGCGTGACCTGACCTATAGTCCAGGTCCTGTCGAAGACCGTATCGATCCTCAGGCTATGCTAGTCCCTTTCCTCTCCTACGGGGTGACGTGGGCCAGTACTCGGCGTCTTGAGCCACCCTGTCCCATCCTCAAGGGGGGCGGTCCGGCTGATCATACTGAGTGCATCTGGGAGATTCGAGCTCAAGGGCCTCGTCGTTGAATTGCGGCAGCAGGCACCAGCGAGGGTAACTCCTCTTTTGGTCTGGCCACTCAGTGCCGAACCCTTCTTCGGCCGCCAGAACTTTTGTCCATCTGTTGTTGATGGTGTCTTGTTCGGCTTTGAGCTTCTATTGCTTTGCATTTAAGGTCCGAGCTGTAGCTATGAGCTGTTGCCTGAATCGTTCTTGGTCCTCGGGGTTTTCGGGGACGGTGAAGTTTTCGGCTTCGAGGTTTTCTTCCTCTGCAGCATGTGGGAAGTAGTCATCATCCTCAGAATCATTGAGGTCCTCGGCGTCTTGCTGATTCGTGAGCCTTTTCGGGTCCTCCAACGGCTCCGCGGGGGCTTCAGGGTCACCGAGGTCCTCCGGGGTATCTATTTCCCCAGTGCCTGTAACGGCTTCCCTTCCCTTGTTGGTCTTGGATCGCTTGCGTTGTTTCCGGCGTTTTGATGTTTACCGGATTTTTTGCCGTTCTTCCCGGGGTGTGGTTCTCCCTATCATTAGGGTTGTCCACAATATAGACATAATAGGTCAAGGTGGCCGTCCACCGCCCGGTGGTTACGGGGGCGGGGTTGCCGATCTCTTCCTCCATGTGTTCTATCTCTTCGGAGGCGTAGTCCAACATGTTGGTTAAGTCTTCGACAGTGGCTACCAGATGGGCGGCGGGTGGGCCGTAGAATTCCCCGTAACCGGTCTCTAGGTCGACCGAAACGTGGGTCGAGGTAAGATCGGCCTCGGTCGCCATCGACTGGATCCGGTCTAGAACCTCATTCAACCACGAGAGGACGGCCAGATCCATTTCCTGAGGGCCCTTGGAGTTCAGCTCCAGGGCATCTTTGGGATGGGCATGTTCGGCGAAGGCCGAACCTCGATATTCAGGAAGCATCACTGAGTCCGGGCTCGAGGCCGGACCTTTGGCTGAGATAGATCTGAGGGTCGAGCTAGATAGTGGGCCCGAAGTTGAAGCTATGAGGTATCCGGGCCCATCGGACGAAACCGAGAGTTCAGCGAGGAATAGATCGCCATGGGAGTCGGCGGGGAACTCTAGGTTCCCGAACCTAATCTCCTGACCGTGGGAGAAATTTTCGATCCGGCCTAGATGGCCGGTCGAGTCAACATGCAGCACGACGCTGCCAAACGCGAAGACCTGTCCGGGGACAAAAATGTCCTCATTCTGGGCCTGTTCGCTGATGATAAGGTCAGCCATCAATCCACAAGTGATCTCACAGCTGAACTCTCAATGAAAGCACCAATCTCGGTGTCGAAACCAGCGGATCTCGGATAGGGGGTCCCGAACTGTGAATCTAGGAACGATGGTAACAGTGGACGAAGGAGACGATGTTTACCCACGTTCGGGCCCTCGTGAGGAGGTAAAACCCTACGTCATGCTTGATTATATTGTTGAGTATGAAGGTTTACATAGTAGATCTACCTCGAGATCACACGAGCTAAACCCTAATGAATTGAGTCCTCCCTCTACGAACTAAGACCCCTGGTTTATATAGACACCAGGGGTCCCTAGGGTTATAAATGGTCAGTTTCCATCTGGGCATAGATACGCCCATCCTTTCTTGGAGGACACACCAAGTCTTCAGAATATTCCCCATAAGCCTAGGGTCATTTCGCAGTCCGGCCTTCCCGAAGATGCCATAAGGCGGCCCATCGGGCCGGACTATAAGAGATAAGTCAGCGGCCCGACACTACTAGGAAAAGGGCTGCTAGTGGCGCACCTGTTTTCGCTACTAATGGCGCACTACAGGTGCGCCACTAGCACCACGCCATTAGAATTTGTTACTAATGGCGCACCACTGGTGCGTCATTAGTATCTGGTATACTAATGGCGCACCATGCAGTGCGCCATTAGTATAGCCCACGGTGCGCCATTAGTATGCCTGAGTTCTATCCAACCCCAGCACCAGCTCACTTAGCAGGCACTTGTTGATATATCTATCATATCAATCCTATTAAACCTTGTTGATGTGTAGGACTTTGTTCATGTTCATGAGTGTGATGAAATTTTGAAAATATATTTCAAACTTCCCGGTCATATTACGTATGATATTTTGAACATTTTTTTCAAAAAAAAATTTTAATTTATTTTTTTTGCCTCTCCAGATTTTGAAAGCACCGTAACTTTTTTTCTGTTAGGTTTTTGAGGATTGTAAAAATCTTCAACGGGTTCCCCTCGTTGAATTCGGATGTAACTTTTCGAGTAGATGCTTTTTCATATAAAAAACTTTTTCATCGGAGTTCGTATGCAAAAGTTATGCCCATTTTACAAATTCTCAAGAGATTTTGCAAAAAAAGTCAAAATTGATGTTTGTAAATTTTCCGTACAACTAGACCACAAATCATATGGGAATCTTATTTTTTTTTATTTTTTTGACATTTCTATCATTTTCTTTTATTTTTTTTATAACTGAAAAGGCGGTCCAGGGGGGGTGTGCATTTGGTGAACCAGGGTTACTAATGGCGCACCACCCACAAATGCGCCATTAGTAACCCTGGTTACTAATGGCGCACCAGCTTGAGGTGCGCCATTAGTAGTTTTGCAAAAAAAAATTATATATATATAGTATATATATAGTAATGGCGCACTGTGTTGGAGGTGCGCCATTACTAGTTAAACTAGTAATGGCGCACTCTGCCATGGTGCGCCATTAGTATTTTTGGAAAAAAAAAAATTTGTTACTAATGGCGCACCGTACCCACGGTGCGCCATTAGTGTCTACCACACTAATGGCGCACCAACTCATGGTGCGCCATTACTATATAGTAGTGGCGCACCAAGTGTCTGGTGCGCCATTAGTGGCCATATCATCTATAGCCCTTTTCCTAGTAGTGCGAGGACCCCTTAATCCCGGACTCCCTCACCCGGGAAGGAACGTCCTAGGGTTGATTGCAAGAAGTCTCTCTTCATGCAATCCTCACAGGACACGCCTCTAGATGTCGCCTCAACGCAGGGTCAACTAGCCGAGGGTCGTACAGTGCTTAGCCCGACAACACTGGTGGCGGGGTTAAGGAAGGGTCTGGAAGGTCAACCCAAGAAAAAGGAGAGGAAGATGGCACCGAGGAAGAAAGGCTCTACTGCCGCCAAAGCTTCTAGCAGCCAGTCAGCCCCACCGACCAATTTTCCAGACCGTGTACCGGTCAAAGTTGCGGCGACCATCCATGTCGCGGGAGAGCCGATGCTATCGCCGGGACCGCTGGAGGGCATATCAGGGGATCTCAGGAGATTGCACGACCATGTGTTCTCCACTGAGATAAGCCTTCTCGCCTCGCAGGATCCAGGATATCTGCTATACGCGGTTCATCTGCCTGAGGGGAAGTGCTACGTCGACAGACTGCCCGCGGAGGTGTTCTTCCTGTGGTTTGATTATATCTTTGAGATGTTTCTCATGAGGCGGCTCGATTTTACAATCGTCCGCCTTTTTGCGCTACATATGAGCTATGCCATCAGGAGAGAACAAATCCCACAAATCTGTGTGGCGGATCCATACTACATGCACGAGTCCTTCTTGAGCCTCGGCGACTTTGAGCGTAAAGCCGCTAGGGAGTACATCGAAAACTTCATGAGAATGAATAAGGACAAGGAAACGGTTCTCCTGCCTTATCATCCAATGTAAGTCATTGACGGACAACCCTTTCGTACATTTCAACCATTCCTTCTCGCTCATATGGAGAATAATTTGAGGTGTTTTCTTTTTCCCGCAGCAATGGGCGCGCCGTCCTTATCGTTATTTTTCCACGAGTCTCCCGCGCAGTGTATTTCGACGCCTCCAGAAACCACGACAAGAAGGACTACACCCACATAATGGATATTCTGGATGATGCTCTTCACGGCTTCAGCATGAGGGGTGGCCACCTGGAGATAAGGAAACAAAGGAAGAACAGGCCGGGTTTCTCGCATAAAACTACCTTCTGCTGCATGCGTCAACCGTCAGCAAGCCATAACGATGGATTCTACCTCATCCATCTCATGATGTAGTTCAGAAGGGATCACCAACAGCTTCGCATGATGAATAGAAATGATGGTCATATCTGAAAATGGGCAGAGTCCTTAGGACAAGAATAGGATTATAAACTCAGAGATGACTTCTTTCGCATCTAGAGGGACATTGCAATGATCATCATGAAAGAAGTCATCGTAGAGAAGGGGTTGTTCCACCACGGCCCTATATTGCGAGCTTACGTCCGAACTTGCATAGGCACGCAACGTTAGGACCTGATGCCGTTCAAGAAGCTAGGGTGCATCCTCGATGACCTGGATGGATGCAACTTCCAGTAATGATTGACGATGCCGACGGTGATGATGTGTTGGTTGTACTGTTACTTTATGTAGGGATGAAACTTTGTGATGCCAACGGTCCCTGTCGAACTTGCGTAATGCTAGTTCGTTAGTTTGGCTACACGATGACCTGCGTACACTAGTTAATTAGTTTGGGTACGATGAACCTGCGTTGATTAATTATGTTTACTATATATGTTGCATCTATTTGCTAACACACTTTCTTTTTGTGTTGCTCGATTATATTATGTTGCATATTTTTGTTGATTCCCTTGATGAAGATGCATCTCTAACAGGTACTTAGATCATCGATGGCGAGGTGGTATGCCGTGTACATAGGGAGGGTTCTGGGAGTGTACGGCGAGTGGCCAGAGTGTCAGGCCCAAGTGTGTCGCTTCCCGAGCGGCAGCCAGAAAGGGTTTGACAGCAGAAGAGAGGTGGAAGCTAGTTACTTGAGGTGGACACTAGAGAGGGAGACGAATCGGAACCGGCGCCTCATGTACTACATAATTCCGCTCTTACTCATAGTGATAGCTCTTCTCTTCTATATCATCGTTTAGATGGAGACGATGTAGTTGCATGTATTTGAGACATGTCATAACTTGTATCGCTATTTCGAGATGATGACGAGAGATATCATTTGTGTTGGATGATGATTATGATGATGACACGATTTTATGAGACTATTTGTATGTATATGATATGTTTAGGTTTGTATGTGTATGCTATGTTAGAGACTATTGTATAAAACCTGTTCAAATACAAAGGAAATGGGCAGCAGATTTTTTTTATAGAAAATGCAGCTATTATAGCAGTAGCGAGGGGAACCACATTAGCAGCAGCCCCTTCTAATCAGCAGCGCGTTTGCCAGAGGCGCGCTGCAGCTATTAGCAGCGGCGCCCTTTTCCAATAGACGCTACTGCTACCTATATATAGCAGTAGCGCGGGTCAACCCGCGCTACTGCTACTAGTTAGTTGTGGCGCCGTAGCAGTAGTGCGGTCCCCTGCTCTACTGATAGGTCCTTAACCCGCGCTACTGCTAGGCTTTTCCCTAGTACATAAAATCAAGGGCATTTTGACCCGTTTCTTCTTCGTTATCCTGCACACTTGCATCATAGTTTTTATCAAAGGTATCACGATGAGACATTGACACGTGATCACCAGGAACATCCACTCCCCCTTGAAGAAAGGTTGGATATGGGAGAAGATGGTATGGTAAAAGAATGAGTTCCTTCCGAATTTGTGTGCCGGTATTGGAATGTAGTTTGGAGAAGGGAAAAACATGCTCATCAAAGACCACATCTCGTGAGATATAGACATGACCAGATGCAACATCAAGACACGTGTACCCTTTGTGCATGGTACTGTACCGCAAGAAGACACATTGTTTGGAGCGAGACTCAAGCTTATGCTTGTTGACACCAGTTTTTGGCACGAAGCCAAAACACAATTAAGAAGGCCTCAAATGGAAAAGTACTCAAAGTGAGAAAGTTCTGTATCGTCAAAAGGAGAAACTTTAATATTTGGGTCATAGCCATCCGATCTCATCTCTAAGGCCGAAGTTGTGTTCGAAGTACTGGGATTTTGTATCCAGAACACTATTCGGCTGATTACGCCCTCAAGATGATCTCATATGAGAAAACCTTCTACATGAATTGTCTTCGTCTCGTCGAATCGGTCAATTTTGATATAAAAATCGTCTCAATCCGAGATCGTATGCAAAAGTTAGAGCTATCGGAAAGAAGCCCTGTCAGGCGGCAAAATATGGCGCGCCCCATCAGACGCATGTCTGATAGGTAGCGCGAATAATAGCCTGTTTTGCGCGAGAGATTCGGCCCTGAAGATGGCCTCGAATCGAAAAATGTTCAACACGAAAGTTGTTCGTCTCGTCGAAACGGTCAAGTTTGCTTTTGGTCTCATCTTCATCCGAGGTCGTTTGTGGCCTGTGGGACCTAAAAACCGAACTGTTGTCCCAGACTTACCTAAATCCGAGTTCGGTTAATTTTGGAAAGTTCGGACAAAAACCATCCGAATTTGACTAGGGTTTTGGACGTGAATCCAAGCCTTTTCCTTGCACGGGAAGTCCAGCCGCCTCTTATATACCTAAGGGGTGACGGCCGATTGAAACAACACACAATCGAACAAACACATCTACTACTTTTTCGTGTTCATCTATCTCCTACCCTTGTATCTTTCTTCTCGTTCTTCGTTTGTTCTTCTCTTGAAGGCCAGCGATCCACGAGGCCCTAGGGGCGATCAGGTCGACCTAGGGCAGCCCATAGCCGCCGCACTCCCTGACGGGGTCCCTCCCGGGCGTGCGGGGTTTCGGGTCTACAAAAGCGTCCGCCGGATGTCTTGCGTATCGCGCTGCCGGACGGACCTCCCTCGACGTGAGCTGCGGTGCATCACCCCCGGCGTCGAGGGTACACGGTGACGTGTTCGTGTGCGAACACACTTTTTGGCGACTCCGCTGGGGACGAAAGATCAAGAATCATCATCAACCATGTCTAATCTCCCCCAGCCCTCAGAAGTTAACGCCGATAACATCATTAGGCCCAGTCTTGATGAACTATCGGAGGAACATCTTCAAGCCTATGAAGCGCACAAGAAACAGCGTGAAGAGGCTTTTGAGGCGCTCAAGAAAAAGCGCGAGGAGGAGGATTTGCAGGCGTTTCTTGCAAGTTTCAAGAAGGACCGTCAAGGCAACATCACTCCGGTTGGAAGAGTTAATTTCCCTCCTCTCATTGACGAACAAGATGAAATCACTGTGAGTAAAGTTTTTTCTCCTGAGCAAGTGGCTATGATTGAAAGTCTTGTTAGTAAGGGTAATGTGATGACCTACAATTCTTTCGTGGCAAATACTAATGCTAAGAAAAATATGCCTCCGTCATCTAATGGTACTGTTGGTATATCTGAAAACCCTAATCCAACTTTACCTATTTCATCGGCACCTCCTATGCAACAACATTACAATTTGCCGATGAATTTTTATCCTAGCCAAACCAATCAGCTTGTGGCTGCACCTACATACCCTAATCCTATTATGAGTGTGCCCAATTCGGCGTCAACGCCGAATCACTTTGTCACACCACCCATAGGTACAAGCATGTTTGGTCTTCCGCCGAATTATGGTTCGGCACCCATCCCACAAGTTGCACCACTAGCTAGTACCCAAGTTGGTCCTATGTCATTGCCACAGGCATCTTCATCCACCTCGGATCCAATTTTAGCCAAATTGAGGGAGGATTTGCATAAGATGTTTCAAGAAACTTTCGGAAACGAGCTGAAAGTAAAGAGTCGTGTGTACCAAAAGCCTTATCCTGAACACTTTGATGCAGTTTTGTACCCTCAAGGTTACAAGGTTCCTGATTTTGTTAAATTTAGTGGAGAGGGCACGAAAACAACTTGGGAGCATGTCAGTCAATATCTAGCACAGTTGGGTGAAGCAGGTTCCATAGAGGAATTGAAAGTGCGTTTATTTCCCTTATCTTTAACCGGCACCGCATTTTCATGGTTTGCTGCTTTACCACATGGCTCAATTCTCTTATGGTCACAATTAGAGCAAAAGTTTCATGATCACTTTTATAGCAGCGACAATGAGCTTAAGTTGTCACATCTTACATCGGTTAGGCAAAAACATGATGAATCGGTCACCGATTATGTCAAGAGATTTAGGGATATAAAAAACCGATGTTATAGCTTAGTGATAACCGAAAGAGACTTGGCGGATCTTGTTCTCAATGGTTTGAAAACTCACATTAAAGAGAGGCTAGAAAGTTATGAGTTTTTGAGTATTAACCAAGTCCTACAAAAGGCTTTGGCTCAAGAGAGCCGAAGTAAAGAGGTTCATAGGTCGACAACTGATCGTCCTAGGATGCATATGGTTGATTACAATGATGATAATTCGGATGATGAGGTTGATGTCTATGCCACTGAGTTTGTTTGGTCCTCAAAGGCCAAACCTTATACGTGCAATGCTCTTAAGCCGATTCGCAAGAATCGTGATGAGGAGATGAAATTTACTTTTGATATATCTAAGTGTGATAAAATATTTGATGCTCTCTTGCAAGATAAGACGATTAGAATATCACACACCATACCGCCGTTTGAGGAGCTGAAACGGTGTGCGTATTGCAAGTATCATAATTCATTTTCTCATGCTACTAATGATTGCAATGTTTTTCGGAGATAGATACAATCGGCCATTAATGACGGACGATTGAATTTTTCTGAGATGCAAGTTGATAAGCAGCCCTTCCCGATGAACACCATGGATTTGGAAGGAAAAAAGGTGTTAATTCGGCCCGATATAGCCGAATCAGCTAACAAAGATAATATTGTCATTGGGGAGCCTAGGAAAAACAAAGATGGCGACAAGGTCTTGGGGAGGCAAGTTGTGCTTGACAAGCAACCCGATGGTGGAGAGATAATCAAGATCACCATTAAAAATCCTACACTCGGGGGGCAACCACAAGTGCAAGAGAATACCCATGTCAAATTTGTTAAACCCAAAAGTCCAGAAGTCGGCAAGTGGAAAGCAAATGAAGCTAAGGTGCAGCGCAAGAAAATCAAGCCGACTTTTGATATGTTGCTATCCAAATATGCAAGTCAAGCGGCCGGTTCTAGCTCTAATCGGCCATCACATTCAAAGCGTTCAAGATCACATCCGAAGCAAGAGTTTCAATGCTATGCAAGGCCATATGGGTCATGGGCATCGGCACCATGGATGCCACCACCTCCCTATGCACCATATTACATGGGAGACTTCAATGGAGGATGGGGACAGCCCCCAATGGCTCCTTATGCTTTTCATATGGGGTGGGCAGCACTTAGAAGGCCTACTCGTGAGAAGATTTCTTGTTCTTCACAAGGCCGTTTAAATCATGGTGCTAATCGGCCATTACAAGTTTCTCCGAGCAAGGTCAGTAAAAAAGTATGGCGTGCTAAGTCACCTAATGCGGAAATTTCAAAATCTGACAAGCAAAAGGAGATCAAAAAGCCGAACGCTGTTGGTAGTTCGGCTAATTTTAATGATGATATTGTTGCTGTTCCGCAAGGACCCATGGCTAATGATCATGAAGCTAGTACAAGCAAGGCCAAGCCTAGGGATCCCAAATATACTCGACCTAAGTGGTGTCCTCCCGGTCTGTCCAAGGCACAAAAGAGAAGATTGCAGCGCATGAGGAACCACGAGAAAGCGGAACAAGAAGCTGAAAAGAGAAGGGACGAATTGTCCAATAAAATTCGGCCCATGGTACCCGCAAAGCAAGTGTGGAAGCCTAAACAGAAGGAAAACGCATATGCTTCTACATTAGCTACAACAGCACCTACACCACCAAAAAAGGATGATGCAGTCCCTATTACATCGTCCACACCACCTGAAACATCCCCTTTAATTGAGGAAACTGCAAGTCCAATATACACATTGGGAGATGAAGATGAGATGGAGGATTTTGAATCTACGCCGGCTTGGGAAGGTATGGATATTAATATGGTGTATTACTTACCCGCCGAATTTCGTGCTGTAGATGAACAAGGAGAGGTGGCCCAACTAGATTTTGGTCCTAAGAACGCTATCTTCGAGAAACCAAAAGAACCGGTGAAACACTTGAAGCCATTGTACATCAAAGGTCATATTAACGGATCGCCGGTTGATAAGATGCTCGTTGACGGTGGTGCTGTGGTAAATCTTATGCCCTATTCGGTCTTCAAGAAGATGGGATTACACGATGATGCATTGATGAAGACCAATATGGTGCTTAATGGATTTGAGGGTAAAGAAAAGACAGAGGCCAAAGGTGTGATGTGCATGGAACTCACTGTGGGAAGCAGAACTTTGGCCACCACATTCTTCATCGCCGAGGTGCAAGGTAACTATAATGTTATATTAGGCCGTGATTGGGTTCATGCTAACCAGTGCGTGCCATCTACCATGCATCAATTCTTAATACAATGGGTCGATGATGAAGTAGAAGTTATTCACGCGGATAATTCGGCTTGTGTTGCTTTGGCCGATGCATCGGTGGATTGGAATCACCCCGATGTTACTTGTTTAACAGGACGTGATCTTTCGGAGTTTGATTTCCTTAGTGCTACAAGGAGCGGATTTGTGCCCATCTCTTTAAGACCGATTGGTGGCAATCGGCTTCAAGATATATACTCGTCATCCTAAGCACAAACATGGCCGATATATGATTATCGCCCTAAGAACATAAATGGCCGATGGAGTGTTGACATCGTCCTTAGAACCAATGTGGTACAAGTTATTTTTCGGCACACAAGTTTTGCCGAAAAATAGGGGGGCATGTGTTGACACCAGTTTTTGGCACGAAGCCAAAACACAATTAAGAAGGCCTCAAATGGAAAAGTACTCAAAGTGAGAAAGTTCTGTATCATCAAAAGGAGAAACTTTGATATTTGGGCCATAGCCATCCGATCTCATCTCTAAGGCCGAAGTTGTGTTCGAAGTACTGGGATTTTGTATCCAGAACACTATTCGGCTGATTACGCCCTCAAGATGATCTCATATGAGAAAACCTTCTACATGAATTGTCTTCGTCTCGTCGAATCGGTCGATTTTGATATAAAAATCGTCTCAATCCGAGATCGTATGCAAAAGTTAGAGCTATCGGAAAGAAGCCCTGTCAGGCGGCAAAATATGGCGCGCCCCATCAGACGCATGTCTGATAGGTAGCGCGAATAATAGCCTGTTTTGCGCGAGATATTCGGCCCTGAAGATGGCCTCGAATCGAAAAACGTTCAACACGAAAGTTGTTCGTCTCGTCGAAACGGTCAAGTTTGCTTTTGGTCTCATCTTCATCCGAGGTCGTTTGTGGCCTGTGGGACCTAAAACCCGAACTGTTATCCCAGACTTACCTAAATCCGAGTTCGGTTAATTTTGGAAAGTTCGGACAAAAACCATCCGAATTTGACTAGGGTTTTGGACGTGAATCCAAGCCTTTTCCTTGCACGGGAAGTCCAGCCGCCTCTTATATACCTAAGGGGTGACGGCCGATTGAAACAACACACAATCGAACAAACACATCTATTACTTTTTGGTGTTCATCTATCTCCTACCCTTGTATCTTTCTTCTCGTTCTTCGTTCGTTCTTCTCTTGAAGGCCAGCGATCCACGAGGCCCTAGGGGCGATCAGGTCGACCTAGGGCAGCCCATAGCCGCCGCACTCCCTGACGGGGTCCCTCCCGGTCGTGCGGGGTTTCGGGTCTACAAAAGCGTCCGCCGGCTGTCTTGCGTATCGCGCTGCCGGACGGACCTCCCTCGACGTGAGCTGCGGTGCATCACCCCCGGCGTCGAGGGTACACGGTGACGTGTTCGTGTGCGAACAATGCTTATTGAAAGAGGACGGAAATTTGGCCACAAGGCACACCCAAAAATTCGAAGAAACGTGTAATCAGGTTTTCATCCAAGGAAATGCTCAGGAGGTGTTTGATTGTGGATGACCCACTGGGAACATGGTTTATAAGATAAACTGCGGTGAGAAATGCTTCATCCCACAATTTTTTAGTGGCATAAAAGCATGGGCAAGAAGGGATAAATTGTGGAGCCATTTTATTGATGTGCTTGAGGGCATGATACATGATGAGTGACGTCAATACGCTAAAAAAATTGAGTTTTTGGTATTCACCACCCCAATCGGTTTGCATGGCAAGAATTTTACAATCAAAGAGGCATTCAACATGTTGTTGAAAGATATGAAACTTCTCAAAAACATCAGACTTATTTTTGAGTAAATAGATCCAACTAAACTTGCTAAAATCATCAAAAAAACTCACATAATATTTTTGCCTACCAACAGAAATGGATCCAGGACCCCACACATCTGAAAAAAACGATCTCTAAAGGAGCTTTTGATTTACTACTAGATCGAGAATAAGGAATCTTCTGGCTCTTGACCATTTGACATGAATCACAAACTAACAAATGATCTTTTTTATTGGAAACTGGAAGGCAAAAGTTGCAAACAAAGAATTTTCTGGACCACCGGTAAGGCAGGATGCCCTAGACGTTTATGCCATCGTGAGGTTGTTGGAAATATGCCCTAGAGGCAATAATAAAATTAGTTATTATCATATTTCCTTGTTTATGATAATCGTTTATTATCCATGCTATAATTGTATTGATTGGAAACTTAAATACATGTGTGGGTACATAGACAACACTGTGTCCCTAGTATGCCTCTAATAGACTAGCTCGTTGATCAAAGATGGTCAAGGTTTCCTAGCCATAGACATGAGATGTCATTTGATAATGGGATCACATCATTAGGAGAATGATGTGATGGACAAGACCCAAACTATGAACGTAGCATATGATCGTGTTAGTTTATTGCTATTGTTTCTGCATGTCAAAGTATCTGTTCCTATGACCATGAGATCATGCAACTCACTGACACCGGAGGAGTACCTTGTGTGTATCAAACGTCGCAACGTAACTGGGTGACTATAAAGATGCTCTACAGGTATCTCCGAGGGTGTCTGTTGAGTTGGCATGGATCAATACTGGGATTTGTTACTCCGTGTGACGGAGAGGTATCTCAGGGCCCACTCGGTAATACAACATCACAATGAGCCTTGCAAGCAAAGTGACTAAAGTGTTAGCCATGGGATCTTGTACAGGGCCAGCCCTGGGGAGGGGCAGGGGGGCGGCCGCCCCGGGCCCCCAAAATCCAGGGGGCCCTCCCAGGTTCGCAAGTAGGCCATGGCCCATAAATGCAGGGACGCAGCGAGTTAAATCTCAGGTCATTAACGTTGAGAGTTAGCTGCAGGCACGCACGTAACAACCCATGACATTTCCTCTTTTTCCTTGAGATCACAAGGGCCTGTAATACTGAACATTAACCACGCCAAGATATCAGGCCTAGCCCAGCGGCATGACCACCATTGGCCGATAGCAGCGCACGACGCCCACACCTCTTTTTTTCCGCCGTCCACACCCGCCGCCAACGCCAAATTCCAGTCCCCAACACGGCAAGACCATGGCCTCTGATGCTGCAGCGGCGGCGATGGAGGAGCACGCCTGTAGATTCATGGCCGGGCTTTGGTAAGTAACACTCCGGCCTTTTTTGATTGAATCCTTTGAGATGTATTTTGAGATTTCTATACTCCTTGCCACGGCCAGAGAAATTGTAGTCCCCAAAACCAGGATTCTTTACTTGGCATTACAAATTTTGCAATCGTGATGTTATAGTTCGGTTCTGAATTATTAACAAGTCAAGTACATACCCTAGTCAATATACGATGTGTTTACTCAAGGCATAATTTATTGTTCCAATTCGGCTATGATTGACACTTATGATGTAGCGTAGCAAATGTTAGTAGCAGAAAATAGGCCGAACACACATGTTTGATTCTGAGTAATAGACCATATGTACACCTTGTAATTCAGAAATTTTAAAAAATGGTAAATGAAGAAAAATGTGGTAGGATATAACACCTACGAATCTGAAGAAAGACAGATAGTTTACATAGTTGTGTTCCTTGATTATGAGACGATGTCTACTGAAACGGGATTAACCACTAAGTTGCGTCAAATTCTCTATGAGCTTGTCAATTTAACTCGATAATCAATTTTATGGTATTATAGTTATGTTGCAAAAGCGTTATCTTAAAGGCATTCAGATGTTTCCTTCACTGTAGAAGATTTCAACATAGACCAGTATCGAAGTGAACAAAAATAATATGTATATTAAGTATTATCTTGAGATAGTTTCACAAAAAAAATTGTCTTGATATTTATATCAAGGGGGCCCATATTTTAGTTTCGCCCCGGGCCCCTAAAATCTCAGGACCGGCCCTGATCTTGTATTACAGAATGACTAAAGAGACTTGCCGGGAACGAGATTGAACTAGGTATAGAGATACCAACGATCGAATCTCAGGCAAGTAACATACCGATGAACAAAGGGAACTGCATACGGGATTAACTGAATCCTTGACATAGAGGTTCAATCGATAAAGATCTTCATAGAATATGTAGGAACCAATATGGGCATCCAGGTCCCGCTATTGGTTATTGGCCGTAGAGGTGTCTCGGTCATGTCTACATAGTTCTCGAACCCGTAGGGTCTGCACACTTGACGTTCGGTGACGTTTCGGTATTATTGAGTTATGTATGTTGGTGACCGAAGGTTGTTCGGAGTCCCGGATGAGATCCCGAACGTCACGAGGAGCTCCGGAATGGTCCGGAGGTAAAGATTTATATATGGGAAGTCATATTTTGGCGACCGGAAAAGTTTCGGGTTTTTTCGGTATTGTACCGGGAAGCTTCTAGAAGGTTCTGGAAACTTCTGGAGGAGTCCGGAAGTACACCAAGTGTTACACCACGTCCCAAGGGTTTGCATGGGCTGAGGGGAGGCGCCCTGGCCTTATTGGGCCAGGCGCACAAGTCCCTCAAGGCCCATGTGGCTTGGGAGAGGTGGAAAGTCCACCTGTTTATGGAAAGGGAGGGAATTGGACTAGGAGTCCAACCCCTCCCCCTTGGCTGAGCCCTAGGGCTTGGAGGGGCTGATCTCCACGCCCCTCCACCTATATATAGAGGGGAGGGGGCGCCCCAAGAGTACACACGAAGCCCTTGGCGCCCCTCTCTCTCCCTAGATCGTTTTCTCCTCCGTTCGCAGTTTCGGTAGCGCTAGGCGTATCCCTGCCGGGATAGCACCACAACCGCCGCCACCACGCCTTCATGTTGCTGGAGAACTCATCTACCTCTCTGCTCTCCCTTGCTGGATCAAGGAGGCAGAGATCGTCATCGAGCTGTACGTGTGCTGAACGCGGAGGTGCCGTCCGTTCGGCGCTAGATCGGGACGGATCGTGATTGGATCGCGGGATGGCTTGCGATTTGGATCGTGAAGATGTTCGACTACATCAACCCGGTTTCTTAACGCTTACTGCTTAGCGGTCTACAAGGGTACATAGATCCACTCTCCCTCTCGTAGATGCTCATCACCATGGATAGATCTTGCGTGTGCGTAGGAAAAAATTTGTTTCCCATGCAACGTTCCCCAACAGTGGCATCATGAGCTAGGTCTATGTGTAGATGAGATCACGAGTAGAACACAAAGGAGTTTGTGGGCGTTGATATTCAGATTGCTTCCTCCCTTGGTCTTTTCTTTATTCGGCGGTATTGTGGGATGAAGCGGCCCGAACCAACCTTACTCGTACGCTTACGAGAGACCGGTTCCATCAACTGACATGTAACTTCGTTGCATAAAGATGGCTAGCGGGTGTTTGTCTCTCCTACTCTAGTTGGATCGGATTCGACAAAGGCGGTCCTTGAGAATGTTGAATAGCAATTTGTGTATCACCGTTGTGGTTTTTGCGTAGGTAAGAATCGTTCTTGCTAGATACCCGTAGCAGCCATGTAAAACATGCAACAACAATTAGAGGACGTCTAAGTTGTTTTTGCAGGGTATGTTGTGATGTGATATGGCCAATTACATGATGAGATATATGTGATGTATGAGATGATCATGTTTTGTATAGAATATCACGACTTGCATGTCGATGAGTACGGCAACCGGCAGGAGCCATATGGTTGTCTTTAATTTATTTTCGCCGTTTTGCTTTACTTTATCGCTATGAGTTAGCAATAGTCGTAGAAGCAATAGTTGGCGCGACAACCTTATGGCGACACGTTGATGGAGATCAAGATGATGGAGATCATGGTGTCATGCCGATGACGATGGAGATCATGCCGGTGCTTTGAAGATGGAGATCAAAAGCACAAGTTCATGGCCATATCATGTCACTTATGATTTGCATGTGATGTTAATCCTTTTATGCATCTTATTTTGCTTAGGATGATGGTAGCATTATAAGGTGATCCATCACTAAAATTTCAAGATAAAATTGTGTTCTCCCTGAGTGTGCACCGTTGCGAAAGTTCGTCGTTTTGAGAAACCACGTGAGGGTGTGATAGACTGTACGTTCGCATACAACGGGTGCAAGCCAGTGTTGCACATGCGGAACACTCGGGTTAAACTTGACAAGCCTAGCATGTACAGACATGGCCTCGGAACACAAGTGACCGAAAGGTCAAACATGAGTCATATAGTAGATATGATCAACATGAAGATGTTCACCATTGAAACCACCTCATCTCACATGACACTACTAGGAGAAAGCCTATAGACAGGATTTTAGCAGTAGCGCTGGATATAGGGAGAGCGCTATTGTTATGTAGTAGTAGCGCTGGAAGCCAACCAGCGCTACAAGCAGAACCATAGCAGCAGCGCGGGCTACCGAACCAGCGCTACTGATAAGTGGTCCTGTCGCCACCGCCAGTGGCTACCTATAGTTGTAGCGGCTGTCCAAAACCAGCGCTACTACTACGGCTTTAGTTGTAGCGCTTGTTGGTGGACCACCGCTACTGCTACGGCTGTACATTGCCAGCAGGTGGGCCGTGATTAGCAGCAGCGCCTGGGCTCCGACCAGCGCTACTGCTACTCGACCCACACCCTCCCTGATCCCCATTCGATCCCCACCGCCGTCTCACTCCCGGCCCATTCGATCCCGACCCCGACCCCGACCGCCGTCGCCGCCATCGCCTCATCAGTCCTCTCGACCCCGACCCCGACTGCCGACCCCAACCGCCGCCGTCGCCATCGCCTCGACGCCGCCACCGTCGCGCCCCGGCCCTCACTTGCGTCACGCCCCCTCCCTCGCCTTCGTGCCCCCTCAATCGCCTTCGCGCCCGCCCTCACCGTCGGCCCCTCCCTCACCGTCGCGCCCTCCCTCGCCGTGGCCCCCTCCCTCACCGTCGCCCCCCCTCCTTCCGCAGGTAGCCCCTACTCCCTCCTTCCTCCCTCTTCCCTCTCCCCTCACTCTAGGGTTAGGTTGATTAGGGGGGGTTAGGTTGATTCTAGGGTTAGGTTTGTTAGGTTGATTCTAGGGTTAGGTTGATTAGGGGGGTTAGGTTCATTCTAGGGTTAGGTTTGTTAGCTAAATTAGTTTATAGCCAAATATGAATTTGCCAAATATGAAAAACCTTATTGCATTTTCTTCAAGTTCTATATTTTTCTTACTGTTATATGCAAATGATCCGAGTGGCCTATGTTTCGCCGGAATGTTGATTCATTTCCGTTCCGGTGAATTTCAGGCGCTTGATATGTCCACTTTTTAGCAAAGGTCATGTCGAAATTTTGGCATGACTTGTGCTAGAAAGTAGGCATATCGAGTGCCGAGATTTGCTGGGAAACGGCATTCCGGAAAACCAAGTCAAAAATGAGTCTAAAATGAGTTTAAGAAATTAAGCATTTCTGAAATAGCAAAACATTAAACGATAAGAAAATGTTCTCATAGGAATTTATCTCGACGTGCCACTAGTGCACGTGGTGAACTACGGTAACATCCATGGAGATTGCATGGTAAGATTTTCTACTATTACGACATCCGTGCATCTTTTGCATAAATTCTTCTAAAACTAAACTACATTGCTAGCTACAAGTTATTACTATGTTTTTCAACAGAAAATCCCGAAGGATTGTGTGCCTAATCTGATGTTTCCGAGCGGTCACGTTGATGTTATGAGCTTACGGCCAGCACGGCCAGGTCAGCCTACGCATCACTCCTGTCCATACCGGATTTCTAAAACCGATGAAGACATGACAATCAAAGAGTGGAAAAAATGTATGGTCAATCCTAGAGAGCTACTTGGAAGCAACATTGTGCGTAGGCCAAGAATTGGAGACAGGATGATCTCCATTCTCCATAATGGAGAGTCAGGGCCTATCTTGTTTTATGATATTTTACCTAAGAGAGGGTAGAGTAGGTCCTATGAGAGAGGAGTAGGTCGTAGGTACAATGTGTTATTATGTGCTACAATGTGTTAAGAGTTGATGATGATGATGAGGAGTTGTGATTATGACTAGTGACCAACTTGTTATTATGATCATGATTAGTTATTATATCATTGGGGGAAGAAAAGCGAATTAGATTCGTGTCGATGGATCAAAAGTGACCAAAAGTTGAATTAGTAGGATCGTCGTCCTACTAATTCAACTTTTGATCACTTTTGATTCATTTGGATGAATAAAATCCATGATGAAACTACTGTATAGAGCATGTATGAATGAAACTACTGTATAGAGCCTGTATGAATACATCACAAATACGTAGAGGGGGTTTGAATCTGTGAAAGCCGTAGTACTAGCAGCAGTGCTGGAAACCATTTAGCAGCAGCGCTGGATTAGCAGCAGCGCTTTCATTTTTGCCGCGCTACAGATATTTAGCAGTAGCGCTGGTAAGTGCAGCGCTACTGCTAACCATACTTAGCAGTAGCGCTGCACAAACCAGCGCTACTGCTATAACTTAGCTGTAGCGCCTTAGCAGTAGCGCTGGGTCCAGCGCTACTAGTAGGCTGAAAACCAGCGCTACTACTAGGCTTTTTCCTAGTAGTGTGATGATCAGACTTGGGTTGGTGAATTTGGATCATGTGACACTCGAATGACCAGAGGGATGTCAATTTGAGTGGGAGTTTTTAATATGATTAACAAAACTCATTATCACGAACATAGTCAAAATGTCTTTGCAAATTATGTTGTAGATTACTAGCTCGCGCTGTAGCTCCCTTGTATTTTTATATGTTCCTAGAGAAATCGAGTTGAAAGATGATGGTAGCAATAATGCGGACTGGGTCCATGATCTGAGGATTGTCCTCATTGCTGCACAAAAGGCTTATGTCCTTAATGCACCGCTCGGTGCGCCACCCCCTCAAGCGTTGTCTGTAGATGTTGTGTACATCTGATAGGCACGTTCTGATGACTACTTGATAGTTCAGTGCGTCATGCATTACGGCTTAGAATTGAGGCTCCAAAACGTTTTGAACGTCACGGAACATATGAGATGTTCTAAGAGCTGAAATTGGAATCTCAGGCTCATGCCCATGTTGAGAGGTATGAGACCTCCAACAAGATTCTTTGCCTGCAAGATGAAGGAGAATAGCTCAATAGGTGAGCATATGCTCAGATTGTCTGGGTGCTACAATAGCTTGAATCGAGTGGGAGTTGATCTCCAGATAAGATAGTGATTGATAAAGTTCTCCGAGTCACTGCCATTAAGCTACTAGAGCTTCGTGATGAACTATAAAATGCCAGGGATGGAAATAATGATCCCTGAGCTATTCACGATGTTTGACACTGGGAAGGTGGAAATCAAGAAGGAGCATCAAGTGTTGATGGTTAGTAAAACCACTAGTTTCGACAAGGGCAAGGGCAAGGGCAAAGAGGGAAACTTCATGGATGGCAAGCCAGTTGCTGCTCCATTGAAGAAACCCAAGGTTGAACCCAAACCCGAGACTAAGTGCTTCCATTATGAGGAGAGCGGTCGCTGAAGCGGAGCAACCCTAGATACTTGGTAGATAAGAAGGCTGGTAGTGTCAACAGAAGTATATTTGATATACGTTTTGTTCATGTGTACCTTACTAGTACTCCTAGTAGCACCTGGGTATTAGATACCGGTTCAGTTGCTAAATGTTGGTAACTCGAAATAAAAGCTACGGAATAAACAGAGACTAGCTAAGGGTGAGGTGACGATGTGTGTTGGAAGTGTTTCCAAGGTTGATGTGATCACCATCGCACGCTCTCTCTACCTACGGGAATAGTGATGAACCTAAATAAATGTTATTTGGTGTTTGCGTTGAGCATGAACGTGATTAGATCATGTTTATTGCAATACGGTTATTCATTTAAGTCAGAGAATAATGGTTATTCTGTTTACATGAATAATACCTTCAATGGTCATGCATCCAATGTAAATGGTTTATTGAATCTCGATCGTAGTAATACACATGTTCATAATATTGATGCCAAAAGATGCAAAGTTAATAATGATAGTACCACTTTCTTGTGGTACAGCCGCCAAGGTCATATTGGTGTAAAGCGCATGAAGAAACTCCATGCTGATGGATCTTTTGGACTCACTCGATTTTGAATCACTTGAGACATGCGAACCATGCCTCATGGGCAAGATGACTAAGACCCCGTTTTCGTAATGACGGAGCGGGCGAACAACTTATTGGAAATGATACATGTTGATGTATGCAATCCAATGAATGTTGAAGCGTGCGGTGGATATCGCTATTTTCTAACCTTCACTGATGATTTGAGTAGATATGGGGATATTTACTTAATGAAACACAAGTTTGAAACATTTGAAAAAGTTCAAACAAATTCAGAGTGAAGTCATCGTGACAAGAAGATAAAAAGTCTACGATATGATCGTGGAGGAAAATATCTGAGTTACGAGTTTGGTATACAACTTAAGACAATGTGGAAGTTGTTTCACAACTCACGCCACCTGGAACACCATAGTGTGATGGTGTGTCCGAATGTCATAGTCGTGCTCTATTGGATATGGTGCATACTATGATGTCTCTTATCGATTTGCCACTATCATTTTGGGGTTATAGATTAGAGACAACTACATTCACTTTAAATGAGGGCACCATCTAAGTCCGTTGAGATGACACCATATGAATTTTGGTTTGGCAGAAACCTAAGCTGTCATTTCTTAATGTTTGGGGCTGCGACGCTTATGTGAAAAAAAGGTTTCAACTTGATGAGCTCGAACCCAAAGTGAACAAATGCATCTTCATAGAATACCCTAACGTAACAGTTGGGTAAACCTTCTATCTCAGATCCAAGCGCAAAGTATTTGTTGCTAAAGCGGGTCCTTTCTCGAGAAAAGAGTTTCTCTCGAAAGAATTGAGTGGGAGGAAAAGTAGAACTTGATGAGGTTATTGAACCGTAACTTCAGTTGGATGGTAGCACGGCACAGAAAGATGTTTCTGCGGCGCCTACATCAAATTGAAGAGGAAGCTAATGATGATGATCATGAAACTTCGGATCAAGTTACAACCGAATCTCGTAGGTTGACAAGGACACGTACTGCCCTGAGTGGTACGGCAATTCTGTCTTGAAAATCATGTTGTTAGACAACGATGAGCCTACAGACTATGAAGAAGCGATGGTGGGCCCCGATTCCAACAAATGGCTAGGAGCCATGAAATCCGAGATAGGATCCATGTATGAAAACCAAGTATGGACTTTGGTAGACTTGCTCGTTGAACGGTAGGCCGTTGAGTACAAATGGACCTTTAAGAAAAAGACAGACTCTGATGGTAAATGTCACCATTTATAAAGCTCGACTTGTCGCAAAGAAGTTTTCGACAAGTTTAAGGAGTTGACTACAATGAGACTTTATCACCCGTAGCAATGCTAAAGTCTGTTGGAATTATGTTAGCAGTTGCTGCATTTTTTGATTATGAAATCTGGCAGATGGATGTCAAAACAGAGTTTCCTTAACGGTTTCCGTGAGGAAAGGTTGTATGTGATACAACCAGAAGGTTTTGTCAGTCCTAAGGATGCTAAAATGTATGCAAGCTCCAGCGATCCTTCAATGGACTGCAGCAAGCATCTCGGAGTTGGAATATACGCTTTGATGAGGTGATCAAAGTTTTTGGGTCTATACAAAGTTTATGAGAAACTTGTATTTACAATAAAGTGAGTGGGAGCACTATAGAATTTCTGATAAGTATATGTGGATGACATATTGTTGATTGGAAATGATGTAGAATTTCTGGAAAGCATAAAGGGTTGTTTGAAAAGGTGTTTTTCAAAGGAAAACCTGGAAAGAAGTACTTAAATATTGGGCATCAGGATCTATATAGATAGATCAAGACGTCTGATAAAACTTTCAATGAGTACATACCTTGACAAGATTTTGAAAGAGTTCAAAATGGATCGGTCAAAGAAAGAGTTCTTGCCTGATTTGTAAGGTGTGGAGTTGAGTGAGACTCAAAGCTGGACCACGGCAGAAGAAAGAGAAAGGACGAAGGTCGTCCCCTATGCCTTATCCATAGGCTCTGTATAGTATGTCATGCTGTGTACCGCACCTGGTGTGTGCCTTGCCATGATTTTGTCAAGGGGTACAAGAGTGATCCAGGAGTGGACCACTGGACATCGGCCAAAGTTATCCTTAGTAACTAGAGGACTAAGGAAATGTTTCTCGATTATGGAGGTGATAAAGAGTTCGTCGTAAAGGGTTACGTCGATGCAAGCTTTGACACCTATCCGGATGACTCTGAGTAGCAATCCGGATACGTATAGTGGGGCAGCCATTTGGAATAGCTCCAAGTGGAGCGTGGTAGAAGCATCTACAGTATGACATAGAGATTTGCAAAGAACACACGGATCTGAATGTCGCAGGCTGTGGACTAGAACCTCTCTCACATGCAAAACATGATCGAACCCCAGAACTCATTGGGTGTTAGATTCATTACAATGTTAATCACATGGTGATGTGAGCTAGATTATTGACTCTAGTGCAAATGGGAGACTGTTGGAAATATGCCCAAGAGGCAATAATAAAATTAGTTATTATCATATTTCCTTGTTTATGATAATCGTTTATTATCCATGCTATAATTGTATTGATTGGAAACTTAAATACATGTGTGGGTACATAGACAACACTGTGTCCCTAGCATGCCTCTAATAGACTAGCTCGTTGATCAAAGATGGTCAAGGTTTCCTAGCCATAGACATGAGATGTCATTTGATAACGGGATCACATCATTAGGAGAATGATGTGATGGACAAGACCCAAACTATGAACGTAGCATATGATCGTGTTAGTTTATTGCTATTGTTTCTGCAAGTCAAAGTATATGTTCCTATGACCATGAGATCATGCAACTCACTGACACCGGAGGAGTACCTTGTGTGTATCAAACGTCGCAACGTAACTGGGTGACTATAAAGATGCTCTACAGGTATCTCCGAGGGTGTCTGTTGAGTTGGCATGGATCAATACTGGGATTTGTTACTCCGTATGACGGAGAGGTATCTCAGGGCCCACTCGGTAATACAACATCACAATGAGCCTTGCAAGCAAAGTGACTAAAGTGTTAGCCACGGGATCTTGTATTACGGAACGAGTAAAGAGACTTGCCGGGAACGAGATTGAACTAGGTATAGAGATACCAACGATCGAATCTCGGGCAAGTAACATACCGATGAACAAAGCGAACTGCATACGGGATTAACTGAATCCTTGACATAGAGGTTCAACCGATAAAGATCTTCGTAGGATATGTAGGAACCAATATGGGCATCCAGGTCCCGCTATTGGTTATTGACCGTAGAGGTATCTCGGTCATGTCTACATAGTTCTCGAACCCGCAGGGTCTGCACACTTGACGTTCGGTGACGTTTCGGTATTATTGAATTATGTATGTTGGTGACCGAAGGTTGTTCGGAGTCTCGGATGAGATCCCGAACGTCACGAGGAGCTCCAGAATGGTCCAGAGGTAAATATTTATATATGGGAAGTCATATTTTGGCGACCGGAAAAGTTTCGGGTTTTTCCGGTATTGTATCGGGAAGCTTCTAGAAGGTTCTGGAAACTTCCGGAGGAGTCCGGAAGTCCACCAAGGGTTCCACCACGTCCCAAGGGTTTGCATGGGCTGAGGGGAGGCGCCCTGGCCTTATTGGGCCAGGCGCACAAGTCCCTCAAGGCCCATGTGGCTTGGGAGAGGTGGAAAGTCCACCTGTTTATGGAAAGGGAGGGAATTGGACTAGGAGTCCAACCCCTCCCCCTTGGCTGCGCCCTAGGGCTTGGAGGGGCTGATCTCCACGCCCCTCCACCTATATATAGAGAGGAGGGGGCGCCCCAAGAGTACACACGAAGCCCTTGGCGCCCCTCTCTCTCCCTAGATCGTTTTCTCCTCCGTTCGCAGTTTCGATAGCGCTAGGCGTAGCCCTGCCGGGATAGCACCACCACCACCGCCACCACGCCGTCATGTTGCCGGAGAACACATCTACCTCTCCGCTCTCCCTTGCTGGATCAAGGAGGCGGAGATCGTCATCGAGCTGTACGTGTGCTGAACGTGGAGATGCCGTCCGTTCGGCGCTAGATCGGGACGGATCGTGATTGGATCGCAGGATGGCTTGCGATTTGGATCGCGAAGATGTTCGACTACATCAACCGCGTTTCTTAACGCTTCCCACTTAGCGATCTACAAGGGTACGTAGATCCACTCTCCCTCTCGTAGATGCTCATCACCATGGATAGATCTTGCGTGTGCGTAGGAAAAATTTTGTTTCCCATGCAACGTTCCCCAACAGAGGTAGATGGTTTGACCACGCCAAGGACTTGTTGATGAGGAACCTCTTGGCGGCCGTGGACAGGGAATAAGCCACCCCCTACTCTTGCTTTGAAGAATGGTTTTCCGAGTGGCCTGATCCTTAACCAAAACAATTTCAGGGTAAACTTCAAGAAAAGCACGATTATCGATCATAAGTTGATAGGCAGATAGAAGACTCTTATCAGCTTGGGGAGCATGAAGAATGTTGTTCAGATCTAAGGTACCATGGGGGTAGATAAAACGGAATGACCAACGTGAGCAATATTCATACCTTGACCACTCGTGATGTGGATTTGTTCCGTGCCCGTGTACCGATCACGGATAGCAAGCTTTTGTAGTTCTCCGGTCACATGATCTGTTGCACCGGTGCCGAGCTACCAATTGGTATCAACTCCATAGGAGTGGGCGGTGTTGGCCGAGCGGTGTCCACCACCACCACCACCTCCACTACCCGCGGGGTTGCGCACGTTGTTGTTGTAGCCACGGTCAATAACGCTTTTTACAGCGCCACGCCCCGTGTCCACTCTCCTTGCAAATCTGACACGTCTTGCGATTTTGGTCGCCACGGTCACCACGGCACCGCTGCGGTCACCACCTTGGCGGCCACCAAAACCACCAGAGGAGTTGTCGGAGAAGCGGGCTCCCGTGTGGTTGTTGTTGTAGCCCCGAGATCCACCGTTGCCACCATTGTTGCCGTTCCCACGGCCGAAGCTGCCACGGTCGCCGCCCTTAGCAGCGAGGTTGGAGGAGTAGGCGGCGGTCTGAGCAGCAATGCGAGCCTCGACAGCAAGCAACAGCGTGAATAGCTCGCCGAGACCGATGGGCTGGTCCGTGATGGTGTGTGTGGAGATCGCAGATACGAACCTCTTGTACTCCGGCTCGTGCATGAGTCCCTGAAGAATATGTGAGACGACGTCGACCTCATCCAAAGGCTTCCCGACGGTGGCTAGTTCATCAACGTGCCCCTTCCTCTTGGTGAAGTAGACCGCGGCAGAGAGGTCCCCCTTTCGGGTGCAACCAATCTGAGATCGAAGCTGGATGATCCAAGCACGGGACTGCGAGGAGAAGCTTTGGAGAAGAGCAGTCCAAGCGGTGGCGGCGGTGGTGCAGTTGCTCACCTGAAGCAAAACTTCGTGGGAGAGCGACGCGTCCAGGAAGGTAAGTACCTGCTGATCTTGCATGACCCAAACAACATGGTCGGAGTTGGGGGCGAAGCTGGTCTCCTTCTTTCCAGCGATCTCCTTCTCCAAGAGGAGCTCGGCGGGAGGCTCCTTGGACGAGTTGTTGAGGAAGCCCATCATGCCAACGGCCCTCACATGAGGCAGCACTTGTGCCCTCCATACGAGGTAGTTTTCACGGTTCGGTTTTTCCATGATGGTGAAGCGAGGGAGGGGGCGGCCATGGCGACATAGGAGGACGACGACATGAACCCTAGATGCAATGGAAGGGAATAGCTCTGTATACCGTATGAAACGAGATGGGTTAAGTCTATACCTCTGCAGGGACGCGTTGCATGTTTATAAGAGGGCCGAAGCCGCAGGTTTATAGGAGAGATTTAAATGGGTGCAGTTGGGTTAGATTGATCTCCAAGGATCACACACTAACAGTCCAACAACATTACAACTAACCCTAAACCCTAAGGCTGGGTAGATTTCAATGATGAGCTGCATTGGTCGCCACTCGTCAGTATCTAGCCCACCACATTTGACTCTACATTATATATTCTCAAGAAAACTTTCTCATATGATTGATTTGTCTTCTTTCTCTACTTGCCATACCATCTCATCATCCTTTACTACACGTCTGCAGCAATAGACCACTACATATCCAACAAGGAACAAGATACTAACACGCCAATGCTGCCAGACTCAAGTTCTCTTGTCATGCGCGCACTCTCAGTTCTCGAACATTTCTATGATTACTTCACTGTGACAACAAAACAGGTCTTAAGGCTCCCAAGCATGTCAAAATACCAGTAAGTAGGTACTCCCTCCGTAAACTAATATAAGAGTGTTTGGAACACTAAAATAGTTATCTAAACGCTCTTATATTAGTTTACAGAGGGAGTACCATCCACTGCAAGAGCACATTGCTTTACCAAACACTATCACCGACAAAGCACAGGGTCACTTTGGTTTTGCCAGCTTATTCCCGCAAAACTTGGGTTCACCTACACGGGGGTTCTGCACGGGACCTTCGCACCAGCTTATCATCCACCCAGACGAGGCTTCTACATCAGCAAGCCAAACACTCAAACACAGAGTACTGACTCAGTATCACAGGTACCAAAAACAGACGCAGCACAAGAATGGCATACAACAAAGCACTAGGCCCCATCGACTCTACATCTATGCTTGCACACGTTTTGCCGGTACGATGTATTTGCCCTTCGCTCCATGGCCATCTGCTATGTTGAACGTCCTGAACTGCCGCCTAACCATTGCCTCCTCCGCCTCCAGCCATTCTTCATCACGCACAACAATAAACTGCAAAAGAAAAAAGACATGAATAACATTGACTCATCTGCACAGACATATCATTCTAAAAAAATTGCCAACAAAATAGTACCTCATTAAATTCTTCACGTGGTATAGGCCTCCCGCACCGAACACGACGCTTGGCTACACCCTTTTTGTACTCCGCACCAGTGGGATGCTTCACATCATCACCGCATTCACAGCACTCACCTACAATTATGGTCTAGTTTTGTTAATCAATATCTAATGTACATCATCGCATTCACAGCACTCACCTACAATTAGCATTCTAACGTACAAAAGAAATACTAGAGCCTGATGAGTATCATAGTACAATTCATTCAGAATCTCTCACGGCATGGTCTTCTGGAGTATCCGTATATTGGCTACCAGTCGAACCGAGCATCATTTTATTGGCAATATAAATCTGCACCACATGGTTACTAGGTCCAGCATAACATTTCGGGCAGAACTATTCTAGGAATACTTATACTGTTTCATCGATTTACTATGCTACAACACAGTTAATATTCTGGTGGATATCTGAAACAGCTAGCGAACACGCCTACTCTTATGTTTTTAGACATGCTCAAATGAGTCAAAAACATGTGTTGTGAGCAAATTCTGATTTTTTTTATTGTATATTTACAATGCAGCGAACACATCTACTCTTCTAGTGAATTAAAGAAGTGTGAAAAAAGCTACCAGTACCACTTCGTTAAAAGGCACTTGGCGATACAAAGTATGAATAGAATGCAAAATTTTACTGAGTTGCATATTGATATACTGAATGGAAGAATTGAATAGCTAAAATAACAAAAATGCAAACATACCATCATCGTCGGACGAGACCACACAAATGCAACTAAGCACGTATTCCTCAAATTCACCATCTGTTGTGCAGGTCATTTCAATGAAGAGAAGATCTTTGATGGCATTAGGTCCTCTTTCTACAAGCACATTTAAATGTGAGAAGGACCTGCATTCATGCTGAGAATCTTTTCTCGGGAAGTGAGCTTTGTAACTCACTACTTCCTTGATTTCATATGCAAGATCCTAAAACATAAGAAAGACGGTGAGGGAGAGCGGCAAACAAGAAAATGGCAAGAGAGAGCAAGGGAGATAGCAAACCTCCAAAAGATGGTCCTCATTGTGCTTGTCCAGTAAAGCTTTGACTACTTCCCGAGTGGGGTCATAGTTCATCATTGCATCCAAAGCTTCTTTTGAGTTCTTCCTTGTGCCATTACGCCAATATAGTGTATGCCAAACATACCTGTCCTCATTGGAAAGCCCACCCAAGTACCTAGTTCAGATAAACGAACGCGATATGCGAGGGTCAGGGATTTTAAAGTGCAAGCACAAAGCTTGTGATTTTAAAGAATTCTACTATGGAATTGTCAACCTGATTGGCAAAGGGCAGGGGGCTGACAAGATCCAAATGTATAGACCTATTTGCATGCTTACTGTGGCATTCAATTTTTTTACCAAGACCCTGATTCCAAGTAGGGCTATGCTGGTTACAGAGAATGTAAAGTCCAAGATTCATAATGCTTTTATTAAAGGCCGTATATTTTAGATAGACATTGAGACCTTACATTCTTTACATGATAGCAAAAAACATGTTGTTTTTCTTAATGTAGATTTTGAGAAGGCATACGGCAAAATCAATTTGGAATTTATGTTTTCAGTCCTAGAAATGAAAGGTTTCCCTAGGAAGTTTGCGTGGTGGACTAAAGCTGTTGTCTGCAATGGCATGTTGCTAATACTCTGAATGACATCATAGGTAGTTACTTTGTTACTAGGAAGGGACTCAGGCAAGGAGACACCTTCTCTCCTTTACTTTTTAACATTGCTGCTGATGTTCTGGCTACTCTTATAAAAAGATCCCAAAAATAAGGCTTCATTGAAGGCTGCACATTTGATTCATAGGATAGGAACTTTTCCATTGGGTCTAGGCTAATGTTTTTTCCCCTTTGAAACGTGAAAGATTCGTTCCTAGCCTACATAGGAATAGGAATCCATTCCAACAAACCAAAGGGCGTCAAAGTAATTGTTCCTACAAAATTCCTATCATTTAGAATTCGTACAAAATTCCTGTAAACCAAAGGAGATCTCAACGGTTTGTTCTTATATCACAGCGGCAATGGTCCACGGTGATCACCAACAAGAGGTCATTAAGTCCCGACCGGCAAGACAACACTGGGGCAGGAATCTGAAGACAGTCACATAGCTGAGAAAAAGTACAAGCTTGGATGATTGATCTTTAGATACACCGACTTTAACAAATTGATCTTCTGTCACAACACTATTCTGTCCACTTCATTAAAACTGCGACCTATCACCATCGGGTGTTCCAAGCTAATAGTGGCCTAACTATAAGTTAGGAGTGAGCTAAAGAGAAATATACTTGCATATAAGGTGCTAGCATAGGGCATAGCATATACATATAAGCATTTTCCAACATTTAGAAATAGAAACAAAGTTGAGAGAAGATTTACTTGAATTTACACAGATTAGTGTGATAGGAGTCTATAGCATCCTGAGCTTCTTGTAAGGTCTTAAACGGACCACCTCGATGAGGATATGTGTGGAAGAGTCGACCAGCATCAACCCTCAGAAAATACTTAATTAGCAATCCTGTTGGCCTCAATGCTGAAACAGGTGGAAAGTGGTTTGGCGATGGTGGGGCCTCAATACGCACTGCCTGCTCAGTGTCCTCACAGCTGAAAAAACAAAAGATAATGAGTTTGTGGAATATATAAACGAGAAGATGTCTCCAAGAGATCTCATTGTAATTCTTAGTTGTACGAATTACTTTGCAATTTCTTTGATAACGGATCAAAATCATTGTATCTGTAATGGTTAGGAGCGTGAATAAAACTATAGGTGTTTCTACAAAAACTAGTTAACCTGACCCCTTATCCCAAAAGAAAAACTGACCTTTCTTAAAACTAAGTAGTTATTATTAACTAAAAAAGAAGCACTCCAAAAACCAATGCAGATTTTCAGAATCAAAGACATTTGGCCGTGATAGTTGTCTCATGGACACTGCAAATAGACTAGACCTAATTGAATTGGTACAGGTGTAAGAGAGATAATATTCTGCGTTTACATATATGAAGACCAATGTAAAACATGTAGCTATCACTACTAGATGTTCCAAGCCATTAAAAATAGAGAGCAGAGTGAGGGATGTCGATGAAGTCATACCGTGCAGGCTGTGGCGGACTGTAGGAGCGGTGGCCTTCTGGAAGAATTATTGGTGTATAAGTGCAGCGAGGCAGGACGGGAGAGGGTTGTGGCGGCTGCAGCTGATGGTGGAGAGACGGGGAGGGGGTTGGGTCGTGGAGGGGAGGGGATCGGCTGGTGGTGGAGGGGAGAGGAGGGGAGGTGTCCCTGGACGCTGCGGCTGGTGGTGGAGAGCAGAGGAGGGGAGGGGGTCGGCTTGTGGAGGCTGCACCTGGTGGTGGAGAGGAGGGGAGGGGAGGGGATCGGCTTGTGGAGGCTGCAGGCGGCGGTGGAGTCCAGCGGAGGGGAGGGGATCGGCTTGTGGAGGCTGCGGCCGGCGGTGGAGTCCAGGGGAGGGGACGGGATCGGCTTGTGGAGGGCGCTGGTGGACAGGAGGCGGCCCTGACCCTGGACCTGGACCTGGACGATGCAGCTGATGGCGACGCTGCAGCTGGTGGGGGAGGGGGGGGCACCGGAAGTGGCGATGCATCCGATTCTGATGGTGGAGGGGGAGGGCGTCGTCTACGTCTGCGCGGCATACGCGACGGCGACATCGACGGCGATAGCGTCGGCGTCGGCTAGGGTTTTGAAGATTTCCTCCCGGCGAGGCGAGGGGAAAAGAGAGAAGCTTTCCTCCTTCCTTTTTTTTTTTGAGGTGAAGCTTTCCTCCTTCCTGGGTGTGGAACGGGGAGGCGAGGGGAAGCGGAAGCCAACACGGAGGATGTCGTAAAAGGGCCAGGCCCAGCGGCCAGCGCGCAGGATCGCTTTTTTCATTGATTGTTTTTTTTGGTTCCTTTCTCATTTTGCATTTGTTTTTTCGGTTTTAGTTTTTCATTTCTTTTTTCCATTGGTTTATTTTGTTTCTTTTCCAATCTTTAATTTTTTGGTTTCGTTGAATTTCATTCTTCATTTTTGTATATGTCAACACCATTTTTCTAATTCATGTTTAACATTTTTCCAATATAATTTTAAATTTTTTCAATACATGGTCAACATATTTTCTATACATGCTCAACATTTTTATACACATTTTTAAAATTTTCAAATACTTAGTTAATATTTTTTAAATACATAATTACTTCCTCCGTCCCATAATATAAGAGTGTTTTTGACACTACACTAGTATGAAAACCCTCTTATATTATGGGACGGAGGAAGTAATATTTTTTTTGGATACACGGCCAATATTTCTCTATATAAATTTAACATTTTTCAAATGCTCGATCAATATTTTTGAAATACAAGATTAATATTTTTTTTAATACATTGTCAACATTTTTTGTATACATATTTGACATTTTATCAAATGCTTGATTAACATTTTCCAAGGATAAAATTAACCTTTTTCAATTCATGGTCAATATGTTTTTACACACATTCAACATTTTTCAAATGCCTGATTAATATTTTTCAAATACAACATTAATATTTTTAAAATACATGGTAAACATTTTTTCCTGTACATATTCAAAAAACAAATTCTTGATTAACATTTTTCAAATAAAAAATTAATATTTTTTTAATACATCATCCAAGTTTTCCATAAACATTTTATATTTTTCAAATGCTTGATTATTATTTTCAAATACAAGATTGACATTTTTTACTACATGATCAACATTTCTATACACATTGAAGTTTTTTCAAATGCATTATTAACAGTTTTAAAAACAAGTAAAATATTTTTTTATTATATATGTTTGAAATATTTGGAAGTGTAAATGAAAGTAAAAAAAAAAGAAATAAATAAATGAAAACAAAGAACGTAAAAAAAAACAGAAACAAAAATAAGGCACTCGCCTCCCGCACAGTGGGTCGACCCACACACTCGCGCTACTGCGTAACGCGAGAGATAGTCGTGCCATCGATCGTGCCATCGTGGCATATCCTATTCGGCGCTTGTTATTGTACATTTTGCAAACGGGCGTCTGAATCCCTCCAACCTAGGTCGGCCCTTTTAGCCTTTTTTTCATTTTATATTATCTCATTTTTCTTTTCTTTTCTTTTCTTTTTTAGTTTTTTTCTAAACTTAAATTTCGTGAACTTTTCTTGAAATCAGTGAGGTTTATTTTTTTAAACGATGAGTGATACTTGTGACCTGTGTTGGGTTTTCCGTGAAGAGGAACGGGTTATTGCAACACAAAGTGGGTAAGTATTTCTCTCAGTTTCTAAAACCAAGGTTTATCGAACCAATAGGAATATCAATCCTCAACCGTCTTCAGCGACTACACACAAAAAAACAAACAACTTGCACTCAACGCGGGCAAGAGGGTTGTCAATCCCCTTGATCGATCTCGTTATTTGCAAGCAAGTGAGTTGTGTAGATAATTGTTGATACTTGTAAATTGCAAAATAAAATGAAAAGTAAATGATGGCAGCAAGGTAACAATAGCTTTTGTAAATTTATAAGTGAATAGACCCGGGGGTCATAGTGTTCTCTAGTGGCATCTCTCATGTAGGCAACGTACGGTGCGCAACAAATTATCGTTGGACAATTGATAGAAAAGCGGATAGTTATGCGATGTTCACGGCAATGATCATGTGTATACAGGCATCACGTCCATAAGCAAATAGGCCGACTCCTTCCTGCACCTATTACTATTACTCCACTCATCGACCGCTATCCAGCATGCATCTAGAGTATTAAGTAAAAAAGTAATCCTTGGAGAACAATGACATGATGTAGACAAAGAATACTCAATCAATATGAATAAACCCCATCATTTTATCCTTAGTAGCAGAAACACAAGACGTATCTTCTCCCCTTCTATCACTGGGATATAGAAAGTCGTCCGGTTAAACCTACTACAACGCACCTCTCTCACCGAAGAAATATCAATCTAGTTGGCCAAACTATTTCAATAGATCGAGAGAATTACGAAGCTATAATGATCATGCAATTAAGAGACAATATATATCAGAGATATCTCAAATACTTTTCATGAATAATCTGAACATAAACCCACAATTCATCGGATCCCAACAAACACACCGCACAAAAGGATTACATCGGATAGATCAAAGCGAAGATGCGATGATCATTGTATTGAAGATCATAAGAGAGAGAGATTTCCATCTAGGTAGTAGCTATAGACCCGTAGGTCTGTGGTGAACTACTCACACATCATCTTGAGGGTAGTAAGGTTAATGTACAGGCCCTTCGTGATCGATCCCCCCTTCGGCAAGATTCTATGTTGTTTATTTCTTCCTGTATTTTTATATATTACAAAATAAATCTCGGCAAAATTTCAAGTCATTTAGAGCTCCGGAGAATAGCTATCTCTGTCTTAGCTCTTTTTGATCCAGAATTTCAGCTGCCGGTAATTTCCGTTTTCAAGTAAATCTTGCAAATTGAGAGAGATAAATGCATAAGAATTGCATCATAATTATCAAAAATATTGTAAACAATAGTACGAAATCATGATGCAAAATGGTGGTATCACCATTCTAGGGCGAATTACATAAAAATTCTAGAAGACTTGGAGTTAATCCAAGTATGTCGGAGCCATGGAGGACTGTACCTTCACTGACGTAGTGTACATAGTTATGTAACCCTAGGCCTCCCGGTGTGTTATATAAGTTGGGGGTCGGCTCATCGCTAGACACATTACAATCTCTCGGTACTTTACCTGTACTCTGTAGACACCCCAACGCAATATACAAGAGTAGGACATATGATATTATCTCCTCGTGAGAGCCCAAACCTAGGTAAACCTTGCTCTCTGTTACCATCATGACAAGTCGCCTAACTAGGATACTCTACTGAGGAATCTGCCAGATCTAGCTCCGACACCCATGCCAATTTAATTTCATGACCCATAGTAAATTTAATTTATAGTCCATTGGTAAATTAATCTTAAAGCTATGAAAAATTAAGTTTAAAGCCATGACCAAAGTTTACTCTTTGCCCATGTCAATTTTTTACTTTATTCCCATGGCAATTTAATTTTAAATACATGGTAATTTTAATTTATATCCGTGGCCAATTAACCTTATAGCCATGGAAAAATAACTTTAAAGCCCAAGGTAATTTTTTACTTTATTCCCATGGCAATTTAATTTTAAATACATGGTAATTTTAATTTATATCCGTGGCAATTAACCTTATAGCCATGGAAAATTAACTTTAAAGCCCATGGCAACTTTTTACTTTATTCCCATGGCAATTTAATTTTAAATACATGGTAATTTTAATTTATATCCGTGGCCAATTAACCTTACAGCCATGGAAAATTAACTTTAAAGCCCATGGCAAAATAACTTCATAGCCCATGGCAAGTTTACTTTTCTACTATGGCAAACCTATCTCAGGTACCATGGAAATTTCTACGAAACAATACATGTCATAAGTTTTTCTGTTCTCTGTGATGGCAAATCTATCTTTTGGATCACGTGGCAAGCTAGTGTTGCATACTTTTACCATCATGTCAACAGAAAATGTAATGTGACTTATCAGCATTCTCTTTTTCTAACCTTCCATTTTGATCTTTTCTTTTTCTTTTTTCCCTAAACATTTTTCCTTGCTTTTAGATGACAAATTCCAAGCATTTTGTTGCCATGCCTTTTTGCCATATCTATCTGTATATGTGTTTATATTGCCATCATGTCGATTAACAACATGAAAAACTTAATGTTTGTCTCTTTACTATTCTTTTTCTATGGCAATATCACCACGCGTGAAGCCACAAATCGTTTTTTGTATATATCATGGCAAACACTTACTACATAATAGATCAAAATTTGTTTCGCACACTGCATGGCAAACACTCGCCGTATGGGTCATTGTTATTTTCCAGTTTTTGTATAAATTATAGTTCGTAATAGTTTTGGACAATTGATCACTTTTCTATATATATTTTTGTGTGCAAAGGGGATTGTGTTGGGCCAGGAGGCCTACCAAGGTCCTGACTGGCGTGGTGATCCGCTCATCCGGGTTGTAGTATCGAACAAAACGTTCACTCTGGGGGAAACGGTCGCAATGAACCTTTCGCTCGAACGTTCCCGACATATTTGTGTCATTAAAAAGACTATGTATACATGTTTTTAATTTAAAAATCAAACGAGCTGCCTAACCAGTTGGCAGGCCGATCGAAACTGTTATTGTTGTCGCCCCAAAAAAAGTATTACGCCCTGTTTGGATTCTCGTTTTTCTGCTGGTCGTCCGTCGTCACGGCAATTTTACAACAAAGTCCCCGCATTTTTGAGAAATCAACCCGCAGTCCTGTTTTAAGTGGGTATGTAAGAAAACGGTTCATGTTCGCAAAAACACCCCTTCATTTGTAAATATTTAGTCCGCGATCCTTTCTTCTATCTTATCCACACGCTTCTTTCCGCTGCGACGGGCGTGAGGGAGGCGGGGCGCCGGTCCCAGGGGAGGACGGGGTCGCCGGCACTTCGCGGCGGGCGTTCGCGGCAGCCCACGTGAGCGTGGCGAGGGACGGCGGCGCCGCTCGCAGGGGAGGACGAGGGCGCCGGCGGCTGGCGAACTCGGAGGCGGCGGCTGTGCGACGACGTCCGTGGTGGTAGTGGCGACGGTGACGCGACCACGACGCGGCAGGGAATGGATGTCGTCTCGGTGCATCTCCCCGACGCCCACGACCGCTACGGTGCCGCCAAGTCTATGACGCCGGCTGAGCCTGGTCATCCACGAGGACACGCGGGCACCGCCGGCGGATGGGTACGCCATCCGCCGCAAGGACCCGTCCGACGACGAGCGGCACGTGCTGCGGCTACTGCGCGGCTTCTCCATGGGTGCCGGGGTGCTGCCGCCGCTGCCTGCCGACGGCTCGAACGGCCCCGACGGCGAGCTCACCTACATGCGCGCCCGCGTCGAGCGCGTCGTCATGTCGAAGGACTCCGAGGCGTTGTACGTGTTCAACCCGGACGGCGACAGTACTTGCCGAACACAAATTGTGCCCGACCCGGATTGTTGTTGGCTACTATATGAAGGAAGGGTCCGCGGTCGGAATCTCCATCAAGTCAATTTTCGACAAAACATCCAATGTCGCCGCCGAGTTCGCCGGAGGAAGAAGCCCCGAGTTCGCCAGAGGTAGAAGAACATCCGTCGAGCACTACAATGTCTCCCGCGGCAGCTACACCAGAGGTATTTATCCCCTTGACCCGTGCGCGACCAATGTTCTTGCTCGGGTGCCTGTGCGCGTCCCTGCTGTTCCTGCCGCCGCTCGCTCGCGCCCGTGCACGGCCGCTGCCGCCGTTCGCGAGCCTGTGCGCGGCCACTGTTTTTGCTCGCGCGCCCGTGCGCGTCCCTGCTGCTGCTGCCGCTTGCTCGCGCCCGTGCACGGCCGTTGCCGCCGTTCGCGAACCCGTGCACAGCCGTTGCTGTCACTCGCACGCCCGTACGTGGTCGGGCTGCTCCTGCTTGTGCACGTGCGCTCGTTGGCCTTGCTGCTACTGCGCGTGCCCGTTATCTTGCCAGATTCAGCTCCAGCAGCGTCTTGCCTGCATTTGATGAAATTCAGTCTATTGTTTGATGAATGTTTTGCTCAAGTATGATGTATGCTGCATATAAGTTTTGCTCAAGTAACTATGCAGTTCCATGTCAAGGCCAAACATCTTTTCTCAAGAGAGAACATATTTCCCTGATGCACGCAGACTTGTGTATGATCTGCAATATGCTAAATTGGCTCCTGTTGGTTGCATACATATGAAATATGATCCCGTTGCTTGCATATATATGATCTCTTTTGACAACACGATCTGCTAGATGTGAACTTTGGAACACCAACACCAGTCCACCATTCAGTGCTGATATTGAAACAACACACTGTTAACCTGATACCACTGCTGGTTAGATGACAAGTAGATAGAAGTTAAGGTCCCAAGTTGCAGTTTTTTATGTAGTGTTATTTTACATAGAAATGACTTGATCATTGCTGGTCTCACTGGCACATACCTGAGCTGGCAATCACAAATAGCACAGGCGGTTGATTGATTGATGCCGTTTTTTTGTTGTTGAATTGCTCATGTTCCTGATCTGTTTATGTGTGTTAGAACCCTTTCCTTGACCGTCTCACACTTGGATAGCCCTTCCTGTCACCTCTTAGTTATAGTAGATGCTTTGTTTCTTGTGAGGCTGAGATGCTCGTGTCCGTTAGTTTCCTCTGTAGTTAGGCAAAATCACTCTGAAGTTATGAACCAAATGCCTCTGTTTTCCTCTGTAGCTAGGCAAAATCACTCTGAAGCTATGAACCAAACGCCTGTGTTTTCCTCTGTAGCTAGGCGAAATCACTATGAAGCTATGAACCGAACGCCTGTGTTCTGAATCTTCTAAACTGGATGAATAAAAAATCGTTTTGTCCTTCTGAAAAGATATGCCTTCTTGTCACTGTTTGAATTTGCTTGGTTATTCTTCAGTTATAGTGCTAATTAATAATGAAATCCAATTGAGCTTGGCCGTGGGGGTTTGTCAGAAAGTTTTAAATTTCAAACTTACAGTTCATATGCTCCTATAAAGCTAATTCAAACATGAAACTGCACTTACTCTGAAAAACAGAAAAGATTATGTGAGCTGCTTATTCCAGTTGTGAACCTAGAAGGCTACAATGTGCCACGTGTGTTCTTCTGATGCTATAGGGTATCTATGTGATTAGTACATAACTTGGAATGTTCTTCCAAACTGTAATTTTAAATGAGCTCTTCTTTAATCTTTTAATCAATGGCTGCTGCTTTTGATGTGTGTGCAATGTTGTTGTGGACATGCTGATTCTGAATTGTAAAGACTTAAATTTATGAAGAGTAATTAGCAATATATATACTTGGGCTAATTGTAATTATGTTGTAACTGCAGCAAGAAGATGGCATCACTGAATTGAACATTGCAGAGGATTTGGATAACCGGCCTTCAAAAAAAAGCAAAAAATTTCTGAATCGGGTGTTCTAGAGCCAAAACCAATGTCACCAACTATGTCAGCATCTTCTCCAAATTCTGAATGTTTAGAATCGATTGTGCCGGAATCGGATAATCAGATAGATTGTGATCCATTGCCATCACCTCCATCCCCATCTAGCTTGATATTATCTCCAGTTTTACCATTAGATGATGTTAAGGAACCAGATTCAAATAAAGAGATCAAAGTTGATCAGAATTATGATTATCTACCACAAGGTATTTGTTTGATTCATTATATGTACTTTTGTATTCAATATATTCTTAATTTTTTTTTCAGACTATACATTGACCGACTATGATCTATGTGCTCCTATAAGAATATAATCATCTTTGAGAAATCAACTGCTGGTTCTATTAGATGGAAGTTCTGTGTTACAAAATCAATTGATGTGCTTGCTAGATGAAAAAGAGTGGGTAAATGATGATGTAAGTATACCCTTACTCAAACAGAAAATAAGTCTCTAATCACTAATATCTATTACTAATGTAATTGTTTTAAAATAACCTTAATTATAGGTGACCAATGCATATATATATGTTGTACTAGCAAATATGCCCGTGTGTTGCAACGGGAGAAAGAGTATCCTAACATGACGACACCCTTCTAGTAAAAGAATACAATGTGCAAGGCTCGGGCTATAGAAATATTGTAGTCATAAAGGAAAATTTTGAACATATGTGAGAATGAGATAAGTACTTTTAAAAGGCCATTCAGAAAATAATAAATTTGAAGATGTAATTTCCTAAGAACATTCAACTTGTAGCTATTTTTAGCATAAAATTGCTTCTAAGTTACCTGATCTAACACCTAAACATAAACCTAACACAGTGACACGAATACTTGACGCTGGAATGATATACCGATGACCACGACAAGGTGATGCCGAAATTGTCAACATCCGGTTCACGTGCACAGGTGGCACGAAATTCCCAACCTAGCTAGCGCATACCCTCGAGAGCCTGTCCACGGTATGGGCCTACCCAGTCTGGTTTTTTCCCACCCGGTTTTGCAAGGTTCCACAACATTCCATGAACTGTTTTTTTTTGTTATTTCTTCTAATTTTTCAATCTTTATGTTTCTCGTAGTACTCCATGCCCCCTTTTTTATTTTCACTTCAATTGTTTTCCTTTTTCTTTTTCTAATTTTATCTTTAAAATTTATACGAATGTCGTTTTTCAAATCAAGATTTTTCCAGATTGTGAATATTTTTTAGAATCTTGAACATTTTTTAATTCGTGAATATATTTTAAGAAACCATGAATATTTTCAAATTCGCAATCATTATTTTTGAAACTTGTGAGCATTATTATAAATTGGTGAATATGTTTGAACATTTATTTTAAAACTTGTGAACATTGTTATAAAACGGCGAATATTTTTTAAGTCGACGAACATTTATTTTAAAACTTGTGAACATTTTATTTAAATCAGCAATTTTTTGAATCTATGAATACTTTATTGAATCAATTTTTTGAAAAGAAATTCATGAAATTTTTTGTTAAAAGATTTCTTTGAAATGCGTGAACCTTTTTTTGTAATGCATGAACATTTTTATTTTTGTGAGCATTGTTTGAAAAATTCATGAACACGTTTGGAATTAGCAAAATTTTTGTTTGAAAGTCATGAACATTTTACTATTCATGTAATAATTTATTCATATTCATTTTTTTAATTTAAATTTTCATCTTAAATATTTTAAAGATGAAAAAATAAAACAAAAAGGCCAAGAACGAAACCAAAAAATAGGGGGCGCTCCTCGCCGGTCACGGGCCGGCCCAATAGGGCGTGTGGGAGCGACGGACTCAACAACGTGAAGGTCCTATTTTGTAGCAGCAACGGAGTCCTATATCAGCTGGTTCTTCGGGTGAGCATCTATCCAGTAGACCAATGTTCGAATCCTGGTGATGTTTACTTTCCATTATTTTTTACGATGTAACGGACTAAAAGTGACGAAGCAAACAAAAACATACGAAAAAGATTAATTGGACGAAAAAGGTGGAGAAACAATCCTTCCTTTAATATTAGGTAAAGATAAAAGACCAAATACGTGTCCAGAATGGCAACAAAGTATATTTTGGGAGTCCTTTTGTGATCTCACTATTAAAACGGTATGCTGACCTTGGCATACATGCAAGAAGATAGTTCCTTCATAACAGAGATTGTCAAAAAAAATATGGAGCATGACATGGTAATATCCATATCAATAATTTTCATGTTCCATGTTTCAATTAATTTTAATTTTAATTTACCTAATGATCTTTGTTACAGATTGAACTTCCAATAAATACCAACAACACACATTGGTATTTAGCTATTGTAAATACAAAAAAAAAGTGAGATTCAAGTACTGGACTCATTGTGTTGGAAGTTTGACCGAAATGATCTCTCTATTACGGTTAGTTACAACACTAGTTTTAATCCAACATGTATCATAAATCATACATTGTTAGGATGCAGAACGGCGGAGCTAGGGTCGCCAGCGGAGATCGATCCAGCTTGGCGGAGGATGCAGTGCGGCGGAGCTTGAGGTGCACACCGGAGGAGGAGAGCGTCGGGGAAGGAGGGTCGCCGGAGACCAGCGCCGTAGGGAAAATGAAATGGGGAACGGGAACAGATAATTGCATGCAGTTTGTCTACCAACGACGGCTTTCTTTTTTTATAGCGTCGGTTGTTATGTACTGCAAGTCGTTTGGGCCAAGCCCAAAATTCATAAAACGTTCGAGAAAAATATTTGTTTAAAAATGTTCCTTTTCAAAGAAAATCTGAAAAATTATAACAACGATACTTCTTAAAATGTATTCCAATTTTTATCTAAACGCTAATTTTTTTTAAAAAGGAATTTAACATTTAACCTTATCTTTGACCTTTATTAAAATTTCATATAAAAAATGATGCACAATGGCACATGAAGCAAGTTGTGCAAAAAACAATTAAAAAATATATTGTTCAAAAAATATTTATAGAAAATATGTTATACACAAAAATGATATTACCCATCAAAAAATAAAACATTATTACCCCTCAATAAAAAGATCCTTTTGAAGAAAAAAATTGGTTAAAAAATTATCCTTTACAAAAAAAATTAACATCTCATAAAAATGATAAATATTATTTAAAAAGTCATCCATTTTTTATGTAAGCATTACCTTATATTTTAAAAACTAAAATAATAAAAATTAACTTTAAATTTACATTTATTACGATTAATGGGGTATAATGGCACAAGAAGCAGGTTCTGCACTTTTTTCTCGCCCGGTGCAACGCATGGGCATTTGTACTAGTACACTTGTAAAATATATACAGGTCTCCGCCGGTCGTTTTGGTTTCCGGCTGTAAGTAGTTCTTGGCCGGTAAGTTACACCCGGAAGTTAAATACACTTGTATTAAATTACAACCATACCAAGCGCGCCCTTACTGTTGTTGTTGGTTGTAAAGGAGGATAATTATATATAAAGGTATATGCATTCTAGGCATATTTCTTACATTTTTGTTTTGGAGCAACAGCACACTAGAACATTACACGGCCTCCTGCTGACTACGGGGCCGGTCTGGGCTGGGCCCAACAAGCGGGGTTGTCCAGCTGCAGCCCAGCGGACTCGAGGTGTGGAAGCACTAATAATACACAACACAAGACAACACTCTGCAACTCGCGTCCGCAACTTCGGCCGTGGGTTTTTCATTTTAGTGCTTCCACACCTCGCCGCCATGGCCGCCGCCGCCGCCGCCGCCGCCATCGCCGTCGCCGTCGCTGCCCTGCCTACCTTGCCGCAGTAAAACCACCCACCTCGCCGACCTCGCTTCCTGGCCGTCGCCGACCTCGCCGTCTCTCCGACCTCGTCGCTCCTCCCCAACCTCGCCTCCGCCGTCTGCTTCAAGCAACAGCCACATGTAATTGCACGGCCAAGCTCCTGTATTTATGCATTTTGGGGGAAATTCTGGGGTGAAAGTTTTGTCATTCCAAATACTACCGGTTGCGGGGGAGGGGGGGGGGGGGGGGGGGGGCTTAGGGTGGGTGGTGGCGCATTCTATGCTTGCACGATTGGTGGGGATCGAGCGCCGATGCTACGGTTTTGTGATATTGCTTGTGGTTTCTTCGATTTGGAACGCTCCTTGGAGCAATCTGCAAGCCCTAGCTTGTGTTCGCACCAGAAGTTGATTTTTCGAAAAGCTTGTACCTTTCTTTTCCTGTGTTCTAGGATAGTTCAATGGCGTATTTGATGGTGGATTTGGGCATTCAGCGGGGTTGTACAAGGGAAGCAGTAAATCCTTGTCTGTTCGGCAGTTTACACGATTGGTGGGGACTGCAGAAGCGCGGCATCAATCGGCGGTTTAGGCGAATTCGGAGTAATAGAGTATGAGGCTTTCAGCCGAGAGGGATACGATTACCTGCTATTAGTTATGAATTGGTGTATTATTACCACCAGTGAGGCATCTACAATTGGTATATGAGTGCCATGTTCAATATTCCTTTACTGACGTTTCAGCATTAACATTGTTGAACTTTGGGTTCTTATTTTAGACATGTACATTGTAGTACTGCACATGTTCACTGTTTTTGTGGTACCTTCACATAATAGGCAACTTTTGACCTCTCTACACATTTAATTGTTGGGATATTAGGAGCGGAGGTCAGCTGGCTAAAAGCCCGAGTGAGGAGGCGAGTCGGGTGGGAAGCCATTTTATGTTTGCACGATTGGTGGGGATTGAGCGCTGATGCTACGGTTTTGGGATATTGCTTGTGGTTTCTTGGATTTGGAACACTCCTTGGAGCAATCTGCAAATCCTAGCTTGTGTTCGCACCAGAAGTTGATGTTTCGAAAAGCTTGTACCTTTCTTTCCTGTGTTCTAGGATAGTTGAATGGCGTATTTGATGGTGGATTTGGGCATTCGGCGGGGTTGTACAAGGGAAGCAGTAAATCCTTGTCTGTTCGGCAGTTTACACGATTGGTGGGGACTGCAGAAGCGCGGCATCAATCGGCGGTTTAGGCGAATTCGGAGTAATAGAGTATGAGGCTTTCAGCCGAGAGGGATACGATTACCTGCTATTAGTTATGAATTGGTGTATTATTACCACCAGTGAGGCATCTACAATTGGTATATGAGTGCCATGTTCAATATTCCTTTACTGACGTTTCAGCATTAACATTGTTGAACTTTGGGTTCTTATTTTAGACATGTACATTGTAGTACTGCACATGTTCACTGTTTTTGTGGTACCTTCACATAATAGGCAACTTTTGACCTCTCTACACATTTAATTGTTGGGATATTAGGAGCGGAGGTCAGCTGGCTAAAAGCCCGAGTGAGGAGGCGAGTCGGGTGGGAAGCCATTTTATGTTTGCACGATTGGTGGGGATTGAGCGCTGATGCTACGGTTTTGGGATATTGCTTGTGGTTTCTTGGATTTGGAACACTCCTTGGAGCAATCTGCAAATCCTATCTTCTGTTCGCACCATAAGTTGATGTTTCGAAAAGGTTGTACCTTTCTTTCCTCTGTTCTAGGATAGTTGAATGGCGTATTTGATGGTGGATTTAGGCATTCGGTGGGGTCGTACAAGGGAAGCATTAAATCCTTGTCTGTTCGGCAGTCGAACTGAATGATGGTGAAAGCACAAGCGCAGCATCAATTAGCATCAATTGGCAGTATCAATCGGCAGATTAGACGAATTCTGAGTAATAGAGTATGAGGCTTTCAGCCAAGAGGGATAAGATTACCTGCTATTAGTCATGAATTGGTGTACCACCAGTGAGGTATATATCTACTATAGGTGTATGAGTGCCATGTTCAAAATTCCTTGTACGCTGTTGGTCCATTTTTCAGCATGAACTTTGGGTTCTTATTTTAGACATGTAGACTGTAGTACTGCACATGTTCACTGTTTTTGTGGTACCTTCACATAATAGGCAACTTTTGACCTCTCTACACATTTAATTGTTGGGATATTAGGAGCGGAGGTCAGCTGGCTAAAAGCCCGAGTGAGGAGGTGAGTCGGGTGGGAAGCCATTTTATGTTTGCACGGTTGGTGGGGATCTAGCACTGATGCTACGGTTTTGCGATGTGAATGCCTGGATTTGGAACGGTCGAGCTTGTTTAATCTCTTTTGTTTGCGGTGTGTATTGATGGTTTGAGCTGAATTTTTTGTTTCCTATATTCTGAAATTGGCGTATTTGATGGTCGATTTAGGCATTCAGTGTGGTTGTATATGAAGAACAGGAATAGTTGTTTCTTCGGCAGTTGATGAATGTATGGGGAATGACGTTGGTGGTGAGTGGTGGCAGCAGAAGCGCGATATAAACTGTCACTGATAGATATTGGAGTTTACACAGATGACAAGGATAATATTGCTTGCTCCAGCCTTATTAGTTGTAATTTTACCACCATCGAAGCATCTACAGTTGGTGTATTATTACCTTGTTGAATAGTATTTATTGGTGGTTATATAATAAACATTATTGAGTCATGTATTGATTTCTGCCTTTTCATGTTAGACATGTACTGCATATGTTCATGGGTTGATACTTTGCGTAATAGGGAACTTTATACTTCTCTAAACGAGTTAACTTTTGGCTGCAGTTCCTCAGAGATATTCCAGTATTTTTTTTCAAAAGTTGAAATATCTCTAGAAATACGTATGCATTTAGCAGATAGTCACTGTTTGATATGTTGTTGCAGCCGTCTAACCTGTTTATACATCTTCTAACAGGGATAAACTGTTCAATGTTCAAAAAGGCATAGAAAACCCAGCAAGGGTTAGGATTGGTGAAGGGAACCACTGGTCATGGCGAGGGAAAAAGTATTGTGATTGCAACATTGCTCCTGATGTTGTGGACCAGGGAGATCGGCAGATATGTCAATTTTGTGGTCTTATAAATGGAGCACAGATGGAGCTGAGGAGGCGAAAGCCGACGAGACCCCTGGAGCCAAGTGTCACTTGAAGCTGGATTACGAGTCCTTGATAACGAGTTATCTTCAGCTGCATGGCCTGCCGGAGTGTGCTGAAGAGAATCAGAGAAAGGAGATGGAGCAGGAGATTATCGGGAAGGATAAGGACATATATCACAGGGAAGACGGGGCTTGTTGGTGCTTGAAGAACCTTGGGGTCAGAGCCTTCGATGGACAAACTCCGTATCCTCATAGGTTAGGGATTGATGATTACCACCTCTATCCTAAGATGCCAGCAGAGATTGTGTGGAGGTATGTGGAAGAAGGGAGAGCTGTTATGTGTACGGTGCTTTGCGGGGAAGAATTCTGTGAGCTCATGGCTGATGAAATCTATGCATGGATTCCGCGATATGATAGGAAAACAGGGGATTTTGTGGAGATCCCTGTGAAGCACCTGATAGTGCTAATAGGCAATGGAGTTGCTCCGGAACATGATTTTGACCAGTACCATCCCTTTTGCAATTCTCACGGCATAGAATTTGCGAACGCGGGTGACGGCTGTGTATTCTTCGACAGCTTGTTCGAATTTTGTCTGGTGGAGATGAAGGCAGAGCCGAAACACATCACGACTCGTTTGGCAGAGATAAGTGAGCGTCCACTTCTAAGGCGGGGTGCTGCTGTCCCTTCTCCTCAGCCTCGCCCTACTCAGCGCCCTTCTGACTCCTCATTGTGGCGTCCTGCTGTCCCATATCCTCAGCACCCCCTTGCTCGGCCCCCTTCCGACTCCTCATTGTGGCGTCCTGATGTCCCATCTCCTCAGCACCCCCTTACTCGGCCCCCTTCCGACTCCTCATGGCGGCGTCCTGCTGCCCCATCTGCTCAGCACCCCCTTACTCGCCCCCCTTCCGACATGTCATGGCGGCATATCGGTGACCCTGGTCCCACTCCACCGCGCCCAGCCCCCAATGTGTGGCTGCCTAGGCCACGTGCTCCTCCTCGCCTGGCTTCTCCTCCACGTGACCGCAGCAACATCAACAAGGACAGGTGGCGATAGGCTGTGTTAGCTTCTGATACTTAAAGTTTCTTCTAGTTGAGGTTCTGATGCCGCGGTGGAGTCCTAGAATGGTCTTGTTATTTTCTTGGTGACCTATAAGATGTACTTGCTGTTTTTGGTGCCTGGGTGTGCACTATTTTGTGCAAATGCATGTTTATTCAGCTTCCGGTGTGATTCAAGTTGAGGTGGTGCTACTAGGTGTGGACTAGTTTCTGCCACTGCATGCTCATTCAGCTTCTGGTGCGATTCAAGTTGAGGTAGTGATGCTAGTGTGTCTGGACGCCAGCCTGTTGTGGGCGCCGCGTTGTTGGTTTTGATTACATGGCGGCCTGCGTGCGCCCTCCGTTTCCTTCCCACTGTAGCAGTTTTTGTGTCCATCCTTCTACATTGTTGAGCAGTCATGTATTTGATTTTTGACTTAAATTAATGATTGTGGGTCACATCTGTTATGGAACAACTGAATGCATTGTTCCGAGTATGTTATAACCATTTTTAGTAAAGCTCTGATCTGCTATGGAAGGTAGTCAATCATTTTCTAGCATGAAACATGAGCTTGTGGATTACCCACCTTCAAACCATAGGCAGCATGTATGATTGTGCACATTTTCCATGAAAATTACTGAATGTTTTGTTTCGTCTAATGATTTTATGGAGATCTTGTGACAGAATTATTTCTGGTCGGAATGGCTTGACGATATTTAGCTACTATTCTGCCCATTTATATATTTAGAAGAATTAAATTGGCTAGGCGGGGAGCGATCCTGTGCGTTTCCAGTGCTGAGCGATGCCTCTCCTGCTTGACACGTGGTTTCTCTTCTTTTCCTTTTCCTGATATTTTTTTACCGCCTAAGCTTTGATTTATACCGTTTAAGGTCAAGCAAATATCTCCAGTTGGGCCATTATCCATTGCCAATCGTGGGGTCCTCTCCTTCTGGGTTCTTCCAGAGAGAGACACAAACGAAGGGGAAGAGTCGATGCTCACCCTTTGCCACCACCCTCATCCGCCGTCCATTGCCGGCTGCCACTGACGTTCCTCCTAGTTGCGCTTCCATCCCCTACCCATCTCGAGATCTCCCACCACCGACCTGGAGCGGCTAGAGTCCAGGTGCATACCAACGGCAACCTGATGCAGATAATCACACCACGATCACATCTCCAATGCTTGAAGTTTTTCTTTTCTCGAAGGCCTCATGTTAAGGTTTTCTTGGTTTACTTGCGGGGGATTTGTTGACCACATGGAGAGATGAAAGTGAAGCGACAGATGTGATGATGTGAAAGGATTACAAATTGCCAACATATGAACTGTACAACGGATGGCAGCTACGTATTACAACAAGGATGAGATCACGAGAGAATGTGCAGCAGCAGTACCACATGGCAATAAGCGGTGGCCAATGGTGCACAGGTTTTATATGATCTTGATTATTACAAATTGCCTTGATGGTTTTTCCAGAAACCAGACTAATCATATCTCTCATGTTGTCATGTTTGCTAATACTTCTGTGTTCTTACAGGAAGCTTTCAGTTCATAAGCTAGCCCTTCTTATTACTTTCGTGTTTATCTCAATTCAGATTCTATATGGTTTTACAAATTCCTATGTTTGCGTTTAGCTGAATAGCCGTGCTTTGACTTCCAGTTTGAATATGTCCGAAGAATTGTTTGATTCATGGAAGGTCCAATTCATTTTATTTTCTTCCAGTAGCAGAGTGATTCGTGCAATGGACTACATGTGGACAGAAGCACCATAGTGATTCTAATGCTACTCTCTTTTTAGATGGTTCTTATGTTACTCTTAGAGGCATGTGTTCTTGTTCAATGATCTTAAATATCTGAAAGTAAAATAAAATCAATGGAATGGATTTTGGTAAAAATATTATGTTGCGCATAATTGAATTTCAATGGCATGTGTTCTTGTTTGTGGGTGGATCACCATCGGATGAGGGCAGCAAGATGGTATGGACAGTAGTATGGTGCTTGCTGGTGGCAGTGGTTCAGGTCAGGTCAGCACCGGCGGCAGTTCAGGTCAGGTTAGTGTTGGCGACTCTTCCTCCTCCCCTTTGCAACCCTACTCTTGCCCATGTTTCCTTGTCTCCGACGAGTTCCATAGCCCAACAGATGGTTGGTGGCTGCAGAGGTTCAGGTCAGTTCGAATTCCATGTTCTGGAGGCTATGAGTAAATTCTAGGGAAAATATAATTATGCCGGTTTGTGTTGGTCCTTCATAGTCGGTGCTCATATTCTTTATGCTCTAGCAATCAGGTGAATGCATATTATCTTTTCTTTCAATTCAGCTAAGAGTGGTTCCTATCATAAGCATTAGCCAGAGATGAAGTATACTTCTCATTGTTTTCTGATGAATTTGCATTGTGTTGGTTTTATGTGCTTTTCAGTATTTTGGTGACAGAGGTGGAGGAATGTGGAAAGAAAAGACATAGATCCCTTCTCAGGGCAAGTTCTCCCGTTATTCAAACATACAAGCATTTTTAAGTGCTTCAACAAAGTTTATTGATTCTGCTAATAGCAATGCTCAGGCTGAGATTTAGTGGATTTGACTGGTTTATAAAAAGTGGTCTTGATATGTAAGCTAGAGGCTCGAACGCTTCAGGTACAACATGATATTTTCGTGACGTGACTTTGCATACTGCGCATCGAAGATAACCTGGGTGATACATATTGGTTGTTAGGACATCCATATTACTGAATGCATTTCGGTTGAATATGTTCCTGTCTAAAGTTGTTGTGTTCTCGCAATATACCACTTCTGTATATTAAATTTGCCTATTTAGAGTGGTAGTCAGACTTTCAGGTAGAGAAGCAGGCATGTGTATCTATACCAATACAAAATGATCGGACCGGTTGATAATTCATTTCTTATCAGTTCTTCACCTTTTTCAGTTTACCTTCCTTTTCTTTTTGACAGAGTTATCAGTTTTGAGTTTTGACATGCTACTAACTATGTTACTTTTTGATTGATTTGTGCAGGTACCTACTATTTTATCTGTATAACATATTCTGCCATCCAAAATATTTGTCTGTTCTGTCAAGCTGCCCAACTTCCATAATGGAATCGTGATTACTATACATTAGCTACCTTGGTCTTACAGTGGCTTGCTAACTAATTATTTATTCCATTTTCTTTACCTACTGCTACAAATTTTAAGCAAGCAAATGAGTCACCAATCCGATTACCATGTAGTTGATCATCATACTATTCTTCTTAATGAGTCAGGGCTAGTTTCCAAGAAAATTATTTCTTTGAACTATCATTCAGTTAGCTTTGTTCTTATGTGGTGGTGCAAAATGCTAACCTGGTTATACAAGTCTCACCTTCCTGCCTCATTGTTTCTGGAAAATCGGATTATCTTATTTGCTTGGATCTGCATAATTATGCAGCCAAAGATGTGAGGTTGGATTAATACAATGTTGTTGTGCAAATCAGACTTTTTGCTTTAGTTTTTGTGAGAAGTTGGGGTAGCTGAAATCATATTATTATACCTACAGTACAGTGTTGCTGTGCAAATCGAACTTTGAGTTTTTTTTTTTTTGTGACAAATGTATATAGCTAAGATGATGTTATTGTTAAAAAATTCAGAATAGTTACGAGGATATCTTCTGCTGCTGCTTCTTATATAAGGATGGTAAATGCATTGCTCAATCTCATAGTATGAAGAAGGCGCTGTAGTATCTTAAAAAATATTTGATGGATTGATAGTGATGTCCTTCTTTCCCCTTCTCTTGCTTGCCTTTCATCCTTTTTTTTGAAGCCATGTACCTACTCTTTCACAGTTAGAACAGTTTAACCGGAGACATGCTTATAGCTCGCCGGTCTTTTTCATCAGCCATACCTAATACTGAGTAAAACTTCAGTCCAGGGCAATTACTTTTCCTCCACCAATTAGTATAAATACATTTATTTTGAATATCTATAGGTAGTGTATATTTCCTTTCTGCAATTGGTTATATTAATATAATATGGGTTCAGGGTGTGTGATTTTCAGACTACTCTAATTGTTACAGAACTTCTATTATCTCCAATCTATCACTTTCTCGTACTCTTTTTGTGTCTACAGATTTGGAGCAGCTAGCCCCACTAGTAGAAAACAGGGCTTTGAAACGGGCCAGAATATCGCATTAGTCCCGGTCGTATTACGAACCGGGACTAATGGGTGCATCAGTCCCGGTTCGTGAGGCCAGGGCGCCGGCCGGGCCTCTACGGGAACCAGTCCCGGTTCGTATGACCCCTTTAATCCCGTTTCCAGACACGAACCGGGACTAAAGGGGCTCGGTAACCGGGACTAAAGGGCCTCGTTCCTGGCCGAGCCCCTTTAGTCCCGGTTGGTGGCTGGAACCGGGACGAAAGAGGCACTTTTAGTCCCGGTGCTAGCCACCAACCGGGACTTATACAACGCCTATATATATGCTCGCCCCTGTCCGCTCACTCCTCTGTTTTTTGGCCGGCCGGCGTTTGGAAGGTGTGTTGCTCTCTGTTCTCACCTCCTATGCACATGAGGTGTTCGATGAAATGCCACAACCACACTTAAGTTTTCTCCTCTCCAAGCTCGACCTCCAAGCTACATTTTTCCTAAGATTTGTTTAGGTTTGGCGGTGCACCAACTACACAAGTGTTCTAAAAGGTTAACGACTTCATCGTTTTATCTCTCACTGCTAGTTTAGCTCATTTCAAATGCTCTAGAAGTAGAGTGTGGTTTGTGGGTTTTAGTGGAGTGTATGTGGGAGTTCTTTTGATTTAGACGCACAATTAGAGCTGAAATTAACTTCTTAGAGTCTGCACATGTGTAGGGTGCCGTCCCCGTCCCAGTCCTTACCGCCGTCGATCGCCCGCATCGATCTCGTCGCCGGTACCACCGTGGTGAGCCTCTTGTTCTTATCTTCTTTCTAAAAGAAAAAAAATCTTACTTGTATGATTTAGATAGATACTTGTATAATTTTCTTACTTTTATTATTCTTTGTTATTATATAGTGCCATGGTTTTGGTATCCGCCCCCATCGGCCCTCGTCCTGTCTATGATTCGGATGTGGTATATTATTTTTTATAACTATTTGTTTTATTTAGTGTGTATGATAATTATGCCGACCAACGTGACATAGATGTTTTTATCTAGGAGGTATGTGAACCGGAAATTCGAACCGACCCTCTTGTCGAGAGGTTAAATTTAGTTGAAAAAGAAAACAATTACTTGAAGGAAAAATTGAAAAGAATTGAGGAGGAGAAGATGGAATTGGAGTTGCATGTTGCCGATGTCGTCGAAGATCACAAGATCAAAATGGATGCAATGCGCTTGAAGATTAGAAAGATTAGAAAATATGCCATTCATAATGAGGCTTGGTATCATTATGCCGTTGGATCAATTGGTACCTTAGTTGCGGTTATGATCGCATTTGTTGTTGCATTTAAATGTTTTACATAGTTTCAATGTATGTTTTAATTAGATGCTCTAGAGAACTATGTATGAACTTTATGTATTTATTTTGGTCACTACTTTACTTTGGTTTTAATGTGATGATGAACTTCTATTAATTTGGTCACTTCTCTATTGATGATGTTCTGTAATGATTTTTGATACACTTAATTATATAATGCACGCAGATGAACCGGCAATGGATGTACGGTGACCGACGCACCTCCGAGTACATTAAGGGCCTGCATAATTTTCTCGAAGTGGCCGAGGCAACCAAGCAGAATGGTTTTATGAATTGTCCATGTACTATCTGTGGGAATACGAAGAATTACTCTAACTCGAAAACCCTTCACGTCCACCTGCTTGAGAAGGGTTTCATGCCACACTATAATGTTTGGACCAATCACGGAGAAAGAGGGGTTATGATGGAAGACAACGAAGAAGAAGAGGATGATGACAACTATCCACCCCCTGAACACGGTGATGCTGCAATGGGGGAAGCTGAAGATCAAGAGGAACCAGACGATGTGCCCGATGATGATCTTCGCCGGGTCATTGTTGATGCAAAGAGACAATGCCAAAGTGAAAGGGAGAAGTTAAAGTTCGATCGCATGTTAGAGGACCACAAAAAAGGGTTGTACCCAAATTGCGAAGATGACAACACAAAGCTCGGTACCACACTGGAATTGCTGTAATGGAAGGCAGACAATGGTGTATCTGACAAGGCATTTGAAAAGGTGCTGAAAATAATGAAGAATAACCTTCCAAAGGACAACGAATTGCCCGACAGTACATACGAAGCAAAGAAGGTCGTCTGCCCTCTAGGATTGGAGGTGCAGAAGATACATGCATGCCCTAATGACTGCATCCTCTACCGCGGTGAGTACGAGGATTTGAACGCATGCCCGGTATGCTGTGCATTGCGGTATAAGATCAGACGAGATGACCCTGGTGATGTTGAGGGCCAGCGCACCGGGAAGAGGGTTCCTGCCAAGATGATGTGGTATGCTCCTATAATACCACGGTTGAAACGTTTGTTCAGAAACAAAGAGCATGCCAAGTTGATGCGATGGCACAAGGAAGACCGTAAGAAAGACGGGAAGTTGAGAGCACCCGGTGATGGGTCGCAGTGGAGAAAGATCGAGAGAAAGTGGGGGGGGACTTTACAGGTGACCCAAGGAACGTATGGTTTGGTTCAAGTGCAGATGGCGTTAATCCTTTTGGGGACCAGAGCAGCAAGCATAGCACATGGCTTGCGACTCTATGTATGTATAACCTTCCTCCTTGGTTGTGCATGAAGCGAAAGTTCATTATGATGCCAGTGCTCATCCAAGGCCCTAAGCAACCCGGCAATGACATTGATTTGTACCTAAGGCCATTAGTTGATGAACTTTTACAACTGTGGAATGAAAAAGGTGTACGTGTGTGGGATGAGAACGAACAGGAGGAATTTGACCTATATGCGTTGCTGTTTGTAACCATCAATGATTGGCCTGCTCTCAGTAACCTTTCAGGACAGACAAACAAGGGATACCACGCATGCACGCATTATTTAGATGACACCAAAAGTATATATTTGGACAAATGCAGGAAGAATGTGTACCTGGGGCATCGTCGATTTCTTCCAACCAACCATCAATGTCGAAAGAAAGGAAAGCATTTCAAAGGTGAGGCAGATCACCGGAAGAAGCCTGCCCTCCGTACTGGTGATCACATACTTGATATGGTCAATGATTTACAAGTAATCTTTGGAAAGGGTCCTGGCGGACTATCTGTTCCGAATGACGCTGAGGGACGCGCACCCATGTGGAAGAAGAAATCTATATTTTGAGACCTACCCTATTGGAAAGACCTAAAGGTCCGCTCTGCAATCGACGTGATGCACGTGACGAAGAATCTTTGCGTGAACCTGCTAGGCTTCTTGGGAGTGTATGGGAAGACAAAAGATACACCGGAGGCACGGGAGGACCAGCAACGTGTGCACGAAAAAGACGGCATGCATCCAAAGGAGTATGAAGGTCTTGCCAGCTACGCTCTTACCAAAGAAGAGAAGGAAATCTTCTTTGAATGCCTGCTCAGTATGAAGGCCCCGTCTGGCTTCTCGTCGAATATAAAGGGAATAATAAATATGGCAAAGAAAAAGTTCCAGAACCTAAAGTCTCATGACTGCCATGTGATTATGACGCAACTGCTTCCGGTTGCCACGTGATTATGACGCAACTGCTTCCGGTTGCATTGAGGGGCCTTCTACCGGAAAACGTTCGATTAGCCATTGTGAAGCTATGTGCATTCCTCAATGCAATCTCTCAGAAGGTAATCGATCCAGAAATCCTATCAAGGTTAAAGAGTGATTTGGTGCAATGTCTTGTCAGTTTCGAGCTGGTGTTCCCACCATCCTTGTTCAATATCATGACGCACGTCCTAGTTCATCTAGTCGACGAGATTGGCATTCTGGGCCCTGTATTTCTACACAACATGTTCCCCTTTGAGAGGTTCATGGGAGTCTTAAAGAAATATGTTCGTAACCGTGCTAGGCCAGAAGGAAGCATCTCCATGGGCCATCAAACAGAGGAAAGCATTTGGTTTTGTGTTAACTTTATTCCTGACCTTAAGCCGATTGGTCTCCCTCGATCGTGGTATGAGGGGAGACTGACTGGAAAAGGCACGCTAGGAGCGAATTCAATAATATGTAGGGACGGGCATTCTTGGTCTCAAGCACACTACACAGTTCTACAGAGTTCTACCTTGGTGACCCCGTATGTCAATGAACACAAGAATATTCTACGCTCCAAACACCCGAAGCAGTGTGACGACTGAATTACATGTGAACACATCAGGACTTTCGACAGTTGGTTGCAAACAAATCTCATGGGTAACGCCACTGTTGCAGATGAGCTGTACTCGTTGGCCAGGGGACCATCTTCGACTGTATTGACTTACAAAGGGTACGAGATAAATGGGAATACATTTTACACGATCGCCCAAGATCAAAAGAGCACTAACCAAAACAGTGGTGTCCGCTTTGATGCAACAACCAATAGGGAAAAGTACACATATTATGGTTACATAGTGGACATATGGGAACTTGACTATGGACATGACTTTAAGGTCCCTTTGTTTTGGTGCAAATGGGTCAATCTGTCAGGAGGCGGGGTACAGGAAGACCCGCAGTACGGAATGACAACAGTGGATCTGAACAATCTTGGGTACACAAACGAACCATTTGTCCTAGCCAATGATGTGGCGCAGGTTTTCTATGTGAAGGACATGTCAACCAAACCGAGAAAAAGAAAAGATAAGGAAGCGAATACATCATACGATGAGCCAAAGCGCCACATAGTTCTTTCAGGGAAAAAAGACATCGTGGGAGTGGAGGGCAAGACAGACATGTCTGAAGATTATGAAGAGTTTCATGAAATTCCTCCCTTCAAAGTGAAGGCTGACCCAAGCACCATGTTAAACGATGAAGATTATCCATGGTTACGGCGCAATAAGCAAGGGACACACGCGAAGAAAAAGTGAAGACTTTCTCTCCACAACTATTCTGATGATGGCTTTGATCTAGAATATCACTGTAGTTACATGTCAAGAAATGAAATGCCTTTTGTAACAGATGAGTTTTTGTCTGAAACCCTAATACTTCGAAAGAGATTGTCCAGTTTGTACACGAAGTGCATCCAATTTTTGCCGTAACCCTCGCAACTTTTTAGCACATGCTATGTGGGTGAAATGATGATACCATGCCAACTTTCAACCATTTTAGAGTTCATTTGCAGTGCTTTTCAATTCAGGGTCATTTTAGCTCAAAATAAATCATGAAATGCATGAAAAATAGCAAATGAAGTCAGAAAAGGTTTGAAAAGTGATGATGTGGCTTTGAATGGTGCATATTGAATGCAGAAAAAGTCTTGAGTTCAAATATGTTTAAAAAATTGAAATCTTTTTGTAACAGATGAGTTTTCGTCCAAAACCCTAACACTTCGAAAGAGATTGTCCAGTTCGTACACGAAGTGCATACAGTTTTTGCCGTAACCCTCTCAACTTTTTAGCACATGCTATGTGGGTGAAATGATGATACCATGCCAACTTGCAACCATTACAGAGTTCATTTGCAGTGCTTATCAAATCAGGGTCATCTTAGCTCAAAATAAATCATGAAATGCATGAAAAATAGCAAACGAAGTCAGAAAAGGTTTGAAAAGTGATGATGTGGCTTTGAATGGTGCATATTGAATGCATAAAAAGTCTTGAGTTCAAATATGTTTAAAAAATTGAAATCCTTTTGTAACTGACGAGTTTTCGTCCAAAACCCTGACACTTCGAAAGAGATTGTTCATTTTGTACACGAAGTGCATCCAGTTTTCGCCGTAACCCTCTCAACTTTTTAGCACATGCTATGTGGGTGAAATGATGATACCATGCCAACTTTCAACCATTTCAGAGTTCATTTGCAGTGCTTTTAAATTCAGGGTCATCTTAGCTCAAAATAAATCATGAAATGCATGAAAAATAGCAAATGAAGTCAGAAAAGGTTTGAAAAGTGATGATGTGGCTTTGAATGGTGCATATTAAATGCATAAAAAGTCTCGAGTTCAAATATGTTTAAAAAATTGAAATCCTTTTGTAACTGATGAGTTTTCGTCCAAAACCCTGACACTTCGAAAGAGATTGTTTATTTTGTACACGAAGTGCATCCAGTTTTTGCCGTAACCCTCTCAACTTTTTAGCACATGCTATGTGGGTGAAATGATGATACCATGCCAACTTTCAACCATTTTAGAGTTCATTTGCAGTGCTTTTCAATTCAGGGTCACACTAGTAGAAAACATACCTTTTGTTCACATCATTAGTCCCGGTCTGGTTTTGAACCGGCACTAATGTGACCATTAGTCACGGTTCGTGATGGGCATCATTAGTGCCGGTTCGTTCCGGACCTTTAGTCCCGGTTCGTGCCACGAACCGAGACTAAAGGGGCGGTGGCAGGCTGGTGTTAGCTGGGGCCCCCACGAGCCCCTTTAGTCCCGGTTTGTATCACCAACTGGGACTAAAGCCCCCCCCCCTTTAGTCCCGGTTGGAGATACCAACCGGGACAAAAAAAAAAAATTCAAAATTTTTTTTTCAAATTTTTTTCCCAGCCCTTTAGTCCCGGTTGGTATCTTCAACCGTGACTAAAGGTCTATCTTGAGTCCCGGTTGGAGATACCAACCGGGACTAAAGGGGGGGGGGGCCCTGCGAGCCCCTAAATCTTAGAAAAATCATAACTAAATCATTCTAATTTAGAAAAATACAAATAATATATCAAAATTTGCAGAAAAAAAGACTTGTCCGAGGAAACTTCTTCTTCTGTTTTGACAATTTTTTAAAATCACCAAATTCCAAAGGGAAAATATAGTTTTTGGACGTTTTAGGGTTTAGGGGCTAGGGTTTAGATTTCTAAGATTAGGGTTAGGTTTTAGGGTTTGAACCTTTAATTTTACTGTTTATAATAGAATTTCAGACGTTTTAAGTCCCGGGTTTAGTGCTTTTCAATTTTAGGCTAATTTAGCTCAAAAAATCATTAAATCCATGAATAAATAGCAAATGAAGTAAAAAAGGGTTGAAATTTAAGGATGTGGCTTTGAACGGTTCATATTGAACACACAAAAATACTGGAGTTGAAATAAGATTAAAAAAATGAAATGTCTTTATAACAACTGAGTTTTCGTCTGAAACCCTGTTACTTCGAAAGAGATGGTCCAGTTTGTACACAAAGTGCATCCAGTTTTTGCCATAACCCTCTCAACTTTTTAACACAAGCTATTTGGGTGAAATGATGATACCATGCCAAGTTTCAACTTTTTCAGAGTTCATTTGTAGTGCTTTTTAATTTCGGCCTAATTTAGCTCAAAAAATCATTAAATACATGAAAAATAGCAAATGAAGTCAGAAAAGGTTGAAATTTGAGGATGTGGCTTTGAATGGTTTATATTGAACACACAAAAATTCTTCAGTTAATATAAGTTTAAAAAAATGAAATGTGGTCAAACAGTGGTCAAACTGTGGTCAAACTACTTATTCAATAAATATTAGTGTTACTAAATAATTATTATTTTTTAGAATAATAGTTTCAAACTCAAACGGTGAAGCGTGTGACATCATGCTCATATTTTTCTGATAATAATGGATATATTATTTGTCGAATTTTGATTTACAGATTCAAAGATATTAATTATGCCATTTTAAATGAATAAATGGCAAAATAATAATAATAATAATATTACTTATTTTATTTTCTTTGAAATTAAATATTATTATTACTTATTTTATTTTGACCATTTTGTATTATTTTGGATTTTTGGATTTTTTTGTTTTTTGATAATTTTTGAAATTTTTTCCTTTTTTTGAATTTTTAAATTAATCATTGTTGTTTATTTTAATAATTGTTTGGAGTTCAAAAAATTAAATCATGTGACATCAAGACCTAAGGGTTAATAGGATTGATAGCTTACTATTGTCAGGAAAACAACAAGTGCAGACTTGGAAACTAGGAGAGATAGAACCTGAAAGTTAAGTGTGCTGGGGCTCGAGTAGTGAGAGGATGGGTGACCGGCCGGGAAGTTAGACAATTTGAAATGAGTGTGGAGCAGTGAGGATGGGTGATTAGAGATTAAATTGTCAAATAATTCAAAGATTCGGAAATCAGAAAAAAATTAAACAAATTTCAAAAAAAAAAATTCCAAAAAAAAAATTCAAAAAAATTTCCTTTAGTCCCGGTTGGTGTTACCAACCGGGACTAAAGGTCCTGCATCGCCCGCCCCAGACAGCGCCACGTGGAGGGCCTTTAGTGCCGGGCCGTGTTGAACCAGCACTAAGGGGGGGGGGCTTTAGTCCCCACCCTTTAGTGCCGGTTGGAGAACCGGCACTAAAGGCCCTTACGAACCGGCACTATAGGTATGTTTTCTACTAGTGTCATCTTAGCTCAAAATAAATCATGAAATGCATGAAAAATAGCAAATAAAGTCAGAAAAGGTTTGAAAAGTGATGATGTGGCTTTGAATGGTGCATATTGAATGCATAAAAAGTCTTGAGTTCAAATATGTTTAAAAAATTGAAATCCTTTTGTAACTGATGAGTTTTCGTCCAAAACCCTAACACTTCGAAAGAGATTGTTCATTTTGTACATGAAGTGCATCCAGTTTTTGCCGTAACCTTCTCAACTTTTTAGCACATGCTATGTGGGTGAAATGATGATACCATGCCAACTTTCAACCATTTCAGAGTTCATTTGCAGTGCTTTTCAATTCAGGGTCATCTTAGCTCAAAATAAATCATGAAATGCATGAAAAATAGCAAATGAAGTCATAAAAGGTTTGAAAAGTGATGATGTGGCTTTGAATGGTGCATATTGAATGCATAAAAAGTCTTGAGTTCAAATATGTTTAAAAAATTAAAATCCTTTTGTAATTGATGAGTTTTCGTCCAAAACCCTGACACTTCGAAAGAGATTGTTTATTTTGTACACGAAGTGCATCTAGTTTTTGCCGTAACCCTCTCAACTTTTTAGCACATGCTATGTGGGTGAAATGATGATACCATGCCAACTTTCAACCATTTCAGAGTTCATTTGCAGTGCTTTTCAACTCAAGGTCGTCTTAGCTCAAAATAAATCATGAAATGCATGAAAAATAGCAAATGAAGTTAGAAAAGGTTTGAAAAGTGATGATGTGGCTTTGAATGGTGCATATTGAATGCATAAAAAGTCTTGAGTTCAAATATGTTTAGAAAATTAAAATACCTTTGTAATAGACATGTTTTCGTCCGATCAAAGTTATTTAACTTAATATTATAAAAAATTTATGTAACTAAAATTATGAAAGTTATTTTTGTTAAAAACTTTAATAGCAAAGAGAATATTCTTAAAGTATTTTTTCTTAAGAACTTTTAATATGCAAAAAAATAACATAAAAAAATAGCAAAAATGAACATAGATGCGCTTATAGGGAAAATTCAACCTGAAATCAGAGTGAAATTCACTTTGATTTCAGGTCAAATTTCCCTTATAAGGCCATCTATTTTCACTTTGAGAGGAACTCAACAAGGCAGAGAGGGGCGGGCTTATAAACCAGTGCGAGCGCCTCTCGCTTGGCGAGGTGGGACTAAACTCCCACCATAGCCAGGACTAACCCTTTAGTCCCGATTGGTGGCTCCAACCGGGACCAGTGACCCCCTTTCGTCCTGGTTGGTGCCACCAACCGGGACTAATGCACCTCTTTAGTCCCGGTTGGAGCCACCAACCGGGACCACATGTCTCTGCTTCCCGCCCTTTGGGCTGCTCAAATTTACCTTTAGTCCCGGTTGGTGGCACCAACCGGGACTAAAGGGGGGCATTGGTCCCGGTTGGTGGTACCAACCGGGACTAAAGGGTTGGGTATATAAGGCAGGACTTGTCGAATTCTCCCCCAACCTCTCCCATTCGCCCCGACGCCGACGCCCTGCCCCAACACCGCCAGGCTGCCGGAGCTCACCGCTGCCCCCGAGCCCGTCCTCGTCGTCGCCGCTGTCCCCGAGCCCATCCTCGTCATCGCTGCCGCCCCCGAGCCCGTCCTCGTGGTCGCCGCCGCCCCCGAGCCCGTCCTAACCGCCGCCCCCGAGCCCGTCGTCGCCGCCGCCCCCGAGCCTGACCTCGCCGCCGTGCCGAGCCCGTCCCTGACGCCGGCCGCTGCCCGTGCCACCTCCTCGAGCCCCGTCGTCGCCGCCCACGCCTCCTCCCCGAACCCGTCATCGCCGGTGAGATCCTGCCCCCTGCTCCTTCCCCCTCCTCCGCGGCCGCGTGCGCCGGCGCCGCTGGCCTGCCCCGGCCCTCGCCCGCGTTTTAGTTTTTTTGTTTGTTTTAGTATTTTTATTAGTTGTTTTAGTTTGTTTTATTAGTTGTTTTAGTTTGTTTTATTAATTTGTTGTTTTAGTTGTTTTAGTTGTAAAAAAGTTTTAGTTGTTTTAGTTGGCGAACCCGAGGAGTCCCCGAGGATCGTTGGGGAGGAGTCCCCGACGATCGCTTAAGTAGAAAATGTGTCATTGTTGTTAAATATGTTATTATTGTCATAGTTGTCAAATGCAATCATCTTTATTAAAGTTTATTAAATAGTAGGAATTTAAATAGTTGTAGAATTTGTTCTCGACGTCGACGATGCCCGGCCCGCATCCTCGTCGTTGACTCGGCGCCGGCGACCACCTGCTTGAGAGGCGCCATGTCCGGGACTGGGCTCCGCCGGGCTGGCACTGGGAGGTGCTGCCTTCCGGGGCGCCCAGCTTGGTGAGGAATGAGGGTCCTGTCGTCGACCCGGAGGTTCTTTGGTGGCGGTCGCGTGGACCACTGTCCGTGCAGAGGGAGCCGGCCCCTGCGGAGGTGGTATGTCGCCGTGTCAGGGAGGAAGACGAGCACGTCCGACGCTACATGGCTGGGTTGGACGCCAGGTTCTCCTATACCTGGCAGGTTCTTCAGGGATCTCACCCGAGCTATGATCCTGTCATAGTTCCTTCTCTTTGGGTGTCCACTGCCTGCGCCGCGAGACGTCAACTATATCTGTATTAGTGATATTATATAATAATATTCGGGATGTATTAATGATAATATTCGATGATGTATTAGCGATACTATTCGATGATGTATTAGTGATATTATATGATCGTATTGTTGCATTGCCTTGTATTGATTTGCATATCTCATGTTTATATATTGCCATGTTGTATAATATTTGCAGAAACTATGGATCACAGAGACTTAGAAAAAGAACAGTTGTTGGGGGATATAATCCTCTCCGGAGGTGATCCCTTGTCGTATCTCAACGACACCGAATGTCAGGAAGGAGAGGATGACGGCTCCGGTGATCCAACAATGGAGGAGGAAGGAGATCATGACGGCTCCGGTGATCGAATGGCGGAGGAAGGAGATCATGATCACGGCTCCGGTGACCGAACGGAGGAGGGAGCCTCAACTATTTCAAAGTCCGACGAGGTAAGGAGACGAGGCCCGAAGAAAAGGTTGCGCCCGGATGAAAGGTTCACGATCACAGAAGTCGCGAAAGATGGCCAACCGATTACTCCCAAGCGGACCAAGGACGCATTTGTACATCAGTGTGGAGTTGTTGTTAGGGACTATGTCTCGATCAACACCCAACAATGGAATAAGAATAATAAGGACCCTGAAGTTTCTTATGTCCATGATAGACTGAAAGATGATCTTTGGACCGAGTTGATGACAAATTTCAGCCTATCGCGAGAGGAGGATCCGAATAACCCAGTTATAGAGCGAAAGGTCAAGGTGTTTGCTCTTAAGAAGATGGCAGAACTATTCAGGAACTGGAAGAAAGAGTTGAACACAAAGTTTGTCGAGAAAGAGGAGACTCCGAAATTCATCGGTCGATATGAGAAGATAAGAGATCAATGGCCCGAATTTGTGGCCTACAAGAAATCGGAGAAGGGTAAGAAATGGTCACTGACAAACAAGAAAAATGCTGCAAATAAGAAGTATCACCATCACACGGGGTCAGGTGGCTACTACAAAGCCCGACAGTTGTGGGACAAAGCTGAGCTAGACCTGCTTACTAAGAATGTCCAACCAGCGACATTGCACTGGCCAGATCGTTCAAGGACTTGGTTTTTCGGGGTTGGGGGAACTTTGGACCTAGAAATAGGGGAGTGTGTTTGGACGGACGAGCAACTTGCAATACCCTTCCGGAAGCTTCAGGCAGCAATCAAGACAGCGCAGGAAGGGACGTTCATTCCCGACAGAGAGAAGGACGAGCTGACAGAGGCCCTCGGGAATCCTGAACACCCTAGACGAACACGAGGCACACCAGGCTCCGTTCCGTGGAAGCATGGGTTTCCCGACAGCAGTGGTTATAGAAGCCGAGAGAGAAAAAGGAAACATGAAGCAAGCGAAATGCAGAAGCTCAGTGCAAGATTAGCAAAACTAGAGGAACTTGAGAGCCAGCGGCCAACCATCTGAGCGGCACGAAGATCCTTCCTTCGACGCTACCCCACCATCTCAGCGGAGAAGCAGCGTGGCTTCCACGGAGCTCGTTCAGCCTGATTTCATGGCTCCTCGCTACCCCGTGGATAGTATCACGGCGGCTGAACATTGCGAGCTAATGACGAAATGCCAGAACCTGAGCTTCAAGGCGGCGATCGGCTTTGTTGTACCTCCTCGAGCTGAGGGAACTTTCCATTGCCGTCCGATTCCATATGGCTATGCTGTTGTGATAGTGGATGAAATAATGGATGGATTTGAGGGGCTGGAGCTTGACAACCCTACATGTGAAGAGGATATTATTCTTCTGGAAAATGCTTTGAGGAGTAAATGTCTATGGAGAAAAGAGTACATCAAGCTTCCAAACTGGACGCCTAAACAGACTCAGCCTCCTCCGGCGCGTCAGGGCACTCCGCCTCCTCCTCCTCCTCCGGCGCGTCAGGGCACTCCGCCTCCTCCTTCTCCTCCTCCGATGCGTCAGGGCACTCCGCCTCCTCCGGCGCGTCAGGGCACTCCGCCTCCTCCTTCGCCTCCTCTGGCGCGTCAGGGCACTCCGTCTCCTCCTCCTCCTCCTCCTCCGGCGCGTCAGGGCACTACGCCTCCTCCTCCTCCTCCTCCTCCAGCGCGTTAGGGCACTCCACCTCCTCCGGCGCGTCAGGGCACTCCGCCTCCTCCTTCGCCTCCTCTGGCGCGTCAGGGCACTCCGCCTCCTCCTCCTCCTTCTCCGGCGCGTCAGGGCACTACGCCTCCTCCGGCGCATCAGCAACGGCGAAAGAGAGTCGCCGCCGCCGCTCCGGCGGCTAGCAGTACAATAGGCGGGAAGAAATACAACTTTGGTCCAAGCCTCAAGCCTCTTCCGAAGTTACCATATGACAGGACCGAAGAGGAAAATGCTGAAATCAGTGCAGCCGAAGTGAAGGCCCATTTTGCACGGAAAGATCCACCTCCGAAGGAAACGGTAGATCCGGTGAAAGCGAAGCGCACTCTGCATGCCCTGAAGCGACCACCATGGACTCGGCTGTCCAACTATGACCGCATAATTACTAAGACACATGATGAAGCGCAGCGGTCGGGAAGTACTTCCAGTGCTGCAAGAGACAAAAAATAAAGAATTGGAAAAACAATTCCCCAGCTCGGCGAACAGGAGAAGCAATCATGCCCCCCCGCTCAAGGTATCTAGCGATATCGCTAATCATCCGGTGCTACTGCCCGGTACCACTCTTGATGATTACCTGCCCGATGATGTACAGTTTGAAACGGCCGAGGTAGTAGCAGCAGAGGACGTCTTTAGATACGAGGACGGGAAGCCTCTCGTCAAACCTGATCATCCTCATCTAACAACGATGATGCAAAAATTGCTTGAGTGGTACATGGAAACCTGTAGGGAGTCTGGGACCGACAGTTTGTTTGTCGGAATTAAAAAAGAGCACGACTTCCCTGGAGTCGACCTGCTGCCTGTTGAATTTGTGGAGTTATTTCAGTTATACAATCAAGAGGTCCTCGACAAACAACTCATGACTTGCTACTGTCTGTAAGTATTACTTCTATAATTAAGTCTCTAGCTCAGCTCGTTCATTGCATGTATATATAATTATCCTCACTATATTATGCAGATTGAAGATGGTCGAATGCAAAAAAGAACAAATCTATGACATTGGGTTCATTAGCCCAAATACCGTAAATGAATGGTCGGTACAAAACGAGGCCAAAGATACCGATGACAACTTGCTAGAAGCGTTCCTTAGACATCAAAACAAAAGGGAAATACTCTTTCCTTACAACTTCAAGTGAGTGTTACTGTCTTGTGCATATTCGGTTTCGCTTACTCGAGGTTAAGTAATGTAATTGATGAGTTATGCGTGCGCAGCTTCCACTATATTCTGCTATCCATTAACCTTGATGGGGCATTAGTAACTGTCTTAGACTCGCTCCGTAAAGATCCCAAGTATTATGCGGACATGACTGCAATGCTCCAGAAGTAAGTTCAATCAATACCGGGACCATATCGGCAACTTTCGTTCATTTCCTGATATCAAGTAATCATTTTCTTTGCCTGCCAGGGTTTGGAAAAAGTTCACCACTATGGTTCCGGGTCTGAAGAAGGAGCTGCGATTTACACACCCCAAAGTAAGTAGTACTAGCTAGTTCCGTGCATCTCTCATTGATTCTAGTTTCATCAATACCATTATCATGCTTGCTTATCAGTTTAATTGAACTCTATTCTCGTAAAGTGCTTGTACCAGGCACCCGGGACTCATTTATGTGGATACTACGTATGCAAGTTCATTCACCACTATACCTCTGAGCGGGGCTTCTCTGAGAAACAATTTGAAGTACGTAAACAATATTCACAATTTTATTTTATATATTACCATCAATTGTGTTGAGTTTCATTCATATATATGTATTGACCCATTCTTTAAATGAGATCTGGCAGATGCGGGATGAACTCCTACCACATGATCGCATACGAGCAATTTAAGAGGAATTGGAGGGATTCTTTCTTGATCACGTCATACCTGAACACGGAGAATACATGTGAAATTAGATCTTAGGTGTTAGGGATTGTAAGAGATGTTATATTGTACATATGTAGTAGCGTCGGATAGATATACGAAAACTTTCTCCTTCATTTGCTTACTAGCTAGCGTCGAGTTCTCTCTATATGTATAGTAGCTAGCGTCGACCAAGCACGGAGAAAGAGAGGTCACTTCTCTCTACTAGCTAGCTAACACAACATGAAACCCCTAAATTAACCCTTCAAAACCCCTAAACCCCCCCTTCCAAAAAAAACCCCCCAGCGCCTGCGAGCTGCTGACGCGTGGCTGTCTTTTGGTCCCGGTTGGTGTTACCAACTGGGACTAAAGGTCCTCCTGCCTGGGCGCCCCGCAGCGGCCACGTGGATCCCCTTTGGTCCCGGTTCGTAAGCAAACCGGGACTAAATGTTTTGGGCATTAGTCCCGATCGTTTTGTCCCGGTTCCAGAATCGGGACTAAAGGCCCTCTGGAACCGGGATTAGTGCCCTGTTTTCTACTAGTGCCCATTGTATTGAATGTTAGCTTATTCCTTTATGGTCATTAAGCAAACTTCTCCAGTTCAGTTTCTATAATTTTCTTCACTGACAAAAATGCAGGCCTTATATTTTGATCCATGTAGGCTGAGGCTGGTTCCAATGGACTGGTGCTTAGAGGGGGTGCTAAGTGTATTAAAAACCTTAGCAACTAGTCTCCCCAATGCATAGGTGCTTAGCTTTTGTTGCTAAGCTTCCCTCATGGAATTGTTTAATAGTTAAACTTCTTCATGCATTGGTTGCTAGTCATTTTACATAGGTTCACGTGCTTAGAACCGGTTCTTCCTGGGGTCATCATAATGCTCTCTCTCCTCTTTAATTGCTTTGCCACATCACCTTTTTGCCTATGTGGCATCCTTAGCACCGATGCATTGGAACCAGCCTGATGCACCCAGAAGGCCAGAACTAGCAATGATGTTGCTGCTGAAATAATCTCATCTGTCGAAAGATTAAAAGTCAAAAATATTTCTCAGCCTAATTATTTTCAATTGAGTGAAAATTGATGAGGAGGTCAAGGTGTTGGCTGCTGTTACATGCATGCATGCAGATGCACTGAAAAATATGTCAGCCGCTGGTCCGAGGAAAATAAAAGCATCAGAAGAATTAGATCTAATGAGCCAGAGACACATGCAGTTTTCAGTTCGGAAAGAAAAGAGAAATACGGTGAGCTGTTTTTCCACTACTTTTATTGGAATCGGGAGCTATCAAATAATTACGTATAACAATGAGAGGCTTCACATGCAAATGTCTGCATGCAATTTTCGTACTTCTCATGGAGACCAGAAGGCATCCTGGAGGTTTCGCGTTTGCTAGACGGAAGATTCGTTTTTGTTTTTTGTTTTTACCACGCAAGGAGATAAAAGGCAAGTCTGGTTTCAACCGTGGAGATTGTTGTGCTTGAAGGCAACTGGATGGGGGCTACCAGCGGAGAACCAACGTGATAAGAGTCCAGATTATTTCAGCAATTCTTTGGTTGTTTCTAGTTGCCTTTTAATTCAAGTCGGTTGTCATTTTTTCTAAGCACGTGGGTGAGCAAGCCATGTAATAAGAATATAAATAGCTAGTTATGGTCCATGTAAAAGTTAGGTTATATTTTTCCGAGTTAGACAATGTCGTGTATTGATTATTAAGCAGCCCTCTTTGGGTGTCCGTGGTATTTATTTTGTGTGAATTTTCTACGTGAAAGTTGCACTTGGCTCGAGGTCCGTTGTTCTCGACGGGTTGTGCGCTGGTTACGTCTACTTTGGCAGAAGGTTCCTTGTGTGTCGAGGGATTGTCCGTTGGTCGTCGTCATCCCATCTTCAGGTTACATGTACTGATTCACGTAATTGGGAGATTTTATCGTGGATCTTGAAGGAGTTCGTTTGCATCGTAAAAGATCGGGCCTTAACGGCGACACATCCGACGTCGTGCCTACACCATAGGCTTGATAATAGTACATTAGAATTTATCTATTGTCTCCTTTGCTGGAAGAATTAGCATTTGCTCTTCTATTTCAGCAATGGAAGAACACATCAGAGTTTACTGTATTCTGAAGAAGATACTGTAAACGCAGGTCCAATGGCTAAGATGTAGGGATTGCGAATTTATTTGCCGAGTCAGAGTGTCGAGGATTTGAACTTGTGAATTGTGATGCATTAAGGCAAACACATTAGAGTTTATTATATTCCGAAGAAGATACTGTAAACGCAGGTCCAATGGCTGAGATGTAGGGATTGCGAATTTATTTGCCGAGTCGAGTGTTGAGGATTTGAACCTGTGATGCATTAAGGCAGGGCCAATAGCTCCTGTGCGATGTATTTCATGTGAATTGGAAGGAGTGCGACGTTGTTCGGGTGAATGGCTGTGGTGCGACACATTTGAGCGTGTAAATAGCTCAGGGCCACATGTGTTGTTAAGTGGTGTTAAATTGGTCGTCAACCAAGCCCGTTTATGTTAATACATGTGGGTCCAACTTAGTTAACACTGCAACGGGTCAAAACAGCTGACCGTGCCCGGCCGCCCGGCCGTGCCCCCACTCCCACTCTGTCCCCCCTTCTTCTCTGGCGGCGGCGGATCTTGCTTTCTCAGTGGCGGCGGCAGACCCCTCGTTTTCAGCGGCGGCGGAGCCCTCGTTCTCAGAAAATGGTGAGTGAATTTGAACCCTAGTCCCGTTCCCCTTTTGGGCCCGTAGATCTCAGCTCGTTTCCTCTGTTTTCGCTTGTTGAATCGATAGGTTGTGAGGGGAGCCCGTGGGCATATTGAGATGGAGCCACCAGATTCAACTTCGAATGGGTAATGCGCCTCTCTCCAATCCAATTTTGAATGCAATTAGGGCGTCGTCTGCTCTTTCTCACGGGCGCCCCTTTCTCACACCGACAGAGGGGATGTTGCCACTCGAACCTTCGAATTGACGATCAATTTCTTTCCATCGAAAGCAAAATTAGTTGATGGTAGCATACAGAACATTGAGAGAGACACAATCGTTAAATGGGAGGTTGAGTTTACAGAGATTGATCCACAAGTTCTACAAAACATGGGAGAGAAGGCAGTGAAGAAATGGGTGGAAAACATTGGGGAGAATATTGTTTGGGGTCCAGAGCAAGAAGTATCACTGTTGCGGTTTGATGATTAGAAAGGAGAGTATGTCATAATAGAAGATGGTGAACATATTGTTGAAGAAATCGATCGGCAAAACGGCTGGACAAGCACACGGGCTAATTTTTTTGCTGAGCTCGTTGATTTGAATATTTTTTCGAAGGTTGGATATGTGCCATCACACTTGGCTACGCGGATGGTAGATGATGATTGGGCTTCACAGAGGCCATTGATTCCCATGTTTACTTAACTCCAAGTAATAGCCGAAGAGGGACAGGTGGCTGGAACTGAAACTGCAACTACTGTTGATTGGAATGCAGTTGAATCAGATGAGCCTACTGATTTGGTCATTGCACCAATGCCTGACATTGAGATGGCCAAACTTTTTGGCATTCCAGTCGATGACAGAGATAAGGAGAGTGGTGAATCTAGTTTGCCTGCTAATGCTGATGAAGATGTAGATGGACAGTTGATGGAACAAGCTGTAGATGATGTAGATGATGCACATGATGGTGAGCTGGTGCATGTGTATGACAAGGAAAACCCTGTCATTGAAGTGGGGAAGTTGTGGCCAAACATGGATGAATTTAGGATGTGTTTCAAGACTTATGCAGTGAAACATGAGTTTGATGCCAAGACTGTTTGGACTGATAGAAGGAAGTTTTATGCGAGGTGCAGAGGATTTGATGGTAGTGTCAATCCTTGCAAGTGGTACATATCTGCTAGACTACAACCTGATGGAAGTACTGTTAGGGTTAACCAAATCCCTAATCAACATACTTGTATTACAAGTTCAGAGAGAGTATCAACCATGACATCACAACTTTGGGTTGCAGAAAAGATCACCGCAATTTTAGCCAAAACACCAAACACTACTGCAAAAAACTCAAAGTAGACTTGGAAAAGATGTACCCCATTAAACTAAAAATATACCACAACGTGGAAGGCAAAACAAAGGGCAATGAAAAATTTATATGGTGATTGGGCAAATACATTTAGGATGCTTTACAACTTCAAAGCAGAGGTGGAGAAGAGGTCACCTGACAGTGTTGTGGAGATAGATACTGAGGTATCAATCGAAGGTGATGTCAGGTTCTCCAAGTTTTTTATGGCATTGAAGCCTTGCATCGATGGCTTCAAAGCAGGGTGCCATCCATATTTGAGCATACACTCGTCTTTTTTGACAGGCAAGTGGAATGGTCAGTTGGCAGCATGCAATGCTCTAGATGGACACAACTGGATGTTCCCTGTTGTTGTTGGCTTGTTTCAGTCAGAAACAGAGGCTTCATGGACATGGTTCATGATGCAGTTGAAAAGATGCCTAGGGCCAGTGTCACCTTTGGCTATACACACAGATGCATGTAAGGGACTGGAAAATGCAGTGAAAATTGTTTTCCCACATGCTGAGCAGAGGGAGTGCTTCGGCCATTTGTGGATGAATTTGATCAAAAAATTTAGAGGAGAAGAATTTGGGCGCATGTGGCCAGCAGCAAGATCTTACACTAGACAGACACACACATATCATCTTGATAAGATAATGACAGCATGCGACGAGTTTGGTCCATGGCTGAACACCTACCATTCTTTGTTATGGTACAGGTCAGGATTCAACACTACCATCAAGTGTGATCACATCAACAAAAAATTGGCAGAAAGTTTCAACAACAAGGTGAAGCAGTTAAAAGATTTGCCTGTGCATGACATGGTTGACCAAATCAGGATCATGCTCATGCGTTTGTGGGAATTGAGAAGAAGGATAGGCGATTGTCTGCAAGGTGATAAGCTTCCAGCAGTGGTACAACAGGTGGTCAACAAGAGCAGAAGTCTTTCACATTTGTCTGTTGAAAAATCTTCACTTTGGGGTGCTGAAGTTAGAGATAACAAAACTGGAAGGAGGCATGTTGTTAACACTCAATTGCATGATTGCACTTGCCTCGAGTGGCAACACACTGGTAAACCATGTGAGCATGCCATTCTTTTCTTAGCATCCCAACCGAAGATAAACATGCACCCATATTTGCATGAATATTATTCGGTAGCAAAATTCAAAGATGCATATGCTACTCCAATTCCAGCACTTACAGATCAGTCTCAGTGGCCTGAAGTGGAGATTGAATTTTCCATGTGTCCTCCCTTGACGAAAAGAAAGGCTGGCAGGCCTAAACAGAGTAGATTCAAGGCATGGTTTGAGAAAGGTGGGAGTAGTAAGAAGGGAAAGAAAGATGGAAAGCCAAAAAGGGTCCAAATAGGTAACAAAAACAGATGCAAGTTATGCCAGGAACTTGGGCACAGAGTGGGATCTGTCAAATGCCGTTACACTCCTGAAAAACCAAAGTATGGCCTTGTTTATTTGTGTGTTTTGATTTGGTGCTTTTTCCAATTAATCTATGCCATTTTTTCCAATGGCCAGGAGGAAGCATGCAAGTCAACCCCTTGTTGTTAAAGAGTGTTGGCCAACAAAAAAAACAAGAGTCAATGGCTGCAGAAAGAAGAGGAGTGTGCCTGAGCCTGAGCGTGTCGATGTGCAGAGTGAAGAAAATCCTGCTGCTGCAGTCAACATTCAGACTGAAGAAACTGCTCTCGAGGTTGAAACTGAACCTGAGCGTGTCGAGGTTCAGACTGAAGAAACTCATGTCGAGGTGCACACCAAAGAAACTGAAACTGCAGTCAACATTCAGACTGAAGAAACTGCTCTCGAGGTTGAAACTGAACCTGAGCGTGTCGAGGTTCAGACTGAAGAAACTCACGTCAAGGTGCACACCAAAGAAATTGAAACTGCTGTCAACATTCAGATTGAAGACAGTGCTCTCGAGGGTGAAACTAAAAAATTGAATCACTTGTGTATGCTGACGAGGTGTTGAAACCAGTGAAGAAAACCAAGATGATCAGTGAACTTGTGTGTGTAGTAGAACCAAAAACAAGAAGTGCTAAGGCGATGAAGGGCACATGGCGTGGTATGAAGAGGTAGAAAGAACTATTTGAAAATTTGTGTCATGTAATAATATTTGTAACTTGGTGCGTACTGGTACGCACTATGTATCTCCGTATTTCTATTCGAACTTGTTTAGTCATAATGTTAAACTCAAATTTAAGCTCAAATTTGAATTAGGGTTGGGGTATTGATGTTTCAATGCTATCTCAAGTCCCTCAACTTAGATATGTTTGTTAGCTGATCAATCCGAGCCCTTTTGCTAAGTTAAACTCATAGTCATGAAAAGTGTGTTTCAAATGATCTCTAAAGATAGGGTAAACGGCCTCATTTCTAAGCAAGTTTTTTTGCACATTGTCTAAATCAGTCAAATAAATTTTCTACACATCTATTCTACCTATATAGTGTAAATCTAAAGTCTCACTATTTATTGAATTAATATTATATTATTTTATTTTATTTTTGAAACAACAAGGTTTAATAGAAAATCATATATAAAACAAATTTAAAACATGAAAATGAGAAAGTAAGTTCAGATCTTTCTTAGTCACTCCAAAATGAAGCTTTGGTGAGGTTTTGACACTTTTCATTTTTAAAAACCCACCTACTCTCGGGCGCCCACTGCTCTCTCCCTTGAAATCCATACCACATTGTTCGAGGAATGACAATTGAGTGAAGGATTTTTCGTAAAAATGTATGTAAACCATATTTATAATTTTTTCTCGTTACTATACGACATAAGAAGACTATGTGCGCAAGTTTTATATATTTTTGATTTTTTTGAATTAGTTATGCTCAACCCTAGTCACATAAACCCTCTCAAAACCCCTCAAAACCCCGCACACTCCCGGGTCGTCAATCGTTGTGCGTGGACGGTTGAGATCAGGCGCTAGGGTTAGCTACAGTGTCCATCGATCCGCATGAGATGCGCTGATTGGCTGAATCAGTGGGGTTTGGATCAGCCTCTCTCGTTGCGGCATCATGACCGTTCATTTAAATCCCACGGCACGAGTTGACGCGGTGCATGGACCAAGCTTACGCAGCGCCCTTTCCGTCGTTGCATGCATGCCCACCCACAGCGCCCGCGCCCCTTGCAGAATGCATGCCCAGTCGCAGCGCCCGTGCCCGCCCGTTGCATGCATGCCCACTCGCCCATGCGGCACCGCCCTGCTCTGCCGCGCCCTCGACGTAGCCCTGCTCCGCCACCCCTCTCGACGTAAACTGTCGCATGCCTACCATTACCACCGATGTAGTGTCGCATCAAGGCGTGCATGACCACGATGCAGCGGGTAGACCCCGATGTAGAGACGCCCAAAAAACCAGTGGCCAACCCCCTCTTCGCATCGATGCATTAAGCCGTGCATGGCGGCGTGCTCCTCTTTCCACGACACAATACTGGCATAAGCCATTACTGTCACGTTTCCCACCGGGCCAACCCCCTCTTCGCATCGATGCAGTAAGCCATTACTGTCACGTTTCCCACCGGGCCCTTTCCCACCAAGATGAAGGGTAACACGTTTCCCACCGGGCCCTTTCCCACACGATGAAGGGCAAACGGCTTCATGGAGCCCCTTATTTAACCCCACCTCTTCTACCTCTAACCATCACACCCTCTCTCCCCTCTCAATCCCCAAACTCCACACTCGCATCTCAGATCCAAGCCACGCCCCACCCCACTGACACCATGCAGTACGTCGGGCCAACCTTCCTCGTGCCGAACATCGTCTCGGAGAGGGAGTACCCCGCCGGGGTCATGGTCGAGAACGAGCTCCGGGTGTGGGCAATCTCGAGGTGGAGGAGTCCATTGGAGTTTGCGACCATGTTCATTAGGGCCGGTTACCATCACTTACCTCCCGGCTCTCCGCTCATGTTCAACATCAGGGAGGCTCACATTGGAGGAAGTGGCCTCATCGTCCACTTCACCAACCCCTTTGATGCCTACCATCTCCTCAGCCGGTCCTTCTTCTGTGGATGCGAGTTCATCGCGTTCTCAACATACAACATCTTCAGCCAGCTCGACTACATCTTTCCCACCCCAGGCCACATGCACTCTCTCGTCCTCCCCAACCCGCCGGAAGATGAGGACTGAAGACGTCTCCATGTCGCCCCCCCCATGGTTGATGGTGTGCAAGCTATGGCTATGTTCTATCCTATCCATGTAGTGAGAGCCCAAGTTATAAGGGCTGATAATTATTAGTAATGGGTTGTAAGGGAGGCCATGAAGTTCTTAGTTGTGAGAGCCCAAGTTATAAAGGGCGGTGATGTTCGTGCTACTATATATCTATGTTATGTTCGTGCTAATATATGTATGTTTCGTTTAAGTAATGGTGTGCTTTTTCTTCTTGCATTTTTTTTATATGTTTCATATGTTGTTAAGGGGGCTGAGAAGTTCTATTTTTTATGTATTTATGAGTCATTCAAGTAACACCACATGGAACAACATTTTTGTAGGAGTAACAAATATTTCCATGAACCATTCTACACTTAACACTTAACAGAAGTACTATTTTTCAAAAGTTAAAAGAAGAAAAGTTTCTGTTTAAGTTAAGACAAGTAAAACAAGTAAAACGTGTGCTAACTCTTTGCATTTTGCCGCATTTTTATTTACATTGTTCTATGAAAAAAAACTTTGGCCAAAGTAAAAACAAGAAAGAAGTATATGTTTGTTAGAGGTTTATTTGCCGAAGCAACATTTTATTTAGAGGTTTTAGTCGAAACATTTTTCGCTAAACATGGGTGCCTCTATGTTATAAAAAAGAGTTGCTGCCCCTACGCGGGTGGGCTGGTTTCTCTTTGGGACTGGTTATTTTCTCACGGCCCAACATCTATTCGGCAGCCCAGATTTCTTTTTTACTAGAAACTGAATTTGGGTGTGCACTCTGTTAACTGAAGAAAAAAAAATAGGGGCATGAACACTGAATAATTTTCCAAAATGCTGCTTCGATTCAGTTACAGGAACTTGGCATGGCGCACAGATCACGTCCTATGCCCTGACAGGCCTAAATGCCCACTCTAATGACGGATGAACAAACAGTAAAAGAAAAACAGCGCAATGATACAACAATAGAACCCCCCTGCCATGATATTTGCTTGCTTCTGCAAATCGATCATCTGCATTAGATGTTTCTTGATCTTCTTCAGTTCCTCGTTCAGTTCGGACTCCCGGTGCAATTCAGCATACCTCACCATCGGCAGGACTCTGCCTGCCCCTCTCTCCGAGCTCCCCAAATTCTCCACAGTAATCGGTGGCACCCCGCCCAAATTGAGCTCCCAGGTTGCGGCCCCGCTCAAATCAATATAGCCCACAAACTGAATCCTCTCAATATAATCATCCATCCACTCAAAATGGGTACATTTCTTCAGGATCTAAAAACAACAACATGAACCCTAAAACCCCAATTTCGACGAGAAAAAACGAAATATGGAGAAATCAGAGCGAACGGCAGTGAAAGAACAGGCCAAGAACTGAAATCTAACCTTGCCATCCCTTCCTGCCATTGTTTTGCTCAATCATTTGATAAATTCGCGCCCAAGATTGCCATTGTCATCAGTCTTACTGACCCACCGTTTAAGAGGCTCTGGGCGTGGGCAGCCAGGGCACCTTGTGAGCGGCACTGGACCATACTGTCGCCATTTTGAGTGTGTGGCGGAAGAGGTAGACATCTGCGCTAGGTCGCCGGAGAAGAGAAAGATTGGGGAAAGGGGAAGCAATGGGCGGCGGCGGGCGGACGGGCACGGGCGTTCGTCTCTTCTAGCTGCGAACAGGTGGGTCCTGCGCTTACATGGACAAGTGGTGGGTCCAACCCTTAACAGCTAACGAGGGCATCAGTTGAGTTTAAGGGCCATGTCGTGCCTGGGCTATTTACGTTATCAAATGTGTCCCACCACATCCATTCGCTGAAACAACGTCGCACGCTTTCCAATTCACATGAAATACGTCGCACAGGAGCTATTGACCCATTAAGGCAAACACATCAGAGTTTATTATATTCCGAAGAGGATACTGTAAACGCAGGTCCAATGGCTGAGATGTAGGGATTGCGAATTTATTTGCCGAGTCGAGTGCCGAGGATTTGAACTTGTGGTGCATTAAGGCAAATCAAACAGAGTTTATTATATTCCGAAGAGGACACTCTAAACTCAGGTCCAATGGCTGAGATGTAGGGATTGCGAATTTATTTGCCGAGTTGAGTGCCGAGGATTTGAACTTGTGATGCATTAAGGCAAACACATCAGAGTTTATTATATTCCGAAGACGATACTGTAAAGACAGGTCCAATGGCTGAGATGTAGGGATTCCGAATTTATTTGCCGAGTCGAGTGCCTAGGATTTGAACTTGTGATGCATTAAGGCAAACACATCAGAGTTTAATATATTCCGAAGACGATACGCTAAACGCAGGTCCAATGGCTGAGATGTAGGGATTTCGAATTTATTTGCCGAGTCGAGTGCCGAGGATTTGAACTTGTGATGCATTAAGGCAAACACATCAGAGTTTATTATATTCCGAAAACGATACTCTAAACGCAGGTCCAATGGCTGAGATGTAGGGATTCCGAATTTATTTGCCGAGTCGAGTGCCGAGTATTTGAACTTGTGATGCATTAAGGCAAACACATTAGAGTTTACTATATTCCGAAGACGATACTCTAAACGCCGGCCCAATGGCTGAGATGTAGGGATTCCGAATTTATTTGCCGAGTCGAGTGCCGAGGATTTGAACTTGTGATGCATTAAGGCAAACACATCAGAGTTTATTATATTCCGAAAATGATACTCTAAACGCAGGTCCAATGGCTGAGATGTAGGGATTCCGAATTTATTTGCCGAGTCGAGTGCCGAGGATTTGAACTTGTGATGCATTAAGGCAAACACATTAGAGTTTACTATATTCCGAAGACGATACTCTAAACGCAGGTCCAATGGCTGAGAAGTAGGGATTCCGAATTTATTTGCCGAGTCGAGTGCCGAGGATTTGAACTTGTGATGCATTAAGGCAAACACATCAGAGTTTATTATATTCTAAAGACGATACTCTGAACGCAGGTCCAATGGCTGAGATGTAGGGATTCCGAATTTATTTGCCGAGTCAAGTGCTGAGGATTTGAACTTGTGATGCATTAAGGCAAATACATCAGAGTTTATTATATTCTAAAGACGATACTCTGAACGCAGGTCCAATGGCTGAGATGTAGGGATTCCGAATTTATTTGCCGAGTCAAGTGCCGAGGATTTGAACTTGTGATGCATTAAGGCAAACACATCAGAGTTTATTATATTCTGAAGACAATACTCTGAACGCAGGTCCAATGGCTGAGATGTAGGGATTCTGATTTTTTTACCAAGTCAAGTGCCGAGGATTTAAACTTGTGATGCATTAAGGCAAACACATCCGAGTTTATTATATTCTGAAGACGATACTCTGAACGCAGGTCCAATGGCTGAGATGTGGGGATTCTGATTTTTTTTACCAAGTCGAGTGCCGAGGATTTGAACTTGTGATGCATTAAGGCAAACACATCAGAGTTTATTATATTCTGAAGACGATACTCTGAACGCAGCTCCAATGGCTGAGATGTAGGGATTCTGATTTTTTTTTACCAAGTCGAGTGCCGAGGATTTGAACTTGTGATGCATTAAGGCAAACACATCAGAGTTTATTATATTCTGAAGACGATACTTTGAACGCAGGTCCAATGGCTGAGATGTAGGGATTCTGTTTTTTGTTTTACCAAGTCGAGTGCCGAGGATTTGAACTTGTGATGCATTAAGGCAAGGATCCAAGATTTTCATTTATCACCCCTTCATGTGTAATTTCAATATTTGTCTTCTTGCAATTTCCCCTTCTGGATAATTTGCTTCGAACCCATGAGTTCTGCAGGGTACTGTGATCCTTTTGCTCCACCTGTGCAAACGGTAAGCGCTCTCTGCATACGAATTCACGTACACGATCCTTCTTCCTATCTCTTCAACTTATAGGATCTGTTCTTTCCAATAGCGATCCTCGCACACACACAAGGAACATGGTTGTTTGATATTCCTTTCTCTCTGTTTTTGTCTTAATGCTTTGAACTCAATGTCAGCCAATAACAAATTGATAGCTGCTTAATCTGTGTGTACATATCTCTCCATAAATCATGTTTTATTGAATGGTAACAAATGATAATTCATCATTTTCTCTTCTGAATTTACAGATAGAAGATGCCGCCAGAAAACCCAATTCCTGACTGAATAAAAAAAGCAGAGCCTTCTTGCACATATTTGTGTTGTCGTGCAGGTGTGCGGCCTTGTGGGAAGCAATAATCTAGGTCTTGTGATTTTTTGAATTTGATGAACAGACTAAGCATATACACTAGATAAGATTATTCACACGCTTTGTGCTTGACCAAATAAATCTTTCCAAAGAATTATTTGAGTGTTGCTTCTTCCTACATTCTAATCTTTAGATTACTGAACTCCTTGCTGATCTTCGCTGTATTTTTACTACTTTATACATTGAATTTTCGGAAAACATGAATTGCTCTGCTTTACAAAAAGTTGGATCTCTGTAAGTCATCTTATTTAACCGGTTATTCCTATGTAGCAATAAACTAAACACTTCGGCAGTAGAAAATATCACAAATGATAACGTACATTGCTACCTGTGCTTTCTCTTTCCCACTAAGCCATGTACAAATATTCCGACTTATTTTTGTTGTGTATTCGAATACAATGAAAACATGTTTAAAAAATGGAAGCACTGTTTGGCTCTCGTTGCCTTCTTTCTTGCTCGCTAATTTATAACTACTCTAATAATCTCTTTCATGTTTACCATGATAAAGGTTTAATGGGTGGAGGGACCGCTGCTAAAAGATGTGAACAAGCAGTCCTAGCACTATAATCTTACTGTCTGAATCGCAAGGATCTAAGAGTACAGGACCATATAACATTACAGAACTCTATGAATTGGACTTCGTTATGGTAGACCACATGGTATACGTCAGAACGCTGTTTACAGTGTGTTCTCTAATGCAATACGCTGTCCAATTTAACTTTTATTGTCCTTACAGAGTGGCACAATGGAAGGAGGGATCCTGGCGAACAGGCCTAATCTATTTAAATTGACTGAGCAAGTGACCAGGTTCAAAATATTAAATGTTTCTTGTTTCCTAAGATGTTCTTTTTCTTCTTTCCTAAGATCTTCTTTTTCAGTTCAAACTTCATATCTCTTAGATTTTTGGAAGTCAGTAAAGAATAAAACTTGATTTATGGTTCCCTCACATGTTTCATATGGGAATTTGTTGTAGTTAAGCAGAAGCGCACACTCAATATTCAAAGCAGCCCAGAGAAGCTACATAAAGTTGATACGTACTGGAAAAGCTTCAACCTCATCCTCAACTTCAATCAGATTTCAGCAAGTAAGTTTCATCTCACACAAGAAATAAAATTCCTGTAGAACGCACCAAGTCCCATACATGGACGATTATTGCATTTAAGGTGCCAATCAGCTATACCATCAAAACACCAAATTAAGCCTCAATGTTTACCACCAGATTTAAACCATTTACAATTATTGCTAAGCCCTCCCCTCGCGTGTGGGCGGCGTCGGGGGAACCCTAGCGTCCACTCCCCCTCCCCCCTCCCCCCCCCCCCCCCCCCCCCCCCGCGGGCGCGGCCACCTCCTACACCCTCCCCTCCCCTCGCCGACGGGCGAAGCACGGTGCGCGTCGACGACAGCAGCCCCCTCTTCCCCTACCGACGTATGGCTACAACGCGAGATACTGCGGCACGGCAGAGGCGTGGCGCTGATGCGGGGCGTCACGGCGGTGGGGCTACCAGACAGACGGCGGCACGGGCAGGCGGCCAGGGCGCCGTCGTGGCTGCACGGTGGGCGGCAGGCGTGGCGCTAGGTTGGGGTTGGATCCGGCACGGCGGCGTGGGCACGGATCCAGTGCGGATCTGGTCATGCGGGTGCAGCCTTGGCTTACCCGGGTCGGCCGGCGATGAGGCACCCGGGGGCATCCTTTGATTGCTTCGGCGGCATCCTCTGGTGGATCCTGGAGAAGATCCGGTTGTGTGCAGGGGCTTGGTGGGTGCTTTTGTCCTTGCTGTGATCTGGCAGCGGCGGCCTAGATCGTCCAGTCCCCGGCAGTGGTGGTGGCGGTCCATGCATGAGAAATGGAGGTTCTTCGAACATATCTGGGTGAAAACTTGCTTTCAGCTACTGCCAAGGCCGGCGGTGGCGGCGCTGTCTGTGTCGTTCCCTTCTTGAAGGCCACTCTTTGCTACCTCCGGGGGAAACCCTAGATCACTAGATCGGATGGCGGCAGCGCTTTGGTGTCGTTTTCCCCTTGGGGCCGTCATTCTTGGAGGTACACACGGGCTTGAGGGACCAGAGGACGTCTTCTTTGGTGGAGCGGTGCTTCATCCTACACATTGATGGCGGCAGATCTCGGCGGCGTGGCACTGTGGAGACTCGGTGTTCGAAGCGTGGAGATGGGCTCGCGTAGGAGGAGATGTTGTCTGGCATCATGGTGACGTCGATGGCACAGAGGCCTGGCAAGGTCGGTGCGTTAGTTTCTGCTCTGAAGATGGGTTGCTCGAAGATGGCGGCGACGACACATGAGAGTGCGTCGGCCCGGTTTGTGCCCCAAACGGGGGCCTCAGTCGAAGACGGTGCTTCATGCCATCGTCGTACGACTTCATGTGGTAAAAGCCATACACATCCCAGTCAATCAGTTTCCTCTCCACATCTTTACGGTACCTCTGCCTGTTCCACTCCGTCACAAACTCTTTATGCTCCGCTCCCTAGTCTATGATCGACTGACATTTCTGCCTGCTCTTTCTACAAGGCATAAGCAACGCAAAACATCATAAGAATGTCAAACACAATGAAAACACGGTAACAGAGAACAATGCACTCACAAGTGCAGGTCGTGCCCACCGGTTTCGTTCGGCATGCTCGGTGGAGTATTTTGGTAAATCCTAAACTGCGTCGTCACGCGGTGTGGCAAGTGCCACTCGACGGCGTACACACATATCACCGGCACCATGCACTGCCAACTAGTGTTGTCCTTATCGCACATCACGTTCAGCTCGAACCCCCACTCTCGGTCATGATACGACCACCCGTTAACCTATTACAAAAACATTGGCAAGTTCCCGATGAAAGTGGCGTCCAAAAGAAAGGTGAGCTAGTTTATATACATGCAAAGTCATCAAAGCGTCCAGCTCGTTGGTGAAGACCTTGTACAAAGCTTTGGATGTGCCTGTGTAGAGACCCACCACGTCCCAAGCGTACGCGACGGTCGGGTATCGAGCAGAGTCGTCATCTTCGCCATAATCAGTCCATAGACGCCGTGGCATTTTCTCCGAACGCCCCACCGGCAAGCGCTCCCACTTCCAAATGGAGAGGGCCCAGACAAATCCACACAAACCCGACGTTGCTTCCGTCCTCCGGGTTGCGTCGTCAAGCTACAAAACATCAATTGCTGATCAGATAACACAATATTAAGGGAAGCAGCTATTTTCAGCTCGAGCTCATATGCTCCCCAGTGAACAGTAAAATCGAAAAAATAGCAAAAAAAAAATCAAAAATTTCTGAATTTGTTTTGCTGCATACTTTGACAAAACTAATCAGTTCTTGACAATTTTGGTCCCGAAATAACATTTATGGAAGTCATGGTAAAATAGACAAAACCGACACTCCAAAAATGCTATTTTCAAAAGCATTTAGGAGTCCTGTTTTTGTATTTTTTGCCACAACTTGCACGAATGTTATTTTGACATGAAAATTTACGAGCACTGAGAACATTTCTCAAAGTTTGCACCCAAAAAAATTCAGAATTTTTCGAATGTTTTTTCTTTTTTTTCGAAATTTACTGTTCATCCGAGTAGAAGGTGACTTTTCAATATTAAGGGGCATACGTCTATAAAAAACAATGAGATATTCTCTTACTGAAGGGTATAGGTAGGCGAGTTCGGCGGACCCCCAACTGTACCCTGTATCCCAGTCGGCTAGGAAGTAGAGATACATCCATAGGCCAGTGTCCCCTGAACAGTCTGGAAACACGATCTCTGTGAAAATAAACCACAGGTAGGCCCTCGCGTAATGCTCCACCGTCTGATCATCGGCATCTGTCGGGCAACGCTTTGCGCGGGGGAGTCGCCGATAAGGGTGTTGGAGTTAAGCACGTCTGTGTAATATGTGTCCGAGTAGTGTACGTATTGATGGCCGACTAGGTTAGCTCTCAGGCTATTTGCTCCTATATATATGCAGCCTACCACTGTACTTTGTAACACCGAAGGAATAAAGCAAAACACCAGGTACGATACGTGCCTCTGGCCATCAGATCGATTTTTTGCCTTGTGCTGGTTAGCGTCAGATAGGTAGATCGGTTAAAGCAATTCCGGCTAGACTAGTACTAGTACATGAGTACATGTGAGGTGTCTAATTGATTAGGAACCAGCTGTAGTGAGAGGCTAGCTTTGAACTGCGGTGCAGCTCGGCGTAAAGCACTTCGTCGAGTTCAATCAGCAAGTTACTTCGTCTTCGTCGTCGGTCGTCATCGTCGCCGAAAAGTACTCGGCATCGGGTCTGGACCAACAATTGGTAAATAGAGCAAGGTTGATCTTCTAGTAACGGGAGATTATGTCGGACGACGACAAGGCCAATCAGCTGGCGGCGTACTCCGGTGCGGCTAAAGTATTTGTTGTCCCGACGAATTCGTCGTACCCACTGTTTGATTGCTAGAACTTCAGGGTCTGGAAGGACCTCATGGAGTGTGGTCTCCACGCCAATGAGTTATGGGACACAGTCGATCCAGGAGGCGACGCGTTCAAGAAGGAGGGAGCCGAGCACTGGAAGGATTGACAAACGGCGTCGGTGATTTATTCGGTGATGCTGATGGATGTCCTCCAACACCTGATCGCCAAAGAAACGGCTAAAGAGGCATGTGATACCTTAGAGCTCATGTTCAAGGGACACAACCGCGTCAAGCAAGTCAATCTTCAAACTCTCTTAAGGAACTATGAGACTTTGGTCATGGGCGACAATGAGTCTGTGGACGTGTTCGCTTCACGGGTAGCTACTGTCGTGAATCGGATCCGCACACTTGGAGAAAACCTCACGGAGGCCTCGGTTGTCCGTCGGTTCTTGCGTGCGGCTCCTCCCCGGTACCTGCAAATTGTCACGGCGATCTAGCAATGCGTCGATCTCGCGACCCACTCCATTGATGATATCGTTGGACGCTATAAGGCTCACGACGAGCGTATGCGGTACAGTCTTGGTGACGGAAGGAACGATGAGCATGTCATGCTCACGCGGGCTCAGTGGCAGGCGTTGGACTCAAGGAGAGGAGGCGAGGGCTCAAGCAGCAACACACTCCATAATTGTGCGCCAAACGAACAAAGTCAGAAGAACGCCAGCGATGGTGCTCCGAAGAAGAAGAAGAAGTTCGACAAGCGCAAGATCAACCGTGGCATCATGGGGCACTTCAAGTCGGAGTGCAAGAATCCCCCGAAGGAGAAGGCGCTCATGGCCCAGCTAGGAGATGAAGGTGACATGATGTTGATGTGTGAACTCGTGGATGAGGAGGATCCAGTTCTTCAAGTGTCGGATAAAGAAATTGTCGCGCTCTGTGAAGAAAAAGTTTGCTTTCAAGATCATGGTTCGGAAACTCGTGTCGATGCTACGGATGCGGGGGATGATTCCGAAACTTACATCAATGCTACAGGCGTAAGTGCTATTTTTGTTGGAGCGGAGGAAGCGCTTATTGCATGCGCTCGGCCATGGAGAAGCAGCCTCGTTGTCAAAGCTAAATGACATGAGACGTAAATTCAAAACTCGTGTCGATATTACTGACATGAGCGATACAGTTACCAAGCCGAACAGGGAGGTAACAACCGACAGTACTGGCGTTGGAGACACGGTGCTAAAAAAGGTACACGAGCAGGCTATAGACATGGATGTTATTTTGTCTGACAAAGATGTAACGGTGTACGTAGCACCAGAAGTCTACGAACCAAACTGGGTTAATGGATGGGGAGCAAGTGCAGCCAGCTCGGTAGCACAAATACATGGAGTTTGTGGCCACGGTGTGGTACTCCATAGCCCAGAAAACGGACAACCAGAGAGGCCGAAGTGCATTGTCCACTCACCAAGTAGCAAGGATGCATCAGGCAGCCCACATGGAGTGGTAGGCACGCTAGAAGGAAAGCCATCTTCGGCTGGGGGGCTGCTGAGCAGTTCAGGAGAGATGTCGGGTCCATTGCCTATGCGTGTATGTGCAGTTTTGCTATGCTTGTCCACTCTAATGCAAGGAGATGGGAACGACAAGGTAACGCTGGTACCTGTGGATGAGAATCTAGCTTTGCCAAGAGCAATATGTGAAGCAAACGGTGAGGCGTTGCTCCTGAAGGTACAAGAAGTCGCTCAAGCAATATCGCCTCCAACAGTACAGGAGGAAAGGACACGCCCATATACAACCGAATGTCTATGACCGGTGTTTGACATATATTCGGAGAATAATCTTCGGATAATAGACCCGGAAAAAGTTAAACGGAGTGGACGGCGGTGTCTAGCAAGCGCCGAGGAACCGTCATTTGAGGACACAAATATGAAGGAGTGTCGGCGTCATGCTACGAAGGAAGAGTTGGGGTCGATCCACGACAACAACGCATGGGAGCTTGTGGATCTTCTCAACAATGAAAAAGCAATAGATCTCAAGTGGGAATTTAAGATCAAGAAAGATGCCGAAGGGAATTGTGTGAAGCACAAAGAGAGGCTAGTTGCCAAAGGATACATGCAAGAGAAAGGTGTGGCCTTCGAAGAAGTGTTCGTTCCCGTTGCACGAATAGAATCGATGAGATTACTCATAGCTTCGACTACGGTGCAGCTCGGCATAAAGCACTTCGTCGAGTTCAATCAGCAAGTTACTTCGTCTTTGTCATCGGTCGTCACTGTCACCGGAAAGTACTTGGCGTCAGGTCTGGGCCAACAGAGGATGCTAACCCTATCCCGCCAGTTCGTCCTCTCCACTCGCCCAGCGAGAGCCCGACCCTCGATCGGTAGGGCCGTAATCATCCCCCAATCTTCGAGGGTCACTGTCATCTCCCCACATGGGAGATGGAAACTGTGCATCTCGGGCCGCCACCGGTCGATCAAAGCCGTGAGAGCTGAGTGGAAGAGCGTCGGCGGCTGACACTTGAACTGCAAGATGAAACCCAACAATCGGGTTTCCTGCGGCACATAGCGCTCGTCGTAGTGCATCTTCACGACATTCGTGTGACCCTCATGCGCAGTGGCGGGAGCAACTGTCAAAATATGGACGCCAAAAATTAGTAACCTTTTTTCATCAATTCGGAACATTTGGTTCAATATTTTGATCATAGTAATTACCACTCCGTTCTCTATGAAACGGGCACGATGACCCTTGTCGAATGCAGGGTCAAGCATGGATTACCTAATGCCGATGTTGTCCGCCAGAGGTGGCCGCCTAAATAAAATTGCATAAACATAAGCATTATAAGCATAAGCATAAGCATAAATAAAAAAATGCAACATGGATTCATTCATTCATATAACATCCACTATACACATATATGATATTTTTTTAAACATAACATCCACATGATTAATTCATTTACCTATTTATTCATTCATTCATATAAATTTCTCCAACAACATCCACTATACATGCATCACATCATATCAACATGCATCCTAGCAAAACAAACATACGAGTCAATCCTCCAACGTGCATCATACCATCATTTTTTTGAAAACAAAAAACATGAACTAGGGTTCATCTTAAGCATATTTCCTCCAACAACATCCACTATACATCATGCATCACATCATATCAACACGCATCATATCAAAACAAACATACGAGTTAATTTCTTCAACATGCATCATACCATCATTAAAAAAAATGAACTAGGGTTCATCTTCATACTACTATTTCAACTAGTGATTAGAGTTCATATCCAACCCCATAGAACATCTAGAATCAACCTAAAACAATCCTAGGGTACAAAGAAATTAAATCTAGTTCAAAAATAGGGGTGATTTGAAGCAAATAATATGACGAATCGGAAGCTATTTGACTAAAACTATGATAACATACTAAGCCCATGCACTTGTAATATGTAAGCAACTTCAACTCAATCCCACTCATACATAGGTAATTAAACATGCTAAGCCCATGCACTTAAACAATGTGAGATATTACAATGCCATTTATATTGGGTGCTAGAAATGAAATTCAGCATGACCTTTGCTTAAAACTGATCATATTGAGTGCGGGAAATTTGGTGAAATAGAAATGAAACAATGTTTGCCAAAACGTTTGCACTCATTGTTGAATATTTGTACATAAAATAGAACATGTACAAAACTGTGGACGGATTACATTGCCACTTTTTATTGAATGAAAAAAATATACATCGAACAACATTACCACTGTCTATTGCATTGCAAAAAAAGTTATCTGGAGGCTAACCCTACCTAAAGCCTAAAACTGCAAAAAAATTAACTAGGTACTATGTAAAGGCAAACCCTAAGTTTATCTAAAGCCTAATTTAATCTAGAAAATATCTAAAGGCATCTCCCCCTATTCCTAAACGTGTCCACAATCCTAGCAAATGGTGTTCTTCGCATTCGAAACATGTTCGCAACCTCCACGTCTTTCCATGTGTAGATGTAGTTCAGATTCATCGACCTCTCCCTATCTTGGATAAACATTGGACATAACGGATGACATGCCTATTACTCTGACCAACTGCTCTCTTGTGAACCAACATGACTCAAGCCTGAATTACAACTACGAGTGTTGATGCTTGAAGAACCAACTGCATCCATTCATCCATAACCTACGCGACGTTTATGGTGTGATGAACAATGGTGGAATCGATCCCACACCTTACGAACGGCCTAACATACGACCTAAATGAGGAGGGGGGGGGGGGGGGTTGTCTGCTTATCCCCATTGGAGCGGACGACCCGTCCATGGCACAGACAAGGAGAATGGGACGGAGTCGGAGACGAAGGGGAGAAGCAGGTCCTGCTGCTGGAGGTTGTAGTTGCCGCCGCTGACATCGCCGCTTCCGCAGATCTCAGTCACTGCTGCCGACCAAGGCAAGAACTGTGGTTGGGTTTGACGGTTTGTCCTAGCATTGGAGGTGAGCGAGTAAATGGGGAAGGGGTGGGTCATGCTAGATTCCACGCCATCCTGTGCTCGTTGATTTCCTTCCCCCGTCACCTCCGCCCTGATTTCACCTGCACCGCAGCATACGTCGTGCCCCACTTTTGCGCTCAACTCGGCCTACATTGTTGGCAAGGCCGATTCGAGCATTTCTACCGTGCCAAGCTTGGGGCTGCTTTAAGATCCATGTGCATGTGAGTCAGGCATCCATATATATGCTATCAAATGGTTTTTCTCGCACCCACTAAGCCTGTTTGGGATGATGCAGGCTACCAAACGCATCCTCGTATACTCGTTCAACATTTTGACTCGCATGCATTCCAGAAGAAGAAAATGACTTTCATGGGGTGCATCGACACTGCTGCAAGCATAAAATGCATGTGGTGGCACAATTTGGATTCTAGAACTATCCTTGTTGCATGCTGCCAAACGCGACCGTGGAAATCGTCTAGGCTATAGCTAACTAGCTTGGACTGGAGGCCACACGCATGCAACCAAACTTCATAGAAACGGGTACCATCGCTGCTATAAATATTTCCACTGCGAGAGCAGCAGGCCACCATTCACCACCGCAAGTCGTCCCGGAACAACAACACGGCAGCAGCTATGGCGTCCTCTCGCGCACTCTACCTCATCGCCCTCGTCATCGCGGTCGCCACCGCAGCAGATGCGGCCACCATCACCGTGGTCAACCGCTGCTCCTACACGGTGTGGCCGGGCGCACTCCCAGGCGGCGGAGTGCGTCTCGACCCGGGCCAGTAGTGGGCGCTCAACATGCCCGCCGGCACGGCGGGAGCCAGGGTGTGGCCGCGCACCGGGTGCACCTTCGACGGCAGCGGACGCGGCCGGTGCATCACGGGCGACTGCGGCGGCGCGCTGGCATGCCGCGTGTCCGGCCAGCAGCCCACCACGCTGGCCGAGTACACCCTGGGCCAGGGCGGGAACAAGGACTTCTTCGACCTGTCGGTCATCGACGGGTTCAACGTGCCGATGAGCTTCGAGCCCGTCGCCGCGTCGTGCCGCGCTGCACGCTGCGCCACGGACATCACCAAGGAGTGCCTGCCGGAGCTGCAGGTGCCGGGAGGGTGCGCGAGCGCGTGCGGCAAGTTCGGCGGCGACACCTACTGCTGCCGCGGCCAGTTCGAGCACAACTGCCCACCGACGAACTACTCGAAGTTCTTCAAGGGCAAGTGCCCCGACGCCTACAGCTACGCCAAGGACGACCAGACCAGCACCTTCACCTGCCCCGCCGGAGCTAAACCGGAGTTTGTTAGTCAGTTAGAGATCCTTTTGTAATCTGGAGATATACTCAAGGAAATAACAGCAAAAAAGTCGCACAGTTAGGCGACGCAAAAACTACCTTCTCTCTCTCGTTCGTTCTTCTCGCTCTTCGGCGATCTTACTCGCGATTCCGGCAACTACACCCACCTCCAAACCATATGCAGCATGTATGATTGTGCACATTTTCCACGAAAATTACTGGATGTTTTGTTGCGTCTAATGATTTCATGGAGATCTCGTGACAGAATTATTTCTGGTTGTAGTGGCTTGACGATATTTAGCTACTATTCTGCCCATTATGGTTGAATGTGCTACCTTTTAACTCCTTTGCTGCGCACTGAACATAGAACAGAGTATCTCGCGAAAGTGGCAGATAATTCATGGACTTGGTTTGGTGCTGTGACTGTATCTTCACATCTGTCATGTGGATCTGGTTATTTTATGCATACCTGCCCAATTCTAAATGGCAGTACAACAATTGCCAATCGTAGTATGGATGTACTCCCTTGCCATGCGTTCAACGATAAATGTGTGCTAGAGGTGAGCGAGTAAATAGGGTCGTGAAGGATCATGCTAGATTTCACGCCATCTCGCGTTGGTTGATTTCCTTCACCTGTCATCTCCGCACTGATTTCACCTGCACCGCGTCGTATGTTGTGCCCCACTTTTGCAACCGACTCAGCCTAGCTCGCTGGCAAGGCCGATTAGAGCATTTAGCTAGCCAAACTCCAAGCTGCTTTAAGATTCGCGCGCTTGCGAGTGGAGCCTCCATGTACGCAATCAAATGATTTTTTCTCGCACCCATCGAGCCTGTTTGAGGTGATGCATGCTATCAAACGCATCCTAATATACTAATATACTCGTTCAACATTTTGACTCGCATTCATTCAAGAAGAAAAATAAAAATCCCATGTGAAGCATTAATTGACACTGCTGCAAGCATGCATGTGGTGGCACAGCTTGGATTCTAGTAGAACTATCCTTGTTGCATGCTGCCAAACGCGACCGTGGAAAACGTCCAGGCTATAGCTAAGTAGCTTGGACTGGCGGCCAGCCAAACTTTACAGAAACATGTACCATCGCGGCTATAAATAGCTCCACTCCGAGAGCAGCTGGCCACAATTCACCACCGCTAGAACAACAACACGGCAGCACGCCACAATTCACCACCGTTAGAACAACAACACGGCAGCTGGCCAGCAGCTATGGCGTCCTCTCGCGTACTCCACCTCATCGCCCTCGTCATCGCGGTCGCCACCGCAGCAGATGCGGCCACCATCACCGTGGTCAACCGCTGCTCCTACACGGTGTGGCCGGGCGCACTCCCAGGCGGCGGAGTGCGTCTCGACCCGGGCCAGTCGTGGGCGCTCAACATGCCCGCCGGCACCGCGGGCGCCAGGGTGTGGCCGCGCACCGGGTGCACCTTCGACGGCAGCGGCCGCGGCCGGTGCATCACGGGCGACTGCGGCGGCGCGCTGGCCTGCCGCGTGTCCGGCCAGCAGCCCACCACGCTGGCCGAGTACACCCTGGGCCAGGGCGCGAACAAGGACTTCTTCGACCTGTCCGTCATCGACGGGTTCAACGTGCCCATGAGCTTCGAGCCCGTCGGCGCGTCGTGCCGCGCTGCGCGGTGCGCCACGGACATCACCAAGGAGTGCCTGCCGGAGCTGCAGGTGCCCGGAGGGTGCGCGAGCGCGTGCGGCAAGTTCGGCGGCGATACCTACTGCTGCCGCGGCCAGTTCGAGCACAACTGCCCGCCGACAAACTACTCGAAGTTCTTCAAGGGCAAGTGCCCCGACGCCTACAGCTACGCCAAGGACGACCAGACCAGCACCTTCACCTGCCCCGCCGGAACTAACTACCAGATCGTCCTCTGCCCTTAATTGGATCAATACAAGGATCAAACGTACGCATAATTACTTAAGGAATAAGGACTACTCTCAGTCTGCTTGTGAAGATCATTTGTATATGTGTCATGTCACTTATGCATTTGCATGCATGGCTAGTGCGTGTATATCGACCTAAAATTAATAAATGATTGAATAATACATCTAAGTCACTTGTTTTTTTTTGGTGTCGCAAATCAGTTAAATTTCCTCGCTCGGTGCACCACCCCTTTCATCTTCATTCCGAGTTACAGCTTAGACTAGTCCTAATAGAGAGCATCATATACTAAGTATAGTACTAGTATCATAGGTGGTCTCAATTCTTGACATGCGTGTCACATACTAGTAGCAAATAATTTATTATAATACAGTATCATAATATGATACCCAACCATCTCTTTCTTTATTTATTCTATATCATCTCATTAAAAATTGCCAAGTTTGCATGCATGATACGAGTTATGTACTCCCATTAGGTAACCTTAGCCGGGGACAATCCATTGAGGCCGCCAATAGGGTTTGGCGCAACATGTTGATACCTCCTTGTGCCAACTCATCACTATAACAACCGTTTTTTTTTTTACCTTTGCTGAGGACATTTTATGTTCCACTATCAAAACAGGCAGATATCGGGACACCAGTGACCACTTGGTGCGCTACGCCAACAAGATAGACAGGGGAGGACCGGAGGAGTGAGGCTTGTTTTGTGGAGAATCTATGGAGATGGAGGTGTTGTGGTTGCGCTTGCGCTCAAGAGATTAAGGGATTTGAACCTCCATTTTATATGGTTTTAGAACACCAATGAGTGCGTTATATTTGAGTTTATGAGTGTAAGTATTTAGAAAAGCAATATGCATACATTTAATTGTTCCTCATTGTTGGGATTTCTCTTAGCACGTTGCTGACTAGTCAAACATTTCACCAATCAAACATTTCTAAGTATAAGAATCATCAAATTCTTACTACTAGATTTATTGTGAAATATGTATTAGAATGTGTTGTTATCTTCATCTGAGACAACATGTTTGCATTCAAATTAATGTGCTCTACCATCTTGAAGACTATGCCAATATTATAATTAAATATTTAAAATTTGGTTCAAATGAAATATACTCCCTCTGTAAACTTTTCCCTCTGTCCTAAAATGTAAGACGCTTTTTGAAACTACATTATATGACGGAGGGGGGAATATATAAGATGTTTTAGATCGCTAATTTAGTCATCTAAAAGATCTTATCACTAGTAGAAAACAGGGCACTAGTCCCGGTTCCAGGGGGCCTTTAGTCCCGGTTCTGGAACCGGGACAAAACGATCGGGACTAATGCCCAAAACCTTTACTCCCGGTTTGCTTACGAACCGGGACCAAAGGGGCTCCACGTGGCCGCTGCGGGGCGCCCAGGAGGACCTTTAGTCCCGGTTGGTAACACCAACCGGGACCAAAAGGCAGCCACGTGTCAGCAGCTCGCAGGCGCTGGGGGTTTTGTTTTTTTTTTGTGGAAAGGGGGGTTTAGGGGTTTTGGAGGGTTAATTTAGGGGTTTCATATTGTGTTAGCTAGCTAATAGAGAGAAGTGACCTCTCTTTCTCTGTGCTTGGTCGACGCTAGCTACTATACATATAGAGAGAACTCGACGCTAGCTAGCTAGTAAGCAAATGAAGGAAACCATTAATTACATAAGATCGTCATGAACATATATAGAGAGAAGTGACATCTCTTTCTCCGTGCTTGGTCGGACAACAAGTTTTCGTATATCTATCCGACGCTACTACATATGTACAATATAACATCCCTTACAACCATTGCAATTTCACATGGTATTCTTCGTGTTCAGGTATGACGTGGTCAAGAAAGAATCCCGCCAATTCCTCTTGAATTGCTCGTATGCGATCATGTGGTAGGAGTTCATCCCGCATCTACCAGATCTAATTTAAAGAAGGGGGTCAATACATATATATGAATGAAACTCAACACAATTGATGGTAATATATAAAATAAAATTGTGAATATTGTTTACGTACTTCAAATTGTTTCTCAGAGAAGCCCCGCTCAGAGGTATACTGGCGAATGAACTCGCATACGTAGTATCCACATAAATGAGTCCCGGGTGCCTGGTACAAGCACTTTACGATAATAGAGTTCAATCAAACTGGTAAGCAAGCATGATAATGGTATTGATGAAACTAGAATCAATGAGAGATGCGCAGAACTAGCTAGTACTACTTACTTTGGGGTGTGTAAATCGCAGCTCCTTCTTCAGACCCGGAACCATAGTGGTGAACTTTTTCCAAACCCTGGCAGGCAAAGAAAATGATTACTTGATATCAGGAAATGAACGAAAGTTACCGATATGATCCCGGTATTGATTGAACTTACTTCTGGAGCATTGCAGTCATGTCCGCATAATACTTGGGATCTTTACGGAGCGAGTCTAAGACAGTTACTAATGCCCCGTCAAGGTTAATGGATAGCAGAATATAGTGGAAGTTGCGCATGCATAACTCATCAATTACATTACTTAACCTCGAGTAAGCGAAACCGAATATGCACAAGACAGTAACACTCACTTGAAGTTGTAAGGAAATAGTATTTCCCTTTTGTTTTGATGTCTAAGGAACGCTTCTAGCTAGTTTTCCTTGGTATCTTTGGCCTCGTTTTGTACCGACCATTCATTTACGGTATTTGGGCTAATGAACCCAATGTCATAGATTTGTTCTTCTTTGCATTCGACCATCTTCAATCTGCATAATATAGTGAGGATAATTATATATACATGCAATGAACGAGCTGAGCTAGAGACTTAATTATAGAAGTAATACATACAGACAGTAGCAAGTCATGAGTTGTTTGTCGAGGGCCTCTTGATTGTATAACTGAAATAACTCCTCAAATTCAATAGGCATCAGGTCGACTCCAGGGAAGTCGTGCTCTTTTTTAATTCCGATCATCAAACTGTCGGTCGCAGACCACTCATGCAATTTTTGCATCATCGTTGTTAGATGAGGATGATCAGGTTTGACGAGAGGCTTCCCGTGCTCGTATCTAAAGACGTCCTCTGCTGCTACTACCTCAGCCGTTTCAAACTGTACATCATCGGGCAAGTAATCCTCAAGAGTGGTACCGGGCAGTAGCACCGGATGATTAGCGACATCGCTAGACACCTTGAGCGGGGGGCACGATTGCTTCTCCTGTTCGCCGAGCTGGCGAATTGTTTTCCCACTTCTTCGTTTTTTGTCTCTTGCAGCACTGGAAGTACTTCCCGACCGCTGCGCTTCCTCATGTGTCTTAGTAATTATGCGGTCATAGTTGGATAGCCGAGTCCGTGGTGGTCGCTTCAGGGCATGCAGAGTGCGCTTCGCTTTCACCGCATCTACCATTTCCTTCGGAGGTGGATCTTTCCGTGCAAAATGGGCCTTCACTTCGGCTGCACTGATTTCAGCGTTTTCCTCTTCGGTCCTGTCATATGGTAACTTCGGAAGAGGCTTGAGGCTTGGACCAAATTTGTATTTTTCCCGCCTATTGTACTGCTAGCCGCCGGAGCTGCGGCGGCGACTCTCTTCCGCCGTTGCTGACGAGCCGGAGGAGGCGTAGTGCCCTGACGCGCCGGAGGAGGAGGCGGAGTGCCCTGACGCGCCGGAGGAGGCGAAGGAGGAGGCGGAGTGCCCTGACGCACCGGAGGAGGCGGAGTGCCCTGACGCCGGAGGAGGAGAAGGAGGAGGCGGAGTGCCCTGACGCGCCGGAGGAGGAGAAGGAGGCGGAGTGCCCTGACGCTCCGGAGGAGGCTGAGTCTGCTAAGGTGTCCAGTTTGGAAGCTTGATGTACTCTTTTCTCCATAGACAGGTACTCCTCAAAGCATTTTCCAGAAGAATAATATCCTCTTCACCTGTAGGGTTGTCAAGCTCCAGCCCCTCAAATCCATCCATTATTTCATCCACCGTCACAACAGCATAGCCATGTGGAATCGGACGGCAATGGAAAGTTCCCTCAGCTCGAGGAGGTACAACAGAGCCGACCGCCGCCATGAAGGTCAGGTTCTGGCATTTCGTCATTAGCTCGCAATGTACAGCCGCCGTGATACTATCCACGGGGTAGCGAGGAGCCGTGAAATCAGGCTGAACGAGCTCCGTGGAAGCCACGCTGCTTCTCCGCTGACATGATGGGATAGCGTCGAAGGAAGGATCTTCGTGCCGCTCAGATGGTTGGCCGATAGCTCGCTGGCTCTCAAGTTCCTCTAGTTTTGCTAATCTTGCACTGAGCTTCTGCATTTCGCTTGCTTCATTGCAGCAATTGTCTTGTCAGATACACCATTGTCTGCCTTCCATTGCAGCAATTCCAGTGTGGTACCGAGCTTTGTGTTGTCATCTTCGCAATTTGGGTACAACCATTTTTTGTGATCCTCTAACATGCGATCGAACTTCAACTTCTCCCTTTCACTTTGGCATTGTCTCTTTGCATCAACAATGACCCGGCGAAGATCATCATCGGGCACATCGTCTGATTCCTCTTGATCTTCAGCTTCCCCCATTGCAGCATCACCGTGTTCAGTGGGCGGATAGTTTTCATCATCCTCTTCTTCTTCGTTGTCTTCCATCATAACCCCTCTTTCTCCGTGCTTGGTCCAACATTATAGTGTGGCATGAAACCCTTCTCAAGCAGGTGGACGTGAAGGGTTTTCGAGTTAGAGTAATCCTTCGTATTCCCACAGATACTACATGGACTATACATAAAACCATTCTGCTTGGTTGCCTCAGCCACTTCGAGAAAATTATGCAGGCCCTTAATGTACTCGGAGGTGCGTCGGTCACCATACATCCATTGCCGGTTCATCTGCGTGCATTATATAATTAAGTGTATCAAAAACCATTACAGAACATCATCAATAGAGAAGTGACCAAATTAATAGAAGTTCGTCATCACATTAAAACCAAAGTACAGTAGTGACCAAAATAAATACATAAAGTTCATACATAGTTCTCTAGAGCATCTAATTAAAACATACATTGAAACTATATAAAACATTTAAATGCCACAACAAATGCGATCATAACCTCAACTAAGGTACCAATTGATCCAACGGCATAATGATACCAAGCCTCAGTATGAATGGCATATTTACTAATCTTTCTAATCTTCAAGCGCATTGCATCCATCTTGATCTTGTGATCATCGACGACATCGACAACATGCAACTCCAATTCCATCTTCTCCTCCTCAATTCTTTTTAATTTTTTCTTCAAGTAATTGTTTTCTTTTTCAACTAAATTTAACCTCTCGACAAGAGGGTCGGTTCGAATTTCCGGTTCACATACCTCCTAGATAAAAACATTTATGTCACGTTGGTCGGCATAATTGTCATACACACTAAATGAAACAAATAGTTATAAAAGATAATATACCACATCCGAATCATAGACAGGACGAGGGCCGATGGGGGCGGATACCAAAACCATGGCACTATATAATAACAAATAATAATAAAAGTAAGAAAATTATACAAGTATCTATCTAAATCATACAAGTACGATTTTTTTCTTTTAGAAAGAAGATAAGAACAAGAGGCTCACCACGGTGGTGCCGGCGACGAGATCGACGCGGGCGATCGACGGCGGTGAGGATGGGGACGGCGACGGCACCCTACACATGTGCAGACTCTAAGAAGTTAATTTCAGCTCTAATTGTGCGTCTAAATCAAAAGAACTCCCACATACACTCCTCCACTAAAACCCACAAATCACACTCTACTTCTAGAGCATTTGAAATGAGATAAACTAGCAGTGAGAGATAAAACGATGAAGTCGTTAACCTTTTAGAACACTTGTGTAGTGGGTGCACCACCAAACCTAAACAAATCTTAGGGAAAATGTAGCTTGGAGGTCGAGCTTGGAGAGGAGAAAACTTAAGTGTGGCTGTGGCATTTCATCGAACACCTCATGTGTATAGGAGGTGAGAACAGAGAGCAACACACCTCCCGAACGCCGGCCGACCAAAAAACAGAGGAGTGAGCGGGTAGGGGCCAGCATATATATAGGCGTTGTATAAGTCCCGGTTGGTGGCTAGCACCGGGACTAAAGGTGCCTCTTTAGTCCCGGTTCCAGCCACCAACCGGGACTAAAGGGGCTCGGCCAGGAGCGAGACCCTTTAGTCCCGGTTCGTGTCTGGAACCGGGACTAAAGGGTGTTGGAAATATGCCCTAGAGGCAATAATAAATTAGTTATTATAATATTTCCTTGTTCATGATAATCGTTTATTATCCATGCTATAATTGTATTGATTGGAAACTCAAATACATGTGTGGGTACATAGACAACACTGTGTCCCTAGTAAGCCTCTAGTTATCTAGCTCGTTAATCAAAAGATGGTGAAGGTTTCCTAGCCATGGACATAAGATGTCATTTGATAACGGGATCACATCATTAGGAGAATGATGTGATGGACAAGACCCAAACTATAAACATAGCATATGATCGTGTCAGTTTATTGCTATTGTTTTCTGCATGTCAAGTATCTGTTCCTATGACCATGAGATCATGCAACTCCCTGACATCGGAGGAGTACCTTGTGTGTATCAAACGTCGCAACGTAACTGGGTGACTATAAAGATGCTCTAAAGGTATCTCCGAGGATGTCTGTTGGGTTGGCATGGATCAAGACTGGGATTTGTTACTCCGTGTGACGGAGAGGTATCTCAGGGCCCACTCGGTAATACAACATCACAATGAGCCTTGCAAGCAATGTGACTAAAGTGTTAGCCACGAGATCTTGTATTACGGAACGAGTAAAGAGACTTGCCGGTAACGAGATTGAACTAGGTATAGAGATACCGACGATCGAATCTCGGGCAAGTAACATACCGAAGAACAAAGGGAACAGCATACGGGATTAACTGAATCCTTGACATAGAGGTTCGACCGATAAAGATCTTCGTAGAATATGTAGGAGCCAATATGGGCATCCAGGTCACGCTATTGGTTATTGATCGTAGAGGTGTCTCGGTCATGTCTACATAGTTCTCGAACCCGCAGGGTCTACACACTTAACGTTTGGTGACGATTAGTATAGTTGAGTTATTTTGTTGGTGACCGAAGGTTGTTCGGAGTCCCGGATGAGATCCCGGACATGACGAGGATCTCCGGAATAGTCCGGAGGTAAAAGTTTGATATATGTGATAATAGTGTTTTGATCTCCGGAAGGGTTCCGGAATTCACCGGAAGGGGTTCCGGATGTTTATCGAAGTGTTCGGGTGCAGCAACACTTTATATGAGCCAAAGGGGTAAAGCTCACGAGGTATTGGAAAGTGCAAAAGGAAGTTTTGCTGCTGCCTTAAGCGGTACTACCGCTTGTGTGAAGCGGTACTACCGCTCAAGCGGTACTACCGCTCGTGAGCGGTACTACCGCTTGTACGCGATACTGCTGGAATCCGAGTTGGACTCTTTCCGTGCGGGCCAAACCGACCTTGTGCGGGTAAAACCGACCTTGTGGAGGCTTTCTCTCCAAGTTTAGACCCCAGGGCTCAACATATAAATAGAGGGCAGGGCTAGCACACGAGACAGATCAAGATTTCCCAAGCCGTGTGCCGGCAACCCTAACCCTCTAGTTCCTCCCGTCATAATCTCCGTAGTGCTTGGCGAAGCCCTGTAGAGATTGTTCCTCACCACCATCACCACGCCGTCGTGCTGCCGGAACTCATCTACTACTTCATCATCGCTCGCTGGATCGAGGAGGTGAAGGCGTCATCAAGCCGTACGTGTGTTGAACGCGGAGGTGCCGTCCGTTCGGCACTAGTTCGTGATCGGATCGAGGGACGACTTGCGATTTGGATCGCGGAGACGTTCGACTACATTAACTGCGTTTCTTAACGCTTCCGCTTAGCGATCTACAAGGGTATGTAGATTCACTCTCCCTCTCGTAGATGCTCATCACCATGGACAGATCTTGTGTGTGCGTAGGAAAAATTTTGTTTCCCATGCAACGTTCCCCAACAGTGGCATCTGAGCTAGGTCTATGCGTAGATGAGATCTCGAGTAGAACACAAAAGGGTTTTGTGGGCGTTGATATTCAGATTGCTTCCTCCCTTGGTCTTTTCTTGTTTCGGCGGTATTGTGGGATGAAGCGGCTCGGACCAACATTACTCGTACGCTTACGAGAGACCGGTTCCTTCAACTGACATGTAACTTCGTTGCTTAAAGATGGCTAGCGGGTGTCTGTTTCTCCCACTTTAGTCGGATCGGATTTGACAAAGGCGGTCCTTGAGAAGGTTGAAAAGCAATTTTTATATCACCGTTGTAGTTTTTGCGTAGGTAAGAATCGTTCTTGCTAGATACCCGTAGCAGCCACGTAAAACTTGCAACAACAATTAGAGGACGTCTAACTTGTTTTTGCAGGGTATGTTGTGATGTGATATGGCCAATTACATGATGAGATATATGTGATGTATGAGATGATCATGTGTTGTATAGAATATCACGACTTGCATGTCGATGAGTACGGCAACTGGCAGGAGCCATAGAGTTGTCTTTAATTATTTTCGCCGTTTTGCTTTACTTTATCGCTATGAGTTAGCAATAGTCGTGGAAGCAACAGTCGGCGCGACAACCTCATGGCGACACATTGATGGAGATCAAGATGATGGAGATCATGGTGTTATGCCGGTGATGATGGAGATCATGCCGGTGCTTTGAAGATGGAGATCAAAAGCACAAGTTCATGGCCATATCATGTCACTTATGATTTGCATGTGATGTTAATCCTTTTATGCATCTTATTTTGCTTAGGACGACGGTAGCATTATAAGGTGATCCCTCACTTAAATTTCAAGATAAAGTGTGTTCTCCCCGAGTGTGCACCGTAGCGAAAGTTCGTCGTTTCGAGACACCACGTGATGATCGGGTGTGATAGACTCTACGTTCACATACAACGGGTGCAAGCCAGTGTTGCACATGCGGAACACTCGGGTTAAACTTGACGAGCCTAGCATGTACAGACATGGCCTCGGAACACAAGAGACCGAAAGGTCGAACATGAGTCATATAGTAGATATGATCAACATGAAGATGTTCACCATTGAAACCACCTCAACTCACGTGATGATCGGACTTGAATTGGTGGATTTGGATCATGTTACACTCGAATGACCGGAGGGATGTCAATTTGAGTGGGAGTTTTTAAGTAATATGATTAACTAAACTCATTATCTTGAACAATAGTCTAAGTTGTCTTTGCTATATTTATGTTGTAGATCATGGCTCGCGCAGTAGCACCCTTGAATTTTAATGCGTTCCTAGAGAAAGCTAAATTGAAAGATGATGGAAGTAACTTTGTGGACTGGGCCCGTAATCTAAGGATTATCCTTACGGCTTCCTAGAAGGCTTATGTCCTTGATGCACCGCTTGGTGATCCACCCGCTCCAGTTGAGTCTCTAGACGTTGTGAACGCCTGGCAGGCTCGTTCTGAAGATTACTCAATAGTTCAATGTGCAATATTGTATGGCTTAGAACCGGGACTTCAAAGACGTTTTGAACGTCATGGAGCATATGAGATGTTCCAGGAGTTGAAGTTTATCTTTCAGAAGAATGCCCGGATCGAGAGGTATGAGATCTCCGATAAGTTCTATGCTTGCAAGATGGAGGAGAACGGGTCTATCAGTGATCACATACTCAGAATGTCTGGGTACTCCACCCGTCTGGCTGAATTGGGGATGCCCCTTCCGCCGGAGGCTATCACTGACAGAGTTCTTCAATCATTGCCACCTAGCTACAAGAGCTTCGTGTTGAACTATAACATGCACGGGATGAACAAGTCAGTCGCCGAGCTGTTTGCGATGCTGAAAGCCGCTGAGTCTGAAATTCAGAAGGAGCATCAAGTGTTGATGGTCAATAAAACCACTAGTTTCAAGAAAAATGGCAAGGGTAAGAAGGGTAACTCCAAGAAGAGTGGCAAAGCAGTTGCTCCTCCCGTGAAGAAACCCAAGGCTGGACCCAAACCAGAAACTGTGTGCTTTCATTGCAAGGGAACTGGACACTGGAAGCGGAACTGCCCCAAGTATTTGGCTGACAAGAAGGCGGCCAACAACAAACAAGGTATATATAATATACATGTTATTGATGTGTACCTTACCAACTCTCGTTGTAGTGCCTGGGTATTTGATACCGGTGCGGTTGCTCACATTTGCAACTCTAAACAGGAACTGCAGAATAGACGGAGGATGGCAAAGGATGAAGTGACGATGCGCGTGGGAAATGGTTCCAAGGTTGATGTGATCGCCGTCGGCACGCTCGCTCTTCGATTACCATCGGGATTAGTGATGAACCTGAATAAATGTTATTTGGTGCCTGCGTTAAGCATGAACATTATATCTGGATCTTGTTTATTGCGAGACGGTTACTCATTTAAATCAGAGAATAATGGTTGTTCTATTTATATGAGTAATATCTTTTATGGTCATGCACCCAAAGTGAGGGGTTTATTCTTATATAATCTCGATAGTAATGATACACATGTTCATAACATTGATGCCAAAAGATGTAGAATTAATAATGATAATACCACTTTCTTGTGGCACTGCCGTTTAGGTCATATTGGCGTAAAACGCATGAGGAAGCTCCATGCTGATGGACTTTTGGAGTCACTTGATTTTGAATCACTTGACACATGCGAGCCATGCCTCATGGGGAAGATGACTAAAACGCCGTTCTCTGGAACAATGGAACAGGCAAGTGACTTATTGGAAATCATACATACTGATGTGTGCGGTCCGATGAGCATTGAGGCGCGCGGTGGTTATCGTTACTTTCTCACCTTCACTGATGACTTAAGTAGATATGGGTATATTTACTTAATGAAACACAAGTCTGAAACGTTTGAAAAGTTCAAACAATTTCAGAGTGAAGTTGAGAATCATCGTAACAAGAAGATTAAATTTCTACGATCTGATCGAGGAGGAGAGTATCTGAGTTATGAGTTTGGCAGTCACTTAAGACAGTGTGGAATTGTTTCACAATTAACACCGCCTGAAACACCACAACGTAATGGTGTGTCCGAACGTCGTAATCGAACCTTATTGGATATGGTGCGATCTATGATGTCTCTTGCCGATTTGCCATTATCGTTTTGGGGTTATGCATTAGAGACAGCTGCATTCACTTTAAATAGGGCACCATCGAAATCCGTTGAGACGACGCCATATGAACTTTGGTTTGGCAAGAAGCCAAAGCTGTCGTTTCTTAAAGTTTGGGGATGTGATGCTTATGTCAAAAAGCTTCAGCCTGAAAAGCTAGAACCCAAAGCGGAGAAATGCGTCTTCATAGGATACCCAAAAGAGACAGTTGGGTATACCTTCTACCTCAGATCCGAAGGCAAAGTGTTTGTCGTTAAAAACGGAATATTTCTTGAGAAAGAGTTTCTCTCGAAAGAATTGAGTGGGAGGAAGATAGAACTTGATGAGGTTATTGAACCTTTACTTCAACCTGAAAGTAGCGCAGCGCAGAAAGATGTTTCTGTAGAGCCTACATCAGCTGAAGAGGAAGTTAATGATGATGATCATGAAGCTTTGGATCAAGTTGCTATCGAACCTCGTAGGTCGACAAGGATGCGTACTGCTCCTGAGTGGTACGGCAACCCTGTCTTAGAGGTCATGTTGTTGGACAACGATGAACCTACGAGCTATGGAGAAGCGATGATGGGCCCGGATTCCGAGAAGTGGTTAGAGGCCATGAAATCCGAGATGAGATCCATGTATGAAAACAAAGTGTGGACTTTGGAAGTATCACCTGAAGGGCGTAAGGCCATTCAGAATAAATGGATCTTTAAGAGGAAGACGGACGCGGACGGTAATGTCACCGTCTATAAAGCTCGACTTGTGGCAAAGGGTTTTTCACAAGTTCAAGGAGTTGACTATGATGAGACCTTCTCACCCGTAGTGATGCTTAAATCCGTCAGAATCATGTTAGCAATAGCTGCCTTTTTCGATTATGAAATTTGGCAGATGGATGTCAAAACAGCGTTCCTTAACGGTTTCCTTAAGGAAGAGTTGTATATGATGCAACCAGAAGGTTTTGTCGATCCAGAGAATGCTGACAAAGTTTGCAAACTCCAGCGATCCATTTATGGACTGGTGCAAGCATCTCGGAGTTGGAATCTTCGCTTTGATGAGGTGATCAAAGCGTTCGAGTTTATACAAGTTTACGGAGAAGCTTGTATTTACAAGAAAGTGAGTGGGAGCTCTATAGCGTTTCTAATATTATATGTGGATGACATATTACTGATTGGAAACAATATAGAAATGTTGGAAAGCGTGAAGGAATATTTGCACAAGAGTTTTTCAATGAAGGACCTAGGAGAAGCTGCTTTCATATTAGGCATCAAGATCTATAGAGATAGATCGAGACGCTTAATAGGACTTTCACAAAGCACATACCTTGACAAAGTTTTGAAGAAGTTCAAAATGGATCAGTCCAAGAAGGGGTTCTTGCCTGTATTGCAAAGTGTGAAGTTGAGTAAGACTCAATGCCCAGTGACTGCAGAAGATAGAGAAAAGATGAGTGTCGTCCCCTATGCCTCAGCCATAGGCTCTATTATGTATGCAATGCTGTGCACAAGACCCGATGTCAGCCTTGCCATAAGTATGGCCGGAAGGTTTCAAAGAGATCCAGGAGTGGAACACTGGACGGCGGTCAAGAATATCCTGAAGTACCTGAAAAGGACTAAGGACATGTTTCTCGTTTATGGAGGTGATCAAGAGCTCGTCGTAAAGGGTTACGTCGATGCAAGCTTTGACACTGATCCGGATGACTCTAAGTCGCAAACCGGATACGTATTTATTCTTAATGGGGGTGCGGTTAGCTGGTGCAGTTCCAAGCAAAGCGGGGTAGCTGATTCTACATGCGAAGCGGAGTACATCGCTGCCTCGGAGGCGGCGAAGGAAGGTGTCCGGATGAAGGAGTTCATGACAGATCTTGGAGTAGTGCCTAGTGCGCTTAACCCAATGACTCTGTTTTGTGATAATACTGGTGCCATTGCTCTAGCCAAGGAACCAAGATTTCACAAGAGGACCAGACACATAAAGCGACGTTTCAATTCCATCCGCGATTACATCAAGGAGGACGACATAAATATTTGCAAAGTACACACGGATCTGAATATTGCAGATCCGATGAATAAACCTCTTCCAAGGGCTAAACATGAACAACACCAGAACTGCATGGGTGTTCGATTCATTACAATGTAAATCACATAGTGATGTGAACAAGATTATTGACTCTAGTGCAAGTGGGAGACTGTTGGAAATATGCCCTAGAGGCAATAATAAATTAGTTATTATAATATTTCCTTGTTCATGATAATCGTTTATTATCCATGCTATAATTGTATTGATTGGAAACTCAAATACATGTGTGGGTACATAGACAACACTGTGTCCCTAGTAAGCCTCTAGTTATCTAGCTCGTTGATCAAAAGATGGTGAAGGTTTCCTAGCCATGGACATAAGATGTCATTTGATAACGGGATCACATCATTAGGAGAATGATGTGATGGACAAGACCCAAACTATAAACATAGCATATGATCGTGTCAGTTTATTGCTATTGTTTTCTGCATGTCAAGTATCTGTTCCTATGACCATGAGATCATGCAACTCCCTGACATCGGAGGAGTACCTTGTGTGTATCAAACGTCGCAACGTAACTGGGTGACTATAAAGATGCTCTACAGGTATCTCCGAGGATGTCTATTGGGTTGGCATGGATCAAGACTGGGATTTGTTACTCCGTGTGACGGAGAGGTATCTCAGGGCCCACTCGGTAATACAACATCACAATGAGCCTTGCAAGCAATGTGACTAAAGTGTTAGCCACGAGATCTTGTATTACGGAACGAGTAAAGAGACTTGCCGGTAACGAGATTGAACTAGGTATAGAGATACCGACGATCGAATCTCGGGCAAGTAACATACCGAAGAACAAAGGGAACAGCATACGGGATTAACTGAATCCTTGACATAGAGGTTCGACCGATAAAGATCTTCGTAGAATATGTAGGAGCCAATATGGGCATCCAGGTCCCGCTATTGGTTATTGATCGTAGAGGTGTCTCGGTCATGTCTACATAGTTCTCGAACCCGCATGGTCTACACACTTAACGTTTGGTGACGATTAGTATAGTTGAGTTATTTTGTTGGTGACCGAAGGTTGTTCGGAGTCCCGGATGAGATCCCGGACATGACGAGGATCTCCGGAATAGTCCGGAGGTAAAAGTTTGATATATGTGATAATAGTGTTTTGATCTCCGGAAGGGTTCCGGAATTCACCGGAAGGGGTTCCGGATGTTTACCGAAGTGTTCGGGTGCATCAACACTTTATATGAGCCAAAGGGGTAAAGCCCACGAGGTATTGGAAAGTGCAAAAGGAAGTTTTGCTGCTGCCTTAAGCGGTACTACCGCTTGTGTGAAGCGGTACTACCGCTCAAGCGGTACTACCGCTTGTACACGATACTGCTGGAATCCGAGTTGGACTCTTTCCGTGCGGGCCAAACCGACCTTGTGCGGGCAAAACCGACCTTGTGGAGGCTTTCTCTCCAAGTTTAGACCCCAGGGCTCAACATATAAATAGAGGGGCAGGGCTAGCACACGAGACAGATCAAGATTTCCCAAGCCGTGTGCCGGCAACCCTAACCCTCTAGTTCCTCCCGTCATAATCTCCGTAGTGCTTGGCGAAGCCCTGCAGAGATTGTTCCTCACCACCATCACCACGCCGTCGTGCTGCCGGAACTCATCTACTACTTCATCATCGCTCGCTGGATCGAGGAGGTGAAGGCGTCATCAAGCCGTACGTGTGTTGAACGCGGAGGTGCCGTCCGTTCAGCATTAGTTCGTGATCGGATCGAGGGACGACTTGCGATTTGGATCGCGAAGACGTTCGACTACATCAACCGCGTTTCTTAACGCTTCCGCTTAGCGATCTACAAGGGTATATAGATTCACTCTCCCTCTCGTAGATGCTCATCACCATGGATAGATCTTGTGTGTGCGTAGGAAATTTTTTGTTTCCCATGCAACGTTCCCCAACAAAGGGGTCATACGAACCGGGTCTGGTTCCCGCCGAGGCCCGGCCGGCGCCCTGGCCTCACGAACCGGGACTGATGCACCCATTAGTCCCGGTTCGTAACACGACCGGGACTAATGCGATATTCTGGCCCGTTTCAAAACCCTGTTTTCTACTAGTGTATATTAATTTTACAGAGGGAGTAGATCTTATTTTGATTTTATAATAATAATAATAATAATAATAATAATAATAATAATAATAATAATAATAATAATAATAATAATAATAGTAGAAGAAGAAGAAGAAAATTGTACCATTATATTTGACATTAAAACATGATATAGTTTCATAGTTTTCTAGTTGAGATGAGCTACATACAAACTTTGGGATCAAGTTAGAGACATTAATTTTGCATATCTGAAATATCTTCTAGGTGTGGAAAAAAGGTGCTATATTTCACGTTCAAGGTGTATATCTATCCATCCCGCAAAAAAAAAGAAAAAAAGGTGTATATCTATCCATGCTTAGGCTAGTCCTTACTTGTGCAAGTTTTCTTCTAGGCTTGACGGGCGCTCTTTGTTAGACAGGACTTCCACATGCATGCATGACATGACAAGCAAAATATATCAGCCTTGCTATAGTACGAGATCGACGCGTCACCTCACACACAGACTACGTACGCTGTACGCCGAATTATTCTTTGATCGGCCTTGGGTCTTGACTATGCGTCGACGTACTGGCCATCGTATTTTGGGGTGTACTGGTGTTGCAGAAGAAAAATATCGTTTTATGATAAGGACTTGGTATAGATCTGCCAGAACAAACGAGGAAACTGATATTGTCTCATGTACAAGTTCTTTCTTGGAGAAAAGCAGATTGTACTTCGCATGTGGATGGATTGCACTGAATTGATTTGCCGCGAAGAAACTTGGGGAGATTTTCTTGGCTGGCTTTGTAGAAAAAAGTGGGAGACTATGAAAGAGACCAAAGTGCTAGACGCTAGCTAGCCACCCAGCTGTATGCACGTTTGATCGATTAATCTCTCCGTTTTATGCGGCATCCATCACGCATCACACACGGCTGTGTACGTACGCGCGTCCGTTCTTTTGGATGTGAGTCAGATCCTTATTCTAACATAAAAGATAGCTAGCCGACCCGCTCTCCCGAGGCCTCCTCGTTTGCGCGCCGTTCGTGGTCGTCCGATGGGCTCTGGTCAGGTCAACGGTGTTGTTCTCGCCGTTCGATTTTCACCGTCCATTTTGACTGGATGTTCCTGCGTGGACCCGAATGACTGGTGGGCTCGACGTGGTTTCTGGTTGGCTGGGTTCGAAATTTTCGGGTGCCCAGTCCGCGGGCGTCGCGTGTCCTGTTTCCGACTGTTTCTGCGCTGACCGCGCTGGGCGGCCGCGTGGGTTGGGCAAGGTGTTCGTACCCGGCTGGCACGGCCAGCTCTCCCTGGCGGGTTGGCTCGTCGTGCCGCTGGACCCGCTCGTCGGGTGCGCTGGGTAGGTTGCACTCGCTCACGGGATGGGATGCGGGTGCCGTTGTGCGGGGCCGGGCGGGGAATCGCTGTGCGCGGGAATCGCTGCGCGCGGAGGGTGGAAGGGGCGGGGCGTGGGCGAGCAGAGGCCGTTTTGCTTCTGGGGATGTACCCACTGGTTTGGATATAGCCACTGGCATGTGGGGCTCCCTGGTCCGTGGGCCTACGCGTCGGCGGGTGCTGTCTGTTCGTGCTGTGTCCGCCCTGTCGGTCCTGGGTTGGAGGGAGTTGTTGGCTCGCCCGGCTCGCCTTGCCCTGTGGATCCCGTCATGCGACTCTGGCTCCTACGCCTGGTCTTGTCTCTTGCTGTGGTCCTGTCGCTCGCTGTGGCTGATGCACGACTCGACCAGCCGGACGTGCTCGCTATGTCTGATGCACAACTTGACCAGCCGGACGTGCGCGCGCCGCGCCATGGGCCCAACCTCTGCGTCGCATGCGCTGACCCTGCGCGACTCGGCAGCCAGGCGTGCGCGCGCCGCTCCATCCACCCCGCCTCTGCGGCGCGTGCGCTGAGCCTGCGGCAGCTTCGACCCGCTGGCCTGGCATCTGTATGACGGTGGGCCAGGGTACGCCGCATGGGACGCGTGTCTTCGCCGCGGTGGTGGGTCTCTTCCCATGCGCTGGCTGTTGCCTGTTGCCTCTGCTGCGGGGAGGCCGCGCACGCCCCTTTCTTCCTTAAACATCGTTCCTTCCTTACTTATTTTCTCTCTCCCGCTCTCTGCTTTCGCTCTCCGTTCGCCTGCTTCGCCACGCCACGTTCCGCTTCCTCTCCGGCTCGCTCCGTCTCACTGTTGTTCTTCGCCGTCCGTGTGCGTACCCGTTGCTATGGCGCCCCTACGTGCGGTCGGTGCTACTGGTTGAGGTCAGTGCTTTGCTTCCTTCAGATCGTGTTCGTTCTCCTCCTTGCACCTTGCTTACCTTGCTGTTCTTCCTTTTCTATGCTGCATGTGCAGCTGAGATCCTCTCCGTGCTGTCTCCTGTGTCGGCCGGCGCGCCGTTCTGCCGCCTGCATTGAGGTTGGTATTCCTTCCGTTTGCTTGCATGCAATATGTTCGGCAGAATGTCTCTGCGGTGACCCGTCTGTGTTTCTTCTCAGATTGCTCGTCTGCTGTTCGACCTTCGTTTGCTCACCACTGTCCTGGTTGTGATTCTTAATCCTGGTTAATCCTGGTAATGTGGTGCTCCTTGCCTTCTTTCTTTCGTTGGTGCAGAGATATACATGTGCTGTGAGACTGTGTGCTAATGATGATGTTAGTATGGTGTGTTCTATTCTCTCTTCTATACTGTCTTACAATCGTATTGTTGCTGTTGGGGTGGTTAGCGGCTTTATGCTGCTTATCTCTCTCTAATAATAAAGCAGCTACCGCTTCTGTCGTACGTCGTCCAAATTGCCCTCAAAGTTGACGAGAATTACCCACCAATGCCACCGGTAAGTGGAACAAAACGGTTCGCGTTTTTCTTCTTAAATCGCGGGCGGATTCGGTTTATTTATTGTAAGCCCCTAATATGGAACAGAACTGGACGTGAGGCGCAGTGGTACGAACCTCCCTTCTCCGCAGCAGACACCCGGGTTCGAGTCCCAGTTCTCTCAATTTTTCTCCCTTCTTAATTTTTTTCTCCTTTTCTCTCCTATTAGGCCTAGGATATTATCAAGGACCCACTAATCCCTGTTTAGCCTCTCTTTCTTTCTTTCTTTCTTTCTTATTTGTTCTTTTTTTTATCTGAGAAAACGTTTCGCTTTTCTAAAATAAAATCCACTCTTTCATTTTTCCACGACCGCTTAATTTCCAGCCGCGGCGCAGAAGGATAAGGTGAGCGCCACCGGCGGACGGCTACAGCCGCGGCGCGAGGAGCGCCGGAGTAGAAGGAGCGTCGGGCGGTGTGTGTTGCGGCAGGAGTCCCCACGGCGGCTCACGGCTACAGCCGCGGCGCTCTGCAGTCTGAGCCGCGGAGGAGTGGAAGGAGCGCCGGGGAGGAGGACATTCTACGGCGGCGGTGCTTGGGGCTCCGACGAACAGAGGCGAGCGGCGATAGGAGAAGCACCGCGGCGACGCCCTGACCTGAAGGCCATCTGCCATGGCAGTTGTGGCTGCGCGTGCGCCCGCGAGCGGCTGCGCGCATGCAGCTGCGCGCCCACGTCTGCCCCACGGCGAGCTCCGCCTCCTGCGTGCGGTCGCCGCCTCCCTCGACCTCCACCACCTGCTGCAAGTTTGGTGCCTCCCTAGAGGTTCTGCAAACAAGGGCGCCGCAAGCTGCCAGCGGCGGCAGAGTTGCTGCTCCCGTGTCGTGATTGGAGACCGTGTCCTTCTCCAACATCTTCCCGACCCGGATTGGCCTGCTCTGCTATAAGAAGGGTCGTCAGGTTGCGTCCTTGGACTAGAAGCTCCATCAAATCAAATCCTGTCAAAATTGCAATTTTCGTCGAAACGTCCAATGTCGCCGCCGAGTTCGCCGGAGGAAGAAGCGCCGAGTTCGCCGGAGGAACAAGAACGTCCGTCCAACCGTCCAATGTCGCTGGCAGCGGCTACACCAGAGGTATATATCCCCTTGATATTCATTGGATGCAATTCCCTGATTTAGATGTTGTTTCTGTCCCCTACCTCTGACTATGCTAGCTTTGTATTGGTGATTGTAGGAGCTTGTTTTTTTTTTCTTTTTAGTTATTCAGTGATATGGGGCAGGGCATCTGAATGAACCAATTCGTGTTGAAAATAACTTAGGCATCAAGTCCGCCAGGTTTGAGATGCTCACAGAAACATGTCAGTTTCAGGCAGCTATTTTCAGTTGACAGTATACTGAATAATTTGACAGTGAATAATTTCAGCCATTCAGAAACATTGCCCATGATGGTAATATGTTGACTAGGGGCCTTTTATAGCTACTTTAATGAAAATTGTAGCAGCACAGTGTCCTGCTGCATATATATTAAATTGCAAAGTGAAAGTAAACAAAAAACATGAAAAAGTTTCTGTCCAATTCATAATTTAAATCACTCCTGTCAGTTGATATTATTTCTGTTGATATTATAGTTTTGAGTTGATGGCACTGTTGGTATTATTTCTGTTACCACTGAAGTGTGGCATCTCTTTTGATGGTTTAGTAGAATTAAGTGTCTGGTGTCACTTGATATTCAGAATTGCCCTGCCATCTATGCAATAAATAAAAAAGTGATTTGGCCTGGTTTTCATGTCTCTGCTGTGTATGCGCGTGCAGGTGCCAAAGGCGTCCAATCCAACTCAGGCGGAGGCCAAGGATCGAGGTTCAGCTCTCGGACATTGCAACAATAATGCTGGATGATACCAACGTGAAGACTGTAAGTTTCATATATTCAGACTGGGACCTTTCTTCCTGTTATTTTGCTGTCAAAACTGAAAAAGAGTGATGCTAATTCGCCAAATGTCGATGTGTTCATCAGCCTGTATGCTCTCAATCTCCTGGCAGATAGATATCATGGTTCTCCGACCTTCAATCACTTTATTCTGCATTTAGTTGTCTGCTCTTATAAGCTGGAGCTCTTGCTTTCTAAAACACATATAAACTGCCATCTACACTGAACAATGGGGCTTCATGTATAAACTGCAGCAATAATATTAGGCTGATGGAACCGACATTAGCAGCAAAAATAATATAAATGGGTTATTTTGTGTGTCTTGCTCTTTCCTGTTTTCTTTGGTTTTGCAGCCTAGAATTTTTGAACATGTACATATAATATAACTACTTAGTGAACTGAGTTCCTTTATGCTGTGAGCAAGACCACATTTACTGATATTACTTACTTTCTCATTCTAGATAATGGCATGTGTACCAATGAAAGGCATATATATTGTAGTACAAGCATCCTAGCTAGCTTTCTCATCTTATCAGTAACTCACTTTCGAAACATGTGTATTGGTAGTTTTTATCTGTATATGCTTTTGCCTTCTACATAATGGATTGCAATGTTTTTGTCTCCTTTAAACAATGGTACTACCACATGATGCATATCATGGTTCTTTGAGCTTGGATCAATCTACTTTATGCAATAACATCCCAACTGTAAACTCACTATGATGTACTACCTCTGTTTCAACTGATCTAACGGTTGGAGGTTTACATTTTATTTTTGTTCTGACTGCAGCAAATAGATGACATCGCTGAACTGAACATTGCAGAGGATTTTGATAACCGACCTTCCAAAAAGGCAAAAATTTCTGAATCTAAGTCAACATCTTCTCCAGGTTCAGAGTGTTTTGAATCGGTTGTGCCGGAATCAGATAATCAGATGAATCATCATAAATTACCATCACCTCCATCCCCATCTAGCTCGACAATATCTCCTGTTTTTCCATTACATGATGTTAAGGAACCAGATTCACATAAAGAGATCAAAGTTGATGAGACATATGATTATCTCCCACAAGGTATTTGTTTGATTTATTATGTGTGCTTTCGTATACAATATATTCTTAAATTGTTTGATTTTCTGCAGACTATACATTGACCGACCATGATCTATGTGCTCATATATCAATAGAATCATCTTTGAGAAAACAATTGCTGGTTCAGATAGATGGAAGTTCTGTCTTGCAAAATCAATTGATGTGCCTGCTAGATGAAAAAGAGTGGGTAAATGATGATGTAAGTACCCTTACTCAAACAGGAAAACGTTTCTAATCACTAATATCAATTAGTAATGTATTTTTTTAATTCTTAATTATAGGTGATCAATGCATATATATATGTTGTATAAAGGACCAAATACATCTCCAGAATGATAATAAAGTATATTTTGAGAGTCCATTTGTTACCTCACTATTTAAATGAGATGACACCCTTGGAATACAAGAAGATAGTGCCTTCATGACAGAGACTATCCTCGAATATATGCAACATGACATGGTAATATCCATATTCATAATTTACATGTTCTAGCTTTCATACATTTTCATTTACTATTTTCCTAATTATCTTTATTACAGATTAAACTTCCAATAAATGCCAACAACACCCATTGGTATTTAGCTGTTGTGAATACAAAAAAACGTGAGGTTCAAGTACTGGACTCATTGTGCTGGAATTCTGACAGAGATGATCTCGCTAATACGGTTAGTTACAACACCATTTATAATATACTTCGCTAATGTGTATCATTTCTTCTTACCACTATTTTATTTTTAGCTACGAGGAATACAATTTCATTTGGACCTTCTTAAAAGTCAAAGCTTGGTAAGCGACGATTGGAAAGACGTTGATCTTACTGAATGGAAGTTCACAGAACAATTACAAAAGGCAATTCAAAAAGATAGTTCTTCATGTGGTTTATTTATGGTTAAATTTATGGAATATTTCACCGGATGTGCACTATCCTACCCAATTACACAGGTATATATCTTTTTTGTTTAATAAAAAGTATGTTAATTTTACAAAAAGTACTTTTGAAATATACTAATAATTATTCGTGTTGCACAGGAAATGATTACTTCTTTTAGGTTTAAGTTAGCCAGCATACTATTATGTTGGAAAACAAACACTGCAGCAATGACTACAATCGTTGAAGAAAGTGACGATGACACCAAGGGAGATCCTGATGATGTTCAAATATTGGAAAGTTTAGATGATATAAAAAAACAAAACAAAAATTCCCATTATCTGTTGAAAATAAATACAGATCACTAATATCAATTCTTTCTAATATGACCTTACATGAGTTAACAGCTGGACTCTGTAGCTTCATTAAATCAATCAATTACACTGAGATTTTAGAGTAAGTCATTTTAAATTAGTATTGCAATTGTACAATATCTTACTTGTTTTCTTAATGGTTTATTTTCTTAATTTGTATCATTATCAGGAAAGTATGGATCCAGAGTTCAAAACCATATCCAATTAGCTTGTCTCTCAAAAAACTACAAGGAATGCTAAAGGATGATTTACCCATGGACCGAGATTGCTTTAATTTGATCGTACAGAAGATTATGTTGGATGACATCCAAACGGCACAAAAAACAAAACAATTGATAGCAAAGCATTATCGGGACATGAAATTTTGGGTATGTTTTTATATTCGTAATATACTTTTTAATATTCTATTTTTTATCATCTTTCTAACCAATTATTTTATATACTAGATGACAACTGATTTTGGAAGGCACCCAGACTTTCGTAAAAAGTTAGATGTGGAGCAACTAGCAAATTCTGTTCGTAGTTGGCCTGGTATCAAATATAATGTTGCAACATGCAAATCGGTAAGAGCACTTTTGTATACTTTAGAGCAATTTTTTTATTACATCTAATATGTAGCCTATTTCAGATCCATATTCCAGTACAATCCATCGATGAATTCATTCTATTCACATTGGACCAAGATACCAGAACAGTGTACATTTTGGACCCTACTCCTATTAATCCAATGTACCGATGCAACCCACTTGCAAAATATGTGAAAAAAATTATATGGATTTCCGAACACTTACCGAAAGCAATGTCAAAAGCATGCCCTGGGTCTAGATGGAACGAGAATATTCTCCTATGGCATCATACAATCCTAGATGATATTCCAGTTTACAACAGGTATTTTTCAAAAGATGAATACTAGATACTGATTATTTGTTGATTTGAGTATGTAGACAATATTAATAAAGTATATTTATATTCTTATATAAGGGAACTGTCTGGTTATCTTGTTCCCCTATTCATGTCCACATGGGAAGACGAAAGACCACATTTGCCATTTTTAAAGGTAAATATTGCAACCGTATAGATATTTGCTTTTATGATTATTATACATCTGATGCTGATATCATTCTTTTACAAAAAAAATGAATGAATAGGATGGATATGAACTCAGAAAACTAATTTTGGGCCAAGTGCTAACATTCAAGGACAATGAATGTGAAGATAACATGCCTGCTGGTGTACTGGAATTCATCAATTGTATTAGGAAAATCCAAAGTAAAACTGGTATGTCAAATAGTATCGATTCATCTCGAAATGTCAAATGACTAAAATATCTGACTCCAATATGCTAACCTTGTTTTCCTACCAATATGCTTGTGTAGGGAGCTCAGTCGGTGGAAGGTGATTTGTCAGAGAGAATTCTTGCAGCCAACAGTTAATAGGCAATGAGCAGGGAGACAATGAACATGTAGAGCTGGATTTTTTTTCCTTTGAGAAATTAATACTAGATTTTGGTTTCTACTTAAGATATCACTTATATATGTAGAAAACTTTTGGAGCTTGCCAGGATATACATTTTTTGGGGTTGCCAATTATAAGAGGTGATGGAGTGCTTCAAAATTCGATGTTTGTGGGTTCAGACATGACAATACTGTGGAAATCACAAATAGTACTGAATCGTGTACTGTGTTGATCAATAATTATTTTATAGTTTGTTGCTATTGATTTTATTTGGCTTTAAGTGTTGCACAATGGCACGTGGAGCGTGTGTTGTTGGGTTAAGAGCGTGTGTTATGTTTTCTCTCCCGTTGCAACGCACGGGCTCTTTTGCTAGTATCTATTAATTTAGCTAAAATCACATCGTATGAGGTTCATTCATAAGCGTCTTCTTAGGTTTCTACATGAGGGGAAGAGCATCGTAGCACTAGCAAGCTAGAAGCTTTTGTGAATTTCAGGAAAAAGATGCTCTAGATATAATATATGGTGGCCTGATATAATAAGCTGTGAATAGTTCTCGTGTCGCTTTGTTGCTGAATGGGTTCTGTTTTATGTCTGTTTTGCTGGTTTCTGTACATGCGTTGCTGTGCTTATGTTCTTATAGCTCTGTCTGGGTTTATTTTGCAGGTTTGAAGAGCTGCTCTGTTTCTGCATCTGCGCCTGCAACTTGCTACTGCTACTCAAGGTTTTCTGTCCTTTTCGACTGCACGTGCTTTCTTTTCGGCTCAGGATGTATTTATCTTTTCATGTATACTGTTCATTTACTGATTGTTTCATTGTGCCGGCTCTGTCCGGGGGTCGTGTTATTTTTCGGTTTTGTGTGACTTTCGTTTCATGCTTATATTTGGTGGTTGCGTGTGAGCAGGATGTGTGCTCTTATTTCGGCCGTTATACCTGTTTTGGAAGCCTTGGTAGCTCGGTGTGCTTTGCCAGCGCTTTCGTATCTATGTGAGATCGCAGATGATGGGTCCGTTCTTGCTGGGGTAGAACTGGAGCTTCCAGGGGATGGCTCTGGTCCAGTTCCACGAAGAGAGTTTTTTTGGAGCTCGGCCTGGTGTCGTTTTGTCTACGCCTATGAACAGGCTGCCCTCCAGGCCATAAGATTTTTACAGAGTTTATATGGGTTTGTGGTGAGAGACTATAATTATGATTGTATGATGGCCTATAGGAGTTCCCTTCGTTCTTCCATGACAGTTGCGGTCTCTGCCGTTCGGCATGTTGTACGCTTGGAGAGGGAGCTATTGCGCTTGCGATGTGCTTCTATGAATGTAGAGATTAACCCAGATATTGCCCCTCTTCTAGCCCAGTTCGATTGGGCTTTGTTGTACTCGCATCTACTCTCCTCTCTTCGTTCTCTTTAGCTTTCTTCTTTTGAGTGTTTATTTAGGCCTATGTGCCTGCTTTGTACTTGATGATTAATGATTCCTCGAATGCAATAAAGTCTATGGACTTTTTATATTTAATTTACCTGCCCTATGGTCCTTGCTGTGTCTTCTTTCTATATTTTACAAAGTAAAAATGGCCCTTCCAAATTTAGTTCTTCACTATTTATGGGCTCTTGGTCGGCCTGGAGAAAAAAAATGCTTGCACAACAACGTTCTTGCTGTTGCTTATGTTGCCCCTTTGGGCTTCTTCTTGGATGGTCCCACGCAGCCCAAGATAATTGTTGTCTTCTTGTTTATTCGTGCTCCTTGGGTTGGGCCTTTGGGCTGCCCGTCTCTTTTGCTGTGCAAACAAACATGATGGCCTTTCTTCCCAGCTCCCCTTTTGCACCGCATCGTGTTTTCTGGGCTGGTGATTCTTCCTGGGCTTTTCAGAGGATGTTTCTTGCATTCTGCCTTTTTGGGCTTTCTGTAGGTCCTATCTATATTTGCCCCTCTTTTTCTTAAGAAAACTGTTTCCTTTCCATGTTTTCTAAAAAAACTTGTGTGCTTTTTCTTAGGGTTCCTTTCAGCTGCCTTTCCCTTTCATTAAAGTGTGGGATGAGAACTACAGGGTTTTGTTTGTTGGGGCTTGCTTCTTGGTCTAGGTCTATATCTACTTCTTTTGTTAGAAAACAGAGTATGGTTTTCATAGGTTACAAAGATTTACATGGGATTTATAGGGTTTTTGTCTACTGAGGCTTGCTCCTTTGGTTCTTTGTTTCATTCATCGTGTTACGTTTTTGTTGCAGAGCCTCCCAGTCGTTCTTCATGTCGTTTGTTTGAACATCATGCCTCCACGCCGTTCTGTTCGTCGTAAGGCCGATTCAAACAGCCATCAGCCACCTCCACGCCGTGCTGTTCGACGAAAACTATCTTTCTCTGGCCCGCCGTTACCATACATATCCTCGGGGCTGCCCAAAAGGAAATGTATGAAATCCTCTGTCGAATTAGGTTTCTTTTGGTTTACCGGTGTGCCTTTTGCACGCTCTTGCTCTCGCTTCCTGGTTGTGACATAGCCTCCATTTTTTTAGATGATGGTTTCTTCCCCGTTCTTAGTCCAGAAATTACAGCCCGTAATAGAAAGAGGTGTAGGGTGATCATCGATGGGCTTAGGGGGCATGGGCCTGTCGTTCGATCACCCTTGAGCACTGGCTAGGTTGGGTTCACGCCCGAGGAGTCTGAGATGTTGAAAGGTATGCTTATTGCTGGTGTTCCTAGAGGCTATCTTATGCTGCACTGCTTGTCTGCAATTGTTACTGAAGCAAAATAAATTTGCAGCTGGGTACCGAAAGAGATCTTTCTATGGTGGCCCAGACTACAAGTGTCCGAGGTGTGAGGCAGTCTTCTGGTTCGAGGAGAGAGTGAAGTCAGAGTCTGCTATCACACTAAGGCGGGTGGTTTACAACAAATGTTGCAAGGGTGGTAAGGTGTATATTACACCTTTTAAAAAGCCACCCTTGTTTCTCTCTGAATTGCTGAGATACAATGGTCCTCCACGTAGCAAAGAGTTTATAAAAAAGATACGCCAGTACAACTGTCTCTTCGCGTTTACTTCTATGGGAACTACTGTTGATCGCTCGGTAAATGATGGTAATGGACCAAATATATACAAAATAAATGGTCAGGTTTGCCAGCGAATAGGGTCTCTTATGCCTAAGAAAGGAAACACCCCAAAGTATGCTGAATTGTATATATATGATACCCAGAATGAGATAAAAAACAGGATTCAGGCTTTAGACAAGGGTGAAAAGGGTAATGGTGCTTTAGACGAGTCCATTGTTGAAGGGTTGATGCACATGCTTGATGCACACAATTCTTTTGTCAAGACATTTCGATCAGCTAGGGAAATACTAGAAGCCAATAAACATGCTAAAATAGCCATACGTTTAATTGCCCTTGGAGAATCTGATAGTCCACAGTTCAGTCTTCCTGCGACCGACGAGCTTGCATCTTTGATGTTTGGTGAGTTCACAGTAGAAACTTCTTGTCGTGACATAATAATACACGGTAGAGATGACAATCTGCAGCAGATATCTTCTTTGCAAACTTCATATATGCCTTTGCAGTATCCTCCTCTCTTCCCCTATGTCGAGCGTGGGTTTCAGCTTGGGATTAGATATATTGGTTCAGACCCCCTTGATACAAGCAAAAGAACTAGGCTTACCATGCAGGATTATTATTCCTATTGTCTCCACTACAGACCAGAACAACATAATCCATACCTTTGCTGTGGTTTGCTCTCCTCACAGGCCATTGTAGATGCACGTGCTTGCATAGACGAGTGGAGATTGCATTTTATCATGAAGGCTAACAATGATCTTAGAGCGGAAAACTTGCAAGGGGTTACTGATGCTATTGGAAAAGGGCAGACGGATGCAAGTTCTGTTGGCAAGAAAAACATACTTCCATCCTCTTTTACCGCTGGTCGCCGTTATATGGTTGAGAACTTCCAAGATGCGGTAGCTATTTCGTGTGTGTTTGGCCCACCAGACCTTTTCACCACCTTCACCTGTAATCCCAAGTGGGGTGAAATAGCTGAAGCCTTGTCTTCTGAGCCTGGGCAAATGCCTTCGGATCGGGCTGATCTTCCGGTTAGGGTTTATCACATGAAGCTAAATGACTATCTTCATGATATCAAGTCAGGGGAGGCATTTGGTCCTGTCGTGGCTGGTAATGCATGCTTTACGATTAGTCCAGTTTCATTTCTTTAGGTTCTTGCCCTCTGGGCTCATGATAAATCTTGTCTTCTCTTTATTCACAGTCCTGCATACTGTGGAATTCCAGAAAAGTGGGCTTCCTCATGCTCATATCCCGATCTGGCTTGATAGGAAGAAGCGGGAGGTTAGTCCTACTTTGATCGACTCTTTTATATCGGCTACCATCCCTGATCCTGTAGCGGATCCTCTTGGATATGTTCTTGTTTCTGAGCATATGATGCACGGTCCATGTGGCAAAGATAATAATAAATGTCCTTGCATGAAAGATGGAATGTGTTTGAAAAAATTTCCTAAGTCATTCTAGCTAGAAACCTCCATAGATGATAGTGGGTTCCCTATATATAGTCGCCCAGATAACGGCCGTTTTGTGGTGAAAAAAAAGGTTAAGCTTGATAACAGGCATGTTGTTCCTTATAACTTGCTCATGCTGAAAAAATACCAAGCGCATATTAATGTAGAGTGGTGCAATAAAACTCATGTGATTAAGTATCTTTACAAGTATGTTACAAAGGGTCCTGATTTTTCGAAAACTTTGTTTGAAAGCATCAAAAACAAGAATGGTATTGAGATTGATGAGATCATGGAATATAGAGAATGTCGCTACATATGTGATAAAGATGGTTGCTGGAGGATATATGGCTTTGATATACACAGTAAAATGCCTTCTGTTGAAAGATTGCCCATTCACCTATTAAATAAACACATAGTGCGCTTCAATGTAAAGGCAAACCTAAAGTCAGTTGTTGACGATGCCTGGCTGTAGAGAACGATGTTGACAGAGTGGTTTGTGGCTAACAGATCTCATCCAAGTGCTAGGTCTCTTACTTATTGCGACTTCCCAGCCAAATGGACTTGGCTAGGAAACAAGAAACAATGGATTCCTAAGACCTCAAGTTATAGGATTGGTAGGATTTATTATGTACATCCTACAACTGGAGAACTTTACTATCTTAGAATGCTGCTCATGGTTGTTAAAGGTGCCAAGTCTTATGCAGATGTTAGAACCTATAATGGGATTGTGTATGAAACTTTCAAAGAGGCATGTGCTGCTAGGGGCTTGCTTGGAGATGATCTCGAATGGTATAGTGCATTTGACGAGGCTTTAACCTGGGGTATGGGGGATCAGCTACGTAGGCTTTTTGTTACGATACTTGTCCATTGTGGGGTTAATGATGAAAATGCTTTTTTTGAAAAATATTGGTTGGACTTAGCTCAAGATATTGAATATCATATAAAGCGCTCCTTTCATGATGATGATCATATTGTGCCTACTGATGAACTGAGAGATATGTTACTTGATAAACTGACCATTCTATTTGCTAAAAATGGATCTAATATTCTAGATCACAATCTACCATTAAAGACTGTATATGATGATGACTTAGATGAAAATGGTATGATAAATGATGAACTATGCGCTGATCCTAAGGCTGAGCTTATAAAAGCAGAGACCATGTACAACCAACTTAATCCAGATCAACTCCTAGCTTACAAGAGTATTATTGATAGGGTTGTATCTGGAAAACCTGGCTTTTTCTTTGTTTCTGGATATGGTGGGACTGGGAAAACTTTTCTCTGGAGTGCTATAGTTGCTTATCTTAGAGGCAAGGAGAGGGTTGTTCTCACGGTTGCGTCTTCTGGGGTTGCAGCACTTCTTTTACCTGCAGGTAGAACTGCTCATTCTAGGTTTAAAATACCGATCTGTCTAGATGACAATGGAACTTGTGATATAAAAAGATCTAGCAAGTTAGCAGACATGATTGAATCAGCCTCACTAATAATTTGGGATGAAGCTTTAATGTCACATCGTAGATGCTTTGAGGCCCTGGATCGTAGTTTGCGTGATGTTTTATCTGCTAATGATCCTTCTATTGCTGACATGCCTTTTGGAGGTAAGGTTGTGGTCTTGGGTGGTGATCTGAGACAAATTTTACCAGTCATTGAGGGTGGGAGTCGTGCCCAGGTTATTAATGCTGCTATAACAAATTCGCCTCTATGGGAGTTTATAGAAATTCTGCAGCTTAAGATAAACATGCGTTTAGCTGTGCAAACAACAGATCCTGTTCTACAAGCTGAGGTAGCTTCCTTTGCTGATTGGATCTTGAGTGTAGGTGATGGCACAACACCTTGTGTAGCTCGGCAAGGAGAGCATGAACCAAGTTGGATAACAATTCCTGATGACATGTTGGTCCATTCTGAGGATAACAGAATAGCTGCTATTGTTAGTGCTGTATATATAGACTTTGCTCAAAACTGTTCAAATCCAAAGTACTTGCGTCAAAGGGCTATCCTAACAACAACGAATGATCTAGCTCAGGATGTTAATGAGCATGTGCTAACCTTGATGCCTTCTACCGAGAGGGAATATTTAAGCTATGATTCTATTGGAAATGCTGCTGATGCAATGCGTAACATGGATGTATTTTATCCTGTTGAATACCTAAACACGATTAAAATTAACAATTTCCCACAGCATAGACTGGTTTTGAAAAAGGGTGTGCCCATCATGCTCCTTAGAAATTTAAGTCAAGCAACTGGTCTTTGTAATGGTACTCGTCTTATTGTCTCTAAGCTTGGTGAGAAGGTCATAGAAGCTGTTATTATGACTGGTTCTAATATCGGAGATGTTGTATACATTCCAAGGATTTGCCTCCCTACCAAGGATCCTAGATGGCCGTTTACTCTGCATCGTCGCCAATTTCCGGTTAGGGTTTCTTATGCCATGACCATCAATAAAAGCCAGGGACAGACTCTCTCAGCTGTTGGATTATACCTTAAAAGCCCTGTTTTTACTCATGGCCAGCTTTATGTGGCAGTCTCACGCGTCACTTCTAAGAAAAAATTGAAAATACTTATTGAAAATGAAGATGGCACGCTTGGATCTCAGACTAGAAACATTGTTTTCTCTGAGATCTTTCAATCTCTAGAATAATGTTTATGTCACGTGTTTTTTGGCGAGCTACTTTGGTCTCACTACTACTTACTACTTCTCCGTCCCTGTATTACCATGGCTCCTAATTTTGATGATACCTTTTGTTTGCGTGCTCCCATTTCAGCAAGGTTTGAGATTGTAAATACTATTTTCCCAGCTGTCACCCGTTGCCTCGGATAATATCTATGTTATAGATGGTTTTGAGCCTGATCTTAGGCTCTCCGTAGTTCGTTCTTTCTTCATGACTATGTTTACGTCTTCAAACTATTTTCGTAGTTTGCTTGGTATGTTTGTCCGCTTCAATTTAATTAGGTATGCTATCGTAATGCTGTGCTTAGTATAACTCTTCTACGTGTGTTTTTATCTTCCTAAGCAGTGCTATCTTTGCCTTTGTAGATGGCGTATCAACTGCTTTCTGAGATACACAACCACAGCAGGAGTTGGACTGTCTCTGTCCTTGTATCTCGCCTCTGGTTCTATCGCGGAGGAACTGACAATGGGCCCATCCAACACATGGACTTGGTTGTTCTTGATAGCCAGGTATGCTTTGTACATGCCTGAATGAACACCGTTTGTCTATATTGAAACTAGGTTGTCTTTATAGTCGTTTGTTTTGTTCGCAGGGAAATCATATGTATGTGCAGATACCGCCTCAGGCAGCAGAACGTCTACAGCATGAACTAGAAGAAGGAAAGGTCTACATGATGACTAAGTTCAACTGCATTGAGTCAAAGCCTACCTTTAGGGCTGTTGAAAGCCCATACATGATCCAGTTCACCAGATTCAGTGATGCTGTGCATCGCCCAGGCTTGGAGGCAGACTACCCGTTCTGTACCTATAATCTGATCCAATTTCAAGACATTCCTAGGCCAGGTGGCCCTCCTGTCCGTTTTCTTGGTAAGTTCTGATGGTACATGCCTACCCATAGAAAATATCTCCTTCTATAGTCTTGGAACTCATGCTTTTGTGGATTCTTTCATTTTGAAGATGTCATTGGAAGGATAACTGATGTTTCTGATGTGATCCCTATCCACTCATCGCACCAGCCAGAACCATCAAACACAAGGACGATAATCCTCGCTGACTTACAGTGAGTTTGGTTACTGTTTTATTACGCTCAGACCTTTACAATAGTTGTATCTTGATTGCTTTGCTCATCCGTGAATGGTGTGGAATCTATAGGGGCCAGGAGCTGAGGCTGGTCCTCTGGGGTAATCGCGCAGTTGAATTTGAGGCAGAGGCAGTGCGGGCAAGGGACGAAAAGCAGGCTGTCATTGCAATTTTCGTGGGAACATTGCCTAAGATGAATCAAGGTAGTCACTTTACGTGTGTGTTCTAACTGCAACTATAGTCTACTATGCTACTTTTCATTGAATTCTATGCAACCTGCTCATCCACTGTCATGTTTGATAACTACACAGGTGTTAAAGGACTTAGCGGTAGTTCTGCCTGCCGCTGGTACATCGATGAGGATCTGCCTGTCATAAATGACTTCCGCAACAGGTAATTTATATGTCCTTGTTGATGGACTGCTTGTTATCTTTCCTTTGCTTATGAAGATACTGCTTCTTATTTAACTGTGGCCCTGGCTGACTCCTTTGTTTTACACAGGCTTGGAACCAATTTTACACCTATTGAAGTCAATGCTACTATCGATGGAGGGTCGCTTCCTGCTTGTGTCTATGATGCTCCAGTTGAAATGACTGTGTCAGAACTCCTTAAGCTCGACCCTTATGAGAATGGGGTAGGTTTATTATATTTTCATGCTTTCTGAATGTTCCTTGTACTTCTGCTGTTCATATGCCTAATTCTAGACGATGTTGTTTACACAGGAAAAAAGGTTCATCTGCACCGTTACGGTCGAAAGGCTTACTCCCGATCAGCGCTGGTGGTTCTTCTCTTGCTCTTCCTGCAGCAAGACCTCAACAATGATGGGATCACAGTACCGATGCACTAATCCTAACTGCTCAGCTAAAGAAGCACAAGAAACATATGTGACTTGCTCACTCTCTGCTTGGTGTTTGCTCATTTACAGTCGTTTATTCTCAAGCTTGCTTACTAATTTCATTCTGCTAATGCCATGTGTAGATACTGTATTTCTGTCCTCGCACGTGATGACGTGGATGAGGCTGAGTTTGTTATGTTTGATAAGGTCGGAAAAGCAGCTGTTGGAAAGCCGCTTCTCACCTTGCTGAAGTTTAGAAACCCAGGGCTTGTAACCATACAAGAACTTGCTCGTGTGCCAATGGTTGACAGGATTGCTCCACCAGAAGTTAATCAGATTATTGGGCAGAAGTATAAGCTCCTGGTGTCCATTTCAAAGAGAAGCTTCTCAACCACTAGCCAACAGTTGGCATTCCAAGTTGTAAAGATTATGGAAGCCTACAAGCCTCAGCTAAGCTCATCTGCTTTTGACTGTATTCCTGGGACATCCGGAGCATCGTCTTCTACCTCGCTGATTATGAGTCCAGCAACTTCTACAATGTTTACGCCAAATACGCCAAGCATCCATCAAGTGCAGCCTGGAAGCTCATCAGGAAGCCTTGCTATAGGCTATCAAACACCTACAGGCGAGGTATGTAGTTGTCTTAACTTACCTTCTACTATGTTGTTTGTTCGGTTTAAATGCCAACAGGCTATTTTAATTCTTCTAACTGCTTCTTCATGCATAGACGCGGACACCAACTTCAAAGCTGAGTGTCAGTCTCCTTCCAACTGCATCCCCAGGGTAAACCTTTTGAAACAGAGCAACACAATGCGCTTGACTATTCTATCGCACTCATGTTTGTCTTTTTTTTGGTAGCAAATCGCCATGCCCAGCCGGTAGTGCCAGACGCGCCTTGTTTCCAAGTCTTGATAAGAAAGCAGCTCCGCTAGAAGAGCCTGTGAAGAACCCTGATGAAACAGCAGAGGTAAAGGTATTTCGCTAATGCTTATTTGCACTGCCATACAGTCAAATGCTATCTTACATAGATGGCCATAAAGATATTCTACTTGAGCCAATTCATTTACCTCCGGGTGTTCATATCTCTTCTTGCTCTGTTATCAAACGCTTGCTAGGTGCACCAGGAGGAATCTGATGGTAAGGTCGAACCTCCTTCAGTTGCTGTTGAGGAAAAGAATGACAAGGATGCGCAGAACCAGATGCCCAAAAACAAAAGGTGCCAGTTTCTATGCTTTGTATCTGCCTCTGCATTCTTTAAATCTATATAAATATAGGCCTTGTTCATTTCTAACTACAACACTTTCATATAAAGGAACCCTACTGTTGGAAAGGGGGCTGGGGCAGGAAAGAAATCAAAGCAGTAACTACTCTGCGCTAGCTACGCAGAGATATATTACCTATAGGTACAACCCAAATCCGTTCTCTCATGTTGTTGCTGGATGCCTTTCCTATAAGCATGCTTTAACTTTGTCTTCAACCCTATGTTTTGACGTAGATTACCTATGCTGTAATGTTAGCTTCTCCTAGACAACATCAAGGGAGAAAGATGGTCATTCATGCAGCTAGCCTCACCCAGGGCCGGCCCTGGTGTATGGCCAGAGGGGCGGCGGCCCAGGGCCCAGGCTGGATGGGGGGCCCATAATGTAGTATAAATGTATAGTGTAACCCGTAAAAAAAGGCGTCGCGTGGCCCATCAGATAACCAGGGATTGATTTACGAAGCGTCATGCGGCGTGACTCACGCCAGATGCGAGGCACGGCTGCTCGGTTTCCTTCGCCGGTTCGTCTTCGTCCTCTCATCCTGTCGACCCTCGACCGTCGGCCCTCCTTTCGATCCTCGCTCGGCGCCTCGCCGCCTCGACCGACGCTGGTTGTCGCCGCTGCGCGCGCCGCACGGCAGCCGGCCATCCGGCGGCAATATGTATACGTATGTGAGTGCACCAAGTAGTCAGTACGTATCAAACTATCAATCCTGATCCATTCCCTCAAACTCCCCAATTTGAATAGTTTATTTTATTATTTTTATTTAGTGTGTACGTATTCAACTATTCATCCATGATCCATCCTTCAATTTCAGTATACACGAAGTTTTAAAATTTCAATGTATAATTTTCTATTTCAATCTTTCACAATATTCAATCATCCTAATTTTGTCATTCTATGTACATGTCAAGGATTTCAATCATCCACTGTATAAATATCTAATTCTTTGTATTTTTTCTTCATAATTTTAGGACATAGTGCGGTTGAAAGTTACTCTTAATAAGTTATATATATGTTTATGTATCACACATACGTATATATGGTCTTAGGAGATAGGGGCTCATGTTGTCGTTGAGTTCGCCTAGGGCCTCCCGAAACACAGGACCGGCCCTGGCCTCACCATCAACAACGCTCCACCGCAATGCTCTTTGACCAGCTTCAAGACGAGCCCGTTGATGCGTGTGCTACCTATGTGAACTTTAGTGTAACTGAATGCTCCTTATTAAGCACGCCTGAAACTAGAGTCTTTGGCTGCTCGAGTAGCAGTGTCAAAGCAAGACGAAGACAAAAACTCCTCTATATAATCAAGTGAACTCTAGCCTATTATGTGTGTGTTGTTCGATTTTGATTTGCCTTTCTATGCGTGATATGCCGCCCCATAGCCTACAAATGATTTCTTCTTCTTCTCATAGATAATTTTGTGTTTCCCCTCTGTTTTAGAGTCTGGTCATCTCCTTCTTTTTTCATAGCCTTTAAGGCTCTGGCCCATTCCTGTTTTTCCTTCGGCCCGGTAGGCCCTTTCGTGACCATGACTCATATCCAGACAAGTTGTGTGGCTGAGGACTAGCCTATGTGATGTCCCCCATAACCTGCACGCTCTCTTGCTCCACCCACCCAATCCCGCCGTCACACTCCCTGCGCATCCATTTCTAGGGTTTCTTCCCTCGCTACATCTTGGTGCCCTGGGCTTATGGCGTCGTCTTCTTCAACCGATGAAGCTGCATCCTATGCTGCCATTTCAGTTCAAGGTAGATTCCATTCCTTCTCTATTCCTCTAAGCTGAGCCGCTGCACCTGTATTCTTAGATCCAGTAATCCTTTCTCAGCACCTAAGCTGGCGGAGCCGTGTAGCCTAAACTGTTTTATAATCCTGCTAGGTATTTCGTCCTCGTCTGTCTCTTCGAGAAGAAATATTACAAGAGCTTTTGTTTCTTATGGTGAAACAAAATGCCCAGAGATCCGAACACACTACCATTTCCAAATCATTTTCTCTCCTGATAGTAGGGCTGCACGAAGGCACTTTGATAATGCATTGGCTAAAGCTTTTCAGCTAGAATGCGACGAAATTGTTACTTTTGATGCTCCTGACCAGGAATTCTTAATTAGCATCCCAAACAAGCAGCAGAACAGACAAGCAATCGAGTTCCTTCAGTCCGAACAGAGGCTTAGCCTGGGCAATATATATTTTACTACTCTCTGTGCAGATGAAAGCCTACCATTTTGTGGCACACCAACCTATGATTTCCATGATAACCATGCCGGATCCCAAGTCTTAGTTGAAATAAGAAACCTCCCGCTGCACCTTTGGACATTCAAAACAGCAGATCTAATGCTGCATCCATATTGTGTCGTCTCTGAGCTTTACCCTAACACAATCGCCTACAACGATCTTCTTGCGTTCCGATGCATCTGTTGGACAGACACGCCAGAAAATGTGCCGTTGCGGATGAACATCAAGATCAGACGCAGGTTTAGGGATCGACCAAACACGGCAGTAGGGATCCACCTGGACATGTTTACTGTACTTATTAGTGTGCTTGACAACCCTTTTACGAAGATGATGAGGCCCATCGAGCCATTACCACCTATACCAGATGCTCGGGACGCCACCATCGGTGCTGCTGCCCCACACTGTTTTCTTCAGGACACAGAGGTCGACCCCGATAGATTCCAAGAGCTATCACAGTCTATAATCCTCAAACGAGAAGATGGTGCTGAACCCATAGAAACAAAAGAAATATTTTCTGCGCTAATTCGGTTTATACCAGCATCAAGATACGTCAGGGTGCAGCCGATTAGCTTTGATGCTTTCCTTGTGTACTATCAAGGGGATGTTCAGGACGCTACGTTTGCAGCATTCAGATCAACTGTTCTTACAAGGGGACACATTGAGCTAGGTCGCCATATCTTCAGGGCTATTCCTTGGTGTCCTTCTTATGGTGGCCAGCAGATTTCTCTTACCCGATTTATTCGTGTGAGTATAAGTGAACTTCCGGTTGGAATCCTCCAACACGAGATAGCAAGCCAACTGTTGAGCCCATTTGTTTTAGTCGAAGGAAATGATTTGCCTGGACAGGGCTTCATAAATACACATAGATATGACTGTTTCGGTTGGGTTGACAGTGTGATTGATATCCCAGACTATATTATCATCTACATAACACCTCATCAATGCCAATCAGACTATATGCATACAGGACATCATTACATGCCACTGTACACGCGACAGGCAAAGATAACGGTTCGATCTCCAACTATGCTGGAAAACTAAGGTACAATATATGTGTGAGTCAATTTATGTACACATACTGACAAGATTCCATGATATAACAATTAACATGTTTCTTCATTTCCCACAGGAATATTGCTGCGATGAAGCCTACAAAAGTTGATGTATTATACTCTCTAAGCGAACTGCTATACATCAACTAGGGAAGAAGACCGGAAAATTCAACTGCCTATTACAAATGGCTTATTAGCAAGCAACCTTACTATGCTACCAATCTGTTTTAATTTTCAAACTGTAATGCCAGTTTAAGACCTTAGATGCTCAGCTTTGCACTCCATTTGTAAGACTGTATTGCCTGCTTCTGTTTGCTATTACCTAAGATCAACAATTAGCGTGGCCTTTTGTGTGCTTTTCTATTCGTTTTTTTTTGACACAGCTCCTGCGTTTCTATTCGGATTCCAGCTACTATGGAGGCCCTTGGGTGTTGTGGTGTATAGGCCCAGAGATATAGCCCAGCCAAAAGGCCCATAGGTATATCATATATTACTACGAAGACATCCAGATGAAACACTAGATCGGCAGAGTTTTCTCTCCCGCACGTTCGGTGCCTCGCTCTCAAACAATGACCACGCCGGCGCGGGCGCAGTCAATATTGCTAGCCGCTGCTTCTCCATGTGTTTCAGCATCTGGATGCCCGGAAAAGTCCTCAGCAGGACCACAGGTAACTACACTTCCGATTCAGTGATATAGCTGTAGATCTATGTGCCCTCTTTCTGATTAAGGTTGCAAGTGTAGTCACCGTTTGATCTATCTGCCTGATTTCACAGGAAATGCCACTGGATGCAGAGGAGATACATGCCAAGTTTTTTCCGGGTGAAGAATACTCCAACAATAACCAATCTGCAGACCAGCTGCCTAAGGTGCCTTCCTTTCTGAAAAAATCACAGGCCTACCTTATACAAGTGATCATTTACAAACCTACCTTCATCAGCAGCTTGCGCATAAATATGATTCATGCCCTTGCACCTAATGACATCCGTTTAAAATCACAAGCCACACCACCAATGATCAACATCCCTTACAGGATGATGCTGGATGTTCTTTTAGAGACTTTAGAGCTTCCAGCGGCTGAGTATCGAAGCAAACCATGTGATGGCGATAGAGTATGCGTCACTGTTTTTTTCCATACGCCCACATCATGTGTTGAAGATCATGGCAGTCGTATGGCTATTCCTGGGGTGCAGTGTATCGATCATGCAATGTCAGAGGACACAGCTGCCATGGAAGCAATCGGATACATAAAATGCATGGTTAAGACTGAACTAAGAGACTACAATCAAAGATTAGCGGCGCTACAGCCGCAAAAAAGGTGCTGCGCTACGCGATCGATGATTTCACGTCAAAACGGTTAGCACGCTAATAGCGCGCTAAATGCTCATTTAGCGCTAAATTCCAGCCTCAAATAGCATTAGCGTCCCGCACGGCCCAAATATTTCTGCCCCAAATCGGCCCAAAGTCCAAAACCAGTACCCCTCCTCTCAAGATAACCCTAGTGTAGTCCCTCCTCCTCTCAAGAACCGTGGCGGCGGCCTCCCAACAAGTAGCTATGGCGGCGGCCTCGACCGGCGACTCCGGCAGCTGACCAGGCTCTCCCGGCCGTACTTTCCCCAGTTCACCGTCCTCTCCCAGGCCACCGTCCTTGCCCCATGGCTCTGCTCATCAGCTCCCAGCTGCTACTCCTGGCAACGAGCTTGGCCTCCACTCCAACATGTGCAAGCAAAATCCGTCAGAAGGTATGCTTATCATGTCGCTGACCATGGCAGTATGGGTTGATGTATGGATTGTACATTTGTACTGCGTGATGAATTGAACGACTAGATGAAATTGGTGTGGATTTGTTTAGATAAAATTGTGCTCATGGACTCTTGGTGTATTATTACAACTTACAACATCGTGAATTGGTAAGTAAATGTTAAATTGATGCCTGATTGCATTTTCATTTTTATTCATGTATGCTGAAACGCTAAGTGTTGCTTAGCACGCTATAGCTGCGCTATAGCATTTCACAGCTTTTAGTTGAGCCGTCGCTAAGAGGCTTAGCGCGCTATTTAAAACTTTGACTACAATTACAGCAACATGAAGAGCTCGATGAGGAAAATCAATCTCTAAAGCATGAGCTGGCTGTAGCTAAGTATAACAAGCAGAAAACAAAGGCAAAGACCAGATCCATCAAGAACAAATTAATGATGGCTAGGTATAAGAACAAGAAAAATGCTATGGGCTGGTTCGTTCTTACAAGATACATGCATGGATTATCTGATCATATATGCAATGTAACAACGCTCAACAGATCGTCTGGGAAAGAACCCATGGATCAGCTTATGAACGAACCTCTTAACAACATTGAGAAGATAGCGGAAAGGCTCAAGCGCAGGGTGCTCAAGTCAGAGAAGCAGCTAAAAAGCATCAGGAGAGGTTTCTAGAGTTGTGTTCTACAAGAATGCATCCTAAACCAGACCTTTTAGAATTGTAGTCTATTTCGCTCCTTTTGTTTAACCGCATAGGTTAACCGTAATGTATAATTATATTTCTCTTTAGACCAACCGCAGAGTAAGACTTGCCAAGACAGTATGTGTAAGACCTAATGATAATCCTGTTAAGACTCTGTTGCTTTCACCATTTATGTCTCTGTGGCTTTTTAGTTTATTTTGAGTGGCATTTACGTCTCTATAGCTGCCATAGCCAAGGCCATCAATAGACTTCAAGATTCCTATTGCGTATACAATTCCTACAAAAAATAAACCATGTATGTCTCATAACAAGTTTCAAGATCCCAATACACCGCTTCTTGAGGTATATTAAACATACTTTTGTCTCTGTTTATGTACCAGTTTTACACATGCAAAAAATAGACCATGTATATCTCATAACAAGTTTCAGGAACCCAATGATGTATTGGTTGCAACACCTAAACTTATTATCCTTCGTGCAAAGTATTTTGTTGGAGCCAAAACTTTGATCTTATCTTATGAGAATATGCTTAATTACTTCAGACAAACAGAATTGCAATGTTAGGCAAAAGCATATAGCTCACTAATACTTTAGAGTCTCCATCGTCATTGCATTACATAGATAGCATAGAGGATACATTAGTACCAAAAGAAAAGCATCCTAGCTCCCCTGACCTAACAGACCTGACCGCAGTCTATGAAACGACTAGGCATTACTAAACATAGGCATACCATCATACTAGAGAACATATATACATGCCCTTACAGAACACCTTGCCATCTTCCTCCTTCCAAACTGCATCACAAAAACCTACAGATACCCATGCTTACTTAGACCAGGAAATAAAATAAACATTTCTTGCAGAAATAAAAATGTGCTTCATGCACCAACCTCTTCAGATTTTGTGCACAGTGAGCACTGGCACCCCCTCGCAAGCTCGGAGATAAAAGACACAGATTTCCCCTTTTGTCAACTTCGCTTTTTCCGCAAAGCAACTCCAGTTATGTGTTATAGTAGCCTTGTTATCAACGCCTTTCATCAGACGAACATAGGTTGCACAACTCCCAGATGAAAGCTTAATCCGCATTCGATCCACCGGAGTAGAGTGAAACTTCATCAGGTGCTTCTCAGTGAACAAAGTAGAGAAGTACTACAAGCATTCAACAGACTTATAGTTAGACACTATGATTGATAGAGTAGGCAAATAGACATATAGGCAAACAAATTCGCTTCTTACCATTCTCTGCCCAGCTTTGGTAAAAGTCTTGTTCATCTCACACACATAGTGCCTGATAGCAGGCTTAACAGAACGGACATAGCAACTAAGACGCTTTCGAGCACACATTGACATCGTAAATTTCTTTGCATACATCCAGGCAGCTTCAGAATTAGGATCATATCCTAGAAACAAAAGTAAAATAATTATTTTCCTATCTGTAAAAAGAAACACTCTGCATTATGTATCGTTAATCCTTACCAACTGAATACTCCCTAGGACAGTCACACACATCCTTGCATGTCTTCTGAACCTTCTTTTTCTTCATACGGCAATACATGCCTCAATAGTTCAACAAACAAATGGCCCATAAGTGCAAATGCTTAAAATACAGATCATGGCCACATTTTATTAGGTCAAGTCTCTCCTATCTAGCATTACTAAAAATACCTTCATCAGAGCTCGTGTCCACACCATCATCAGAGCTGGTGTACACGCTTTCATCAGAGCTCGTCTCCAGAGCTTCATCAGAGCTGATGTTCACAGGATCGTTCATGCGATCTCCCCTCATGCCTGGCCGTGCTTCAAACCTAAAACAGCAAAGATTTTCAATCGGCACAAACTAATCAGAACTCTATGCTATCACAGCGTATAAATCTGGAAGAACAGATATCCATCAGCAGATGCGGCGGATAAAAAAACACATCCAATTACAGCCGTAATCGAGAGAACCAACAATACTAATGCCACAGTCGCATGGATTTCTGACAGCAATGGAGTAGGAATCGGCTGAAAACGAAAGGAGTTGGCAAATCCAAATGAATGCGGACCAGATCCATGAATCAAATAAGCTCCACCCACTAAGAAAGGGGAAGAAATCTCACCAGCACGCGAACGCTACGGTTCGTCTCTGAACGAAGCGTTGAACCACCGAACGGAGCTGCCGAGGAAAAGGAAGAGCAGGGGATTAGTAGATCGACCGATGCCTGCCGCTTCATATTCTACAGCGAGCGGGCCAGGCAGAAAAATTATCCGTGGACCAAATACCAAGCGGGCCAGCCCAATAAACCTTAAATACTCTGTAAATATTATCAAACATACTTCTCAACAAAAGAAAAAGGCATGCACATAGACCACTAAAAAAAATATGTGCATGCACATACCTTTCAGTCCAGATAATACATACATATGGCTCAGTAATTGCTACAACCACTTTTTATTGTGAGAGACAGCCTTTTCAAAACACTTCTATCTTAATTTTTCATAGCAACGAATGTTTTTTGTTTCAAATTCGACTCTATCCTATTAAAATAAACCAAGTATATTAAGACAAACCGAGTATATTCATATATGTGCATGCAGATACCTTTCAGTCCAGATAATACATATATATGCCTCAGTGATTGCTACAACCAATTTTTATTGAAAGAGACAGCCTTTTCAAAACACTTCTATTTTAATTTTTCAAAGCAACGAATGTTTTTTGTTTCAAATTGGAATCCATGCTATTAAAATAAACCAAGTAGATTAAAATAAACAGAGTATGTTCGTATCATTATACGCAAGATTCCACCGTATTTCATATCAGAGATAACTAAACCATGCAATTCTTTTCATCGCAAACATGGCTTTAGCGTGCCTCTGCGCCATTTGGCGCAACGGGTCCACTAGTAATCTTAAAGTTGCACAAAAGATCGCCTGTATAGTGCATGCCCCAGTTGCAAATTCCCAAATCTGAAATTGTACACGATTTTCAAAAAAATGCTATTCAGAAAAATCCCTAGATAATCAATCTTTAAAAAAAAAAATCAAAACGACAAGGGCCCCATCCCCAACGGGCCTCGACCCCAATGTTCGGCCTTCTGTCGCGTTTCATATTCTTTGGGAGTTTGGGATTCTCGCAACGCTCTCATCTGATGCCGAGCATAGTGTTTGATACCTTTCTGTACATCTTTCAATTCCAAGACATTGTACTAGGAGTATATGAGCGCTTGCGTCTGTACTGTGTTAAAAAAAGACATTATACTAGGAGATGCCGCTGAGTCTTGGTTATTGTACGCATGATACCATCTTGTGATGTAAGAACTATGTGCTTTGAGTGGTAAAATATTCAGGTGTGGACCCCCCCCCCCCCCCCCCCCCACCCCCGCCCCATCCGGTGACTGTTAAGAAAATGAAAATCTATACCTACTAATAAAGGAAATAGGTATTCTTGGTCAGTCATACTATTTTACGGAAAGCTCCCTCATGTTTCTCTTAATTAACCCGCAGTCCACTTTTAAGTTAGATTTTTATGTTTTTCAAAAAAAACTTGATGTTTCTGAAAATCAACCCGCGGGTGAGGTATAAGCCAGATTTTTGTTTTTCCAGAAAACCCCTGATATTTTGGTTAATCAACTAGCAGTACACATCAAACGCTTTTAAAAATATCCATATCTTTTAAACCCTAAGCCAAATATTGGTTGTCTCACTTCTCAGTGCATGCAAGCCGAGAGGCGGGCCGAAGAATTCTTAGGCAACACAAAGTTATAAAACCGTAGTGTATTCTCATGTGTTGTGTGCTCGTGAGACGGGGAGAGGTGTGGTCTCTTGTAGTCTCAACCATTTGAAAACTAATCCACAATTGAAGAGAAAACGAACATGCGATGACTGTTCAGATTCATCGTCCACTAGTAGGCAAAAACATTTCAACTTATATCACGTGCCCAAAGTAAGACAACATGCACACGTGTCCTAGGCCATAGTTCGGCTTCACGAATCACGGCGCAAAGAGGAGGGCGAGGTGAGCGTGTGTAAGTGTCCACTTCTGAAGCTACTACTTGTGTCTGAAAGACATACACCTTATATGTTGGTTTAACCCACCCTCTACTAGAGTGGTGGGACAAAAATTCCACACCCCATGTCATGCATGAAAGGGTCATGTGACCTATGAGAATTATATAATTACAGAAGAAAAAAAGGTAAATGTGCTAGCCCCAATAATTTCAACAACTTCTAAAAAATCATTACACATTCATGGAATTTCCTATTTGGCGCTCATTGCATCGAATAAGCGCCCAAACACATAGGGTGTGCAACCTTGGCCTGTCCATTTAAACCGGCTACGCGTGGTGCCAAATATCTCACTCTCTCATGCACTATGTGTGATCTGGCTTACAATATTTTTTACCCTAGCATGAACTCCTTGTTTCTTCATCATGCTTCATAATTTGTGTATTGTCACATAAATTTTGATGTCTCTTAAACATTGATTGTACATGAAAAACAAATGCATGTTCCGGAAAAAATTCTCATGCTTTGAAAAAGTGTTTATATATTTTATTAAAATGATGACAGGATTAAAAAGTGTATCTTCAAAAATCATCTATATTGGAAAATATTGTTGATTTTAAAAAAGCAACCAATTTAAAAAATATATTTCAAAAATAGTCATCATGTATTTAGATAGTGTTTACTATGTATTTCAAAGATGTTCATATTATAATAAAATTATAATTATTAAATAAAATAAATAAAAAGGAGAATGAATTAATTAAACTGATACATGCAAAATAATTTCTCAGAAAAATATTTTCAAATGAAACCCCAAAAAAGTAAAATGAAAAAATGGGAAAATGTTACCGAAGAAATTAAAACAAAAAGGAAGTGAGAAATAGAAAAATAAATAGTAGGAAATAGTAAAGGAAATAATCAAAAAAGGAAATAGTATCAAATGAAAAAACTAGCACGGAAATATGAGAAAAAATTACTAGATGTAAATGTCTAAAACAGAAAACATCACACCGACAATGAGAAAATACAACCTCTAAACCATGTACTGCACTTCGTGTAGGGCGTGATTGATTATGTGCATGGATTTTCCCCCCTTGCATATGTTGCCCGGTAGAGTTTGGTTGGGAACATACAACCTCTAAACCATGTCATGCACTTCGTTTGAGTGCTCACATTGCATTAGGAGATCGTTTGATACATGGCGGCTGGTTGGCAGCAGTTGAGGGTTATGGCTGTGAAGATGTAATTACCTGACATTTGGTTGCTACAGGCCTCATGTTGCAGTCACCCCTTCTCATTTCTGACGACATTACCACAAAGTACACTACACAGGTAGTACAAAATTAACAATTTTCAGTCGTAACTATTATTCAAATGCTAGTTCGGTCTGTCTACTAAGAAATGGCATTACAAAATTAATATTCATATGGCTTAATGGAGGAAAGTACATCAATATGATCACGTGGGAAGTTCACCATCCTTGTCTTCTTCTACTTATTTTTCAGATCCTTCTGCTACCTCTATTAGCCTAAATTGTGTATGCCCACTCCAACCTTTTGCTCTTGGAAGATCTATTGTAATGTGCCTCCATACCATGGTTGGAGCCAACATCATGATCCGGAACATCATACTCCTCCGGAACATACTCATCAGGACCACATTCTAAGATGCAAGAACAAGTTTAACTTATATGGGGAAAGGGTGAAATGCCTTCCGACCAAGGATCTTAAATCTATTCTTCAAAGCACCAAATGCCCCTCAACCGTAACTCTAAGTCTAAAGTGTCCGAGATTGAACAATAAAGCGTGGCCTTAGGATAGTTCCTAGCAGAGAACTCACTGAGATGGTAGCTCATAGGCTAGGACTATGTTGAGTAATGCTCGGCATACATGCCACATGGCATGATATGGTAGCTTGTAACCCATGAGTGTGTGGAGTATGATACTCGACATACATGGTAGTTATGTCAGGCATAGTACTCGGCATACTCCCGTGGCACATGGAAACGCCATTTCTATCGTCCGACCGTCAAGTTACTTTATTATGTTGAGTACCATTGTTTTGTGTTCGTCACAGTGTTTGTTGAGAATGTGTGAAAAGGCAACCAGCATACACCGCAATCAGTGGCGGATCCAGGAATTGAACTTACCTGGGGCGAAACAATGAAGGTTCAAAAAATTTAACGACAAATGCATGTTCGCTCAACCAACACTCATAAAATTCAAATGCGAAGCTAGATGCACTATTTTTGTTAACAAAACCAATGGTTCAAAAAGTTCAAGATTCACAACAACTAGGTGATGTAACCACCAAAATTTATAAATTTATGGTTGATAACGAGAAAAAAATGATTAGCAATTTATGGTTGTGCTTGTTGCCTCTGCAAACAACAACTTCTCATTTGCAAGTGCCATAACTGCAGCATCCACAACCACTTTGCACGGGACTGCCCGCAACCGAAGAAGGAGCAGCAGACGCTCCTCAACGAACCTACCCTCCTCTAGGTCACGGCTTAGGGGGTGATTGACGGAATAAGCCGCGCCTAGGCACGGTGGCGACCGGCGTCCGTGGGCTCAGGTCGGGTCCGTGGTGGTGGCGACCGACGTGAGCGCGCCAGGTTGGATCCGCGAGCTGTGTGTGCGTGCATGGCGACGAACTGCAGCCGGCCGCATTGATCGCGTCAGAGCACAACGAGCGGGCAGGCCGGGGCGTGCGGTTCGTGCGCGGAGTGGGCGTGGCTTAGCGCGCGTGTGTGTGTATAAGATCCCCTCTCCCCTGTATATTTGATCCAGTGCATCGAGTTTGATCTCAAAAAAAATACAGAAAAGCCGTTTGAGCGACAAGGTGTTTGTGCGCCACCATTTCTCGTGTGTTCATCCTCACGTCCTCTATCTCTGTCTCCCATGATCACCGATGAGCTCATTTCCAACAGAGGAGAGAATAGATACGCTACTTTATTTGGGCTGCAACTGAACCACTTACGTTCCCGTTCATTACGTATCTCACGTTGTTCCTTTCTTCCAAAACGAATCGCTACTTCCTATTGAGATGGATAAATCGGCAGGTATTTCAGGCGTACAGAACAGCTACCCAGAGCGGCCGACCATACCTGCCCCTACGGTGGCGCCGCCCCTGACCGCAATGCCGGCCAGGTGTATGCCGAGTCGACTTTGCTGAGTGTAGTACTCCTTCACCGAGCACCCTCCGTGCTAGGCATATAATGTTTTTTTTCCTCCAGTGTATGGTGTTATTACTTTACTCCCTAACGAAAGATTAGTGAAGCTAATAAGATACAATGATATAAGGCTATATGTTTGTTATTATCACACACAAAAAATGTGTGTTGAAGTGTTTACAAGAATGGATGACTAAAACCCTGGATCTAAGATCTGATCCCTAGGTGGATAATTTTTTTAGTGTGCAACAAAATGCCTTCATGAAAAAAAAAGGAACATTGTTGATGACATTCTTTCTTTACATAAAAGCATTCACCGTTTCCATGTTAAGAAGCATGTGGACATGATTCTGATATAAGATTTCAAAAAATCCTACAATAAAGTAAACTGGTACTTCCTGATTAGGCATCACCAGTTCACGGGCTTTAATGAAAAATGGTGCAATTGGGTTAAGCGATTTTTTTTATAATGGTACTATCTCTGCCAAAGTCAATGATAGGGTGGGAGCCAACCTTGAAAGTGTAAAAGGGATGAGAGAGGGAAACCCCTTCTCACCTTTCCCTTTTTCATATGGCAGCCGAAGTTTCTTACTAAGATGATTGTGAAAGCCCAAAAATAAAGTCATGACTAGTTTAACACCTAATTTAATTAAAAACAGAGTGGATGTGCTCCCATATGCGGATGGTACTATTTTGTGTATTTCTCATGAACCTCACAAAGTTGTGAATTTGAAACTATTATTATATGTTTGAGCTAATGTCCAACTTTAGGATTAACTATATTACGACCGAGTTTTTTTCCTATTGCTGGTGATAATAGAAAATCGAGGATGGAGGCGTCGATTGGTTGAAAATCGAGGCCGAAGTAGAGGTGGAGGAAGGCGAATACATAGTGTGTGTTTTTTTTCGTTCAAATCAATTAGCTAGTTTAAATTTGTATTATGCAAGTTAGGTTGAAATTAATTACGTTATGTATGGTTAAATCTGTGTTTGCAATGTAGTTTGAATCAAGTTGAGCTATCGATGTTCAATTTTTTGTGAAATTTGTTGTTAGGGAGTTAAATTTAGGGGATTGGCTAGAAACCGATTTTATTTAGCGGGCAAAATATAAGAAGTTAAAGGATAAGAGGCCGTAATCCACCCCAAAAACATTCTCCCCATAATTTCTAGTTCACCCAAAGAAGTTTCTCCGGTTGACCTACCTAGATCGTCCGGAGATCAACCTTTACAATCCGGCCACCGCCCGGACGATCCGACTTGCTTCCTGGATTATCCGGCTTCCGACTAACGAAACTGATTTGTTTCTCCACCATTTTTGCCCGCTTTTTCACCCTTCTTCAGCATTTTTTCCCCTGGTTTTTTGAGGTTTTGAGCTTTAGTTCTCCCGTCTCTTGCTACACGAAATTATAAGGGGTCGGTTAGAGATGCTCTCACAGAGGTAGCAGCTTAGGCAGGGCGGAGCAACAAGGCGCCCCCAAATTGAAGAAAATATTCGATCGACGGCAAAAAGAAAATTGAAGGAAAGTTACAAATAGTTGCCCCCAAATTATGGAAGAACTTGTCAAAAAATAGAGAACGCGTAAGGCAGAACGATTTTTTTTAGGATAATCAGAACGATATTGAGGTGTTCCAAAAGAACGGACACGTGCACGTACACAGCCGAGTGTGATGCGTGATGGACGCTGCATAAAACGGAGAGATCGACCAAACGTGCATGCAACGGGACGAGCTAGCTAGCGTCTTCCACTTCGGTTCGTCTCGTCGCCTCCCACATTTTCTACAAGCCCAGCCAAGAAATTCTTGCCAGTTTCTGCTCTACACATCAATGCACCGCCAGAGGTCTGTCCTTCGTCTCCATCCATCCACACGTCTGTACAGTACGTAGTACCATAATTTTCTTCCAAGAACTTGCACATGAGACAGCATTGATTTCGTCTTCCTCTTCAATGGCAGATCCCAAAATATGATGGCTTGTGCATTATGTCGACGTATAGTCAAGACCGATCAAGGAAAAGTTCGGCGTACACCGTACGTTCTGTTTGTGTGTGTGTGGGTGTGACGTGACGCCTCGATCGTGTAGCAAGCTGGCTGTCTGTTTCGCCTGTCACGTGATGATCATGCATGTGGAAGTCTTGTCTAGACTAGACGAAAACTTGCACAAGCAACCGAACGTCTAGCGTACGCATGGATAGATATACACCACGAACGTGGAATATGGCCCCATTTTTCCACAACTAGCTAGAAGATATTTCAGATATGCACATTAATTGTCCTCATTGTTCTGAGTATCAAAGTTAGGTTGTTCCCCTCATATGCCATGTGGTGCACATTAATTGTGTCTAACCTTATTCCAAGAATTTTATTTCAAATTCAATAACAGAAGAAATATTGCACGCGCATCACCCATTTGAGCATCTTGAATGAAAAAAAAATCAGTAGTTTTTTTTATTTCTCTGCTGCTTTCTTTTTGGTTTTACTGTTCATCAGTTATAGATGTGCATGGGCACCGAATTGATTAGCGCTACTGCTACCACTACTATAATTTATATTATTCCAAGTCGAACTATGAACTATGTTCATGTAGCAACCCAATTATTATTATTATTACTAGTACAAATGCCCGTGCGTTGCAACGGGCTAAAAATATCGTAAAACCCGCTCTGTGTGACAGTACGCGCCATATATTATATCCAGTTTTGATAAACATCGGTCATAAGTTCATAATGTTATCGCTTTTTGGAGTATGACGCGTGGACGTAAATAAGCCACCCTAACATCTTTCATCCAATAGAAGAGTAGTAGTGCATGGAATAGTCTAGTAATTGGTTCTTTTTTTTTACTTTTCGGAAAACATAAATTTTTCTTTATTTTAAAATAATTAAACAATTTTGAATTTTTTAATCTTTTTATTAGAATTGGAAATTATTTTGAAGATGAACATTTTTTTGAACACATATTTTTTAAATATGAATTTTGAATTTTTTGTGATTATTTTTAAATGATTTTATTAAAAAAACTGGAGCATGTTTTGTGCATTTAAAAAAAAGTGTGAACATATTTAAAAGCATGAATTTTTTTAAAGCAAGAAGAATTTGAAACTCTCTTTATCTTAAAAAAACACACACACGCTCGGTGTCCGCATTTTAAAAAAGGATTGTTGGTGTCCAGACGTAGTATAAAGTTGAGAAAGTCGTCGGGATGTCCTTTGATGGCTCCTCCTTCATCTTAGCATTATCATCGGGCGGAAGAGGAATGATGTAAGTGTTTTTAGTGGGATAAACAGACGGTGAAATTGTTGAATACTATTCGAGAGTTTAATAACTAATCCAAAAGTTTTTTCTTAGAATTTTTAAAAGATTTAAATCCAAATGAATTTATTTTGGATGGCATAGTAGTGGTGCATTCAAGTGGGATTGTTTATATACATTTTTTTGTTGATATTCGGAAGCAAATAGGTTTTTACTATGTTGATTTTTTTATAGAAAATGTTGGTTGCTTGATTTGCAAGATTATGTTCCGTTCTTTTTCTTTTGCACTATTTGAACTTGCCCCAAAGATCAAACCTCACGCACTCCCCATCATCACCATAAAAAGGCAAGATTTTCTGATAAATTTCATGTGGAGGCCACGCCGTGTACGCCTTGCCTAATATTTCACTCACTTTTATTTATTGTATCTGATAATGTGTTCATAAGATGGGGTAGGCATGAATTTATTTTGGATGGAAGAGTAGTGGTGCATTCAAGTTAATATTCGAAAGCAAATAGGTTTTTACTATGTTGATTTTCTTTTTGAAATTGTTGGTTGCTTGGCTTGCGAGATTATATTCCATTTCTTTTGCACTATTTGAACTTAGCCCAAAGATCAAACCTCACGCACTCCCATCATCACCATAAAAAGGCAAAATTTTCTGGTAAATTTCATGTGGAGGTCACGCCGTGTAGGCCTTGTCTAATAGTTCACTCACCTTTAGTTATTGTATCTGATAATAGTGTGTTCATAACATGTGATAGGCACCTAGCAATATCCAGCAGCTCCTGGTCGGTGGAGCCATTAAAAAAAGCAATCAGCACCAAAAGAATCCCCACCGTGGAGACAGCGCTGCGCCTCATCTCCCAGAGCACCCAGGAGCGCTGCTCCTCTTGTCGGCCCCGCACGCGCGTACGTGTGTGCTGCAGCCACACACACCCATGCGCGCCCGTGGTGCTCCAGCCATAGCCGTCCTCCACAACCAACCAAGCAGACTCCTCCCTCCCCTCCTGCCCCTGATGATCCTCGGTGTCGTGTCCGGCATGGGCCAGGAGAGGACGCCGGAGCCGGTGAGGTCGGGCCGTGCGTGGCCTCCTCACCAATAGCGGGTCCGTCGAGCGAAGCGCCGGTGGCGGCGGTGTCCGTCGTGCAAGGACGTGCTCCCGGCCGTTTTGATGCGGCTTGTTTTGAGTTTTGACCCTCCATCTGGGCTGCTTTCTTTACAGATGTTGTTGATTCAACAACGGCCGGACCTGCCGATCCGATTTCCCAGCCCGTCGCCCGCGGCCGATGGCGGTTGCCGATTGTGCTTATCCGATTTTCCAGATTTGGTTTGGACCCGTGGCTGTTCCAAGAATTTTATTTCAAATTCAATAACAGAAGAAATATTGCACGCGCATCACCCATTTGAGCATCTTGAATGAAAAAAAAATCAGTAGTTTTTTTTATTTCTCTGCTGCTTTCTTTTTGGTTTTACTGTTCATCAGTTATAGATGTGCATGGGCACCGAATTGATTAGCGCTACTGCTACCACTACTATAATTTATATTATTCCAAGTCGAACTATGAACTATGTTCATGTAGCAACCCAATTATTATTATTATTATTATTATTACTAAAAGTCAAACTATGAACTATGCTTCCTCTTGTTTAGAATGCATAACTTCAATTTGCAGTATTGTTATATTATTTAAGATGGTTTATTGAGTATTACTTTTGTATTAGAAATGTTTGTTCGCACATAGATAACGATTCATTACAAATGTATTTCAAGGAATCTAGTAATATCGATTGGATGATTTGGATGTTAATAATTATCTCTTATACTTAATCATATTGGACATGTTAGAAAAATTAATTTTATTTTTTTGCATGAGACTATTCAAAATGTTTGACAGGTTAGCAATGGGATAGGAGAAATCCCAACTTCAAGCACTTAATTGTCTGCATACTGAATTTACAAACACTTATTTTTACATCCATCCAAGTCAAAAGCCGAGCAAATGAAGGTTTAAATCATCTAACACCTTGAGTGCCACGGTGAGACCTTCATCTCCCTGTTTCACAACCCCCCCCCCCCCCCCCCCCCCCCCCCCCCCCCCCCCCCCGCGCCTAATCTCCTCGTTACCATTCTGCATGGTCACCAATGTTCGCCACAAAGGTTGAGAAAACGATTGTTAAGTTAGCATTCGGAAGAGGTGGCGATAAGGTGCATCGAACTCTAGCTGCCTCAATAAGGTGCATCGAACTCACCCGTTAACTCCCAACTCATATATAACTACGAGTTTGTTATAGTAGTAAGTTAGCATTCCGAAGAGGTGGCGATAAGGTGCATCGAACTCTACCTGCCTCAATAGAACGTCACCGATTAACTCCAAACTCGCAGATGAAGAAGATGGAGGGCGTAGTGGTTCACTGCAAGAAATTTGAACTGGTTTTCAGCACCCACAAAAAACACCACGTGACATACTTATATTATTTAACCATTTATTTATTACTGGTCGACATACAGGCACTAGTCATGCATGCATATGTGACATGGCACATACAAACGATGCTCATAGGTGGACTGAGGGTAGTCCTTATTCCTTATTGACCCAAGTAACTATACGTTTGATCCATATATATTGATCTAAGGGCAGAGGACGATCTGGTAGTTGGTTCCGGCGGGGCATGTGAAGGTGCTGGTCTGGTCGTCCTTGGCGTAGCTGTAGGCGTCGGGGCACTTGCCCTTGAAGAACCTCGAGTAGTTGGTCGGCGGGCAGTTGTGCTCGAACTGGCCCCGACAGCAGTAGGTGTCGCCGCCGAACTTGCCGCATGCGCTCGCGCACCCTCCCGGCACCTGCAGCTCCTTGAGGCACTGCTTGGTGATGTCCGTGGTGCATCGCGCAGCACGGCACGACGCGCCGACGGGCTCGAAGCTCATCGGCACGTTGAACCCGTCGATGACCGACAGGTCGAAGAAGTCCTTGTTTCCGCCCTGGCCCAGGGTGTACTCGGCCAGCGTGGTGGGCTGCTGGCCGGACACGCGGCAGGCCAGCGCGCCGCCGCAGTCGCCCGTGATGCACCGGCCGCGGCCGCTGCCGTCGAAGGTGCAACCGGTGCGCGGCCACACCCTGGCGCCCGCGGTGCCGGCGGGCATGTTCAGGGCCCACGACTGGCCCGGGTCGAGACGCACGCCGCCGCCTGGGAGCGCGCCCGGCCACACCGTGTAGGAGCACCGGTTCACCACGGTGATGGTGGTCGCGTCTGTGGTGGCGGCGAGAGCGGCGAGGAGGAGGCCAGCCAGGAGGTGAACCATGCGAGAGGACGCCATGGATGATGCCGCTCTTGCTGCTCTCGGACGACTTGTGACGGTAGCTAGTGTGCGTGCAGCGGTGGTGAATTGTGGCTTGCTACTCTCGCGGCCGCTGGAGGTATTTATAGCCGCAATGGTGCCTGTTGCTAGTATGAAGTTAGGTTGCATGCGTACGTGTCGTGCTCAGTCCAAAGCTAGCTGGCTCGACGTTTTCCACGGTCGCGTTTGGCAGCATGCAATATGGGTGTATGGTTCTACAATCCAAATTGTGCCACCTCATGTATGCTTACAGCAGTGTACAATGCACCACATGTGAGTCAAATGTTTGAACGGATATATCACTTCTTACTAGTGGTCGAATGAACAGACGTTCAAAATGAAGACTTATCCGCGATTTGTTTCTGGCCGTCGGATCGGCATGGGTCCGAGATGATCTCACCAGTTATGGTAAGATGGTCTATTTTTTTTAGGGGTTGATATGGTCTTTTCTTTAGAGGTTAAATACGGTCTAGTAATGCTACAGTTGCGATCAAATGTTTAGAGAAATCACTAACTCAATAGTACTTCCTCCAAAGGTCATTCCCGCCTCCCGTGTGGCGACAAGTGGCGCACTGCATGTGTGCCACTTGTCGCAACCTGGGAGAGTTTTTTTTTCGTAGATTCGTTTATTCAAAACGTTTTATCTCTTAAAACATGCGTCCAAATCTTGAATCATTTTCACTGTTAGATTCCTTGCGTTGAGATCTTGAAAACTAGCACGACTAGGAAAAGGCTATAGGTGGAGGTTTAACAGTAGCTTAAGTAAAACGCGCTACTGCTAAACATTTATATGTAGCGCGGGTAAAAAAAACGGCGCTGCTGGTATGATTACCCACCCAACTATGCATAGTAGCAGCACGTGTCGTGGAAGTGTGTTACTGCTAAACAGTTTAGCAGTAGTGCGTTTTGGGAGGAGCCGCTGCAAGTACTCCCGCACTGTGCGACCTGCATAGCGGTAGCGTGCTTCTATTTGCCGCACTACTGATAACACCATATCAGTAGCGCTCTTCTCCTACCCGCGTTACTACTAATCTACCTCTATCCTCTTTCCCTCGCCCGCCGTTGCCGCACCACCGTCTCCTCCATTGATGTAAGCCTCCTCCCCGCCCCCGCCCTCCTCTTGCCTCCATCCTCGCCCTCCTCCCCGGCACTCACCCTCCCCCCTCCATCCTCTCCCTTCTCCCTCCTCCGACCACTGCCCCTTCTCCTCCTCTGGCCACCGACGCTCTTCCCTCCTCCCTCCACTTCCCTCCCTCCCATCTATCACTAGTAGAAAACAGGCCTTCCGTTTCAACCTTTAGTCCCGGTTTGGCTTTGGACCGGGACTAATGTGTCCATTAGTCCCGATTCCAACGGCTAGGAGCGGTCGGGGTGTACGGGCCCCATTAGTCCCGGTTCATTCTAGACCTATAGTCCCGGTTTGGGTGGTGGCAGGCTGGTGTCAGCCTGGGGCCCCCACGAGCCCTTTTAGTCCCGGTTTGTGATACAAACCGGGACTATAGGTGGACCTTTAGTCCCGGTTTGTATAACGAACCAGGACTAAAGCTTTCCCTATATAAACCCTTCGTCCAGCCCGACTCCATTTCTCTGTTTTCTCCATTCGAATTCACCTCTCTGTTCTTCCCCTAGCTCGAGCTCCTCCCTCCATTTTTGCCAAGATTTGTCAAGATTTGAGGCACCCCAATCCATCCAAGTGTCCACAAAGGTTAGCAACTTTGTCCTTTCATCTCTTATTGCTAGATCAGCTCGTGCAATGCTTTATAAGTATACTGATTTGTGGGTTTTAGTTTGGGTGTAATTATGTGGTAGTTTTTTTGATTTATATGCAATTCGAGCTCAAATTAACTCCTTAGTTTGCATATGTGTAGGTGTGGTTTACTTAGTGTGCCTTCCCGTCCCCGTCCTAACCACCGTCGATCGCCCGCACCGTCCCATCGCCGGCACCACCTTGGTGAGCCTCTTCTTGTGTTCTTATCATTTTTATTAAAAAAATCGTATTTGTATGATTTAGATAGTTACTTGCATAATTTTCTTACTTGTATGATTGTTGTTATATATAGTGCCATGGTTATGATATCCGTGCCCATCGGCCCTCGTTCGGTTTACGATTCCGATGTGGTATATTCTCTTTGTATTTCGTATTAATGACAATTATGCCCATCAAGTTGACATAGATATTTTTATCTAGGAGGTAGTTGAACCGGAAATGCCAACCGACCCTATTGTCAAGAAGTTAAATTTAGTTGAAAAAGAAAACGAGGATTTGAAAGGAAAATTGAAAAGAGTTGAAGAAGAGAAGATGAAATTGGAGTTGTACGTTGCCGATGTCGTCGATGATCACAAGATCAAGATGGATGCAATGCGCTTGAAGATTAGAAAGATTAGAAAATATGCCATTAATAAAGAGGCTTGGTATCATTATGCTGTTGGATCAATTGCTACCTTAGTTGCGATTTTGATCGCATTTGTTGTTGCATTTAAATGTTTTATCTAGATAGTTGTATGTTGTTTTATGAGAAAATAAGTGTGTATGAACTTTATGTATGAACTTGTATTAATTTGGTCTTTTCGGTGTTGTGTAATGAAGATGGACAGGCAATGGATGTACGATGACCGACGCTCTCCCCAGTTCATTAATGGCGTGCAGAGTTTTTTGCGTGCGGCTGAGGCAAACAAGCGGGATGGTTTTATGTGTTGTCCATGTGGTGTGTGTAAGAATGATAAGACTTACTCTATCTCAAAACAGATTCACGTCCACCTGTTTACGTCCGGTTTCATGTCCGGCTATAATTGTTGGACCAAGCACGGAGAAAGAGGGGTTCTAATGGAAGATAATGAAGAAGAGGATGAAGACAACTATCCTGGGTGTCCTGAATATGATGGTACTAAAATGGGGAAAGAGAATGAAGAAGAAGAAGCTGAGGCATCAGATGAGCCCGCTGATGATCTTGGTCGGGCCATTGCTGATGCAAAGAGAAACTGCGAAAGTGAAAAGGAGAAGTTGAAGTTGCAGCGCATGTTAGAGGATCACAAAAAAGGGTTGTACCCAAATTGCGAAGATGACAACACAAAGCTCGGTACCACACTGGAATTGCTGCAATGGAAGGCAGAGAATGGTGTATCTGACAAAGCATTTGAAAAGTTGCTGAAAATAATGAAGAATAAGCTTCCAAAGGACAACGAATTGCCCGACAGTACATACGAAGCAAAGAAGGTTGTCTGCCCTCTAGGATTGGAGGTGCAGAAGATACATGCATGCCCTAATGACTGCATCCTCTACCGCGGTGAGTACGAGAATTTGAATGCATGCCCGGTATGCAATGCATTGCGATATAAGATCGGTCGCGATGACCCTAGTGATGATGTTCAGGGCGAGCACCCCAGGAAGAGGATTCCTGCCAAGGTGATGTGGTATGCTCCTATAATACCACGGTTGAAACGTTTGTTCCAAAACAAAGAGCATGCCATGTCGTTGCGATGGCATAAAGAAGACCGTAAGAAAGACGGGAAGTTGAGAGTACCCGGTGATGGGTCGCAGTGGAGAAAAATCGAGAGAGAGTGGCCGGACTTTGCAGATGACCCAAGGAACTTTTGGTTTGGTTTAAGGGCAGATGGCATTAATCCATTTGGGGAGTAGAGCAGCAAGCATAGCACATGGCCTGTGACTCTATGTATCTATAACCTTTCTCCTTGGTTGTGCATGAAGTGGAAGTTCATTATGATGTCAGTGCTCATCCAAGGACCTAAGCAACCCGGCAATGACATTGATGTGTACCTAAGGCCATTAGTTGATGAACTTTTACAGCTGTGGAATAAAAAAGGTGTATGTGTGTGGGATGAGCACAAACAGCAGGAATTTGACTTGCGAGCGTTGCTATTTGTAACCATCAATGATTGGCCTGCTCTTAGTAACCTTTCAGGACAGACAAACAAGGGATACCATGCATGCACACACTGTTTAGATGAGACTGAAAGTATATATTTGGACAAATGCAAGAAGAATGTGTACCTGGGACATCGTCGATTTCTTCCGACCAAGCATGCCTTAAGAAAGAAAGGCAAGCATTTCAAAGGTGAGGCAGAACACCGGAAGAAGCCCGTCCTCCGTACTGGTGATGACATACTATATATGGTCAAGGATTTACAAGTAATATTGGGAAAGGGTCCTGGCGGACAATCTGTTCCGACTGACGCTGAGGGACGCGCACCCATGTGGAAGAAGAAATCTATATTTTGGGAGCTAGAATATTGGAAAGGCCTAGAGGTCCGCTCTGCAATCGACGTGATGCACGTGATGAAGAATCTTTGCGTGAACCTGCTAGGCTTCCTGGGCATGTATGGGAAGACAAAATATACACCGGAGGCACGGGAGGACTAGCAACGTGTGCACGAAAATGACGGCATGCATCCAAAGCAGTATCAAGGTCCTGCCAGCTATGCTCTTACCAAAGCAGAGAAGGAAATCTTCTTTGAATGCCTGCTCAGTATGAAGGTCCCGTCTGGCTTCTCGTCGAATATAAAGGGAATAATAAATATGGCAGAGAAAAAAATTCCAGAACCTAAAGTCTCATGACTGCCACGTGACCATGACGCAATTGCTTCCGGTTGCATTGAGGGGGCTTCTACCAGAAAATGTTCGATTAGCCATTGTGAAGCTATGTTCATTCCTCAATGCAATTTCTCAGAAGGTAATCGATCCGGAAATCCTACCAAGCTTACATAATGATTTGGTCCAATGTCTTGTCAGTTTCGAGTTGGTGTTCCCACCATCCTTCTTCAATATTATGACGCACGTCCTAGTTCACCTAGTCGAAGAGATTGCCATTCTGGGTCCTGTATTTCTACACAATATGTTCCCCTTTGAGAGGTTCATGGGAGTCTTAAAGAAATATGTTCGTAACCGTGCTAGGCCAGAAGGAAGCATCTCCATGGGCCATGAAATAGAGGAGGTTATTGAGTTTTGTGTTGACTTTATTCCTAACATTAAGCCGATTGGTGTTCCTCAATCGCGGCATGAGGGGAGACTGCGTGGAAAAGGCACGCTTGGACCAAAATCAATAATATGTAGGGACATGCATTCTTGGGCGCAAGCACACTACATAGTTCTATAGAATTCTACCTTGGTGCCTGATACGTCTCCATCGTATCTACTTTTCCAAACTCTTTTGCCCTTGTTTTGGACTCTAATTTGCATGATTTGAATGGAACTAACCCGGACTGACGCTGTTTTCAGCAGAATTGCCTTGGTGTTATTTTTGTGCAGAAATAAAAGTTCTCGGAATGACCTGAAAATTTACGGAGAATATTTTTGGAATTAATAAAAAATACTGGCGAAAGAATCAACCGGAGGGGGTCCACCACCTGGCCACAAGCCAGGGGGGCGCCCCCCCCCTAGGGCGCGCCCCCTTGTCTTGTGGGCCCCCTGGAGCTCCTCTGACCTCAATTCCAACTCTATATATTCCTATTTGGGGAGGAAAAAATCAAGGAGAACAGTTCATCGCGTTTCACGATACGGAGCCGCCGCCACCTCCTGTTCTTCCTCGGGAGGGCAGATCTGGGGTCCGTTTTGGGCTCCGGAGAGGGGAAATCGACGCCGTCGTCATCACCAACCATCCTTCATCACCAATTTCATGATGCTCTCCGCCGTTCGTGAGTAATCTAATCGTAGGCTTGCTGGACGGTGATGGGTTGGATGAGATTTACCATGTAATCGAGTTAGTTTTGTTAGGGTTTGATCCCTAGTATCCATTATGTTCTAAGATTGATGTTGCTATGACTTTGCTATGCTTAATGCTTGTCACTAGGGCCCGAGTGCCATGATTTCAGATCTGAACCTATTATGTTTTCATGAATATATATGTGTTCTTGATCCTATCTTGCAAGTTGTAGACACCTATTACGAGTTATGATCCGCATCCCCCAGGGTGACAATAACTGGGATTCTTTCCGGTGATTACCGTAGTTTGAGGAGTTCATGTATTCACTAAGTGCTAATGCTTTGGTCTGGTTCTCTATTAAAAGGAGGCCTTAATATACCTTAGTTTCCATTAGGACCCCGCTGCCACGGGAGGGTAGGACAAAAGATGTCATGCAAGTTCTTTTCCATAAGCACGTATGACTATATATGGAATACATGCCTACATTACATTGATGAATTAGAGCTAGTTCTGTGTCACCCTATGTTATAACCGTTGCATGATGAATGCCATCCAACATAATTATCCATCACTGATCCATTGCCTATGAGTTTTTCATATATTGATCTTTGCTAAGTTACTTTTCCGTTGCTACTGTTACAATCACTATAAAACTGCTACTGTCACGTTTGCCATAGTTACCGTTACTTCCATACTACTTTGCTACTAAATACTTTGCTGCAGATATTAAGTCTTTCAGGTGTGGTTGAATTGACAACTCAGCTGCTAATACTCGAGAATATTCTTTGGCTCCTCTTGTGTCGAATCAATAAATTTGGGTTGAATACTCTACCCTCGAAAATTGTTGCGATCCCCTATACTTGTGGGTTATCAAGACCTTTTTTTGGCGCCGTTGCCAGGGAGCATAGCTCTATTCTCTGAGTCACTTGGGATTTATATCTGTTGATCACTATGAAGAATCTGAAAGACCCAAAAACCAAGATCTATCCCTCTACTACGAGGGGAGGTAAGGAACTGCCATCTAGCTCTGCACTTGATTCACCTTTTGTTATGAGTAAATTTGCGACACCACCACCTGCTATTGATTCTGATATGTCGCAAGTAATTCATGATGCCACTTCTGCTATGCATGATGCTTATGATGATACTTTGCTTGATAATACTGTGCCACTGGGTGAATTTCTTGATGAACAAATTGCTAGAGTCAATGCTGAAACTGCTAATATTTCTGAAACTGATAAAATTATTGAAACTGAACACTATGAGACACCTGTTAGACCTAGCTCTCCTAGATATGAATTGCCTAATATACCTAAGGGTTATGTTATGGAGGGAGAGGTAGCTAGGGACTTTCTTGCTTGTAAGGATAGAGATGATCTTAAGAAATTGCTATGCAAGTGGAAGGAAAAATCTTTGAATGCTAGAATGCAATATGATCCTAAGTTTGTTACTTCACCTATCCTTGTCACTGATAAGGATTATGAATTCTCTGTCGATCCTAAGTTAATTACTTTGGTTGAATCTGATCCTTTCCATGGTTATGAATCTGAAACTGTTGTGGCACATCTTACTAAATTGAATGATATAGCCACCCTATTTACTCATGAGGAAAAAATTCGTTATTACTATATTCTTAAGTTGTTTCCTTTCTCATTAAAGGGTGATGCTAAGATATGGTTTAATTCTCTTTCTCCTGGTTGTGTGCGTAGTCCCCAGGATATGATATATTACTTCTCTGAAAAATATTTTCCTGCCCATAAGAAACAAGCTGCCTTGCAGGAAATATTTAACTTTGTGCAAATTGAAGAAGAGAGTCTCCCACAAGCTTGGGGGAGGCTTCTCCAATTACTTAATGCTTTGCCTGATCATGCTCTCAAGAAAAACGAAATACCTGATATCTTTTATAATGGACTAACCGATGCTTCTAGGGACCACCTAGATAGTTGTGCTGGTTGTATTTTCAGGGAACGAACTGTTGAACAAGCTGAACTACTATTGAATAATATATTGAGCAATGATAATGATTGGACTATTCCCGAACCACCTCCAAAGCCAATTCCGAAGGAAAGAGGTAATCTATTTCTCAGTCCTGAAGATATGCAAGAGGCAAAGAAATCTATGGAAGAAAAAGGTATTAAAGCTGAAGATGTTAAGAATCTACCACCTATTGAAGAGATACATGGTCTTGATACCCCGACACAGGTAGTAGAGGTAAATTCTCTCTGTAGATTTGATGAAGGTGATATTCCCTATAATAAGTCTGCTAGCCAATGCTTGGATGAGTTTGATAACTTTATTGTCAAGCAAGAGAATTTCAATGCTTATGTTAGTAGACAATTGAAACATAATGCTTACATGCTTGATCGCTTAGGTGATTATATGAGTAGAATTATCAATGATCTTAAGCTTATTAGTAAACATGCTTCCATGGTAACTACTCAGGTAGAACAAGTACTTAAGGCACAAAATGATTTGCTTAATGAGATGAATGGTAAGAACAATGATCATTCTGTTATAGTTGTGACTAGAGGTGGTAAAATGACTCAGGAACCTTTGTATCCCGAGGGCCATCCTAAGAGAATTGAGCAAGATTCTCAGAGAATTAATACTGATGCACCTAGTCGTCCCAGTAATAAAAGGAAAAAAGAATGACGATAGGACTTTGCATGCTGCTAGTGAACCTGTTATAGATACTCATGAAAACCCAAATGATATTTCTATTTCTGATGCTGAGACACAATCTGGTAATGAACATGAGCCTAGTGATAATATTAATGATGATGTCCCTGTTGATGCTCAACCTAGTAATGATAATGATGTGGAGATTGAGCCTGCCGTTGATCTTGATAAAAGATATGATAAAGAAAGAGACTTCATTGCTAGGAAGCATGGTAAAGAAAGAGAACCTTGGGTTCAGAAACCCATGCCCTTTCCTCCTAAACCATCCAAGAAAAAGGATGATGAGGACTTTGAGCGTTTTGTTGAATTGCTTAGGCCTGTCTTTTTGCGTATGCGCTTGGCTGATATTCTAAAAATGTCTCCTTATGCTAAGTATATGAAAGATATTGTGACAAATAAAAGAAAGATACCGGAAGCTGAGATTTCCACCATGCTTGCTAATTATACCTTTAAGGGTGGAATACCAAAGAAACTATGAGATCCCGGAGTACCTACTATACCTTGCTCTATTAAAAGAAACTATGTTAAAACTGCTTTATGTGACCTTGGAGCTGGTGTTAGTGTTATGCCTTTCTCTTTGTATCGTAGACTTGATTTGAATAAGTTGACACCTACTGAAATCTCTTTGCAAATGGCTGATAAATCAACTGCTTTACCCATCGGTATCTGTGAGGATGTGCCTGTCGTAGTTGCAAATGTTACTATCCTAACGAACTTTGTTATTCTTGATATCCCCGAGGACGACAATATGTCGATTATCCTTGGTAGACCCTTTTTGAATACTGCAGGGGCTGTTATTGATTGCAACAAGGGCAATGTCACTTTTCATGTTAATGGTAATGAGCATACGATACACTTTCCGAAGAAACAACCTCAAGTTCATAGTATCAACTCCATTGGAAAAATTTCAACGATTATTATTGGAGATTTTGAATTCCCTCTCCCTACTGCCAAAAAGAAATATGATATTCTTATTGTTGGGGACATGCATATCCCCATTGAGGTAACCTAGTGTTATTCGAAAATTCTCCGGTTTCGTGTCATTCGAAAAAGGTTTGTCAATAAGACTTGATCAACCTTATTGATGGATTATTTTTGATGAGCATAAGATGGATGAATTTAGGAGGCACAACCTTTTGTACCCAACTTTTACTTTCTGTTATTTAGATTTAATAAAGTAAAAATGCTATTATTTTTCTGTTTTCTGATTAACCCGTGCAATAGAAAAATGCCCTCAAAATAAAAGTTCTCCAAATGCCCTGAAAATGTAGTATGATTTTTTCTGGAATATTTAAGAATTTTTGGCACTGAGAACACATTAGGGGGCTGCACCAGTGGGCCACAAGCCTACAGGGCGCGCCCCCTGGCTTGTGGGTCCCACGTAGGCCCCCCTCACTTATTCCATCACCCATCCACTTCGTCTTCCTCCAGAAAAAATCCCACCATTGCTCAAACCTGTGTTCTAGCTCATTTTGCTGCCATTTTCGATCTCCTTGTGCAAAGCTCCAATTGCAAAACTGTTTTGCGGGACTGATCTTCGAGAAAGAAAGATGTTGAGGAGAATATACCAAGGTGGTTCCTCGAGCAAGAAGACCCCAAGACTCGCGATACGTGAGCCCAACTTTGAACCACCGAGGGAAGCTCAAGTGCGGCCTTGTGAATGGCCGTCGGATCAATTCATGGTTCATGCCGGTTTCAAGGAAGAATTTTACGCGTACATACGAAATGCTGGCCTTGAAGATTTCGTTTCAGACCAATGCAAGCAATATTATCGACTCACTGATTCCTTCATGAGGAGGTTTGAATTTTCATCCAAGCGTAATACGCATTCTGTTCTCTTAAATCTTTATGATGAATCATATACTATGGACCTAGAAGATTTTAACCGTGCATGCAAAATTCCACAATGGGGCAGCTATAGTGATCCTCACAAAACTGAATATAATGATTTTCTTGCTAGCATCACTGTGGGAGAAACTAGAAACATTACACAGGCTACCTTAGGGAGTATTCACTTTCCTGCCATACATTATTTTGCTCTCTTCATAGGTAGATGTATTAACGGTAAACATGATCATAGCCACCTTTGTGTACCTGATCTTAGTATTCTTAAGAGTGCGGTAATGGGTGATAGACGATATAACTTGGGGGCTATTATTGCTAGGAGGCTACATAAAAATGCTAAGGATGGAGATTTCTTTGGCGGGATTTATGCCACCCGTGTAGCTAATTATCTTGGGGTACCCATAAGGGGGGATGATATTGAGTTACCACCTGCTTTTCTTGATTATGAGACTATGGTGCGCTACCAATTTCTTGAGAGGAACGAATAGTCCTTCCTGTACCGACTAATTTTTGATAGACAACGTGCTGTCCATATTTCCCTTCCTGCTCCTGCCTTCTTTAACTTTTAGGAAAAACGGAGACACTTTATAACCAGAGAGGAGGCAAACGAGTACGAGAGAGAGGCGGAAGCCGCTCGCCTCCGCGCTGCAGCCGTTCAGGCAGTAGCCGCCGCAGCCCAGTACAACCCCAACTATGACTTTAGATATTATCCGTGCCAGCCATGGCACTAGACCAACTTAGGCCAAAAGCCTAAGCTTGGGGGAGTACGTATTTCTCACCGACATTACATTCATGTTCGCACACTCATCTCAGTTGTCGGTGTTCATACTTTTTCATTGTATCATCCATGGCATTTTATTTCTTCTTTCCGCTTTCTTCTTGTGTGTTTAATTAACCTTGAGAAAAATCAAAAAAAATTAGTCCTAGCTTTACCTTTTAGTTTGTCTAGTTGTAGTACTAAAAGAAAACCCAAAAAGATTCCTCGTTCTTCTTTTGCTTGTTGGGAGCTTTCCCGTGTAAATAGTTTTTCTCGTTCTTGTTTTGAAATTTCTTTCTTTGGGGCGTAAGGAGAAGACCACAATGAAAATGTTGAGTGGCTCTCATTTGCTTTATTGTTTATCTTACAGAGAGCCCATATTACCTTGCCCTCTCCTTTGAGTTATTGTTTGCAGATTCCAGCTTAGTCCAATGCACGTGCACTCTTATTATTATTCACACCGTTCGGTCGTGCAAGTGAAAGGCAATAATGACGATACATGATGAAGTGATTGAGATGGAGAAAAGCTGGTATGAACTCTACCTATTTTGTTTTTGTAAATATGATTAGCTCATCGTTTTGGATTCAGCTCATTATGGATGAAACATGTTTGCAATGACAATTACAGATTATAGTTACTCATGTCATGCTTAATTAGCTAAGAGTGTATAATGGTTTGTCTTGAGTGCCAACATGCATTTTAAAATGGTTGTGATGTAGTATGATAGGATGGTATCCTCCTCTGAATGATTCAAGTGGCTTGACTTGGCACATGTTCACGCATGTAGTTGAAACAAAATCAACATAGCCTCCACGATATTTATGTTCATGATGATTTATATCCTACTCATGCTTGCATTCAATGTTGGTTAATCTCAATGCATGTTTATGACTGTTGTCTCTCTCTAGTTGGTCGCTTCCCAGTCTTTTGCTAGCACTACTGGAATCAGGATCTTTGCCATCTGCCATGGCTGACGGCAAAGGCATGCATTGCGGACGGCAAAGGTCTTTGCCGTCAGCCAGCAGACGGCACCACATCCGGCTGAACAAGCCACGGTAAAGGGCACTTTGCCGTCTGCTGGCAGACGGCAAAGATGCAAAGGTCTTTGCCGTCTGCCAGCAGACGGCAAAGCAACCACATAGGCCAGCCCAGTGCCTCCCAGGTTGCACAGGTAGCTGCCACGTGGAAGCTTTGCCGTCTGCTGGCTCATGGCAAAGCTCTTTGCCATATGCCACCAGACGGCAAAGAGCCTGTATAGCCCCTGTTTTTTCTGTTTTTTTCTTAAATTCATTCAATTTCACAGAATTTCATAGATATATATATATACACATTTGAAAATACTTTCAACAAGCATACCAACACATATCCAACAACAAGTTTCCAACAACATATCCAACAACAAGTTTCCAACAACATATCCAACAACATATCCAACAACAAGTTTCCAACAACAAAGTTCATCGTACAAAATCAAAACAAAAAGGAAGCACAAGGAGAAGAGTAGACTCCATCAACGCAAGCTTCCTCATCTAAAGCAAATCTGCAAATTGGGAAAGAAGAAAGTTAGAAGAAGAAGAAGAAGAAGAAGAAGACTAGCTAGAAGAAGAAGAAGAAAAAGAAGAAGAAGAAGAAGAATAAGAAGAAGAAGAATAAGAAGAAGAAGAAGAATTTTTCTTCTCTTTCTTTTTCTCCTCTCCTCTTCTTTATCTTCTTCTTCTTCTAACTAAGGTAGGTAAAAATGCCATTTTTTAGCTAAGCTAGGTAAAAATGCTAAGTGTAGGTCATTTTAGAGCTAAGCTAGGTAGTTATGCCATTTTTGAGCTAACCTAGGTAGTTATGCCATTTTTGAGCTAACTAAGCATATTTATAGCTATCCTAGGTAAAGTATGTTAGTTTGGAGCTAAGTAAGGTTATTATGTCATTTTCGAGGAAAATAAGCTAAGTATAGGTCATTTTGGAGCTAAACCAAGGTTATTATGCCATTTTTTTACCTAAGTGAGCTAATTATGTCATAAATGAACTAGCTAAGCTAAGTATAGATCATTATTGAGCTATCCTAGGTAGTTATGCCATTTTTTAGCTAACTAAGCATATCAAGTCATTTTGGAGGAAAAAATTCTAAGTATAGGTCATTTTATAGCTATCCTAGGAAAAATATGTCATTTTCGAGCTAAGTAAGGTTATTATGTCATTTTCGAGGAAAATAAGCTAAGTATAGGTCATTTTGGAGCTAAGTAGGTCATTTCTTAAGCTAAGTATGCATTTGTTAAGCAAAACACTTGGGAAAACTTACCGTCATCACGGAGGTGAAGGACCGGTCGGGCTTGCGCCAGTGTGAGACGGAGAAGGACCGGTCGGGGTTGTGGCAGACGGAGAAGGATCGGTCGATGCTTGTCGGGAGGCATGCTGCACCAAAGATCATTTGCAATGTCTCGTTAGCATGATGCAACTCAAATGTGAATACTAGTAACTAATGACCATTCAAATGAAACTCACCGTGGGCGCTATACCAATCTGGGGCATCGGGGGAGGGGTCTGACCGTTGTTCTGGCACACGGTCTGCACATTTTGTTTTCACGAGTCAGTCATATTAGTTAGTGATGAAACGAACATTACGTGCATGATTTGGCTAATATGCAGGAGAAACTTACCACGAGGAGCTCGTATAGGGCCCGGTGAGACGCGTCGTTCCGGTTCCTCTCCTCCTCCACCAGCCTAGCCGTCCTCTCCTCCATGTCCCTCTCCCTCTCCGTCGCCTGCCTGTTTGCCTCGGCCAGAAGCTCCCGGGCCCTAGCCTCGATGGCGAGCTCCATTGGCCGTGGTCGAGGCCTTATCTCAGGATCGGAGCTCGTCTGGCGCTTCTTGATCTCCGGGAGAGTTCTAGGACAACGTATCAGTCCATCCCCAATGGCTATCGAGCCATGGGGCCTCCCGCCACCAGATATCATCATGAGCTCTGGATCAAAAGGACTCTGGCTCGGGTTGAAGTCCTCCCCTTTCCTCGTCTTCCCCTCATCTCTGTACCTCACGAGCTTGTTGTGGGAGGAGATGTTGCTGAAGCGTCCTGGATGATCGAGGTCATCCTCAGAGAATGCCTTGGCCTTCTTGTACGGGGCAGTATGGGCCATGACATAGAGGTCGAACAGCGGTGGCACCTCCTTCTTGTTGTGTCGCGCCTAAAAGAAAGGAACAAAATATTAGTTAAGGGCTCAAGCTAGCATGAAGAATGAAATTGCATGAATCATGAAGCAAACCACATACCCAGTGATCCCCGAACTCAAACAGGTTGGAGCTCCCTTGATGGTGTGGCACACCTTTCATTTGGGCACGCTTATCCTTGGCCTTGTTGTGGACGGCTATCCATTGGGGAGAGCACCACTCATCCACCAACGCCTCCCAACATTCCATCCTATCCGCACACCATCTCGGGGGCACCTAAGTTAGACAAGAGAAATTTCAGCGCTATGCCTACGAATCAAATCAAGGAAACTAAGTACAAGGCCTTAAGAATAGGTAATTAACTTCATGTACTTCTCCTTACTCAGAAACTTGGCGCGGCACTTCTTCTTGGCCCTCTTAATGTTAGTCGAGGCGTAGTAGTCTCGAACAGCCTGCACCCGAGTCTCGTGCCGTAAGTTCTGAAATAGGCGCTTGCACTCGGCTATGAGAACAATAGCCGTGTCCGCCTCGTGTTCCTCAAGACACCTGTAGAAGGTCTGCAATCAAACAAGACAACACTGATTAGTACAATCACTAGGTGCTGTTGATTTTTAATTCTGTAAAGGAGAAATTACCCAAAACCGCCGGATCACAATGTCGGCCACCGTCTCGCACAAGACACCATCGACCCTCTCCTCCGGCGGGGCCGGGGCAGCCACGTACAGCTCCCAGCTCAGTGCTAGCTATGGAACCTCACCCTCACCGGGCAACTTGACCCACCCCGGGAAGTGGTGCCGGAGAAGCACACCAAGGACCTGGTTGGGCCTGCGGACACCAGGGGCGTGTTTCCAACCCCTGCAGTATGACAAGGCCAACACATTAGATATTAATTTGAAGAAACATGAAGGCAAAAGGTTAAAAAAGAGTAAATGCACTTACTTCTCCCCATTAGGCAGAGTCAACCACCTCTGATCGCGGGTCGCCGGCACGGGCGGGAGCTTTGTACCACCACGCTGGTAGACCTTCTTGCCCTCCTCAACCAGCTCGTCCTCGCTATAGCTATCCTCAGAAAAGCTGTCCTCGCCACCATCAGCATGGCCATTAGCCTCCGGAGTCACGTGGGATGAAGACTCTGGGACCGGAGTCTCCTGGGACGAAGACTCTGGGACTGGAGTTTCCTGGGACGAAGGCTCGGCGACCCGAGGCTCGTCGGCCCGAGGCTCGTGGACCGAAGTCCGAGACGGGTCCAAGTTAGACGGGTCCACCTGAGACGGAGCACTCCTGTGGTCGGGAGAATCAGCTGGGGGTGGCGGCGAGGAAGGCGCAGCAGCCTTCCTACCTCTCCCGCCGCCACGTCCACCTCTAGCACCCCTCTTCGTCTTCCCCCGACCTCTCCCGGTCGAAGAAGAAGCGCCCGCCGGTGTCTGCATACTATGTACCAGCGCTATCCGGAGGTGCTCGGGTGGAATAATAGCACCCCTCCCAGCACGCGCCGAGGAAGGAGGCTCGGAGCGCTCTCGACCCGCGCCCACCATCTGTCAACACCTGCAATGACAAAGAGTAAACGAAATTAGTACACCATAAAAAAAATGAATACCTGCAATGACAAAGACATGCATATTTATAGATGCCACCCTTTCGAACGGGAGACGCATATTGGTCACGCATACTGATGATTGAAGACACCTATAGCTAGCAAGTTTCATCGGCACGAAGACCGGAACAGAGCAAATTAAGGGGGGAGGAGGAGATGTCATTTGTGCTCACCCACGAATGCAGGGGCGGAGGTCGTCGAACGCATGGGGAGGTCGTCGAACACCAGACCCTCGCAGCGACGAAACAACTGCACATTTAAATCCACCCGATCAACACAAATAAATATGATGTTTTTCATAACAAAATCGGAAAATATATGACCTAACTCATAATTCACAAATATATGACCCCGTCGGCCTCTGGAAGGCCGAAGAGCACCTTTTCGGTCAACAGGAGGCCGAAGAGGTGTCAGGGGTAGGGGGTGTCGGGGGTGTCGTGTCTGGGTGTCGTGGTGTCGGGGTGTCGGGGTGTCGGGGTGTCGTGGTGTCGGGTCGGGGTCGGGGTGTCGTGTCGGGGTCGGGGTGTCGGGGTGTCAGGGGTGTCATGTCTGGGTGTCGTGGTGTCGGGGTGTGGTGTCGGGCTGTCGGGTCGGGGTCGGGGTGTCGGGTCGGGGTTGGGGTGTCGGGTCGGGGTGTCGTTTTCTTCTTCTTCCTCTTCTTCTTTTTTTCTTCTTTTTTCCTTTTCTTCTTCTTCCTCTTCTTCCTCTTCTTCCTTTTCTTCCTCTTCTTCTTCTTCTTCTTCTTCTTCTTCTTCTTCTTCTTCTTTTTCTCCTCATCTCCTCTTTCTTCTTCTTCTTCTTCTTCTTTTTTCTTCTCCTCCTCTTCTTTCCCTTTTTCTTCTTCTTCTTCTTCTTCTTCTTCTTCTTTTCTTCTCCTCTTCTTCTTCTTCTTCTTCCTTCTTTTCCTTTTTCCTCTTCTTCTTCTCCTTCTCCTTCTTCTTCTTCTTCTTCTTCTTTTCCTTTCTCCCTCTTCTTCTACTTTTTCTGTTTTTTTTCATCTTTCTTCTTCCTCTTCTATTTATCTAAACCTAAACCTAAACCTAGCATTAAACCTAAAACTAAACCTAAACCTAGCACTAAACCTAGAACTAAACAGGAAATAACAGAAAAAACAAAAAAAAATGGAGTTCACCTTGCTCCGGCGAGGTCGGCCGGTGGAGGCTGGCCGCGGGGAGGGGGCCGCTGGAGGAAGGCCGAGGGCTCCGGCGCGGGGCGGGGCGGCGCAGTGACCTCCGGCGATGGAGCGCGGCGGGGTGGCCGCCGCGGCCTGGGTCCGGTGGGCGGGATGGGCGGGCTGGCCGGCGGCGGGGCTGGCTCCGGGGGCGGGACGGGCGGGCTGGCCGGCGGCAGGGCTGGCTCCGGGGGCGGGGCTGGCCGGCGGCGGCGACTGGCAGCGGCGACAAAAGGAGGAGAGGGCACGGGAGGGAGGGAGAGAGAGAGAGAGAGGGGGGAGACGGCCGCCCGTTAAGTGGCCCCTCTTTGCCGTCTGCTAGCAGACGGCAGAGAGGGTGACCGTTAGGGCTCGCCCACGTCACTTCTTTGCCGTCTGCTAGCAGACGGCAAAGGAGGGACATTGCCATCTGCCCCCTCTTTGCCGTCTGCCAGCAGACGGCAAAGAAGTTGACCTAGCCACGCCGTGCCCCGTGGGGCCCACCTGGCTCTTTGCCGTCTGCCTTTGACCTTTTTGCCGTCAGCTGGCAGACGGCAAAGAACCAGCTGATGGCAAAGAGCCTCTTTGCCATGAGCTGGCAGACGGCAAAGAGCTGGCAGACGGCAAAATGCCAGATTCCAGTAGTGTAGCCTTCACCTGTACTAAGCGGGAATACTGCTTGTGCATCCATTTCCATAAACCTAAAGTTGTTCCATATGTGTCCACCATACCTACCTATATGCGGTATTTACCTGCCGTTCCAAGTAAATTTGCATGTGCCAAACTCTAAACCTTCAAATAATATTTTGTTTTGTATGCCCGAATCGCTCATGTAGTGACTAGGGGCTGCCAGTATCTTCCATGATAGGTGGGTTATTCTCACGATATGTGTTGATTCACTATCATTCACGAGAAAGTGGCTGGTATTCAGGATGCCCAGTTCCATGCTCAAAAATCAAATCAAAATATAATGAAACAAAACTCTCCCAGGATTGTTGTTTGTATGGACGGTACCCGTGGATTCGGCTCGCCGTGGAGTGTGATTGATTGGTGGAGGTGGAGTAAAAACTTTACTATTCTGTTTGGGAACCGCCTATAATGTATCTAGCATGGAAGATACCGAGATCTCTTGGTTGTTATGTTGACAATGAAAGCATACCGCTCAAAATTATTATTCATCCCTGTTTTAAAAGCTCGAGCTCTGGCACCTCTGCAAGTCAATGCTTCCCTCTGCGAAGGGCTTATCTATTTTACTTTATTGTTGAGTAATCATCTTCTTATAAAAAGTACCAGTTAGAGAGCACCACCGTCATTTGTATGCTTTGTTATTAATTGATATTGAGTATGACTGTGACTGGATCTCTTTTACCATGAATTACAATGTCTAGTCAGTCCTTGTTCTTCAGAGGTGCTCTGCATTTATGTTTTGCGGTCTCAGAAAGGGCTAGCGAGATACCATTATATCATATTGTATCATGATTGTTTTGATAAAATTGTTGTCATCCGAGATTTATTATTATTGCTCGCTAGTTGATTATGCCATTAATATGAGTAAATGTGAGACCTAAATGTTATTGTGAATGTGGTTAGTCTTTAATCTTTGCTGAAAATCTGAACATCAGTTAGACATATTTACAACAACAAGATCAAATAGAGTTTGTAAAAGCTTTTCTTTGTCACTTTCAGTTTGTCAACTGAATTGCTTGAGGACAAGCAATGGGTTAAGTTTGGGGGAGTTGATACGTCTCCATCGTATCTACTTTTCCAAACTCTTTTGCCCTTGTTTTGGACTCTAATTTGCATGATTTGAATGGAACTAACCCGGACTGACGCTGTTTTCAGCAGAATTGCCTTGGTGTTATTTTTGTGCAGAAATAAAAGTTCTCGAATTGACCTGAAAATTTACGGAGAATATTTTTGGAATTAATAAAAAATACTGGCAAAAGAATCAACCGGAGGGGGTCCACCACCTGGCCACAAGCCAGGGGGCGCGCCCCCCCTAGGGCACGCCCCCCTGTCTTGTGGGCCCCCTGGAGCTCCTCCGACGTCAATTCCAACTCTATATATTCCTATTCCGGGAGGAAAAAATCAAGGAGAAGAGTTCATCGCGTTTCACGAAACGGAGCCGCCGCCACCTCCTGTGCTTCCTCGGGAGGGTAGATCTGGGGTCCGTTTTGGGCTCCGGAGAGGGGAAATCGACGCCGTCGTCATCACCAACCATCCTTCATCACCAATTTCATGATGCTCTCCTCCGTTCGTGAGTAATCCAATCGTAGGCTTGCTAGACGGTGATGGGTTGGATGAGATTTACCATGTAATCGAGTTAGTTTTGTTAGGGTTTGATCCCTAGTATCCACTATGTTCTGAGATTGATGTTGCTATGACTTTGCTATGCTTAATGCTTGTCACTAGGGCCCGAGTGCCATGATTTCAGATCTGAACTTATTATGTTTTCATGAATATATATGTGTTCTTGATCCTATCTTGCAAGTTGTAGACACCTATTACGAGTTATGATCCGCATCCCCCAGGGTGACAATAACTGGGATTCTTTCCGGTGATTACCGTAGTTTGAGGAGTTCATGTATTCACTAAGTGCTAATGCTTTGGTCTGGTTCTCTATTAAAAGGAGGCCTTAATATCCCTTAGTTTCCATTAGGACCCCGCTGCCACGGGAGGGTAGGACAAAAGATGTCATGCAAGTTCTTTTCCATAAGCACGTATGACTATATATGGAATACATACCTACATTACATTGATGAATTGGAGCTAGTTCTGTGTCACCCTATGTTATAACCGTTGCATGATGAATGCCATCCGACATAATTATCCATCACTGATCCATTGCCTACGAGTTTTTCATATATTGATCTTTGCTAAGTTACTTTTCCGTTGCTACTGTTGCAATCACTACAAAACTGCTACTGTCACGTTTGCCATCGTTACCGTTACTTCCATACTACTTTGCTACTAAATACTTTGCTGCAGATATTAAGTCTTTCAGGTGTGGTTGAATTGACAACTCAGCTGCTAATACTCGAGAATATTCTTTGGCTCCCCTTGTGTCGAATCAATAAATTTGGGTTGAATACTCTACCCTCGAAAACTGTTGCGATCCTCTATACTTGTGGGTTATCAGTGACCCCGTATATCGAGAAACACATGGATATTATACGCTCGAAGAACCTGGAGAAGTCTGACCCCTGGATTCAACGTACATGATGTCTACTACGCAACCTTCTTCTTGTAGACTTTTGTTGGGCCTCCAAGCGCAGAGTTTTGTAGGACAGTAGCAAATTTCCCTCAAGTGGATGACCTAAGGTTTATCAATCCGTGGGAGGCGTAGGATGAAGATGGTCTCTCTCAAACAACCCTGCAACCAAATAACAAAGAGTCTCTTGTGTCCCCAACACCCCCAATACAATGGTAAATTGTATAGGTGCACTAGTTCGGCGAAGAGATGGTGATACAAGTATAATATGGATGGTAGATATAGGTTTTTTGTAATCTGAAAATATAAAAACAGCAAGGTAACTAATGATAAAAGTGAGCACAAACGGTATTGCAATGCTTAGGAACAAGGCCTAGGGTTCATACTTTCACCAGTGCAAGTTCTCTCAACAATACTGACATAGTTGAATCATATGTAAATCCCTCACGTGCGACAAAGAGTTCACTCCAAAGTCACAAATAGCGGAGAACAAACGAAGAAATTATTGTAGGGTACGAAACCACCTCAAAGTTATCTTTTCCGATCAATCTTATGAGCTATCCCTGTAAGTGTCACGAACAGTCCTAGAGTTCGTACTAAAATAACACCTTAAGATACACATCAACCAAAACCCTAATGTCACCTAGATACTCCAATGTCACAATGAGTACCCATGGGCTTGATTATACGATATGCATCACACAATTTCAGATTCATCATGTTCAATCCAACACAAAGAATTTCAAAGAGTGCCCCAAAGTTTCTACCAGAGAGTCAAGACGAAAACATGTGCCAACCCCTATGCATAGATTCCCAAGGTCACGGAACCCGCAAGTTGATCACCAAAACATACATCAAGTGGATCAATAGAACATCCCATTGTCACCACGGATATCCCATCGCAAGACATACATCAAGTGTTCTCAAATCCTTAAAGACTCAATCCGATAAGTAAACTTCAAAGGGAAATCTCAATTCATCACAAGAAGATAGAGAGGGGAAAACTCCATATGATTCATCTATATCAATAAAGCTCGCGGTACATCAAGATCGTGCCATCTCAAGAACACGAGAGAGAGAGATCAAACACATAGCTACTGGTACATACCCTCAGCCCCGAGGGTGAACTACTCCCTCCTCGTCATGGAGACCGCCGGGATGATGAGGATGGCCTTCGGTGATGGTTTCCCCTTCCGGCAAGGTGCCGGAACGGGCTCCCGATTGGTTTTTCGTGGCTATAGAGGCTTGCAGCGGCAGAACTCCCGATCTAGGTTTCTTTCTGGGGGTTTCTGTATTTATAAGAAAATTGGGCATTGGAAACAAGTCAACGGGGGCCACGAGGCGTCCACAAGCCAGGGGGCGTGCCCTAGGGGGGGCACCCCCTGGGCTTGTGGTGGCCTCGTGGCTCTTCTGGCCCAACTCCAATGCCCTGTGGGCTTCTTCTGGTCCATAAAAAATCATCGTAAGTTTTTATTCCGTTTGGACTCCGTTTGATATTCCTTTTCTGTAAAACTTAAAAACAAGGAAAAAAAAACAGAAACTGGCACTGGGCTCTAGGTTAGTAGGTTAGTCCCAAAAACAATATAAAATAGCATATACATGCATATAAAACATCCAAGATGGATAATATAATAGCATGGAACAATCAAAAATTATAGATACGTTGGAGACGTATCAAGCATCCCCAAGCTTAATTCCTGCTCGTCCTCGAGTAGGTAAATGATAAAAACAGAATTTTTTATGTGGAATGCTACCTAACATATTTATCAATGCAATCTTCTTTATTGTGGCAAGAATGTTCAGATCCATAAGATTCAAAACAAGAGTTTAATAATGACATAAAAACAATAATACTTCAAGCATACTAATAAAGCAATCATGTCTTCTCAAAATAACATGGCCAAAGAAAGTTATCCCTACAAAATCATATAGTCTGGCTATGCTCCATCTTCATCACACAAAGTATTAAATCATGCACAACCCCGGCTTTAGCCAAGCAATTGTTTCATACTTTAGTATTCTCAAACTTTTTCAACTTTCACGCAATACATGAGCGTGAGCCATGGACATAACACTATAGGTGGAGTAGAATATGATGGTTGTGGAGAAGACAAAAAGAAGGAGATAGTCTCACACCAACTAGGCATATCAACGGGCTATGGAGATGCCCATCAATAGATATCAATGTGAGTGAGTAGGGATTGCCATGCAACGGATGCACTAGAGCTATAAGTGTATGAAAGCCCAAAAAGAAACTAAGTGGGTGTGCATCCAACTTGCTTGCTCACGAAGACCTAGGTCAATTTTGAGGAAGCCCATCATTGGAATATACAAGCCAAGTTCTATAATGAAAAATTCCCACTAGTATATGAAAGTGACAATATAGGAGACTCTCTATCATGAAGATCATGGTGCTACTTTGAAGCACAAGTGTGGAAAAAGGATAGTAGCATTGCCCCTTCTCTCTTTTCTCTCATTTTTTCTTTTTTTTTCTTTTTTTTTCTTTTGGTGGGCATCTTTGGCCTCTTTTTTTTTATTTGGGCTTCTCTGGCCTCTTTTATTTTTTGTAAAGTCCGGAGACTCATCCCGACTTGTGAGGGAATCATAGTCTCCATCATCCTTTCCTCACATGGGACAATGCTCTATAATGATGATCATCACACTTTTATTTACTTACAACTCAAGAATTACAACTCGATACTTGAACAAGATATGACTCTATATGAATGCCTCCGGCGGTGTACCGGGCTGTGCAATGATCTAGCGTAGCCATGAAAACATCATGCTAGCTATCTTACGATCATGCTAAGCAATATGACAATGATGGTGCGTGTCGTGATAAACGGAACAGTGGAAGTTGCATGGCAATATATCTCAGAATGGCTATGGAAATGCCATAATAGGTAGGTATGGTGGCTGTTTTGAGGAAGGTGGGTTTAATGCACCGGCTAAAGTTGCGCGGTACTAGAGAGGCTAGCAATGGTGGAAGGGTGACAGTGCGTATAATCCATGGACTCAACATTAGTCATAAAGAACTCACATACTTATTGCAAAAGTCTATTAGTCATCGAAACATAGTACTAGATGCACGCCCCTAGGGGAAGGGTTGGTAGGAGTTAACCATCGCGCGATCCCGACCTCCACACAAAGGAAGACATTCACTAAATAAATCATGCTCTGACTTTGTCACATAACGGTTCACCATACGTGCATGCTACGGGAATCACAAACTTTAACACAAGTATTTCTACCAATCCACAATTACTCACTAGCATGTCTCTAATATCACAATATTTATATCTCAAAACAATCATAAGGAATCAAACTTCTCATAGTATTCAATGCAGTTTATATGAATGGTTTTATTATATCTCTCTTGGATGCCCATCATATTAGGACTAAATTCATAACCTAAGCAAATTACCATGCTGTTTAGAGACTCTCAAAATAATATAAGTGAAGCATGAGAGTTCAACAATTTCTATAAAATAAAACCACTGCCATGCTCTAAAAAGATATAAGTGAAGTACTAGAGCAAATTGACAAACTACTCTAGAAAGATACAAGTGAAGATCAATGAGTAGTCAAAAATTTAAATAACTATGTGAAGACTCTCTCATATAAGAATTTCAGATCTTAAGTACTTTATTCAAACAGCAAAACAAAATAAAATGACATTCCAAGGATAGCACATATCATGTGAAGAATTAAAAACTTAGGTTCAACCGATACTAACCGATAATTGTTGAAGAAGAAAGGTGGGATGCCAACCGGGGCATCCCCAAGCTTAGATGCTTGAGACTTCTTGAAATATTAATTAGGGATGCCTTGGGCATCCCCAAGGTTGAGCTCTTGTGTCTCCTTAATTCCTCTCATATCATGGTTTCCCTAATTCTTATAAACTTCATCCACACAAAACTCAACAAGAACTCGTGAGATAGGTTAGTACACATAAGAATAAATCAACACTTCATGTACTGCCAAGACAAGTTGCACAATAGTTATCAAACATCATCTACTGTTTACTATCATTTCCACAATTTATATCTACCAATATAGGCTATGGAAACTATAGGATAAGTAGATAACAAAACTATGACAGCAATCTGTCCAAACAGAACAGTCTGTAGCAATTTATGAAAACAGTGTACTTCTGTAACTCAAAAAATTATGAAACTTTAGGACATGCTAAATAATTTATATGACAACACTGTGTAAAAATGTCAGAAACGTTCCACGTTCCAGTAAAATATGAAAATTCAAACACTACAGAAAAAGTTTCTGTTTTTACACAGCACACATCAAAACATACAATGCAAGCATCCTAAGACAATTCTTGGAACTTTTTATTGAAAAACAAGATTATGAATAACACCTAACAGAAAATAACAAAATATAATGACGATCCAAGCAAAGCACATATTATGTGACGAATAAAAATATAGCTCTAAGTAAGATATACCGATAATGTTGAAAACGAAAGAGGGGATGCTTTCCGGGGCATCCCCAAGCTTAGACGCTTGAGTCTTCCTTGAATATTACCTTGGGGGTGCCTTGGGCATCCCAAAGCTTAGGTTCTTGTCACTCCTTATTCTCCTCATATCGGTGTCTCACCCAAAACTTGAAAACTTCAATCACACAAAACTTAACGGAACTTCGTGAGAAGGGTTAGTGTAATAAAGATAAATCATTCACTTAGGTACTGTCAAGACAAGATTCATAATTGTTCCCACATGATACCTACTGTATTCTATCATTCCCATAATTTATACCACTAAATATAAGCTATGAGAACACTAAAACAAGCAAACTATGCATGCAAAACAGAATCTGTCAAAAATAGAATAGTCTGTGAAGATCTGTAGTATAACCATACTTCCATGTCTCCAAAAATTCTGAACAATTAGGAAAACTGGAATAATTTGTATATGAAGACTGTGTAAAATTTTCAGATCATTATAACTCTCCAGTAAAAAATGAAAATTCCTGTACTGGAGTCAAAAGTTTCTGTTTTGGTTCAGCATCAGTTCTACTCATCTTGTGAGTCATCCCAAAGGCTTTACTTGGCACTTTATTGAAACAAAAGCTATAAAACATGATTACTACAGTAGCTTAATCATGTGAACACACAAAAACAGTAGGTATAAATATTGGGTTGTCTCCCAACAAGCACTTTTCTTTAATGCTTTTTAGCTAGGCATGATGATTTCAATGATGCTCACATAAAAGATAAGAATTGAAACATGCAAGAGAGCATCATGAAGCATATGACTAGCACATTTAAGCCTAACCCACTTCCTATGCATAGGGATTTTGTGAGCAAACAACTTATGGGAACAAGAATCAACTAGCATAGGAAGGTAAAACAAGCAAAACTTCAAGATTTTCAACACATAGAGAGGAAACTTGATATTATTGCAATTCCTACAAGCATATACTCCTCCCTCATAATAATTTTCAGTAGCATCATGAATGAATTCAACAATATAGGTATCACATAAAGCATTCTTTTCATGATTCATAAGCATAGAAATTTTACTACTCACCACATAAGCAAATTTATTCTCATCAATAGTAGTGGGAGCAAACTCAACAAAATAACTATCATGTGAAGCATAATCCAATTGAAAATTAAAATCATGATGACAAGTTTTATGGTTATCATTATTCTTTATAGCATACATGTCATCACAATAATCATCATAAATAGGAGGCATGCTTTCATCATAATAAATTTGCTCATCAAAACTTGGGGGACTAAACATATCATCTTCATCAAACATAGCATCCCCAAGCTTGTAGCTTTGCATATCATTAGCATCATGAATATTCAAGGAATTCATACTAACAACATTGCAATCACGCTCATCATACAAAGATTTAGTGCCAAACATTTTATTGACTTCTTCTTCTAACACTTTGGCACAATTTTCCTTTCCATCATTTTCACGAAAGACATTATAAAGACGAACCAATTGATGCAACCTAAACTCCATTTTTTTGTAGTTTTCTTTTATAAAACCAACCTAGTGAAAAACAAGAAACTAAAAGATTTAATTGCAAGATCTAAAGATATACCTTCAAGTACTCACCTCCCCGGCAGCGGCGCCAGAAAAGAGCTTGATGTATACTACGCAACCTTCTTCTTGTAGACTCGTGTTGGGCCTCCAAGCGCAGAGTTTTGTAGGACAGTAGCAAATTTCCCTCAAGTGGATGACCTAAGGTTTATCAATCCGTGGGAGGCGTAGGATGAAGATGGTCTCTCTCAAACAACCCCGCAACCAAATGACAAAGAGTCTCTTGTGTCCCCAACACACCCAATACAATGGTAAATTGTATAGGTGCACTAGTTCGGCGAAGAGATGGTGATACAAGTGTAATATGGATGGTAGATATAGGTTTTTGTAATCTGAAAATATAAAAACAGCAAGGTAACTAATGATAAAAGTGAGCACAAACGGCATTGCAATGCTGAGGAACAAGGCCTAGGGTTCATACTTTCACTAGTGCAAGTTCTCTCAACAATACTGACATAGTTGAATCATATGTAAATCCCTCACGTGCGACAAAGAGTTCAATCCAAAGTCACAAATAGCGGAGAACAAACGAAGAAATTATTGTAGGGTACGAAACCACCTCAAAGTTATCTTTTCCGATCAATCTTATGAGCTATCCCTATAAGTGTCACGAACAGCCCTAGAGTTCGTACTAAAATAACACCTTAAGATACACATCAACCAAAACCCTAATGTCATCTAGATACTCCAATGTCACCACGAGTACCCATGGGCTTGATTATACGATATGCATCACACAATTTCAGATTCATCATGTTCAATCCAACACAAAGAACTTCAAAGAGTGCCCCAAAGTTTCTACCGGAGAGTCAAGACGAAAACATGTGCCAACCCCTATGCATAGATTCCCAAGGTCATGGAACCCGCAAGTTGATCACCAAAACATACATTAAGTGGATCAATAGAACATCCCATTGTCACCACAGATATCCCATCGCAAGACATACATCAAGTGTTTTCTAATCCTTAAAGGCTCAATCCGATAAGTAAACTTCAAAGGGAAAACTCAATTCATCACAAGAAGATAGAGAGGGGAAAACTCCATATGATTCATCTATATCAATAAAGCTCACGGTACATCAAGATCGTGCCATCTCAAGAACACGAGAGAGAGAGAGAGAGATCAAACACATAGCTACTGGTACATACCCTCAGCCCCGAGGGTGAACTACTCCCTCCTCGTCATGGAGACCGCCGGGATGATGAGGATGGCCTCTGATACGTCTCCAACGTATCTATAATTTTTTATTGTTCCATGCTATTATATTATCTGTTTTGGATGTTTTATATGCATTAATATGCTATTTTATATTATTTTTGGGACTAACCTATTAATCTAGTGCCTAGTCCCAGTTTCTGTTTTTTTCCTTGTTTTTGAGTATTGCAGATAAGGAATATCAAACGGAGTCCAAACGGAATAAAAAATCTTTGCGATGATTTTTCTTGGACCAGAAGAAACCTACCATACTTGGAGAGGGGGGCAGGAGACCTGCCGGGAGACGACAAGCCTGCAGGGCGCGCCCCCCTGGCTTGTGGCCCCCCTGCAGGCCTCCTAACCCTAATCTTCCTCCTATAAATTCCCAAATATTCCCCCAATACCAAAAAGAGCCACGAAAATACTTTTCCGCCGTCGGAAGCCTCTGTTCCCGTGAGATCCCATCTTGGAGCCTTTTCCGGTAATCTGCCGGAGGGGGATTCGATCACGGAGGGCATCTACATCAATTCCATTGCCCCTCCGATGATGCGTGAGTAGTTCACCTCAGACCTTCGGGTCCATAGCTAGTAGCTAGATGGCTTCTTCTCTCTCTATGTTCTTCATTGCCATGTTCTTCATGATCTTCATGGAGATCTATCCGATGTAATACTCTTTTGCGGTGTGTTTGTCGAGATCCGATGAATTGTGGGTTTATGATCAGATTATCTATGAATATTATTTGAATCTTCTCTGAATTCTTATATGCATGATTTCATATCTTTGCAAGTCTCTTCGAGTTATTGGTTTGGTTTGGCCAACTAGATTGGTGATTCTTGCAATGGGAGAAGTGCTTAGTTTTGGGTTCAATCTTGCGGTGTCCTCACCCAGTGACATAGTAGGGGTAGCGAGGCACGTATTTGTATTGTTGCCATCAAGGGTAAAAAGATGGGGTTTTCATCATATTGCTTGAGTTTATCCCTCTACATCATGTCATCTTACTTAATGCGTTACTCTGTTCTTCATGAACTTAATACTCTAGATGCAGGCAGGAGTCGGTCGATGTGTGGAGTAATAGTAGTAGATGCAGAATCGTTTCGGTCTACTTGACACGGACGTGATGCCTATATGCATAATCATTGCCTTGGATATTGTCATAACTATGCGCTTTTCTATCAATTGCTCGACAGTAATTTGTTCACCCACCGTATTATTTTCCTTCAAGAGAGAAGCCTCTAGTGAAACCTATGTCCCCCGGGTCTATTTTCCATACTATATTTTCAGATCTATAAACCAAAAATACTTTGCTGCAATCTTTTTACTTTTGTTTTACTTTTTGTTTTTGTAATCTTTTATATCTATCTCTATCGGATCTCTTCCTTGCAAGTAACCGTGAAGGGATTGACAACCCCTTTATAGCGTTGCGTGCAAGTGTTTGATTGTTTGTGTAGGTGCAAAGATTGGGGCCTTGCTTGTACCTCCTACTGGATTGATACCTTGGTTCTCAACAACTGAGGGAAATACTTATCTGCTTTGCTGCATCACCCTTTCCTCTTGAAGGGAAAACCAACGCAAGCTCAAGAAGTAGCATACAACACTTTATTGATGCAGCTAAACCGGCGGAGAAAAGGCCGGTATCAGACTATGAACGCTGTATTACCAAGTCCTATGAATCCCAGAAAAGACAGAAGTCGAGCGGTAGCAGTAAATGCGGGAAACTGTTTCCCAGCTCGGAGAACAGGCAGTCCAATCGATCAGCCCGCTCAAGGTGAGTGCCAATAATGTGGTAATAACCGACACTGATAGAGAGAATGCTAGATTGCTCGGTATCACCGTTGAACAATTCCTAGAGATCGAGGAATTTCCACCGTTGGATCCGAAGGAAATAGCATGGCAATATGTCCCCGGGAAACCTCTGGTCAGTCCTGACGACGAGAAGCTTCTAACAACGCAAATGTACAAATTGCATGACTGGTACATGAGAGAAGTAAAGGACGGGCGAGAGAGCCTCATGGTGAAAGTCAAGAAACATTACATCCATGAAAAAGATTTGTGGATTGAAAATGAAGAATTTTTTCAGTTATTCAATCAAAAAGCACTCGACAAATCTATCGTCAGTTGCTATTGTCTGTAAGTGATTTCTTTCTGTAATTTAAGTCTCTAGCTCAGCTCGTTCATTGCCTGTTATTATACTCACTATATTCTTTTGTGTGGTATTATGCAGAATGAAGATTTTTGAATTGGAAAGAGCTGGAGTCTATGGCATTGGGTTCATTGACCCAAATACCGTTAATGAAGAAGTGTTGGGAAGGTACCCTAAAGACACGGAGAAAATGCTTCTAAGGTTTTTGAAGGACCTAAATACCAAACCAGAAATACTTTTACCTTGGAACTTCCAGTGAGTGTTACTGTCTTGTACTACAAATTCTATTTTTGCTTATATATATATACTCGATGTTAAGTGTAGTTGATGAGTTATGCATGCCCACTTATACAAATCGTGTGCGCAGCTACCACTGGATCCTTCTTATCATTAGAGTTGACGATGGAACTGTTGAAGTACTGGACTCGCTAAGTAAAGACCCTGAAGATTACATAAGCTTGCATTCGTTGCTCGAAAGGTAATTTCAATCATTGACGCACTATGTCGGCTTCTTTATTAGTTAATTTCCTGATATCAAGTAATTAATAACTCCTTTATTCATTTTGTTTGTTGGGCAGGGTTTGGAAACGTTTCATCAAAGATGTCACCGGTGAATGGAAACCAGAGTTGAGATGGCGAAAGCCCAGGGTAATTAAGTAGTACTAGCTACGTCCGCGCATCTCTTTAATTCTAGTTTCAATACCATTGCCATGCTTCATTATTATCTGATTGAATTCTATTCTCGTAAAGTGCATGAGGCAGGCACAGGGGACTGAACTATGTGCATATTACGTTTGCGAGAACATTCTCTTTATGACCGAAAGCAGCAAGAGTGCAAGAGATCTTTGGGCACGTAAACACCATTCATATTTTTTTATCATGATCTAATACATATACACACAACTAACATGTTCATATTGATCTCCTTCTTTAAAGATGCACGAGATGCAGGATAAGCTCCTACCAACGGACCGCATACGAGCAATTCAAGAGGAAATTGCGGGATTTTTGCTTCAGCAGGTCATATCTCCCGACGGAGAATACCATTACCCGATCCGCAAATGATCTGCAAATTGTACGAGAAATTGTATATACCAAATTGTATATATATATGTGTATGCATGTGGTCGTACGACAAATTCTGTGATATATGATTGCTTGTACGAGAAATTTTATGATATATGATCGGTTCTACGAGAAATTCTATTATATATGCATAACGTGTACAGTATGTAGTAGCGTAAAATATGTTTGAAATGAAAATGAATTAAATGGAAAACACAAAATGAAAAGGAAAAATAAACAATAAACACTAAACCCCTAAACCCCTAAACCTTTAGTCCCGGTTGGTAACACCAACCGGGACCAAAGGTCCCCATGCCCTGGCGCGCGCTGCCGACCGCATGGCCAGGGTTTAGTCCCGGTTCGTAGCCAACCGGTACTAAAGGCTTGGACCCTTTAGTCCCTATACTTTAGTCCCGGTTGGGAAACTGGGACTAAAGGCCCTTCCCAACCGGAACTAATGGCCTGTTTTCTACTAGTGTATTAGGTCTAGAAATTTGTAGAAATATTAGGTCTAGAAATTTGTAGAAATTAGGTCTAGAACCTCCCTCTGTTCTTGTAGAAATTTGTAGTAAAAAAATTAGGTCTAGAAATTTGTAGTAGATATAATTGATGTGGCCACAAGTTTATAGGTTTGGATATAATTGATGGTTAGTTAATTTTCAGTAAAAAAGTTTGTAATAGAATAGAAAATACATTTAAATGGTTTTACATGTATTGGTTGTCTTCTTCGACGTGTGTATCATTTTGCAGGGAACACCTCCTAGTGCCTATGTTTTACCGGAATGTTGATTCATTTCCGTTCCGGCAAATTTCAGGCGCTCTATATGTCCTATTTTAGCAACGGTCATGTCGAACTTTCTTCTTCCTCTTCTCGCAATATATACCTTGGTATAATGTGCGAGAGAGGCAAAGGAATCGACCAGCATCGACGACTGAAATATCAGAGGAAGAATCCCGACTATTGTCGTGGGGGTCGCTTCCTGCTTCGTTCCCGTGTGCTAGAGATTTTGGTAATGCACGCGGGAACGAAGGGAGGAGCGACCATCACCGACAATCGAAATATTAGTGTGAGGGAGTGTCCACCAACATATATACACCACCATTTCAGCCTCGACAAACCGAAACTCAACCCATGCTGAATAGTTACTTGTATAATTGTCGTCGATTTTTAATCTTTGAATAATGAACACAGGAATGTGTGACAACGATCTGATCCCTGAGTGTGCTTTATGCGGCGAAGATCAGGGTCTGTGCGAAAGGGCAGGTTCTTCACCTTCAAGCTTGACGAGACCTTTGACATTTTTACAGTATGCAACAATGACAACTATTTTTCGTAATTAATCATGACTTTGTGTTTCTTTGCTTCAACCTGTAATTTTCGTTATTTTACAATTAGACTCGTGCATCCCCTGCCATGCAAGACGGTATGTCTTTGAGAAGCTCGGTTTCCAAGAACTGGAGAATACGGAGACGAGGAGAGCTCACTTGAGGACTAAACATCGTTTCACATTTCGGATTAAACTAAACAATGCAGTTAACCACTCGCATTTTGGTTGCTCAAATTGGGAAGCTTTAGGCAAGGCATATGGATTTCAGGAGGATATGGAAATAACCTTTGACATTCGTCCTGAAGATGATATTGAAGGTAATATCTACATTTGGGTGGATGTCGATATGCTTCCATTTTTTACCTCTATGTGAGTTTGTCAACCATATTTGTTAAGTAATTTGCATTGTTTATTTAAAAATAGTTGGTGTTCATCCCTACTTAACGTGTTTATTTCTAATTGACAGCTTATTTCTCTTCTTCAAAAAAAACTCAAAAGATAGTAGACCGGACCTACTACAGTCCTGGTGCCGATCTAACTTGGTTGGAGAAACATCATATGATCTCATTTAATTATGATGTTGATAATTTTAAGATCAATTATAAAGATACCGGCGAAAGTTATTCTGGATACGTGCCACCAGTGCATGAGTTGAACCATACTAACTTCCATGTAGATAGCATGGTAAGATAATTTTTTACTATTGTGTCATTATTTAGTACATATTTTGCATACATAATTTTTTGTTAAGCAAAATTAGATTACTAACTATGTTATTATTATGTTCTTCAATAGAAATTTCCGCCAGAGGTTGTGCCTGAACTGATGTTGTAGAAGGTCATTATTTGAATGTTATCAGCTTACGGCCACGGTGGCCTACATGTTTCCGCAATGCATACTCGGTTTCTAGAAGGGATGGAAGCCTGAAACTCAAAGGATTTAGCAAAGTAATGAAAGACCGCAGACAACCACTTGGCGGAGACGCGAACGATTTGCGTAGGCCACATGTCGGAGATAGGTGGATCTCTATTCTTCACAATGGAGTGGTAGGAGCTTACCTGTTTTATGCTATTTTACTTAGGAGAGAGTAGTAGGTTCTACCTGGGAGAGAATAGTATGTGCTAGCTAAGAGAGAGGACCTTTTCTAGTTTATGACATTATGTAGTAATGGTTGACTTGTCATGAGTTGTTAGATGATCAAGATGATGATAAATTGTTATGTAACTAAGGATGAGGAGTTATTAGAGATGACATAGATTAGATAAAGTGGATGGGTGCAAGTGATTAAGTTGGGTTAGTAGGAAAATATGATGTTACCATGGCACACACGTCTTTCATTCGACACTTGTGTGCCGTTGTAACATCATATTTTCCTACTAATTCAACTTGATCACTTGCACCCATTCACTTTAATCTAAATGTTGTTTCTTGCACAATTATTGATGTTGTATATTAATATATATAACAGTGTGTAATACAATATACATATAAAAAGAAATGCACGCGATTAGTAGTGGCGAGGGGAACAGAACCGCGCTGCTAAAAGTTAGCAGTAGCACGGCCTCTAAACACCGCTACCGATACGTTTAATACCACTAGCGCGCTTGCGGCCCGCGCTACTGCTAACTGTTGTAGCGCCGTAGCAGTAGCGCGGCACCCCGCGCTACTGATACGGGGAAAACCCTCGCTATTACTAGGCTTTTCCCTAGTAGTGTAGATCCCATGTTGATGAATTTTGACAAACTTTTTCTCATGAGAAAAAGCGGAAGAAAAGAAACCGGACGAAAAAGCTATGACTCGCGCGGAATGAGAAAAACGCCTATTTTTTCCGTTTTCGAGATGTACGACCGTGCCTCTCGCGGAAGCAAATCCGTTCCTCTCATGGAAGTAGAACCGTTGCTCTAGCAGAAGAAAAAAAAGAAAAGACATTATTTTTTTCGTTTCCAAGAGGCACGGCCGTGCCTCTCGTGGAATCAAATACGTGCCTCTCGCCGAAGAAAAACCGTGCCTCTAGCGGAAAAAAAAGAAAGAAAACATGTTTTTTTTCGTTTCCGAGAGGCGCGACCGTGCCTCCCGCGCAAGCAAATCCGTGCCTCTCGAGGAAGGAAAAATGTGTTCTTTTCCTTTCTGGAGATGCACGGTTCTGCTTTCGTGAATGGTCGCCTCTCGCGGAAGCAAATCCGTGTCTCTCGCGAAAGCAAAACCGTGCCTCTAAGAAAGGAAAAAATGCATTTTTTTCTGTTCTCGAGAGGCACGGCTATGCCTCTCACGGAAGGAAATTTGTGCCTCTCGCGGTATGAAAATCGTGCCTCTCGAGGAAGAAATAAAAAAAAGAGTTTTTCACACACAAAAATTGAGTTTTTTTCGTCCAAAAGTTAAGAAAGACCGGTGAAAAACCGAAAAGCCGAAAAAACGTGAAAAACATTTAAAAAGCCAAAAATGCGTGCGGAACTATTTTTCTCAAGGAAACGCCTAGAACGCGACACATGACTACGGCTGAGAACGCGCCAAGTAGTGGCGCCTGTGAGTAACCCTTGAAAGACCCCCGAAGGAGGGCTCCTCAGATAGTTGCTCCAATGTTAATTATGGCCCATTCTGAAATTTAGAAGGTAGAAGGCCAATATGGAGAGCACACTCGGGAGTTCCTATGGCAAACATTGGGTATCACGCTAGCGGAGCACCTCGACTAGACAAGCCCAGGGGTGAACTATAGCTCCAACCTTTTTTTTTTGAGTGGCTATAGCTACCAGCCTACTGTGTAGCTAGACGGCTACTCGAGCGGCTATCTTTTTAGTTTTTGTTTTATTTTGTTTCTGAAAAGCATGCAAAAATGTTTTAAGAAATTTTGCACATTTAAAAAAATGAGTATCATTTTTGGGGAAACCGAGAAATATTTGAAAAATGATTTATGTTTGTGAACATTTTCAAAAATATATGAATTTTCTAAAAAATTGTAAATAAATTTTAATTGTTTTTGTTTCAAAACCTAAAAAATTAAATTATGAACATTTTTAAAAACTTTTGAATAACTATTAAAATTCTAAACACTTTTGAAAAACTTTGACATTTCTAGCAATTTTTTGAATTGCCAAAGAATTAAAAAACCGAGAGAGAATTTTGAAACTCCTGGGAATTTTTAAAAAACATAAACAATTTGGAAGTTGTATTTTTCAAATGCAAACAATTTTATTTTTTAAGAAAAGATAGAAAACTAAGAAGAAACTGAAAATTCAGAAAAAATAGAAGGAAAATAATAAAGCGTAAAGAAACTGAAAAAACCAATACAGAAAAATAATAGAAAAAGAAGAACCCAACCGAAACCATCTAGATAGTTCTAAAACCCGGAAAGCCAGATTTAGAATCTTCACATAACCAGAATAGTTTTTTCTGTTGAGTCTAAACACACTTTAATGATTGAACAATAATGTTTTTTCATGGGAATACAAGATAAGTTTGGACGATTTAGAAGCCACAGATGGCAACCTATCCCCAGGACAAAAGCATGTCTAGAAAGGCTATGTCACTATAGGAATCAGGTTGTTTGCCGTGTTTGGCTTAGATGGCAAACAGAGTAAACATGACGGCAGGTAGCTGACGGCAAAGCCTAAATAGGAAAGAGCTACTTTGCCATCATCTTCTATCAGGATGACGACAAAGATTTTGCCATCAACGTAGGAAGTTTGCCGTCAGCGGGAAAACGACCAGACGACAAAGAAAAGCAGTTTGATGGGTGTGGTCCTAACCGACGCCATCAGCACTTTGCCATCTGTTTTATACCGGTTGTCGACAAATTGTCCTTTATTTTGCCGTCAGCTGGTATGAAACAGACGACAAAGTGTCCTTTATTTTGCCATCAGCCGGTACAAAACAGACGGCAAAATGTCATTTATTTTGCCGTCGGCACGTATAAAACAGACGACAAAGTGTCCTTATCTTTGCCATCATTGGGTTATATGCTGATGGCAAACTATCGTTCCCGCTAGGAATCGTTAACCTGACGCGTGTCCACCCTTTTCGGCCCGTGACTACGAAATAGAAAGCAAAGACACAGTCTTTGTTGTCGGTGGTGGAATTTAAGATGACGACAAAAGTAGTCTTTGCCGACGGTCGAACTTTGTCGTTTGTTTTATGAGAACTTTAGCAATACTTGCCATTTGCCGCCAGCAGATGACGGCAAAAAATGCCTTTGCCGTCTGCCCCGATGAAATGCTCATGGCAAATTTTCAGATTCATGTAGTGTGTGCCTCGAAATTAGTGTCTCGCCCTTCCAAGATGAAAGAGCAACACTGGGACTGTGATGTAGTGCCTATATTTTCCTTGATAATCGCTGCATACACCTCACTTTTACCTTGCTTTATATCATTGACCACACCCCTCACAATCTGATGCAATTTGCACATGCGATAATGAGAGGTCAAGTGAAAGGGCCATAGCTTCCCGGCATGCTAATGCCTCCAGTGTTGTTGGGTTTATGAAACCTGAACATCGTACAACTGAAGCACCCAAGTAGGTGCACGTAGAATCACGGCAGACATCACTTTAGGCTCCGTCATTGGACGCACACGAGACCACGCCATGCACTCTAATCTTCATCGGGTTGTATGTGCAAATAGTCCTCATTTTGATGATATACAACATAACGGGCTAAATTGGGCCGACCCAGTAGCTTGCTCGTATGTGCAAATAGTCCACATCTTGACGCTTAATTCCTCAAATTAGTATCACGAGCACACAGACACGTACATTTACTTCTCAATCCAATTGTGTAGTCCGTAATTTCAACACTTTTGAAAATTTCACATTTACATTCGTGCAAGTCCTTGCAAAACCAGCTCTATGAAGATATTTTTAAATTAAAATGCCTATAGCATATAAATTCCTCAAATTAGTATCACGAGCACACACACACGTACATTTAATTCTCAATCCAAATGTGTAGTCCTTAATTTCAACACTTTTGAAATTTTACATTTACATCCGTGCAAGTCCTTGCAAAACCAGCTCTATGAAGAAGGTATTTTTTAAATTAAAATGCTTATATCATATAAATAAAGTACTAGCTAAATAATAGGCTACCTATAATTATGAACACAAAAGACTCTAATCTATGCCTACTAATAAAAGGAGGTGTGTTTCTCCGATTTTTTGGTCCGTCCAGAACACTAATTGCAGGCGTGGGTCAAACTTCGGACCTGCTCTAATCTTGCTATGACTACAACTAGTTGAGCTAGCTCTCACATGTGCTGGCAAAAAGGGTTATCTACTTAATATATCTATATACTCTTATGGGTTCGAGTTGAAATGTTTAAAAATAGTTGTGGGTCGAACCCCAGACTTCCTCCTCTACTCTTGATATGACTACCATCAATTGAGTTAACTCTCAATTGTGCTTGCAAATAATGTTATATACTTAATATATCTTTATAATATTATGGGCGAGAGTTGAAATATTTAAAAATAGTTGCGGGCTCATTTCAAACTCGGGACCACCTCTACTCTTGCTATGACACAATCAGTTGACCTGTCTCTTAGTTGTGTTCACTAATAGGGTTATGTACTTGATATATCTATATATTGTTATGGACCATATTTGATGGAGATGAGGACCATGATTACGTTTGTATAATATCCATGAGTTGGCCCATCAGCAGCTCCGCCAAGGCCCAGCCGAGATGGTATAGCAGTATGTTTGTTTACCCGTTAAATAGTCCCATGTTGCTTTGTTACGTTGAATCTCATCAGTTTATATATGTGAACGAGTTACATTAGAACAAGCCTTCTTAGGAATTTATAACGTAAGGATGAGACAACAAAGGAGAGGACGAGGCGTTGCAATAAGCAAAGGGTAACACTTCAGACTACTGACAGTTCGATCCAAAGCATGGTGGACATCCAATGAAAGTAGCAGTTAGGCATGTGACTTTTGCTAAAAGTATTCATTTTTTTTTGCGGGGTGCTAAAAGTATTCGCTTAATATTGAGTGCTCCGTCATAACTGCCCTGCATCCATCCGACTTAGTACATGGGCTTGGGGTAACGTGGGCATGGTAGTTAGCTTTCAAACATGATGCATGGATCTTGCTTCTGTCAATCACGTGTGATCTACTGTACTCTCCGTCATCCATCTATGTACATGCTTCCTACCTCATTATTTTGCTTCCAGCACAACAAAGTACGTTCCATGCATCATGCATCTTGTCGTGGATCCTCAAAAAACTATCCTTCCATGGATAGAATAATTTGCTTCCTTTGTGATAGAAATTTGATTCAATCCAATATTGTTTGTAAACAATTATTTATTACCCGACAATAGTATGTTTTGTGGACATTTTTTATTTGGTTTACTATAAATTTAGTTGCTTCATACACAATTTTGTAATGCTTCGTATACTTGCTAATATTGGAAACTTTATTCAACCTTTTTCTAGATACTAGGAAAATTTGTTGCCAGTGCATAACAGATTTGCCTCGATCAAGGAAGCATGATGTATGACGTTGAGTATCTTCCACACACCAATATTTGCTTCCAGCTTCGTTTGTAATATTTGCTTCCATATAAAACTATCTCCAAGTAACAAATGTTTTGGCCCAGAAGCATTGTTCCATTACCTAGAGAATTCATCCAACCAAACAATGATTTGTTTCCATCCAATAGAAAAAAATTACACTAGTTTCAAGCATCAATCTCTTGCTTCAATCAACTATAAAATTGTTTCCAGCCAAAGTAGCAACAAAATTACAAACAAAACGCTTATTTTCATATAAAGAATTGGTTTTGCTTCACAAAGCAATCACATGGATGTAAGGCATGTATGATGCTGCATTGAAATACGATGTGAATAAAAATTAAAAAATGTTTTACTTACAACACTATTTTCATTTCGTCATAGGCAACAGAGCAGTGGGCGACTATTTGATGAAGAATAGATCCACGTGTGCCATGAGGTATGTGTCACTCGTCGTAGAACCAATCACTTAGAAACCGGTTGGCCTAGTACTCAACACATTGCATCATTATTGGGAATCTGTACTACTGAAGCATTTGGTGAGAAAGAAGGATGCACACAATTTAGTGGTTGATACCAAAATCGAATAAATAAAGCAAAATGGCTATATACTAAAATTCATGGACAAAAGCAATGTTGGCTATGGTTGAAGCAGACACTAGTAGTGGTTGAAGCATACACTAGTATCAGATCATTGTTGAAGCAAAATGTTTTGCAGAATAAAAGTAGCACACACTTACAATGGTGGAAGCAAATATTCATCACCATAGAATCATATGCAAGAATTGACGAAGCATGGTTGGTAGGAAGCACTATCTTCATTTTCTCACCACATATATAAAAGACACACCCGAGGAAAAACGTGTTGCTACCATGATCAGATGCATAAATTGTGCTTCACACTACACTAGTATAAAACAGGGCATCAGTTCCGGTTCCAGAGGGCCTTTAGTCCCGGTTCTACAACCGGGACAAAACAATCGGGACAAAACAATCGGGACTAAAGGCCCCCGCTTTTAATCCCGGTTGGATTACGAACCGAGACTAAAGGGGCTCCGCGTGGCAGCTTTCTGGATAGGGGGCTGGAGGACCTTTAGTCCCAGTTGGTGTTACCAACCGGGACTAAAGGAATTTTTTTGAACAAAAATTTAAAAAAAATTCGAATTTTTTTTTGATTTTTTCTTCGACATTTTTTTATTTGTTTTAATTTTTTTTTTGATTTTCAAATCTTCGAATTATTTGACAATTTAATCTCTAATCACCCCTCCTCACTGCTCCAGCGTGGAGCATTCATTCCAAATCGTCTAACTTCCCGGCCGGTCACCCATCCTCTCACTGCTCCAACCCTAGCACGCTTAACTTCCCGGCCGGTCACCCATCCTCTCACTGCTCCAACCTCAGCACGCTGAGTTCTATCTCCCCTAGTTTTCAAGTCTGCACTTGTTGTTTTCTTGACAGTAGTAAGCTATCAATCCTATTAACCCTTAGGTCTTGATGTCACATGATTTAATTTTTTGAATTTCAAACCATTATTAAAATAAACAACAATGATTAATTTAAAAACTAAAAAAAACTTTAAAAAAGGCAAAAAAAAATTAAAAAAAATAATTCTCAAAAAAAAATTCAAAATAATAAAAAGTTTAAAATAAAATAAGTAATAATAATATTGAATTACAATGAAAATAAAATAAGTAATAATATTATTTTATTCATTTTTTGCCATTTATTCATTTAATATGGCATAATTAATATCTTTAAATCTGTAAATCGAAATTCGACAAATAATATATCCATTATTATCAAAAAAATGTGAGGAATCCAAATAAGAGATCATTTACTTTTTTTAAAAAAATAAAATTAATTTTTAAAATCTGAATTTTTATTCTTTTCGAATTTCAAAAATCTAAAAGAATTAAAAACGTTTAAAAAAATAAACTACTTATTCAGTTAATTTATGTTATATGTATCATATCAATCATATTAAGCCCTTGAGCATGATGTCACACGTTTCACCATTTGAGTTTGAAACTATTATTCTAAAAAACAATAATTATTTAGTAACACTAATATTTATTGAATAAGTAGTTTGACCAAAAATTCAAAAAAACTTAAATTTGAGGATAATTTTTTTCCTTTCGGAATTTGAGGATTCTAAAAATTTACAAAACAGCCTATGGCGGTTGCCATCGAAACCGGTTTCTCGTGCTGAACATTTTGATATATTAAACTTTTTTTTTCGACATCGTATGCAAAAGTTATAGCCGTTCTACTTTTTCATAACACTTTTTTAAACTTATTACAACTCCAGACTTTTTACGCGTTCAACATGCACCATTCAAAGCCACATCATCAATTTTCAACCCTTTTGCACTTCATTCGCTATTTTTCATGCATTTATTGATTTTTTTGAGCTAAATGACCCCGAAATTGAAAAGCATTACAAATGAACTCTGAAAAGGTTGAAACTTGGCATGGTATCGTCATTTCACCCACATAGCATGTGCTAAAAAGTTGAGAGGGTTACGGCAAAAACTGGATGCACTTCGTGTACAAACTGGACAATCCTTTCGTAGTATCAGGGTTTCGGACGAAAACTCATCTGTTACAAAGGCATTTCATTTTTTTAAACTTATTTCAACTCCAGACTATTTGTGCGTTCAACATGCACCATTAAAAGCCACATCATCAATTTTCAACCCTTTCCCACTTCATTCGCTATTTTTCATGCATTTATTGATTTTTTTGAGCTAAATGACCCCGAAATTGAAAAGCACTACAAATGAACTCTGAAAAGGTTGAAACTTGGCATGGTATCATCATTTCACCCACATAGCATGTGTTAAAAAGTTGAGAGGGTTACGACAAAAACTGGATGCACTTTGTGTACAAACTGGACAATCTCTTTCGAAGAATCTGGGTTTCGGATGAAAACTCATCTGTTACAAAGGCATTTCATTTTTTTAAACTTATTTCAACTCCAGACTTTTTGTGCGTTCAACATGCACCATTAAAAGCCACATCATCAATTTTCAACCATTTCCCACTTCATTCGCTATTTTTCATGCATTTATTGATTTTTTGAGCTATAAAACTAAAAGAGCTAAACAGAATCTGTTTTTGATTACAACACCTAAAAATTACCAAATTGAATATAATGATAAAACACACTAATATTAAACAACTGGAAAAAGAATCACTCAAAAATCTATTTTCAAAGTAAAGTTATTCACAAACTAGTGATTCACACAAATTTCGCTCAAAAACTCTAAATATTTCGCTATAAGTACAAACAAAAGAAAAAAAATAAAGCAAAAAACAAAAAAAACCCGGAAAAGGACCTTTAGTAATTAAACCAGTTTCTCGTGCTGAACATTTTGATATATTAAAGTTTTTTTCCGACATCGTATGCAAAAGTTATAGCCGTTTTACTTTTTCATAACACTTTTAGTCCCGGTTGGAGACACCAACCGGGACTAAAGGGGGTGATAGACCTTTAGTCCCGGTTGGAGAAACCAACCGGGACTAAAGGGAGACACCAACCGGGACTAAAGGTCCCATTCGAACCGGGACTGATGCCTGCCGAGCCCCGTCCGGCGTCCTAGCCGCTCGAACCGGGACTAATGCTCACATTAGTCCCGGTTCGTAACGCGACCGGGACTATTGCTCCGATCCGGCTAGGACTAAAGCCCTGTTTTCTACTAGTGCTAGTAGAAAACAGGCCTTTGGACTAGAACATTAGTCCCGGTCGGGTTTTAGACCAGGACTAATGTCACCACTAGTCCCGGTCTGGTGTTACCAACCGGGACTAAAGGGGCGGTGGCAGGCTGGCGTCAGGCTGGGGCCCCTGTGAGCCCCTTTAGTCCCGGTTGGTGCTAGATGGACCTTTAGTCCCGGTTGGTATCACCAACCGGGACTAGAGATATCACTATATATAGTGATTCGTCTAGCCAGAGCTCGAGCTCTCCTTTCTCTCCTCTGTTCTCTCTTCCCCATGCTCGAGCTCATCCTCCATTTTTGCCAAGATTTGTCAAGGTTTGAGGCACCCCATCTATCCAAGTGTTCACAAAGGTTAGCAACTTTGTCCTTTCATCTCTCATTGCTAGATTAGCTCGTGCAATGCTCTATAAGTATAGTGATTTGTGGGTTTTAGTTTGGGAGTAATTATGTGGGAGTTTATATGATTTATATGCACTTTGAGCTCAAATTAACTTCATAGTTTGCATATGTGTAGGTGTGGTTTACTTAGTGCCTTCCCATCCCCGTCCTAACCACCGTTGATCGCCCGCACCGTCCCTTCGCCGGCACCACCTTGGTGAGCCTCTTTTTCTTGTCCTTTTTATAAAAAAATCTTATTTGTAAGATTTAGATAGTTACTTGTATAATTTTCTTACTAGTATGATTGTTTTTTATACATAGTGCCATGGTTTTGATATCCATGCCCGTCGGCCCTCGTCCGGTTTATGATTCGGATGTGGTATATTCTCTTTTATAACTATTTGTTGCATTTCGTGTTTATGACAATTATGCCTATCAAGTTGACATAGATATTTTTATCTAGGAGGTATGTGAACCGGAAATTGCAACCGACCCTCTTGTCGAGAAGTTAAATTTAGTTGAAAAAGAAAACGAGTATTTGAAAGAAAAATTGAAAAGAATTAAAGAACAACAACAACAACAACAACAACAACAACAACAACAACAACAACAACAACAACAACAACAAAGCCTTTAGTCCCAAACAAGTTGGGGTAGGCTAGAGGTGAAACCCATAAGATCTCGCGACCAACTCATGGTTCTGGCACATGGATAGCAAGCTTCCACGCACCCCTGTCCATGGCTAGGTCTTTGGTGATGCTCCAATCCTTCAGATATCTCTTTATGGACTCTTCCCATGTCAAGTTCGGTCTACCCCGGCCTCTTTTGACATTATCAGCATGCTTTAGCCGTCCGCTATGCACTAGGGCTTCTGGAGGCCTGCGTTGAATATGTCCAAACCATCTAAGACGATGTTGGACAAGCTTCTCTTCAATTGGCGCTACCCCAACTCTATCTCGTATATCATCATTCCGGATTCGGTCCTTTCTTGTGTGGCCACACATCCATCTCAACATGCGCATCTCCGCCACACCTAACTGTTGCACATGTCGCCTTTTAGTCGGCCAACACTCAGCACCATACAACATTGCGGGTCGAACCGCCGTCCTATAGAACTTGCCTTTTAGCTTTTGTGGCACCCTCTTGTCACAGAGAATGCCAGAAGCTTGGCGCCACTTCATCCATCCGGCTTTAATTCGATGGTTCACATCTTCATCGATATCCCCATCCTTCTGCAACATTGACCCCAAATATCGAAAGGTGTCCGTCTGAGGCACCACCTGCCCATCAAGGCTAACATCCTCCTCCTCTTCGTGCCTAGTAGTACTGAAAGCGCACCTCATGTACTCGGTGTTAGTCCTACTAAGCCTAAAACCTTTCGATTCCAAGGTTTGCCTCCATAACTCCAACTTCCTGTTGACCCCTGTCCAACTCTCATCGACTAGCACCACATCGTCCGCAAAGAGCATACACCATGGGATATCTCCTTGTATATCCCTTGTGACCTTATCCATCACCAAGGCAAAAAGATAAGGGCTCAAAGCTGACCCTTGATGCAGTCCTATCTTAATCGGGAAGTCATCAGTGTCGCCATCACTTGTTCGAACACTTGTCACAACATTATCGTACATGTCCTTGATGAGGGTAACGTACTTTGTTGGGACTTTGTGTTTTTCCAAGGCCCACCACATGACAATCCGCGGTATCTTATCATAGGCCTTCTCCAAGTCAATGAACACCATATGCATGTCCTTCTTTTGCTCCCTATATCTCTCCATAAGTTGTCGTACCAAGAAAATGGCTTCCATGGTCGAGCTCCCAGGCATGAAACCAAACTGATTTTTGGTCACGCTTGTCATTCTTCTTAAGCGGTGCTCAATGACTCTTTCCCATAGCTTCATTGTATGGCTCATCAATTTAATTCCACGGTAATTAGTACAAGTCTGAACATCCCCCTTGTTCTTGAAGATTGGTACTAATATACTCCGTCTCCATTCTTCTGGCATCTTGTTTGCCCGAAAAATGAGTTTGAAAAGTTTGGTTAGCCATACTATCGCTATGTCCCCGAGGCCTCTCCACACCTCAATGGGGATACAATCAGGGCCCATCACCTTGCCTCCTTTCATCCTCTTTAAAGCATCCTTGACCTCCGACTCATGGATTCGCCGCACAAAACGCCTGCTAGTATCATCAAAGGAGTCGTCCAGATCAATGGTAGAGCTCTCACTCTCCCCATTGAACAGCTTGTCAAAGTACTCCCGCCATCTATGTTTAATCTCCTCGTTCTTCACCAGGAGTTGATCTGCTCCGTCCTTGATGTACTTGATTTGGTCAACATCCCTCGTCTTCCTCTCTCGGATCTTGGCCATCTTATAGATGTCCCTTTCGCCTTCCTTCGTGTCTAACCGTTGGTAGAGGTCCTCATATGCCCGACCCCTTGCTTCACTCACAACTCGCTTGGCGGCCTTCTTTGCCATCTTGTACTTCTCTATGTTGTCTGCACTCCTATCCAGATATAGGCATCTGAAACACTCTTTCTTCTCCTTAATTGCCTTCTGAACATCATTGTTCCACCACCAGGTATCTTTAGCTTCTCTTCTACTTCCCATGGACACTCCAAACTCCTCTGAGGCCACCTTATGAATGCAAGTCGCCATCTTCATCCACATGTTGTCTACATCACCTCCTTCCTCCCAAGGGCCCTCCTTAATGACCCTCTCCTTGAACGCCTGAGCTACCTCCCCCTTGAGCTTCCACCACTTCGTTCTAGCAACTTTGGCACGCTTGTCCTGCTGGACCCGAATCCAAAAGCAGAGGTCAGCAACCACAAGCTTATGCTGAGGGACAACACTCTCTCCAGGTATCACCTTATAGTCTAGGCATGCATGCCTGTCTTCTCTTCTCGAGAGGATGAAATCAATCTGGCTAGAGTGTTGCCCACTACTGTAAGTCACTAGATGTGATTCTCTCTTCTTAAATAGGGTGTTAGCTACGATCATGTCATAGTCTAGCGCAAAGCTTAAGACATCTTCTCCTTCTTGATTCCTGATGCCATAGCCAAATCCCCCATGCACTCCTTCAAAACCTGTGTTAGATGTGCCCACGTGGCCATTGAGGTCTCCTCCTATGAAGAGCCTCTCGTCAATCGGTACACTCCTAACCATGTCCTCCAGGACTTCCCAGAACTCCCTCTTGGTGTTCTCATTGTGGCCTACTTGCGGGGCATACGCGCTGATAACATTGAGAACTAAGTCCCCAACTACCAGCTTGACCAGGATAATCCGGTCCCCACGTCTCTTGACGTCTACCACTCCATCCTTGAGGCTCTTGCTGATCAAGATGCCTACCCCATTTCTGTTTGCAACCGTCCCTGTGTACCACAGCTTGAAGCCGGTACCCTCCACCTCCTTCGCCTTTTGTCCCCTCCATTTGGTCTCTTGGATGCAAAGGATATCAACGCCTCTCCTCACCGCTGTATCAACTACCTCCCGAAGCTTACCTGTCAGAGACCCTACGTTCCAGCTACCTAAGCGAATCCTCCTAGGCTCGGCTAGCTTCCTTACCCTTCGCACTCGTCGAGTCAAATGCGAAGACCCTTGCTCAATTTCCAATACACCCGGACGCCGATGTAGCGCGCCACTAAGGATGCGACGACCCGATCCTTGCTCACTTGCCACCGTATCCAGATCACGATACGGCGCGCCACCTGGGGGGTGGCGGCCCGGCCCTTGCCCATTTTGCACCACACCCGGGTTCCGATGTGGCGCGTCGCTGAGAGGGTTACGCCCCAACGAAAATCTTTTGGGTTTCATCTCCATAAGAGTGGCTGAGTTGTGACGTTGGCTCCCCAAGCCTATCACAACCCTCCTCCTTTACCCGGGCTTGGGACCGGCTATGTTGAGACAACATAGGCGGAGTTAAAGAAGAGAAGATGAAATTGGAGTTGTATGTTGCTGATGTCGTCGATGATCAGAAGATCAAGATGGATGCAATGCGCTTGAAGATTAGAAAGATTAGAAAATATGTCGTTAATAAAGAGGCTTGGTATCATTATGTTGTTGGATCAATTATTACCTTAGTTGCGATTTTGATCGCATTTAAATGCTTTAGGTAGATAGTTTTATGTTGTTTTTATGAGAACTAGCAAAGTGGCCGTCGCAAATGCGAGGGCAACTCCTTTACTTGGCGGCGGGATAGAATTATATTTACGTTTATGGATATTTATATTACATGAAACTAAATTATATGGTTGAACAACCAGATCCAATGTTCCATTAAATAAAATATCATGTGCATGTAACATCATTAATTTTTGGCGGACGATTGTTATGGCATTTGGAAAGTAAAATATTAATACCTTATGCTATGTTAGATCAGTACACGAACATTCGTATTGGTAGCCATTCGTAATACATGTCATTTTGTGGTGCAAATAATGACATAGTACCTAGTTGAGCATAGTGTTAGATGATGTTCAGGTGATCTTTCAAAGTGAATAAGAAAAAAGAAATTATCTTAATGGTGTGGGTAAGAGAGAATTTATTCTCGTTAATAGATTGGACAACTAAATTAGTTAACAACGCATGATTTGATTTTATTTATTTTCCATTTATTTCTTCCACTCAATGGGCAAATTATTTTTACTTACATCACACTTTTAGAGATGGACATTCTTTATGATGCAATCTTTGACCAGTATAAGTATGTGTATACACTTTCAATATTTTCCAATAATTGGAAGTATGGGTGAACAATGTCCATTTGGAAATGAAGGAAGTTGAAGTATTGGTGAACAATGTTCATATGGAAATGAAGGAAGTATCATACTTTCTAGCATATAGCATGTGGCTTATCCTAACACTTCATGGTATAAGTAGATATACGTCTTGAAGCCCTACCCCCTGTCAAACAAACTCTATCGATCAACTTTGCGACTTGCTTTCCTCATCTGTATAATACACCAACTCCATCAAAGGAGGCCTACAAAATAGAATTATTTACACAGTTATAATAATGATATGAATCTCTCGCTAAATTGTAACCAAGAATTATGTAAACATCTAGCTACTATAACGGAATAATTTGGATGATTCAGATCATGCATAATTTCAACACTTTGAATGTGAACCAATATACTATAGTGAACGTACATACTACCTCAAAAATATTGGCAATTAAGAAAACAAATTCTAAGTGCAAATATTGGTTCCTTGTAGTTAAAATAATAACTTCTAGGTGTAAATCTTGGGTGTGTGTAGTTAAAATGATAAAATAAGAGTGATTAAATTAATTGATTCTTCACAATGCATGTCTCCATCCAAAAGCATTGACTGAGCATATGTCATATGTTCTTATTGACCATAATGGAATATCTATGTGATGTGCATGTGTTAACCAACAAAATACATCTTTAGATGATTAGTTATGAGATATATTGGATTAAAAAAGCTGTATTTGCTAGTTCATCAGAAATGACAACTTAGTGAATCAAAAAAAAATTGAAGAGTATGTTTTTGGATGGGATTATCACTGAAGGAGTTGGTTCCGTAGTACATGCACAGAGCATTAAATTTAGTTTGTTATAAGTGTGACCATGTGTTTCGAGAGTCAAACTTTTATGAAAAGTTGGAAGGAAAATCAAGCAAATGTATAAAAGAGAATAAAAGTAACAGGTAAACAAAGAAGTGTAAGTAAGCAGTGAATAACCACCTACAATGTAATTAAGTTTAATAGGTCGATTAACTTGGTAAAGAAAATATTTGATACGGTTCCTCCTATAATGTTAGTGTGTATATAACATATATTTGTTCTTGATACTGGTAAAACAACAATTGAAAATGTTTCTAAAAAATTTACTTATGAAAATCGAACTCTTTTCTTTGAGTGAGTTTACCTTTGAGTGAGTTATGCTAAATTAGTAATTATGACATTCACAACATTAGATGCATTATGACGTAGAACATTTCCGTAGGATAGTTTCATATGAACTACCTACTGTAATATTGGCAAAATAATTTTGGGGTTTTACACAACAATATAAGAGATCCAACTTCTTGTTAAATAGCATTCGGTATATTATATCCGTAGATACTAAGCATATCAATGATGTCATACCTTACTCAATACTAAAAATGTTAGTTAAGAAATGCATCAGTGGCTATTTGTGCTCGGCTTATAACACTAATCTATTAAATCCGTTGTTTCCGTAAGACACCATGGCAAACTATTTTAAAAGATCAAATCACAGAAGTAAGTCAATAGCTAACAAAATTCATGGCTTGATTACATTTCATTTGCAACAGCAACAACATGTTGATAAAATTGGGTTTGGTTAGTGGTCTAGTGGACACTAAGTTTGGCTCAACCACAGAAACCAAACCTTATCGTATCGCATAAAGAAAAACACATAATCAAATTATCAAACCTTAGGGCAGGAAATATAGGAATATAGGTCTACACTTGGTGTATTTTGTAACCAAACAAAATTGTTTTAATTAAAATACCGTTTATATGCACTCAGCTGATAGCAAAACCATGGTATACAAGTAAATATAAAATTAACATTTGTAATTGCAGTTACGGAGACTAATAAGAAAGAAAGAGAAAAATATATACAGTTAGTGTATTTGCTTATTAAAACTCAAAGGTTTTTTCTTATAAGGCTAGAGATAATGTACATATAACAACCTGATACTTGTGCAGTTTAAAGAAAACCATGAAATTTCAAGGTATATATGGTGTAACCGAAATAATCGGGAAGATCAAAATAAAATATTTTGTTTAGTATCAAATACCGATAAGAAAAAAAACTGAAACTGCAACTAAAATACCTCTACATCGCTGCAGCCAACACAACCAATGCTTGTAGAGCAAGTTCACATTGAGAAGGATATGGAAATACCACTCCGTCTTGTCCTAGTCCCATGGTGGCGCTGTCCGTCCCTGCGGTTCCTTCATAGGTGGCAGGACAGGGAGCCAATGACGCACGAAGGCACCTGCTGACGCGGTAGTAGGTCCTAAGGATATCGGCATGTGATGCCGCTCGCGCTAAGCATGTCCGGTCTGGTGGTGTTTGTCCTCGAGGAGCACCTCCGGTGTTGGATTGTCTTATGGATCTTTGGTCGGTGTTGCGGCTCGTGTTGGACATGGTGCCCTTGTCGTGCTCGTCCTCGCGGAGCATCAACATGTAGATTAGGCAGGAAAACATATTTTTATGTGTTTTTAGACAATATTATTTTTATGTTACATCAACCACGTGGGACATATTAATTTGAAAGGCCCATTGGAGTTGAGCACAACTTACCTTACCTAGGCAAAGCGTTCCACATACCCCTAAAAAAGGCAAGAGTCCCTCGTATAGCTTACCTAGGCAAGAAATAAAAACTTGTCTATGTTACTATTACGCTCAAGCTGCGATGTACGTGGAATCTAAAAAAAAGTTAGATGTACGTGCTTGGCAAGAATCCCACATACCCCTCAAAAAAAAGTCAAAGAGTCCCACGTATATATAGCTTACCTAGGCAAGACAAAAAAAATCTTACTATTACGCTCACGTTGAGATGTACTTGCAATCTAAAAAAACTTAGATGTACGTGCCACGTTAAGTTGAGAGGCCCACTAAACTCTTTATGTTACGCAGATTGAACGGCTATGATTTCTTAATTTATTAAGGTCCACCTAATGGATGGTTTATATTTTCTGATTAACGTGTGATTTTGTAGCATATTTATCTAATTTTGACCCGTATTTTTCTTTTAGTAGATAATAGATAGATAGATAGATAGATAGATAAGTGTGTATGAACTTTATGTATGAACTTGTATTAATTTGGTCTTTTCGGTGTTGTGTAATTAAAATGAGTCGGCAATGGATGTACGATGACCGACGCTCTCCCCAGTTCATTAATGGCGTGCATAGTTTTCTGCGTGCGGCTGAGGCAAACAAGCGGGATAGTTTTATGTGTTGTCCATGTGGTGTCTGTAAGAATGATAAGAATTACTCTAGCTCAAAAGTCATTCACGTCCACCTATTTACGTCCTATTTCATGTCCGGCTATAACTGTTGGACCAAGCACGGAGAAAGAGGGGTTCGAATGGAAGAGAATGAAGAAGAAGAGGATGATGACAACTATCCTGGGTTCCATGAATACGATGGTATTACAATGGGGGAAGAGAATGAAGAAGAAGAAGCTGAAGAAGAGGCATCAGATGAGCCCGCTGATGATCTTGGGCTGGCCATTGCTGATGCAAATAGAAACTGCGAAAGTCAAAAGGAGAAGTTGAAGTTACAGCACATGTTAGAGGATCACAAAAAATTGTTGTACCCAAATTGCGAAGATAACAAGAAAAAGCTGGGTACCACACTGGAATTGCTGCAATGAAAGGCAGAGAATGGTGTATCTGACAAGGGATTTGAGAAGTTGTTGAAAATAATGAAGAATAAGCTTCCAAAGGATAACGAATTGTCCGACAGTGTGTACAAAGCAAAGAAGGATGTCTGCCCTCTAGGATTAGTGGTGCAAAAGATACATGCATGCCCTAATGACTGCATCCTCTACCGTGGCGAGGAGTACGAGAATTTGAATGCATGCCCGGTATGAGGTGCATTGCACTATAAGATCAGTCGCGATGACCCTGGTGATGATGTTGAGGGCGAGTGCCCCAGGAAGAGGATTCCTGCCAAGGTGATGTGGTATGCTCCTATAATACCACGGTTAAAATGTTTGTTCCAAAACAAAGAGCATGCCAAGTTGTTGCGATGGCACAAAGAAGACCGTAAGAAAGACGGCAAGTTGAGAGTACCCGCTGATGGGTGGCAGTGGAGAAAAATTGAGAGAAAGTGGCCGGAGTTTGCATGTGACACAAGGAACTTATGGTTTGTATAAGTGCAGATGGCATCAATCCTTTTGGGGAGCAGAGCAGCAATCATAGCACCTGGCCTGTGACTCTATGTATCTATAACCTTCCTCCTTTGTTGTGCATGAAGCGGAAGTTCATTATGATGCCAGTTCTCATCCAAGCCCCTAAGGAACCCGGCAACAACATTGATGTGTACCTAAGGCCATTAGTTGATGAACTTTTACAGCTGTGGGACATAAAAGGTGTACGTGTGTGGGATGAGAACAAACAGGAGGTATTTGACCTACGAGCGTTGCTGTTTGTAATCATCAATTATTGGCCTGCTCTTAGTAACCTTTCAGGATAGACAAACAAGGGATACAATGCATGCACGCACTGTTTAGATGAGACCAGAGGTATATATTTGGATAAATGTCAGAAGGTTGTGTACCTGGAACATCGTCGATTTTTTCCGATCAAGCATCTCTTAAGAAAGAAAGGCAACCATTTCAAAGGTGAGGCAGATAACCGGAAGAAGCCTGACCACCATAATGGTGATCATATACTTTATATGGTCAAGGATTTAAAAGTAAACTTTGGAAAGGGCCATGGCGGACAATTTGTTCCGAATGACGCTGACGGACATGCACCCATGTGGAAGAAGAAATCTATATTTGGGGATCTAGAGTATTGGAAAGTCCTAGAGGTCCGCTCTGCAATCGACATGATGCACGTGACGAAGAATCTTTGCGTGAACCTGCTAGGCTTCCTGGGCGTGTATGGGAAGACAAAAGATACACCGAAAGCACGGGAGGACCAGCAACGTATGCACGAAAAATACGGCATGCATACAAAGCAGTATCAAGGTCATGCCAGCTCCGCTCTTACCAGAGAAGAAAAGGAAATCTTTTTTGAATGCCTGCTCAGTATGAAGGTCCCGTCTGGTTTCTCATCGAATATAAAGGGAATAATAAATATGGCAGAGAAAAAAATTCCAGAACCTAAAGTCTTATGACTACCACGTGATTATGACGCAATTACTTCCGGTTGCATTGAGGGGGCTTCTACCGGAAAATGTTCGATTAGCCATTGTGAAGCTATGTGCATTCCTCAATGCAATTTCTAAGAAGGTAATAGATCCAGAAATCCTAACAAGGTTACAGAATGATTTGGTGCAATGTCTTGTCAGTTTCGAGTTGGTGTTCCCACCATCCTTCTTCAATATCATGACACACATCCTAGTTCACCTAGTGGAAGAGATTGCCATTATGGGTCCTGTATTTCCACACAATATGTTCCCCTTTGAGAGGTTCATGGGAGTCTTAAAGAAATATGTTCATAACCGTACCAGGCCAGAAGGAAGCATCTCCAAGGGCCATGAAACAGAGGAGGTTATTGAGTTTTGTGTTGACTTTATTCCTGACCTTAAGCCGATTGGTGTTCCTGAATCGCGGCAGGAGGGGAGACTGAGTGGAAAAGGCACGCTAGGAAAGGATTCAGTAATATGTAGGGACGGGCATTCTTGGGCCTAAGCACACTACAGAGTTCTCCAAAATTCCACGTTGGTGGCCCCGTATATCAATGAACACAAGAATATTGTACGCTCCAAACACCCGGAGCAGTCTGACGACTGGATTACACGTGAACACATGGGGATTTTCGACGGTTGGTTGCAAACACATCTCATGAATGACGATAGTGTTGGATATGAGTTGTACTTGTTGTCCAAGTCACCATCTTCGACTATATTGACTTTCAAAGGGTACGAGATTAATGGGATTACATTTTACATGATCGCCCAAGATAAAAAGAGCACCAACCAAAATAGTGGTGTCCGCTTTGATGCAACAAACAACAATAGGGAAAAGGACACATATTATGGTTACATAGAGGAGATATGGGAACTTGACTATGGACGTGATTTTAAGATCCCTTTGTTTCGGTGCAAATGGGTCAATCTGACAGGGGTTAAGGTAGACCCGAAGTACGGAATGACAACAGTGGATCTCAACAATCTTGGGTACACGGAGGAACCATTCGTCCTAGCCAATGATGTGGCGCAGTTTTTCTATGTGAAGGACATGTCTACCAAACCAAGAAAAAGGGAAGATAAGAAAGCGAATACATCATACGGTGAGCCAAAGCGCCACATAGTTCTTTCAGGGAAAAGAAACATCGTGGGAGTGGAGGACAAGACAGATATGTCAGAAGATTATGAAAAGTTTCATGAAATTCCTCCCTTCACAGTGAAGACTGACCCAAGCATCTTGTTAAATGATGAAGATTGTCCATGGTTACGACGCAAAGGGACACACGCGAAGAAAAAGTTTTATACCCCAAGATCCCACTCTGGGAAGTGATCAGCTTCACCGTCATCACTTTCTTCTCTAGTGAGTAGCTAAGATAGGCCAGTTTGTACACGAAGTTAATGCAGTTTTTGTTGTAACCCTCTCAACTTTTTAGCACATTCTATGTGTGTGAAATGATGATACCATGCCAAGTTTCACCATTTTCAGAGTTCATTTCAGGGTCATTCAGCGCAAAACAAATCATTAAATGCATGAAAAATAGCAAATGAAGTTAGAAAGGGTTGAAATTTGAGGATGTGGCTTTGAATGGTGCATATTGAATGCACAAAAAGTCTGGAGTTGAAATAAGTTTAGAAAAATGAAATGCCTTAGTAACAGATGAGTTTTCGTCCGAAACCCTCATACTTCGAAGGAGATGGTCCAGTTTGTACACGAAGTGCATCCAGTTTTTGCCATAACCCTCTCAAATTTTTAGCATGTGCTATGTGTGTGAAATGATGATACTATGCCAAGTTTCAACCTTTTTAGAGTTCATTTGTACTTTTTTTCAATTTAGGGTCATTCGGCGCAAAAAAATCATTAAATGCATAAAATATATCAAATGAAGTTAGAAAGGGTTCAAATGTGAGGATGTGGCTTTATATGTTGCATATTGAATGCACAAAAATTCTGGAGTTGAAATAAGTTTAAAAAAATGAAATGCTTTTGTAACAGATGAGTTTTTGTCCAAAACCCTCATATTTCGAAGGAGATGGTCCAGTTTGTACACAAAGTGCATCCAATTTTTCCGTAACCCTCTCTACTTTTTAGCACATTCTATGTGGGTGAAATGATGATACCATGCTAGGTTCCAACCTGTTCAGAGTTTGTTTGTACTGCTTTTCATTTTCAGGGTCATTTAGCGCAAAAAATAAATCATTAAATGCATGAAAAATAGCAAATCAAGTAAGTAAGGGTTCAAAATTAAAACTCCTCATGTTGACTAACACAAACATAATATAATTTGGCAAAAGAATACCAAGAAAACATAAACTAAAATATTTAAAACAAATGAAGGTATAAAACTAAAAGAGTTAAATAGAATTTGGTTTTGATTAAAACACCTATTTAAAATATCCTAAAAATTCGCAAATTGTACATACTCATAAAACATACTAATATTAAACAACAGGAAAAACAATCACTCAAAAATCTATTTTTAAACTAAAGTTATTCACAAACTAGTGATTCACACAAATTTCAAAAGAATTCAAATTTAAACTATTTAAATTTGAAAACTACTGTCACTAACAGAAAGTTTATAATTTTTTTGACCTAAAGCAAAAAGATTCATTCAAAAACTCTACATATTCTAACAGTTATTCAAAATCTAAAAACAAAAACTGTTCTGTTTAGAAAAACAAAACAAAAAAAGAGAAAATAGACCTTTCGTCCCAGTTGGTATCACCAACCAGGACTAAAGGTCCCTTCCCGCACGGAATTTGGGCCGCCAAAAAGGAGAGATTTATTCCCGGTTGGTGGCTCCAACTGGGACTAAAGGTCTGTCCCCCCGCGCGGGAGAAGGACCTTTAGTCCCGGTTGGTGGCACCAACCGGGACTAAAGGTCTATCAGTATATATAGCCGCGTTGTCCCGGTGCCAGTTACAGGCCGGGAGAACTCAACGATGCCGCCAGGCTGTCCCGTCGCCGAACCGCTCTCGTCGTCGTCGCCGTCGCCACTCCTCATCTCCGACCTCGGTGCCGCCACCTCCATCTACCCCGGTGCCGCCGCCCGACCCCGGTGCCGCCGCCTCCATCGACCCCCATGCCACCACCTCTTCTCCATCCGGCCGGCCCGTTCGTCAAGGTGAGGCCCTTGATCCCCAAATTCATTCACATCATCTTAGTGTTGGAAATATGCCCTAGAGGCAATAATAAATTGGTTATTATTATATTTCCTTGTTCATGATAATCGTTTATTATCCATGCTATAATTGTATTGATTGGAAACTCAAATACATGTGTGGGTACATAGACAACACTGTGTCCCTAGTAAGCCTCTAGTTGACTAGCTCGTTGATCAAAGATGGTTAAGGTTTCCTAGCCATTGACATGAGATGTCATTTGATAACGGGATCACATCATTAGGAGAATGATGTGATGGACAAGACCCAAACTAAGAACGTAGCATTTGATCGTGTCAGTTTATTGCTATTGTTTTCTGCATGTCAAGTATCTGTTCCTATGACCATGAGATCATGCAACTCCCTGACATCGGAGGAGTACCTTGTGTGTATCAAACGTCGCAACATAACTGGGTGACTATAAAGGTGCTCTACAGGTATCTCCGAGGGTGTCTGTTGGGTTGGCATGGATCAAGACTGGGATTTGTTACTCCGTATGACGGAGAGGTATCTCAGGGCCCACTCGGTAATACAACATCACAATGAGCCTTGCAAGCAATGTGACTAAAGTGTTAGCCACGAGATCTTGTATTACGGAACGAGTAAAGAGACTTGCCGGTAACGAGATTGAACTAGGTATAGAGATACCGACGATCGAATCTCGGGCAAGTAACATACCGAAGAACAAAGGGAACAGTATACGGGATTAACTGAATCCTTGACATAGAGGTTCGACCGATAAAGATCTTCGTAGAATATGTAGGAGCCAATATGGGCATCCAGGTCCCGCTATTGGTTATTGATCGTAGAGGTGTCTCGGTCATGTCTACATAATTCTCAAACCCGCAGGGTCTACACACTTAACGTTTGGTGACGATTAGTATAGTTGAGTTATTTTGTTGGTGACCGAAGGTTGTTCGGAGTCCCGGATAAGATCCCGGACATGACAAGGATCTCCGGAATAGTCCGGAGGTAAAGATTGATATATGTGATAATAGTGTTTTGATCTCCGGAAGAGTTCCGGAGTTCACCGGAAGGGGTTCCGGATGTTTACCGAAGTGTTCGGGTGCAGCAACACTTTATATGGGCCAAAGGGATAAAGCCCACGAGGTATTGGAAAGTGCAAAAGGAAGTTTTGCTACTGCCTTAAGCTGGTAAGGCAGTACTACCGCTACTGTAGCAGCGGTACTACCGCTTAAGCTGGTCAAGCGGTACTACCGCTACTGTATCAGCGGTACTACCGCTTAAGCTGGTCAAGCGGTACTACCGCTACTGTAGCAGCGGTACTACCGCTTGTGCGCGGTAGTGCAGGGATCCGAGTTGGACTCTTTCCCTGCGGGCCAAACCGACCTTGTGCGGGCAAAACTGACCTGGAGGAGGCTTTTACTCCAAGTTTAGACCCCAAGGCTCAACATATAAATAGAGGGGCAGGGCTAGCACACGGGATACATTAGATTGCCCCAAGCCGTGTGCCGGCAACCTCTAGTTCCTCCTACGTCATAATTTCAGTAGTGCTTAGGCGAAGCCCTGCTGAAATAGTTCCTCACCAACATCACCACGCCGTCGTGCTGCTGGAACTCTTCTTCTTCTCCGCTCCCTCTTGCTGGATCAAGAAGGCGGAGATCGTCATCAAGCCGTACGTGTGTTGAATGCGGAGGTGCCGTCCGTTCGGCGCTGGATCGTGCTTGGATCGAGGGACGACTTGCGATTTGGATCGCGGAGACGTTCGACTACATCAACCGCGTTTCTTAACGCTTCCGCTTAGCGATCTACTCCCTCTCGTAGATGCTCATCACCATGGATAGATCTTGTGTGTGCGTAGGAAAAATTTTATTTCCCATGCAACGTTCCCCAACAGTGGCATCATGAGCTAGGTCTATGCGTAGATGAGATCTCGAGTAGAACACAAACGAGTTGTGGGCGTGAGTGTATACATATTGCTTGCCGTTACTAGTTGATACTTGATTCGGCGGTATTGTGAGATGAAGCGGCCCGGACCGACATTACGCGTACGCTTACGCGAGACAGGTTCCTTCAACTAACATGTAACTTCGTTGCATAAAGATGGCTAGCGGGTGTCTGTCTCTCTCACTTTAGTTGAATCGATTTCAATGAAGAGGGTTCTTTTAGAAGATCAAAAAGCAATCACTACACCACGTTGTGGTTTTGCGTAGGTAAGAACGGTTCTTGCAAACCCGTAGCAGCCACGTAAAATTTGCAACAACAATTAGAGGACGTCTAACTTGTTTTTGCAGGGTATGTTGTGATGTGATATGGCCAATTACTTGATGAGATATATGTGATGTATGACATGATCATGTGTTGTATAGAATATCACGACTTGCATGTCGATGAGTACGGCAACTGGCAGGAGCCATAGAGTTGTCTTTAATTATTGTATGACCTGCGTGTCAATCATTAAGCGCTATGTAATGCTTTACTTTATCGCTAAACGTTAGCTATAGTCGTGGAAGCAACAGTCGGCACGACAACCTCATGGCGACACGTTGATGGAGATCAAGATGATGGAGATCATGGTGTCATGCCGGTGACGATGGAGATCATGCCAGTGCTTTGGAGATGGAGATCAAAAGCACGATTTCATGGCCATATCATGTCACTTATGATTTGCATGTGATGTTAATCCTTTTATGCATCTTATTTTGCTTAGGACGACGGTAGCATTATAAGGTGATCCCTCACTTAAAATTTCAAGATAAATTGTGTTCTCCCCGAGTGTGCACCGTTGCGAAAGTTCGTCGTTTCGAGACACGCCGTGATGATCGGGTGTGATAGACTCTACGTTCACATACAACGGGTGTAAGCCATGTTGCACGTGCGGAACACTCGGGTTAAACTTGACGAGCCTAGCATGTACAGACATGGCCTCGGAACACAAGAGACCGAAAGGTCGAACATGAGTCATATAGTAGATATGATCAACATGAAGATGTTCACCATTGAAACCACCTCAACTCACGTGATGATCGGACTTGAGTTGGTGGATTTGGATCATGTTACACTCGAATGATCGGAGGGATGTCAATTTGAGTGGGAGTTTTTAAGTAATATGATTAACTAAACTCATTATCTAGAACAATAGTCTAAGTTGTCTTTGCTATATTTATGTTGTAGATCATGGCTCGCGCAGTAGCACCCCTGAATTTTAATGCGTTCCTAGAGAAAGCTAAGTTGAAAGATGATGGAAGTAACTTTGTGGACTGGGCCCGTAATCTAAGGATTATCCTTACGGCTTCCCAGAAGGCTTATGTCCTTGATGCACCGCTTGGTGATCCACCCGCTCCAGTTGAGTCTCTAGATGTTGTGAACGCCTGGCAGGCTCGTTCTGATGATTACTCAATAGTTCAATGTGCATTATTGTATGGCTTAGAACCGGGACTTCAAAGACGTTTTGAACGTCATGGAGCATATGAGATGTTTCAGGAGTTGAAGTTTATCTTTCAGAAGAATGCCTGGATCGAGAGATATGAGATCTCCGATAAGTTCTATGCTTGCAAGATGGAGGAGAACGGGTCTATCAGTGATCATGTACTCAGAATGTCTGGGTACTCCACCCGTCTGGCTGAATTGGGGATGCCCCTTCCGCCAGAGGCTATCACTGACAGAGTTCTTCAATCATTGCCACCTAGCTACAAGAGCTTCGTGTTGAACTATAACATGCACGGGATGAACAAGTCAGTCGCCGAGCTGTTTGCGATGCTGAAAGCCGCTGAGTCTGAAATTCAGAAGGAGCATCAAGTGTTGATGGTCAATAAAACCACTAGTTTCAAGAAAAATGGCAAGGGTAAGAAGGGTAACTCCAAGAAGAGTAGCAAAGCAGTTGCTCCTCTCGTAAAGAAACCCAAGGCTGGACCCAAACCAGAAACTGTGTGCTTTCATTGCAAGGGAACTGGACACTGGAAGCGGAACTACCCCAAGTATTTGGCTGACAAGAAGGCGGCCAACAACAAACAAGGTATATATGATATACATGTTATTGATGTGTACCTTACCAACTCTCGTTGTAGTGCCTGGGTATTTGATACCGGTGCGGTTGCTCATATTTGCAACTCAAAACAGGAACTGCAGAATAGACGGAGGCTGGCAAAGGACGAAGTGACGATGCGCGTGGGAAATGGTTCCAAGGTTGATGTGATCGCTGTCGGCACGCTCGCTCTTCGATTACCATCGGGATTAGTGATGAACCTGAATAATTGTTATTTAGTGCCTGCGTTAAGCATGAACATTATATCTGGATCTTGTTTATTGCGAGACGGTTACTCATTTAAATCAGAGAATAATGGTTGTTCTATTTATATGAGTAATATCTTTTATGGTCATGCACCCAATGTGAGGGGTTTATTCTTATTGAATCTCGATAGTAATGATACACATGTTCATAACATTGATGCCAAAAGATGTAGAATTGATAATGATAAAACCACTTTCTTGTGGCACTGCCGTTTAGGTCATATTGGCGTAAAACGCATGAAGAAGCTCCATGCTGATGGACTTTTGGAGTCACTTGATTTTGAATCACTTGACACATGTGAGCCATGCCTCATGGGCAAGATGACTAAAACGCCGTTCTCTGGAACAATGGAACGGGCAAGTGACTTGTTGGAAATCGTACATACTGATGTGTGCGGTCCGATGAGTATTGAGGCGCGCGGTGGTTATCGTTACTTTCTCACCTTCACTGATGACTTAAGTAGATATGGGTATATTTACTTAATGAAACACAAGTCTGAAACATTTGAAAAGTTCAAACAATTTCAGAGTGAAGTTGAGAATTATCGTAACAAGAAGATTAAATTCCTACGATCTGATCGAGGAGGAGAATATCTGAGTTATGAGTTTGGCAGTCACTTAAGACAGTGTGGAATTGTTTCACAATTGACACCGCCTGGAACACCACAGCGTAATGGTGTGTCCGAACGTCGTAATCGAACCTTATTGGATATGGTGCGATCTATGATGTCTCTTGCCGATTTGCCACTATCGTTTTGGGGTTATGCATTAGAGACAGCTGCATTCACTTTAAATAGGGCACCATCGAAATCCGTTGAGACGACGCCATATGAACTTTGGTTTGGCAAGAAGCCAAAGCTGTCGTTTCTTAAAGTTTGGGGATGTGATGCTTATGTCAAAAAGCTTCAGCCTGAAAAGCTGGAACCCAAAGCGGAGAAATGCGTCTTCATAGGATACCCAAATGAGACAGTTAGGTATACCTTCTACCTTAGATCCGAAGGCAAAGTGTTTGTCGCTAAAAACGAAACATTTCTTGAGAAAGAGTTTCTCTCGAAAGAATTGAGTGGGAGGAAGATAGAACTTGATGAGGTTGTTGAACCTTTACTTCAACCTGAGAGTAGCGCAGCGCAGAAAGTTGTTTCTGTGGAGCCTACATTAGCTGAAGAGGAAGTTAATGATGATGATCATGAAGCTTTGGATCAAGTTGCTATCAAACCTCGTAGGTCGACAAGGACGCGTACTGCTCCTGAGTGGTACGGCAACCCTGTCTTAGAAGTCATGTTGTTGGACAACGATGAACCTACGAGCTATGGAGAAGCGATGTTGGGCCCGGATTCCGAGAAGTGGTTAGAGGCCATGAAATCTGAGATGGGATCGATGTATGAAAACAAAGTGTGGACTTTGGAAGTATTACCTGAAGGGCGTAAGGCCATTCAGAACAAATGGATCTTTAAGAGGAAGACGGACGCGGACGGTAATGTCACCGTCTATAAAGCTCGACTTGTGGCAAAGGGTTTTTCACAAGTTCAAGGAGTTGACTACGATGAGACCTTCTCACCCGTAGCGATGCTTAAGTCCGTCAGAATCATGTTAGCAATAGCTGCCTTTTTCGATTATGAAATTTGGCAGATGGATGTCAAAACAGCGTTCCTTAACGGTTTCCTTAAGGAAGAGTTGTATATGATGCAACCAGAAGGTTTTGTCGATCCAGAGAATGCTGACAAAGTTTGCAAACACCAGCGATCCATTTATGGACTGGTGCAAGCATCTCGGAGTTGGAATCTTCGCTTTGACGAGGTGATCAAAGCGTTCGAGTTTATACAAGTTTACGGAGAAGCTTGTATTTACAAGAAAGTGAGTGGGAGCTCTATAGCGTTTATAATATTATATGTGGATGACATATTACTGATTGGAAACAATATAGAAATGTTGGAAAGCGTGAAGGAATATTTGAACAAGAGTTTTTCAATGAAGGACCTAGGAGAAGCTGCTTTCATATTAGGCATCAAGATCTATAGAGATAGATCAAGACGTTTAATAGGACTTTCACAAAGCACATACCTTGATAAAATTTTGAAGAAGTTCAAAATGGATCAGTCCAAGAAGGGGTTCTTGCCTGTTTTGCAAGGTGTGAAGTTGAGTAAGACTCAATGCCCAGTGACTGCAGAAGATAGAGAAAAGATGAGTGTCATCCCCTATGCTTCAGCCATAGGCTCTATCATGTATGCAATGCTGTGCACAAGACCTGATGTCAGCCTTGCCATAAGTATGGTCGGAAGGTTTCAAAGTGATCCAGGAATGGAACACTGGACGGCGGTCAAGAATATCCTGAAGTACCTGAAAAGGACTAAGGACATGTTTCTCGTTTATGGAGGTGATCAAGAGCTCGTCGTAAAGGGTTACGTCGATGCAAGCTTTGACACTAATCCGGATGACTCTAAGTCGCAAACCGGATACGTATTTATTCTTAATGGGGGTGCGGTTAGCTGGTGCAGTTCCAAGCAAAGCGTGGTAGCTGATTCTACATGCGAAGCGGAGTACATCGCAGCCTCGGAGGCGGCGAAGGAAGGTGTCTGGATGAAGGAGTTCATAACAGATCTTGGAGTAGTGCCTAGTGCGCTTAACCCAATGACTCTGTTTTGTGATAATACTGGTGCCATTGCTCTAGCCAAGGAACCAAGATTTCACAAGAGGACCAGACACATAAAGCGACGTTTCAATTCCATCCGCGATTACATCAAGGAGGATGACATAAATATTTGCAAAGTACACACGGATCTGAATGTTGCAGATCCGATGACTAAACCTCTTCCAAGGGCTAAACATGAACAACACCAGAACTGCATGGGTGTTCGATTCATTACAATGTAAATCACATAGTGATGTGAACTAGATTATTGACTCTAGTGCAAGTGGGAGACTGTTGGAAATATGCCCTAGAGGCAATAATAAATTGGTTATTATTATATTTCCTTGTTCATGATAATCGTTTATTATCCATGCTATAATTGTATTGATTGGAAACTCAAATACATGTGTGGGTACATAGACAACACTGTGTCCCTAGTAAGCCTCTAGTTGACTAGCTCGTTGATCAAAGATGGTTAAGGTTTCCTAGCCATTGACATGAGATGTCATTTGATAACGGGATCACATCATTAGGAGAATGATGTGATGGACAAGACCCAAACTAAGAACGTAGCATTTGATCGTGTCAGTTTATTGCTATTGTTTTCTGCATGTCAAGTATCTGTTCCTATGACCATGAGATCATGCAACTCCCTGACATCGGAGGAGTACCTTGTGTGTATCAAACGTCGCAACGTAACTGGGTGACTATAAAGGTGCTCTACAGGTATCTCCAAGGGTGTCTGTTGGGTTGGCATGGATCAAGACTGGGATTTGTTACTCCGTATGACGGAGAGGTATCTCAGGGCCCACTCGGTAATACAACATCACAATGAGCCTTGCAAGCAATGTGACTAAAGTGTTAGCCACGAGATCTTGTATTACGGAACGAGTAAAGAGACTTGCCGGTAACGAGATTGAACTAGGTATAGAGATACCGACGATCGAATCTCGGGCAAGTAACATACCGAAGAACAAAGGGAACAGTATACGGGATTAACTGAATCCTTGACATAGAGGTTCGACCGATAAAGATCTTCGTAGAATATGTAGGAGCCAATATGGGCATCCAGGTCCCGCTATTGGTTATTGATCGTAGAGGTGTCTCGGTCATGTCTACATAGTTCTCGAACCCGCAGGGTCTACACACTTAACGTTTGGTGACGATTAGTATAGTTGAGTTATTTTATTGGTGACCGAAGGTTGTTCGGAGTCCCGGATAAGATCCCGGACATGACAAGGATCTCCGGAATAGTCCGGAGGTAAAGATTGATATATGTGATAATAGTGTTTTGATCTCCGGAAGAGTTCCGGAGTTCACCGGAAGGGGTTCCGGATGTTTACCGAAGTGTTCGGGTGCAGCAACACTTTATATGGGCCAAAGGGATAAAGCCCACGAGGTATTGGAAAGTGCAAAAGGAAGTTTTGCTATTGCCTTAAGCTGGTAAGGCAGTACTACCGCTACTGTAGCAGCGGTACTACCGCTTAAGCTGGTCAAGCGGTACTACCGCTTAAGCTGGTCAAGCGGTACTACCGCTACTGTAGCAGCGGTACTACCGCTTGTGCGCGGTACTGCAGGGATCCGAGTTGGACTCTTTCCCTGCGGGCCAAACCGACCTTGTGCGGGCAAAACCGACCTGGAGGAGGCTTTTACTCCAAGTTTAGACCCCAAGGCTCAACATATAAATAGAGGGGCAGGGCTAGCACACGGGATACATTAGATTGCCCCAAGCCGTGTGCCGGCAACCTCTAGTTCCTCCTACGTCATAATTTCAGTAGTGCTTAGGCGAAGCCCTGCTGAAATAGTTCCTCACCAACATCACCACGCCGTCGTGCTGCTGGAACTCTTCTTCTTCTCCGCTCCCTCTTGCTGGATCAAGAAGGCGGAGATCGTCATCAAGCCGTACGTGTGTTGAATGCGGAGGTGCCGTCCGTTCGGCGCTGGATCGTGCTTGGATCGAGGGACGACTTGCGATTTGGATCGCGGAGACGTTCGACTACATCAACCGCGTTTCCTAACGCTTCCGCTTAGCGATCTACAAGGGTATGTAGATTCACTCTCCCTCTCGTAGATGCTCATCACCATGGATAGATCTTGTGTGTGCGTAGGAAAATTTTTGTTTCCCATGCAACGTTCCCCAACACTTAGATGGTATCGTGTCCCTTGTAGAAATGTGCTTGATGCTGTCTAAATCTGATTCAGTTGGACAAAGAGATGTATGTTAATTAAATAGATGTATGTGCTCGTCAAAATCTGATTCAATTGGAAAAATAGATGTATGTGCTTGATGCAGCGATGAGAGAAGAGCATGGTACAAATAGATGCGCTATGTTTTCACTCTAAGTTTCAGTAGGATCAAATCTTGCTTCAAAATATGCTTCCAAGAGATGAGAGCAGGGGCTTCCCTTTTAAAGATCTTGTCATTTCTTTTCTTTTTTGTGAATTATGACATCAAAAGCAATTCCTTTAGGAAGGAGTTGGAACTTGGAAGGCTTGCAATATTTCATCATATATAGAAATACCTTTCAGCTTGTTGGTAAGAATGGAGCTACAAAAAATGGTAGTTGTATTGGTAGTGTGTGCTATGCCAATTAGTTTTTATATAAATGGCTAATAAACTGCTTGCATTTGTTTATATAAACTACAAATAAACAATTTGCATTTTAAACACATCAATGCGGATTATGCTTGTTATTGTTGTTATAGTTGTTAAATGAGATGTTATTTGCTAGCCACAATTTGTATATGTATATGCTTTGACAGATATTGTGCAAGTGTGTGCGTGTGGATTTGTTGTTAAATATGTTATTGTTGTTATTGTTGTTAAATGAAATGTTATTTGATACTCACAATTTGTTTTCGTCGACGATGCCCATCCCGCATCCTCATCGTCGACTCGGCGGCGACAACCTGCTTGAGAGGCGCCATGTCCGGGACTGCGCTCCGTCGGGCTGGCGCTGGGTGGTGCTACCTTTCGGGGCGCGCAGCTTGGTGAGGAATCGGGCTCCCGTCGTCGACCCGGAGCTTCTTTGGTGGCGGTCGCGTGGGCCACTGTCGGTGCGTAGGCAGTCGGCCCCTGAGTAGGTGGTACGTCGCCCTGTCAAGGAGGAGGACGAGCACGTCCGTCGCTACATGATTGCGTTGGACGTCAGGTTCTTCAATACCTGGCAGGTTATTTAGGGATCTCACCCGAGCTATGATCATGTCATTATTCCTTCTCTTTGGGTGTCCATCGCCCGCGCCTCAGGAACCGCGAGTCAACTGGATTATTCTATAGTATTCGAGCTGTATTAATGATGTTATATGATAATATTCGAGATGTATTCGTGATAATATTCGATAATATTCGATGATGCATTAACTAGATTACTCGAGATGTATTAGTGATATTATATGATGAATACTAAATTGTTTTATCTTTCATCTGGATTAGTTAAGCTATGGACGATAGCGGTAGAGACCGTGAAGAGGATCTCTTCAGGATTATACGCTCCCAAGACCCAGAGATTAAACTAGATGATGGCTGACGGCTCATAATGGCTGAACGATTCCGATAAGGGAATTGATGAAGTCCGGCGAGGTATATATATATAAGGCCTCTTGTGATCACTACATGTATTAATTGATTTGTATATATATATATAGGGTCGCGCTATTCGTCACCCTGGGTGAGGAATAGTTATTCTTCACCCCCCCTCTATTTTAAATCAATGCATCGAAATTTTACGTTCCGTAAATTTTAATCTTATCTCATAACAAAAAGAGACCGTAAAAAAAAATATAGTCACCGTAAAAAATATCTTATGTCACATAAAATTACGAACATAAAAACATAGTGTAAAATATACATAAAATGCGTTTTTTCTAGTCTTATGACCTATATTATTTTTCTTATGTCAAATTTTACGTAGTAAATCAATATAAATGTAACTATTTGCATTTTAAACATAATTTATTTATGAAACGATCGTAAAATTACCTCGGGTGAATAATAATTATATATATAGCCGGTCTATTCTGCTAATATTAGCAGAATAGTTATTCTGCTAACACTTCCGAACTGCACGCTCAACGGAAGTGCACGTCATTGTTGCAGCAACAACACTGCAGTACTGATGCGAGTGCACTTCCCGTCGTAAAAAACTACACGAGTTTTTTTGACACCGTTTTCGCTTCAGTTTTTAAACCGTTTGTCGGAATAAGGCGTATAATATACCGTTGGATAGCTACGGAAAATTCACAACTTCGTCATGTTGATCACTTTTCGAGATTCCTCGCGGTTTAAGAACAGTTTCTGAAATGGTGGACGCCTGATGGATGGCAGCGAGCGTATTTTCGTGTTTTTCCCTAAACTGCTAGTCGGAATGAAGCAAATGATATGGCGTTCGAAAGATATCGTCGAGCCGCAACTTTTTCATGTATATTACACTCGCTAATTCCTTACGGTTTGAGAGCAGTTTTAAATTTACCGAAACACGGAATTCTGTTTTTCAAATTTTTTTTTATTTTTTTGGTAAGGTTTTCGAAGCAGTTTTTCAACTGTTTGTCGAAACGAGGCATGTGATACGGCATTGGAAAGATATGGAATGGGCGCAACGTCCATATGTTGGTCATTTGTTGAGATTCCTCACGGTTTTAAATAAATTTTGAAAACAATGCGACTACCTACAAGTGATAGCGAGTGTATTTTCGTAAATTTTTTCAAACCGCTCATCAGAACGATGCGTATGATACGGCGTTGGAAAGATATCGACGAGGCGCAACTTTTTCATGTAGAACACTCTCTCTAATTACTCACGGTTTAAGAGCAGTTTTCAAATTACCGAAATGCGGACACTGTTTTTCGCGAAACCAAATTCGACACGTGGACCGCATCGGACTGAAGAGCATACTGCTTCATGCTGAAGGCCGCGCTGCATTATACGGGCAAGTGACTGCATGATTTATTTTACTTTTTGTCTTGTTTCTAACTTTTATGAGCGAGAGTGAAACGCGGAGTCGAGGGCAAGTGAACCACAACACTTTTTAAAAGTGAACCTCACTAATTTTTTGTTGTTTTCTCTAATGTTGGATGTAAGTCAACATCTTCACTCTCAAAAACGAACCACATCATAAGACAAAGCGCACTGCAGGTGCTGTTGCAGTCGACTACACACAAAACAAAGTGCACTTTTTGGTAGACAAAATAAATGCGGCTCTGTGACATCGAGGCAACGCAAGCGAACTACATTTTATTCTCTTTTGATTGCAAACACTTAGAATTAACATCACATAGATACATTAAAAATACATTCACAAAATACTAGCAAACTGCACCCATCATCTGGCCGAACCGCATGCCCGCTCTAACCAAACTTCATGTCGTGGTCGCGCCCACAAAATGCAAGGATGGACTACAAACATCCGCGAGCTGAACCTCTCCAACACGGACACGGCACAGCACCCTATATGCAGCCGGTCTATCCGCGATTGCACGGGAGAACCACAAGTGACACCCCAATCTCCTGGCTTTCTACCGGACGCGGCGCACTGCTCGAGCGATCCAGACGCACTGCACGACGAGCACAAACGAACATCACGCCGCCGATGAACTAGACGCCTCAGGGAGCCATCAGCGTGTGGGGGTGGGGGTGGTCCGCGATGAGGCATGGCAGGTGCACCTCCATGGTCGGCCAAATCGGGAGAGGAGTTGGTGGAGACCGGTGGCAACGGCGCATGCGGCGGCCGGTGCACTGCTGGCGACCTCGCTGGGACCCCGCAGCGGCCGGATCCTGCGCGGGTGTGGCAGCTGGTGGTGGGGGCTAGGGTTGGCCTGTGCTGCGGCGGCCTAGGGAGGTGCGGGCGGCACGGGGGCTGGGGATGGCCGGCGAGGGGGCTGTCTGCAGAGGGGCAGGCGGCGCGGCGGGTGGGGATGGCCGGCGCGGTGCCAGCTTGGGGAGGGGCGGGATGCGCGAGGTCTGGTGATGGCCAGTGCGGTGGCAATTGGGGAGGGGAGGGCGGCGCGGCGGCGGCCTGGGGAGGGGCGCTGCGGTGGCCTAGGGAGGGTCGGGCGGCGCTGCGGCGGCCTGGGGTGGGAGGCGTGGGGGAAGAAGGTGGCCCGACGGCGCTTCGGCGCAGAGAAGGAGGTTGGGAGGCGCGGTGGTTGGGGGGGAGGTGGTAGTGCGGGAGTGGATAGGGTAGTGGGGGTGGGTTGTTTTTCTTTTGGGTGGTAGTGCCGAAGTGTTAGCAGAATAAGAGGTTTTTGTTATGAGAATAAGGTCTTAAGGGGTGTTATTAGAATAGACCCACCATATATATATATATATATATTAACGAATCTTTCTTCTTTTAGCCCTCCGGATCGAGCAAATCTTCTATAAGGGTAGTACGAGGCCCGGCCAAAAAGTTGGACGCGGGCATAAAGTACAATATCGATGAAATCAGTTCGGGTGGCGAATGGATTGCTCCTAAAAAGAATGCGAACAAATTTATACGTCAATGCAGAGTTATTGTTAGGTACCAAATCCCGATCAGCGTTCAATAATGGAATAAGCCAAAGGAAGATCGAGGAGTTGGTTTTGTCGACGAAAGAGCAAAAAATACGCTTTGGGATACGCTCATGTCACATTTCACCCTACCAGAGGGTTTGACAGATCGCCAATGGGAGAAAGTCAAGAAGTGTTCTCTTAAGAAGATGGCCATACAATTCCAGAGTTGGAAGAAAAGATTATGGTCCAGGTACGTCAGCGCAGGAAAGAAGAATCCAGAATTCAAAGGAGAACTAGTGAAGGTAATAGATCACAGGGACTTATTTGTGCAGCGCAAGGAATCGGAAGCAGCTAAGGAACGGTCGAGAAAAAATAAGATAAATGCTGAGAAAAAAAAGTTTCACCATGTTCTGGGGCCAGGTGGCTACAAGAGTGGGTTGCCTAAGTGGGATGAATCTGAGAGAAAGATGATTGTTGCAGGGGTCACTCCAAAAACAGTGGGTTGGCCCGACAAGTGCAGGACTTGGTTTTATGCGCATGGGGGAAAGTTGGACCCACAGACACGGGAGATTATTGAACTGGCAAGTCTTAAAGAAGCCTCAGACGCTTTACTTGAAGCAATAGAAGAGGCTCTAAGGGGGACGTTCGTTCCCGATAGAGAGAACGACGAGCTTACACGCGCCCTCAAGAATCCTGAGCACCCGGGACGAACACGAGGCAAAGCCGTTGTTCCGTGGGTTGTGGGGTTTGTGGGGTGGAGCGACACTTACAGAAGCCGTGCAAGAAAGAAGAAGCAGGATGCAGACCGGCTTCAAAAGTTGGAACGTGCTGTCATGCGTCAGCAGGAGCAGATCGACACACTTAGCCAACAAAGGGCGTCTCAGCGGCAGGATGAGCAACCAGATCCAACATTGGATAGTACCATCCCATCTATGCCGAAAAGCAACGTGGGTTCCACAGGGTCCCGGACGACGGTGCATTGATGGCTCGCTACCCCGTGGATGATATCCAAGAGACGACACCTTGTGAGCTACACATGAAAATAAAGAACATATCCATGAAGGTGGCGGACGGCTTTGCTTTCCGAATCCACCTGAAGCAACCATCCACGGCAATCCAAATCCACTTGAAGCAACCATCATGATATGACTCACTAGAGCTTGACTATCATGGAGGTTAAGAGGATCGGACACTGGGAGAAGCCATACGTGGTCTCATTGTATGGAAAAAGGAATGCATCGTGTTTTCAAACTCGGTGCCAAGGCCACCGACTCCTCCTCCAAGTCCGCCGCGTCAGCCGACTCCAACCCACCTCGAGACGGAGCGCAGCGCGAGTCCGCCGCGTCAGCCGACTCCAACCCACCTCGAGACGGAGCGCAGCGCGAGTCCGCCGCGTCAGCCGAATCCACCCCACCCTAGCGCGAGTCCGCGATATCGATCTCCGTCGCGTCAGCCGACTCCAAAGCGGAAGAGAGCAGCAAAGAAGAAACTCGAGCCTCCTGCCAAAAAGAAGTTAGCTTACGAGATGTGTGTGAAGGAAAACAATGCCGAAGTGGCTGCCCAACTGCGGGCCCATTTTGTACCGAAACCACCCCCGCCGCCAAAGGAGAAAATACCTGAGAAAGTCGTACAACACTTTGTGGATCTTGCTAAACCGGTTGTGGAGAAACAACGACCATTCTATGAACGCTCTATTAGCAAGTCATATCATGAACACAAAAATCAGCAGTCGAGCCCCAGCTCGGAGAACAGGCAGTGCAATCGATACCCCCGCTGAAGGTGAGTACCGAGAAGGCGGTAACCGACGCTAATAGAAAGATGGCTAGAGAGATGGGTATCACTGTTGAACAACTCCTAGGCATGGAGGAAGTCCCCACTATCGATGAGAATGAACTAGCAAGGAAATATGTCCCCGGGGAACCTCTAGTCAGTAATGACAAGGAGAAGCTTTTATCAATGCAAATGCGCAATTTGCATGAGTGGTACCTGAGAGAAATAAAGGTCCGGCGAGAGAGCCTCATGGTGAAAGTCAAGCGAGAGCATTAATACCATGAAAAAGATTTGTGGATTGAAAATAAAGAATTATTTTAGTTATTCAATCAAGACGCACTCGACAAATCTCTCGTCAGTTGCTATTGTCTGTAAGTAATTTATTTCTGTAATTTAAGTCTCTAGCTCAGCTCGTTCATTGTCCGTAATTATCCTCACTATATTCTTTTGTGTGGTATTATGCAGAATGAAGATTTTTGAAATGAAAAGAGATGGAGTCTACGACATTGGATTCATTGACCCAAATAACGTTAATGAAGAGGTGTTAAATAAGTTCAAACAAGACACGGAGAAAAGCTTGCTAATGTTTTTGAAGGAACTAAATACCAAACCAGAAATACTACTTCCTTACAACTTCAAGTGAGTGTCACTGTCTTGTACTACAAATTCTATTTTTGCTTACTCGATGTTAAGTGTACTTGATGAGTTATGCATGCCCGCTTATACAAACGTGTGCGCAGACACCACTGGATCCTGCTAATCATTAGAGTTGACGAAAGAACTGTTGAAGTACTGGACTCGCTAGGTAAAGACCCTAAAGAATACAAAAACCCGGTTTTGATGCTCGATAGGTAATTTCAATCACTATCGCACCATGTCGGCCTCTTTAGTTCATTTCTTGATATAGCAAGTAATTAATAACTCATTTATTCATTTTATTTGCCAGGCAGGGTTTGGGAAAAGTTCACCAAAGAGGTTATCGGTGATTGGGAACCAAATCTGAAATGGCGACGGACCAAGGTAATTAAGTAGTACTAGCTACGTCTGCGCATCTCTTTAATTCTAGTTTCAATACCATTATCATGCTTGATTATTATCTGATTGAATTCTATTCTCGTAAACTGTATGAGGTAGGAACATGGGACTAATTTATGTGCATACTACGTTTGCGAGAACATTCGCTTTATGACCGAAAGGGGCCGAGATGCAAAACATCTTTGGGTACGTAAACACTATTCACAAATTTTTTATCATGATCTAATATATATATACACACAATTAATATATTCATATTGATCTCCTTCTTTAAAGATGATGGAGATGCGGGATAGTCTCCTACCAAGGGACCGCATACGAGCACTTCAAGAGGAAATGGCGAGATTTTTACTTGAGCAGGTCATATCTCCCGACGAAGAATACAATTTCACCTAATACCTGCATGTAATGATCTGCAAATTGTAGGAGAAATTGTATATATATATATATGATCGTACGAGAAATTCTATGATATATATATGATCGGTTCTGCGAGAAATTCTATTGTATATGCATAACGTGTACAATATGTAGTAGCGTAAAATATGTTTGAAATGAAAAGGAATTAAATGGAAAACACAAAATGAAAAGGAAAAATAAACAATAAACCCTAAACCCCTAAACCTTTAAACCCCTATGCCGTTAGTCCCGGTTGGTGTCACAAACCGGGACTAAAGGCCCCCAGCCCCCGGCGCGCGCTGTCGGCCACGTGGCAGGGATTTAGTCCCGGGTCGTGGCCAACCAGGACTATAGGGTGGGTGCCTTTAGTCCCATTTTATTAGTCCCAGTTGGGGAACTGGGACTAAAGGTCCTTCCCAACCGAGACTAAAGGCCGTTTCTGTACTAGTGTCATAAATAAAATTTTGATTTCAATCGAAAGGAAACAAAGTCATCAGCAATAAGAATCTTAGTTGTTAAACAAACTATGGAAATTTGTAAGAAGCATGAAAATATGGCAGCTCAAGATTAATATTATTGGTTGGAAGATAAAACATTGCTTATGGACAAAATAATAATATTGTGGTCACCAAGAGGATAAATGTTTTGTGTCGCATAAATACAGCATTAACCCTTTTTTGTTAACAATTGGATGCAATTTTCTAGATCAAAATAAGAAAATATTAAAATGAATATATACCATGGTAAGAAGCACAAATTTTATATCATGCGCGTAATCACAAGCTGAGCGGTCACCATGAGTTACGGACCAGTAGGCCAGTGGGAGCATTAATCTGAAGGCACGTTCAGTTAATGTCTAGACAGTAGAGTGATTTTCTATTTCATGGTAGGCCAACTTTCATGAAAAAAAAAATCTCTCGATGAGCTACTATCCAAGTTCGCACAGTTTGATTTTTACGTCTTACCGATTGACACGGGGTCTATGCCTGTTCTACAAGCCAAAGTCTGGAGTCCGTCTACAAAAATCCAACCTCAGTCGCAAGTTCCCGTGCATGGCATTGCCGCGCCACTAAGCTCGTCGGTTTGGAATTGAAAGACGTGAATAGTCGGGCCACATGGCCATCACGACGATGACGACAACTAGAAGTTGTAAATCATTTGGATCGCTGGCACATGCGAGGATTAGGTTCTCCTGTTACAACATACGGGCTCTTTTGTAAATTGAATAGAAAATTGTAACCAAAATTATAAGCCTCGAAATTTCGTGAAGCCTCAAACTGTACTCATCGCCATTGCTATACCATACCACACGCGGGTGACGGACAACATACATAAGTGCTTGTTCTTTTTCCAGCTTAGGAAAAAAAATAGTTGGTGCGCAAAATAATATTGGTCATATCTCTACATCCTTGGATCAATATTTAACTAAAATAATAAAAACACATGTGTTACAAAACAATATTTACGAATTCCAAAAAGAATCATGTACTTCTAAAAAACCGTTCCGTTATATTTTTTAAAGTGTTCATGTATTTAACTTTCAAAAAAACAATGGTTCATGTTTTTTAAATGTTTTGTAGTTCACAGTATGTTGATGATATTAAAAAGTGTTCTACATGACTACAAAGTTCCTTATGCAATTAGAAAAGTTTCACCTATTTAAAAATATCTCCATGTAACTAAAAGATTGTTCATGCATGTTGAAAATTGTGAAGACATTTTTTTCAAAAGAAATATTAGGGACATCTTTTTTACCAGTTATTTACATAGAAAAACTGTAAGAATATCAAAAAATGCTACAAGAAAGACGGAAAGAAAAAAATAATAAAATAAAAAAAACCGGGGAAAATATGTAAAACTGAAGATAAAAACAAATTAAAAAACGGTACTGGGTCTGTAACGCTGGACAAAATCATAGAGGCCTTGGCCTGATTCACGGCAGCTACATCTACATCCGTGCAAATGGACTGGCCCAAAAAGGCTCGTTCGGCTGCTGTTCCATTCTTTTTAAAAAATCACTGTTTCCATTCATTTTCATTGGTTTTCGTTTTTTTTTTCGATTTTCATTGTTTTCTTAGTTTCTCTTTTTTTTAATCAGTTTTCATCGGTTATTTTTTTTTCAACACATGTCTGCTTTTTTTAAGCAATGTACATTTTTAATATACATACTATTTTTTTGTTAATCCACGTTGAAAATTTTTAAAGCTTAGAAAAAGTTACATTTTTAAATACACGATGTACATCTTTAGCTAAATGTATTTTTTGAGCATATTTTTGAATACATGGTCAGTTGTTTTGAAATACACGGTGAACCTTTTTTCAATACAATAGACATTTTTTTCATACGTCATGTACATTTATTGTATACAATACGAATATTTTTGTAAACAACAATATTTTTTCAAATACATTAAAAAAATTATAAATACGAAAAAAATACTTTGTATATGTTGATTTTTTAATACATTATTAACATTTTTGTCTATTTACATACATTGAACCGTTTCTGTATACATAACGAACGCTTTCTTACACATGTTTAACATCTTTGAAATACATGATTAACATTTATCATATATGTTTTTCTTCCTATTTTTTGTACATATTGTACAGTTTTTATACATTTGGAACATTATTCTTATACATGGTCAAAAAATATTAAAATACATGATGAACAATTTTGCAAATATATGGTTTTGATGTCTACTTATTTCACACACAATTTACATTGTTAACATACATAAGTAGCATATTTTATTGACACATTTTAACATTTTTAAAAGTGCAGAATTAAAATTTCTTTTAATACATGTTGTAATGACTACATTTTCTATACAAATTATATATTTTTCATATACATTAGTAAAATTTATTATACATGTTTATATTATTATTATTTTGAAACGGAGGCAAAAGCTTTGCCTCATCCATTAAATAAGAGAGAATATATGTTTATATTTTTCAAATACATGATTATCACTATTTAAATATATTTGTATGTTTACTTTCTCATACACATATTATACATCAGAAATATTTTTATACTCACTTAGCATTTTTTAAATGCATGGTTAACATTTTCAAAAATTTATGGAAAGTATTTTCATAGTGTGTATATATATATATATATATATATATATATATATATATATATATATATATATATATATATATATATATATATATATATATATATAATATTTTAAGTAATAAACGAAATTCAAAAAATAAAGAAAAAATAAAAACAAAAATGTTGGCTCTCGCGTCCGCGCTCATGGCGGGTGAGCGCTCGCGGCGGCGCCGCCCCGATCTCCCTCCTCCGTCCATCGTTGCTTCAGCTGATACCGGATCCAGGATCCCATCCGCCTCCTCTGTCTCCTCCCTGAGAGGCACCGCTCGCCCCGACGCCATGGCTCCTCGCCCGCGCTCCCGGCCAGCGTCTGCGGCAACGGCGGCAGCGCACACGGGTGGAGCTGCGCTAGCTAGCTCCTGCGACTCCGGGCCCACCCAGAGGACCACTCCTTCGACGGCCACCCCACCCGCGTCAACTGCTTCGACTCCGTCGGTCGCCTCCACCGTGCTGGCCGCGTCTGTCCTGGCCTCCCGCAAGGCTGACCCGTCCATCGGTGGCCGTTTGAGTCGCGCTCGCCGCCACCCAAGGATCATGACGGCCTCTCCTCTGGCGCCGCTGCCCGCTGTCCCTTCTGCCATGGCCGGAGCCACCGTTGACCGACTGGAGCTCAAGACGGCGTCGACCCGCCCTGCTACGGCTGTCGGCCTGCCTCCGCGCCCTCCGTCTGTTCCTGAACAGAAGAAGCTGGATCCGGCCACGCCGACGCTGCCGTCTCCACCAGTGGGTTCGTGCGAGTCATGTGTCCTGCCTGCAACCAATCTGGAGAAACCGGTGTCGGTGGCGAAGTGTGTCCTGCCTGCACTCAATCTGAAGACTCCGATGGCAGTGGCTGGTTCATCGAAGTGTGTCCTGCCTGCACTCAATCTGAAGACTCCGATGGCAATGGCTGGTTCGTCGAAGTGTGTCATGCCTGCACTCAATCTGAAGACTCTGATGGCAGTGGCTGGTTCGTCGAAGTGTGTCATGCCTGCACTCAATCTAAAGACTCCGATGGCAGCGGCCTCTGCTGGTTCGTCGAAGTGTGTCCTGCCTGCACTCGATCTGAAGACTCCGATGGCAGCGGCCTCTGCTGGTTCGTCGAAGTGTGTCCTGCCTGCACTCGATCTGGAGCCTCCGGTACCGGTGGCCTCTGCTAGTTCATCGGAAGACGTTGTTGGAGGCGACGGGTCTGTCCAGATCTCTCCCTTGCGCCCGGGATGGGGGGATTGGCGCGGGTGCTTTGACCGGGACACGGCGACTAGGGTTCCTATGTGCTGCGCGCCCGCAACTATTGAAGACCTTTCGGATGGCTGTCACTCCGTCTCACAGCGCCACTCGTCACCTTCCTCAGGCCTCCGCCGTCCTTCTTTCATTGCGCGTCCAACTCCCCCGTTGTGGTTGCGGGGTCGTTGCTTTCGATGCCTTTCCAAAGGTCATCGTGTTCGGGAATGTAGGGACCCAATCCGGTGCATGAGTTGCCTTCGATTTGGGCATATTGCTCGTTTCTGTCGTGCAGAGCCTCGTGCCGCCCAGACTACCGCGCCTCAGCGAGCTACTTCACCGCCTACTCCACCGCCTGCACCCATTGATGATGATGCCTCGATTGACGTGTCTTTGCAGGCTGAGCTGTTTGGCACCGAGCTTCACAACTGCCTTGCACGTGTTGGGAGTGTTTTGGTGAGAGCGGAGGCTGCTCTCGACAAGCTCCAGATTGTGTCTGTTATGCCTTCAGGGCCCGAGCTTCATGCTGTTTTGGTTCTATTGATGAGGCAGATGTATGCCACTATGGAGGTTTCTCTCCTCGTGCTAGACCTTGCTCATCGCAGTTGTCTGTGGTGTCGTCTACCTCTGAGAGTGAAGTCATCGTTGAGGTCGTGGCTCCAATGCTGCAAATTATGCCCGAGCTGAAGGTGCTATGTGGGGAGCCCACTTCACCTCTATCGATGGCGATTCCGAAGAAGATGGACTCATTAGGGGCCATGACGGTGCCCAAGATTCCCACACCATCGTCGTTGGATCCTAGCCAGGTGTTGGTGTCTGTGCATGATGGGGCAAATGAGGTAGGTGTGTTGGCACCAAATTCTGAGGTTGATGATGTTGAGGCGGTTGGTATGTTGGCGACTGATCCTTCGGTGGCCAGCCAACCGGTCACCTTTGTGGACGATGGTGGTTTCGACGTTGCGGTCACTGACTCGCATGTGGCTGTGGGCCAGGTGGTGTCCGTGTGTGACAAAGTTGATGAGATTCTTTTCTAGATTGAGCTTTAGAGCTTGCTCGCACGTTTGGAGAAGGGTAGCCCTGGATCTGGCAAGACAATTGTGGAGGAGGCTCTGAGAAGCAAAACAAAGAAGAGTGACGTCACAGGAAAGGCGTCTGCGGCTGCTTGATGACTCCGTGGATTCTGGTGGTACTCGTGGTCTTTAGCAAGGGGGTTTCTTTGTGATGTAGCAGTGTGGGGTTTGGTGGTCGTTGTGTGGTGGGTTTGGTTGTCACTTGTCAGGATGATCTTGTGCGTATGGAGTTACATACTCTATGAGTAGTCCATATGTGATAGGTTTTTATCGGTTTTCGCCCGGTTTTCAGTTAATTAACTGGGCTATTCTCTTCTGCTTAATTAATCGATGAGGCAAATCTTTTGCCTCCGTTTCAAAAAAAAAAAAGCTTTGAGGCCTGTGGCATCCCACGTGTTGGCCCGGCCCAGTCTCGGGCTCGCTTCAGGCGAGGCGGTCATCTGTCTCGCTATAAGAGAGACACAGGTGCACCGCAGAACATGGCTTCCTAAACTTGTTTTATAAATTTGATGGTGTAGCCGAGATCGAGCACGAAGCTTAGCCTGGGTACCGCGCGGGAAAAAAATCACTTCACTTTGTTGCATTGGGCCGGATCCAGCTCTAGGATTGGTCATGTACTGCACACTAAAAGTGGGAGAGGGTGACACCGCTCAAAAAAAAAAACTAAAAGAAGGAGACATTGATAGGTCAACACCTGGCTGGTATTCCTCATGTTTTATGTTGACATAATAGTGTGCCTGTCAAGTTGTGACACACTGGCTCTTGAGGTACTAGTTTTCTTGAGGTAGAATATCATTTTGCTTAGTGGTCCTACTAATGACTTATCGCCATAATGTCATCAAGCTTCGTGGACTAGTCTCATCTTGTTTCATGGTTGCTAGTAATGACTCTTGAGCTTTATCTTCAAGTATTCAAGTTTAGCTGTCCAACCGTGATATGCTTGCTAACTAATCTTGAGTTGTGTGGAGAGAAAAAAAAACAGCAAGCTATTAAGAACTTCATTGTAGATAAGAAAATTAGGTGTCCATCTCCATCTTGGATGTCCGTGGCGCACGACGGCGAGGAGAATTATTTGTACAATAGCTACGTGCAGCTATACATCTCTACGTGTTAGCTACAAAAGATAGATAAAAGTGGATAAAGGTAGATAGAATACACTTGGCTGGTCAAAGGGGATTCTAATAATCCATTATAATCTGAATTGCACTACTGGTTTTTTAAGGGAGGTTGAAACCACGGCCTCTGCAACCAAGGTTGCACACAACCGTCTTTATTATACTACTAGCATAAATGCCCGTTGCAATAAAAACAACGATTCCTATGAACCACGTTGCCGAGCCGAGAAACTATATCATGGGACAACGGTGGCTGATTTTTCCCTACTCGGAGGACCCTCCCACCAAAAAAAGATGTGAGGTGAAAAAAACGTTGAATCATTTGAGGACAATAGCAATCAAACCAACCTAGAATAACAATCACAGCACCAGAAAACAAACCAACTTAGATGGATATTAACTGCAAAAAATATTCCTAATTTAGCATATCTTCTTTGTCGAATGCAACTTCACCATGCAAACCTGAAGAATATCGTAAATTATCAGTCATTGAATTCGGATGGAATTGGTTAAAGGACATGACCGACCAATACACTACTAGGGAAAACCCTAGCAGTAGCACGGGTATTTGGTGTATCAGTAGCGCGGATAACCGCGCTACTGATACGGTGCTATAGCTAAAGTGTAGCAGTAGCGTGTGTTCGCCAGCGCTACTGCTATACCTGCTTAGCAGCAGCGGTTTTTGTAGGAAGCGCTGCTGGTAGTTACTAGCAGCGCACCTCTCTACCCGCGCTACTACTATTATTACGTATTTCTTTTTTGTTTTATGCCGTATATTCATACGCCATTATACAAGTTTTCATACAGTATCATCATAATACATCATTGTCATATAACAACTACTCATCATCATCATTTTCGTTCATGAGACATCATATAACAACTTGGTCACTAGTTATAATAACAACTCCTAGGACCTACTCCTAATCACTACTCCTACTCAGCATCACCATCAACTCTAACACATTGTAGCACATAATAAAAACTTCTCATCATCATCATAGTCATATATAATCAGCACTAACTAATTGTTCTTAATACCTAGGACCTACTCCTGCTGCTCTCTCTCAGGTAAAATAGCATAAAACATGTGTAGCACTCCTTCATCATATTGGAGAATGCATATGAACCTATCTCCTAATTGTGGGCTGCGCTTCTGATTGCTGCCCCTAGTACTTCTCTGCGATCCTTCACAATTTTGCTCCAGTCTTTGACTATTAAGACTTGCTCGCTTCAAGAAATGATGAATGCACTCATGTGCAATACAGGATATCTTGGCCGTAAGCTAACCATTGCCATGCGACCTTTAGACTCGATCCAACGAGGCACAACACTCATCGGGAGTCCCTGTTGAAGAACATCGTAGTAACATACTTAGCAATGAAGTTTAGCTTAAAAAATAATGTATGCAAAAGATGCACTGAGGACAAATAGTAAAAATCTTACCATCTTTCCTAGATAGATGTGACCGTAGTTCAATAAGCACACTAGTGGCCGCACGTTTTGAGTACTAATATCTCGAAGTCCAGGAAAATAACCTGTCTTGACAGTATCAAGATCCTCCAGCCATGAAACATAATGACCTATCTCCTCGCAGTTTAGTTCAGCCCCGGGACAGTAGTAGGTGCTGTCTACCAAGCGCTGGACATGTTTGCTTGAATGGAAATAAGCTGTCAATAGAAATTAGTTGTCAACTATTTTTAAATAAACAATATAAATTACTTAATAAATATGGTTGAGAAACTCACATAATGGTAGAACTGGAGGCGTCTGCACATCGACCCAGATGTCGATATTACCTTCAATTTCATCTTCCGGACGAATATCAAAGGTGATAAGCATATTAGGCTCAAATGCATAAGCCTTGCATAGTGCTCTCCAACTTTTGCATTCAAAATAGGAGTAAGTGTCTGCATTGTACAATTTTACGGCAAAAGTATAACCATGCTTGGTCCTCAAGTGAACTCTCTTTACCTCCATACTTTTTTTAGTACTGAAACCAATCTTATCCAAGACATAAATTCTTGCATGGCAGGGGATACGCTAGTAGAATAGTAAAAAATTAAAATTATAAGTTGAAGCAAAAGAAGCAGAAGTCATGCTTAATTACGTAAAAAGACTTGTCGTTGTGACTTACTGTATCCACTTCGAAGGTCTCATCCAGCATGATGCTGAAGCGCCTACCATCAACTAGGTGAGGCTTGTCGCACAGGCCGCGCTCGTCTTCGCAGCATTCGCACATAACGAATTTCCTTTCGTCGTCATACATTTCCTATGTTCATAGTTGAAACATTTAAAATCGATCGAAGGCAACTACCAGGAAACTGATCAACACACAGATCACTATTACTCAATATGCAACGGGTTGACTTTAGGTCTGTCGAGTCTTTCCTTCCTAAACTCTCATCTCACGTAAATGATGGGCACTCCCTCTGATATTGCGACCGTCGGTGATGGTCGCTCCTCCCTTCGTTCCCGAGTGCATTACACCAAAATGTCTAGCACACGGGAACGAAGGAGAAGCGACCCCCACGACAACAGTCGGGATTCTTCCTCTCTCATATTTCGACCGTCGGTGATGGTCGCTACTCCTCCTTTCCCTAGTGCATTACAAATATCTAGCACAAGGAAAAGAAGGAGAAGCGACCCCCACGACAACAGTCGGGATTCTTCCTCTCTCATATATATATATGGTGGACACTCTCCCTCACTGAAAGACACACAAGGAGCCGAAACAGACCTAAAGTCAACCCGTTCCATATATCGAGCAATGACATAGAAAAAATGCCCTATGTTTTGCCGGAATATCATTGAATTCCCGTTCTGGCAAATCACAAGCACTCGATATGTCCTACATTGTAGCACAAGTCATGCTAAAATTCATGAAAAAAAATCGGCATGACCTTTGCTAAAAACAAGACATATCGAGCGCCTGAAATTTGCCGGAACGGAAACGAATCAACATTCCGGCAAAACATAGGCCACTCGGAGGTACATTGCAAACAAGAACACCAAGACATCGTCTATATTCAGAATGCATCATCATCGACATCAATGACATGGAGACTAGCACTAGCATTTTCATCATCGACATTTACAACACATTATCATCTATATTCAAAATGTTGCATATCAACAAGAAAATATCAACTAGCCTACTAAATCAAAATGTAGCAGGGAGGAGGGGTTGTGGATGGAGGAGGGAGGAGGGAGAAGGAGGGGCGACTGAAGGAGGGAGGAGGAAGGAGGACGGAGGAGGAAGGTGGAGCGAGGAGGGGCCGGCCAGCGGCGAATGGAGGAGTGGAGGGAGGACGGAGGAGGTGGGGCGGGGAGGAGGGAGGAGGGGGAGGATTACCGAGTCCAGGGAGGAGGGGGAGGTGACGGCGACAGAGGGAGGAGGGGTAGGCGACGGCGGCGGCGAGCGGCGGGGGGCAGAGAGGGAGCGACAGTGTGAGGGGGGAGTGAGGGGCCGGGAGTGAGGAAGAGAGAGGGAGCGCACGGGGTGGATAAGGTGGGCATAGCAGCAGCGCGGGTTGGTGCCAAGCGCTACAGCTAAGTAGAATAGCAGCAGCGCTGGTTGAGGAAGGGCGCTACTACTATACCTAGCCTGTCGGGAATGGTGTGGCAATTATAGTAGTAGCGCGTTTTATACGTGCCACGCTACTGATATGTGTTTATTAGTAGCGCTGTTTTTGTACACGCGCTACTGTTAAGTAGCAGCAGCGCCTCCTTTTAAAAAGCGCTACTGGTAAGCTTCTGTGTATAAGGTTTTCCCTAGTAGTGATATGACAAAAAGATATCGTAAACCGCCCGTTCCCGTTCCAAGCAACATGAGCTAGATGAATTGGTTAGTGTGTGAGGTCTGTTTCTCACCAACCAGGGTTAGAGTCCCTCTGGACACAGTTTATTTTTTGGAGGCAATTTACCTTTTTCACTTACGGCTGGGCTATGGTAGACTGCGGGTGGATTCTTATAAACTTTAGGGACTTTTCTGTAAAATTAGCGTTGCGTACCGCAAGAAGCAATAGTCCTTTTATTATTAGGTATAGATTTAACAGAGTCTGACAAACGAATACATTGATCGATCCAAAGCTATCTTCTTGGCAATCTCTGTCGTTTCACCTACAAGCTTGATGATGTGCCATGGCCTGGCCTCCCTCCAACACACACCATCTTAACCGATGGTCTCGCCAAGCCGGCTCACGGTGAGCGAAGAGCACCAGCCGGTCTAGCAGACCCTCAGCGCGCAGCGCACGCATTCACTCGCCCAAGAATCCGCCGTCACCATCTTTCATTGTCTCATCAGGAGGGATCAGTGCAATGAACATGCCAGGCCCCACTATTGTCGACACCACCACGACGCTAGACGAGGCCACCACCCTGCGTGCGTGTCCATCCACACACACTGATGTTGCTGAACTGTGGGGCACTGATGACCCCGCAAATCCGAGGATGTTGGTCTGCAGCATACAACCCATTCTTAGACTACCCACAGTGGGAGTAATATAGGTAGTAACATAGATGCCACCTAAGTGAAAAATATGATGTGTCAGCTAATTAATAAGAAGAGAGATAAATTGAGTAACATAGCTAGTTACTCATAATACGAGTAACATAACACATACCAAGACAAGATGAGATGAAAGGCTCCATGTTACTATCCATATGTTACTACCCAAGACAAGACTAGTAACATATGCATGTTATTACTTTATGTTACTTTTCATTGTGGATAGTCTTATGCCACTCCTATTGTGGTGGTGGATCGCCTCTTTGGAACTCACTCACAGACTTGGCATCAGAGTTCGTCCCCGAGGCGCTGACCATGGAGCTGACGGCCAGCGTGTTGCATTCGCTAGGAGGGGTCCACTCGGCCAGCCCCCCTAGACTCTTGTGAGGAGACCGTTCAACAGCCTGATGCTGGTGAGGTGGATTGCGCAGTCTGGTTATGTCAGCAGCTTCCAGTGCACGCTTTCTGAAGCTGAGAGGCGCTCGCTGGGCTCGCCACGCATGCTTGTGGTGGGAAGAAATAATAGCGCCCCGCAGTTGCCTCTGCCTGGTTGTTTGCCTTTCCATCTCCTATTCATTGTTCTAGTAGTTTCTATGGATGGTTCCAATATCCCAGTATGATTTTCAGATTCAGTGCAACTTTGTGCTCTTCTGATCTCCTCCTCATATTTAATCTGAAAAGACACAAAAGCCGCCATAGATTCCTTCCCATTATTGTGAACTATATTATCTCTAAGGAACCATGATCGCCATAGTATGAGCAGTAATTTGTTTCGGCCATCTGCATCACATGAATTGAGGATGCCTTGGAGCCAATCCTCGCTGGTATACCATAGTTCATTTTCCTTTGGGAGCATCCAGTGTTCACGCATTGCATGGCGAAGAGCTTTACTCTTTGTGCACACTATCACCACGTGATGCTCGTCCTCATCTAAATTCCCATAGATATCACAGGTATTCTCTGTAGCAATTATCCGCTTGGATTTGTTCACTTTGGTGGCCAGAGTATTCGTGGCCACTCTCCAAGCAAAAATCCTAATTTTCTCCGGCAGTTTGCTTTCCAGATCCGGCCCCACATGCTTCGGTCATCCACATTTGCTGAGGAACTAGAAGTTTGAGTGTCGTTTCTTCTTTCATGCATAGCTAGTTTGTAAGCACTTCTTACCGTAAATACTCCCGTTTTTTCCATATGCCATGCTACACAATCCTCAACCTCCCGTCTTGGGATTCTTATCTTAATGATTTCTGTAGCATCACATGGGTTAAAGATCTGATATATGAGCTCCTGGTTGCACTGTTTGGTGTCCTGATCAATGAGTTGGTTGACCCATCTCAACGTCGATCCGCGTGTGAACTTTGCAACATTGAGGCCCTCATTGCGTGGAAACCACTGATCTCTTTGGATCTGAATGTTTCTTCCATTTTCAACTCACCAAATCACGCCCTTCTTTAGGAGTTTGAGTTCAAACTCTATACCTCTCCAAGTTGGGAATGCATCTGAAGTGAAGACGGTATCCAATAATTCACCGTTTGGATAGTATTTGGATTTAAGAACTCGGGCACATAGACTGTTTGGGTTTTGCAGTAACGGCCAACCCTGTCTAGCCAACAGTGCTTGGTTGAAGAAATGCATGTCTGAATCCTATTCCTCCTCCTCTCTTTAGCTTCGTCATTTTGTCCCAAGCCATCCAATGGACCTTCCGATGGTCCTCCTTGTCTCCCCACCAGATCCCTAACCAGTCGTTCATGCTTCTCACAAAAGCCCACAGACATTTTGAAAACCGCCATGGCGAAAGCTGGTAATGCTTGGATAACTGACTTAACATGTACCTCCTTCGCTGCATAAGACATGTGTCTCCCTGACCAGCTGTTACATCTCTTCATGAATCTCTCCATAATAGTCTGGAAATCATCGTCCTTCATCCTGCCTTCCAGCATTGGGAGACCCAGATATTTACTTTCAAAAGTTGAGTTTGCAACATCCAAGACTTCTCTAATACCCGCTTGTGTATCGACCGGGCATTTTTTCCACTAAACAACAAGGAGCACTTGTTTGGGCTGAGAAGCTGCCCAATACAATACTGAAATGTGGCAAGAGCATTTTTAACCACCACAGCCTGCTCGACCGAGGCCTTGAAGAATAACATACTATCGTCGGCGAGCAGCAAATTTGAAATTCTTGGACTCCCACGAGCAACTTTAACTGGTGATATGCTTCCATTTTCCACCTCCTTCTGCATAATATGTGTTAGGCCCTCTGCAACAGACAAGAATAGGTAAGGGCTTAATGGATCCCCTTGCCTTAAACCGCTCAATACCTGATGCAATAATCTATTTGGGGATCAGAGAGTGCCCCAGCCGATACAGAATTCAGGAAAATGGCTCCCTACTCCAAGCTGTTTAGTGAAGTTGAATACTGACCCTGCTTTTGTTGTTGTCTCGGGTATGAGCGCGTGTGCGGCTTTTACAAGGAATGATCATGGAGTCCGTTTCTTCTCGATGGGACGCAATATCGACCAATGTCAGACGGTGGAAGAAGCGGAAGGACTGGCTCTGGCGTGCGACCTGCGGGAACTGTCGAAACTGTTCAACGGGTCGATCCTAGTGGAATCTGATTGCCTTTCCTAGTCAAGGCCGTGTCCCCTGGAGCTAAGAACCACACAAGCCTCTTTACAATCATTGTTGACATTAAGGAATATTTAAGCTCCTTCAGATCACATCAGGTTGAATGGATTAGCAGAGATTGGAATATGCTTGCACACAATCTTGCAGCTAGAGTGGCTTCAGCTAGAGACTTCTTCCATATGGCAACCTTCCCGACGGAATGTAGTGAGTTTGTGGCAAATGAATGTACTCAGTAAGTTTGATCTGTTCGTGATGCTCAAAAAGAAAAATCCTAGTCTGATTTGTTTGCAAGAGACCCAAATTTATGTGTTTGATGCTGCTCTAGTTATTGAGAATTGTGGCTCTCTCTTCTCCGGATTTGCTTATTGGTCTAGTGGTGGCTTAGACTCATAAAATTTCTGTCTGTACGGTATAGTGCTCCAAGTCATTTCTCTATGTGAAGTGCAATAATATTGCAGGTGTTGCAAAGAGTTTTTTTACCGGAGCCGGTAGCTACCGGTAGTTCTCCAACCAATAGAATCCTGCCAACTCAAAAGCTGCATAGGTCCCACATATTTGTATCTTGGTGTATTTCAAGTTAGCACATCCGTATTCATCATTACGTCACATCATGCGTAGGTCCCACTCATGCATGCATGCATGAGACATCCCCTCTTTCCTGCAAATGTATGAAAGCGACACATCTGTCTCATCCCTCATCCTCTAAATTCATGTATTTATTTTCTCTCTGACATTTCCAATAGTTTATATCTTTTAAAAAATAATTTTGTTTTTGAAACATTTTATATATTTGAAGTCATGACACTAAGATCTTTAAAACAAGATCAATATTGGATAGATTTGAAACACATTAAATTTTAACGTTTAATTTCACATATATTCCAGCGAAATCTGTTATTTGAAATGAGTGAAAATATGTGAAACGTGTTCTTTCAAACATGTTAAATTGATTGTTTCAACGTGTGAAATAGAATATTTCAAATATATGAAATGGTATTTCCTAAAACTTATGAAACATATTTCACACTTATTTGAATTTCATGGAAATCATGTTTTGGAACATAGTGAAATTGGATTTTTCTTGTAACTGTAACGCAACTTTTCATTGAAATTACTGAATATATTTTTTTGGAAATGAGTCAAATAATTTGAAATAAGCGAAGTTGGTTGTTTCAAATGAGTGAAATATGGTTAAAAATTAAGTGAAATATGTTTTTAGTTAATGTGAAACTTATATTTGTCAACATGTGAAAGTTATTTCACTCAACATATTTAAATTTCAGGGAAATCAGTTTTTGGAACTAAATGAAATTGGATTTTGAATGTAACTGAAACATAACTAATCATTGAAATGAGTGGAAACTATTTTTTAAATGAGTGAAATCATTTGAAATTAGTGAAATCTGTTGTCGGAAATGAGTGAAATCAGTTTTTTATACGAGTGAAATCTATGTTTTGAATTGAGTGAAATCTGTTTTTGAAAGCAATGAAATTAAAACTAGTTCAAATGTATCCAAAATGGATCTTGTTCTAAAGATCTTCAGAATATGAATTTGAATATATATAAAATATTAAATTTAAAGTTTTTATTCAAAAGATATCTATCATCCAAATTTCCACATTGAAATTAAATGGAAGTTTTGTCATGGAGAGAGAGAATACTTTAGAATGCATGTGTGTTGCACACCCACGGTTATCCATGTAAAAGCTGCACATCCATGTGGTGCTGGGGTCCACCCTTGAGTATTCTATACAATGTGTCAGGCCTGTCTGTCATATTACAACCATATAGCAATGAGGTTGTGTTTTCAAGGTTATACGCGGAATGCCCCCACGGATCTTGAAGGAAGTAAAGAACGGTGGATCAGCAACCGGTACATACCGGCACCGGTAAAAAAAACTTATTCGCAGCAGGTGTCTCTTGGCACATGGTCAATGTATATCATGCTCAAAGTTCTCTCAAAACAGTCTTTCTCCCCCCAACACGGGCATATCCGGCGGCTCACCAGACGGCGGAGCTGTGTTGGACGGGGTATCTCCATGGAGCACACTACGGCAACCGCGGCGGCATGGGAGCGAGGCAAGTTGAGTTGCGAATAACTGGGGAAGAAATAATAACGTGTGACAGCTCGTTCTTTTCACCTGTTCTAAATTAAAAAGAGGTCAAATGTTTTTTCTAGACAGAGAAAAATACTCTGGTTTTGAACATACCCTAGAATTATAATCAAAGTTTTAAATGGTAGCCAAACATCTCAACAAAATAATTAGAAAATACTTTGTTATCGAACAGAACCTAAATCTAGCACATTAAAAGAGGCAGCCATTCATTGGTCAGCACCTGGCTATTTTTTAAAATGTTTTCTGTTGACATAGCAATGTGGCTGTCGAGGGGGGGAGGGATGTTGTGACTCACTCTTGAAACTAGATGACAACCCGCACGTTGCTGCGGGGATTGTAGCAATGAAAAATAGATAATTAGAAAAATGAAATGATAATTTGAATATACTTATTAACTGTGTTTTCTCGGCTAAATTAAACCCATTTCATGAGATCGAACAATGCACCATACAAATATTTTCCATTTTGTTTCAGAAGTATCAGCGTTACTGCTCTTTTAGTTGTCCAGTGACTAAATATAGTGAGCACGAAATCATCTGTTCATCCAAAACATCTCACAAAAAGAGCAAATAAAAATAGAAAAAATCAATTAGGCATCGACGATTGCCTTGGGAGGTGGTAATGATTCTTAGACCCTGTTTGTTTGGGCTTTAGCTTCGGCTTCTGCAGCTTTTCCACTTTGGTCAAAAAGCCACAAAAACTCCTAAATAGGTGCTTTTGAAGCTTTTATGGCTTTTGGAGCCAAATATGGTTATATTGATTCATCAAAAGCCATAAAAGCTCCAAAAGCTCCAAAAGCTCCACATTTAAGGAAATAAAATTGTTATTTCAAACTAAAATGTGAAGGATGACTAATATGAATATATGATGTGGCATCGTTGCATGCATAGACTAATGCAAAAATAGTTATAATTTATAAGTTAAATTTATGACTTGCTTATGTGGAAGATTTTACATGATTTAGTGGGAGAAAATACTTAAATGTATTGCTTAGTGGGATGTTGAGGGGGACACTTTGCATGTTGAGAAGTCTTATGTGGAGCACTTTGCATGGCTTAGTGGAAAAAAAGATTTTAAATGCATTGCTTAGTGGGATAATGAGGTGGACACCTTGCATGTTGATAGAATTGGGACCAACTTCTTAAGAATGTAAGATATAGTATCATCTAGTTTAGTGGTCCCAGTAATGACTTCAGCTATATAATCAAATTCCGTGGACTATTCTCATCTTGTTTCATGGTCCTAGCTAGTAATGACTCGAGCTTATCATCAAATATTCAAGGTTAGTGGTCCTACTGTGTACCTCGCAAAAAAAAAAAAGTGGTCCTACTGTGATCTTTAGTTGTGTGGAGAGAAAAAATCAGCACACTGCTGATTAACTTGATTGTTGTTAAGATAATTAGGTGACCACCTTCCATCATGGATGTCTGTGGCGCACGACGGCGAGCAGAATCAATTCTAGGATAGCAACGTGCAGCTACCTCTTATTGTTACCTACAAAAGATACACAAAAGGTAGATAAAAGCGGATAAAAGGAATACTAGGATAGAAAAACTTGGTTGGACAAAGGGGGTCCTAATAATGGATGGCAATGTGAATTGCGCAACCGAGTGTTGCTCTATATGCCTGGCGGTGGTTTTCATGCTTCCGCCTGTCACGGCAATGGCAGCGGACAACTAAATATAGGGCTTGAGGGAGATGCCGAACGCCGCCTGCTCAATGCTAGTGAATATGTTTTGAGGATTTATTTATGAGAAAAATATGTTTTTGGTTCCTCAAGTTCACCAAAAGTCTACATCTGATCCTTTTAAAAAAATGGAGCGACATTTGATCACTCAACTTTCATCCAATATATTGTCATCCATCTAGACTAAGTGTGATCGTAGATGCATACGCGGTTAAACGCCATGATATATCAGAGATGAAGATGGAAGGTGGCACAGCTAAAATGCTAAACTTACTTACAGGCGTAAGCAAAGAGGATGTAAGAGGGTGAGTGAGGGGCTATGTTAAAATTGCTCTTTTTCCACTATGAGTCAACCACCTCATACACAAAATCTTGTCTTTTCTTATCTTCTATAAAGCTATGGTGCACCATTGGCGTACTCTTAAAAATAAACCAGGAAATTTTGTCTGTAAGAAACTTTCCGTAGGTGCATCATTACTCATGGCACAAGGTACGAAAATAAAGTAGAATTGCACTTCCATCTTCATGAACGTAGAAAATTACACTTCCATTTTATTTATGCATTTATTCACCGAATGACACACACGCACGCATATGTGACATTGACATATATATGGGCATATGGAACACACAAATGATGGGTGATCATAATAAGGAAGACTACAAGGAGTAGTCCTCTACTTAATGATCCATGTGTAAATCATTTCGGGCGGGGCAGAGGACGATCTGGTAGTTGGTTCCGGCGGGACATGTGAAGGTGCTGGTCTGGTCGTCCTTGGCGTAGCTGTAGGCGTCCGGGCACTTGCCCTTGAAGAACTTCGAGTAGTTCGTCGGCGGGCAGTTGTGCTCGAACTGGCCCCGACAGCAGTAGGTGTCGCCGCCGAACTTGCCGCACGCGCTGGCGCACCCTCCCGGCACCTGCAGCTCGGGCAGGCACTCCTTGGTAATGTCCACGGCGCAGGTCGCCGCACGGCACGGCGTGCCGCCGACCGGCTGGAAGCTCATGGGCACGTTGAACCCGTCGATGACGGACAGGTCGAAGAAGTCCCGGTTCCCTCCCTGCCCCAGCGTGTACTCGGCCAGCGTGGCGGGCTGCTCGCCGGACACGCGGCAGACCAGAGCCCCCGCGCAGTCGCCCGTGATGCACCGGCCGCGGCCGCTGCCGTCGAAGGTGCACCCCGTGCGCGGCCACACCCTGGCGCCCGCGGTGCCGGCGGGCATGTTGAGCTGCCACGACTGGCCCGGGTCGAGGCGCGCGCCGCCGCCTGGGAGCGCGCCCGGCCATATCGTGTAGGAGCACCGGTTCACCACGGTGATGATGGTCGCATCGGCGGCCGCGACCACGGCGAGGACGAGGGCGATGAGATGGAGGACGCGAGAGCACGCCATGGCTATGCCTCTCCCTTGTTGTTCTTTGACGAATTGTGATGCGGCGATGGTGAATGGTGGTTTCGTGCGGTGGCAATGGAGTCATTTATATTGCCACACGTCCATGGGCTGCTATAGCCCGGTTTGGTTGGATGTCCAAATCCAAGCCAGCTAGCCCCTAGACATTTTTCACGGCGGCGATTGGATCATGCAATTAATATGATTATATGTAAGATGCAGCTAGAAGGTCAGAACCAGTGAATCACTACAAAAAATAATAATATTACTGACCAGGTCTTAATCTCCGGAATATCCTATTCGCCGCATTCTGCGTCGAACTGTCGAGGCTTCGCATACCCCCCGACTGTTTTTCGGCCGGCCCTTTTATTTCCCACCCTGTCGTTCCTTCGTTCTCTTTTCCTACGGTCTCGTTCTTCCTCCGAGCGCTGTCGTTCCTCCTCTTCTGGTTCCTCTTTTTCCTCTGGTTCCTCGTGCGAGCGCCGCCGTTCCTCCTCTGGTTCCTCTTTCTCCTCTTGTTGTTCCTCTAGGATCCTGCTCCGGCAAGAGACCGCCGGCCTGGTGAGGAGGCGCCAGGCCTTTCTTCTTGCTATTCATCGGTTTCATCGGCGGCAGGGCATCAGATCTGGCTGACCGCCGGCGTTGTTTGTTTTTTGCAGGAGGCCAGTGTCTGCGGCATAGGCGTCGGTGTCGTCTAGGGTTTCGTCTAGGGCGTCCTCTAGTCCCGTTAAGATCTGGTTCCCCAAAGGTAAAGTCCCCAATTCCCCTTTCTGTTCCTTCTTCTCTGTGTGCTAGGGTTTGTAGGAGTCTTCAACCAGCAGTAGTCTTCAACCAGCAGTAGTTTTCTCTGTGTACTAGGGTTTCTAGGAGTCTTCAACCAACAGTAGGCTTCTCTGTGTGCTAGGGTTTGTAGGACTCTTCAACCAGCAGTAGTGGATCGAAAATTTTCATATGTTTTTAGAGTTTCAGTGTTTCCGGTGTTGTATAGCAGTAGTAGGGGGTGTTGTATAGCAGAAATTTCCCTCCGTTGTGTATATATGTTATGTTAGTTTTCTGTTTTTTGTAGCAGCATGAAGGTTTGGTTCTGGTGAATTGTTGCTAGGATTCCACTGTGGTTAGGGTTTATGTACTGTTTTTAGGATTTTTTGTGTAGCATTATGCAGAAATTTTCCTCTATTTTGTATATATTGTTATGTTAGTTTTCTGAATTTTGTAGCAGCATGATGGATTAGTTCTAGTGACTTGTAGTTCTCGTGGATTGTTGCTAGGGTTGTCAACTGGTTCTTTTAATGTATTGCTGACTTCATACAAGATCTGGTTCCCACTTTGAAGAAAATTTCCACTTTAATGTATTGCTGACTTAATACAAAAATTTCAATTGTAGGTCTTGCCTAAGAGAATTGAAGAAAACTGACCCTGGGAAGAACATTCATAAGCGTGATCTGGTAGACATCTTTTATTAATGTAAAAACTGTCAATCTTTGCATCCTCTCTATAGTGTTCTGATTTTCTTCTGTTTATTTGCAACCCAGCTTTATTTCCCCAGAGTTGATTCATTCCACTAGACTTTGTTCTGCATAAACAATCTGTTTGAAACTGTTAATTTCTTCGATTCAAGGACTTCTGTTCCTCAAAATCAAGTCAACAAGTTAACATCAAACCTGGTTCGTTTTCTTCTTATTTGTTTACTTTTTGTGCTATGAAATGTTTCTTCTTTTACCTTCCCTGTCACTTTTTGTATGTGTATAGTTTTCAAATTAATTTAACTATTCGTTATTTGTGAGATAGTACTGCACTTGTTGATCCCTAGTATTTGTTCGTAAAACAGATCATAATCATGAGCACACTTTTCAAGGCTGCCTGCCGGACATACAAGAATGTTGAGAATTTTGAGTGCATTTCACCTGAGAACTATCCCCAACAAAACAACCCGTGAGTAAAAGAACGATATTATAGTTTCTTCATTGTTCTTTGTAACTACTTTATCTTACTTTACTTTTTTTGAACAGCAATTTTTTCTTACTGAAAAGATTTGAATTTTTCTACAGCCACAATTGTGCTTTGTATGCTATCATGTACATGGATATCTTTGATGGGAAGAAGATGAAGGACTTCGATGATGTATGCTATAATGTACTGTAGGTTTGGTCGGACTTTTCTTGTTCAGGTTCTTGTAATGTGAATTTATTGTCATCTTCTTTAACAATTCCCAGTTTTAGGACAAGTTGGGATATATACTCACGTTTGTGAGCTGGCATATAACTGGTTTCATTGTTGTTACTTGGTCTAGGCAATAGCCTGTGACTGCTTCTTTTAGTTGTGTTAAACTGTAAAGTTGACTTAGACAGGGAGGTTTCTTTGCTCTTTGTCGAGATCCTGACATTGTTATGCAATAGTGGCCATGGTGGTCAGAGGACTCCAATTTCTAACTGCACTGGTTCTCTCCTTGGTTCCAACTTCACTGTTTAATATTCTCCTTGATTCTAACTTCATGGTGGTCAGATGAAGCCGTTTCCAAATCTCAAAACAAGATCGATGCACTCTAATTATGTTCCTTCTTTAATGTTCCACTAAATTCGTTCAACTAATGTCCCCTGAATATTTGTTCCACAAGTAATGTTCCCTAAATAAATTGTTCTTCCCCACAAATTGTTCGTAGTTAATATTATTTTCATAATCGATCCCCAAACAATTAAATGTTCCTCTTCCTATTTCCTCTCGAGTTTTGAAAAACGTTCCTTTAACATGTGTACCCTCAATAATTTGGGGCTCAATATTTCAATTATTTTTGTAGCCTCAAAATGTTTCGTTATTTTTGTTCACTATTTTTTTCCTATTGTTCCCTAAATATTGTTCCCTAAATAGTTCTTTCAGTTCCCTCAATAATGTACCTTTACTATTGTTCTCTAAATGTTGTTCCCATCCCTGTAGAAGTGTTCATCTTATGATGTGCCCTTACTAATGTAATTTTGTTAAAAGAATGCAAATGAACATTATTGGTGGAACATTTCTCTAGGAACAATATTTGGGGCTCAATATTAAAAATAACATGTTTGAGGGAACATTATTTTGTGGAATAATTTTTAGGGAACAAATGTTTTGTTATTAATGTTCACTAAAGTAATGTCCCCTGAAAAATGTTTTCAATAATAATATTTGCAGAATAATGTTCACTAAAAATGTTATGCTAATAATGTTTGCTGAATAATGTTCCCTAAAAAATGTTTCTTGCATAATATTTTAATCCAACAATGTTCGGGAAAAAGTTCTTTTAATAATGTTCCCGTCATTAAAGTTCCTTTAGTATTGTTCTCCCAAAAATGTACCTTTACTAATGTTCCCTAAATATTGTTTCCTAAATAGTCTTCCCTAAATAATGTTCCCTCATTAATGTGGGAAATAATGTTCGCTTATTAATGTTCCTTCTAGTAGTGTTCATCTTACGACGTGCCCTTAGTAATGTAATTTTGTTAAAAGAATGCAAAAGGAACATTATTGGGGATATCATTTCTCTTCTGCATGCCTACGGAGTTTTGCAAAACCAATCACCTCAAACATTTTTTAGGGAACATTATTTTGTGGAATAATTTTAGGGAACAATATTCATAGCAGAAACATTAGTTAGGGACTTTTCTTTTCTTAATGTTTCCAAACTAATGCCCTCCTTTATTAAAGTTCCTTTAGTAATGTTCCCTCATTTAAATCTTGTTCCTTGAATAACAATTCATTAACAATGTTCGGTGAATAATATTCCCTGAAAATTGTTCCTTTAGTAATTTTCCATGATTTTTTTTAATAAAAAGTAACAATGTTTGGGAAAAACGTTCCTTTAATAATGTACCCTCAATCCCTAAACATTGTTCCTTTAGTAATGTTCCCTCGTTTAAATCATGTACCCTTAGTAACGTTCCTTGAAAAATGTTCCTTGATAAATGTTTTGTTATTAATGTTCACTAAATAATGTCCCCTGATAAATGTTTTTAATAATAATGTTTGCAGAATAATGTTCACTAAAAATGTTACGTTAATAATGTTCGCTGAATAATGTTCCCTAAATAATGTTTCTTGCAAAACATTCTATACCAACAATGTTTAGGAAAAAGTTCCTTTAATATTGTTCCCCTCAATAATGTTCCTTTAGTATTGTTCCCTCAATAATTTACCTTAAGTAATGTTCCCTAATATTGTTCCCTTAATAGTGTTCCCTCCTTAATGTGGGAAATAATGTTCCCTTATGTTCCCTGTAGAAGTATTCATCTTACGATGCGCCCTTAATAATGTAATTTAATTAAAATAATGCAAAAGGAACGTTATTGCTGGAACATTACTAAAGGAAACATTATTCAGTGGAATATTAAAAATAACATTTTATGAAAACAAAGAATGTTTGGGAAAAACGTTCATTTAATAATGTTCCCTCAATCCCTAAACATTGTTCCTTTACTAGTGTTCCCTCAAATAAATCAAGTCCCTTGAATAACGTTCCTTGGAAAATGTTCTCTGGAAAATGTTTCAATAGTATTGTTCACTAAAAAATGTCCCCTAAAAACTGTTTCATTATTAATGTTCACTAAAAATGTCCTCTTAAAATGTTTTTCAGTAATAATGTTCGCAGAATAATGTTACTTGCAAAATGTTTCTGCCATAACACTTTAAATCAACAATGTTTGGGAAAAATGTTCCTTCAATAATGTTCCTTTAATATTGTTCCCTCAATAATGTTCCTTCACTAATGCTCCCTAAATAATGTTTCCTTCATTTTTATTTTTTCATGTTCATGCTCAATACATGGTTTCTTGCGTTACCTTGAGCTGCATAAAAAGTTCCCAAATATCAAAAACAAGTTTGTATACAAGTTGTAAGCTTACAGCTATTTCAGAAGGAGTTATAAAGAAGATTGAGCAAGCAGATATAATTTCTAGATTAATTTTTATTACAACTGCTTTAGAAAAGTGAAATTCTTGTGTTTATTATTTTTTATATCCAGACAGCAGTTTCTATTTAGCATTAGGTTTTTACAGCCTGTTTCCAAAAAAAAATGAAACAGTGAAATACTTGCAACTATTTTTTTCAACAGCTGAACAACCAACAGAACATTTTCAATTTTTGCATTTTGTATAACCAGTTGTACAACCAGCAGTTCAACCAACAGGACCAGCGAACGGTAGGACCAGCGAACAGCAGAAACAGCGAACGCGCGGGAAGAATAGATGCGGCCCAGAAAAGCCCGCGACAGGAAAAGTCTGTGCGAAGCCAGACCTATTGGACGCAGAATGCATCCAATAGGAGCTCCCTTAATCTCCCTGACAGGTGGAGCGACCAAGAGTTACACGCTATTAGCAAGCAGGGCCGGCCCGGTGTTTCTGGAAGCCCTAAGACGAACTCGACGACACGGCCCTGTGTGTGTCAAAAGATTGAATTAGAAAATAATATACATCAAAAGTTTGAAACTTCATGCACACTGAAATTGGGGGATGGGTCATGAATGGATACATACTAAAGAGACTATTGAGATTAGTGGTTGGATTAGGATCATGGATGAATACGTACCGACGCTCACACACGTATAACGTATTGCCGGATGCCAGATGGTCGGGTTGCTGGCACGGCCACCTGCCTGCCGCGCGCAGCTGCAAGTCGACGACAACGAGTCAAGCAGCCTCTTTCCCCCGTTCTCTGCCGTGCTCCACACCCAGATGGCCAGATCCGAAAAAGGGTTTCCCCCGCTTTGTATTACAAAGCAACCAACCGAACATTCACTGATAGGTGCTGGGGCGGAAGCAGCACAATTACATCCAAAATAAACGACAGAGAAAATACAAAAGAAATAAATGCTGACAACGGCGGATCAACAAAAACGAAGAAGCCTCGCGACCGTTGCGCCCACCGGGAATCTTCCACCAAGCTCCGAGACTCCGTAGCGCCTGAACCAATCAACACCTCCAAGAAGGACCGCGACGATGACGACGCTGCTGCCAAGGGTTTCCCCCGGTACACGACGAGGCGAGAGGAAGGGTAGCCCCGACGCCCTCCAGGAAGGTCCGGCAGCACCAATAGGCGCCACCGCGACGGTGTCGACCAAGCCGACAAGGGTTTCCCCCGATCCCAACCAACACCTCGGGTGCTCCGGAGCCTGCCATCAAACCAACCACCACCTTGCGCCAACACGGTCTTGAGGCCGCCATGACGTCTCACCACGGCACCGCGAAGTGAGGGCTGCACAGCAACGATTCGGAGCCGGGACTAGGGGCAGCAGCACCGTCGGCACGCGGGAGGGCTCAACCTCCACCGTCAAAGACGGTAGCCGTCCAGACGCAATAGCAGGAGCACACTAGGCCCGTGGGCCCACAGGCCCGGCCGGGCGCTCATAAGCCCGTAAAGCTCCCACCATCGCGCTGCTGCCGGCACGCCGTCGGCGTCGCCGCCCCCACATCCGAGCTGCTCCTCCTCCTCACCGCGCAGCGGACAACGGAGCCACGCCGGGGGTCGGCCCGCTAGGAACCAGATGGGGCCCGCAGGGCCCAGATCTAGGCCGGGGGCGCGCTGCCGGCCACCCCGCGCCACCACACTGCCCCGCCGCCATCTCGCCTGCCGCCGGCCACCGCCGCCGGACCGCTGCCTAGCCGAGCAGCACCGCCGCCGCCCCCTGCCCCGGGAAGGGAAGGCGTGCGCGCGGGAACATGAGGTGCCGCTGCCGCCGGCGGCGGCGGGGGGGGGGGGGGGGGGGGGGGGAGGGGGAGGAGGGGGGAAGGAGCTCGCGCCGCCCCGGCCGCCTCCCGGGGAGGCGACCCAAGGGCGGGATCTGGTGAGGGGAGGGGGGAGGGGAGGGGCGGGGGCCAGCGACCGGCGGCGGAGGGAGGACGCGAGGGCGGCCGGCGGCGGCTGGGGTGGGGAGGGGGAAACCCTAGCGGAGGGTCGGGGGAGGTGCTCCCCCAAAATATGTGAGTGAAGGGCACGCTTCAAGCGATCCCCAGATGGCCAGATGGACTTGGTCTTCTGCCTCTTTCCCCCGTTCTCTCATTGCCATTCTATCAAGCACCGGACTTCCGCCGGTACCCAGCGTGTACTCGGCAAGCGTCGAGGGTGGCTTCCCACCGGCGGTGCAGGCGAGCACGCCGCCGCAGTCGCCCGTGGTGCACGACCCGCGGCCGCTGGCATCAAAGTTGCAGCCGGTGCGGCCCCAAATCCGACCACCCGCCGTGCCCGGAGGGACTTGAATGGCCGCCGCCTGACCCGGGTCAAGCCTGCTCCCGCCGCCCACCGGGAAGGCGCCTGGCCACACGGTGTAGGGGCACTTGTTGAGTAGGTGGACAGTGATAGCGTCGGTGGCAGCGATTGCGAGCAGAAGAGCAAGGATGAAGCTAATTGAAGATGCCATGATCGTCGTTGTTGTTGTGTTACCTCTGTACTGAACGATGAGGACCGGCGATCCAGTTTTCCGGGCTATCAATATGATCCTGGATGCTAAATATAGGTACTTTTGGTATCTGTGTAAATGTGCCCAGTCATGCATTTTAAATGGCATTAGATGTGCCAGATTATATACTAGACAACATAAATGTCGCAAGGGGCAATATCTTCGAATATATATACTCCTTCCTTTATTGTCCTTATTAATTAATGACTGAATACGAGCCTTCAAAATTCGTATTCGTAATTTTCCCATAACAAAAATTGTATCTAAGCTTGGAAAAATAAGATAGTACCTAAGTTCTCGAAAATCCAAGTCTGCTCCCAGGCTCAGCTGCTCCCGGTCAGAAACAAAATAAAAAAAATACTAGAAAAATTCAAAAACTTCCAATTTTTTTTTTGTGTGGTAGATATTTTGTTGCGTGAGGTCCGCTCCAAATTTCAACCTATTTTGACATATGAGCAGCTCTTGGCAAAAAAGACAAATCGGGCTCAGAAAAGTGTGTGAACAGTAAACCTTTTTTACAGACCCCGAATCGTCTTTTTTGCCGAGAGCTGCTCAGATGCCCAAATGAGTTCAAATTTGAAGCGGACCTCACGCAACAAATTATCTACCACACACAAAAAAAATTAGTATTTGTTTTGATTTTTTTTCGTCAACGCAGGTGCAGCTGAGCTCGGGAGCCAAATCGCCGCTTCCCCAAGTTCTTCCATACTATATTATTATGTGCAACAAACGTAAGATGTACTCCCTATGTGTATTTATCTATGGTACCCCGCATTGGCACTTGTGCAGCAATGGAAAATTCAGCGAGTATACACTAACAATATGATGAGCAACACAATAGATTCATTTGTCTGAAGCTTTGAATTTAAAAAAAAATGTTTGTGTGGAAGGCCGCCAAATCCTGCGAGACGCTATGCAACGCGGAGGGGGGGGGGGGGGGGGGGGAGTTGAAAGGCCGCCGACTGGACTAGGTCGAGCCGGAACCTGCCGTTGATCGAAATGGCGGCTGCCACACCTTATAGGCGCACTTAAGTTAGTTGAAAGTGATACCGTTGGTGGAAGAGATAGTGAGGAGAAAAGCAAGGATGAAGCTCACATGCCCAGTTTGAGGGTATTTCTTGGATAATGTGGTTCCCGAATAATGCAATCATCTGTTTCCGCAAGGAAAATAGGTTTGAGGGTATTTATCAGATAATTTGCCACGGGTTGCTAAATATAGGTACTTTTGATATATGTGTAAATGTGCTTCCTCATGCATTTTAAATGGCATTAGTTGTCGCAGATTATACACACAAATGTAGCACGTGCAATATCTTCGAATATATATACTCATTTATGATCATAACGAGTGAATATGAGCCTTCAAATTTATTGATATTTAAGGAGACGTTCTCGTCCATTACGAAGACCTCTGTGGTCATCAATTTCAAGATGATGTGCTGGCTCGGTCTCTCGAAGGTGCTCATAGAGATAGGGTATGTGTGCGTTCAATAGGGATAAGTGTATGTCCGTATGTATGAGTGTATGTGTTTGTGCCGTGTTCAAAAAGTTTATTGATGTTTACGCTATAATTTTCCCTTAATAAAAATAATATGTAAGCTCCCTCAAAAATATAGTACCTACAATTCCATATATTCTCCTGTGAAACAGACATACTCCCTCTGTTGAGAAATATAAGATGTTATAACTTTTTGTGAATCAGATATACGTAGACACATTTTAATTTGTTTGTTCACGCACTTCAATCAGTCTAGTTCATATTAAAATATTCAAAATATCTTATATTTGTCAACAGAGGCGGCAATATCTTATATTTGGGATACCCGACATGGCAAGTGTGCGCCAGTGGGAAATACCCGTATCTACTCATTTCCCAAGTGTAAGTTGTCAGGCACTTCGTAAAAGCTTGAAAGGTGTCAATAGTTCATAGTTACTGTCCGTAGACATACTATGTCAGCACCTGCCTTGCTTCTCTCTCACGCGATTGCTAGAGGGGCTGAAGAACTAGGGTTTGGACCGCCATAATTGGTGTGTTGCCCGGTGTGAGTGGGCCTCTTGGTGGGAGAAGAATTTATCCTGTCTTTCATGTTATCGTGAAAGAACACTTAGCGCGTTTATTTTTGCATGCAATTTCAATTTCATTCTGTGTTGTGCATGCCTTAGATGCTGGCAAACTATGTCGATGACGAGAGCACATTGTTGTAACCATTCAGAGAGAACTGAAGGACAATTGACATCGCATAGATCCCCCCTCGTCCCTCCCGTGGCGCTCCCTCGAGCGCCCGGGGGGAACCCTAGCCGCCACCTCCCCTCCACCCCTCTCCCTGCGCGCCTCCCCCGCCACCGCCCAGCGGCGCCGCCGGGCAAAGCCCGGCCGGCAAGGGCGGCGGCGGGGCCTTCCTTCCCCTCCGCGCACGAGGCTCGGCTGGCGCAGGCCGCCACTCGCCGGGAGGCGCTGGCTTATGGCGGGGGCCAGCGACGCGGCGGCGCAGCGGTTAGGTGGTGTCGGCGGCACCTCGTCGGCTCATGGTGGAGGTCCCCATCGGCTCCAAGTGGTCCTCTTCGCACATCTATAGTTGCTTGGTTGTCGGGGGGGTGGTGTGTCGGTGCCCGGCACCTTTATATCTTGCCTTGGGTGTGTGCGTCGTGTGCGGTGGTGGCATGTGTCTGTATCAGTATCTCGGTTGTTATGTGGTGATGGTTGCTTTATATATAAAGCGGGGTAACCCTTTTTCGTCTGTAACCATTCAGAGATACACACATGAGCTGAAGAACTCACACCTACGTGCCTGAGTGGACGGCCATATGGAAATTTCAAATCGAGTCTTGCCCAATGAAGATTGGAAGTGCTGTTGTGCCAAAACTCACACACTAAGATTCATTTCGACCATTTATGCAGATATGCACATATGAAAGACGACAAATAGCACCCAATCTGCTCATTGGCACATGTTGTTTGATCGTCTATTTCATGATGATTAGTAATGCTCATTTTAAGTTAAGTCCTAGTGGCCTTCACAATTGCCGGTTAAAAATTGTTTCTAAACAATGGATCATGGTTAGAAACAATGAATTGGAGTGTCATGTGTAGTTTGTAGACATTCTCAATGAAATTTTTGATGACTTTTGGAGCGTAAAAAAGGATGCTAGAAAGGAATAAAGTGCCCATACTTCTTGAACTTATCTATAACAAGTAAGATGCAATTGTAACGACCCGATGTAGGAAGCCCATTGATAATCCAGTTCCCCAAGCCCTAGCAGAGGTAGGAATACTTGTTTTGGCATAGCTTGATAGCACACCAAGTAACACGTTTTGGCATAGCTTGATAGCACACCTAGAAAGGAATACGTTTGTAATAACTAGAAAATTGCCTGTGCGTTGCTATGAGGGTATAAATATTCCAATGTTCCAACATCAATGATGTCAAATATATGTACCTTTATGATTTTTATACATATCCCACATCTATCGTTACCTATCTTGTAGCCTCTTTTGCTATTGGGACATGTAGGTTCTCTGATTCTTGTCGTGGGTCCATTGTTACTGCGAGAAAAATAACAAAAAAGAATACAGGTGCAAGAAACCATGCAACATGGTATCGTTGTTTATCGATAAAACAACATCAAACTTAAGCTTAATCTATAATGCTTCACATTTCTAAATATCAGGAGTTCGTTGTCATTTCCATGCTTACATTTGTTAATATTCATTTTTATCAAAGGTAATTCCCCGTGTGTTGCAACGGGCGACAATGCATGTACAAATCCTTCAATAATCAAGTTTTAATGATTTCATCAATCTAATTGGAATACAAAATCAGGATTATCTAATTTGATGTTATGAAACGAAGTAGCCTTCATCTATACTGAATTAAATTTAAGAAAAACACACGCATTTTTCGTTTAGCATATAGCTATTTAGCAAACACCAAGGCAAGACTGGAAAGGCGCGCGAGTGCATGCTGGGTAACTTCACAGAAGTCAATTAAGCCGACGAGCAAAATTTGACAGGACTGGACTCGTGGGTCGTGGCTACGATGAAGCAGGAAATTCACACATCAATAAAGATGGATCGACATCAGACCCCGTAATTGATGAAAGGATTCCAATCTCCCATATCCACGAATTCAGAAACCATGCAAAGTGAAAGGAACAAAATCGCCGCCAATCGAGCAGGCGGACGAAGAGGAGTAGTCAGTCACTCAACTTTTATATCACAGGATGGTGCCGGTGTTGGTGCCGCCGACGTAAAGCCTCAGAAACTGTCCGGTGCGTCCCTTCATCTTCTCGCTCGCCGGTGGGGCTGTGCCGGCGTATGAAACAGCTTGGACCCAATCGGTCCATCCAAGGGCTTCCCGTCGCTGTGGTGAGGAGAGGGGAAGGGAGGAGGAAGTGGTTGGGGGGAGGGCGCCCAGCGCATGCAACTGGCCGGCGACGTAGGATGGAAATCGGGAGGAGTGGATAGGGATGCCACCACCTGAGATTTGTTCGGTTGTTGGGGTGAAGCGGCGGAGATTGCAGGCCGAGTGTGGTGGCGGGGTGATGCGGGCTGGGTGTGCGCATCGCAGGAGGCAGAGTAACTCGAGAGTAAGGCACGACGCGTGACTTACGACATGGGTGGGGTAATTTCTTACGGCGACCAGCGCAGGGCTGCGATGGTGGATGCTATTTGTAAGCTGCATTGGGTTTTTACCCGAAGAGAAAGGGTGAAGTAATATAGTAACTGATAAGTATTTCCCTCAGTGAGAACCAAGGTTATCGAACCAATAGGAGAACCACGGAAATTCCCGTATTCGGCAACTACACACAAAAGCAAACACTTTCACCCAATGCGGGCAAGTGGGTTATCAATCCCCTTGATCTCGTTACTTGCAAGGATTAACTCTGATAGTGATAGATTGATACAAAAGTAAAAATAAAATAAGAAAATTACAGTAAGGTAAATAGGTTTTCAGCAATAGGATTAAAGACCTGGGGGCCATAGTTTTCACTAGAGCCTTCTCTCTCGAACACATAGCATATGATGGGTAGACAAATTATTATTCGGCAATTGATAGAAAAACGCACAGTTGTGATGTTATTTATGAATTGATAGAAAAGCGCACAGTTGTGATGTTATTCACGGTAATGATCATGTATATAGGCATCACGCCCGAAACAAGTAGACGGAAACGATTTTACATCTACTACTATTACTATACTTCGAGAGCGCTTCTATGCTTGCATCTCTAGGTATTAAGTTCATGACAAATAGAGTAATGCTTAAAGCAAGATGACATGATGTAGACAAAGTAAACCCAATCAATATGAATAAACCCTATCGTTTTATTGTTAATGACAACAATGCAAATACATGTCTTGTCCCCTACTTTGTCACTGGGATATAGAGCACCGCAAGATCGAACCCATTACAAAGCACCACTCCCATTGAAGATATATCAATCTAATTGGCCAAACCAAACAGATAGATCGAGGAGAAATACACAATTATAACAATCATGCATAATAACATTCAGAAAAGATTCAGTTACTTTCAATGAATAATCTGATCATAAACCCATAATTCATCGGATTCGAACAAACACACCACAAAAGAAGATAACATATGATAGAACTCCAGGAAGATCGAGGAGAACATGGTATTGAAGATCAAAGAGAGAGAAGAAGCCATCTGTTACTAGCTATGGACCCGTAGGTCTGTAGTGAACTACTCATGCATCATCATGTAGGCAGCAAGGTTGATGTAGGATGGCCTACGTGATCGATTCCCCCTCCGGCAGAACACCGAAAAAGGCCTCCAGATTGGATTGCGGGAGAACAGAGGCTTGCCATGGCGAAAAAAGTGTTCGGGTCTCTCTTTGTTCATTTTAGGGTATTTGGAAATATATAGAAGTGGAATTAAGTCAGGGGGGCACGTGAGGGAGTCACGAGCGTGCATGGCGCGCACTACACCCCAGGGGGCGCGCCATGCGAGCTCGTGGCTCTCTCGTGGCTCGCCCGGTCTCCTCTCGATGCTTCTAAGGTCTTTTGATGTCAAAAAATAACTCTCGTAAAGGTTCATCATGTTTGAACTCCGTTTGTTATTGATTTTCTGAAAAGGTCAAAAACACGCGAAATAACAGGAACTGACACTAGGCACTGGGTTAACAGGTTAGTCCCAACAAATAATATAAAATAACATATAATTGCATATAAAGTATTCAAGACTGTTAATATAGTAGCATGGAACAATAGAAAAATTATAGATACGTTGAAGACGTATCATTACAATAAAAAAGAAAATTCCTCAAAAAGTTTTAACTTTCAAAAATGAAACTTACGGATTTTGCATGTAAAAACTATCAAGTTTCAACAAGTAATTTCAAGCAATTTTTTCTAACGATCGTAGACACGAAATAATTGGTTTTTATCGGCCCTCGTACTATGTTTCAATATTAAAAAATAACATAATTTCTGAAAGGTCATCAAAATATATTTAAATGGGTCTTATTTGAAACCGCTAGTCATTTGAAACATGAATATGAAAACAAAACTTAATTTAATTTTTTTGTTTAAAATATATACATCTTTAAAAATCAAAAGCTAAAATAAAAGCGGGCACAGGGACACGCGCGTCCCGCACTTGCGTGTCATAAATCCTCTTCCATGTCGGGTGCCTTGTTTTGCCGATTTTTCATTTCCTTCGTTGAAGATCGAAGATAATGCCTATCCCTTGTAGTGGTGCCTCAAGACTTCGCAGGCTGCATACACGTGCACATGCATCCATCAGATAGAGACGAGCCGCGAACCAACCTGTGGTTGGATGGTTAGAGGGACTGTGGTATCCCCAGCCCACCAGGGTTCAAATCCTGGTGCTCGCATTTATTCCTGGATTTATTTCAGGATTTCCGGCGATGTGCATTCAGTGGGAGGAGACGTTCCTGTCGACGACGAGGCGCCTATGGTGACTTCGTAAATTTCAAGATGATATGCCGGCTCAGTCATTCGGAGGTGCTCATAGGGGTAGGGTGTGCGTGTGTGCGTTCATAGGGGTGAGTGTATGCGCGTGTATATGAGCGCTTGCGTCTGTACTGTGTTCAAAAAAAAAAGATAGAGACGAGCCAACGAAAGATTTTTGTACATATCATCGCGCTTCCCAAAAGCCTTGGATGGCAATATCAATGGCGGAGCATTCTTAGTAGTTGTCCATTTATTGCTCAAAAAAATTAGTTGTCCATTTATTCAAAATAGTTAGTTCTTAGTCAGCTGTTAATTTAAAAAAAATCTTCACTATTTTGCAGTCTTTAGTGGACAGTATTTAATTATTTTATCTGACACGTTGCAGCATTTTTGTTTTAGTTGGCGTTGCTGCATTCTACTCCCTCCGTTTCTAAATATAAGTCTTTTTAGATATTTCAATAGGAAACTACATACGAAGCAAAATGAGTGAATCTACATTCTAAAATATGTCTATATACATCCGTATGCATGACTGTTTCTATATCATCGCATTAGTTCAAGCGCTCTTGCCAACCCGCAAAAGTTTCCGCCAAAAATAATAATATATCCAGGACTGAAAGTTGATCCTGCATGCCACTGGCAACGAATAAGTCTACCCACGTGAAACAGTTTCTTGCCAAAATAGAAAAATAATGATGGATGAAAGCGAAAGGAAGTAAATTTTAGGCCTCTCAATGAATAAGTCTACCCACGTGAGAGCCTAATGGATGCCACGCCGTTGACTATACTCAACTAAAAATTAGCGCTTATATTTTCAATTCAATTCGTATAGCCCAGAGTCAGAGCTTTTAAAGGTAGACTCCTGGTCCAGCCTATATGAAAATAAGAGAGCAAATTTTCTCTAGTAGGTAAAAATTGGTCAATTTTGCACACGCCAATAAATTTTGTAGCTGCAACGGAACATTAATGAAGCTTTCTAAAAACAATTATTTTTACGATATGCAGGTATTATATGAGTTTCGATGTGGTTTCATGGGTTCATATAGTTTGGTACAAATTTCACTGATTTGTTTTTGTGGGTTTATGTCAAACCTCCACTTAAACATTTTCTAAATAAATCAAAACATTAATGAAAGATCATGAAATCTTGGGGAGGAGGTGCTGTTGAGCAAAACGGGAAGAACTTAGAAATGAAAAATATTAGAAATTTCAATTTCTAGCTGTGTTCTTGACCGCACATATTATAAGAAACTTAAATATTATAAACTGGAAATGAGATATTATTTACCTTTATTTATCGATTTTATTGGGCACTCGTACATATCCGCACCGCAATTATTACATGGAAAATGGAAGTACAAATATTATGGTCGTATATATCGCTTATCGTCCGTGCCATGGCACGCATGCATATGCTGCTGCAGGGTCATCATGATGGGCAGAAGACGACCCGGAAGCTCCTGTTGCCGCTGCAAGCTTTGGTCTTGGGCTCCGGTGGCGTGTGGTACGCGTCCGGGCAGTTAGGGTCCCGGCACTGAATGTTGACGCCGGTGCTGCAGGAGAAGTCCATGGGGAGGTTGTACCCGTCGATCACCGAGATGTCGTAGAAGTCCGTGGGGCCGGTGAGGCTGAACTCCGCCAGCGTCAACGGGGGCTGGCCGGACAGTCTGCAGGACAGCGCGCCGCCGCAGTCGCCGGTCTGGCAGCTCCCTCTGTCACCGTTGAAGCTGCAACCCGTGCGGCCCCAGATCGTGGCGGATTGTGTGCCGCCGGGGATGTCGAGGTTCCACGTTTCGCCGCTGTTGAGCTGCCGGCCGCCGCCCACCGGGGTGGCCGCCGGCCACACCGTGAATTGGCAGCGGTTGGTGATGGAGAAGCTCGTGGCGCTGGCACCGGCGACGAGCGCCGCGGCCAGTAGTAGGATGAGCGCCGACGATGAGGCGGCCATTATTGTTTCTTGCTTGCTTGGTTGCTGTGGTATTGTTGGTTGAATGGACGGGCTAGCACGTGCTTATTTATAGTAGAAGGCTGGGGTGAAGGATAGCTAGAAGGAAAATTTCAAGATTGGTAGGGACGCCAATGCTGGCTGAGAAAAATCTGCGAGCTTCACCATGTCGACAAGCCACTTCGCAGTTGGTCTTGGGTGATGGATGGTTTGGGTGAAGGAAAATTCAACATTGGTAGGGACGCCAATTTACATGCTAGCTGAGAAAAAACTGCGAGCTTCACCCCGTCGACGAGCCACTTCGCAGTTGGTCTTTGCCATCCCCACTGAGGGTGACGCCCGGCGTGGCTTAGCTAGCTGGTATCTGTTGAACGTTCTCGCCGCGTCATATACTGTAGGTTGGAAAAAATTGCAACACTTCCTGGGTATTCGTCTTCTACTAGAAAATTCGGGGCACTTGAGAGGAACGTACACTGTTCGAGCGAATTATTTTGTATAGTGGACAAATTAGCGTTCCGTTTCCAAGCCAGCTCATCTCCATCGACTTGTTTTTTCTACACAAGCTTCCAGAGTGACGTTTTTTTCTGCACACAAGACAAACCGAGCGAACACATCACAGCACGACTGCAGATATGTGGATATATACAGCTCCATAAGTTTTCATAAATAAACATAAACTATGAGAGCGCCTATGCATAAGGTACCTGAAATTTATTTCAATTCCGGTCACTTTTTCCTACACCCTTGGATTAACATCCAACGAACGTGCTATACAAAGACCCACGCTGCACGCATGCACCGGAAAGGCGTTGCATGCAGCATGCTACCTCCTGGAGTCGATCAAAAGTCTTAAGGAGAGTGGCGTTTTGGCTACAATGTGTAGATACACCTATTATGAAATATATATATATGACACATTTCAAAATGTTAAAAATTTCAAGAAAAAACCCCGCGTGTACATCCGGACATCCTATGTCCGCACACAGAATTTCGGTGAAAAATGACATTTTTTGTGGCACGTATAAAAAAGATTAAAAAAATGCCTCGTAAATAGCTGTAATCAAGCATCAAAAAATATCTTTTTTACACAAGCCACAAAAAATGTCCTTTTTCATCGAAACTTTGTGCACGCACATATAATGTCCGGATTTACATGTGGGATTTTTCTCGAAATTTTTGAACTTTTCAAAATGTGTATTTAGCTAATGGATGCATATACACCTATGAGCCAAAGTGAATTTCTGCTGGGGCAATTCCTATTTGACGCTTCAAGCGCTATACAACTCCATAAGTTTTTAAAGTATGAGAGCGCCTATGCATAAGGTGCCTCAAATTTATTTCAATTCCAGTCATTTTTTCCTACATCCTTGGATTAACATCCAACGAACGTGCTATACAAAGACCCACGCTGCACGCATGCACCGGAAAGGCATTGCATGCAGCATGCTACTTCCTGGAGTCGACCAAAAGTCTCATCATGGGGCAATTCCTATTTGACACTTCAAGCGCCTGTTAACATGCTTTTTACAAACGGGCACACCCCTCTCAAATCTGGCCTGGCCCATTTACCTTCTCTTTTTTTTGGTTAAAACATTAAAAACCAGGTGCGGGCGACCGAGTTTGAACTCGTGACCTCTAAAGTGAGAGTGATCGGAAGTAACCACCAGGCCATCTTGAAGGTTCTGACAAATCACTCCTTTTCTGTCCTCCTTCCAAACCATTTTTTCCCCGTTCGCTTGTCAGTTTTTGGATGGTTCTATATTCTTGTTCTTTTCCTATTTTCTTTTCTTTCTTAAGTGCACGAACTTCTTTCAAATTCGTAATACCATTTTTCAAAACTAATGAACTTTTTCCCAAAATTTATGATTTTATTTTCAAAATTAATGAACTCATTTCCAAAATCAATGAACTTTTTTCAAAAAAAAAATCCAAAATCGATGAACTTTTTAAAAATTTGTGAATTGTTTTCAAAATTGATGAACTCTTTTTAAAATTTGTGAACTTTTTCTCTAAAATGATGAACTTTTTTTCAAATTCGATGAACCTTTTTGAAAATGGATGAGCTTTTTTCAAAAAGGATGAACTTTTTCCAAAATCGCTGAACTTTTTTCATTTCCATGAACTTTATCCAATTTCTATGAACCTTTTTTTCCAATTGGTGGTTGTTTTCAATGTTTTTTAGAATTCTTTTTCAAGTTTGTACTTTCTTCTTAACATAATTTATACTAGGTATATATAATAGATGTTAACTAAAGTAAGGGTCAAATACCACTATTTCCTAGTTGTGGTTAACGAAATGAGTTGTACCTTCTGGTTATTAGCGACTGCTGCAACGCTCGGGTGCGTAGTTCGAATCCTACTATTCATAGAATACCGAATGGAATAACACCTTTTTAATTTGTATCTCTGTGTTTGAGTGAAGCTTGTTGGACCGACCAAGTAGTGCGGCGTGTGAGCGCCAGTTGGAAGAATTGGCGCTGAAGGCGCTGTATAGGAGCTCCCTATCATGGGCCCTCTTGTTGCTAGCATCGTGTCCTTCTAGACCATTTTTCTGTCAAATAAAAAGTCTCATGATGGGCCATCTTGTTGCTAGCACTTCCATGCATGCATCCTTGTAGATGATTGCTACTCCCGGTGATGCTATACCATGTTCAAGCATGAGTGCATCTCCAAAGCTAACCTACAAATGTCTTTGGTATATGTCGATTTTCATGTCCGGATGTGGTCCGCATACATGACGCGGGAGGGAGTCATCCAATGCTAATCACAAAGTATCTGGTTGGGAGGAGAAAAAATATGTGAGAACCATGCATATTGTGGGATATTTGTGGTTTATTGTCCGGTTGGGAGGAAAGAGGAAAGTGGGGGCCCATGCATTTGCGGTTGGGAGGAGAGAGAGAAGAGAGGGACCATGCATGATTGGTCAAGTGCATGTCTGGACTTTGGCAAAGCCCCCCACGTGTGACTCTTGAATACTGGCATCCGAATGTCCAGACTGCTAGGCGGACGTATATATAGGTTCCTGCTGGATGGCAAAAGTGGTCCGGACATATAGTGGAGGTTTGAGGGTCCGCTTGGGAGATGCCCAAAGTCTTGGAATTTGTGTGCTTCTTCAACTTTATTAGAAATAATTAGCAAACTTGACAGGTAATTGCACATATTGACGCATGTTGTGTACAAATCTCAATCTTATTTAGTTGTGCACAACATAAAATATAGTACAGTCTTGTTTCTCAACAATAAAATAATATATAGAGTACTGAGATTATTCAAAAAAAATAGTTACTAACAAACAATCACGTGGCATATATGTATGCACCAATACATCAAAAAAATCAACTAGGCAACAACAACAAAAATTGGAACATTAGCGCTAGGGAGGCAACAAAAAAAATATTGTTCTGAGATACAATGAATTAAGAACATTTATATTAATATACATAAGAAATAAAATAAAGGAATAAAATTAGTTAATCAGTTTAAAAAAGTTCATTTCAATTTCTTAACATGAAATGTAATAGTGTCACACCATTGCAACATCAGTGCACTGCTGCATGCGCAAATATAGGAGAAAACTTAACAACGAAAAATTGGCTACGTCAAAACAATTAGAGCGAGAAATATTAGTGCAAAATAGAAAACATAAACTAAAATTGAGCTAAAACAAATGTTATTCAGAAATATGATCAATTAATGGTGTTGGTGTTACCCAAAAGAAGAAAGAAAACTAATGTAAATAATGATAAATATTGCACATATATTTCATAGAACTTGTATTGTTCTACAATATTCAAGAACAATTATATAGATGTGTACCCATCAGACAACAACATATTTTAACACGTAGATTGCATAGAAATCAAATTATATGTTCATGGTACACTCGGTGTTCAAACAACAAAATAATAAAGTTCAAGATTAAACATGGCTAGAAAGTCAAAAAATAATTACATTTCATGACGGCGGTCTCATGTCCTCATATCTCTCACACACGTAGGCACCCCCCCCCCCCCCCCCACACACACAAATACACACAGACACACACACACCGGACCCACAAGCAAAACACAAGGTGACACACACATACACATCAAACACACAAGAGCCATGATAGAGAAAAGGAACAATAACTAAAACAACAGATAAAAATAATAAACAACACAAGTTATTCTAAGGAAGAATGCACTAAGGGCACTGGTGTGACCCTAAAAGAAGAAATAAAATGAATAAAAAAAAATTTATAAAAATGATGATAAAACTTGCACATAAATTATACATAACTTGCACTGCTTCAAGATATGCACGATAAACATATAATATTGTAACCTTTAGACTGCATGGTTTGCATACATATTGTATAGCAATTGCATGTATGCATCCATATTATATTCAGTGTTCAAACATTGCCACGATGTTGATAATTAATCTTTTTTGACACGTCAAAAATAACCGCATGCACACACATTCACATAAATGCATAGAGGCACACACACACATACACACAGGAAAGGAGGCACGGTTTATATGTGCAGATGTACAAGCACGTAAACATAAACAAATCATGGAGAAACCCTACGGCCAAGTTTTTTACTAAACATGAATAACAAAAACATAATAAAAACAAAACAAATCAAGTTTTATTCAGAGTTAGAATGAATTAAGTGAATTGGTATTACTCTAAAATAGGAAGATAAAAATTAAACTCAAAGAAAATAATGAACAAATTTGTATCAGATTTTATAGAACTTGAACATTTTCTATATGCAAGAACAATCATATAGTAGTGTAACTTTCATAATTATTATGATTCACGTAGATCACTTACAAAAACGAGTTCCATTTTATGTTCCTTGCAAAATAAAAAATGTCACACGGTTGCTGGAATAAATACATTGTCGAAATCCAATGCCAAACAAAGACCAAACATCAATAGAAAAATACATAATAAAAAGGAAAATAACGAAAAACAATTTTTTAGATAGAATTGCGCAAAGTCGTTGATATTACCCAAAAGAAGAAAGAAAATAAAGAAAACTCAAAGGAAACGGTATTTCATCTAACTTGCATTATTTCACAATATGCGAATACAAACATATAGAAGTGTAAATTTTATACAACATTATGATTACGTGCATAGATAAAATACAAATCTTATGTATACATCCACTGTCTCCAGATGCTTCTTGGAACCTTCATGCCCCAAAAAAATCGTATTAAATTGGCATGGCATTTTGACCTTCGTAGATATGATTTTTTTGTAAAACAAAAAAGATGCAGAATACAGCCGCTATGGCAAGTCACTGATTAATAGGTTAGTCAAGAAAATATTATAAAATACTATAAAAATTATTTAAAAGTGAAAACATAATAGTATGAAATAATTAAAAATTGCAGATACGTACGTTTGAGACGTATCACACATCAACGCTAGTGGAAGTATATGTGGCATGAAAAAAAGACACACACCATCACTAACATGTGCCTGGTCAGGGCAGTGGGTCCCACACACTTGTGGCATGTGAAAGAGTGGCATGATCATAAAAACCTACTTTTCGAAGCCACGACACTCGTAACCTATTACAAGAAGTTTATGAAATATGCCCACCCCACCACTATATCAAAAAAATAGCAAATGGCATGGATAAAAAATGGTACTACACTAATTATGATTGTGCGTAAGCATTTTTGCACTAGTGTCCCAAGGCCCAAAATCAAGTACGTGCATGCAGTACCTAGTAAACAACTAAAAATAAATACAAAACTAACCCTTCAAGAAGAAATAAATTCAAAAATAAATTTAAATAAATAAATGAAACAATATGCATAGAATTTACAAAGAAATTATGCTTTTTATAATATGCAATAATAAGCAAATTATAGTGCATTTTTTGTAAAAAGAAGTTTTCTAAGAAGAAGTGGATTAGTTGAATTAGTATTATCGTTTAAGAAGAATATTTTAGAATAAATAAAATGGAAAAATAAGAATAATGAAACAAATTGCAGAAAATTTACATAGAAATTCTGGCTATTATAATATGCAAGAATAAGCATCTAATAGCGGAATTTTTTAAAAAGGTTTCCTAAGAAGGCATGAATTAGTGGCATTGGTATTACCTATAAACAATAAAGAAAATGAAATGAAAAGTAAAAAATCAAAATAATATAGTTTCATTAAGAAAGAATTTATTTATGACATTGGTATTACCCTTTAAGAAGAAAGAAAGTAAAAAACAAATAATGACAAAATTTGCACACAACAAAAATTACGCTTTCGTATTGTCTGCTAGAATAAGCATATAATAGTAAAATTTTGAACTAAAAGAAGTTCCTGAGAATGTCTAACTTAGTAGCACTGGAATCACCCTTAAAGAAGAAATAAAGTGAAATAAAATCTATACCTACTAATAAAGCAAGGTGATATTTTTGGTTTCGTCCCGCATCTGATCCTATGTCAGGTGAAATACACGAGGTGGCACTATTTAATACAACCAAGTTTCGTTAAAAAAGATTCGTATCGGCCGGGCCTGCTTTAGGTCCGTCCCAGAAGTTCGTTCGTCTCTCACTTGGGCTGCACGAGTAGATTGCTCTTAGGCCACGCGAGGTGTAGGCCCGCTGTGATATTTTTTTTTCATTAGTAGAGGAGCAGAAAAAAAATATGGACCCATGAGGGACTCGAACTCCAAACCCCCACTTCACTTACGGATCACAGCAACCAACCAAGCTATGCTATGGTTTGGGCTAGAAACAAGGTCATTATTTTATCAATATAGTTCCACCTCGCTCCTTTCTATCATATTCTACCAATTTCTATGTCATTATAGTTCTGTAACGTAACCTGTTTACAGCGGGATCTGAATACGTTAGCTTTTGTTTGGTTCGACCTCACCGTAATCAGATCCTGTGTAATCAGATTACATCACTGTACAAATCTGATTCCGCCCACGTGTGCCTGTTACCTCTTCCTCATGTGATCTTTTCGTCGCTGTTCGATTCTTGCTCGTGGGGCTGGAAGAGAGGCCCCGGCGGCGCTTCCGTGCTTGAGATTGGGGACTGGACAGCGGCGCTTCCGCTCTTGAGGTTGGGTGCTGGCCGGCGGCGCTTGAGGTAGGAGCATCTGGCGGCGCTTGAGATAGGAGCATCCGGCGGCGCGCATCCTCAGGGGCGGCCGGCGGCGCGGCGGCCAGGGCGCTTGAGATCCGGGACGGCCGGCGACGTGCATGCTCAGGTCGGCTCAGACCGAGCAGGTCGCTGAGAGGAGGAGAATGCCCGGCAAGCGGCATGAGCAAGTATGGAAGTATGGAAGTGATATTCCTGATGTAGAAATCTGCCCATGGGCTTAAGGCCCATATAGAATTTCAGAAAATCCCTAAGGCCCATGTGGGTGTGAGAGGTGGTGGGAAGTTTAGTACCACCTTGCTAGTGGAGAGGGAGTTGGAGTGGTTTATAAGGGATTCTCTTCTATATGCTATTGGAGCATGAGAAGGGAAGAGGCCCTCGCGCACTCCTCCTCCGCCGCCGCCGCCCGCCGTGCCGCGGGATTGAGCCGAGCCGAGCTCACACCTATGCGCTTTATTTTTACCAGCCACGATCTGAGATGTCAGATCGTGGGCTGTTACCGACTCGGACGTGGGTCCAGCCCACGTCTCTCCGCCAGGCCACGCCTACATATTGGAGGCGTTGGCCAACCCTAGCCGTCACGGAACAGATCGCATCTGCCTCCACGCGCTCCGCCCCTGTCCACCGTTCCATTGCTGCTGCTGCCGCCGGTGATCCCATCCCGTCCGCCGCGTACACGGTCGACGGGAGAGCAGGCCTCCGAAACCCCGCCTCTCTAGATCCTGTACGGGAGAGGGGCGATTAGGTTTTTGGGGAGCGACTACGCGACTGCTCGCCGCCGGTGAAGAGTTCAAAGGACAACATGAAGTCCAACAAACACATAAGAATGAGATTGAAAGCTGTCAGAAAATTAAGAAACTCCGGAGTGATAGCGTTGGATTATTTCCAAACGGCTAAGAATCTGGCAGATCCCTTTACTAAAGGGCTATCACGTGTTGTGATAGATAGTGCATCGAGGGAGATGGGTATGAGACCCACATGAGTTGCCATGGTAGTAACCCAACCTATGTGATCGGAGATCCCGTGAAGTAGGACCTGGGAAAACAAGTCAGTGGTGAACTGAGGAGAGTAACTTTACTAACCCACTCCGTTGGAGATGCAATACTCTCGGAAACTGTATGGTAGGTTGACTACTGTCTTAATATGTTCCAAGGCTTATGTGTATAAGCAAGATGCTGTCCTACAGAGCAATCTTTGGAGGAACACACCTATATGAGCCCGACTGCTGGTCACAGTCTATGAGATTGGGGTGATCTCTAGCAAGCTCATGAATAGGCCAGGAGTGTGACTAATATGCTCCACCCGAGGGGTCAGCCTTCGGCAGTCCAGTACTAGTAAGATCTGTGGTGAAACTTCTTTACGCCAAACTGACAATTCAAGGCATAGTCCATTGTTCAGTTGTGAAGGAGTGTAGCTACTTGCTCTAGGTGAAGTTCAACCTTAATCGGTCTTCACTGAAATACTGGTATATCAAAACAGTGTTTGGAACAAAGGACAACACTATGGGCCTTCGGGATCTGGTGGGGGATTGTAGAAATCTGCCCATTGGCTTAAGGCCCATATAGAATTTCAGAAAATCCCTAAGGCCCATGTGGGTGTGAGAGGTGGTGGGAAGTTTAGTACCACCTTGCTAGTGGAGAGGGAGTTGGAGTGGTTTATAAGGGATTCTCTTCTACATGCTATTGGAGCATGAGAAGAGAAGAGGCCCTCGCGCACTCCTCCTCCGCCGCCCGCCTCGCCACGCCTCGCCTCGTCACGACGCGCCGCGGGTTGCGGGATTGAGCCGAGCCGAGCTCACACCTATGCGCTTTATTTTTACCGGTCAGGAACGGAGAAGTCTTGACAGACAAGCCACGATCTGAGACGTCAGATCGTGGGCTGTTACCGACTCGGACGTGGGTCCAGCCCACGTCTCTCCACCAGGCCACGCCTACATATTGGAGGCGTTGGCCAACCCTAGCCGTCACGGAATAGATCGCATCTGCCTCCACGCGCTCCGCCCCTGTCCACCGTTCCATTGCTGCTGCTGCCGCCGGTGATCCCATCCCGTCCGCCGCGTACACGGTCGACGGGAGAGCAGGCCTCCGAAACCCCGCCTCTCTAGATCCTGTACGGGAGAGGGGCGATTAGGTTTTTGGGGAGCGACTACGCGACTGCTCGCTGCCGTTCCGTCCGTCTACTTCCTCTACGTCTGCATCGCCATGTCCACCGACGCCGACCGTGCCGCTGCCGAGAAGGCCGAAGCTGACAAAAAGGCGGCCGAGGACGCCGCCGCCGCCAACGCCACTGCTGCGGCCAACTGGCCTACTGGAGGGTATACCTTGTTTATCCCTCTTCTGTTCATTACTATTTCCTACTTGCTTGCTGTATGCGTAGATGAATCTGTTATTTGCGTAGTACGAGCTTGCATGGTTAGGTACTAGTACGAGATTAATACTGTCAGCGTCATGTTAGTGATTTATTCCTGGATTAAATTAATCGAAAAATTGCCTATTTACTCAACAATCCAAAAACCTAATTTGTGTAGGAATTTTTCGGCTAGTGGTTTTGCTACTGCACTGAAACCGGATAAGTTTACCGGTACGTACTTTAAGCGTTGGCAGACCAGAACCACCTTATGGCTCACGGCTATGAGCGTGTTCTGGGTCGCCGGTGTCCCTTCCACGGGAACGATTGCTCCTGAACAGGAGAAGGCGTTCAGGGAGGCCACCGTCGTATTCCTCGGAGCAGTTCTAAGCGTGATCGGAGATAAGTTGGTTGACGCATATTTACATGTGCGGGTTGCCAAGGACTTGTGGGAGGCGCTCGAATCTAAATTCGGGGCCACCGATGCTGGGAGCGAGATGTATGTTATAGAGCAGTTCCACGATTACAAAATGGTTGAGAACCGTTCTGTATTGGAACAGGCTCATGAGATAATATGCATCGCTAAGGAGCTTGAGCTTCTGAAGTGCGATTTACCGGGCAAATTTGTCGCGGGCTGTATAATCGCTAAGCTCCCTAATTCCTGGAGGAATTTTGCTACCACTCTGAAACATCAGAGGCGTGAATTCTCAGTAGAGGATGTCATCGGCCATCTGAGTGTTGAGCAGAACTCAAGAGCAAAAGACTCGCATGGAAAAGGGGTCGAAGGAACTTCTGTGGCCAATATGGTGCGTCAGAAGAACTTCAATTTCCACAAGCCCAAGGGAAAGAATTATGTCCAACAGAATACCGACTTTAAGAAGAAGGGTAAGAAGACCTTCAAGAAGAACAAGAAGGGAGATGGCTGCTTTACTTGTGGTTCGGAGGAACATTGGGCTAGCAGCTGCCCAAACAAGTACAAGAAGCCAGGGCAGGACTCCAAGTCTGCCAATATGATTGTGGGCGACAATGAAAGTGGTGCATCTGGGTACGGTAATTTATTTGCTGTATTTTCAGTTTGTCAGTCCACCGATTGGTGGGTGGACACAGGTGCAGGTGTTCATGTGTGTGCTGACATTTCATTGTTTTCTTCTTACCAGGCCACAGGTCACGGGTCCGTATTGATGGGGAATGGCGCGAGTGCTTCTGTTCATGGTGTTGGCACGGTCGATCTGAAGTTTACTTCGGGAAGGATCGTGCAGCTGAAGAACGTGCAGCATGTCCCCGCCATCAAGAAGAACCTCGTCAGGGGCTCCCTTCTATGTAGAGAAGGGTTTAAGTTGGTCTTCGAGTCTAATAAAGTAGTTGTTACGAAATATGGACTATTTGTTGGAAAGGGTTATGAATGCGGAGGAATGTTCCGCCTTTCTCTCGCTGATTTTTGTAATAAAGTCGTGAACAATATTCATTCGAGTGTTAATGAATCTGAAGTTTGGCATTCACGTCTTTGTCACATTAGTTTTGGTGTTATGACGCGGTTAGCAAAACTGAATTTAATCCCGAGTTTCACTTTAGCCAAAGGTTCTAAGTGCCTTACGTGTGTGCAAGCTAAGAAACCTCGCAAGCCTCATAAGGCTGCGGAGGAGAGACACTTGGCGCCATTAGAACTCATACATTCTGATCTCTGTGAGATGAATGGTGTGTTGACTAAAGGTGGAAAGAAATACTTCATGACATTGATAGATGATTCCACTAGATATTGCTATGTGTATCTGTTAAATACTAAATACGAGGCTCTACACTACATTAAAATCTATAAGGCAGAAGTTGAGAATCAACTTGAAAAGAAAATTAAACGAGTCCGGTCTGACCGTGGTGGAGAGTACTTCTCAAATGAGTTTGATTCTTTCTGTGCGGAACACGGTATTATTCATGAGAGGACGCCTCCCTATTCGCCCCAGTCGAACGGGGTTGCCGAGCGGAAAAACCGTACTCTAACTGATTTGGTTAACGCCATGTTAGATACATCGGGTTTATCCAAGGCATGGTGGGGGGAGGCTATATTGACTTCGTGTCATGTCCTGAATAAGGTTCCGATAAAAGATAATGAGGTCACTCCATATGAGCAGTGGTCGAAGAGAAGGACGACGCTCTCCTACTTACGTACTTGGGGTTGTTTGGCGAAAGTCAATGTGCCGATTCCCAAAAAGCGTAAGCTTGGACCAAAGACCGTGGACTGCGTTAATTTGGGCTACGCGAAGAATAGCGTTGGCTATAGATTTCTAGTAGTGAAATCTGAGGTACCTGACCAGAAGGTCGGTACAATTATGGAGTCTAAGGATGCTACATTCTTTGAGGACATTTTTCCTATGAGAGATATGCAAAGCACTTCTAGACAGGAATCTAAGGAGACTCCTGAACCTGCCATTCCGATGGAATATTATGAACAAACACACGATGAAAATCCTGAGGAGGATGACGAGGAAACCCTTGGTAGGGGTAAGGGACAAAGGACTGTAAAGACCTTTGGTGATAATTTCCTTGTGTACCTCGTGGATGATACTCCCACTTCTATTTCAGAAGCATATGCATCTCCAGAAGCTGACTACTGGAAGGATGCGGTCCGTAGCGAGATGGATTCCATCATGGCTAACGGGACTTGGGAGATTACTGAGCGTCCCTATGGTTGCAAACCATTGGGATGTAAGTGAGTGTTCAAGAAGAAGCTTAGGCCCGACGGTACGATTGATAAGTACAAGGCTAGGCTTGTGGCCAAGGGCTATGCCCAGAAAGAAGAAGAAGATTTCTTCGACACTTATTCACCTGTGGCCAGAATGACCACCATTCAAGTATTACTCTCGTTGGCGGCCTCGCATGGTCTTCTCGTCCATCAAATGGACGTCAAGACGGCTTTCCTGGATGGAGAGTTAGACGAGGAAATCTATATGCAACAGCCAGATGGCTTTGTAATAGATGGTCAGGAAGGAAAGGTGTGTAAGTTGCTGAAATCTTTATATGGCCTGAAACAAGCGCCTAAGCAATGGCATGAGAAATTTAATGAAACTTTGACATCTGTTGGCTTCTTTGTTAATGAAGCTGACACATGTGTATACTATCGCTATGGTGGGGGCGAAGGAGTTATACTGTGCTTGTATGTTGATGACATACTGATATTTGGAACTAGCCTCAAAGTGATTGAGGAAGTTAAGTCCCTTTTATCTCAGAACTTTGAGATGAAGGACCTTGGAGTGGCTGATGTTATCTTGAACATCAAGCTTTTGAGAGATGATGAGGGTGGGATTACACTTCTGCAATCCCATTATGTTGAGAAGGTGTTGAGTCGTTTTGGATATTCGGACTGCAAACCATCTCAAACACCATATGATCCTAGTGTGCTGATTCGAAAGTTCGAAGGTATACCTAAAGATCAATTGAGATACTCTCAAATTATTGGTTCACTCATGTATCTAGCGAGCGCAACGAGGCCTGACATCGCGTTTGCTGTGAGCAAACTGAGCCGGTTTGTTTCCAAACCGGGTGATGTACATTGGCATGCTATTGAAAGAGTCATGCGCTATCTGAAAGGTACTATGAACTATGGACTTCACTATACCGGATACCCGTCGGTACTTGAAGGGTATAGTGATGCAAATTGGATCTCTGATGCTGATGAGATGAAGGCCACAACAGGGTATGTGTTTACTCTTGGAGGTGGTGCTGTTTCCTGGAAGTCTTGCAAGCAAACGATCTTAACGAGATCAACAATGGAAGAAGAATTAACAGCATTAGACACATCTGGTGGCGAAGCAGAATGGCTTCGAGATCTTTTGATGGACTTGCCAGTGGTTGAGAAGCCGGTTCCGGCCATCCTTATGAACCATGACAATCAAACAGTTATTGTCAAGGTGAAGAGTTCAAAGGACAACATGAAGTCCAACAAACACATAAGAATGAGATTGAAAGCTGTCAGAAAATTAAGAAACTCCGGAGTGATAGCGTTGGATTATATCCAAACGGCTAAGAATCTGGCAGATCCCTTTACTAAAGGGCTATCACGTGTTGTGATAGATAGTGCATCGAGGGAGATGGGTATGAGACCCACATGAGTTGCCATGGTAGTAACCCAACCTATGTGATCGGAGATCCCGTGAAGTAGGACCTGGGAAAACAAGTCAGTGGTGAACTGAGGAGAGTAACTTTACTAACCCACTCCGTTGGAGATGCAATACACTCGGAAACTGTATGGTAGGTTGACTACTGTCTTAAATTGTTCCAAGGCTTATGTGTATAAGCAAGATGCTGTCCTACAGAGCAATCTTTGGAGGAACACACCTATATGAGCCCGACTGCTGGTCACAGTCTATGAGATTGGGGTGATCTCTAGCAAGCTCATGAATAGGCCAGGAGTGTGAATAATATGCTCCACCCGAGGGGTCAGCCTTCGGCAGTCCAGTACTAGTAAGATCTGTGGTGAAACTTCTTTACGCCAAACTGACAATTCAAGGCATAGTCCATTGTTCAGTTGTGAAGGAGTGTAGCTACTTGCTCTAGGTGAAGTTCAACCTTAATCGGTCTTCACTGAAATACTGGTATATCAAAACAGTGTTTGGAACAAAGGACAACACTATGGGCCTTCGGGATCTGGTGGGGGATTGTAGAAATCTGCCCATGGGCTTAAGGCCCATATAGAATTTCAGAAAATCCCTAAGGCCCATGTGGGTGTGAGAGGTGGTGGGAAGTTTAGTACCACCTTGCTAGTGGAGAGGGAGTTGGAGTGGTTTATAAGGGATTCTCTTCTACATGCTATTGGAGCATGAGAAGAGAAGAGGCCCTCGCGCACTCCTCCTCCGCCGCCCGCCTCGCCACGCCTCGCCTCGTCACGACGCGCCGCGGGTTGCGGGATTGAGCCGAGCCGAGCTCACACCTATGCGCTTTATTTTTACCGGTCAGGAACGGAGAAGTCTTGACAGACAAGCCACGATCTGAGACGTCAGATCGTGGGCTGTTACCGACTCGGACGTGGGTCCAGCCCACGTCTCTCCACCAGGCCACGCCTACATATTGGAGGCGTTGGCCAACCCTTGCCGTCACGGAACAGATCGCATCTGCCTCCACGCGCTCCGCCCCTGTCCACCGTTCCATTGCTGCTGCTGCCGCCGGTGATCCCATCCCGTCCGCCGCGTACACGGTCGACGGGAGAGCAGTCCTCTGAAACCCCGCCTCTCTAGATCCTGTACGGGAGAGGGGCGATTAGGTTTTTGGGGAGCGACTACGCGACTGCTCGCTGCCGTTCCGTCCGTCTACTTCCTCTACGTCTGCATCGCCATGTCCACCGACGCCGACCGTGCCGCTGCCGAGAAGGCCGAAGCTGACAAGAAGGCGGCCGAGGACGCCGCCGCCGCCAACGCCGCTGCTGCGGCCAACTGGCCTACTGGAGGGTATACCTTGTTTATCCCTCTTCTGTTCATTACTGTTTCCTACTTGCTTGCTGTATGCGTAGATGAATCTGTTATTTGCGTAGTACGAGCTTGCATGGTTAGGTACTAGTACGAGATTAATACTGTCAGCGTCATGTTAGTGATTTATTCCTGGATTAAATTAATCGGAAAATTGCCTATTTACTCAACAATCCAAAAACCTAATTTGTGTAGGAATTTTTCGGCTAGTGGTTTTGCTGCTACACTGAAACCGGATAAGTTTACCGGTACGTACTTTAAGCGTTGGCAGACCAGAACCACCTTATGGCTCACGGCTATGAACGTGTTCTGGGTCGTCGGTGTCCCTTCCACGGGAACGATTGCTCCTGAACAGGAGAAGGCGTTCAGGGAGGCCACCATCGTATTCCTCGGAGCAATTCTAAGCGTGATCGGAGATAAGTTGGTTGACGCATATTTACATGTGCAGGTTGCTAAGGACTTGTGGGAGGCGCTCGAATCTAAATTCGGGGCCACCGATGCTGGGAGCGAGATGTATGTTATAGAGCAGTTCCACGATTACAAAATGGTTGAGAACCGTTCTGTATTGGAACAGGCTCATGAGATAATATGCATCGCTAAGGAGCTTGAGCTTCTGAAGTGCGATTTACCGGGCAAATTTGTCGCGGGCTGTATAATCGCTAAGCTCCCTAATTCCTGGAGGAATTTTGCTACCACTCTGAAACATCAGAGGCGTGAATTCTCAGTAGAGGATGTCATCGGCCATCTGAGTGTTGAGCAGAACTCGAGAGCAAAAGACTCGCATGGAAAAGGGGTCGAAGGAACTTCTGTGGCCAATATGGTGCGTCAGAAGAACTTCAATTCCCACAAGCCCAAGGGAAAGAATTATGTCCAACAGAATACCGACTTTAAGAAGAAGGGTAAGAAGACCTTCAAGAAGAACAAGAAGGGAGATGGCTGCTTTACTTGTGGTTCGGAGGAACATTGGGCTAGCAGCTGCCCAAACAAGTACAAGAAGCCAGGGCAGGACTCCAAGTCTGCCAATATGATTGTGGGCAACAATGAAAGTGGTGCATCTGGGTACGGTAATTTATTTGCCGTATTTTCAGTTTGTCAGTCCACCGATTGGTGGGTGGACACAGGTGCAGGTGTTCATGTGTGTGCTGACATTTCATTGTTTTCTTCTTACCAGGCCACAGGTCACGGGTCCGTATTGATGGGGAATAGCGCGAGTGCTTCTGTTCATGGTGTTGGCACGGTCGATCTGAAGTTTACTTCGGGAAGGATCATGCAGCTGAAGAACGTGCAGCATGTCCCCGCCATCAAGAAGAACCTCGTTAGGGGCTCCCTTCTATGTAGAGAAGGGTTTAAGTTGGTCTTCGAGTCTAATAAAGTAGTTGTTACGAAATATGGACTATTTGTTGGAAAGGGTTATGAATGCGGAGGAATGTTCCGCCTTTCTCTCGCTGATTTTTGTAATAAAGTCGTGAACAATATTCATTCGAGTGTTAATGAATCTGAAGTTTGGCATTCACGTCTTTGTCACATTAGTTTTGGTGTTATGACGCGGTTAGCAAAACTGAATTTAATCCCGAGTTTCACTTTAGCCAAAGGTTCTTAGTGCCTTACGTGTGTGCAAGCTAAGAAACCTCGCAAGCCTCATAAGGCTGCGGAGGAGAGACACTTGGCGCCATTAGAACTCATACATTCTGATCTCTGTGAGATGAATGGTGTGTTGACTAAAGGTGGAAAGAAATACTTCATGACATTGATAGATGATTCCACTAGATATTGCTATGTGTATCTGTTAAATACTAAATACGAGGCTCTACACTACTTTAGAGTCTATAAGGCAGAAGTTGAGAATCAACTTGAAAAGAAAATTAAACGAGTCCGGTCTGACCGTGGTGGAGAGTACTTCTCAAATGAGTTTGATTCTTTCTGTGCGGAACACGATATTATTCATGAGAGGACGCCTCCCTATTCGCCCCAGTCGAACGGGGTTTCCGAGCGGAAAAACCGTACTCTAACTGATTTGGTTAACGACATGTTAGATACATCGGGTTTATCCAAGGCATGGTGGGGGGAGGCTATATTAACTTCGTGTCATGTCCTGAATAAGGTTCCGATAAAAGATAATGAGGTCACTCCATATGAGCAGTGGTCGAAGAGAAGGACGACGCTCTCCTACTTACGTACTTGGGGTTGTTTCGCGAAAGTCAATGTGCCGATTCCCAAAAAGCGTAAGCTTGGACCAAAGACCGTGGACTGCGTTAATTTGGGCTACGCGAAGAATAGCGTTGGCTATAGATTTCTAGTAGTGAAATCTGAGGTACCTGACCAGAAGGTCGGTACAATTATGGAGTCTAAGGATGCTACATTCTTTGAGGACATTTTTCCTATGAGAGATATGCAAAGCACTTCTAGACAGGAATCTGAGGAGACTCCTGAACCTGCCATTCCGATGGAATATTATGAACAAACACACGATGGAAATCCTGAGGAGGATGACGAGGAAACCCTTGGTAGGGGTAAGAGACAAAGGACTGTAAAGACCTTTGGTGATAATTTCCTTGTGTACCTCGTGGATGATACTCCCACTTCTATTTCAGAAGCATATGCATCTCCAGAAGCTGACTACTGGAAGGATGCGGTCCGTAGCGAGATGGATTCCATCATGGCTAACGGGACTTGGGAGATTACTGAGCGTCCCTATGGTTGCAAACCATTGGGATGTAAGTGGGTGTTCAAGAAGAAGCTTAGGCCCGACGGTACGATTGATAAGTACAAGGCTAGGCTTGTGGCCAAGGGCTATGCCCAGAAAGAAGAAGAAGATTTCTTCGACACTTATTCACCTGTGGCCAGACTGACCACCATTCGAGTATTACTCTCGTTGGCGGCCTCGCATGGTCTTCTCGTCCATCAAATGGACGTCAAGACGGCTTTCCTGAATGGAGAGTTAGACGGGGAAATCTATATGCAACAGCCAGATGGCTTTGTAATAGATGGTCAGGAAGGAAAGGTGTGTAAGTTGCTGAAATCTTTATATGGCCTGAAACAAGCGCCTAAGCAATGGCATGAGAAATTTAATGAAACTTTGACATCTGTTGGCTTCTTTGTTAATGAAGCTGACACATGTGTATACTATCGCTATGGTGGGGGCGAAGGAGTTATACTGTGCTTGTATGTTGATGACATACTGATATTTGGAACTAGCCTCAAAGTGATTGAGGAAGTTAAGTCCCTTTTATCTCAGAACTTTGAGATGAAGGACCTTGGAGTGGCTGATGTTATCTTGAACATCAAGCTTTTGAGAGATGATGAGGGTGGGATTACACTTCTGCAATCCCATTATGTTGAGAAGGTGTTGAGTCGTTTTGGATATTCGGACTGCAAACCATCTCAAACACCATATGATCCTAGTGTGCTGATTCGAAAGTTCGAAGGTATACCTAAAGATCAATTGAGATACTCTCAAATTATTGGTTCACTCATGTATCTAGCGAGCGCAACGAGGCCTGACATCGCGTTTGCTATGAGCAAACTGAGCCGGTTTGTTTCCAAACCGGGTGATGTACATTGGCATGCTATTGAAAGAGTCATGCGCTATCTGAAAGGTACTATGAACTATGGACTTCACTATACCGGATACCCGTCGGTACTTGAAGGGTATAGTGATGCAAATTGGATCTCTGATGCTGATGAGATGAAGGCCACAACAGGGTATGTGTTTACTCTTGGAGGTGGTGCTGTTTCCTGGAAGTCTTGCAAGCAAACGATCTTAACGAGATCAACAATGGAAGCAGAATTAACAGCATTAGACACATCTGGTGGCGAAGCAGAATGGCTTCGAGATCTTTTGATGGACTTGCCAGTGGTTGAGAAGCCGGTTCCGGCCATCCTTATGAACTGTGACAATCAAACAGTTATTGTCAAGGTGAAGAGTTCAAAGGACAACATGAAGTCCAACAAACACATAAGAATGAGATTGAAAGCTGTCAGAAAATTAAGAAACTCTGGAGTGATAGCGTTGGATTATATCCAAACGGCTAAGAATCTGGCAGATCCCTTTACTAAAGGGCTATCACGTGTTGTGATAGATAGTGCATCGAGGGAGATGGGTATGAGACCCACATGAGTTGCCATGGTAGTAACCCAACCTATGTGATCGGAGATCCCGTGAAGTAGGACCTGGGAAAACAAGTCAGTGGTGAACTGAGGAGAGTAACTTTACTAACCCACTCCGTTGGAGATGCAATACTCTCGGAAACTGTATGGTAGGTTGACTACTGTCTTAATATGTTCCAAGGCTTATGTGTATAAGCAAGATGCTGTCCTACAGAGCAATCTTTGGAGGAACACACCTATATGAGCCCGACTGCTGGTCACAGTCTATGAGATTGGGGTGATCTCTAGCAAGCTCATGAATAGGCCAGGAGTGTGACTAATATGCTCCACCCGAGGGGTCAGCCTCCGGCAGTCCAGTACTAGTAAGATCTGTGGTGAAACTTCTTTACGCCAAACTGACAATTCAAGGCATAGTCCATTGTTCAGTTGTGAAGGAGTGTAGCTACTTGCTCTAGGTGAAGTTCAACCTTAATCGGTCTTCACTGAAATACTGGTATATCAAAACAGTGTTTGGAACAAAGGACAACACTATGGGCCTTCGGGATCTGGTGGGGGATTGTAGAAATCTGCCCATGGGCTTAAGGCCCATATAGAATTTCAGAAAATCCCTAAGGCCCATGTGGGTGTGAGAGGTGGTGGGAAGTTTAGTACCACCTTGCTAGTGGAGAGGGAGTTGGAGTGGTTTATAAGGGATTCTCTTCTACATGCTATTGGAGCATGAGAAGAGAAGAGGCCCTCGCGCACTCCTCCTCCGCCGCCCGCCACGACGCGCCGCGGGTTGCGGGATTGAGCCGAGCCGAGCTCACACCTATGCGCTTTATTTTTACCGGTCAGGAACGGAGAAGTCTTGACAGACAAGCCACGATCTGAGACGTCAGATCGTGGGCTGTTACCGACTCAGACGTGGGTCCAGCCCACGTCTCTCCGCCAGGCCACGCCTACATATTGGAGGCGTTGGCCAACCCTAGCCGTCACGGAACAGATCGCATCTGCCTCCACGCGCTCCGCCCCTGTCCACCGTTCCATTGCTGCTGCTGCCGCCGGTGATCCCATCTCGTCCGCCGCGTACACGGTCGACGGGAGAGCAGGCCTCCGAAACCCCGCTTCTCTAGGTCCTGTACGGGAGAGGGGCGATTAGGTTTTTGGGGAGCGACTACGTGACTGCTCGCTGCCGTTCCGTCCGTCTACTTCCTCTACGTCTGCATCGCCATGTCCACCGACGCCGACCGTGCCGCTGCCGAGAAGGCCGAAGCTGACAAGAAGGCGGCCGAGGACGCCGCCGCCGCCAACGCTGCTGCTGCGGCCAACTGGCCTACTGGAGGGTATACCTTGTTTATCCCTCTTCTGTTCATTACTGTTTCCTACTTGCTTGCTGTATGCGTAGATGAATCTGTTATTTGCGTAGTACGAGCTTGCATGGTTAGGTACCAGTACGAGATTAATACTGTCAGCGTCATGTTAATGATTTATTCCTGGATTAAATTAATCGAAAAATTGCCTATTTACTCAACACCTGATGCATTGGTGAAACAAGAACGGAGCAAATGTAAGAACTTCCTTTACCCCTGCACGAACCAAACAAACTAGGCAAGAACTCATTCCACCTCCGGAAACGGTGTAAACTGGTTACGTTAACGATAACGATACCATTCCTGTAACCAAACACCTCCTATGTGTTTACGAGTTGAAACCAATATATAGACCGCCTAAACAATCAGGGTGAGCAGCCCACGAAGGAAAGAAACTAGAAGACAAATAATAAAAGGGCTATTGTTTTTTACCACTGAAAATTTCGTCCTGTCCGCATGTAAGTTTCGTATATACGTCCGGTTTCCTTCGCTCGTATTGTTTCATCCGTCCAGCTTCGTTTTTGTAGCTTCGTATCACATGGGCCATAGTTTTTGTTATGGGCCGAAAAAGTAACAGTCGGGAATTGACCTCATGGCTTGCTCTCCCTGCCTTACGAACTGAGTTTTCTTTTGCCTGTGCTAAAATTTCAGACTCAAAGTAATAGTCCCACCCTGCTTTTCTACATCAAATTCTACTAACTTATATACGTTCACGAGTTACAAGATCAACAAGCCAACAAAAGGAAGATGAGATATGGTTCTTCTTTACCCAGAGAGATGAAGAAAGGTGGCTGCCATGCCTTAAGAAAAGACCGATCTGAAGAAAAAATGGACATTTGAGCTAATGAATCTTCCTGAAGAAGGGGAGAGCCGGTCTCAGGCGAGGACGGGCGCCAACTGCCCGCAAACCTTGATCTCGCCGACGATGAATCCGTTTTATAGAGTGCATAATAAATCATGGGCGTCAAAACATAGGCATCTACATGTCATGTCGACAGAGTCTTTTATTCTTCTTAATAATAAAATAATTCCGGATCAGAATGCTTGATGTCCCTAAAGATGGTCATGTTGAAGATGGTACAGAGGAATGAGCCAACCACCTTATACATCCTTTTGATTCAAACATTGATGATATTGAGCAACAAGAACAATTGCATCAAGGTGATTTTTTTTAGGAAGTGTTGCATACACGACATTTTTACCGTCTGATGTCAGTGTAACGGTTAATTTGCCAGCGTGGTGTGCTTTATCACTAGACATCGACAGACTGATCTACAACATCGTAGTGAGGTCACACGAAAAAACATGGTGTATATAGCGATCCAATGGGACATGAAGTTTCTGCTCCCGAGCTCAAATGAGCTCGGTGAACAGTAAAATCGAAAAAAAAATCGAAAAATGTTCAAAAAATTCTGAAATTTTTTCGTGAACAACAATGACAAAATATCTATGTGCGTGCAAAAATTTGGCCTGAAATAACATTCCTATAAGGCCTGAAAAAAAAACAAAATCGATACTCTGAAAATGCGCATTTTCAGAGTATCGATTTTGGTTTTTTTGCCGCGCCTTATAGCAATGTTATTTCAGGCTAAAATTTTGCATGCACTTAGAATTTTTTGAACATTTTTCGATTTTTTTTCGAATTTACTGTTCACCGAGCTCATTTGAGCTCGGGAGCAGAATGGTACTTTCCAATCCAATGCTCTTACTTTAACATCAGTTTTTCTGCTATCTAAATTGCTTCAAAAAAAAATACTCTAGCATGCAAACAACACATATATTTTGATGTTTATGTCCAGGGTAATTAGATTTATTTATAAGTAGTCACATATGCTTTATTTATGATGGAAATTTTATATCGGTTTTTTTAATCAACAACAGATTAAAGGGGGCGGCCCGACTTTGGGCCTTAGGTAGGCCGGCCTTGGCTGCGACTTTGGGCCTTACGTATGCCGGCTTCTCCCTCCTTTCCTTTTCTTTTTCTCTATACCATTTACAAAAAATAGAGAGAAGGAAAAAAGAAAAGAAAAGAAATAGCCAATGCGTTTGGAAAATATCGAAACCTTTTATATAGAGCCTAAGATTTATACTTAGCCCCAAAAAAGAAGTTTCACCCAAATTGGAGGAGTTGAGTTCAAATTCATTTGAATTTAATTTAAATGGATTTGCACTAAAGATATGAGTTAGAAATGCGCAAAAAATGTTTAACATTCACAGAAATTAGATTTTTTCCATCAGTCCGGTACTATAATTAGTCATCGCTCAGAAAGCAAACACAAACTGTTTGGTTGCTCAAGTGGCCAGCCAAGGGCTCCTGTCCAGCGTGAGGTTTTCGGTTCGACTTCGCAAAACACACGCATTGTTTTGTTTGTTCTCTCTATTTATTTCTTCTACATACTTACAGGCGGGACCGCTTAGGTAGAGAGAAAATGAGTTGGCAAGGTGTTGTTTGACCATCAACTAAAAAAATATGAAGCTCTATACAGTGACTGTATTGACCGTATTCTTGAATACAGTGACCAAAGTGAGCATAGACGACAAGTTCAATGACCACCGATGTATTTTACTCTGGCTCTGAATGTGAGGGTGCTAAGAACTACTTGCTACATTGTGTAGTCCCCCTCCCCCCCCCCCATTGCATAAACTAGAATGAGACTTACAATGTGATATCTCACTATCTCTGATTTTCTTAGTCTGGTGTATCCTTTCTTTTTCATATAGAAATTCCACTGTTATCATGGATTTGACACCTAAGGCAGAGTCATCGTTTCCTCTCTCAAGGGTCAAGGATGTTGTTCTTACCCTATAATATTTATAACCATGTATCTAAACTTTGCATTAGGCCACTTACCGACTATCACCTTGCATAGGATGGAAGATGCACTTGGAGAAGGCCTAGCCAGTCGATCACCTTTGTCCATACCTGTCGGTATGTATAAGAATTTGACAGATCCAATCCTAAGTATATTCTTCGTCTATGTCATGAGATGCTTGAGAATGGTTTTGACATGCTTGAGAATTACTAAACATTTGAGGTGCAAAAAACATTTATGCTTGAAGACCTCATTTTAGATATTTATACTACCGGCAAAGTACACCAAAGATAGATTTAGAAGCAATTGCTTGTCATTTATCATAACTAAATATTAGCCTCACCTTTGTATTTCCTCAAATTCCTACAATATCCTATATGAGAAATTGATCTATTCAATTTACATGTGCTAGATGAAGGGCCTTCTTTAACTAAATTGAGTGGATAGAATGCAAAGAGAGAAGAGTTTGACCCAGAGTATGATAATGATGCTGAACAAGCCCTCACAGAGATGGAATTTAAAGAAACTAATTAGGAAACTGATCGTGAACTGAAGGTACATGCATTGTTGTATTACTTGTCAAGGTTTGTAAACAACCATGACGGAATTGTTTGTTCATAGAAAATAAATATATTTTTGTAGTAACTTACATTGATTTTATGCCTCTAATTTTTAGAAGATCGTCATGGAAGCACCTTAATTTTTTGCTCTTACTAAGTAATATTAGGATGAAAGGGGATCCACGTTTCTATTGCTTTACCTGTGGTGCAGCCGCTGGATGAAGGACGCAAGGGTGGCTCTTCACGTCCACACTTCATGCTCCGAAATGTGATAATCAATGTCACCTTATTAACAATGTTTATCAAAATTGGATATAAGGAATGATGTGTGGCACGCGGAGCAGGTTTCGTGATTTTCATCGCCCATTGCAACGCATGGGCATTTGTACTAGTAAAACTTAAGCAAATTCAAAATAATGAAGCTTCTAAGGAAGAATGAGCTATTGATATTGTTATTGCCCCTTAAAAAGAATGAAAATGAAATAAAAGGTAAAACAAAATCAAAATAATGAAGCTTTCTAATAAAGAAAAAATTAATGGAATTTTTATTAGTCTTTAAGAAGCAAAAAATATAAAACAAACAACTGCAAAATTTACACACAATTAACAAAAATTGCGCATCTCTACTATTAATGAGGATTTGGTAGCCTCGCCTCACCTTCACCCCAGGTTTTTCTAGCCACATCGCACCTCCACTTTGGTTACCTTTTTTTTTGGTAATCTCAATAGATGTCGCACAAAATAAAAACAACCGCAAATAGAGTAACTTTAAATAATCATACATTCACTCAATCATATAAAATAAAATAAATTATTACCAAAATATCATCTCAATTAAAACTTTCTTTGCCTTCCCCTACCTTACTCAAATCAAATTAAATCTTATCAAAATCTTGAATATAGTGAGTGTAACGTATACGACGGACATGATTGATGTTGAACTACTAGAAAACGGAAATAACTAGTTTTATGTTACGCAAGAATAAGGATATAATAGGGGAGTTTTTGTAAAAATAAGTTTTCTATCAAAATTTGAACCATCTAATTCTAAAAGTGGATTGAAACATAATTTTAGGTGAAAAGATTTGAACAATCAAAATTCTAAAAGACGTCTTTTCACACTATAATTATTTGTCAAATTTAAAAGTTCTTGTAATCTTAGTATAAGACGTCTTTTCACACTATAACTATTTCATTCATTTCGGAAAACCGATTTCATGCGTTAAAAAAAATTCGATTTCACCTATTTTGAAAAATAGATTTCACTCACTTTGAAAGTTGTTTGCACTAATTTCAAAAAACCAATTTCACTCATTTTGACAAAAACAATTTCACTCAGTTCAAAAAAATATTTCACTCATTAAAAAAAACTAATTTTACACACTGAAATTGATTGAGTGAAAAGTGGATTGAAACATTGAGATTTTAACGTGTTTGAATGTATCCAAGATTGATGTAGTTTAAAAGGTCTTGGCGCGAGGAGTTCAAATATATAAAAGTTCAGAAAAATAATTTTAGTTGAAAAGATTTGAACCATCTAAATTCTAAAAAGAGAATTAAAAGTGCTGGATTTTCAGAGGGAGAGAGGAGAGATAATGTGAGAGGCATGGATCTGCCATAGTTTGTACCATGAGCAGAAAAAGAGAGAAAGAGGGGCACACAGTTGTTCTTTACATGTACATGGTGGGGCACAGTATAGGGATACAAACTCCAATGGAATAGAATATGTCAAAGAGATGGAGATACTTTATGAGGTTGCACATTCTGGTTGGCTGGAGGTTCACCTCTAGGTACTCGAACGAGTAGAAACCACTTTGAGCACGACCACACCATATGTAGATCTTGGCATGGACAACTGCTTCTGACAAGCTGATGCCAAAAGCTTGCCACTGGGGTCGGGTTTGGCTCTACTTTTCTAGACGAAGCCAAACACATAATTTTGAAATAATATGTCAAATTTAATAGAAAAAAGGCACAATAATGTATTTAAATAATCTTAAAATGATAAAGGCGGTATTTTTAAATAGAAAAGGCATTATAGTTTATTTTTCTTTATGTTCGACCCAGAATCGGGCATGGGATTTTAGGGTTAGTCATTTTAAGTACTGGAAGATTGCCAAGGTCTTATCAAATGATGCATTTTGTATTGCTTTGATACATTTGCATCATCCTGCTTCCTCGAAATCCCATCCAACAATCCAGAACCATCATTTGAAGGTCTGCAATGAGGGGGGCACATTGGGCATCTATTTCTTCTTGCATACATCCTGTTCTATCTATTTATTTATTAAAAAGGTATTTTCTGGGAAATTCCTGTTTAAAACATGGGAACACCTTTTGAAACTATGTAAACTTTTCTTTTTAAACATGAACACTTTTTAAATACTTTCATGAACATTTTGACGTTAACATTTCTAAAATTGCATCAACATTTAGTTAAACATATAAAAATTCTTTAATTCAAATTATATATATTTTTAAAATGGAACGCATTTTAGAGTTATACAATCATTTTTAAGTTTTAAAATTATTTTAATGATATGACTATTTTAAAATAGATACATTGATACTTAAAAACATTACAAAATTGGTTGTTTGGATATTCTTTATAACACACAAATATTTTGACTTTATTGTTCTTAATGTGCTTATAATTTATATATTTCTTAAAATTCTATAAAATGACAAATACTTCCATGTGGGAAATGGACGCACGGAATGCATCCAATTTAAGCCTCACGAGTGTGTGCTTGGCCCATCAGCCATAACATCATTGCTTGCATTAGTTAATGTTCTAAAATATAGAAGGTTGTTTCTTTAGACGTGTTGAAATATGTGCAGGAGACAGTGCTCGGCCCATCAGCCCACACCACATGATCTTTTCACAGGGCCTAACCTGCTTTTAAGACCTCCCACCATTCCCTTACCTTTGTTGCTTAAATCCAACTCAACGTTAAGCTAACAAAATGAGAAGGAGGACCAGTAATTATCCACATTATTAGCAGAGACAGTAAATGATTCCTCTGCCTTTCTAAAATGTAAGTCATTTCTCAAATGCTACAAAATTAATTGATCCAACAAAACCAATAATCAATCCGGTCCCAAGAACTTGAAAAGCGCTTCATCAAGAATAGTCCACATGTCGCTCAAAACCAAACGCGGAGCACGAGCCTTGGGGTAACTCATGAGAGCATGAAAAGTGCTCTCATCTTCCATACCACAAATAGGGAGGTATACCTGAAATAGTCTGATGCTGCGTAACTCTATTAACCTAGACCGCCAAGCTATTTGTTGAAAGAGTCAATTACGTCACCGGTGCTTAAAGTTGGCAAGAAAAGTCACTTTAGTGCTAAAACTTGCGGCATACATTGAATGAGTGCCACAACTTGACTAGGTTGTGCATATACGGTGCAAATCGTGTTTGGATACGAACACGGTGCTGACGAGGCACACCAGCATGATAACCACCCCTATCATCGCCAAACGATGACAGTGGGAATCGATCTAACAACATCTTACAAACCTGCATCCGTGCGTGCCACTCCAACAAAAAACATTTCATGTTTATAATTGATAATTAACCTTTATGTATGTAAATTATAATCATGCATCGTAAATAATATACAATAAATAAATAAATTATATTAAAAATTGTTCATCTAATTTCAGAAAATATTCACTTATTAATGTTAATTATATCCTTGTAATCAAATTATTAAATACAATAATTGGCTGCAGTTAGTGTGGCCTATGTTCCACAAAATAGTCTTTTTTCTTAGTTAGATATTTTGAAGAAGGTAAGAAATATATAAATTATAATCACAATAATAACAATCAAGTTAGAGTAGTTGTGTGTTATAAATAATATACATACAAGTAAGTTAAATGAAAAAATGTTGGTATTCTTCAAAATAATATATTATTATAAAACCTATTCATATAACTAAAATAATATTTATATAATTTGAACAATATTTGGTTGAGGATCCGCAATCTGGGGGCACAGTAGGCTCATATTTATTTATTTTACTTAATTTTTTTATAATATTTTTTTAGAAAACACACAAATATCATTAAAACAACTTTTAAAAGCAACATAAAGTTTTTCTAAAAGCATGTGTATTTGATTAAAATAACGAACATTTGTAAACTTGTATGAGCATTTAAAAAAATATAATAATTTCTAAATTTACTTATGAAAATATTTTTATATTTGACTATTTAGTTATATGGATATAGTTAAATTGATAAATCTATACATAAATATTGTTTAAATAACATTCTCGGTTGAGTGGCACACACGGGTGCAGTCATGACATAGAAAGTAGTTGGATGAACATGATCTCCGACAACTTGCTACGAGGAGTATGGCATTTATTGCTAATTTCGATTCCACATTGAAGCAAGAAAATATAAATATACTCCAAATAAATAAGCAAGTAGAATAAGGTATTTTTTTCTTCCAATAATCCAACTATTATCCAAACAAGATATTAAAACCATGGCACGAAAACTGATCGATGCCAACGGGAAAGTAGAAAAGGAGGCACATACATATATAAGCACTCCTATGATTATTTGACGATGAAAATTACACTGACACATGGGTCCTATTTTTTGCATGTTTGACAGGTGGGTCCTCAATGAGGAGTAGCGAAAGCCGTAGCTAGATGCAGTGGGACTTGCAGTAGGAGGTGCATCCGGATGTGCACCCACCGTAGTAGTTGTCCTTGCAGACCTTGCACGTCGGCGACTCGCCGCAGACGGCGCTGCACGAGCTGCTGCACAGGTCTGTCTTATTGCACGCTGTTGGATAATCTTGTTGCATTAGCACGTATGTAGGGTGTAGTGCATGTTTGTTTTTAAAAAAAGTCTGTACGTGTGTACACGGGGATGGACGTGTGCATGTACGTGGTCATTGTAATCAGCATGGAAGTAGGGTCATTAGCCAGAAGCGTACGTTGTTTACGTTGCGGCTATTAGTACGTGAGTTAGTTGAGCCATGATACGCATTTGTGGGATGGCACAAGTCATGCGGATCATGGCGAAGAGTCCGGCCACGTTTGCATGTAATCAAGTTAAAATAAGAGGAAGAAGCAGAAACGCCGGAGGAAGTTGAACGGCACCAAAAAAATTCTCTCGTGTGTGTCGCCCTGTGTTTTCTTCTCCACCGTGTACGCGTGTGTTTCTGGCCTGTGATCCAACACACGCGCCTTCGCAGTCATAACCAGCAGGTGATTGGGCTTTGCACGCACTCACACAATACGGCAAGCACTTCGAGTGGTATGCTGCAAGGCAGCTCGGGCATCCCGGCGCGGCATTGCAGTCGGTGCCGCATGGTTCTGCCCGGGCGGCGCTGCATGTTGAGTTGCACTGCACTGCGCAATCCGTACATGGCGTCGCAGCGGCCGCCGGGCATCCCATCCCCAATAGCAGGACGACCACCACCAGAACGGCCAACACAGCTGCACTCCTTCTCAATGAAGGCGCCATTGATTAGTTGCAAGGGGCAGCTCAGCGCTAGATAGTAAGAGTATATATATGGGGGAGAGCAAGACAAGAGACTATCTCAAATGGAAGTGGTGTCCATAAGATAGAGCGGTCCTCGCAATTTATAGCCATTAGGTTACGTACTACAGTAGTACTCCATTAGATAAGTAAAGTAGTACATGTCCCTTCTTCTTAAAATAAAGGGTGTGGCTAGATCTAAATCGACTAAGACTTAAGCAAGTCTTAGTCAAGTGATATACTATGTAAGAAAAAAAAATTGAAAAGAAAAAATTGTACGAATCTCCATGCAATATCAAAGGCATATAGTATTGACTGAGACTTAAGACTTAGCAAAACTGTAAAATAAATGTCTTAATTTTATACTAATTTTAATATAAAATTATACTAGAGTTGAAACATTTATTTTGGAACCGAGGATGTATCTAGATAGACCTTGTATCTATCCATCTTTTTTATCCGAAAAATTTATCCATGGATTTAGGACACGGATTTTTACGGTATACGCTCCGGAGTCGCGCTATTTTGGACGTCCATTCCAGTGTGGTATCTCGGGATTTGTGGAGGTCTGTCGGGAAAAGACGTGTAATTAGTAGGTCGTTGCCGGTAACAACCTCTTGAGTCTTGACCCGGGGAACGATTCTTGCCTTTTCTAATCTTGTTGGCTGCTGGTTGTAGTGTTGTAAAGATCAATCTGACACCGGAGACCGGACTGCTTGAGCAGACCCACGGTTTCTTGCTCGTTTCTTCTTATTTCCTAATCTTGCTGGCTGCTCGATTCTTGATCTTCCTCCATGGCTGCTGGTTGTTGACGACAGGTCTGACCGGACTGCTTGAGCTGACCCAAGTTTGTCGAGACGCATGGTAGGAAACTATATGCTCGATCTACTCCATGGCTGCCTCACGTTTCAGTGTTTGTAGAACATGCTATTTTTTTCTTGTTCATTGCACAATGTGCTGAGGAACATGACCGGTGCTGTCTCGTGAACAAATAAGAGTCAATTGCACAACAAGTCCCTGAACTTGGCGAGAAAAGTTATCTCGGTGCTAAATCTTGCGGCATATATTAAACCGGTGATAGAACTTGGCTCGAGCGTGCATATACGGTGCAAATCTTGTTTCTATATGAACACATTGCTGACTAGGGGTGCCAGCGTGGCGTGGGATCCGTTGTTAGCATGTAGATGCACATCTAAGCCAAGTTTTGTCACTAGTTCAATGTATACCGTAAATTTTAGAATCAAACTGACTTTTCTCGCCAACTTTAGACACCTGTGGTGTAATTGACTCTTGTTGAAAACACACCATGCACAAATTTTGATCTCCTAGGGAACACGAGCCTTCCAAATTATATCCCAAAGCCTCCTTTCTCCATTAGGTTCTCCACTTGATTGTCCCGACGCTTCATCTTTGATGGCTGCCATTATACCGCCGTCTTAATTGATAGACGAGGCAAATCAAAAAAATAAAAACAGGACACTGGAATTTTTGCATGCATGTACTGCAACTATCTAGGCGCACTTTACATTTTGGTGCTAGAGAGCATCAGACAAACGTGAGCTGCCATATGTTTAGTGGCATAAGCTTGGCTAGTGTGCTCAAACCAAACCCACCATATTGTCGTATAATATCTTGGGTGCTCTAAATACATTTTATATGTTACTAAAGCAGGCACTACAACATGGATACATTGACAAACATGTAGTACTAGACTCACTCGGACATCCCTGTCAAATGCACACTCTTTTTCCAGCCCAACATCACTAGCTACCTAGAAACCACTGCAAACTATTTTCAACCATTCTCGCACGGCGATAAAGCTCAAAGATACCGTCGCCCTCGGCGTGGCCGCAAACTTTCCAAAGCAAAACGTTCACTTTTCTCACTAGCTACCCTTCACCCCGGCCATCTATAAATAGGCACATAATAGCTCGACCAGTACAGCAAGCAGCGACACTAACCGTAACCAAGTAGTGGTACACCCATCAAACAGAACAATGGCGACCTCCCCGTGGGCGCTCATCCTCCTCCTGGCCGCAGCCTTCGCCGCAGGGGCCGGCGCGACGACCTTCTCCATAACCAACCGGTGCTCCTACCCGGTGTGGCCGGCGGCCATCCCGGTGGGTGGCGGCAGGCGGCTCAACAGCGGCGACACGTGGAACCTCGAGGTCCCTGGCGGCACCAGCGCCGCCAGGATCTGGGGCCGCACGGGCTGCAACTTCAACGGCAACAGAGGGAGCTGCGCCACTGGCGACTGCGCTGGTGCGCTGTACTGTGGCTTGTCAGGCCGACCGCCGGCGACGCTCGCCGAGTTCAGCCTCGGCTCGCAGGACTACTACGACATCTCGGTGATCGACGGGTATAACGTCCCCATGGACTTCTCCTGCAGCACCGGCGTGGCCCTCCGGTGCCGGGACGCCGGCTGCTACGACGCATACCACCAGCCCAACGACGTCAGGACCAAATCTTGCGGTGGCGGTAACAGGAGCTTCCGTGTTGTCTTCTGCCCATGATCATGACCTTACCAGTTACCGTGCATGACGCGTACGAGATGCAAGGATGCATGGCATGTACGAACTACTCCTACATAGGAGTATATAGGTACACGAAGTGTAAGTGTGAGACAATCGAGACGCACAATCACACTAAATAAATTTTGAATAATGGTAAGCTAAAAAGTTACTACCTATCGTACTTTACTTTCTTTGCAGTTGGGTACAGGCCCTGTTAACGGGGAGTCACACGTCTTGCAGTTGGAAACGTTTGGTGTCATGGACTGTTGCGGATGCGTCAAGAAATACTTATAACTATTGGTTCAGCCGACAGGAATTCATACTAGGTAGCTGCAACATGCATGCATTCCTGTTGGCCATTGGACGTCACTTTTGCATCATGTTGTTGTTTTTTTATTTCATATTCCTGGCAGAAAAGCAACATGCTAACCCAAATTCTACAAATGTTGCCTTATCTCAGAGAAACCATGTGAGAATAGATTTATGTGACAACATCAGACTTCATATATCATCATGAGTTTCATACATATATATCATCAACAAAGTACACTACAAGGCTACAACAGTACCAACCACAAAAGGACATGCCAACTACAACAATACTAGCAAAATACACCGGCTTGCAGCTACCACGAGATGTCAGTTCTCATTCCTAAGCTATACCGGATACAAAAGTCCACAAAAGAGCATATGAAGAACAACTATAGTCTGATGTTATCATGTTGTTTGAGCAGTCAGTTTCCGCCATGATTGGTTGCATCAACGGCCTGATCGTCGACATTCCCGGTGGTGTCATTCTCCTCGCTTGACTCCATGACATCGTTGTTGACATCAACTGCTTGCGAACCAGCTTGAGATGAGTTATTGTCCCTTGAATCCAGCCCAAGTAACCAAATTTTTATTTAATCAGATTTAGAACAATAAAAACTCAAAACTTTGTTGGATGACAGTGGAGACTACACAACCAAATAATTTCCATTTATTGATTAATGCTTGGCAACAAGAATGGATTTTCTTTTCATTTACAGGTCTAGGCTACTTTCCAATCAGATGGACTTAAGCAAGGCAAGCATTATTTCGACGAAAATTGGGCACAACAGCTAAAGAATCGTATGAGAATAGACAAGCTCGTAGATGCAAACAGCCAAATAACTTAATAAAACATGATTTTTTTACATCATATCCAACATAGTGTTGATATTGCATGGACAGGTCAGAAGGAATGCACAGATCAAAGTTGAGTAGTGGACATCACATATTACACTTATTTCTGGTTGCGAAACGGCTCTATGGCTTAGTATATGTAGTATATGCGCGGGCAACTCTTTCCCTATCTCCTTGAAAAGTGCCTGCAAAAGAAGAAGAAATGTTACTAGAGTTGATACGTGATACTTGAGAAGTTGAGACCCATTGCTTTAGAATGTGGGCACTAATTTGTACATACAGTTATGAGCTGCCCATGCATATCTACTTTCTGTTGTAGCATCTCCTTAGCACGCCTGAATTCTGCATTTTCTTCATTAACACGCCTGAGTTGTTCATCTCGAAGTGTGAGCAAAATTGGTGCATTGGCATTCCTTTTTCGAGCTACTGATTTAATATCAGCTTTCTTAACAGCCCCATCGCTTATCACTAGTAGAAAACAGGGCTTTAAAACGGGCCAGAATATTGCATTAGTCCCGGTCGTGTTACGAACCGGGACTAATGGGTGCATCAGTCCCGGTTCATGAGGCCAGGGCGCCGGCCGGGCCTCGGCAGGAACCAGTCCCGGTTCGTCTGACCACTTTAGTCCCGGTTCCAGACACGAACCGGGACTAAAGGGCCTCGCTCCTAGCCCAGTCCCTTTAGTCCCTGTTGGTGGCTGGAACCGGGACTAAAGGGTAGTCTTCTGTCCCGGTTCTAGCCACAAACCGGGACTAAAGATATGCCTATATATATGCTTGCCCCTGCCCGCTCACTCCTCTGTTTTTTGGCCGGCCGGCGTGTGGCAGGTGTGTGCTGCTCTGCTCTCACCTCCTATGCACCGAGGTGTTTGATGAAATGCCCGAGCCACGCTCAAGCTTTCTCCTCTCCAAGCTCGACCTCCAAGCTCCATTTTCCCCAAGATTTGTCTAGGTTTGGCGGTCCGTCACGTCCCGTCCCCGTCCTCACCGTCGTCGATCGCCCGCGCCGATCTCGTCGCCGGCACCACCGTGGTGAGCCTCTTGTTCTTATCTTCTTTTTAAAAGAAAAAATTCTTACTTGTATGATTTACATAGATACTTGTATAAATTTCTTACTTTTATTATTGTTTATTATTATATAGTGCCATGGTCATGGTATCCGCCCACGTCGGCCCTCGTCCGGTCTATGATTCGGATGTGGTATATTATCTTTTATAACTATTTGTTTCATTTAGTGTTTATGACAATTGTGCCGACCAACGTGACATAGATGTGTTTATCTAGGAGGTATGTGAACCGGAAATTCCAACCGACCCTCTTGTCGAGAGGTTAAATTTAGTTGAAAAAGAAAACGAGGATTTGAAAGAAAAATTGAAAAGAATTGAGGAGGAGAAGATGAAATTGGAGTTGCATGTTGCCGATGTCGTCGATGACCACAAGATCAAGATGGATGCAATGCGATTGAAGATTAGAAAGATAAGAAAATATGCCATTGATAATGAGGCTTGGTATCACTATGCTGTTGGATCAATTGTTACCTTAGTTGCGATTATGATCGTATTTGTTGTTGTATTTAAATGTTTTACATAGTTGTACGTTAGTTTCAATTTATGTTTTAATTAGAGCTCTAGAGAGATATATGTTGTTCTATGAGAACTATGTATGAACTTTATGTATTTATTTTTTCAGTAATAACATTTGATCACTACTATACTTTGGTTTTAATGTGATGATGAACTTGTATTAATTTGATCACTTCTCTATTCATGATGTTCTGTAATGGTTTTTGATACATTTAATTATATAATGCATGCAGATGAACCGGCAATGGATGTACGGTGACCGACGCACCTCCGAGTACATTGAGGGCCTGCATAAATTTCTCGAAGTGGCTGAGGCAAACAAGCAGAATGGTTTTATGTATTGTTCATGTACAGTCTGTGAGAATACGAAGGATTACTCCAACTCCAAAACCCTTCACTTCCACCTGCTTGAGAAGAGTTTCATGCCACACTATAATGTTTGGACCAAGTACGGAGAAAGAGGGGTTATGATGGAAGACAACGAAGAAGAAGAGGATGATGACCACTACTAGGGAAAAGCCTAGTAGTAGCGCGGGTTTAGTGCCTACTAGTAGCGCGGGTGGCCGCGCTACTAGTAAGGCGCTACAGCTATTACTTACCAGTAGCGCGTGTAAGACGCGCTACTGCTAAGACATATAGCTGTAGCGTGTATCATACCAAATGAATCAAAAGTGATCAAAAGTTGAATTAGTAGGACGACGATCCTACTAATTCAACTTTTGGTCACTTTTGATCCATCCACATGAATCTAATCCGCTTTCCTTCCCCCAATAATATAATAACTAATCATGATCATAATAACAAATCATCATGATAATCATGATCAACATCATCATCATATTAATATAAAAACTCTTGCATCATATCATCACCAACAACAATATAGCTAATAATCATCATAGTCATTACCACCAACACTATTTAATCATCATTTTCGTCAATGAGACATCATATAACAAGTTGGTCACTAGTCATAATCACAACTCCTCCTCCTCCTCATCATCAACTCTAACACATTGTAGCACATAATAACACATTGTACCTAGGACCTACTCCTCTCTCATAGGACCTACTCTACCCTCTCTTAGGTAAAATATCATAAAACAAGATAGGCCCTGACTCTCCATTATGGAGAATGGAGATCATCCTGTCTCCAATTCTTGGCCTACGCACAATGTTGCTTCCAAGTAGCTCTCTACGATTGACCATACATTTTTTCCAATCTTTGATTGTCATGTCTTCATCGGTTTTAGAAATCCGGTATGGACAGGAGTGATGCGTAGGCTGACCTGTCCGTGCTGGCCGTAAGCTCATAACATCAACGCGACCTCTCGGAAACATCAGATAAGGCACACAATCCTTCGGGATTTTCTGTTGAAAAACATAGTAATAACTTTGTAGTTAGCAATGTAGTTTAGTTTTAGAAGAATTTATGCAAAAGATGCACGGATGTCGTAATAGTAGAAAATCTTACCATGCAATCTCCATGGATGTTACCATAGTTCACCACGTGCGCTAGTGGCACGTATTGACCATAATGTGGAGGAGATTGATAATAGCTATTGTAATTCTCAAGATCATTAATAAATGCGATAAGATGAACTTTCTCCTTATAAGTTAATTCTGCTTCATCATTGTAGTAGTAGGTTCTGTCTACCATCTTCCGTACATTTTTTGAAGAATGAAAATAAGCTGTCAATGGAAATAAGCTGTCAACTATTTTGAAATAAACAATATAAATTACATAATAAATATGTTTAACAAACTCACACGGAGGCAGAATCGGAATCATGTTCGGATCAAGCCAAATGTTTCCATCTGCTTCAGAATTGCCAAGATCGAATGTTATCTTCATATCCTCCTCAAATCCATATGCCTTGCATAATGTTTCCCAATTTGAACCTCCAAAATGAGTCCAACCTACTTTATTGAAGATCTCAACCTCGAAATCGAAACCATGTTGCGTTTTCAGGTGAGCTATCTTCGTGTCCACCTTGTTCATCTCTTCGAAAGCTAGCTTGTCAAGGACATATGGTCTTGCATAGCAGGGTATGCACTAGTAGAATTATAAAAAATGGAAATTACACGTTAAAGCAAAAATCTTAAGCCATGCTCAATTAAGAAGAAACATGTGCTACTGAAATTACATACCGTAACCACTTTGAAGTCCGCCTTAAGTGTGAGGGAGAAGCATGTACCGTCATCTAGGTGCGGTTGTCTTTCGCACATACCCCTGTCGTCGCTGCAGTAATCGCACTCGGGGATACTATCGTCGTCAGACGACGACCACATTTCCTATGTTCATAATGAGTAATGACAGAAAAAATGCCCTATGTTTTGCCGGAATATCATTGAATTCCCGTTTTGAAAAATCACAAGCACTCGATATGTCCTACATTGTAGCACAAGTCAAGCTAAAATTCATGAAAAAAAATCGGCATGACCTTTGCTAAAAACAGGTTGCCGGAACGGAAACGAATCAACATTCCGGCAGAACATAGGCCACTCGAAAAAATATGACATCTCCAAAATGTGACATGTTCAAAATATGACATGTCCCAAAAATTGCTTTAACTAATACAATAGCAACAATTGCTTTAACTAAAATAAATAAATACCTAGAATTCTGTTAACTACACTGAAAACACCTAAAATACCTAGAACCAACATTCAAATACCTAGAACCAACATTCAAATAACTAGGGTTTTTTTAACTAGGATTCATACCACCTAATTAACTAGGGTTCATAACCTACATTCAAATAACTACTCTAAGAACCTACATTATTCTAAGAACCAACATTTTTTAACTAGGGTTCATACTACTCTAATTAACTAGGGTTCATAACCTACATCACAACTACTCATCACAATCAATACATCCATCAATCTACATTCAAATAATTTACATTCTAAATAACAGAGAGAGAAGGGAGCTAGGGAGGGAGGGAGGGAGGGAGGAGGGAGGGAGGAGGGAGGCAGGAGGGAGGGAGGAGGAGGGAGGAGGAGGGAGTAGGCTACCTCGCTCTGTGGCGGCCGACGGCGGCGGTGGTGCGGGCGGCGGTTGGCGATGGCGGCGGTGGTGCAGAAAGCAGCGAGAGTGTGAGGGGGAGAGTGAGGGAGAGGGGGGCGCGTGGGTGGATAAGGTGGGACTAAACGTAGCAGTAGCGCGGCCTGCCTAACAAGCGCTACAACTAAATCGTTAGTTGTAGCGCGGGTTCTGTGCCAACGCTGCTATAAATGCTCCACCACGAGAGGCACCTGGGCCCCGGTTAGCAGTAGCGCTTGTTTGACAGCACGCGCTACAGGTAACTTTATAGCAGTAGCGCGTTGATTATTAGCGCGCTACTGATAAGTAGCAGTAGCGCCTGTCCCATAAACTCGCTACTGATAACATTCTGTGTATAAGGTTTTCCCTAGTAATGGACAGCTATCGTCCTATGTACCCTGAATACGGTGATACTGCAACGGGGGAGGCTGAAGATCAAAAGGCACCAGACGATGTGCCCGATGATGATCTTTGCCGGGTCATTGTTGATGCACGGAGAGAATGCGAAAGTGAAAGGGAGAAGTTGAAGTTCGATCGCATGTTAGAGGATCACAAAAAAGGGTTGTATCCAAAGTGCGAAGATGGCAACACAAAGCTCGGTACCACACTGGAATTGCTGCAATGGAAGGCAGAGAATGGTTTATCTGACAAGGGATTTGAAAAGTTACTGAAAATAATGAAGAATAAGCTTTCAAAGGATAACAAATTGCCTGACACTACGTATGGAGCAAAGAAGTTTCTCTGCCCTCTAGGATTAGAGGTGCATAAGATACATGCATGCCCTAATGACTGCGTCCTCTACCGTGGTGAGTACGAGGAATTGAACGCATGCCCGGTATGCAATGCATTGCGGTATAAGATCAGACGAGATGACCCTGGTGATGTTGAGGGCGAGCGCCCTAGGAAGAGGGTTCCTGCCAAGGTGATGTCGTATGCTCCTATAATACCACGGTTGAAACGTCTGTTCAGAAACAAAGAGCATGCCAAGTTGTTGCGATGGCACAAAGAAGACCGTAAGAAAGACGGGAAGTTGAGAGCACCCGCTGACGGGTCCCAGTGGAGAAAAATCGAGAGAAAGTGGGAGGACTTTGCAGGTGACGCAAGGAACGTACGGTTTGGTTTAAGTGCAGATGGCATTAATCCTTTTGGGGAGCAGAGCAGCAATCATAGCACATGGCCCGTGACTCTATGTATCTATAACCTTCCTCCTTGGTTGTGCATGAAGCGGAAGTTCATTATGATGCCAGTGCTCATCCAGGGCCCTAAGCAACCCGACAACGACATTGATGTGTACCTAAGGCCATTAGTCGAAGAGCTTTTACAGCTATGGAATGGAAAAGGTGTACGTGTGTGGGATGAGCATAAACAAGCGGAATTTGACCTACGAGCTATGGAATGGAAAAAGTGAAGACTTTCTCTCCACAACTATTCTGATGATGGCTTTCATCTAAAATATCACTGCAGATACATGTGAAGAAATGAAATCCTTTTGTAATAGACGAGTTTTCGTCCGAAACCCTGATACTTCGAAAGAGATTGTCCAGTTTGTACACGAAGTGCATCCAGTTTTTCCTGTAACCCTCTCAACTTTTTAGCATATGCTATGTGGGTGAAATTATGATACCATGCCAACTTTCAACCATTTCAGAGTTCATTTGCAGTGCTTTTCAATTCATGGTCATTTTAGCTCAAAATAAATCATGAAATGCATGAAAACTAGCAAATGAAGTCAGAAAAGGGTTGAAAATTGATGATGTGGCTTTGAATGGTGCATATTGAAAGTAGGAAAAGTATGGAGTTAAAATATGTTTAAAAAATTGAAATCTCTTTGTAATAGACGTGTTTTCGTCCGAAACCCTCATACTTCGAAAGAGATTGTCCAGTTTGTACACGAAGTGCATCCAGTTTTTCCGGTAACCCTCTCAACTTTTTAGCACATGCTATGTGGGTGAAATTATGATACCATGCCAACTTTCAACCATTTCAGAGTTCATTTGCAGTGCTTTTCAATTCAGGGTCATTTTAGCTCAAAATAAATCATGAAATGCATGAAAACTAGCAAATGAAGTCAGAAAAGGGTTGAAAAGTGATAATGTTGCTTTGAATGGTGCATATTGAATGCAGAAAAAGTCTTGAGTTAAAATATGTTTAAAAAATTGAAATCCCTTTGTAATAGACGTGTTTTCGTCCGAAACCCTGATACTTCGAAAGAGATTGTCTAGTTTGTACACGAAGTGCATCCAGTTTTTCTTGTAACCCTCTCAACTTTTTAGCACATGCTATGTGGGTGAAATTATGATACCATGCCAACTTTCAACCATTTCAGAGTTCATTTGCGGTGCTTTTCAATTCAGGTTCATTTTAGCTCAAAATAAATCATGAAATGCATGAAAACTAGCAAATGAAGTCAGAAAAGGGTTGAAAAGTGATGATGTTGCTTTGAATGGTGCAATTGAATGCAGAAAAAGTCTTGAGTTAAAATATGTTTAAAAAATTGAAATCCCTTTGTAATAGACGTGTTTTCGTCTGAAACCCTCATACTTCGAAAGAGATTGTCCAGTTTGTACACGAAGTGCATCCAGTTTTTCCGGTAACCCTCTCAACTTTTTAGCACATGCTATGTGGGTGAAATTATGATACCATGCCAACTTTCAACCATTTCAGAGTTCATTTGCAGTGCTTTTCAATTCAGGGTCATTTTAGCTCAAAATAAATCATGAAATGCATGAAAACTAGCAAATGAAGTCAGAAAAGGGTTGAAAAGTGATGATGTGGCTTTGAATGGTGCATATTGAATGCAGAAAAAGTCTTGAGTTAAAATATGTTTAAAAATTGAAATCCCTTTGTAATAGACGTGTTTTCGTCCGATCAAAGTTATTTAACTTAATATTATATAAAATTTATGCAACTAAAATTATCAAAGTTATTTTTGTTAAAAACTTTAATAGCAAAAAGAATATTCATAAAGTATTTTTTGTTAAGAACTTTTAATGTGCAAAAAAATAATATAAAAAAATAGCAAAAGTGAAAATAGATGCGCTTATAGAGAAAATTCAACCTAAATTCAAGTTGAATTTTCTCTATAAGCGCTTCTATTTTCACTTTAGGCCCCACAGGGCAGAGATGGGCGAGGTCAGACGGTGAGCTGTCTGGGCTTTAAGAGGAACTTAACAAGGCAGAGAGGGGCGGGCTTATAAACCGGTGCGAGCGCCTCTCGCTTGGCGAGGTGGGACTAAACTCCCACCACAGCCAGGACCAACCCTTTAGTCCCGGTTGGTGGATCCAACCGAGACTAAAGGGCTGGGCTTCCCGCCCTTTGGGTTGCTGAAATTCACCTTTAGTCCCCGTTGGTGGCTCCAACCGGGACTAATGCCCCCTTTAGTACCAGTTGGAGCCACCAACCGGGACTAAAGGGCTGGGCTTCCCGCCCTTTGGGCTGCTGAAATTCACCTTTAGTCCCGGTTGGTGGCTCCAACCGGGACTAAAGGGGACCTTTAGTCCCGGTTGAAGCCACCAACCGGGACTAAAGGGGGGCTAGCTATATAAGCGGGACTTAGCAGTTTTCCCAATCCATCTGCAGTTTCTTCTCTCCTCTCCCCCGACGGCGCCGACGACGACATCGCCACCGCCGGGCTGCCGGATTTTGCCGTCGCCCTCGCCGAGCCCACTCCTCGTCGCGCCGCCCCCGTCGCCGCCCCCGACGTCGTCCCCGTCGCCGTCCCCGTCGCCGCCCCCCGACGCCGTCGCCGCCCCGAGCCCCGCTCCCCTCCTCCTAGCTAGGTGAGCCGCCGGGCGCCACACTGCCGTTCCGCTCCTCCTATCCCCCCCCCCCCCGGTCACCGTCATCGCCCGTCGCCGGCCGAAGCAGTGGCGGCGTGGGATCCAATATCCATGGAGTCTCATATATAATTTGGTTCATAGGATATACTAGCGTGTAGTGCGCGGCGGCACGCCGCGTAGTATGAACCTAGTTAATTAGTATGAAATTAACTAGGTTTTATATTTTTCAAGTTCTATATTTTTCTTACTGTTATATGCAAATGATCCGAGTGGCCTATGTTTCGCCGGAATGTTGTTTCATTTCCGTTCCGGTGAATTTCAGGCGCTCGATATGTCCACTTTTTAGCAAGGGTAATGTCGAAATTTTGGCATGACTTGTGCTAGAAAGTAGGCATATCGAGTGCCGGGAATTGCTGGGAAACGACATTCCGGAAAACCTAGTCAAAAATGAGTCTAACATGAGTTTAAGAAATTAAACATTTCTAAAATAGCAAAACATTAAACGATAAGAAAATGTTCTCATAGGAATTTGTCTCGACGTCGACGATGCCTGGCCCGCATCCTCGTCGTCGGCGAGTCGGCGGCGACATCCTGCTTGAGAGGCGCAATGTCCGGGACTGGGCTCCGCCGGGATGGCACTGGGAGGTGCTACCTTCCCGGGCTTGGAGCTTGGTGAGGAATCCTGGTCTCGTCGTCGACCCGGAGCTTCTTTGGTGGCGGTCGCATGGGCCACTTTCGGTGCAGAGGGAGCGGGCCCCCGTGGAGGTGGTACGTCGCCGTGTCAGGGAGGAGGACGAGCACGTCCGTCGCTACATGGCAGCGTTGGACGCCAGGTTCTCCAATACCTGGCAGGTTCTTCAGGGATCTCACCCGAGTTATGATCCGGTGATGGTTCCTTATCTTTGGGTGTCCACCGCCAGCAACTCAGAGACCGCTAATGAACCGAGTTCACCGTCCTCCACTTTGGATTCTAGGATATTCGATCTGTATTAGTGATCTTATATGATAATATTCGAGATGTATTAGTTAATATTTGATGATGCATTAACTGGATTATTCGAGATGATGTATTAGTGATATTATATTCGAGTTCATTATAAATGTATTAGTGATATTATATTCGAGTTCATTATAAATATATTAGTGATATTATATTGGTATAATGCGTGTGTGACTTTCGGTCTGTCGTTGCTCCTTGTGTGACTTTCATGTGTGTTCTTGATGGAGGAATCCCGACTGTTGTCGTGGGGGGCGCTTTCTCCTCTTCTCTTCTTGCGATATATACCTCGGTGTAATGCGCAAGGAGAGGAGAGGAGGTGCGCCCATCACCGATGGTCGAACTATTAGTGTGAGAGAGTGTCCACCAACATATATACACCACCATATCAGTGTGAGAGAGTGCACACCAACACACCATAAGATATGAGAGTTATTTAAGGAAAGCCTCGACGGACCGAAAGTCAACCGATATTGAATTAGGTCTATTTGGACATGTGTGTATGTTATTGCAGGGAACCCCTCCTAGTGCCTATGTTTTGCCGGAATGTTGATTTATTTCCGTTCCGGCAAATTTTAGGTGCTCAATATATCTTACATTAGAAATGGTCATGCCGTAATTTTTGAATCATGAACATAGGAAATGTCGTCGACTGATGACGACGATAGGTGCCAAACGTGCGAACAGTGCGGCGAAGATAAGGGTCTTTGCGACCGGCCTGGACTGCGAGACGGCAGGTTCTTCAACATGAAGCTTTACGAGGACTTCGATATTTCTACGGTACGCAACGATGACAAGTGTTTTTTCGTAATTAAGCATGACTTTTGTTTCTTTGCTTCAACGTGTAATTTCTGTTTTATACAATTCGACTAGTTCATCCCGTGCCATGCAAGATGGTATTTCTTGGAGAGGCTCGGTTTCGAAGGGCACGACGGTTTCGAGACGAGGAGAGCCAACCTGAGGACTAAACATGGTCACACATTTCTGGTCAAAGTAATGAATGCAGTTAATAACACAGAGTTAGGGTGCTCAAATTGGGAAGCTCTTTGCAAGGCATATGTATTTCAGGAGGATATGGAAATAACCTTCGATCTTCGTCCTAAAGATCATATTGAAGGTAACATCGACATTTGGGTGGATGTCGATATGCTTCCTGTTTTACCTCCATGTGAGTTTATCAACCATGCATATTTGTCAAGTAATTTGCATTCTATATTTAAAAATAGTTGGTGTTCATCCATACTAAATTTGTTAATTTATAATTTACAGCTTATTTTGTTTCTTCGAGTGAAACACAGAAGATAATTGACACGACACACTACATTTATGGATCACATCTAACTTGGGAGGAGAAGGATGATCTTATCAACTTTGTTATTGGTGTCCTAGTTGGTAGGGAGATCTTCCTGTATAATTTGGGAACTGGCCCAAATTATACATTGTACATGACACTAGTGCATAGGTTGAGGGCGGATGATATTCGCCGAAATATCTTGGTAAGAGTTGCTAATTAAGTACACTACTATTGCGTAAATGGTATTGATTACATTGCTAACTAGGCTACTATTATGTTCTTCAACAGAAACTGCCAAATGAAGTTGTGCCTCCGTTGATGCAAGCCGAAGGTAATAGGACAATTAAAAGCCCTATGAGGCCCGAGTTCTCTTTTGCATACTCGACTGAGCGCAAACCACCAAGACGGCTCCAAATTGAAGCATGGGGACAAATAAAGAAGGATCGCAAGCCACAAGTTGGAGACCGTTGGATCTCTTTGCTTCATCATGGAGACATAGGTGTTATTCTGTTTTATGTCATTTTATCTAGGAGGGAGGACTAGGTCCTATGAGAGAGAAGTTTTTCTGGTTTATTTTAACTTGCATGATCGATTAGGATGATTACTATTATGATGTTTTTCTGTTTTATGAGATTTTAACTTGGTATGATTAAGATGATGATGAGTTGTTAGATGAGTAAGATGATGATGAGTTATATGACATATATTTGATTAAGGTGGATGGATGCAAGTGATCATGTTGAATTAGAGGAAAATATGATGTTGCGATTGGCCCTTTCCAAAAATGAAAACCCGCGTGAAAATACAATATAAATATAAAAAAATGAAAACAAAAAATGAAACACGGCCCTTTCCAAAAGAAAAAAAACCAGCGCCTTATTGTCCCGGTTCATGTTACGAACCGGGACTAAAGGTCCTCCTGCCTCGGCGCCGTAGTGCGGCCACGTGGAGCACCTTTGGTCCCGGTTCGTAAGCCAACCGGGACTAAAAGTGATCGGCATTAGTCCCGATCGTGTTGTCCCGGTTGTAGAACCGGGACTAAAGGCCCTCTGGAACCGGGACTGTTGCCCTGTATTCTACTAGTGTATTGACACGCGACCATGAGGAATGCCACCTGATTCTTCATATAGTAGCCCACCGTCCAGCTCTCTTCCCTCCCAACTATCTGGATACTTCTCTTTAGCCAATGTAGTATAGTCATCCTGACAATCACAAATTATAGTTTGTTCACAACATGCTAATAAATTAAGATCTTCAAAATCTATAAGCAATATGGCAGTAGAAACAATGACATACAATGCGTTCTTGTGCTTTATGGCTCATGATTGCACCATTGCTAATGATTGCGCCATTGTTGCCGCTGCTACTCACATTCTTCATTCCACATTTCATTGCAGTATATGTATTCAGCATCGTCGCCTTCTCAGTGCAAGTGTCTCTTCCTACAAGAACGCACAAATTCAAGCAATGTCATGGCATCATGTAATAGAAAACTAAGTGTGAAGAAAATCACACAATAAGCATGACATACCAAATATTGTTGAGCCTCCGCAAAAGGTCGTGACCCTCCTTTGGTTTTGAGCAATATCCTCAGATTTCAAGCAAGCTTCTCGTCCCCTCCCCCTATTGGTCTTGTATCCTTTTGATGTCCAATAACGACATAGTCCAGGCCATGCAACTTCCTTGCACCATGGTATTTTACTCTAGAGGTATTGCTCATATTCAAGTTCTCTCTCACAATCCATCGAGTCGTCAAGCTTCTCTCCTTGATTCTTATAGTAAAGCTTCACAGCATCCACACGGAGTTGGTACAACATGTCTTTCACCTTTTTTCCTTGCATAGGCATCAATAATCCGGTTAGCCTCTTGCTTAATTTGGATTCATCCTCTTGCTATTGTTGTGGACATGCATGGTAGACTAGCCAAAAGCACAATTGCTATTATCAACACCCAGAGGTTGAAAACTTGAAAGGAATCTCATTACTACCAAGCTGCATAAAAAGAAACGTTTGAATACCAAATCATATACTCCCTCCGTTCCTAAATATAAGGCTTTTTAGAGATTTTAGTGAGGACTACATACGGAGCAAAATGAATGAATTTACAATCTAAAATATGTCTATATACATCCGTATGTAACCCATATTGAAATCTCTAAAGGTCTTATATTTATAAACGGAGGGATTATTTTCTTTTGCGGGTAACCAAATCATATTACTACAAGTCTACAACATACATTTGCAATGTCAGCTATAGATACATGCATCACCTTTGCCCATGACAAAAGAAACTGTACGGAAATACCACTTATAACCATGGAAGAATCGATGCTCTTGAGATTAATTGTATTGTAGCCAAAAAATTGGCCCGTGTAAGCCGATGCCGAGGAGTAGCAACACGACGAGGACAATGTCCATACAATGGAGTCAGGTTGGTTGTCGATAACCCGAAAGGTGTAGGACCAAAGGTCAATGAACTCATGGAGGTGCTCCAAATATAGCCCGTTTGATAGGTCGATGAGTCTTCTTCTTCGAGATGTAAAAAATGAAAGGAGAAATGTCCCTCAACCCCAACCCCTTCACCCAAGACGATTTCCAGAAGCACATCTTGGCCCCATCACCGACCATGACAATAGTGAGTGCGTGGATGATATCCATATCCGATCACTGATCGATCATGCGTCAGAGTTATGAACGATGGAAAGATTGATCAATCATAAATCTAGCTAAGAAACGCTGGCTGGCCTTGGGCCGGTCGATTCTTGCGTTTGAGGCTGGGCTTGGGCCGAGCGATTCATGCATCCGAGAGAATAACACTAGATGCGCTTGTTGGGGCTGGGCTTGGGCCTATCAATCCCATCACCTGGACAACAAATCAGTTGTGGTCAATCTTGCTAGGGGCTTGACGAAAGGAGTAGCGGAACTGGAACAATACTTTCTTTTTAGACAGAGAAGAAGAAGAGACTGGGAGTAACACACATGCGTACCACAATTGCAGAGAGGCAGATGATCAAATTTTTACTTCCATATTAACATGCAACACACGCTTATCAGCTTGAACGTTACGACAGACTTGGTAATATATTAATTGAAACCTACCGTGATTTCAGGGTGAGTAGTAATTCACTTCTTCCAAGTAGTAGTATAGAGCAACTATAGTTATCTAGAGTACTTGTAAACGTTACAAAGTTCCTTTATTTGCGGGAATTAAGGCTTGGACGTTACAAACTTATCTTCTTCCAAGTATAGAACAACCGTGCTTATCTATTTATGAACATTAATACAATGAATTAATTAGCTCCATATATTAGAGGGGGCATTCAAACTGCATGACGTTGCACATTTACATACAGATACCTCTAAAATATATGTATTCAGCAATCCAGGTCGAGCAACAATTAGCCTATAAATACCCTCAGACAGGACCTGCGGTCCTCATCGCACACTGCATACACAAACCACCACAAACATCATCATCAACCATGGCATTTTCCCTCTTCATCCTTGCCCTCCTCCTCGCCGTCGTCGCAACCGACGCGGCCACCATCACGGTCGTGAACAAGTGCTCCTACACGGTATGGCCAGCCGCCATTCCGGTGGGAGGCGGGACCAATCTTGACCCGGGCATCACGATCTAGGCGTGTTTAGATTGGATGCAGCAAAAAAATTCAAACCGTGGAAGAAGCCAATCACCATGTGAATCTTTCCTTGAAAACGTAGTCAAATATAGCAGTTAATCACCGCATGTACTATTCTGATGGTTAGGCTACCCCAGCAGAATTTTCTCTCTCCCACGTCCTTCAAGTGCCCCAATAGTTACCAAGTCATTTAAGAGTCTGCTCGCATGCACTGGCCGGACTTTAGCATGCAAACGAGTAAAATGAGTGGAAGTAATTAGGAATGGGAACTCGGCTAGACCGATGGAGGAAAAGAGGTGTATTAAATAACAACCGTGACTTATACTTTTGGAAATTTTAGATTCTCTAAGGCGCCCAATGCACCTGGACAGAGGGAGTACATAGGTTTAGCATTTCGTAAGTGTAGCATTGTTGAAAAAATTATCTAGTATTCTACTTATTTTTCAGTTGGCTACCGACTCCAACGGGGAGTCAGGCGTCTTGCAGGCGACCGTCCAGATTGATGGTTTTTATTAGCTCACTTTATAAAACGGCCATGCTAAAAATCAGTCGACTGAAACTTCGCGAAGTCTTAGTCAATACTATAATCCGTTGATCTTGCATCGAGATTCGTGCAAACAGTTTTTCTTCTTCTTGCATACTATGTTGCTTGAGTGAGACTTCGCGAAGTCTCTGTCGACTGAGACCTAGGCACACCCTTTTATAAAAACAGAAGCGATTAGCATATTTCCGGTCTCATGGACTGTCACGGATGCATCGGCTTCGACAAAATTTGCCACTGCTGTTGTGGTCATGGTAGACCAGCCAAAAGCACAACAGCTAGTATAAACACCCAGCGGGTTGAACTTGAAAGAAATCTCAGGACTACCAAGCTGCAGAAAAAAAAAATGTTTGAATACCAAAAATCATTTTTTTTGCGGGTAACCAAATCATATGACTACAAGTCTACAACATAAATTTGCAATGTCAGTTATAAACAGTGGCGGAGCTTCACCCAAATTGCTGGGCGGGCCAGTGGGGTCTAGCTGAAGGAAATCACTACTAGCTTGTTATTTCATGGCATAATAGTAGGTGTATATTACAGAAATTTGCATGGCCTGGGCGGGCCAGCCGTAGCTCCGCCACTGGTTATAAATGCATCAGCTTCGCTCATGACAAAAGAAACTATGCCGAAATACCACTTATAACCATGCAAGAATCGATGCTCTTGAGATTGTTGGTAGTGTAGCCAAAAAAATGGCCCGTGTAAGCCCATGCCGAGGAATAGCAACATGACGAGGTCAATTTCCACACAACGGAGTCAGGTTGGTTGTCGATAAGCTGCACCCGGGACGTGTATAGGACCAAAGGTCGTTGAACTTATGGAGGTGCTCCAAAGATAGCCCGTTTGATAGGTCGATGAGTCTCACTGAGGCGTCTCCCGTGATTTCCGGGGTGAATAATTCACATCTTCCAAGTATAGAGCAACCGTAGTTATCTACTTGTAAACGTTACAAAGTTCCTTTATTTACGGGAATTAATGCTTGGACGTTACAAACTTATCTTCTTCCAAGTATAGAACAACTGTGCTTATCGAGTTGGGAACGTTAATACAATGAATTAATTAGCTCCATATATTAGAGGGGGCATTCAAACTGCATGACGTTGCACATTTACTTATAGATACCTCCAAAATATCTGTATTTAGCAATCCAGGTCGATGAATAATTTAGCCTATAAATACCCTCAGGAAGGACCTTCCGTCCTCATCTCACACTGCATACACACACAACCAACATCATCATCATCAACCACAGCACCCAACCATGGCATCTTCACTATTCATCCTTGCCCTCCTCCTCGCCATCGTCGCAACCGACGCGGCCACCATCACGGTCGTGAACAAGTGCTCCTACACGGTGTGGCCAGCTGCCATTCCGGTGGGAGGCGGGACCAAGCTCGACCCGGGCCAGTCGTCGACAATCCACCCGCCCGACGGCACAAATTCTGGCAGGATCTGGGCGCGTACGGGCTGCAAATTCGACGCCAGCGGCCGGGGGTCCTGCACCACGGGAGACTGCGTCGGCGTGCTGGCTTGCCGCTCCGGCGGGAAGCCACCGGCGTCGCTCGCCGAGTACACTCTGGGGACAAGCAGCACATCCGACTTCTACGACATCTCCCTCGTCGACGGATTCAATGTGCCGATGAGCTTCGGGCCCGTCGGCGGCAGCTGCCACGCGGTCAGCTGCGCTGCGGACATCAACGCAAAGTGCCCGTCGGAGCTGAAGGTGGACGGGGGCTGCATGAGTGCCTGCGGCAAGTTCGGCACCCCGCAGTACTGCTGCCCGGCGCCGAGTACGCCGGCGACCTGCGGGCCAACGAACTACTCGCGTTTCTTCAAGGGTCTCTGCCCGGATGCCTACAGCTACGCCTACGACGACAAGAGCAGTACATTCACCTGCGCCGCCGGAACAAACTACCAAGTCACCTTCTGCCCGTAGATCCGTCATCGTCATGCATATGCATGCATTCTAGGAACTGAAATTGCTTTGATGAATAAGTCTGTACTGACCGGAACTAGAAATAGAATGAATGAAGGAAGTAGTTTCCCGAAAATTCCTGTCAAATAGTACTACTAGTTTATAAACTGAAGCAAATTTCTTCTACTTCTCTTGTGTTTTGAGCCAGATCGTGTGTGCATTCTCATGGGTTTGTTTGCTCGGTTAGCCTGGCGAGATTAATCTAGGTGTGTGCTACTTTGGACGTCCACGTTTTTTGGCAAGAGACGTGAGCACGCACATGGACGCCCCGGACTCAATGGAGGTCGCCGTGCCGTGCCTGTCTGCGGCCTTGATGGACATCAGAGTGTCAAATGGGTAAAATAATTGTTTTGAAATGATATGATTGACATTTTTTGAACATTGGCGAAATATGTGAAGCGCCTATTCTGAAGGTGGATCTTCTTGAGCTTGCAAGTCTACAGCGTGGCGCGAAACCGGTTGATCCTACGTACTCAGGTTCACCTTTCTCTTGTATTTCTCCCTAGCCAGGTAAATTTGATTGAAGTCCCCAAGAGCGAGCCAGGCCACACCCGGCAAAGGTTTGTGGGCAGCAACCTCGATGAAGAACGCATTTTCGCAACAGGGGTCGATGGGCCCATACACGGAGGTGAGCAAAAAGCATACGCCAGCCGTTGCAGTGATAGGCCGCTTCTCGTGGAGATTTTAACACCTGCAAGTGTCTTGCGACGAGCCGTGGGAGCTTTGGGTGGAGATGATGCAGGCGAGCGGAATATGCTCAGCTGCCGAGCCTTGAAGATGGGTGCCAGCGCTACACCGTTGCACTGACGGCACTGGCCACGCACGAGAGAAGTCGTGCGACGCAACAGGCCGTCAGAGACCAGGGGTGGCGTAGGGTAGGACTCATGTCGGCTTCTGCCCTGCAGCTTTAATGCTTTGATCCAACGATATGAGGTCGTACCTACGCATGCACCCGATGGATTGGTGCATACATATAAGCCAACCCTAGTACATAATTGGTCCAATAAACGCGTACCCTTTGGGTAAGAATGTGATTGATGTATTAATGAGATGCATGTAAGAGCTACCTTGGGATGTCTGGGGGGCAATGGAAAAATGTGAACTCTTGGAGGGGTAAAGGTCTGTATTTTTTTCAATCTATGCAGCTATAGAAGAAAAAATCTTCAGAAAGAAATCCCAAGGCTGGGAGGGCAATGCCCCCCCTGCCCTCAACATAGCTCCACCACTGCATGTAATCAATCTTACAAATATACAACATATGCATGCAATTTCCTTATCAGTTTTATTTCCACCGCGGCACAGTTGCTTGGGAATAGCTATGTGTAATATTTTTTTGTCTCACTAAGAAAATATAGCTTGCATAAAGTCAAATTTTATTTATTTGATAGAAAATATAGCCGATCGGTATCTTTGATCGATTTTTACCCTTTGAATTAGGAATTCCTTGGTGGACTCAAGTCCAAAGATTCATGATGAGTTGGTTGTCAAAGAGTCTTCTACAAAAAGCGTCTTATACGCAGGCCAATATACGGCCTGTATTTGTTGCCTGGTAGCTCACGACCAAAAAGATCCGGACGTTGATTTATCGATCAGAACTCCTTGGTTGGCCTATAAAAAATAGGGCTTTCCTGAAGTCAAATATATATTTTTTTTGCGAGTGCTGAAGTCAAATATTATTGGATAGAAAATATTGCCGATGAAGATCTTGGATCAAGTTTTACTCTTCTTTTTTTTGCGAAAAACTTCCAATCTATTCATCTTCAATCATGGCAGTACAACGAACACCAGAAATAATAAAAATTACATCCAGATCCGTAGACCACCTAGTGACGACTACAAGCACTGAAGCGAGCCGAAGGCGCGCCGCCATCATCAACCCTTCAAAAAAATTAATTCAAAGAGCTAGGTTGGCCTAGCTCAATCAGGTCACGTTGGACTCGGCTAGGAGGCCAGAATAATTTGGCATGTCTCGATGTGTTGTTTACCGGACAGGCCACGTGCGAACGACGAGGCGGATCCATTGACCGGATCAAAAGATGCCATGACGGATCATGGACAATGAAGTACAAAAATTGTCTATAGATTATTAACGAAACAATCCTTTTTTTCTTATGTATATACATGGCTGAAAGAGTGATCGCCCACTCAAGCTGAGACGTGCACCTTAGGGCATGTACAATGGTGCTATCTTAGAAGTATCACGTAGGATAAATGATGAGGTGGAGGAGAGAGAACTCAGAAAAAAAAGCTTTGTCTTCCCTTATTTAAGAGAAGACAAGAGGTGATCTCTTAGCACAATATGTCTCACCACGTTTTTAGGAATAGCTAGTTATCGAAGATAAGGCTAAGAGATGACCCATTGTACATAATTTTTTTTGTCATCTCTAAATTACATGCAAGACTTAAGATAAGACTATCTTATCAACCATTGTACATGCCCTTACTGGGAACTACCGTTTGTGTGTGTGTGAGTTTTACAACTGTTTCCTCCGATTTAGTATTTTGCTTGCTCGGCCAAGGTAGACCTGGCCCATCTACTCGTGCACACAAAAAACAATTGGTCCGTCTACTCGCGCACACAAACAATAATTGGTCCATATACTTTCAAACAAAAAATAAAATTGGACCATTTAATCGCGCATACACAAAATAGTTGGCGCATGAACGCGCGCACACAAAACATTATTGGCCCATGTACTCGTGCACACAAAATAAGATTGGCCCATCTACCAGCGCACACACAATATAATTGGCCATCTACTCGCGGACACAAAAAATATTTGGCTCATCTACTCTCGCACACCTTATAAAATTGGCCCATCTGCTAGCGCACATAAAAAATAATTGGCCCATCCAACCGAGCTTGCAACAGCTCGCCTCACACGAGCCTATGCCCTCGCCTCACATGAGTTGCTTCCCTTTAATATTAGATTAGATGGGTTTTCTGTAAAATGTCATGACGAACCAAACCAAGAAGGGGTTTTCTGTACAATGTCAAACCGAACAAAGAATATCACCTCCCTTCTATATCTACTTGACCTGCAGCGTGCCTTGGCGCACAGTGCCATGTAGTAACGTTTGTACCCAATCATGTGTGCCAGGTATACTGTATTTGTGGGGAAAACTTAGCATGTTTAGCCAACACAATTAATGCGACCATGACGAAGCACAAGTATTCAGTTTGTTCAAGAGCAATAGGGCATAAACTTCAGTGCTAAAGAGTAGCAGAAGCAGCCAGTGGCAGTGAGATCAGTATTGAGTAAGCAACATAGTAAGCAAACCATAGATAGGGCTAACACATAATGCTTCATGTACGGTATATTCTTACAAAGCAGTCAAGGTCTGAGCATCCAGCAATTTTGATGCAATATGTTCAGAGCAAGGCATTCCTACAAAAGGTGAATGGTCGAAGAGAAATTCATTGAAACGGCTTGATAGCTAGTGGTATAATACATAGTTTGGCAGTAACAGTGCCGAAGCAAGTGGTTCTTCGAATTGATTGATCATCATTCACGAGCCACCTGTGCAAGGAACGTATCGTTGTTTATTAGAATGATTAATTGAAGGAATTGTATAAGCTTAACATATGACATGACACTGGTTCAGTTTTTTCTTTTCTTGAACGAATGGTCTTAAATTTGGCTTCAAACGGGGTGGAAGGAGCACTTTTCTTGAACGAATGGTCTTAAATTTGGCTCGTGCATCCTCTCCTCCACTCTCTTGTCTCTTCAGTTGCTCGACTCTTCAATAGTGGGTGGAGCCAGACCAACCGGTGGCTGTTTCAATGAAGGCATCAAAGTGGATTTCTCGACCGCCGCATCTATTTAATGCCAGCAGGTGGTCGGACGGGCAACTGGCTTCAGTGTGATACATAGTCGTACCGTCACCCCGTCCGATCACGTCTCTCTGGCATTGAACTTGCAAGGAGACCGAAGTGATGCGGGTGGCGCTCTCTGCCGGCGTGCCAGTTCAATGTCAGCTTCAGTGACCGGTCACGTCCGCTCCGAGCCGTCATGAATGTGCTATGAGGAGCATAGGTGTGGTCGTGTCGGAGATGTTTTCGGGTGGGACCGGGGTGTCGGACGCCTAGACGGTGGCGGTCCGGACACCTGTTTGCGGGAAAATGACATGCAGATGCAAATAAGGGTCCACATTAAATGACAGACTACTCGGATCGTGTTTGCAGGGTCTGTGTTGGAGATGCCCTAAGTCGGCAAACGCTTAATCGAAGAAGATGCCCTAAGGTGGCAAATGCTCGTTCAATGTTTTGCTTCAGGCAAATGTTCCTTGGAAACGAGCATGCCGAGGGCTTTCTGCGTTGAGTGTCAGCTGGAAGATGCTATGCTTGAGCTAAGCCGGCAAAGAGGTGTTGATGGCAACATTTGTCATGTCATACATCCGCAGGTCGTTTACTTGTTGAAGAATTTGGCTTCGTTGGATGTAAGATCAAAGCAACATGTGTAGCGACTTGTATGTACTCCACTTTTGCTACGAACTTGCAAAACAGAGGAGTTCGGCTATAGTGGATGTTGCTCAAATTAAGATATCACACACGCATTTTTTTTCACTCCACTAACTTTAGGAGATCGGCTAGGTGCGGCTATATAAAGAGTAAAAGTTTACTCCCCTAACTTTACTCGGTCGGATACTCCTCTATTTTTTAGGTATAGGCTAAAGTTGCTATTACCTCTTGGCCGTGTCTTAATGAGTCTACAAGAAGTGTGTCTTAATGGAATATATGTGCTTCACTACAGAACAAATATTTAAAAAGGAAAGCATTTTTCATTGTATTATTTTTCTAGGGGATTTTCCATTGTGTTCGTTGTTACACTATGAGCCTAGAGTGTTTGGTCTCGCTCTTCAATTGAATCAGGTGGGGGGCCATGCAAACGACAAGAACGTGTGGCATGGCAAATATAAGGTTTTACCACACATAAATGTTAAGACAGGAAATCAAAACTGACAGAACAGTGTACCCCCATGTGCTAAAACAGGAGTAGCACATGCAAACAATGCAATGCTGGTGAGCCGCCACCTTCACTTGACCAATTTCCAACCGATAAATATCAGTCTCTCCCTTGCCTCTCATTTTCAAAAGCCTCTAGTTGCGGTGAACAGAGATCGTCCATATATCCAGAGATTAAAATGTGGGTGGATATATCCGGAGAGTAAAATGTCGTGTGTTGTATCCACACAAGCTGCGCAGGCTTGAGAGGCATCCGGAATGATTTTACGCAAGGCCGTCACGTGGCGACACAAGATACCTTTCAGCCTCTTCTCCCTTGTGTCGACGTGGCAATTGGCCCGGACGGGAAGAGAGATTCGCCCCATGTCCATTAGCAAGCTGACCAGCTCTCACTTTCTGATCTGGGACGCACATATTAATATAGTATCCACCTATACGACTTGTATGTACTCCTCTAGAGTGGATGTAAGATATTTGTTGTGCAAATTAAGATAGTATACAGTATTCAAATGCATGTCACAGTAGTCTCGAATTTAACCAGATTCTACAATAAAACCCATGGCTTATGATTATGAAGACAACCCTGAGAAGCCTGGAGGTGGTAAGCATTGCATAGCACCACTGCCAACCTCAAAGTATTGTGTAGCTGGGGGTGCACTGTGTTGTGTAGCTCCACTGCCCGGGAATCCTGGTGGTACGCCAGCGCCCGAGTATCCCGCAGGTCCAATGTATACCTTAACAAGACTGTTCCGGAAGTCACACGGTCTCGGTCCTTCCATCAGCTATGGATCATCAAGGCACTGAACAGCAGACATGCACAATGAGTAATCAATCAAGTATCCCACATAATAATACAACTAAATAGAAGGTGCTCCCTCTGTAACATCATATAAGACATTGCTTAACACAACGATAGTGCCAAAAAAAACGTCTAATATCAAGTTACGGAGGGAGTACTATTATCACACAAGATATGCCATTTTACCTGTAAACTACTTCTCAACCTGGCCACCTCGGCTTCATACTGCAAAAGATATGTCATTAGCAACGGTTGAACCAACAAAATGCTCAAGGTTAACTTGCTAGGAAATAAATCGTCATCATACGTACGTCTTCCTCTTCTTAGTTTCCTGGCATTACCCTAGGTCCACTGAATGGCTGGTACGTGTTCATCGCATGTCCACCAGCATAACCAACATCACTGGGATGCGTCATATAAACACTTCCATGATTTATACAACCAAAGCAGTTACCTATAACAGACGTAAGAAAAGGGGAAATTTGTCATGAACTGCCAAGTACTAACAAACCAGGCACAAGAAAATAATTGCATGCTAATAGAATTTAACAACATATAAGACAATACTGCAAACAACATATATACTAGAATCTGAAACATATTTACATAACTATCTAACAGATAAGTCAAAGTTAGCAATACACATAAATGTATTTCAACAGCAAATAAGTTGGGATAAATGTAAATTACCATTATCAGTAGGTTTAAGCCTGCATAAACAGCTGACTGACAATCCCAAAGATTATTCTTGCATAAATATGACTTCAGCAAAGAAGAATTCGCAATGAGCGGCTGCTTTAGTCTTTGCAGTGAAATTAACGTGATGGTACCACATACGAAGACCACCCTCACAAAATGGTTGGTGGCACGTTACAGCGTTCACTTCATATGCAAGATCCTAACATAATAAGCATTGATTCAATTAGCCATTGATTGTTCTGAATAATGAGAAAATCTACTATACTACGCAAGCACATTAGCCATTAGTTGTTATGAATGAAATAAGGGCCTAATCTGGAAAATCATGTTTAACCTTTTTGGCAACTAAGTAACTTGTATTTTTCTGGCAACTAAGTGTACGTTTACAAACCTGGTAACTCAGCATATTTTAAAACTGACAACCAAGTGCATGTAATCGGACAAGCAATTATGTCTGTGCGGTGCCGCTACCTAGTCAATCCCATGAATGATAGGAAAGAAAATGAGAACCGGAGAGAGGGACAGAGAGCAAACCCCAAGCAGATTGGTGTCCTCATTATACTTGTCCATCAAAGCATGAACCAACTGGCGCTGGCTATCACGGATTTCATCAACCGGTTCTGATCTCAAACGTCTCCTCCTTGTGCCATCGGGAAAGTAAAGTAAGTTTCGTACAGCAATGTCCACTCGAGACATATTATCCACTGAGAACCTAGTTTACATAAAACAAATTATATATGATTAGTATATGACACCTTCACCGAAGGGCTGACAATACAATGTGACACTAAGAACTCTAGCGTCATGTGTATAGCATATGGTTTGAGACAACAAACTTGGTCAAATGCTTGAGCTTCTGAGGAGCTCTCACCAAAAAAAAACATCTGAGGAGCTCTCACCAAAAAAAAATATCACTTCTCAAACAGTGCACAAAACTTTGAATATTGATTTTGTCTTTTTGGTGAGAGCTCCTCTAATGTTTTTTTTAGCTGAAATTTGGCAGTAAGCTCGAACATTTGATCAGGTTTGATGTCTCAAAGTTTCAGATTTTTTCGAGCTTGTTTGATCATGTTGTTTTTTCAAGTTTTTCAAACTCGGGTGTAGTACACCCGAAAGTAGAAAATCCACTCTCTATGGTTATGGTGAATTAGTTGAGATGTGCACTTTGTTCAACAGGGAACAAACAGCTTATGATGGTATGTAATGGACAAAAATAAACCGGAGTGCTGGAAGTCGAAAGGGAAGTTGAGAAATTTACATTTTTGGATCCCGATGATCATGAAGATAGCGTTCAATAGCATGCTCTGCTTCCTGTTGTTTCTTAAATGGACCACCAACATGAGGATAAGCGTGGTTGGATCCCACATGGTCGATCCTGATGTAGAAGTCAATACCCCACTCGTATTGTTTCCGGCACAAGGCGGCGTCCTGGTGTCCTTTGAGGGTACTGGGAATGTCGCCAGGCAGGCTGGGAAGGGCAGAGCCATGGTGGTGTCTGCTGACGACACCAAGATGGTTGGTGCAGAGAGGGTGATGAGTAAGAGACAGCGATAGGTGATTCTTGTTGGCAATAATCTTGACATGCGTGTAGTCGAGTCGCGCGTGAGTCGGCAACCGAAGAACGTGGGTGCGTGCATCAGTTTGAGCTGAACAAAGAAAGGCCGTCCGAGCGGCCGGGCGTTCATCGCCAAACTTCAGTGCGTTCACTACTTCTTCTTTTACCCCTGTTCAAGAGATAAAGCTAGGCTAGGGTATGGCCCAACATTTGGTATCATGAGCTTGGTGGTCTTGGGCGTCGTTCGCCTTGCCGGAGGCGTGCCGGCGGCGGCGGCATTGGCCGGCGGCTGCACAATGGAGCTCCGGGCCGTGTGTCGGCCTGAGGAGATGTGCGGCGCTGCGGCTGTCATGGCGGACGCGGAGGCGGCGTGCGGTGAGTCCGCAACGCGCACGGCGGACGTGGACGCGCGCGGCGAGCGCGTGGCGACAGCGACCTGAGGCGAGTCCGCGGCGGTGATGACCGGCGTGAGTGCGCCAAGTCGAGTCCGCGGCCGTGGCGACGACAACGACGGGAGCTGCGACAACTCCAGCGACGGCAAGTCAAGATTAAGGGGGAAAATGTTGGCAATAATCTTGACATGCGTGTAGTCGAGTCACGCGTGAGTCGGCAACTGAAGAACGTGGGTGCGTGCATCAGTTTGAGCTGAACAAAAAAAGGCCGTCCGAGCGGCCGGGCGTTCGTCGCCAAACTCCAGTGCGTTCACTACTTTTTCTTTTACCCCTGTTCAAGAGATAAAGCTAGCTAGGGTATGGCCCAACAATTCCCCGTGTGTTGTAACGGCAGGCATCAGGTTAGAGGACGAGACGTTTTGTTGCGCCGCTACAGATGTGTCATATCAACACTTCGATGTCTTCCTCTTCATAGCTTCCTGGCATTACCCTAGGTCCACTGAATGGCTGGTATGTCTTCATCGCATGCCCACCAGCATAACGAACATCACTTGGATGTGTCATATCAACACTTCGATTGTTTATACAACCAAAGCCGTTACCTATAACAAACAGAAGAAAGAGGGGAAACTTACAAATCATTTTTCTGCAACGTTGGGCGAGTAGGGGATGTCAAAGTTTGCGGCCTTCCCAATAATAAGCATATTCTCTTCATTGGCTTTTAAAACTTATCCTTGTGCATACAACGAATTATGATAACAAAATAGAAATATCGAACGACAGAACACTCAATGCAACTTGCTCTAAAATTGTAGCCTTGGTAACTCATTTTCTCAAATGAAACGGTTGGGTGCGATTCGAGGTGGTCATAGACATAGCGGTGTGATCATCATTGTTGGGGAAGGCAAAATAGTTGCACCAATCCATGACAATGATGTTGAAGTCACGGTCCATGAGACGAAAGGTGATCTGCACATCTTCTCCTAGGTTTATCCAAACGTTGTGCAAGAGAGTACTAAGAAACTCAAGCGCCAACTGATGATACGTCGCATATCCCTAATAAACAAAGTGTGGCAATCCAGCATTAGTACATGATGAATTGAAATTGTTACCAATGCCCAGTTTGGCTAGTATGGACGGACACACCCACTTGGTGATTTTCATCTTCCTCTGGAGAAGCATATATCACTTCTTCTTGGCTTCACAGTCGATGAAGTTGATCCCGTGAAAAAATATATATTTTTTGTCTTCGTGCGGCCTGTTTGGATGCGTTCGTGGCTTCTCCACGAGTGATATTGGCGGACCTCATCGTGAACATTTGTACAAAATAATTTTTCATTCCAATCGAATGATCCAGTGATCCTATGTCAACTACAAGATCAAAATCCTCTTACAACACTAAGGAATCCTTGATAAAATCAGACTAAAGGGCGCATGACCTAATCATTACAATGCTAGACACACATAGAACAAATTCGTAAAAATAATTTGAGGATTGAAGGAGAAACATACGTGGAAGGATTCGAACTGAAGATGAGTAGGGAGAGAGATCCCGGACAAAAACCTAGACACTCCACTCCATCCCTACCCACCACCGCCCCGCCCCCTTGCATGCGCTCCCTTCCGGCGATCTTCGTTCTTCTCCAGCATGTCGAACAGCGCATCCGACTCTGAGCTCTCCCGATTTGTGGACTGGGACCTCATCCCATGCAGGCCACAGGAAGAGATGGTCGGTCACATTGCTCTTTGCTACTCCCGGGAGGAGTCCGCCCGACAGCGGTCCAACTCGATCCGCTGCGAATCCATTGCATCCACACAAATGGCGCTTGGATACACCAGACGTGGTGGAGGGAGGCGCTTGACCACCGCCTCGCCGGAGGCGGTGCAGTCGGTCTAGCGCCCCAACGTCGTGGCAGTGGTGTAACCCCTTCGATGGTGCATCTTCCCAGTCACGTAGGGCTTCGAGAGTTCGAGTCAGAGGTAAACGCGGCAATACTTATGGCCCGTCCACTACTATGGTGCGGCATGCCCGCCGTGTGAGGCAGAGGACAAGGGAGACCACGACAACCCTCCCGGCGTAGCCGTTACGGGTGACTGGCACACCCTGGCGTCGCAACTGCGTCGTTGTGGATGTGTCGGAGTATGACCATGAGTTGTCTATCGTGGACCTCACATCGACCGACGACGTCCAGGCTACAGGCTTCAACGGGGAAGAATAGGGCATGGGTCTATCGCGGACCTCACATCGACCAGTGATGTCCAGGCTATGGGCTCCGACGAGGAAGAGTAGGGCATGAGAGACGACGGTGCCTCGAAGTCCCGTGTGCCGATCAGTGTCTCATGTACTACTCTTCCTCATCGGTGACTGGGCTCAGCCGGCCACCGGACATGGATGTGAATGAGCGCGGGTGAAGATTTGGATGGCAAACTGCATCCAGACATCTCGATAGATGTCCTAACATTTGCAAGTGTTTTGAGAGTCGTTGCAGATGCTCTGAGACGGCAAACTCTCCTTCAGCGTTGTGCTTCCGGCAAATGGTTCGCGTTGAGATATGTTGTGAGTGAGCAAGCCGGCAGAGAGGTGTTGATGCAGGGCAACATTTGTCACACAATACGTCCGTAAGTTACACTTATTTTGGTACCATGGAAGCAACATGCGTTACGACCTGTATGTACTGCCTCCGTTCTTAAATATAAATCTTTTGAGAGATTCCCATAAAGGACTACGTATAGAGAAATATTAATGAATCTACACTCTAAAATATATCTATATACATCCGTAGGTAGATTTTTTATTGAAATCTCTAAACAAGACTTATATTTAGGAACAGAGGGAGTACAACACTGTTGCTTCCAATTTGCAAACAGAGACGTACTCCCTGAGTAGTCGTACACATGTACATATATGGCGAATCATCCCCGCCATTCGATACTTCTGGCAGAAATTTATATTGACAGCACTTCATAGACTTACGACCATATTCAGGCCGCCAAAAATCGAGTCTTGCTAGATGAAATATATTTGTTGCCCAAAGAGTATACAGCATTCACATGCATGTTACCGTGGTCTCGAATTTAACCAGATTCTGCAATAAAACCCATGGCTTATGAAGAAGACAACCCCGAGAGACCTGGAGGTGCAAAGCATTGCGTAGCACCACTGCCAACCCCAAAGTATTGTCTAGCCGAGAATCCCCTGGCCGGGGGTGCACTGCCCGGGAATCCTTGTGGTACGCCAGCGCCCGAGTATCCCGGTGGTCCAATATATACCTTAACAAGACCGTCCTGGAAGTCACACGGTCTCGGTGGTGGATCATCAAGGCCCTAAACATGCACAAGCAAGGAGTAATCAATCAAGTATCCCACATACATAATCATGCGACTAAATAAAAGGTAGTACTATTACCACACAAGATATGCCATCTTACCTGTAATGTTCTTCTCAGCCTGGCCTCCTCAGCTTCGTACTGCAAAAGATACGTCATTAGCGACGGATGAAGCAACAGAATATTGAAGGTTGGCTTGCTAGGACATAATAAATCGTCATCATACGTACGTCTTCCTCTTCATAGCTTCCTGGCATTACCCTAGGTCCACTGAATGGCTGGTACGTGTTAATCGCATGTCCACCAGCATAACCAACATCACTCGGATGCGTCATATCAACACTTCCATTGTTTATACAATCAAATCAGTTACCTGTAACAAACACAAGAAAGAGGGGAAATTTGTCATGAACTGCCAAGTAGCAACACTAACCTTCTGTCCTGTTCAAATTTGTCAGATGATCTCTACATGTTACTCGGTTCTGCCCCAACCATTTACAACCAGTCATTCAAGTGTGAGTGACAATAGAGTCAAGGAGGAGGATCTTACCACAAAGTCTAATTGCATTGGAAGGAGTGATCATAATGGAACCGAGATGTTTTCATCTATAATGTCAGCAGGTTGGAAACTACCTTTCGATAGCAGCCAGAAGGTCAAAACAGATGGCGATCAGTGTGTAGATTGTACTTGGTTCCTCTAGAACTATGTTAGGAGTGCATGCTGGTGCAATCTGTGGTTAAGTAAGATGTTTTTTTGCCGTTTGTAACTGTCATATGATGCCCACGCATAAAGGCCCGCACACATCTGGGATGTTTCATGTCAATGTTCGTGCTTTAATCCAGTTATTAATGATGCTGAAGTTTTCAATGGCGTTGTCATGCAAAGCCATCCAAATGTAGAAAATAGATCACTTAGTTGCGATTAGAGAACTATATAAAGAGAGAGCTCTACAGGCATAATATGACAAGTCACTGAAGAAGTGAAGATATCATATATGCTTAATTGCCTGGTGACTTTGATCGAAATCTAATTGCTATGGATTGTAAACAGAACTTTAATGCAACATATGAGTCAGAAAACAAAGGAAGAAGATCTGCCTCAAGGTGTTATGTCAGTATCACTCCTTAAGCACAGGTAAATTTTACATTCCAAAAATCTCACTTATTGTAATTTGTATCTTTACTCTGAATTTTCTGTTCACTGCTATGTACTTTTGTGTTCTAAAGAAAATACCATTAGCTTGGATGCTCTCCAAGGACAATAGTTCACATTGTCCAGGTGGAATTTTGGAAGATATCATGTTATTTTCATTTCCTAGCTTATTTCGCTTGCTGGTAACTATTCTACCCCTTCTCCTTTCCTAGCGTCCGATAATTTCCCATGATGTAGGGTCTTGGGAAGACAATATCAACAAACACCCTAATACAAAAAGGAGAGGGTTCAACAGTTTAACTTCATATTTGCTGATTCCGACACTAAAAATATGTGCCATTGGACCTTGATGAGGATGATATAGTGATGGCAATGGACAAGTAGTAACTGAAGGGTTAACCCTCAGATAGGATTGATCTCGAGCTCTGTGATCGAGTCTCTCATTAATATATCTTTCTCTTGACATTTTTTTTAACTCAATTTTTCAATACAGGGGAGCGTTCTTGATAATTAACAGAGCATTCACACTTTGATTTATATTGCAGAACAATACATGATATGACTTTGAATGTTTCCTCATATTACAATAACCATTGTTACTACTCCTTTTTCTTTTGCTAGTGCCTGATAGAGTACGCCTTTTAGATTAGGTAGTGAAATCTTCACTTTTTTGGCATGTAATTTAATTTTGCCATTTAGTTTTTGCGATTAGTGGACAAAAGCTTGCACTTTAGGTTCACGGTATTATTCAGCTAATTGTACAGGATCTGTCTTTGTAATAGATATAGTTTTATTGACGCGTCTATCTGTACTTAACACCTATGTTATAAAGTTCAGTGGTCAAAAGTCAAAACCTGCATTGGAGTTTTGGTTCCCTGGATTTAGCTCCACAATGTCAGTAAGGTGTTTAAAGCCTGAGAAAGATCAAGTGGCAAAAAGAAACTACACATTCCTATGTAGTTAACCCCCAAAGCAAATTGATAGTGTTGCACTTTCCCGGCATGTCTCTAACTGTAGTCAGTTACATGGATGATCTGCTGTCTTGCAGATTTTCCTGAGCTAAAATTCAGTGTTCTCTTATGTCTGAGTGACCCATAGAGAAATTTTCTTGATGTTGTAGTGCCTACTAATGTATTTTTCATGCATATCCAAACATTTGAGTCATTTTCAGGTTGTAGATTTAGAATTTCTACTTGGTATTGTCGTAGTTTTAGACCAAACAAGTTCACCTGTTCAATTTTACATCAGCTGATGGCTGTTCTTTCTTACCCTATAGTTCAAATGTTCAGTATTGCTTAGGATATTTAATGTGTAACTGATTGATTGTCCGATAGTGTCCCATTCCATCATTTTTTTCTGTTTCTAAGAAAATGAGTAACTCTCGGTGCCTGTCTTACATTCACGAAGAAGATTGGTCACACTAGCTGCGCACAATGGCGGCGGCAGTAGTCAAAAGCTATGGGATCATTAGTCTTTTGATCCAAGGATTGTTATATGATTTGCTACTAACCAAGGGAGATTTACAAATAACCTATGGGGTCAGGTTGTTACGGAGGGTATATCAATATAAAACAAGTTTGTATTACCCCTTAGATCATTATATCAAAAGGAGTGGCAGAGCAAATCTGCACAATTGGACTAGCTATTGTGTGTGGCAACAACATAGATTCTGGCTGCGAAGTCAAATGTTTCTTTAGTGTGCTAAGGGGCCTGGTTTTTCTTTTGTATGTAGTCTGGTTTCATATACTGTTCCCCTCATTGTTTGTTCTTATTAAATTTATTGATCTGTATTGTGGTTTGCTAATGAATTTCTTGATGCTCCAATAGCTATATGTTCTGAATTAAGTAGAGTTTATCCTGTTAGAAGCCTTGGATGGTGATTGGAGGGAGGAAGATGGTCCAGACGAAGGGGTTGTGACCACTGAAGAAGTAGATGTATTATTCAACGTGTGAAGTTTATGTATGAGTTGATTTCTATCCGTACGTCAAACTTCATGTGTTAAGAGTTGGTCCATATATGAAACATATAACTTGCATTCACCCTGTCCAAACTTAGACGGACGAGAGCGCCAAAACTCTAATACTAACATACAAGACACTCAAACAAGCAAATCAACCAACCCAAAAAATGTCCTTCCTAAATTCCATCATATTAAAAAACAAACATCACTCTAAATATAAAAACACCCATTGTACAACAACAAGATAAGACATATAAGCGAACAATATAAAAAAAATACCCATTGTACAACAACATACATTGTTATCTACAACACGCGGCGTGCCACCGCACGGGTATCATCTAGTACTAGAACAACATAAAAGATAATACTGCAAACAACATATATACTAGATCAGAAACATATTTACATAACTATCTAACACATAAGTCAAAGTTAGCACCGCACACAAATGTACTTCAACAGCAAGTGGAGATAAGAGTAAATTACCGTTGTCAATAGGTTTAAGCATGCACAAACAACTGACTGGCAATTCCAAAGAGTCTTCTTGCATAAATATGACTTCAGCGAAGAAGAACTCGCAATGAGCTGTTGCTTTAGTCTTTGCAGTGAAATTAATATGATGGTACCACATACGGAGATCACCCTCACAAAACGGTTGGTAGCACGCCACAGCGTTCACTTCATATGCAAGATCCTAAAATAATAAGCATTGATTCAATTAACCATTAATTGTTATGAATAATAAATGAATCATGGAATAATCTACTATACAACGCAAGCACCGCTGCTTTACGGTGTGGTGGCTCGCACGGACCCACACGGTCCATCCTGTGACTAGGAGAGCAGCGAAACAGTTTTTTACTTGTTCAGGCTCGCACGAACAACTGGCTAACAGACGCAAAAAACGGAATAGAGTGCAATAATCGCTGCAATGGAATCTATTCCCTGTCGAGCTACAGTATGGCAGACAGCGATTCACATGGCTACAAATAATTTAGGATTGCTAAGGTCAAACTTGGGTACAAATAATTGGGAGTGACAACAAGTACCCAAAAATTGGCAAGTAAGCTTTAAAAATAATTGCAACCAAGTATCTATAATCTGGAAACTGGACAAGTTTAACCTTTTTGGCAACTAAGTAACTTGTAATTTTCTGGCAACTAAGTGTGTTTCAAACCAGGTAACTCAGCATATTTTAAACCTGGCAGCTAAGTGCATGTAATCCGGCAAGTAATTACGTTTGTGCGACGCCGCTACCTCGCAAATCCCATGAATAATAGGACAGAAAATGAGAATCAGAGAGAGGGACAGAGAGCAAACCCCCAGCAGATTGTTGTCCTCATTATACTTGTGCATCAAAGCATTAACCAACTGGCGCTGGCTATCACGGATTTCATCAACCGGTTCTGATCTCAAACGTCTCCTCCTTGTGCCATCAGGAAAGTAAAGGAAGTTTCGTATAGCGATGTCCACTTTAGACATATTATCCATCGAGAACCTAGTTTACATCAAACAAATTATATATGATTAGTATATGACACTTTCACAGAAGCGTCGACAATACAATGTGACGCTAAGAACTCTAGCGTCATTGGCAATTAAGCTGCTCTTTGCTCAACAAGGAACAAACAGCTTATGATGGTATGTAATGGACAAAAATAAAACCGGAGGGCTGGAAATCAAGAAGGAAGTTGAGAAAATTTACATTTTTGGATCCCGACGATCATGAAGATAGTGTTCAATAGCATGTTCTGTTTCCTGTAGGTTCTGAAATGGCCCACCAACATGAGGATATGTGTGGTAGTATCCCGCATGGTCGATCCTTATGTAGAAGTCAATACCCCACTCATATTGTTTCCGGCACAGGAAAGGTGGCCCTAGAGATGGGATCAGGCGGCGCCCTCATGGCCTCTGAGGGTACTGAGAATGTTGCCAGGCAGGCTGGGAAGGGCAGATCCATGGTTGTGGTGGCTGCTGAGGGCACCAAGATGGTTGGTGCAGAGAGGGTGATGAGTAAGAGGCAGCGATCGGAGATTCCCCGTATGTTGTAACGCCAGACATCAGATTAGAGGACGAGACATTCTGTTGCGCCACTACCGATGTGTTAGGGGGCACATGATGCTTCTCATGCCTGAAACAGAATAAGCAGGTTCATGAGTACAACTGTACAGTTCATCTTATCGTATACCATGGGAGATGAACGAAATTATCAGCATTATCATGGTGCTATGGAAGGTTGATGTGGAACAAGAAAGCTTTTCATATATTCTCTTGGTGTTAGAAAATCTGTAATTAAACCTCTTCAGTACATTGTCCAGTTCATTCCAATGCCCAACCAGTGGACATGACTAACCTGAAGCAGATACGATATTACATGAGAACAAACTTCTTCAACAGGCACTGTTTTCACTTTTATTTTTAATGTGAGGATGTCTATATGTCCCTGCCCGGCATAAGAAGATCAACAATTCTGGCAACAAATTGAAGTGCAAAGATGATTTTAAGACATCAAAGTGCTACAGCTCCTACTGTTTGGCAATTAGTGAGTAGAGATTTTAGACTCCTGATGGAGGAGGCTTTTCATGAGTGGTCTGAAATCTTTTTTCTGTACAGCCCATGTGTGTTGTTTACACTGCCGGATTTATCATTTTTCATCTGCTCTGTTTGAGCCCTCTGCAACTTTTTCTTCCAATCTTAATGCAACAGAAGAACACCTGCTACTTATATATGCAGTAAAACAAAACCACAGGTCGATTTCGAGGAAGAAGAACCAACAGATTTCTTCCAAACTTAATGCAACTGCAGATCATATTTGCTCCTAGCAAGCAAGCAGGCTAATTTATGTTAATGTGGCCGATCTACACTCAGATCATATATCCTTCACCCAAAGGAGAGGAAAAGATGCAGGAGCATCATCGATCGGTACACAAACCAACTCGATTTCCACCATGCCCACATCCATCAATGGAATAGAAGAAACAACAAAGGAAGTTCATACCCTGGCGGCGGCGGCGGCGGCGGCGGCTGATGGGGGGCGACGCTCGCGCGCGGGACGAAGTTCCCATCCCCGGGAACATAGACGTAGGGGGTGTTGCCGAGGAATGGTGGGTAATTGGGTAGGGGGCAGCACCTCGGTAAACCAGGGTCGCCGATGACCGGCCGTTCCATGGCTGGGTGGGCGGTGGCGCCTCCGGCGACGGCGACGGCGACGGCGACGAGGGTTTGGTGCGGTGCGGGTGCGGGTGCGAGAGGGGTGCGGCTTCGGGTTTCCTTTTTTTTTCCTTTTCCTTTGTGAAGCAAACTCTATGTAAAGTCGGCGTGCATCGTGGTTGGGCTTCCACCGTTGGATGCGTCCCCTCGCCGCATCCTGTCCGTTGGTTATCTTTCCCTTGGTTTCCCTCCTCCTTTTCTCTTGAGGGGTGGTTTCCTGCTCTTTTCCTAGAGCGTCTCCAACATACACACGGTGGCGCGGCCCGCTAAAAAAATTTCTGCATCAAAATAGCGTCGTGTGGTAGATTTAGCAGAAGCTACAAATTTAGCGGGCCGCTGTAGTGTTTCATCACGCGTGGTAAAAATACAACGTGTGCCCAACACAAACAGATTTTCCACTCAAACATAGATCGAGAAGATCAAACATGCACAAAGTAAAATCAACAATAAATAGTTCAACGGCAAACATTAAAATTCAAATTCAAATTCACAACAAGCAGATTCAAATTCATAACATGCTAAAATAAAAAATACATAATCCTAGACTACTCCTCGTCCTCCTCGGTGGTGTAGTCCGACGACGTAAACGTGTCCTCCCATCGAGAATTGTCCGAGTCCCAGCTCGACGCTGGGTTCTCTATCTGGGCATTCGCTAGTTCCTTGCGCGCAAGCTTTGTCCTACCGACGTGCAACTCGCTCCGCCCTCCTTTGCACCCAGAACACGTTCTCGGCGACGATGTCCTGCGGGAAGCGCTGGCGCCATGCAACCATGGCGGCCTCGTCCATCTCGGTGATGAGGAGGCGGCGCTCCCGCTTCCGCTGGGGGCGGCGGTCCTCCTCGGTGACTAGCCGCGCGGGAGGCGCGAGATCATGCTCCTGCTGGCACGTCGAGACGTCGGTGAAGTTCATCTGCGCCCGTGGCCACCCGAGGCTCCACGCCGCCGCATCATACGCGCGGGCGGCCTCGTGGGCGGTTTCGCGTGGTAGCCCGAGCTGCTTCGGAGGCGTAGTGGCTTGGCGGGGCGTGACGGCGACGAGGCGCTGGAAGAGGCGGGGGAGAAGCCGCAGCGGCAGCGGGGCGCGGGAAGAGGCTGGGGAGAAAGCGAGGGAGGGAAATGGGCGGTTGGTGAGCGCGAAGGCGAGCGGGATTTATAGCGTGTGCTAGGTGACGCGCGCCAAAACTAGCACACGTGTTGCCGCTTTTCCCCACACGCGGGATTTTTTTCCGGGCGCCAACGTTACGTGCGTCTGCTGGAGCGCGCCGCGCAGCCGCTCGCGCGTCAAAACGGCGGTTTTTACTGCGCGCGGCTTGTATAGCGCGCCTGTTGGAGATGCTCTTAAAGCGGAGACAACTACTAGTCCTCTGCCGACTAATTTCCCCCTGAAATCAGGTGGTTCGTGCGTAGCCGTCGAATCACATGTAACATCTTTCTTCTAACAACTACTACGCACAATAGGAAAATCACGTTTTGCCGTGTGAAAGACTAAAAACCAAGAGCTTTTTTTCGGGTACTCGGCTTATGTTCTTCTAAACCGAGTCCATGGGAAAAAAACACCCGGCAACTACAAAGGACTCTGCTTATGGCCTCGGCTTACAATAAGTACACCACATCTACTGAAAAAAGCACTCGGCTTATAACTCAATACTCGGTAAAGATATCTGCCACGTTTCTACAACGGAGGTGGCTGGCGGCGAAGTCACGGAGCATACCATAAGACGTGTGCCCTGTCAAAGTGAGGGATCACTAGAAGTGTATGTCTAGAGCGGGGGTGAATAGATACTTGCAAGATTAAAACCTAGCATTTTCCCAATTTTAATTGTTGGCAGATTTTAGCATGATTAGCAAGTCTAGCACACCCTTCACAAGCATATCAACAAGTATGGCAGCGGAAAGTAAAGACATGTATGTGAAAGTAATGAGTAGAGATAAGAAGATCAAACGCAATTGGAGACACGAAGATTTTTCCCGTGGTTTCGGTAGGTGGCGCTATCATACATCCACGTTTATGGAGTCTTCAACCCACTGAGGGTAGCGGTCGCAAGAGTCCACGAAGGGCACCGCCCATAAGGGTTCACGAAGTAGCAACCTTGACTATTCCATAACGGCTTCCGTCCATGAAGGACTATACTAGTAGAAAACAGGGCATCAGTCCCGGTTCCAGAGGCCCTTTAGTCCCGGTTCTGTAACCGGGACAAAACAATCGGGACTAATGCCCTTCACTTTTAGTCCCGGTTGGCTTACGAACCGGGACTAAAGGAGCTCCACGTGGCCGCCGTGGGGCGCCCAGGCAGGAGGACCTTTAGTCCCGGTTGGTAACACCGACCGGGACTAAAAGGCAGCCACGCGTCAGCACCTGCCAGGCGCTGGGGTTTTTGTTTTTTTTTAATGGAGGGGTTTAGGGTTTCATATTGTGTTTCCCCTTTTCTTTTTGTGTTTACCATTTTTATTTTATACTTTTCATTCAACTCGACGCTAGCTACTACATATAGCAATGACGGAACCATTACACAACATCGTCATGATCAATATATAGAGAGAAGTGACCTCTCTTTCTCCGTGCTTGGTCGAACAATGCAACAATTTTTTGTAAATCTATTCGACGCTATTACATGTAGTACACGTTCATGCATATATACAATATAACATCTCTTATGATCCTAATATCTAATTACCAAGATCGCATTTCATATCCCGATGGCATTCTCCGTCTTTAGGTATGACATGCTCAACAAAGAATCCCGCCAATTCCTCTTGAATTGCTCGTATGCGATCAGTTGGTAGGAGTTCGTCCCACTTCCGCCAGGTCTAATTTAAAGAAGGGGGTCAATATATATATATATATATATATATATATATATGACGCCCGTTTGGGACACCTAGGTGCCTGGACACCTTGCCTAAAAACCATTGGATTGCAATGAGATGTGTGCACGTGAAACAGTGCTAGAATTAATTGATGACCTTTTTATTAGGACAGAATAATCATTGTTTATTGCTTATTATGGACACACTATTTATTAGGAAAGAATTAGTGCTTGATACACATGGACACACCTTTAGTAGGAAATAATTATTGCTAGACATTTAATGCTTACGTTAAGAAGATACACAAAGTCAGCCATTAACATTCCATGTTTTGAATGCCATGCACGTCCCATGGTATGTGTACTTTTTTTAATACATTAGATAGTCATTTTTTGCAAGAAAAGTATGCTCTTAGGTATATAATAATTGTGGGTATAAATGTATGTCTACCTTTGGTATGGCTTCATGGAAAATACTCATGTATATGTATATGTTGAGCAAGTCCTTATTTAAAGTATATCATTTTTGGGTATGTCTCCAATATCGTTACGGGTATGTGTTTAAGGCATATACTTGTATTAAAAAAGAGTATAATTTTTTTGGGTGTCTCCCCAATTAAAGTATATCATTTATGGGTATCTCTCCAAAGCATATATGTGTATTCCAACAGACTGTGTGAGCTCGATATCTTAGGAATATGTACGTACAAAAATATTGACCGTGGATATCTCCATGCATCGTACATACCCAAAAACTAAAAATATTATTAGGATGATTTTTCATATTATTTGGTCACCTTAATTTGTACAAGGAAATTAGTCATAAAAAATGTGACACGTCCTTTAAAAATGTTAGATACCTTGAAAGTAAATCATTGGAAAATACATAAGAACATACATGTTGTATGCCAATGGAGTGTCAAACACCTAGGGTCATGTAATTCACCTTGGGTATATATGTAATAAAAATTTCCTTGGGTATATATACAGGCACAATTTTTTGTAGAAGGAGTAAACTGGAGTATAAGCGTTCAAAATGTTTTTATATGAACCGATAATAGCGTGCAAAATTATAGAGGAAACAACATGTATTTTTTTTTTGTATATGACATACCCACTGTATTTAAATGCCTTGGAAGACGTACCCACTATATTCAAGTGCCTTGGATATGACATACCCATTGTATTTAAATATATTTGTGGGTATTCAGTGCCTTGGAAATACAAAAAATAATGATGGTGGATTTTAACCGTCATACACATAATAATGCTCATGTATTTATGCTGGCAGTCACTAGATTCAAATTAGTCTATAAAAAAATGCGCACATGGATAATGTAACATGCATCTTCTTTTTGGAAATGAATGATTTGACAATGAGAAAGTGGCATCTGACATTTTTTGCTAACATATCAATTGTCGTGCAGGGTCTAGTGCATGCATAAAAAGTTTGGAAAGTGATCTAATTAATGTGGATAGGAAAGAAAAACCCTACCATTCTTGATCAAGGTGCCTCCAAGAATGGAATAAGAAGGACCCTGAAGTTCCTTATGTCCACTATAGACTGAAAGATAATCTTTGGAACTCGCTGATGAGAAATTTCAGCCTACCGCCAGAGGAGGATCCGAATAACCCAGTTATATAGCGAAAGGTCAAGGCGTTTGCTCTTAAGAAGATGGCAGAACTATTCAAGAACTGGAAAAAACACTACAAGAAATATGCTAACTTGCGACCATCAATATTGGTCACTTAATGGTCATTGTTTTTCATTTGCGACCTTTTTGTGACCAAAAACAGTTGGTCAAAAGCTGACCGTCTTTAATGAAACTTAACGACCAAAATAAAAGGTCGTTGGTCTTACGACCAATTGTTTTGGTCGCTGGTTGTCTGCCCAGGCCACGTCGGATCCAACGTGGCAAGCTGACGTGGCAAAATTACGACCAATTGGATTGGTCGATGATAAGAATCAGCCCGGTCCAATTCGGTGTTTTACATGGGCCGAGCCCAACAAATTCGATCTTTCTATTATTTATTTTCCTATGAATTCTGTTGGGCTACATGGGCCAAGCCCAACATTTCAGCCTTTTTTGTTTTGGTGTTGTGGCCTTTTTTTGAGCTGTGGCCTTTTTGCTTTTTGGCTCATCGTTTTCAGTTTTTTTTCAAAAGATGGGTCCAATAGTCAAATTGGTCCCAATGGTTCTAGTAAGTGGGTCCATGTTTCCAATTCACCAGTAAATAAATAACCAGTATTGAAATCAGATTAGACAAAAAGCACACACAATACTTCAAATAATGGCCAAAATAAGTCTGTTACATCATATAACATACTCCCTCCGTTCCAAAATGTATGTCACTAGAGACTTTTTCCGACCAGGTGAAAAACACGAAAAAGACTAGGTTACCCCTCGCTAATTTGAATCCATCGTCCCCAACCTCCGCCCCCATGCCCCCCTCCACCTCTGCCCTCTACCTCCGCCCCCACCTCCGCCCAGCTCCTCTGCCCCAGGTCCTCCGCCCAGATCCAGCAGCGGCAAATCAGCAGCAGCAGCATCAGCTCACCAGCAGCGGTAGCAGCTCACCAGTAGCTCGCCAGCAGCGGCAACAACTCACCAGTAGCAGATCTACAGCAGCAACAACAAATCAGCAACAGATCAGCAGCAATAACAGATCAACAGCAGCAGATGGTTCTCGAGAACATGGAGCAAGCAAATCAGCTACTCCTAAACAAAATTCCAGCATACAAAATTATGTTGAAGTTAACTGAATGCATAGAAAAATACTGTGGCATTTCAGAATTATACTGATTTAAGACAATACTGTAGCATTTCAGAATTATACTCATGCAAAATGAAGATGTAGTACTCATGCAAGAAATTTGAACTGATAAGAAGATACTGTAACATTTAAAAAAAATCAGTTAAGTGAATAAGTATCACAAGAACGTATAAAACTTGAACTGATAAGAAGATACTGTACTCATGCTCTTGAACTTAAGTACTCCAGGAACAACATTTCAGTTAACTGGATATTTTTTGCACTACCATGACCATTACTTATGCATTTCAAAATGAGATTGAAATGCACTACTTCTTGCAAGTCCTAACTTAATTATAATTATCTAAAAATTTGCAAGCACTACAAGGAAGCACAACTTTCTACTGCTGCTGAAAATGAAGACCAAATTGCTGGAGTAGTGTTGTGTGCAAGTTCAAGTACTCGGTGCCGGGGAGGAGTTGGCCCCTGCCGGTGAGCTTGATGTGGGCGCTGGAGCCAGCCTCTATGGCGGCAATGGAGGAGCCTGACTTGCCGATGATGCGGCCGGCATCGTCGTAGCGGACGAGGATCCTGCAGCACTTGGCCATCCACATCCTACAGTGCATCAATCGAAACAATCAAAGACTGAAACCAACCATAGAGTAGTGATACGGCTGGAGTATAGACCAAAAAAATTAGCCTAATATTTTAACAACTTAGAAATAGATGGAAGACTATAAATATTTAATCAGATGATTAAATGTTGTAAAGTTAACTGAAAATCTGATGCTCGTGATGATTAAAAAATTCAGTTAACTGAAATATTAAGTTATTAAAGTTACAAAGTTAATACTCCAGCGGCAAACAAAAGTAGGAGCAAAGTTAACAAAGGAGCAAAGCAGCAGCACTACTCACATTCCTCACTTGCAAAATTATTCCTAACAGAGCCAAGGAGCATATTACTGATGATCAATCATCTAAGCAGAAGGTATTGATGCTTTAGACAAAGACCGGCAGTTTTTTAGTGAATAGAACACCAGAAACCTTTAAAATCACTTCATAGACCTGGGTGAATGCAGGTTCTGAAACTGTTGTATGATGTGTTCTTGACACTAGAATGGCATGATGTAATCAGCCTCACAGGTCACAGCTAGAAAAGAAACAGTTGTTGAGCAAGAAGATCACAAGAAAGTCTATCTAGTACTTACATAACAGTTTTAGCAAAAACATGTCAAGTTAATAACCAAAATATTTCATAGTTAACGACAGATTTTCTTCTTTCATCACTCAAGCTTTCAGTTGCTCTGTTTGCAACCACTAGACAAGGCAAAGCACATATCATTATCAGCCCATCTCGGTTTTCTGACCAGGCATTTATTATTCGACAATAGTCCACGCAAAAAAGCAACAACATATATCACCAACTTTCCATAGAATAGACTCAACTGGGGCTAACCGATTTACTCAACATTCTAGTAGAAATAATACACTCTGCTGATATAATGCAAAATTACAGATGGCAGCAATGCAAAATTATAGATGGCAGCAACCGTAGCTACATTTATTAGGGAGAGGCGTGAAGGGAACCACGGTCGTTTGCATCCTCCCCACACACCAGATGTATCAGTAAGACGGGCAGCAGGAGGAGAGGGGGATATGGGTATGTATACCTGACACCGGCGTCGCCGACAATGCCGATGGACATGCCGGCGGCGAGGCCTGCGAGGCCGCAGGCGAGGCCAGAGGTGAGGTGCGCGTATCCGTCGAAGAGGAAGTATGGCTTGGCCTTGGGGTTGATCCCGGTGGAGATGATGAGGCCGTAGATCCTGAGCACCCCCGCCATGACGACGGGCACGATGGACTTCATCACCAGCTCCGGGCACCTCACCGCCATCAACGCCACGCCCACCCCCATCACCCGAGAGCAGGAAACCACACCATCTCCTTCTCACACTGCCCCCAAGTTCTGCTGTTGTTGGCTGCTCGGAGTAGCAGGTAGAAATCAGACTGCACAAAATTCACCTGATAGAAAAAAAACCACTAAATCTCACAGCAACACAAACAAATAAAGAGAGCAGAACGGAATCACCAAACCCAAGGGACCAAATGAATATCAGCATCCGTTCTTCAACCATATCAGTGGTGTTTTTCAACCATCTAGCAGGCCATATGTTTAACTAGGTCAAGTCATGTGAGTTTTTCAATAATCTAACTGAGTCAATAAAAACAAATAACCCCATGGGACAAAATCAAGGGGCAATGTTAAATAAGTTGAGGGCGGATCCCATGTTTTGAGGCTGTGCGTGATGTGCACTTATCATATCACGATACTCCAGTGTACAAATGGAACAAGGACATGTTGTTCTGTCCGGTAGAATTGCAAGTTGTGCGATCACTCTTTTTTTATTGATATAAAAAAAGATGATGCTATGTATCTTGACATAAATCAATGAATTCATATTAGGGTGCAGATTTGACACCGAACATGTAAACTTGATGAGCCAAATGATTACGAGGATGATGATTAACATAAAGAAAGCTCACTGTTTTCTCCATTCTAACTATTTATCTATCAATCTATCCATGATTCTCCTCTTGGGAAGAAAGCATCAAACAAGGAAATAAAAGCAGATAGAAACTGAAGCAAGACTTGGTGTGCTGTTGTGTCCGGAACAATTGCAATGCCACGTGAGATGCGATCTGCAGGGGTAGAAAGAGGGGGTGGAGCTCATCACGTCAGGGGGTAGGAGAAGTGGCAGACTCGTCCACCTGCAGTGCAGCAGCAGCAACAGCTTCTCCAGATCACTCCAAGGACGTCCTTCAGCAGCTTCTCCTGCACACAAATGCGGGAATCAGAAGAAACCGAGAAGACAAGGGAGATACAAGCACGCATCAGAAATTGGACTAGAAGAAGAAGACAATGATTGGGGGGGGGGGGGGGGGGGGGGGGGGGGGGGGGGTGGATTCGTTGGGTACCCACCCAAGTGGAGGAGCTAGGGTTTGAGGCGGCGCTGAGAGGGGGGCTCAATGGCTGCTCGACCGCTGCGTGGTTGAGGAGCAGGAGGTCCATGTCCATGGTGGCGGCCCGTCTCGACTCGACTCGATCTGGGAGGGAGAGAAGGTCGGGTCGCCATGCCATCGAGCTGGTGGTGGTTTGGATCTGGAGCGCGAGGGTTTCGCCCCGAACTGCTGGCGGTTTGGATTTGGGGCGCGAGGGCGATGGAGAGCTGCTGGAGAGGGCGGAGCGGAGGAGAGGGTGGCCTTGTCGGGGAGGAGCGGATCTAGTTGTGGCCTTGTCGGAGAGGAGCGGATCCAGCGACGGCCTTGTCAGGAGAAGGATCTCACACGCGCCGCCACCACCGCCGAGGATGTTCATCTCAGTCGCGAGCCTGAGCAGGAGGCCGCCGGCGACGAGGTCCACCCCACCACCGAAACCCTAGCCGTCGGAGGGTGGCGCATGGCCGCTGTAGGATGCGCGTGTGGGATCTGGCCCGAGGGGAGGATGGGGCAGAGGGAGGGGTGACGGTGGTGCGCTGGGAGCCGCCGATTTCCGCCGAAGGTTGGCGGGATCGGCCGCCATAGGTGGCGGCGGCGAGGAGTCGTGGGGGAGAGAGAGATGTGGCTTGCAAGAATAGAGGGGTCGTGGGTTTCTGTCTTTCCCTTTTTTTTTCTCGTTTGTTTTCACTTCGGGAGCCAGCCAATCATATGCGAGGAAACGGATCCCTCCCCTAAAACAGATCCTGGCCATCACTCCTCCTACATCCAACGCTCCAAAACCCTCCCCTCATCCAACACACCTCTATCTCTTTTTCGTTTTTTTTTCAATCAGTTTAATATTGGCCTCTATTTGGAAAGAAACTACCAAATATTTTTTTCGAAATGCCATCACTCCATATTTCAAAAATATTAGGACATTTTTTATGTGCAATTAACCAAATGGTTGCGTGTTAAAAGCTTTCCAACAACCTCTCATCAAAGTGACAAAATTTGGAGAAATCAGCGGGAACCGGGTCAAATTTGAACAACAACTGCTTCATGGTTTACTTTTTATTTTTTCCAAAAATCATTTCTAGGTACATAAATATCTATTTAATCAGAGAAACACCAAAAGTTTTCCAAGATTCCACCACTAGCTAGGAACGGTCATGCCCACCGTTTTAACCACATTTTGAAATGGGCATGAAAAATTCAAAAAAAATCAAAAAAATGGAAAACCTTCGCATTGTGCCATTATATGTGACCGAGTTACCAGGAAATATAATAAACTTGTAATACAACAATTATTTTAAAAAAGTGTTCTCGAAAATGAGGTATCATGTGTGAAGATTCATGGCTTTCGGGCCAAATGATCAATCTTATGGCCACATTCATGGCATAGTTTGCTCAAATGATCTCATATTGTGCAGAAGGGTGCATATTGGAATGACAAACAATGTTTCCTAAGGAAGTTTTCATTTTTTTTGGACGAAAAATTCATTTTCCATTTTTCGAGTGCCCAAAATGAGTTTTTTTGTGAAGGACCTACCATATATTTGTTGCAAAATTGGACCGAATCATTTTTATAAAATATAAGGTCATATTTAATGTACAATTGATTAAATGGTTGGGTGTCAAAAGCTTTGAGCCACCTCTCGTGAAAAAGACAAATTTCCCCCGATTCAGTAGGAAGCGGGTCAAATTTGAACTGCAGCTGCCTCATAGATTGCTTTTTATTTTCTTAAAAAATCATTTCTAGGTACAAAAGTATCTATTTAATAATAGAAACACCAAAAGTTTTCCAAGATTCAACCCCTAGCTAGGAACGGTCATGCCCGCCGTTTTGACCGCATTTTGAAATGGGCATGAAAAATTCAAAAAAAAATCAAAAAATTAAAAAACCTTCCCGTTGTGTCATTATATGTGACCAAGTTACCAGGAAAAATAATAAACTTGTAATACGGCAATTATTTCAAAAAAGTGTTCTAAAAAATGAGCTATCATGTGTGAAGATTCATGGCTTTCGGGCCAAATGATCAATCTTATGGCCACATTCATGGCATAGTTTGCTCAAATGATCTCATATTGTGCACAAGTGTGCATATTGGAATGACAAACAATGTTTCCTAAGGAAGTTTTCATTTTCTTTGGATGGAAAATTCATTTTCCATTTTTCAAGTGCCCAAAATGAGTTTTTTTGTGAAGGACCTACCATATATTTGTTGCAAAATTGGACCGAATCATTTTTCTAAAATATTAGGTCATATTTAATGTACAATTGACTAAATGGTTGGGTGTCAAAAGCTTTGAGCCACCTCTCGTGAAAAAGACAAATTTCCCCCGATTCAGTAGGAAGCGGGTCAAATTTGAATTGCAGCTGTCTTATAGTTTGCTCATGTTTTTTTTCAAAAATAATTTCTAGGTACATAAGTATCTATTTAATCATATATACATGGTTTGGTGGAGATACATCGAGGTTTGGACGGTGGACGATGGCCCCAACTCCAGAGCGCGCAAACTGGCATGCCAGCTGCGTGGTCACCGCGTGACCTTAGCGTTGCCACGCGTTCTGGGTGGCCTAGGCATGTCTTATGGGTTCGGAACTCCCCCGGTAGGTGCTAGGAAGAAGAATACAATAGAAGAATCTCACGAGGAGACTAAACTAAGCTCAAACATGAATTAGCAACCAAGTGTTTGATTAGCGGTGGGGTAAATGAACATGGCCAATGGGCCTGGGTTTTGGCTGAGGATGATCATATACTAAGGAGACTGCCTTTGGAAATTTTCAGCTCAAATGGAGGAGCCTAAGTGGCACTTGCTTAACAAAATACCACACTGGACAGAAATATGAATGTTGAAGCTGGGATCAAATGAATAAATGGATTGAGCTGAAATTTGGTGTAGGATAGTAATTTGGGCATAGGAAGGCACTGTAAATTTTTTATACCATTTGTACATGCCAAATTGGTACTTCCTTCACAATGCTCTTCTCTGGACAGAAAATAGAAATTGATGCTGGGCCCACATAGATGATTGGATTGAGCTGCAATTTGGAGGAGGATGGTAATATGGGCATATGAAGGAACTGTACAAATTTCATACCATTTGTATAAATATAAATGGTACTTCCTTCACAATGCTCTTCTCTAGACAGAAACTTGGGGAAAATATTGACAAAATTTGGCTAAATGAAATGAGCTCAAATTTGGTGGAGGAAAGTTATATAGGTAGAGACATGCCTTGGTAAAGTTTCATAAATAATTAAGCAATATAAAATATAGTTGGTTCATAAACTGAAAATATGAGCAGAATAAAAGATTGGATGATGAGCTCACATGGATTGCTGGATAAATCTCAAATTTTGTGAAGAGTGATTATTTAAATATCTGAAACATTTGGAAAAATCTCAGGTTATGTAGACAATCCTAGCCAGTACTTTCTTCACAAAGCTTCTCTCTAGATAGAAACTTTGGAAATTTGCCGATGAAGATTTACTAGGCAAATGGAGCTGAATATTGGCATGTGGCAATGATTTGAATATGGAAGAGAACCCAAAAACTTTGAGGGAAATTGGAGGGGTCTAGATAGCACTTGCTTTGCAATGTGCCAATCGGGACAAAAAATAGAAATTGATGCTGGGCTCACATAGAGGATGGGATTGAGCTTCAATTTGGAGAAGGATGATAATTTGGGCATATGAAGGCACTCTAAAAATTTCATACAATTTGGATAAATAAAAATGGTACTTCCTTCACAATACTCTCTACTGAACAGAAAATTAGGAAAAATATTGAGGGAACTTGGATAAATTAAATGAGCTAAAATTTGGTGGAGGGAGGTTCTATGGGTAGGGTCATGTCCTGGTAATTTTTAAGCCATTATAAAGCAATATAAAATATAGTTGCTTCACAGACTGAAAATATTACCAGAAACAAAGATTGGATTATAAGCTCACATGGATTGTTTATATATGTTTAACATTTTTCAAATACATGATTACCATCTTTTCATATATTCTCAACAAAAAACATCTTTTCATACATACGTTTTGATGTCTATATTTGGTTTTACACATTATACATTTTTTGTATACATATAAAAAGGAGGTGGCCTTAAGTACCAATGCATCCACGTTCACAACCTCATGACCATTTATATTGGTCATAATCAGGTAGAAATAAGGTCGTCGACCACTGTTGTCTGCTTTATGACCATTTGGTGTAAGGCAATTTCAGGGTTTGAGCCCTTCCTAGCGAAATGGCCGTGGATTTACGACCAATTCAGCTGGGGTCACTAAGAGAAGGTCACAAGTTGGCATATTTCTTGTATTGAATCTATTGAACAGAAAGTTTGTCGACAAAGACGAGACTCCAGAATTCAAAGGTCAATACTTGAAGATAAAAGATCACTGGCCCGCATTTGTGGCCTACAAGAAATCAGAGACGGCCAAGAAAAGGTCACATATAAATAAGCAAAATGCTGCAAAGAAGCAGTATCACCATGTTACGGGGTCAGGTGGCTACAGCAAAGCCCGGCCTACGTCGGACAAAGCTGAGCAAGACCTGCTTGCTAAAGATGTCCAACCAGCGACATTGCACTGGCCGGATCGGGCAAGGACTTGGTTCTTCGGGGTTGGGGGAACTTTGGACCCAGAAACAGGGAAGTGTGTTTGGACGAAAGCTCAACTTGAAATACCCATCAAAAAGCTTGAGGAAGCAATCAAGAAAGCGATGGAAGGGACGTTCCATCCCGACAGAGAGAAGGACGAGCTGTCAATGGCCCTCGGGAATCCTGAACACCCTGGACGAACACGAGGCACATCAGGCTCCGTTTCGTGGGTGCATGGGTTTCCCGACAGCACTGGTTATAGAAGCCGAAAGAGAAAGAAGAAAGAGGAAGCAAGTGAAATGCAGAAGATCAACGAAAGATTAGTGAAACTAGAGGCACTTGAGAGCCAGCGAGCAATCGACCCACCATCTTAGCGGCACGAAGGTCCTTCATTGGATACTACCCATGATGCTACCCCACCATCTCAGCGGAGAAGCAGCGTGGCTTCCACGGAGCTCGTTCAGCCTGATAGCACGGCTCCTCGCTACCCCGTGGATGGTATCACGGATAATGAACATTGTGTGCTAATGGCGAAATGCCATAACCTGACCTTGAAGGCGGCGGTCGGCTATGTCTTACCTCCTCGACCTGATGCAACTTTCCATTTCACTCCGGTTCCAGCTGGCTTTGCTATTGTCGGGGTGGATTAAATAATGGACGGATTTGAGGGGCTGGAGCTTGAGTACGCTACAGGTGAAGGGGAGATTCTTCTTGAAAATGCCTTAAGGACTACCTGTCTATAGAGAAAGGAAAACATCCTGCTTCCAAACTGGACGCCGCCTCAGTAGACTCAGCCGGAGGAGGCCCCAGTGCCTGAGTCGTCTCCAGTGTGTCAGCTGTCTCCGGTGCGTCAACCGTTTCCGGTGCGTCAGTCGTCTCCGCTGCCTTAGTCGTCTCCGGCGCGTCAGCCGACTCCGCCGCCTCAGCGGACTCCGCCGCGTCATCGGACTCTGACGGAGGAGGCCCCTCAGCAGAATCCTCCTCCGCCTCAGCTGTCTCCGCCGCGTCAGCGGACTCCGCCTCCTCCGCCGCCTTAGCAACGGCGGAAGAGAGCCGCCGCCGCTCCGGCGGCTAGCAGCAGTACATCAACGAAGAAATTCAGAGTAGGCCCAAGCCTTAAGGTTCCTCCCAAGTTACCCTACGAGAGGACTGTCGAGGAAAACGAAGAGATCGTGGCTGAAGAAGTGCGACGCCAGCTTGCACCGACACGTCCACCTCCAAAGGAGAGAATAGATTCGGTGAAAGCGAAGCGAACTCTGGATGCCCTTAGGCGACCACCACCGCCTCCGCCGCAATCAAACTATGACCGTTGTATTGAAAAGACATTTGGTCAAGCGAAGCGGTCGGGAAGCTTAAGTAGCAGTGGTGCAAGAAGTGGGAAAACAATTCCCCAGCTAGGCGAACAAGAAAAGCAATCGTGTCCCCCGCTCAAGGTGTCTACCGATATCGCTAATGATCCGGAGATAGCGGCCGGTGGTCTTGCTATCACTCTTGGTGATTACTTGCCCGATTCGGTACAGTTCGAAAAGGCCGAGGTAGTAGCATCCTTAAGATACGAGCACGGGAAGCCTCTCGTCAGACATGAGGAGCTCAAGGGTCTACCAACGAGGATGCGACAATTGCAGGAATGGTACTTGAAAGCCTGCAAGGACGGGACTGGCAATATCTTCGTGGGAATTAAACATGAGCACTTCTTCAATGGATTCCAGGAGTTGTTCGTTGAATTTGAAGAATTTTTTCAGTTACAATCAAAAGGACCTCGACAAATCTATCGTCAGTTCCTATTGTCTGTAAGTATTTTTTATGTAAAGTCTCTAGCTCAGCTCGTTCATTGCATATCTAATTATCCTCACACTATATTATATGCAGATTGAAGATCATCGAATGCAGAAAACGACAAATCTATGACATTGGGTTCATTAACCCAAATACCATAAATGAATATACGTTAAAACAAAGCCCCCGTGAAACAGAGCAAAACTTGCTACGGGCGTTACTTGGACAACAAAACAGAAGGGAAATACTATTTCCTTACAACTTTCAGTGAGTGTTACTGTCTTGTACGTGCACATTCTGTTTCGCTTACTCGAGGTTAAGTGTAATTGATGAGTTATGTGTGCGCAGTTTCCACTTTATTCTGCTAGCCATTCGGCCTGACGAGGGAGTAGTACTTGTATTGGACTCGAGACGTAAAGATCCTAAGGAGTGGATGGACATGAGTGAAATGCTTCAGAAGTAAGTTAAATCATTATCGCACCATATCGGCAACTTTCGTTCATTTCCTCACATCAAGTAATCATTTTCTTTCCCGTGCAGGGTTTGGAAAAAGTTCACCAACCAGGTTAGGGGTGACTGGAAAAATGAGCTGCGATTTTCACACCCCAAAGTAAGTACTACTAGCTAGTACCGCGCATCGTCTCTCATTGATTCTAGTTTCAATACCATTATCATGCTTGATTATCATTTTGATTGAACTCTATTCTCGTAAAGTGCTTGTGGCAGGCACCCGGCACTAATTTATATGCGTACTACGTTTGCGAGTTCATTTGCCACTCGACCTCTAAGCGGGGCATATCTCCAGAACAATTTGAAGTACGTAAATAATATTCACATTTTAATTTTATTACCATCAATTTTGTTGAGTTTCATATATATATATATATATATATATATATATATATATACTAGTACAAATGCTCGTGCGTTGCAACGGGAGAGAAAATACCGCACCCCTTGGTTCACTATAAGAAGGGTTCAGTTATGCACCATCATGGTGGACCCCGCATACTCCTACCCACACACACACCACACTAACTCTCCCCTGACTCAACAATGCCGTTCTACCGATCTAGGAACACCACCCGTGTGACGCCCTCCCCTCAAGCATCTCCTTCTCCATCTACACCATGTGTGTGCTGCTTCATAACGAACTAATACATACTTCTTGCCCGCGTGCACCCACTTCTTTCCGTTCATCCCTGTCTCCTTGTCCCACCCCACCATAAGCAATCTCCTCCGCTTCTCTATATCGGCCTTCTTTTCTTGCGGGATCTCTCGGCCTTTGACTCCTGCGACCTCCAAGCTCCAGCACCAAGCCATCATGTATACCTTGGACACCGAGCTCCCTCGCATTCAATGTAGTCTTCCATTGGATTCTGATTTTTCATCATCCATGCTGCCTCCTGCTAGGCTGACCAGTACCGGTCGATCGAGCACAAGAACAGCAAGACCATGTCAGGTTACAATTGAGGCGTTGTCATGGGATGGGAGCTGCTGGGCACGATTGTAGGAACAACCGCACTGCTCGGCGTTTTGCAAAAAAGAGAAGAAAAAAATACTCCTGGTGGTATTAGATGATTCCATCAGGATGCCTCTAGACAAGCACATAAGTGTTATTGTTTTTATACTTTCTCTTGATTCATATATAAACAACACATGCATACATATATACACGTCCATCAGTACTCCTTATCAAATTTCAAACTGTCATTTTTTCTAATCTAATCACCCGCACACACATTGATTGATAGGATTTGGGTGTGTGGAAAAATCGAGCGAGGCATACATGGCGATATTCAGAAACATACGATTTTCGTTAAGATTTTGCTCCTGATAATAAGTAGGACAAAAGAACACCCAAGGATGCTTAGTGCTCTCACTCATCCACATGAACGGTACACTGGCCTGATAATCTTGAAAATCGACTGATCGTAGTTTTTGAGGCGCTGCAATTCACTGGGACCTGCAGATCAAGACTGTTTGTTGGGTATGTGGATATTAGGGAGCAGATGAATCGTTTTCAGTAGTCGTGCACATCCCTGATGTGTCGAGAGTGCAACCAAGTAGATCATGGGTTGGCTAGCTATGCTAGATTTCATGGATTTTTTATATTAGACGGGAGGGTCCATGGCCAAGTTCAGTCCGTCATTTCTATGGACAATGATGCGATTAATGATGAAAAGTCTTTTAAACCTAAAAAAAATCCTGAAGGAAATATTTTAGTTGGGCATGCAACAATTGACCAACCAAGCCTTAGATTTGAACCTTGCCGGAGGGTAATTTATCAATAAACTGGCACTACGCCTAAACTTTGTATCAAAGCATAGCGATGCTTTAACAAAACTGGAAGCTAAATTTGTTCATGCTTGCTGGGCATCATACGTCCTAGAATATATAATTATATATATAATATCCACTGTATGTTGTATACAGACCCACTTTTCAAAAGAGCACGACAATATCTAAGGGCGATTAATTTCCCACTATTTGTGTATATGTATAGGAACCCTGAAAAAATTTGACTTCAATTTTTGGAAAACTTGCTTGTTGAGTAAAGTTCAGAGCAAGTGTTACAACTAAACCTTTAGCTATTTCAGCAATATCCACTACTGGAGCACCATATAGACGGGGCTTCTTGCTTCCTGATCTGCTGCCTAGAGCAGTAGAACTCCCCATAATTTGGTTGCTAATGACTCACCATGAAATCACGAATTGATTCTGAAAGTGAAAAGTAGAAGTACACAAAGCAACTAACAAAGGCATGCAGATGTCTCCTCCTCGAAGCGCCACCACCCCTCGCACTGGAGTGCAGCCCGCCATTGACGCTGAACAGGATGTTGAGCTCGGTCATCGGCTGAACGCCACAGTCACCCCGGAGCCGCGGGTTGAAGTGGGGGATCTCTGTCCATAGCGGCGGCGGCTAGCTCCACGCCGACGAAGAACAACAGCACACCGAGTAGCGCCAAGCTTACTACCATAAACTACAATATCATGATGTGGAATGTTAAAACCGCTTCCGATTTTCAAAATATGTATACAACTACGTGTGTTAATGTTTACCATCGACAGATGAAGGAAGGAATCAAAATTGTAAAATCAAAACTGGAAAACTTCCCCCAGATGCTGAAAATAATCACTTCCTTCATATGTACACCAAGGCATGCTAACGTTTCATCCAGAATAGTTTCCATCGATGCTCATATGTACTCACGGATAGTAGAAACAAAAAAGAGCTTAAGCGTGTCGATTCAACGATACAGACCAAAAAGGTAGACCAAACAGTACAGTACTCCATCCTTATATATACTTGCCAAAAAGTAACATCAAACAATTTACACTACTTCAGCACCCCATGTTGATTGTGAATGCAGACCAAATAGTACAAATTCCACTCTAATATGCATTGAACAAGAAAGGAATTTCCAACCATGTACCACTGCGCACAATTATTTGTTATATGTACAACATTTTTTGTTTGCTCATTACAAAATAAGGCAAATCTGACCTAATGTGTTGGTATAGTAGGAAAAATTTCAAGAGCAGAGATTTGCAATGCTACACAACTAAAGGATTAACCTTACAATTGTGATCCTAGATTGCAAATAAGCATATTTGACAGGAACTATGAAAAACTACATCCTAGTTCTAAATTTGTAGCAGTGCTTTCTTGATATCTTAGGGTCTGCAACTAAAATGAAATGTGCCTATTTAATCAACCATGACAAAGTTTATGGTATTAAACAACAATGTCAATCACGGTCAATCTGAATCACGAACATTGCAAAATTTGGCAGTACTCCTGTATCACAACGGCATATGCAAGCATTGAAAATGATAGAACTGCAAGCATCACAGTACCTTTTTTTTGAAAAGGAGCATCACAGTACCCGAGACAATCATTTCTTCAGAGAAGAACCTATCAAAGTAGTCATCAATAATTCCTGCCAATGTCATGTTATACCATCAAGAGATTTAATATACTATTTAAATGAGCTATCTTGATATCTTAGGGTCTACAACCCCAAAGCAAGATAAACGTAGAACAAGCTGTACTGGTGAGTGTACCCAAATGTGTTCTCTTCTGCCATCAACAGAAGTAAGACACCAGCAAAGAATTTCAGAGCTATAAGAAAAGTTAAAAATGTCCAAGCATAAAAAAATTCTACATCACAGTAACAAGAGAATATTGATCAAGACTTCTACAATAACATGCATTTTTTTGGAACCATATAGTAGTAGGTTTTGGGTCTAGTGGTAGGTTTTGGGTCTAGTAGTAGGGTATGTGAGTTGGAGTACAACAAATTTACATCAGATGTTTTTCAAAGAGACAAATAACATCCAACAACAACTACTCAGGATAACAGAAAGGATAATAATTTTCCATGACAATGGACACGACTGTGTACCTTCTTTATTTGCCCTTTCCATTTTTAAAGGAAAATCCTGACCATACTTCAGGATTTTTATCACCACCTTTCCGAGGCCAAAGAATCTGGACATCCACTATCTTCTAATGCACCTTCAGAAGTAAGTATACTATCATAATACCCTTCTCTGTGAGCTCCAACACCAGCAACATCTTGTTTCCAACCATGAAAAAATACGCCCCAATAAAACCTAGAACAAAAATAAAAGAACCCCAATAACAGTACAGATCTTGTTTGCTGAAGACAGTCTCACCATACAAAATCTGAGGAGTTTTATTAAAACTCATCCAGATGCCTTTCCCCAAAATAATAGTATTTCATATGAAGAGACACATAACTGACAATATACAGTGATTTGCATTTGCTAAATACTATAATGAGTTGCTTGCAGCATTGTGCCATCTCCTAGAGAGTGCAATCCAGTATGTTCAGAAGGCAAAAGCAAAGAGATAAAAACAACCAATGCATATGTTTGAAAAGCGAGTTCCTAATAAGATGAGATCATCGTTGGACTTCCAATCAAAGCAATTCATAGGATCAACACTTACAAAGATTTCAGTAAACGTTCCCATTGTCTTTGATTGATTACAAACAGATTTCTGCCTATTGCACAAAGCCCATGCTTGTAATCTGACGGGAACTATTAAAAACAAGTGGACAGATCAGGAAAACATCTACTGATCTCTATCCATTACGCCATGTAAGTTGGTTCCCTTGGAGTTCAGGTAATAGATAAACAACCAAATCAGTTGAATAGAGAAAGCAATCTGCACTGTACTGGTAGCTAAGCGAGACCTGCAGGAGCAGAGGAACATGGTTTGATCAAGGAATAGGGAATCAGTTTTTAAAAAGAGAAAGGGGGAGAGGCTAGGGTGGAAGGGATCTCACCAAGATGTAGCTATGGAGGGGGGATGACTGGAGGAAGCAGTTGGGGTGTTTGCACGGCTCGGTGGGCTCCACCTTGGGGCGGCGCACGCACCATCCTGCCACCGCGAGCAGAAGTGATGCGGTCCTTTCCCAGCCGCCGCCGCGCTCGTGGCTCCAAGACACCGCCGTCGTCGTCCCGCTCGTGGCTCCGAGCCACCGATCCCGCTGCCGCACTGCTTGATCTCGATCTGTTTGAAAGCGGGAGTCACGATTGGATTGAAACCCCATCTCGATGAATCCCCTTTTCTGGGCAGGCCAATAAGGAATGAGGGACGAACCTGGGACCGCCGGAGATGCGCCGGCGAAGCTCTGCCCGAAACCCTAGCCACGGGGGTGGGGTTGCGAGCGGGCGGTAGAGGACGGGAGCGGAGAATCTGGTAGGAGGGGAGGGACGCGCGGATCGTGGGGAGCTCGGGGGTGTGCTGCAAGGCGCCGGAGGTCGCCGGAAGCGGCCGTCGTGGGTGGTGGTGGCGGCGGCGACGACTTCGTGGGCGAGAGGGAGAGGAGGCGAGCCCGTGCTCCTCCTGTGGTTGTGTTTTTTTCTTTAAAATTTGCTCGGACCGCGGGTTGAATAATCTTAACGACAGGGTGTTTTATGCAAAAACAAAGCGTTTTCCCAGGCCAACTTAAAGAGGGACGGCGGGTTCTATTACCAGACAACACAAGGACTTTTCTGTAAAATTGCCGACGACGGACGACAGAAGCGATCGCCGCTTTATTATTAGGGAGAGATGACAAATTTTATCTACCACCGGTGGTAGTTACCACCACTTACGTTTTGTATGTTGTATGTAGTATCTATCAAATCGGAGAGTATGTACGCGTAGTATGTAGTATATAATAATGTTTAGGTAGTATATATACTATTTTTTTGGTAGTACGTATCATATTTTGAGTATGCTCTTTTTTACATACAAATATATATGTATTTTACAAATATAATAAAAACCATGGGTCAACTTGTAATTTTTTCATGTAACTCACTTTGAAAAATCTTATATATAATATATGAACATATTTAAAATTATAAACTAGTATATATACTACCACATGGTAGTATATAGAACATGTGGGGTAACTACCCCTGGGTGGTAGGATGTATATATATATATATCCCTCGCCGGACTTTGAAACAATTAAGGCTCCCTTCTCCATTCGATCACCGGAGCCGTCATGATCTCCTTCCTCCTCCATTCCATCACCGGAGCCGTTATGATCTCCTTCCTCCTTCATTGGATCACCGGAGCTGTCATCCTCTCTTCTATCACCATCGGTGTCGTCGTTGAGAAACGACAAGATATCATCATCACCTCCGTCGCGGATTATATCCCCCAACAACTCTTCTTTTTCTAAGTCTCTGTGATCCATAGTTTCTGCACATAAAGTATATTTGTCACCAAAATACAACACTTGACAGAGTTTCCTCTATTTAAAAAATAGTTCTCTATTTTCAAAAATCATTCCCTCCATATAGAAACTTGCGGACCCCCCCTCATGTTGAAGTTATCGAGGATATGTTGAATTCCCGAGAGAGTTAGGGGTGTTCTAACGCGACACTACACGATATAGGTGAAGGGGATAACATCCGGGAATGATTTCTCTTCTATCCCATCTCAAGTATATATCAACTATAGGAATGGGAGCTTCACATTTTCATTTCAAAAAAAGACTTTCTTCACATTTTCATTTAACAAAAATACTACCTTCACATTTTCATTTAAAAAACAGAGCACATTTCCACAAAACATCTCATCTCTCAAAATGGGAGCTTCACATCTTCATTTCAAAATTTAACTCATCTCATCTCATCTCATCTAAAAAACAGAGCACATTTCATACATCTCATCTCATCTCATCCCATCTCATCTCATTATGCAACTAAAATTCATCTATCTATTCATCTAAAATTCATCTATCTATCTTCTCATGGGAGAAGGGGGAGCTCACTTGGGGCGCGGCGATGGAGCTGTGGAGGCCGGCGACGAGAAGTGGCTCGGGGACACGCGGCGACAGGGAGGAGGGCGCGCGAGGAGGTCCGGCGACGAGGACGGCGGGGAGGTCCGGCGATGAGGAGCGGGCTCGGGGACGGCTCGGAGGCGACGACGACGGCGGGGCAGGGCGCGGCGACGGCGGCGGCGACGTAGGGGCAGGGGCGCGGCGACGGCGACGGCAACGTCGGGGCAGGGGAGCGGGGGATGGCAAAATCCGGCAGCCTGGCGGCGTCGAGGTGGTCGTTGGCGCCGTCGGGGGAGAGGAGGAGAAGAAACTGATGGGCGATTGGAAAAACTGACAACTCCCGCTTATATAGCTCCCCATTTAGTCCCGGTTGGTGGCTCCAACCGGGACTAAAGGACCCCTTTAGTCCCGGTTGGAGCCACCAACCGGGACTAAAGGTGATTTTCGCCAGCCCAAAGGGTGGGAAGCCCAGCCCTTTAGTCCCGGTTGGTGGCTACAACCGGGACTAAAGGGGTCCATTAGTCCCGGTTGGAGCCACCAACCGGGACTAAAGGGCTGTGCTTCCCGCAGCCAAAAGTTTAGTCCCACCTCGCTAGTCGAGAGGGGCTCGGAGTGGTTTATAAGCGCTGTTGCCACTTACGTCTCGAGTTCCTCTCTAATGCGGGCAGTACATGCCTATCTCACGCCCTGTTGGGCCTGCTAGCACTGCGGGCCTGTATCCTGGCCCATATCTAGGGTTTCTAGTCGTATGCAGGCCGTGGTGGCTAGTAGGCGGGCCTTTTTTTTTCTTTTTTGCAAACATTATATTTTTAAATTTTTAATGTTATTTTTTGCATATGTTATTTTTAGTTATATAATTTTAGTTGCATAAATTTTATATAATTTTAGTTGCACAATTTTTATTTTTTATTGATTCTTTTTAGTTGATTCCTTTTGCTATTAGAGTTTTATAAAAGCTTTTTAGTTTTCTATTAAAGCTTGTAACAAAATATACTTTATGAAAATACTTTTTACTATTAAAGTTTTTAACAAATAAATACATGGCATGGTATCATAATTTCACCCACATAGCATGTGCTAAAAAGTTGAGAGGGTTACGGGAAAAACTGGATGCACTTCGTGTACAAACCGGACAATCTCGTTCGAAGTATCATGGTTTCGGACGAAAACTCATCTACTACAAAGGGATTTCATTTTTTTAACATATTTTAACTCCAGACTTTTTCTGCATTCAATATGCACCATTCAAAGCCACATCATCAATTTTCAACCCTTTTCTGACTTCATTTGCTATTTTTCATGCATTTCATGATTTATTTTGAGCTAAAATGACCCTGAATTTGAAAAGCACTGCAAATAAACTCTGAAAAGGTTGAAACTTGGCATGGTATCATAATTTCACCCACATAGCATGTGCTAAAGAGTTGAGAGGGTTACGGGAAAAACTGGATGCACTTCGTGTACAAACTGGACAATCTCGTTCGAAGTATCAGGGTTTTGGACGAAAACTCATCTACTACAAAGGGATTTCATTTTTTAACATATTTTAACTCCAGACTTTTTCTGCATTTAATATGCACCATTCAAAGCCACATCATCAATTTTCAACCCTTTTCTGACTTCATTTGCTATTTTTCATGCATTTCATGATTTATTTTGAGCTAAAATGACCCTGAATTTGAAAAGCACTGCAAATAAACTCTGAAAAGGTTGAAACTTGTCATGGTATCATAATTTCACCCACATAGCATGTGCTAAAAAGTTGAGAGGGTTACGGGAAAAACTGGATGCACTTCGTGTACAAACTGGACAATCTCGCTCGAAGTATCAGGGTTTCAGACGAAAACTCATCTACTACGAAGGGATTTCATTTTTATTAACATATTTTAACTCTAGACTTTTCCTGCATTCAATATGCACCATTCAAAGCCACATCATCAATTTTCAACCCTTTTCTGACTTTATTTGCTATTTTTCATGCATTTCATGATTTATTTTGAGCTAAAATGACCCTGAATTTGAAAAGCACTGCAAATGAACTCTAAAAAGGTTGAAACTTGGCATGGTATCATAATTTCACCCACATAGCATGTGCTAAAAAGTTGAGAGGGTTACGGGAAAAACTGGATGCACTTCGTGTACAAACTGGACAATCTCGTTCGAAGTATCAGGGTTTCAGACGAAAACTCATCTATTCCAAAAGGGATTTCATTTCTTGACATGTAACTGTAGTGATATTCTAGATCAAAGGCATCATCAGAATAGTTGTGGAGAGAAAGTCTTCACTTTTTCTTCGCGTGTGTCCCTTGCTTATTGCCTCAGCCATTCCGCTTAAAATCATTTGTGGAGTGAAGGGTTTTCGAGTTAGAGTAATCCTTCGTATTCTCACAGACAGTACATGGACAATACATAAAACCATTCTGCTTGTTTGCATCAGCCACTTCGAGAAATTTATGCAGGCCCTCAATGTAATCGGAGGTGCGTCGGTCACCGTACATCCATTGCCGGTTCATCTGTGTGCATTATATAATTAAGTGTATCAAAAACCATTACAGAACATCATGAATAGAGAAGTGACCAAATTAATACAAGTTCATCATCACATTAAAACCAAAGTACAGTAGTGATCAAATGTTATTACTGAAAAAATAAATACATAAAGTTCATACATAGTTCTCATAGAACAACATACAGCTCTGTAGAGCATCTAATTAAAACACAAATTGAAACTAACATACAACTATGTAAAACATTTAAATGCAACAACAAATGCGATCATAATCGCAACTAAGGTAACAATTGATCCAATAGCATAATGATACCAAGCCTCATTATCAATGGCATATTTTCTTATCTTTCTAATCTTCAAGCGCATTGCATCCATCTTGATCTTGTGGTCATCGACGACATCGGCAACATGCAACTCCAATTTCATCTTCTCCTCCTCAATTCTTTTCAATTTTTCTTTCAAATACTCATTTTCTTTTTCAACTAAGTTTAACCTCTCGACAAGAGGGTCGGTTGGAATTTTTGGTTCACATACCTCCTAGATAAAAACATCTATGTCACGTTGGTCGGCATAATTGTCATAAACACTAAATGAAACAAATAGTTATAAAAGATAATATACCACATCCAAATCATAGACCGGACGAGGGCCGACGGGGGCGGATACCAAAACCATGGCACTATATAATAACAAACAATAATAAAAGTAAGAAATTTTTACAAGTATCTATGTAAATCATACAAGTAAGAATTTTTTTCTTTTATAAAGAAGATAAGAACAAGAGGCTCACCACGGTGGTGCCGGCGACGAGATCGGCGCGGGCAATCGACGACGGTGAGGACGGGGACGGGACGGGACGGACCGCCAAACCTAGAAAATCTTGGGGAAAATGGAGCTTGGAGGTCGAGCTTGGAGAGGAGAAAGCTTAAGCATGGCTCGGGCATTTCATCGAACACCTCATGTGCATAGGAGGTGAGAGCAGAGCAGCACACACCTCCCACACGCCGGTCGGCCAAAAAACAGAGGAGTGAGCGGGCAGGGGGGCAAGCATATATATAGGCATCTCTTTAGTCCCGGTTCTAGCCACCAACCGGGACTAAAGGGGCTGCGCCAGGAGCGAGGACCTTTAGTCCCGGTTCGTGTCTGGAACCAGGACTAAAGGGGTCAGACGAACCGGGACTGGTGCCCGCCGAGGCCCGGCCGGCATCCTGGCCTCATGAACCGGGACTGATGCACCCATTAGTCCCGGTTCGTAACACGACCGGGACTAATGCAATATTCTGGCCTGGACCAAAGCCCTGTTTTCTACTAGTGCTAGCCTCACTATGGGTAGATCTTCATGAAGTAGGCGATCTCCTTTTCCTTACAAACTTCTTGGTTCAACTTGACAACACGAAGTAGGAGGCTCCCAAGCGACACCTAACCAATCTAGGAGGCACCACCCTCCAAAAGGTAATAGGCTCTCAATAGTAACGGTGAACTCCTTGCTCTTGTGTTTCAAATGATAGTCTCCTCAACACTCAATCACCCTCTCACAGATTTGGCTTAGGTGGAAGAGATTGATTGGATGGAAAGCAACTTGGGGAGGCTAGAAATCAAGATTCATATGGTAGGAATGGAATATCTTGATCTCAACACAAGGGTAGGTGGTTCTCTCTCAGAAAATTGGATGGGGCAAGTATGGAATAGTTCTGAGTGCTTCTCTTTCGAGTAGGATGTGTTGGAGGGGTATATATAGGCATATCCAAAAATCCAACCGTTACAACATTATTGCCCAACTCGGTGAAACCGAAGTAGAAACTTGGTTGCACCGACTAGTACAAAATGTAGCAACTTTAGGCTTTTCGGTGAGACCGATATAGAATTCTCGGTGGTACCGATATGAGTGGCCGAGGGCAGTTACACAACTCGGTGACACCGATTCATAATTCTCAGAAATTCCAATTCTTATGAATGAGATGACAGAAAGTTTGTCACTGGAACTCGGTTGCACCGATATGAAACTTGGTAGTACCGAGAAGTAGGTTGTGGCTAGGGTTTCTGTCTAGGGTTTTGACTTAGAGTAGCCGATGTGGAAATGTTGGTGACACCGATTTTGAGTGGAAGGCTCTATGACAGAATATTTGTGGGAGAGCTTGTGAGTGTATTTGGTGACTAACACTTGATCATTTTTAGCATTTCATTCACCATTATTACCTCACCCCTTTTGATACACTACAAGAAATCTGTTAATCCGTGACGGATTTCTGGTGATGTTCCGGAAGTCCTTCACAGAAACCGCCACCGATCAACAAATTGCGTTTGGGAGCAAAAAGAGTAGCCCCCTAATGATGGATGGGAAAGGTCCGTCACAAAAACCGTCATGGATTAACCAACTGGGCCTAGCCGGTGTTGGAAAACGTTGCATGGGAAACAAAAAATTTCCTACGAACACCCAAGATCAATCTAGGAGATGAGCATCTACGAGAGGAGAGATCGGATCCACATACCCTTGTAGATCGCTAAGAGGGAAGCGTTAAGAAATGCGGTTGATGTAGTCGAACGTCTTCGCGATCCAAATCGCAAGCCGTCCCGCGATCCAATCACGATCTAGCGCCGAACGGACGGCACCTCCATGTTCAGCACACGTGCGGCTCGATGATGATCTCCGGCTCCTTGATCCAGCAAGAGAGGGCGGAGAGGTAGATGAGTTATCCGGCAGCACAACGGCGTGGTGGCGGTGGTGGTGAACTAATCCGGCAGGGCTTCGCCGAGCTCCGCCGAACTAATCTAGAGGAGAATATGATCTAGAGGGAGAGAGGGCATCTCGTGGCTTTTCAGATTAGGGGCTGCCCTCTAAAACCCTCTAGTATATATAGGAGGGAGGGAGGAGGAGGCAGCCCTAGGGTTTCCCCTAGGGATTCAGCCGACGCACAAGAGGGAGGAGTCCACCTCCCATAAGGGAGGTGCAGTCCTAGTAGGACTCCTTCCCACTTTGCCCTTTGCCCACCCCTTGCGCAAGGGCCTCCTAGGGGCTGGCTGCCCAGCCCACCAGGGGCTGGTGCGCCACCTCCTAGGCCCATGTGGCCCCTGGGGTGGGTGGGGCCCACTTGGTGGACCCCCAGAACCCATTCGTCACTCCCGGTACACTACCGGAAGTGCCGAAACTTTTCCGGAGCCCAAATACCATCTTCCTTTTTATCAATCTTTACCTCCGGACCATTCCGGAGCTCCTCATGACGTCCGGGATCTCATCCGGGACTCCGAACAACCTTCGGTCACCAACATACATAACTCAATTCTACCGAAACATCACCGAACGTTAAGTGTGCAGACCCTGGGGGTTCGAGAACTATGTAGACATGACCGAGACACCTCTACGGTCAATAACCAATAGCGGGACCTGGATGCCATATTGGTTCCTACGTATTCTATGAAGATGTTTATCGGTTGAACCTCTATGTCAAGGATTCAGTTAATCCCGTATGATGTTTGGACACCACTAGGCATCAGACTACAGCAAGAATGCATCTATCAGACCACACATGCACCGTAGGATGTAGAGAAAGAGGGCCATCCGATTTGGTAGCAGGCCACGCGCATAGAGGTATTAATGGGTGATAATTAATTGCTTCCATGCACTAATTAACTGATCCCTAAACGCATGCCCAGAACGTACACCTTCCTCCCTCGGGCTTCTTCTCCCCCTGTCTTTCCATGAAGCACATATTGTTTCCAGCGTTACCCCACCTTGCTTCCTACGGTAATCCTACGAGACTGAAATTTTCTTTGGATGCAACCAAAAAAGATACACCGAAGGCTTGCTTCCATATGAATGAAATTTGCTTCAAATCAACAGAAATATTTATAAAATTTGCTCCTTTATGAAGAACATTTTCTGTTTCCGGTGTTACTGTACTTTGCTTCCTATACCGCTGAAATTTTCTTCAATGGCAACAAAAATTGTTTACATACATTTGCTTTTATGGTGAATGAATTTGTTTCTTTACTGACGTTGGTGTGCTTCGTTCATTTTTCATAGATGCTTCTGTGAGTTGTGCTTACATTTTTTTGGTTTATACTATCAATTTAGTTGCTTCGTAAAAAAAATTATAAAGCTTCAGAACTGATCATTATGTGCTTCAGCACCAAAATATCAACTAAATATGTTTCTTTTGTGCTATTCAAATTAGTTGCTTCCTGGTGGTATCAATGTTGATTCAGAAGACACTATATAATGCTTCCTAACTAAAGCACTTCCATCGAGAGGTATGGTATGGATGGAGCAGCTTTTGTGGACGGGGTCGCCGGTGGTGGAGGGGAAAACTGGAGGGAGGAGGGGGAGCCGCTGGTAGGAAGGAGGGTGACGGAGACGAGCTCATCGCCTCGGCCGTCGGTGTTAAACAGGGAGGTTGGAACAAGAGCAACACTATGTAACCACGTCAGCAGGGGAGCACGCCAGCGAGATAGAAGCAGTGGTGGTTAGCACGATGGCAAGGGATCGGAGTTGGTCGTCGTCGGGACAGCATGCTGGCGATGATGGGCACGATGGTAGCCTACCGAGGTGACAACGCTGCTGCTGGGTTGAACGGGGGAGAGACGGGTACATCCCGATTCCGCGGTGGCGCTTGAACTGCGATCCGTCGAGGTGTAGATCGCACAGGGGAGGTCAGTGGGACGGCATGGTGGACTGGGAGGAGATGAGGCTCTCCTTGTTTTGGGATGTACTAAAGCGAATGTAACCGATTGCATAATCAGGGGAGAGGGATACGGATTTACTACGTGATGAATAGTGGGCAGTTTGTACAATGGGTGGTGGAAGCGGGAAGCTTTCGTCCGTGTGATTGAATAACAAATCAACGGTGCAACGTTGGTCTGACGACTTGGAAAGCATCTGTCGTATGAGGGAAAGTGTTTCCCATGATGTTTCCTTTGTTTATCGGTATGTTACTTGCCCGAGATTCGATCGTCGGTATCTCCATACTTAGTTCAATCTCGTTACCGGCGAGTCTGTTTACTCGTTCCGTAATACAAGATCCCGTGGCTAACACTTTAGTCACTTTGCTTGCAAGGCTTATCGTGATGTTGTATTACCGAGTGGGCCCTGAGATACCTCTCCGTCACACGGAGTAACAAATCCCAGTCTTGATCCATGTCAACTCAACAGACACCCTCGGAGATACCTGTAGAGCATCTTTATAGTCACCCAGTTACGTTGTGACGTTTGATACACACAAGGCACTCCTACGGTGCCAGTGAGTTACATGATCTCATGGTCATAGGAACAGATACTTGACATGCAGAAAACGATAGCAATAAACTGACATGATCATATGCTACGTTCATAGTTTGGGTCTTGTCCATCAGATCATTCTCCTAATGATGTGATCCCATTATCAAATGACAACTCTTGTCCATGGCTAGGAAATCATTACCATCTTTGATCAACGAGCTAGTCAACTAGAGGCTTACTAGGGACACATTGTTGTCTATGTACCCATACATGTATTTGAGTTTCCAATCAATACAATTATAGCATGGATAATAAAAAATTATCATGAACAAGGAAATATAATAATAACCATTTTATTATTGCCTCTAGGGCATATTTCCAACAGTTTCCCACTTGCACTAGAGTCAATAATCTAGCTCACATCACCATGTGATTTACATTGTAATGAATCTAACACCCATACAGTTCTGGTGTTGATCATGTTTCCCTCATGGAAGAGGCTTAGTCAACGGGTCCAAAACATTCAGATCCGTATGTACTTTGCAAATATTTATGTCACCCTCCTCGATGAAAAATCGGATGGAGTTGAAGCCTCGCTTTATGTGTCTGGTCCTCTTGTGAAACCTTGGTTCCTTGGCTAGAGCAATGGCACCAGTGTTGTCACAGAACAGAGTCATTGGACTCAGTGCACTGGGCACAACTCTGAGATCTGTCATGAACTGCTTCATCCAGACACCTTCCTTCGCTGCCTTCGAGGCAGCTATGTACTCCGCTTCGCATGTAGAATCAGCTACCACGCTTTGCTTGGAACTGCACCAGCTTACCGCTCCACCATTAAGAATGTATACGTATCCGGTTTGAGACTTAGAGTCATCCAGATCAGTGTCAAAGCTTGCATTGACGTAACCCTTTAGGACGAGCTCTTGATCACCTCCATAAACGAGAAACATTTCCTTAGTCCATTTCAGGTACTTTAGGATATTCTTGACCGCCGTCCAGTGATCCATACCAGGATTACTTTGAAACCTTCCGGCCATACTTATGGCAAGGCTGACGGCTGGTCTAGTGCACAGCATTGCATACATGATAGAGCCTATGGCTGAAGCATAGGGGATGACCCTCATCTTTTCTCTATCCTCTACACTCACTGGGCATTGAGTCTTACTCAACTTCACACCTTGTAACACAGGCAAGAACCCTTTCTTGGACTGATCCATTTTGAACTTCTTCAAAACTTTATCAAGGTATGTGCTCTGTGAAAGTCCTATTAAGCGTCTCGATCTATCTCTATAGAGCTTGATGCATAATATGAAAGCAGCTTCTCCTAGGTCCTTCATTGAAAAACTCTTGTTCAAATAAACCTTCACGCTTTCCAAAAATTCTATATTGTTTCCAATCAGCAATATGTCATCCACATATAATATTAGAAACACTACATAGCTCCCACTCACTTTCTTGTAAATACATGCTTCTCCATAAACTTGTATAAACCCAAACGCTTTGATCACCTCATCAAAGCGCTTATTCCAACTCCGAGATGCATGCACCAGTCCATAAATGGATCGCTGGAGCTTGCAAACTTTGTCAGCATTCTCTGGATCGACAAAACCCTCTGGTTGTATCATATACAACTCTTCCTCAAGAAAACCATTGAGGAACGCCGTTTTGACATCCATCTGCCAAATTTCATAATCAAAAAATGCAGCTATTGCTAACATGATTCTGACGGACTTAAGCATCACTACGGGAGAGAAAGTCTCATCGTAGTCAACTCCTTGAACTTGTGAAAAACCCTTTGCCACAAGTCGAGCTTTATAGACGGTGATATTACTGTCCGCGTCCGTCTTCCTCTTAAAGATCCATTTATTCTGAATGGCCTTTCGCCCTTCAGGTAATACTTCCAAAGTCCACACTTTGTTTTCATACATGGATCCTATCTCGGATTTCATGGCCTCTAACCATTTGTCGGAATCCGGGCCCACCATCGCTTCTTCATAGCTCGTAGGTTCATCGTTGTCCAACAACATGACGTCTAAGACAGGGCTACCGTACCACTCAGGAGCAGTACATGTCCTTGTCGACCTACGAGGTTCGATAGTAACTTGATCCGAAGCTTCATGATCATCATCATTATCTTCCGCTTCAACCGAGGTAGGTTCCACAGAAACATCTTTCTGCTCTGCGCTACTCTCTATTAGAAGTAAAGGTTCAACAACCTCATCAAGTTCTATCTTCCTCCCACTCAATTCTTTCAAGAGAAACTCTTTCTCGAGAAATGACCCGTTCTTAGCGACAAACTCTTTGCCTTAGGATCTGAGATGGAAGGTGTACCCAACTGTCTCTTTTGGGTATCCTATGAAGACGCATTTCTCCGCTTTGGGTTCCAGCTTTTCAGGCTGAAGCTTTTTGACATAAGCATCACATCCCCAAACTTTAAGAAACGACAACTTTGGTTTCTTGCCAAACCACAGTTCATACGGTGTCGTCTCAACGGATTTAGATGGTGCCCTATTTAAAGTGAATGCAGCTGTCTCTAATGCATAACCCCAAAACGATAGTGGCAAATCGGCAAGAGACATCATAGACCGCACCATATCCAATAAAATACGATTACGACGTTCGGACACACCATTACGCTGTGGTGTTCCAAGCGGTGTCAACTGTGAAACAATTCCACATTTTCTTAAGTGATTGCCAAACTCATAACTAAGATATTCTCCTCCTCGATCAGATCATAGGAATTTAATCTTCTTGTTACGATGATTCTCAACTTCACTCTGAAATTGCTTGAACTTTTCAAACATTTCAGACTTATGCTTCATTAAGTAAATATACCCATATCTACTTAAGTCATCGGTGAAGGTGAGAAAATAACGATATCCACCACGCACCTCAATGCTCATCGGACCACACACATAAGTATGTATGATTTCCAATAAGTCACTTGCCCGTTCCATTGTTCCAGAGAACGAGTTCTTAGTCATCTTGCCCATGAGGCATGGTTCACATGTGTCAAGTGATTCAAAATCAAGTGACTCCAAAAGTCCATCAGCATGGAGCTTCTTCATGCGTTTTACACCAATATGACCTAAGCGGCAGTGCCACAAGAAAGTGGTACTATCATTATCGACTCTACATCTTTTGGCATCAATGTTATGAACATGTGTATCATCACTATCGAGATTCAATAGGAATAAACCCCTCACATTGGGTGCATGACCATAAAAGATATTACTCATATAAATAGAACAACCTTTATTCTCAGACTTAAATGAGTAACCGTCTCGCAATAAACAAGATCCAGATATAATGTTCATGCTTAACGCATGCACTAAATAACAATTATTCAGGTTCATCACTAATCCCGATGGTAGTCGAAGAGCGAGCGTGCCGATGGCGATCACATCAACCTTGGAACCATTTCCCACGCGCATCGTTACTTCGTCCTTTGCCAGCCTCCGTCTATTCCGTAGTTCCTACTTTGAGTTGCAAATGTGAGCAACCGAACCGGTATCAAATACCCACGCACTACAACGAGAGTTGGTAAGGTACACATCAATAACATGTATATCATATATACCTTGTTTGGTGTTGGCCGCCTTCTTGTCGGCCAGACACTTGAGGCAATTCCGCTTCCAGTGGCCAGTTCCCTTGCAATGAAAGCACTCAGTTTCTGGCTTGGGCCCAGCCTTGGGTTTCTTCACGGGAGGGGCAACTGCTTTGCCACACTTCTTGGAGTTACCCTTCTTGCCCTTGCCACGTTTCTTGAAACTAGTGGTTTTATTGACCATCAACACTTGATGCTCCTTCTGGATTTCAGACTCAGCGACTTTTAGCATCGCAAACAGCTCGGCGACTGACTTGTTCATCCCTTGCATGTTATAGTTTAACACGAAGCCTTTATAGCTAGGTGGCAGTGATTGAAGAACTCTGTTAGTGATCGCCTCCGGCGGGAGTGGCATACCCAACTCAGCCAGACGGTTTGAGTATCCAGACATTCTGAGTACATGCTCACCGACAGACCCGTTCTCCTCCATCTTGCAAGCATAGAACTTATCGGAGGTCTCATACCTCTCGATTCGGGCATTCTTCTCAAAGATAAGCTTCAACTCCTGGAACATCTCATATGCTCCATGACATTCAAAACGCCTTTGAAGTCCCGGTTCTAAGCCATACAACATAGCACACTGAACTAATGAGTAGTCATCCGAACGCGCCTGCCAGGCGTTCGTAACGTCTGCAGACGACACAGGAGCGGGTAGCTCACCAAGCGGTGCATCTAGGACATAAGCCTTTTGGGAAGCGGTAAGGATAATCCTCAGATTACGGGCCCAGTCTACAAAGTTACTTCCATCCTCTTTCAGCTTAGTGATGTCTACTACGCAACCTTCTTCTTGTAGACTCGTGTTGGGCCTCCAAGCGCAGAGTTTTGTAGGACAGTAGCAAATTTCCCTCAAGTGGGTGACCTAAGGTTTATCAATCCGTGGGAGGCGTAGGATGAAGATGGTCTCTCTCAAACAACCCTGCAACCAAATAACAAAGAGTCTCTTGTGTCCCCAACACACCCAATACAATGGTAAATTGTATAGGTGCACTAGTTCGGCGAAGAGAGGGTGATAAAAGTGTAATATGGATGGTAGATATAGGTTTTTGTAATCTGAAAATATAAAAACAGCAAGGTAGCAAGTAACAAAAGTGATCACAAACGGTATTGCAATGCTTAGAAACAAGGCCTAGGGTTCATACTTTCACTAGTGCAAGTTCTCTCAACAATACTGACATAGTTGAATCATATGTAAATCCCTCACGTGCGACAAAGAGTTCACTCGAAAGTCACAAATAGCGGAGAACAAACGAAGAAATTATTGTAGGGTACGAAACCACCTCAAAGTTATCTTTTCTGATCAATCTTATGAACTATCCCTATAAGTGTCACGAACAGCCCTAGAGTTCGTACTAAAATAACACCTTAAAATACACATCAACCAAAACCCTAATGTCACGTAGATACTCCAATGTCACCACAAGTACCCATGGGCATGATTATACGATATGCATCACATAATTTCAGATTCATCATGTTCAATCCAACACAAAGAACTTCAAAGAGTGCCCCAAAGTTTCTACCGGAGAGTCAAGACGAAAACATGTGCCAACCCCTATGCATAGATTCCCAAGGTCACAAAACCCGCAAGTTGATCACCAAAACATACATCAAGTGGATCAATAGAACATCCCATTGTCACCACGGATATCCCATCGCAAGACATACATCAAGTGTTCTCAAATCCTTAAAGACTCAAACTGATAAGAAAACTTCAAAGGGAAAACTCAATTCATCTCAAGAAGATAGAGAGGGGAAAACTCCATATGATTCATCTATACTAATAAAGCTCGCGGTACATCAAGATCGTGTCATCTCAAGAACACGAGAGAGAGAGAGAGAGATCAAACACATAGCTACTGGTACATACCCTCAGCCCCGAGGGTGAACTACTCCCTCCTTATCATGGAGACCGCCGGGATGATGAAGATGGCCTCCGGTGATGGTTTCCCCCTCCGGCAGGGTGCCGGAACGGGCTCCCGATTGGTTTTTCGTGGCTCTGGAGGCTTGCGGCGGCGGAACTCCCGATCTAGGTTTCTTTCTGAAGGTTTCTCGATTTATAGGAGTTTTTGGCGTCGGTCTCACGTCAAGGCGGTGCCCGAGGAGCCCACAAGCTAGGGGGCGCGCCCTAGGGGGGGCGCCCCCTAGGCTTGTGGCCTCCTCGGTCACTTCCTGGCCCAACTTTTTGCTCCCGTATTTTTTATATTTTCCTAAAATATTCTCCGTAAATTTTCAGCCCATTTCGAGAACTTGTATTTCTGCACAAAAACAACACCATGGTAGCTCTGCTGAAAACAGTGTCAGTCCGGGTTAGTTCTAATAAAATCATACCAAAATCATATAAAAATATTGTAAACATGGCATGAATACTTCATAAATTATAGATACGTTGGAGACGTATCACTTAGCTTTCTCTAGGAACGCATTGAAATTCAGGGGAACTACCGCGCTTGCCATTGATCTACAACATAAATATGCAAAGACAACTTAGACTATTGTTCAAGATAATGAGTTTAGTTAATCAAATTACTCAAAAACTCCCACTCAAATTGACATCCCTCAGGTCATCCGAGTGCTACATGATCCAAATTCACCAACCCAAGTCCGATCATCGCGTGAGATGAGGTGGTTTCAATGGTGAACATCTCCATGTTGATCATATCTACTATATGACTCATGTTCGACCTTTCGGTCTCTTGTGTTCCGAGGCCATGTTTGTACATGCTAGGCTCGTCAAGTTTAACCCGAGTTTTCTGCATGTGCAACACTGGCTTGCACCCATTGTATGTGAACGTAGAGTCTATCACACCCGATCATCACGTGGTGCTTCGAAACGACGAACTTTCGCAACGGTGCACACTCGGGGAGAACACAATTTTATCTTGAAATTTTAGTGAGGGATCACCTTATAATGCTACCGTCGTCCTAAGCAAAACAAGGTGCATAAAAGGATTAACATCACATGCAAATCATAAGTGACATGATATGGCCCTGAACTTGTGCTTTTGATCTCCATCTCCAAAGCACCGGCATGATCTCCATCGTCACCGGCATAACACCATGATCTCCATCATCATGATCTCCATCATCGTGTCGCCATCGGGGTTGTCGCGCCAACCTTGCTTCTACTACTATTGCTACCGCTTAGCGATAAAGTAAAGCATTACATAGCGCTTAATGATTGACACGCAGGTCATACAATAATTAAAGACAACCCTATGGCTCCTGCCGGTTGCCATAAGCATCGACATGCAAGTCGATATAATTAATACAAAACATGATCATCTCATACATCAACATATATAAAATCACGTATTGGCCATATCATATCACAACATACCCTGCAAAAACAAGTTAGACGTCCTCTAATTTGTTGTTGCATGTTTTACGTGGCTGCTATGGGTATCTAGCAAGAACGATTCTTACCTATGCAAAACCACAACGGTGATATACAAGTTGCTATTTAACCTTCTACAAGGACTACCCTTTGTCGAATCTGATCCAACTAAAGTGGGAGAGACAGACACCCACAAGCCATCTATATGCAACAAGTGCATGTCAGTCGATGGAACCGGTCTCTCGTACGTGGACGAGTAAGGTTGGTCCGAGCCACTTCATCCCACATGTTAGGGAACGTAGTAATTCAAAAAAAAAATCCTACGATCACGCAAGATCCATCATGGTGATGCATAGCAACGAGAGGGGAGAGTGTGTCTACGTACCCTCGTAGACCGAAAGCGGAAGCGTTTAGTAACGCGGATGATGTAGTCGAACGTCTTCACGATCCGACCGATCCAAGTACCGAACGTACGGCACCTCCGTGTTCAGCACACGTTCAGCACGATGACGTCCCTCGAGCTCTTGATCCAGTAGAGGGTCGAGGGAGAGTTCCGTCAGCATGACGGCGTGACGACGGTGATGATGATGTTACCGGCGCAGGGCTTCGCCTAAGCACTACGACAATATGACCGAGGTGTTGAACTGTGGAGGGGGGCACCGCACACGGCTAAGGAACAACTGTTGTGTGTTTGGGGTGCCCCTTGCCTCCGTATATAAAGGAGGGAGAGGGAGAGGCAGCCGGCCCTAGGGGGGGGGGGGGGGGCGCACCAAGGTGTGGAGTCCTACTAGGACTCCCTAGTCCTAGTAGGATTCCACCTCCCATACGGAGTAGGAAAGGGGGAAGGGAGAGGGAAAGGAAAGAGGGGGCTGCGCCCCCTCCCCTAGTCCAATTCGGTTTGGGCAAGGGGGGGCGCGTGCCTCCTCACGTGGCCTGCCTCTCCTTTTCCCGTATGGCCCAATAAGGCCCATTACTTCTGCCGGTGAATTCCCGTAACTCACCGGTACTCCGAAAAATACCCGAATCACTCGGAACCTTTCTGACGTCCGAATATAGCCTTCCAATATATGAATCTTTACCTCTCGACCATTTCGAGACTCCTCGTCATGTCCGCGATCTCATCCGAGACTCCGAACAAACTTCGGTCATCAAAATCACATAACTCATAATACAAATCGTCATCGAACGTTAAGCGTGCGGACCCTACGGGTTCGAGAACTATGTAGACATGACCGAGACACATCTCCGGTCAATAACCAATAGCGGAACCTGGATGCTCATATTGGCTCCTACATATTCTACGAAGATCTTTATCGGTCAAACCGCATAACAACATAAGTTGTTCCCTTTGTCATCGGTATGTTACTTGCCCGAGATTCGATCGATGGTATCATCATACCTAGTTCAATCTCGTTACCGACAAGTCTCTTTACTCGTTCCGTAATGTATCATCCCGCAACTAACTCATTAGTCACATTGCTTGCAAGGCTTATAGTGATGTACATTACCGAGAGGGCCCAGAGATACCTCTCCGACATTCGGAGTGACAAATCCTATTCTCGATCTATGCCAACTCAACAAACACCTTCGGAGACACCTGTAGAGCATCTTTATAATCACCCAGTTACGTTGTGACGTTTGATAGCACACTAAGTGTTCCTCCGGTATTCGGGAGTTGCATAATCTTCATAGTCAGAGGAATATGTATAAGTCATGAAGAAAGCAGTAGCAATAAAACTAAACGATCATTATGCTAAGCTAACGGATGGGTCTTGTCCATCACATCATTCTCTAATGATGTGATCCCATTCATCAAATGACAACACTTGTCCATGGTCAGGAAACTTAACCATCTTTGATTAACGAGCTAGTCAAGTAGAGGCATTTTAGGGACACTCTGATTGTCTTATGTATTCACACATGTACTAAGTTTCCGGTTAATACAATTCTAGCGTGAATAATAAGTATTTATCATGATATAAGGAAATATAAATAACAACTTTATTATTGCCTCTAGGGCATATTTCCTTCAGTCTCCCACTTGCACTAGAGTCAATAATCTAGATTACATAGTAATGATTCTAACACCCATGGAGTCTTGGTGCTGATCATGTTTTGCTCGTGGAAGAGGCTTAGTCAACGGGTCTGCAACATTCAGATCCGTAGGTATTTTGCAAATTTCTATGTCTCCCTCCTTGACTTGATCACGGATGGAATTGAAGCGTCTCTTGATGTGCTTGGTTCTCTTTTGAAATCTGGATTCCTTCGCCAAGGCAATTGCTCCAGTATTGTCACAAATGATTTTCATTGGTTCCGATGCACTAGGTATAACACCTAGATCGGATATGAACTCCTTCATCCAGACTCCTTCATTTGCTGCTTCCGAAGCAGCTATGTATTCCGCTTCACACGTAGATCCCGCCACGACGCTTTGTTTGGAACTGCACCAACTTACAGCTCCACCATTCAATATAAATACGTATCCGGTTTGTGACTTAGAGTCATCCGAATCAGTGTCAAAGCTTGCATCGACGTAACCCTTTACGACAAGCTCTTTGTCACCTCCATAAATGAGAAACATATCCTTAGTCCTTTTCAGGTATTTCAGGATGTTCTTGACCGCTGTCCAGTGATCCACTCCTGGATTACTTTGGTACCTCCCTGCTAAACTTATAGCAAGGCACACATCAGGTCTGGTACACAGCATTGCATACATGATAGAACCTATGGCTGAAGCATAGGGAATGAATTTCATTTTCTCTCTATCTTCTGCAGTGGTCGGGCATTGAGTCTTACTCAACTTCACACCTTGTAACACAGGCAAGAACCCTTTCTTTGACTGATCCATTTTGAACTTCTTCAAAACTTTATCAAGGTATGTGCTTTGTGAAAGTCCAATTAAGCGTCTTGATCTATCTCTATAGATCTTGATGCCCGATATATAAGCAGCTTCACCGAGGTCTTTCATTGAAAAATTCTTATTCAAGTATCCTTTTATGCTATCTAGAAATTTCGTATCATTTCCAATCAACAATATGTCATCCACATATAATACCAGAAATGCTACAGAGCTCCCACTCACTTTCTTGTAAATACAGGCTTCTCCAAAAGTCTGTATAAAACCATACGCTTTGATCACCTCATCAAATCGTATATTCCAACTCCGAGATGCTTGCACCGGTCCATAAATGGATCGCTGGAGTTTGCATACTTTGTCAGCACCCTTTGGATCGACAAAACCTTCTGGTTGCATCATATACAACTCTTCTTTAAGATATCCATTAAGGAATGCAGTTTTGACATCCATTTGCCAAATTTCATAATCATAAAATGCGGCAATTGCTAACATGATTCGGACCGACTTAAGCATCGCTACGGGTGAGAAGGTCTCATCGTAGTCAACTCCTTGAATTTGTCGAAAACCTTTTGCAACAAGTCGAGCTTTGAAGACAGTAACATTACCGTCAGCATCAGTCTTCTTCTTAAAAATCCATTTATTCTCTATGGCTTGCCGATCATCGGGCAAGTCAACCAAAGTCCACACTTTGTTCTCATACATGGATCCCATCTCAGATTTCATGGCCTCCAGCCATTTTGCGGAATCTGGGCTCATCATCGCTTCCTCATAGTTCGTAGGTTCGTCATGGTCAAGTAACATGACCTCCAGAACAGGATTACCAAACCACTCTGGTGCGGATCGTACTCTGGAAGACCTGCGAAGTTCAGTAGTAACTTGATCTGAAGTTTCATGATCATCATCATTAGCTTCCTCACTAATTGGTGTAGGAATCACTGGAACTGATTTCTGTGATGAACTACTTTCCAATTCTGGAGAAGGTACTATTACCTCATCAAGTTCTACTTTCCTCCCACTCACTTCTTTCGAGAGAAACTCCTTCTCTAGAAAGGATCCATTCTTAGCAACGAATATCTTGCCTTCGGATCTGTGATAGAAGGTATACCCAACAGTCTCCTTTGGGTATCCTATGAAGACACATTTCTCCGATTTGGGTTCGAGCTTATCAGGTTGAAGCTTTTTCACATAAGCATCGCAGCCCCAAACTTTAAGAAACGACAGCTTAGGTTTCTTACTAAACCATAGTTCATATGGTGTCGTCTCAACGGATTTAGATGGTGCCCTATTTAACGTGAATGCAGCCGTCTCTAAAGCATAACCCCAAAACGATAGTGGTAAATCGGTAAGAGACATCATAGATCGCACCATATCCAATAAAGTACGGTTACGACGTTCGGACACACCATTACGCTGTGGTGTTCCAGGTGGCGTGAGTTGCGAAATTATTCCACATTGTTTCAAATGAAGACCAAACTCATAACTCAAATATTCTCCTCCACGATCAGATCGTAGAAACTTTATTTTCTTGTTACGATGATTTTCCACTTCACTCTGAAATTCTTTGAACTTTTCAAATGTTTCAGACTTATGTTTCATCAAGTAGATATACCCATATCTGCTCAAATCATCTGTGAAGGTCAGAAAATAACGATACCCGCCGCGAGCCTCAACACTCATCGGACCGCATACATCAGTATGTATTATTTCCAACAAGTCTGTTGCTCGCTCCATTGTTCCGGAGAACGGAGTTTTAATCATCTTGCCCATGAGGCATGGTTCGCAAGTATCAAGTGATTCATAATCAAGTGATTCCAAAAGCCCATCAGCATGGAGTTTCTTCATGCGCTTTACACCAATATGACCTAAACGGCAGTGCCACAAATAAGTTGCCCTATCATTATTAACTTTGCATCTTTTGGCTTCAATACTATGAACATGTGTATCACTACTATCGAGATTCAACAAAAATAGACCACTCATCAAGGGTGCATGACCATAAAAGATATTACTCATATAAATCGAACAACCATTATTCTCTGATTTAAATGAATAACCGTCTCGCATTAAACAAGATCCAGATACAATGTTCATGCTCAACGCTGGCACCAAATAACAATTATTTAGGTCTAAAACTAATCCCGACGGTAGATGTAGAGGTAGCGTGCCGACTGCGATCACATCGACTTTGGAACCATTTCCCACGCGCATCGTCACCTCGTCCTTAACCAATCTTCGCTTGATCCGTAGCCCCTGTTTCGAGTTGCAAATATGAGCAACAGAACCAGTATCAAATACCCAGGTGCTACTACGAGCATTAGTAAGGTACACATCAATAACATGTATATCACATATACCTTTCACTTTGCCATCCTTCTTCTCCGCCAAATACTTGGGGCAGTTCCGCTTCCAGTGACCAGTCCCTTTGCAGTAGAAGCACTCAGTTTCAGGCTTAGGTCCAGAATTGGGTTCCTTCCCTTGAGCAGCAACTTGCTTGCCGTTCTTCTTGGAATTCCCCTTCTTCCCCTTGCCCTTTTTCTTGAAACTAGTGGTCTTGTTAACCATCAACACTTGATGCTCCTTCTTGATTTCTACCTCCGCAGCCTTTAGCATCGCGAAGAGCTCGGAAATTGTTTTGTTCATTCGTTGCATATTATAGTTCATCACGAAGCCTTTATAGCTTGGTGGCAGTGATTGAAGAACTCTGTCAATGACAGCACCATCAGGAAGATTAACTCCCAGCTGTGTCAAGTGATTGTGGTACCCAGACATTCTGAGTATGTGTTCACTGACAGAACTATTCTCCTCCATCTTGCAGCTATAGAACTTGTTGGAGACTTCATATCTCTCAACTCGGGCATTTGCTTGAAATATTAACTTCAACTCCTGGAGCATCTCATATGCTCCATGACGTTCAAAACGTCTTTGAAGTCCCGATTCTAAGCCGTAAAGCATGGCACACTGAACTATCGAGTAGTCATCAATCCGCGTTTGCCAGACGTTCACAACGTCTAGATTGGCGGGCGCGGGTGGGTTACCTAGCGGTGCATCTAGAACGTAATTCTTCTGTGCAGCAATGAGGATAATCCTCAAGTTACGGACCCAGTTCGTGTAGTTGCTACCATCATCTTTCAACTTAGCTTTCTCTAGGAACACATTAAAATTCAAGGGAACGGTAGCACGGGCCATTGATCTACAACAACATAGATATGCAAAACACTATCAGGTACTAAGTTCATGATAAATTAAAGTTCAATTAATCATATTACTTAAGAACTCCCACTTAGATAGACATCCCTCTAGTCATCTAAATGATCACGTGACCCATATCAACTAAACCATGTCCGATCATCACGTGAGATGGAGTAGCTTTCAATGGTGAACATCACTATGTTGATCATATCTACTATATGATTCACGCTCGACCTTTCGGTCTCAGTGTTCCGAGGCCATATCTGCATATGCTAGGCTCGTCAAGTTTAACCCGAGTATTCTGCGCGTGCAAAACTGGCTTGCACCCGTTGTATGTGAACGTAGAGCTTATCACACCCGATCATCACGTGGTGTCTCAGCACGACGAACTGTAGCAACGGTGCATACTCAGGGAGAACACTTATACCTTGAAATTCAGTGAGGGATTCATCTTATAATGCTACCGCCATACTAAGCAAAATAAGATGCATAAAGGATAAACATCACATGCAATCAAAATATGTGACATGATATGGCCATCACCGTCTTGTGCCTTTGATCTCCATCTCCAAAGCACCGTCATGATTTCCATCGTCACCGGTACGACACCATGATCTTCATCATCTTGATCTCCATCAACTTGTCGTCGTGTAGTCGTCTCACCAACTATTGCTTCTACGACTATTGCTAACGTTTAGCGATAAAGTAAAGCATATACATCGTGCTTGCATCTCATACAATAAAGAGACAACCATTAGGCTCCTGCCGATTGTCATAATATAATACAAAACATGATCATCTCATACAACAACTTATATCTCATCATGTCTTGACCATATCACATCACGGCATACCCTGCAAAAACAAGTTAGACGTCCTCTACTTTGTTGTTGCAAGTTTTACGTGGCTGCTACGGTTTTCTAGCAAGAACCGTTCTTACCTACGCGTCAAAACCACAACGATTTTTCGTCAAGTGTGTTGTTTTAACCTTCAACAAGGACCGGCCGTAGTCAAACTCGATTCAACTAAAGTTGGAGAAACAGACACCCGCCAGCCACCTTTGTGCGAAGCACGTCGGTAGAACCAGTCTCACGTAAGCGTATGTGTAATGTCGGTCCGGGCCGCTTCATCCAACAATACCGCTGAATCAAAGTAAGATGTTGGTGGTAAGCAGTATGACTATTATCGCCCACAAACCCTTTGTGTTCTACTCGTGCATATAACATCTACGCATAGACCTGGCTCGGATGCCACTGTTAGGGAACGTAGTAATTCAATTTTTTTTCCTACGATCACGCAAGATCCATCATGGTGATGCATAGCAACGAGAGGGGAGAGTGTGTCTACGTACCCTCGTAGACCGAAAGCGGAAGCGTTTAGTAACGCGGATGATGTAGTCGAACGTCTTCACGATTCGACCGATCCAAGTACCGAACGTACGGCACCTCCGTGTTCAGCACACGTTCAGCACGATGACGTCCCTCGAGCTCTTGATCCAGTAGAGGGTCGAGGGAGAGTTCCGTCAGCACGACGGCGTGACGACGGTGATGATGATGTTACCGGCGCAGGGCTTCGCCTAAGCACTACGACAATATGACCGAGGTGTTGAACTGTGGAGGGGGGCACCGCACACGGCTAAGGAACAACTGTTGTGTGTTTGGGGTGCCCCTTGCCTCCGTATATAAAGGAGGGAGAGGGAGAGGCAGCCGGCCCTAGGGGGGGGGGGGCGCACCAAGGTGTGGAGTCCTACTAGGACTCCCTAGTCCTAGTAGGATTCCACCTCCCATACGGAGTAGGAAAGGGGGAAGGGAGAGGGAAAGGAAAGAGGGGGCTGCGCCCCCTCCCCTAGTCCAATTCGGTTTGGGCAAGGGGGGGGGGGGCGCGTGCCTCCTCACGTGGCCTGCCTCTCCTTTTCCCGTATGGCCCAATAAGGCCCATTACTTCTCCCGGTGAATTCCCGTAACTCCCCGGTACTCCGAAAAATACCCGAATCACTCGGAACCTTTCCGACGTCCGAATATAGCCTTCCAATATATGAATCTTTACCTCTCGACCATTTCGAGACTCCTCGTCATGTCCACGATCTCATCCGAGACTCCGAACAAACTTCGGTCATCAAAATCACATAACTCATAATACAAATCGTCATCGAACGTTAAGCGTGCGGACCCTACGGGTTCGAGAACTATGTAGACATGACCGAGACACATCTCCGGTCAATAACCAATAGCGGAACCTGGATGCTCATATTGGCTCCTACATATTCTACGAAGATCTTTATCGGTCAAACCGCATAACAACATACGTTGTTCCCTTTGTCATCGGTATGTTACTTGCCCGAGATTCGATCGATGGTATCATCATACCTAGTTCAATCTCGTTACCGGCAAGTCTCTTTACTCGTTCCGTAATGTATCATCCCGCAACTAACTCATTAGTCACATTGCTTGCAAGGCTTATAGTGATGTACATTACCGAGAGGGCCCAGAGATACCTCTCCGACATTCGGAGTGACAAATCCTATTCTCGATCTATGCCAACTCAACAAACACCTTCGGAGACACCTGTAGAGCATCTTTATAATCACCCAGTTACGTTGTGACGTTTGATAGCACACTAAGTGTTCCTCCGGTATTCGGGAGTTGCATAATCTTCATAGTCAGAGGAATATGTATAAGTCATGAAGAAAGCAGTAGCAATAAAACTAAACGATCATTATGCTAAGCTAACGGATGGGTCTTGTCCATCACATCATTCTCTAATGATGTGATCCCGTTCATCAAATGACAACACTTGTCCATGGTCAGGAAACTTAACCATCTTTGATTAACGAGCTAGTCAAGTAGAGGCATTCTAGGGACACTCTGATTGTCTTATGTATTCACACATGTACTAAGTTTCCGGTTAATACAATTCTAGCATGAATAATAAGTATTTATCATGATATAAGGAAATATAAATAACAACTTTATTATTGCCTCTAGGGCATATTTCCTTCACCACAATACCGCGGAATCAAGAAAAGACTAAGGAAGGAAGCAATCTGAATATCAACGCCCACAAACTCCTTTGTGTTCTACTCGTGATGCCATCTACGCATAGACCTAGCTCATGATGCCACTGTTGGGAAACGTTGCATGGGAAACAAAATTTTTCCTACGAACACCCAAGATCAATCTAGGAGATGAGCATCTACGAGAGAAGAGATCGGATCCACATACCCTTGTAGATCGCTAAGCGGGAAGCGTTAATAAACGCGGTTGATGTAGTCGAATGTCTTCGCGATCCAAATCGCAAGCCGTCCCGCGATCCAATCACGATCTAGCGCCGAACGGACGGCACCTCCGCATTCAGCACACGTGCGGCTCGATGACGATCTCCGGCTCCTTGATCCAGCAAGACAGGGCGAAGAGGTAGATGAGTTCTCCGGCAGCACAACGGCGTGGTGGCGGTGGTGGTGAACTAATCCGGCAGGGCTTCGCCGAGCTACGCCGAACTAATCTAGAGGAGAATATGATCTAGAGGGAGAGAGGGCAGCTCGTGGCTTTTCAGATTAGGGGCTGCCCTCTAAAACCCTCTAGTATATATAGGAGGGGGAGGAGGAGGCAGCCCTAGGGTTTCCCCTAGGGATTCGGCCGGCGCACAAGAGGGAGGAGTCCACCTCCCATAAGGGAGGTGGAGTCCTAGTAGGACTCCTTCCCACTTTGCCCTTTGCCCACCCCTTGCGCAAGGGCCTCCTAGGGGCTGGCTGCCCAGCCCACCAGGGGCTGGTGCACCACCTCCTAGGCCCATATGGCCCCTGGGGTGGGTGGGCCCCACTTGGTGGACCCCCGGAACCCATTCGTCACTCCCGGTACACTACCGGAAGTGCCCGAAACTTTTCCGGAGCCCAAATACCATCTTCCTTTATATCAATCTTTACCCCCGGACCATTTCGAAGCTCCTCGTGACGTCCGGGATCTCATCCGGGACTTCGAACAACCTTCGGTCACCAACATACATAACTCAATACTACCGAAACGTCACCGAACGTTAAGTGTGCAGACCTTGGGGGTTCGAGAACTATGTAGACATGACCGAGACACCTCTACGGTCAATAACCAATAGCGGGACCTGAATGCCCATATTGGTTCCTACATATTCTACGAAGATCTTTATCGGTTGAACCTCTATGTCAAGGATTCAGTTAATCCCGTATGATGTTCCCTTTGTTTATCGGTAAGTTACTTGCCCGAGATTCGATCGTCGGTATCTCCATACCTAGTTCAATCTCGTTACCGGCGAGTCTCTTTACTCGTTCCGCAATACAAGATCCCGTGGCTAACACTTTAGTCACTTTGCTTGCAAGGCTTATCGTGATGTTGTATTACCGAGTGGGCCGTGAGATACCTCTCCGTCACATGGAGTAACAAATCCCAATCTTGATCCATGTCAACTCAACAGACACCCTCGGAGATACCTGTAGAGTATCTTTATAGTCACCCAGTTACGTTGTGACGTTTGATACACACAAGGCACTCCTACGGTGTCACTGAGTTACATGATCTCATGGTCATAGGAACAGATACTTGACATGCAGAAAACGATAGCAATAAACTGACACGATCATATGCTACGTTCATAGTTTGGGTCTTGTCCATCACATCATTCTCCTAATGATGTGATCCCGTTATCAAATGACAACTCTTGTCCATGGCTAGGAAATCATTACCATCTTTGATCAACGAGCTAGTCAACTAGAGGCTTACTAGGGACACATTGTTGTCTATGTACCCACACATGTATTTGAGTTTCCAATCAATACTATTATAGCATGGATAATAAACATTTATCATGAACAAGGAAATATAATAATAACCATTTTATTATTGCCTCTAGGGCATATTTCCAATAGTCGGGCCTAGCTTTTTTTCACTCTATGCACCATCCGGACCTTGCTGGATCTTCTTCCTGTTGATGTGGCATCACCATTTGAGTTACATTGTAGTTTGAATTTGTAATAATGTTAACAAGCAAAAATTGTAATGAAAATAGATGGCAACAATCTAAATATACTAGTATAACAACAGACACGTGGGGGCAATTTGAAGCTTTTCCCAACACAAAAATGCAAAGATACCAAAGTCTGAAACAGGCGCGAAGGAAAGCCAACGCCAACGGACGAGCAGCCGCCGACCTCTGTCCCTTGGTGCGTAGGCCAGATTCGCAACCCACCGCCAACCTCACACCTCAGCGCCAGAATCCCCCACAACTGTTGTCCTCCTACCCTCTCCTGTTTCCCCTCCCCTCCCCTCCTCTGGAGATGGGAGGGAGATCGAGCAGTCATGGCGGCGGCTAGATCCGCCACTACCGCAACCAACTCTGCCTCCTTGCCAAGGCTGCGGGCTCTTCCGCCACGGAGCTCGTCTCCTTCCCCATAATCGCGAGCCAGCCCGGGGACAGGAGGACTACTTCCTTTCGTTGCTACTACTCGGCTGTGCGTGAGGAGATGCCATGGACGCCGCTCGTCGAGCTCCGGTGCTCTGACCCCCATCTAGGTCCGCCCCTTCCCTCTTCTCCTCTTTGATCTGCTATTCTTCCATTCCCTTCCCTGGTGCATTCAATTTCTCTTAGTTTTGTTCCTCACGCAGTCACCTACATCACCAACTCAAGTGAGGGAGCAGCAGAGAGAAAAGGGGAGAAATGGATGATGCGCCTGAGGAGCAAGTGGTCGACCTGTACGTTCCTGCTCGACCACGTAGCCCTTGGTATGCCTCTGCTGCTCTCCGTCGTTACATTTGCATGCATTTGTTTGCTGCTAAAACAACAACCTAGACTACCACTTGCTGTTGTTTGTTAAATCCTTAGATTTGTATGCTCTATTTTGGGTATTGCTGCAGTAATTAGATGTGGTTGAACTGCAAATGGTGTTGGGGATAATATTTTTGCAGAAATTGACACAACCTTTGTTTGCTGAAAATGGTACTGGGTTCTCTGGTTGAACTACAATTGGGACTGAAATGGACACAATTTTGTTTGCTGGTAGGACGATGAGAAGGAGAAGGAGGTGCTGCAAGTGCCATGGAGAAGGGCTTGGATGCTGCTGATGTGCAGGACACCAAAAAGGAGGAGGTAGTAACCCTGTCAAAGAAGCAGAAGACAAGCGTGATATTGCTGAGGTGTTTTCCCTCTTCGACCACTCGTATATGTCACCATGTTGATTCTGTTGGATATCTATCTTATGGTTACATGAAGGCGATTTTTATCTCACATGTGCTTTGTGGTTTGTTTATCTTGCCAAGTGTGGATGGTAATGCCCCTAATCCCATGTTGCTCAGAATCCTCAAGTCCTATAGGACCTACTAAAACTGCTCTTCCTCCACCATCTCGTATACGTCTATGGAAGCAGCCCCTGGTAAACTTGTTGCGGTCCCAAATTCTTATATTTTCATATCTCCTCGGTGCATGTTAGATTGCTTGTCACAACAATTACCGCTAGATTTGGATGCTTCCTTGTTAGATTTGCCATATGACTCGATGTTGAGAAGAGATACTAAAAACTGAAACCTTTGTTGTGATACCCTTACATTCTTCTACTTGTCTTATTAATTATTTTATTTATCGCACCTTGTCACACTCACCGGCAAGGTATTATCTGTAACAATTGGATTTATTTAATATTATTCTGTAAGATTTTTCTTATGCTAGTTTTCTGGTTTGTCTAGCCTAAAAAGTCTCTAACATTGGTATTTGAGGAGACAAAACGAGAAGCTGATTCATTGAGGTATTGGCTATACAACAGAGGTTTGCCTGCAACGGTGATCCATGGTGACAGAACACAAGAGATAAATACATATTCCGAACTCTTCTGTCATTGCCTAACTTGTTTGTAAGCAGCAATATAAAACTAAACTGCCAACACATTATAGCTAATATTTTAGTTTGAAATATCTGCAATGCTATTTTAACACTGGAAGTTCAAGAACAAGATACATTTTCGTGAGCATGTTGTATACTTGTATGAGTGATAGATTTCAAATTGTATGTATATACCAGAGTTGCACATGTAATAGAGACATGTGCTCACAGATTGCTGCTAGTCTACTCTTAGCATAATAAGATTACTAAATGGATCTTAACTGGCTAAAATGGTCTTGCCTTTGAGTGGTTTTATTTTACATTACATGCAAAAAGCAAGATTATTGAAGAACTACTTTTAATTGATGAAGAAAGTATGCCTCGAGTATTACTATTTTCATGTTTTGTTAACTGTAAACTACATTATATTGTATGGAGTCATCCATTTTTATATACAAGCTCTGCCACGTGCATAGAAACTTGATTTTTTGTTGTACTTGATGAATATGAAATGATCTGTCCATACTTTGTTTTAAAATGATGTTGACCTTTCTATGTTTGGACGATAAAATGTCACATTTGCACAACACTACTGGAATTCAGTTATTTGCCGTCTGCCAGCTCTTTGCCGTCGGCTGGCAGATGGCAAAGAGGGTCTTTGCCGTCAGCTGCCAGAAAACAGACGGCAAAGAGTTGGCAGATGGCACAGAGGGTCTTTGCCATCAGTCAGCTCTTTGCCGTCTGCTCGCAGACGGCAAAGAGACGCACAGCAGACAGCAAAGCGACAGCTGGGCCCCACTTGACCGCGAGGTGGTTAGGTTAAATTTGGCCCCTTCTTTGCCTTCTGCTAGCGGACGACAACGAGTCCTAAAGCAGACGGCAAAGAGGCTAGCCTCTTTGCTGTCCGCTAGCAGACGGCAATGCCCTAACGCTACTAACGGCCGTCCCGCCCCCACACCCTCTCTCTCACTCTCACCCACTCCCACTCCCACTCCCCTCTCTCCCCGACGCCCGCCGTCGCCACCGCCGTCGTCGCCCCAACGGCCCCGTCGCGCTGCCGCCCCACCGCCCCTGTCGAGCCGCCGCCCACCGCCCCCATCGCGCCGCCGCCCCACCGCCCTCGTCGCGCCCGTCCTCCCCGCCGCCCCGGCGCCCCGCCGCCCCCAACGCCTCACCGCCCCCGTCGCGCCCACCGCCCCCGTCGCACCGCCGCCCCACCGCCCCCATCGCGCCCGTCCTCCCTGCCGCCCCGGCACCCCGCCGCCCCCGCCGCCCCGCCGCCCCGTCGTCCCCGCCACCAGCCGCCCCGGCGCCCCGCCGCCCACGACGCCCCAGCCGCCCCCGCCGGTGAGTCCCCCCCACCGGCCGCCCCTTTTTTATTTTGTTTTTCCTGTTTTTTTATTTCTGTTAAATTAGTTAGGTTAGTTTTTTAGTTTATTAGGTTAGTTAGTTAGCTTGGTTTATTAGGTTAGTTAGTTAGGTTAGAAGAGAAAAAAGAAGAAAGGAAGAAGGAAAAAAATGAAAAAGGAAAATAAGAAAAGAAGAAGAAGAAGAAGAAGAAGAAGGAAAAGAAGAAGAAGGAAAAGAAGAAGGAGAAGAAGAAAAAGAAGAAGGAGAAGAAGAGGAGGAGGAGGAGAAGAAAGAAGAAGAAGAAGAAGAAGAAGAAGAAGAAGAAGAAGAAGAAGAAGAAGAAGAAGAATAAGAAGAAAAAGAGGAGAGAGGAGGAGAGGAAGAAAAGGAAAAAGTAAAAGAAGAAGAAGAAAAAGAGGAGAGAGGAGGAGGAGAAGAAGAAGAGGAGAGAGAAGTTTTGTAAATTATATTTGTGTTGATCGGGTGGATTTCAATGTGCAGTTGTTTCGTCGCTGCGAGGGTGTGCTGTTCGACGACCTCCCTGTGCGTTTGACGAGCTCCCCTGCGTTCGTGGGTGAGCACAAATGACATCTCCTCCCCCCTTAATTTGCTCTGTTTCGGTCTTCGTGCCGATGAAACTTGCTAGTTATAGGTGTCTTCAATCATCAGTATGCGTGACCAGTATGCGTCTCTCGTTCGAAAGGGCGGCATCTATAAATATGCATGTCTTTGCATATTTATAACTGCCATCCTTTCGAATTGTCCAACGTTATCCATGGACAGCCCGAGTATGTGTAGATTGGGTTCGTTTTCCCTTATGCTCTGCTCCGGATCCGATGTGGAATTTCGTCAGTGCCTCCCTGTTGTTCTCCGGGTACACATCCTCTCTGCTTATTGCCGAGACGTGTATCAGGAGAACAGCGGGGAGGTGCTGCCGAAATTCTGCGTCGGATCCGGAGCAGAGCATGGGAAAATGAACCCAATCTACACATACTCGGGTGGGATTAGGACCTATCTTTACCTATTAGCGTGTAGATTGCATGAACGTAATAAAACTGACAAACTTGATTAACTGATGAATATAGATGATGAATTATATGTATATTTCTTGTGTGTTTAGTAGGTAGGCAAGATGAGTGATCGTGCGTGGATGTACACCGGTCACCCTAGTCAGAAAGACATGACCATTGAATGGTTAACAAAAACCAAGGAGTTTCTGAGAGCCGCATTTGCAAATGGCCAGGAAATAACCTGGTGCCCCTGTGTCCGGTGCGACAACCATAAAAAGTGGACACGGGATGAAATGGGTAAACACTTGCAGAAGTGGGGTTTTACGCCTGATTATACGGTGTGGAGATTTCATGGTGAGTCTGCCCAACGTGCTAGAGCTGAGGTGGTTCGTCGTCGCACCGACAAGCATGGTACCGGGATCGAAGACATGGTGCAAGACTTTGATGATGCTCGGGATTCGGACGATGAGATGGAGGAATCTGCAAAGGCCTTCTATGAAATGTTGGAGTCTTCAAAACGTCCTCTCCACGAGCACACTGAGCTTTGTCAGCTGGATGCCATCGCGCAAGTAATGGCTCTGAAGGCTCAGTTCAACCTGGGCAGAGAATGCTACGACGCGATGATGACAATATTTGGACGCTTTCTACCCAAAGGCCATGTATTGCCTACAAACCTGTACCAGTCGGACAAAATCCTACGTGCGCTTAAGATGCCCTATGAGAAGATAGATGCCTGTGAGAATGGATGTGCCTTATTTAGGCTTGAGTATGCGGGCTTGAACTATTGTCCCATTTGCAAGTCTTCCAGGTATGTTGTGGTAGACAACGGTATGGGTGAGAAGAGTCAGACCAAAATCCCAGTTAATGTTCTTCGGTATATGCCAATCATACCAAGACTTCAATGTCTTTTCATGGTCGAAGAGACGGCCAGACAGATGACGTGGCACAAATTTGGCAAAAGAACCGAACTAGATGCATATGGGAATCCGATGTTGGGACACACTTCAGACGCTTTTGCGTGGAAGCACTTCGATGCATTACATAAGGATAAAGTGGCAGATCCAAGGCATCCTCGAGTCGCCATCAGCACGGATGGGTTCAATGTGTTTGGTATGATGGCAACCCAATACAGTTGTTGGCCTGTATTTGTCATTCCACTCAATCTCCCCCCCGGAGAGATTATGGAAAGAAAGACCATTTTCTTGATGTTGATAATTCCAGGGCCCAACTATCCGGGGAAGAATATGAATGTGTACATGCAGCCCCTTAAGGATGAATTGCAAGAAGCTTGGGATAATGGGATCAAGACATATGACGCCGCTACAAAACAAAACTTCAAAATGCATGTGTGGTACATGTACTCGACGCATGACTTGCCGGCGTATGCGCTATTCGTTGGCTGGTGTGTGCATGGAAGGTTCCCGTGCCCCACATGCAAGGCAGCTCTTCAGTTCCGTTGGCTGCAGGCGGGTCGCAAGTATTCTTGCTTCGACTTGCATAGACAGTTCCTGGATCCTTGCCATAAGTTCAGAAAAGACAAGAAGAATTTCATCAAAGGTAGAGTTGTCAAAAACTCTGCACCACCTGCATTGACTTGCCAATAGACCCTGGATCAGTTAAACGCTCTTGAGCCTGATCCAGAGCGTCTAGGATATTTCAAAGGGTATAATTCGGAACACGCCTGGACTCACAAGATATGCTTGTGGGATCTACCTTACTTTAAAGACCTCCTTTGCCCACACAACATCGACGTGATGCACACTGAAAAGAATATCGCCGAGGCCCTTTTTGGTACATTGTTCGGCATAGAGGGGAAGTCAAAGGATAATCCTAAGGCTAGAGTCGATCAGGAGGCTCTATGTGATAGACCGTTACAAAACATGCGACAACCGAAAGGAAAGAAGAACTAGAGGAAGCCAAAGGCATGGTTCAATCTTGGAAGGCCAGCTATGAGGGAAATGATCTTGTGGGTGAAAATGCAGTTGATGTTCCCCGATGGGTATGCAACGAATCTAAAGAGGGGAGCGAGTCTTGACAAATTGAAAATATTTGGTCTCAAGAGTCATGATTGGCACATATGGCTTGAGCGGGTAATGCCGGTGATGTTGCGTGGCTTTATCCCTGAGGATGAATGGCTAGTACTGGCAGAGCTGAGCTATTTCTTCCGTTCTCTTTGTGCGAAAGAACTATCGCCTGACGTGCTAGATGAACTGGAAGAGTTGGCGCCGGAGTTGATCTGCAAGTTAGAAAAGATCTTTCCATCGGGCTTGTTTAATCCAATGCAGCATTTGATTTTGCATCTCCCGACCGAGGCAAGATTTGGGGGGCCCGTGCAAAATCGTTGGTGCTTTGCAACTGAGAGGATGCAGAAGACGCTTCGAGCAAAATGTAAAAATAAACGTAGAATTGAAGCATCGATGGCCGAGGCATTCATTACTGAGGAGGCGGCAAACTTCGTGACAGCACACTACGAAGCCAAGAATCGTCATTTGCATAATCCGAAGCCTCGGTACAATGATGGCGACCGTGAAAAAGGTCGATCCAACCTCAGCCTATTCAAAGGGAAGCTCGCACCAGCCGGTGCTTCGAAAGCAATAGCATTGGATGTCGAAGAATGGCGGACCATTTCGTTGTATATCTTCAACAACCTAACAGAAGTGCGGCCGTACATCGAGTAAGTTCTCGGTACATTGTTTCGCAACTTCTAATTCCTTTGAACTGCTCTTATTCCCGGATATGTGATAGAGTCGATACGTCGCCAAATTCTTGAATGGAGCGGTGATCCAAAAGGATTCCATCGAAGAGTATGAGCTTCTGGCAAAGCATGGAGGCGGCTATCCCGGTTTCATCTCTTGGTTCAAACAAACGGTAATTTCCATTAGACCATTTCATTTCTTCCTCTAGTTTGCGGCTAATGCAACAATCCTTTCGTATTAAACTTGTAGGCTAATTCAGTGTCTATGGACGCCGAATTGAGACAAGTCGCTAATGGTTTTAACTATAAGGTCCGTTCATTTGACAAATACGACATCAACGGGTATTGCTTTCGTAATTTTGGCAAAGAGCTATCTATGGCCGACCGAAAGTCTACAAATTGTTGTGTCTCTGCTATCGGTGAAGGAGGTGTCGAGTATTATGGAAGAGTTGAAGCAATTTATGAACTTATATTCTTTGGTGAAAACCCACCAAACGTCGTAGTCTTCAAATGTTATTGGTTCCAGCCGAAGGAGACTAGAAGGACTCATGAACATATAGGGCTAGTCGAAATCAAACAAAGCACCCATTTAGATGTTCCCGATGTCTATATTACGGCTCAACAGGCGACCCAAGTTTTCTATCTACCGTGGGCCTGCCAAACTGATCCAAATCTGAATGGTTGGGATGTCGTTTATGATGTGCCGCCACGTTTTAGACCACCTCCCCTCAATGAAGATGATTATGAACCTCACATTAACCCAGACACATATGAAGGAGAATTCTTCCAAGAAACACGTCTTTCCAAAAAACATTTCAAGAACTGCTCTACTTCACCCCAGAACATTGAAGTAGACAGCGACAGTGAATCCGACTTCACCCCTGAGCCGGAACAAGAAGAGACGGAAGAAGAAGAGGTTACTGCTGCGGATGACCTCTCAATGCTTGACCGATTACATAAAGGAGGCCTTCCACATGTTGTTCCCGATAGTGATGACACTACTAGGAAAAGGGCTGCTAGTGGCGCACCTGTTTTCGCTACTAATGGCGCACTACAGGTGCGCCACTAGCACCACGCCATTAGAATTTTTTACTAATGGCGCACCACTGGTGCGCCATTAGTATCTGGTATACTAATGGCGCACCATGCAGTGCGCCATTAGTATAGCCCACGGTGCGCCATTAGTATGCCTCCCAGGGGCCATATTTACCCATGTGATTTGGCATACTAATGGCGCACTGGTGGATGATGCGCCATTAGTGTGCTCTGGCTTACTAATGGCGCACTATGTGGTGGTGCGCCACTAGTATGAATATTAGGGATTTTTTCTTTTTCGTTTCTGATATTTTCACAGGTTACAAAATATATTATTTGACAGAATATAGCTAGCACCACACAGCAACAGCAGATTCATCGAATACAATAGAAGATTAGTGTCCGAATACAATTCATCATATTAGTCTCCGAATTTAAAATACCGAACAAAGTTAGAACATTACAAGTCTCGAAACCGCGAGTAGCGAGTTTGTCTTCACATTACAAGTCGATATCGATCATCTAAACTACCATCACATAGAAGAGAGCTGCGGTCATCACGATGAGCATAATCGCGATGAAACTGGTCTTCATCCGGTTCCTCCAACGCTCCCTCCTCTCTCCCGCTAGATAGCGCGCGTATCTAGATTCCGCCTCCGCCCTAGTGGTGTACCCTTTGTAACTGTTACCGCTGAAACGGTGAACCTGTGTCCGACACTCCTCCCAGTCGTCGTAGACTCCAGGAACCCTACCCTTGTACACGACATACGACGGCATCTCTATGCACTAGCCAAACAAAACGTTAGTACCAATTCACAGACAATACATAAGCAATATATAAGTATGCAACAAAAGGATCGGAAGAGAAAAGCAAGACATTAATAGCATCGATTACATCTAAGTTGAACGACTGTCCAAACAAAAGAGACATACAAGTTCATCAAAGTTTAATTACAACATGAGCCAATCGATGTTTCAAAACTAGACATAGCATCACTACTTTCGACTCGACTCAAGGGACCGGAGCGTGGATGAAGCCGCCGTCTATCGTGATGGTCATGAAATCGCGGGCGTTGTCAGCCTGCATTTGTAGCGTTGTGTCTATCTCACTGTTGGACGGTTGATTTCTGAGGTAGAACTGCCCCGAGGTACGAAGGACATCTTGATGGATGATTTCCGCAAACTCCGACTGGATGCGAAAGAATTCTTGTCTGATATCCGTGTCATGGATTGCCGACAAGCTTGCGGCCCAATCTTTGAGATTATTTGGTAGCAGAAGGTGATTATGGTCCCGTACGATCGCCCGCATGTGATGGAGGGCGTAGTAGGCATCCTTCTGACCGCCAGGCGGCTGCTTGACGCAGGGGAACGTCGTATTGTGGGCGAACACGTGCTTGCCGTACTTACGAACTGGTCTGGTGAAGGTGCCTCCAGATTTGGCGTAGCCGGGGAGAACATCATCAAGAACTTTCTTGACATTTGTGTAGTCTTTCTTCGACTGACGGTCCGAGTCGAAATACGTGGCCATGGAATATTTCGGGCTTAAGAGGATGAGTGTGCAATGTGTGTCACTGCACAAAACACGGAATGTTAAAAAAAAAGATCGAAATCTAAGAAATCATATGTTACGGGGCGGTTGAGGGGACGACTTACTCGGGAAAGTAAGGCACGAGGAAGTTATCCTTATCTGGGTTTGCCAGAATGACGCCTTCGAGGTAAGAACTCGCGACTTGCCGGTCCCCAGCGCTGCCCAAGATCTTGGCACACATGTAGAAGGGGTCGACTATCACGATGTCCGGGGTCTTGTCTCTAATGATCCGCATCTCCATACTCAGCGAAAATAGCCGAACGAAGGTGTAGTGCAGCGGATGAAGGTTAAACATAGCGAAGATGTCATCAAACCGCAGGACGATCGTACCCCCGATGGCGCTATCCACAAAGCCCTTGCCCTCTGGCACCTTGGCCACGAAAACCGGGTATGCCACGTCATTCTCTCGGAGACGCCGCTTCTCCAAAGAAAGAACACTGTCATGCAGACTCCGCATAGCACCGGTTGCAGCATTGAGCATATTAGTCGGTAGCATCGGCCTACCCGCCACATGCACCCTCCTCGAGATATCCTTAGGTGAAGGTGGCCCGTCCTGAGCACGGGTCGTACTCGGTGCCGGCTGGCTCGCACCCTTGTCACTCTTTCTTTTCCGTCCCTTCTTCTTCTGCTGTAATGGGACCGAGTTCTGCTCACAGACCGCCTTCTTGAGTGTGCTGGGGCTGATAATATTTCGCACCTCGGCTATCTGAGGCTCGGTGAAGTCGGCAGCTGGAGGCGTCTCCTGAGAACTGAACGCCAGACGACGCCTGTTGCAATTGGGTTTCTCCGCGGTACCAGCTAGATCGCGATCGTCTTTTGCAGGGTTGGGTTCTTGAGAAGGAGGCCCCATGAATTCGTCATCGCACCCATGTTCGTTGAAGTACTTATCGACGTTGGTAAATGTACCGTCGTCGTTGTCGTCGTCGTCTGGATCCTGTGCCATATGCATGCCCGGATCCTGTGCCATATGCATGTCCGGCATGTCCGGTAGCGTTGCGGCGGTCTTGCCATGGCTTGGCGCCGGCACGACTGGCGGTGTTGTCTTTGGGGTGGTGTCCCCCGCCCCCAAACGAATCTGGCTCTTCGGCGAAAGCAGGGGCCAGCTTAGGCAGGCGCTGAGGGTCATCACATCATCTTCGTCGGCCCCGGCGGGTCGAATCGGAGGTAACAACTCGTCGCAGCCTGGCAGCACCCGAACCAGTTGAACCCTATACACGGTGGGTGGCATTGGATTACCGTGGAACACGGGGTTGCCCGGTTGAACGATTTTGCCCTTGGCGACATCGACCAACTCGTTGTTCACGAAGTGCAGGAGAGTGCACGGAACGTCGGCGGCGCCCTGCGAAAACATGTAGGGCGTCACGGATGCCCAGTCAAAGGCAAGGAGATGAAGTCCTCGGCCGAGAGGCTTAATTAGTTACCGTGATGATGGCGTCGACCTCGGCTAATGTCGAGGCACCGCCAACGGCGGGCGTGCAATTGACGGAGGGGCCGCTTGCTGCCGAGGTGCCGGCCGGCGTACACCCGGGTGCATTAAGCTCCAATGCCCGTGCCGGCGTCGGAGACACCAATACCGGCTCCGCCGGAGACACCAATGGCGCCGCCTGCGCGTTGTGCGAGTTGCTGGCCGTGAAGCTGGGAATCGGGGGCGGCCCCTGTTGGCCGCTCGCAATCCACGTCGTCAGCCCATGAATCAAGGTAGGCATAATGCCGGTGAGCGTCGATCCCAGTTGTTGTTGCACTTGCTCTTGGACAATCTCCGGAATCCGCGCCACTTGTGCCTTGAGTTCTTGAACCTCGCGCGACTGGCTTTCCGAGCTGGTCTTTCTCTCCTTTCGCCCACCAGCGTTATAGTATGACGACCATTTTGTGGACAAGCCTTTGCCGGCCACACGACCAGCTGACGACGGCTTACTGAGCTTATCCTTGTTTTTCATTACGTTCAACGCCCTATTTAGAGTGCTGTCCCAAGGGATGCTCTGAGACGACCCCGCGCTACTGCTTTCAGTCTCCTGCGCCAGAACAAGCTCAAGCGCCCTGGTCTTCGGATCCATGGTAAGCTCCTTTGTTACCGGGTCCTCCTTGTACCGGGCCCTGACATAGTTCCTGGTCTGCTTGTCACGGTATTTCTCGAAGCGGGGCGGTAGGCCTTGCTCGGCACGCTCCGCGTCCTCCTTGTCCCATATAGGCTCCGCCACTCTGTAACCGCCGGGACCGAGTTTGTGTTCCCCTAAGTTCAACTCCCGCATTTCTTTCCCCCACTGACTTGATTCGGAGGTTGCGCTGCTCTCGCACTTGATCTTGAACTCCTTGTAGTCATCTTCGCTGATCGAAGGATTTTTCGCCTTGATCTTCTCATAACTATCACCTTTCTCAATCATTCTTTTCACCGCGCTTCTCCAAGTAGACAGGGCCGTGCTCATCCTCGTGAGGGCGGCACTGTTCACTTTATTCCCTGAGAGGCGTGTGTTTTCAAATTCAGCGGGGAACTTGTATCGTTCGTGCAGCTTCGTGAAGAGGAGGTTGCGCAAATTCCCTCGGTCCTTATGCCTTAGGTTCTCGGTGTTGATCGAGACGGTGCTCCGGAGAATGCACCCGAGCTGAACCGAGTACCCCTTGACTATTTGTTTGGGCTCCGTTGGATGCCCGTCGGAGTGCACTTGAGTAAATTCCTCCTTGACGGTGCGGAGCACGTTCGGGCGCCGGTCCTTCCGTTGCCTCTTCGGTTGGCTGCCATCTGTGCGTGCGCTGCCATCATCAGTGGTGGCATCCTCGGCGGCACCATCAGTGGTGGCATCCTCGGCGGCACCATCAGTGGTGTCATCCCCGACGCCACTAGGGGTTGTGTAGTCAGGATCGGTGTCTTCCGCGGCGTCCTCATAGCGGTGAGGTTGTTCCTCCATCTCCTGGGACAGCTCCCAGAATTGCTTGCCGCCCGAACCACCGACCTCATCGTTGTGGGCCATGTTTCGCTCTAAATAGGAAAAAAGTTTGGTCAAAAAGTTGGTTATTGTCAAGGAACAAGATCATGGTCTCATCATTTAGGGTTTGTCGACACCGAGGCATCCTAAAAGCTAAGCTTTTATCATTTAGGGTTTGTCGACGCCGAGGCACCCTAAAAGCCTAAGCTTTCATCATTTAGGTTCTTATCGACACCGAGGCACCCTAAAAGCTACTTAATTAAGTACTAAGATACCCCGGCCGATGCATTAGTAGCAAGTACCCCATATGTCCGATTTTTAGCAAAGTCATGCTAAAATTCACGGAAATTTCAGCATGACCTTTGCTGAAAATAGGACATATGGAGTACCCGAATTTGCCGGAACGGAAGTTAATCGACATTCCGGCAAACTCAAGGGCCTCTCGGGGTACTCACAGGTTATGAACAGATTTGCAAACAGCGAGGAGGATGGAGTATTTCTGAACACAGAGACCTACTCCCAACAATTCAGTCTTTAGCAACATTACACAGGGGACAACATTTCTGAACATTTACACTGAACATTTCATGATCAAAAAAGAGAGAGCATGGAACAAAGGATTTGCTGCATGATAGCATAATTTCAGAACTTTCATTGTACACTGTAGGACAACATTTATCAAATTTCGTTTCATGACCTTTCTGAACTTTCTATAGCAAATCATTGATCAGGAAATTTCATGACCTACTCCAAATTTCTGAACTTTCATGATCAAATTTTTCAGTAATGAACAGAGACTGAACCTGCATCCCAAATTCCTGTCCCTTTCCTTGTTACTGAGACTGAACCCGAGGTCGTGTTCGCTGGGAGCAGAGGAGGAGGGCAGAGGAAGGAGGAAGGAGGAGAGGTACCTGGGCGGGCGCGGCCGGTCGCCGGAGGGGTCGGGGTCGGGGTCGGGGTCGGCGGCGGCGGCGGCGTCGAAGGGATGGCTCGAGGGCGTCCGAGCTCGTCCGGGTCCTCGTAGTCGAAGAAGAAGACGGCGGCGGTCCTCCTGGGCGCCTCGGTTGGTCGTGGGGAGGCCGACGGCCACGTGCTTCGCGGGTCGGCGGCGGTCATCGTCCTGCACCCCGTGCCCGGACTGAGGTAGAGGCGGCGCAGGGCAGGGGCCGACGCGGGGAGGCTGTCGGCGACGGCGAGGTCGCGGAGGCGTCGGCGATGGCGGAGCTGCAGTGGTGGGGGGCGCGGGGGCGGCGGCGTCGTGGGTCGGGGTAGCGCGCGGGGGGGGGGGGGGGGAAGTGGATCTGGCGAGAGGGAGGGACGAAGGGGTCGGGCGAGTTAGAGCTAGGGGGAAGCTTACTAATGGCGCACCCCCGAGCGGTGTGCCATTAGAAATCTTTTTTTTTGATAGCAATGGCGCACCCCTTAGAGGTGCGCCATTAGAAAGCTTTTTTTTAAATAGCAATGGCGCACTACCCGAGCGGTGCGCCATTAGTATGTTTTTTTTTATTATTTTTTGTTGCTATTTTTTAATATTTTTTTTAGATAGCAATGGCGCACTACCCGAGCGGTCGTCGGCGGCGGTGGAGCGGGGGAGGGTGCGGGGGGTGCTCGGCGGCGGTGGAGCGGGCCGGGGAGGGTGCGGGGGGTCGGCGGCGGCGGTGGAGCGGGGGAGGGTGCGGTGGGTCGTCGGCGGCGGTGGAGCTAGCGGGGGAGGGTGCGGGGGGGATCGAGATCGAGATGGAGGGGGATAGCGATTGAGATGGAGGGGGATCGAGATCGAGTGTCCTCATGAATATTCAATATTTTTTCATATTGAATATGAAAAAATATCATCAAATTTGAAAAAATATTCATGAATTCAAAAAGTGCCCATGAAATTTAAAAATATTCATGAGTTCAAAAAGTGCCCATGAAATACAATCGAGAAATGAAGACTACGATTTAAATACAATCGATCTTAGCTAGCTATCTGTTCACAATCTTCTTGCCCTTCTTTTTCGCAAATGGAGTTCTTCTGTGGAACGGACGTCCTTTAGGTAGGGTGGTCCTGCTTCTTCTTGTGGTGTATGCTGCTACTTCATCGTCGTCGTCATGTTCCATCTTCGGGTCGCCGTACTTGTCGAAGTCTTGCTCATTGGCGACTCCATCCATTCCGATGATCTTCCTTTTGCCTCTCCTCACGACAACACGACTGGGCTTTGACGGGTCGGTAATGAAGAAGCATTGGTCCACTTGGGAAGCCAGTACCCATGGCTCATTTTTCGCGGTGACGTTTGCGCCCGCGGTCTTGGATTTGGCTTCGGGTATAACCATGGTGGTGAAATACCGGTCTTCTTTTAGGACGCTCTTGGCCCATCTGACACGGAACATTGGGACCTTCTCTCCAGCGTAGCTCAGCTCCCAGATCTCCTCGATCCTTCCGTAGTATCTGTCCTTGTCGTTACTGGTGTAGGATTCCATCGTTACCCCGGAGTTCTGATAACCATCGCTCTTCATGTCCTTGTCCTCGGTGTAGAATGTGTAGCCGTTGATATCATATGCCTCATAGGTCATCAGGTTGTGCTCGGCGCCCTGTGACAAGGCGAATATGAGTTGTTCTTCCACGGAAGAATCCTCATGTAAAGGGTACGATAGAAGCTTCTGTTTGAACCAACGCGTGAAACATGAGTTGTGCTCTTTGATTATATCTCCGTCCGTCCTCTGTTGGCCTCGGTCATTGTACGTCTTCTCAATAAAGGTTTTGTGCTCTACCACCCAAGGATCGACCACGTCTATGTGTTGTAGCGCGACTAGGTTTGCTCTTTCAAAGTCGGCGAGTCGACCCTCGAAGTCGACATGCATTTCGCGCCGACCCTCACGGTGACCCCATCCAGCGAGCCTGCCGAGGTGCCTGTTGACGGGCAGACCAACGGGGTTCTCGATGCCTAGATAATTCGTGCAGTAGGAGATGCACTCTTCGGTCAGAAAGCCCCTGGCTATGCTTCCCTCTGGACGTGACATGTTGCGAACGTATCCTTTGATGACACCATTCATCCTTTCGAACGGCATCATGCTGTGCAGGAACGTCGGCCCGAGTTGGATGATATCCTCCACGATATGGACCAGCAGATGCACCATAACGTCGAAGAATGCGGGCGGGAAGTACATCTCAAGCTCGCATAGTATCACCATGATCTCTTCCTGTAGCCTTTTGAGTTGCCTCACGCCAACCGACTTCCGAGAGATGACGTCGAAAAAGTTGCATAGGCCAAATAGCGTTTCACGGACGTGCGCGTCCATGATCCCACGGATTGCAACTGGAAGTATCTGCGTCATCAGCACGTGACAGTCGTGAGACTTCATCCCGCTGAACTTCTGCTTCGCTGGGTCTAGGTATCTGCTTATCTTCCCCGCGTAACCGTAAGGAAGTTTTACTCCTACGAGGCAGGTGAAAAACTGCTCGATCTCCTCCTGACTTAGAGTGAAGCACGCGGGAGGGTAGTCATTTCCGGTCTTCTTGGCCTTTTTGCCTTTGCGACGACTTTCTGTGTCCTGCTTCGCCTCATCATCATCATCATTAGCGTGAAGCTCCTCCCTGATGCCCATTGATTTCAAGTCTGCCCTTGCTTTCGGCCCATCTTTGGTCCTCTCTGGCATGTTGAGCAGGGTACCAAGCAGACTCTCGCACACGTTCTTCGTGATATGCATGACATCAAGGCTGTGAGGCACACGGTGGATCTTCCAGTACGGCAAGTCCCAGAAAACAGACCTCGTTTTCCATACCTTCAGCAGCGGCTCTGGCGCCTTTCGCTTCTTTCCCGGCTCTGGCGCCTTTTGCTTCTTTCCCGGCAGTGGGCAATCTTTCCAATTTTTCAACAGCTCGTCTATTTCCTCGCCGCTCCTCGTACGTGGGCGTCTTCGGGGTTCGGTTTCACCATCGAACAGATCCTTGCGTTTTCTCCACGGGTCATCGTCGCGAAGCCACCTTCGATGTCCCATGAACACGGTTTTCGAGGACCCAGGATCTCTATCTAGCTGGCGATACGTTGTGTCATCCATGCACCTGACTCATCCAGAAAATCCGTGGACCACCTGCCCCGCGAGATATCCGTAACCGAGATAGTCGTGCACCGTCGTGAGCAGTGCGGCTCTCATAGGGAAATATTCTTTCTCTGCGGCGTCCCACGTATTGGCTGGCGTTTTCCACAGCGTGTCTAGCTCCTCTTTCAGCAGCCCCAGATACAGATTGATGTCGTTCCCTGGTTGTTTCGGCCCTTCAATTAGCATACTCATGTGAATGTACTTCCTCTTCATGCACAACCAGGGGGGAAGGTTGTACATCCACACAAACACAGGCCAGGTGCTATGTGTGCTTCTCTGGCTGCCAAACGGATTGACTCCATCAGTGCTCGCGCCCAGCACGATGTTCCTTGGATCGTTCCCAAATTCTGGGTCTTCGAAGTTCAACGCTTGCCACTGGCTCGCATCCTTAGGGTGACTTAGCATCTTGTCTTTTTTATTTATCTCCGGATCATTTCCGTCATCTTCTCGTTTCTTCTCCTCCCTATCCGCGTGCCAACGCAGGAGCTTTGCTACCTTAGGGTCCGCGAAATACCGCTGCAGACGAGGAGTGATCGGAAAGTACCACACCACTTTTCGAGGAGCTTTCTTCCTCTTCTTGTATCGAGTGACGCCGCACACCGGACATATGGTAGACTCCGTGTGCTCGTCCCGATAAATGATGCAATTGTTCATGCACACATGGTATTTCACGTGCGGTAAATCCAGAGGACACATGATTTTCTTCGCCTCCTCGAAACTGGTCGGGCACTTGTTCCCCTTGGGAAGACGTTCGTGCCAGAATGACATGTTCTCGTCGAAGCATGCGTCGGTCATTTTGTGTTTTACCTTCATCTCCAGAGCCATGAGCGTTACTTTCAGGCGGGTATCCTCGGGCCTGCATCCTTCATACAATGGAGTAACCGCGTCTATCTCCAGTTGATCCAGCTTGGCTTTCTCTCGGGCGGCAGCTCTTGCGTTATCCGTCTGCTTGAGAAGCAGCTCTTGAATATGAGGGTCCTGCACCCAGCCTCCATCGTCGTCTGCTCCGGCATCTTCATCTTCATGATCATGCCCTTCGTCTTGATCTTCCTCATCATCATGTCCGGCATCTTCTACATGATGAATGTGTACAGCATCACCGTCGTGATCATGTCCTGGAGATTCTTCGTCTTCTCGACCGCCCTCGCCGCGGTGGTTGTCTTGCTGCCCTTCCTCATTTCTTGCCCGGCCCCCATGGACGACTTCATAGTCATCTTCATCACCTTGCCACCGATAGCCATCCATGAAACCACGCAAGAGCAGGTGGTCCCGCACCTGCCCGGAATCCGGGTCCGCAATAAGGCTCTTCAGCTTGCATCTTCGACACGGACATCTTATCTCCGTCTCGTTCTTTTGAAGCATCTCGGCCTTCGCGGAGCTCAAAAACCTATTCACGATGCCTTCAGTCATCGTGCGGACCATGGTCGCCTGCGGGGTAGAGCAAAACGATATTTTAGAACCAAGAAAAAATTTGGCATGACTTTCCCTAAAAATAGGACCAAAAAGAATGCATAGTGCCAAAATTCTCGCCGAAACGGAAATGAATCAACATTCCGGCAAAATATTGGCAACTATCGCATTTCAAATACCGGTACCTGCAAACACAAACATATATGCAACACCACAAACATATGCAACACCACAAACATACATAGATCTAGCAAGGCCATAAAAAGTGCATGTGCACGTTGTTGGAGCGAGGGAGAGAAAAAAAGTAGATCTACAACATAAAGATAGCTTTCCCCTTACTTACCTATCAAAAAAAGGTAATTTAACCACCTAATTTTGATGAATCTATGGTGCAAATGAGGTGAGGAGGAGGAGGCAGCCGACACAATCTTGGAGGAGGAGGTGGAGAGAATGAAGTGCGGAAAGTGAGTGTGTAGGTGTGGCTGTCCAAAATATCTAGCTGGTCCCAGGTTACTAATGGCGCACCACCCATATATGCGCCATTAGTACCAGCTTGAGGTGCGCCATTAGTAGTTTTGCAAAAAAAAATAAAAAAAAAATAGTAGTGGCGCACTGTGTTGGAGGTGCGCCATTAGTAGTTAAACTAGTAATGGCGCACTCTTCCCTGGTGCGCCATTAGTATTTTTGGAAAAATGAAAAAAAAAACATTTGTCACTAATGGCGCACCGTGGGTCTGGTGCGCCATTAGTGTCTACCACACTAATGGCGCACCAACTCATGGTGCGCCATTACTATATAGTAGTGGCGCACCACATGTCTGGTGCGCCATTACTATATAGTAGTGGCGCACCACATGTCTGGTGCGCCATTAGTAGCCATATCATCTATAGCCCTTTTCCTAGTAGTGTGATGATGATGCATTTATTGATGATAGTGATGATGATGATGATGCATTTATTGATCCCAGAGCATATATAGACGATGAAGATTATTATTAGTTCATGTCAGGTATTATTCAATTTTTATTATATACATGATGATGATACACTCAAATTATATATATACATATTATTATTCATGTCGGTATTCAATTTTTTTTATGTTGTACTAATTTCGTTTACTCTTTGTCTTGGCAGGTGTTGAAAGATGGTGGGCGCGGGTCGAGAGCGATCCGAGGCTCCTTCGTCGGCGCGTGGTGGGAGGGGTACTTCCATTCCACCCCAAACTCTCCGGAGAGCGTTGTACGACAGTATTGGGACACCCGAGGGCGCTTCTTCGTCGGCGAAGTTGCCCACCAGGAGAGGAGGTCGGGGGAAGAAAGAGAGCTCCTAAAGGTACACGTGGTGGCCGCGGGAGAGGTACGAAGGATGCTACGCCTTCCTCGCCGCCACCCCCAGCTGATTCACCCGAGCACAGGACTGCTACGGTGGACCCGTGTGAGGTGGAGGCTACAAGGACTCCTGTCCACGAGCCTCGGCTCGCCGATCCTTCTGTCCCAGACACTTCGACCCGCGAGACTCCAGTGCCAGACGCTTCGTCCTACGAGAGTCCACACGCTTCGACCGGATGGGATACCTGGCCGGATCTGCATCAGCCGGAGCCGAGTGGCCATGCTGATGGTGGCGAGGATCAGTTTTCTGATAGCGAGGACGAGGTGGTTGAGGGGGCCACCATCTACCAGCGTGGGTGTACACGGCTCCCGCCCGTGCCGGCGACCCGCGAGCAGAGGTGGCCGATTAGGCCTGAAAAGGAGAAGTAAGTGCATTTACTCTTTTTAAACCTTTTGCCTTCACGTTTCTTCACATATCTAATGCGTTGGCTTTGTCATACTGCAGGGGTTGGATTCACGCCAAGGATGTCCACAGGTCCAACTCCATCCTTGGTGGGATTTTACGGCATAACTTCCCGGGGTTTGTCACGTTGCCCGGTGAGGGTAAGCTTCCAGGGTTTGTCACGTTACACGTGGCAGCCATCTGTTAAACCTGGGAGCGCCAAGCCTGGGGCCATTTGGCTTCTTTGCCGTTCGGGGCAGACGGCAAAGGGCTGGGCGGGGGGGGGGGGGGGGGGCGTCAGGGGCTAACGGCAAAGGGCTGGGCGGGGCCGTCGGGGGGCTGACGGCAAAGGACTGAGTGGGGGCCGTCCGGGGGCTGACGGCAAAGGGCTTGGTGGGGGCCGTTAGCCACCTAACGGTGCTAACATCAGTACTAAGCCGTCCAGCCGCGTTGCCGTCTGCAGGCTGACGGCAAAAAAACTTTGCCGTCCGCTGTGCCAAGGCAGACGGCAAAGAACCTCTTTGCCGGAGTTTATTCGGCCCAAAATTTTGCCGTCCGCCAGCGGACGGCAAATGCCTTTGCCGTCCGTGGTTGTGCCCTTTGCCGTCTGCCATGGCAGACGGCAAAGAGCCTAATTCCTGTAGTGCAACTAATATTATTACTATATATTCATTTGGGAGCTGGCTGTTATGCAGTATATTTTTATGTGTTTTGGATCCTTTGCTGGTTTGGCAGTTAGTTCGTGGTACTGAGGCTTTTTAGCAGGAATTACTTGGGCCCGAATAGCTTCTTGGAAGTGGCGGTGTAGTGTTGGAGATTAAAATCACCTAGTAGTGCATTTTCAATGATGTCATGTTACTTGATTTTTATTAAATGCTTATGCTTATAGCACCTTGTAAATATGCTTGTGATGTTTTGATATTAATTTTGCTTTTTGAAATCAGACCAGATTGTTGGAAATTTGTATTGTCTTGTGAACAAATGCTATTTTTTGAGTGAATATAATTGGATGTCTTGCTGTAAATTGTGAAGCATTGAGAAGGCAAGCTGGGCTGAAAAAAAGGGCTAATCGGTTGGACTGGAATGAAATTATTGGGCCAAAACCTAATTGGGCTGGTTACTACATGGGCCATGCTGGCCTCCACGTCAGATCCACGTAGATTCCATGTTAGCTCCACGTTGCTTCCATGTCATGTAAATCGGTGACGGGGTGTTCCGTCATATCCTAGTTTGGGCCGGGCGGCCCTGGGGCAAATCCATGATGGCCAAGAACAGTCATGGAAGGTGCTATGTCAAATTATGACGCGATATACATGATGGATTTCAAATCCGTCATGCATGGACATGCATGACAGTTTCAGGCTGGTCCATGACGGACAAGGACCGTCATGTATTAACAAGTTTCTTGTAGTGATAGTATTGGCTTTCCTATGGACTCAAAGTGATTTCTCACAAAGTAAAATGTAGAGTCTTCATCCTTGTAGCTTGGCCAGTCCTATTCCTTGCATCTTGGGCTCTCCTCACAATCCTTTGCCAAACCATTTTCCTCTATGGACTTTATCTAAAATACACTAGATAAAAGTATTAGTCCAAGAGACAATGTATGTTGTCATGAATTATCAAAACCACCAAGGGAGCATATGTGCTTTCAATCTCCTCCTTTTTGGTAATTGATGACAACATACAATCAAAGCTTCAAAATAAGATATGCAGGAATATGTGATAGCTTTGAAGGATACATGACCAGTACAAGATCCCCCTAAAAGTGTGCAATCCATTTTAAAGGATAGTTGCTTTGGAATACATGGACACACACATAATAGGAAGATCATGAGAAGTCATGTATATCCTGGCTATATGCATCAAACATATGTGAATGAGGTATCTCCATGTTCAAGACTTACTCTTGCAAACAATATGTGCAAGATACAAGAGATCATCTTGACCAAGGATATGATGCATATACTTACCTTAAAGTTCTTGAGCATTCTAGTAGTAGAAATACACTTGAGAAAACAATGTTAGGAAACACAAGAGTATTCTACTCATCCAAATGCAAAAAGAATCAAGAGTACCAAGATGTGGAAGACATATGAGAAATAGAATTGCTTAAGATATATATGTCTCCCTCAATAAAACTTTATCCCCTTAAGTTTGGACTTGTAAATCTTCCTCTCCCCCTGAATCTTAGCATGTAGATATTGGGAGTAGGTAGGGTTGAGAAAAGTTTAAGAACCATAAATAGTCAAAATACAATCTTTCTTCTTTTGGGTAAGCATGATATTTCTCCCCGTTAATATTATATCTCCCCCATGATGCATATTTCTCCCCCTTTATATTTTATCTCCCCCCTTTGGTATGATTAAGCATATAAGAAGCTTTGATATTTCTCCCCCTTTGGCATTAATTGCCAAAAAAGAAGGGCCTCATACAGGGTCAGATAAAAAGGGATCATTGAGATCATTGAGAGATAAGGGTCAAATAAGTTCTCCCCCTTTGGAATGAATCACTTGAGATATTGAGGGATCACTGAAACTGATTTTCCTTCAACAGAATCCTAAAAGTATGTGAAATTTCTCTCCCTTAATAATTTTTTTAATATATAAAGGGATCATCGAAGAAATGCGAAAATGCTAAAATTAACAGAGAATACAAGAGATAGCAAAGTCGGTGACTTGATAACCCACAAGTATAGGGGATCATTTGTAGCCTTTTTCGATAAGTAAGAGTGTCGAACCCAACGAGGAGCTAAAGGTAGAATTAATATTCTCTCAAGTTCTATCGACCACCGATACAACTCTACGCACGCTAACGTTTGCTTTACCTAGAACAAGTACGAAACTACTTTGCGGGAATAAAACTAGAAGTACTTTGCAAGAAAATAAAGAACGTGGAAATAATAGTTAAGTGCTGCTTTAATAAAAGAACAATAAAATTAAAAAAGTTTGTAGCAAGCTTTTTGTGTAACGCAAGAGAAAGATTGTCCCAAGGCAATTGAATATAATATGATAGATACTTGTTATATGCAATGAGGGAGAGGCATATGCTAACACACTTTCCGTACTTGGATCATATGCACTTATGATTGGAACTCTAGCAAGCATCCACAACTACTAAAGATCATTACGGTAAAACCCAACCATAGCATTAAGTATCAAGTCCTCTTTACCCCCATACGCCATAACCCACCTACTCAGGTTTATGCTTCTGTCAGTTACGCAACCCACCATAGGCAAATCATGAACATATTGCAACACCCTACAGCGAGGATCCCTCACGCTTGCGCGACACGGAGGGCACCATAGGACAGCACCATATCAACATACGACTCACATCCATAACATCATACCACAATTAACCCGTTGGACAAAAGAGATCTACTCAAACATCATAGGATAGCCAAATATCATTGTGAAATAATATATGGAGTTGAGCACCATGTTTAAGTAGAGATTAAAGCGGGGAAGAGAGGTGTTACACCGCTGCAAAGAGGGGGAGAGAGTTGGTGTTGACGGAGGCGAAGTTGTTGGTGTAGATCGCCGTCACGATGATTCCCCCGACGGCGTTCCGGCGCCACCGGGAGAGAGGGGGAGAGAGCCCCCCTCCTTATTCTTATTCCTTGGCCTCCCCCTAGATGGGAGGAGAGTTCCCCCTCTGGTCCATGGCCTACATGGCGGCAGAGGGGCAGGAGCCCCTCCGAGATTGGATCTCCCTCTCTGTTCTCTTCTGTTTCGCATTCCTGTTTTCTTGCGAAAAACCGTTTCTTATATTCCCGGAGATCCGTAACTCTGATCGCGCTGAAATTTAGAGGGGATATTTATCCAAAAATTAGCTTCCTTGCGCCCGAAGGAGAGCTCTAGCCGACATACGAGGTGGGCACGGTCCACCAGGGCGCGTTTGGGCCCTGGCCCGTGCCCTGGTAGAGGGTGGAGGCTGTGGGACTCCGTTTGCATTGATTCACCTTCTCAAAATTCATAAATATTCCAAACAAAATCTCCGTAAATTTTTATCGCATTTGGACTTCGTTTGATATGGAATTTCTGCGAAACAAAAAACACACAAAAAACAGGAACTGGCACTAGGCACTGGGTCAATAGGTTAGTCCAATAAATCATATAAATTGTTGGCAAAAGTATGTAAAAATTGTATAATATTGGCATGGAACAATCAAAAATTATAGATACGATGGAGACGTATCAACATCCCCAAGTTTAATTCCTTCTCGTCCTCGAGTATGTAAATGATAAAAAAAAGATAATTTTTGATGTGGAATGCTACCTAGCATAATCTTGATCATATATCTAATCATGGCATGAATATTAAGACATGAGTGATTCAAAGCAATAGTCTATAATTTGACATAAAGACATTAATACTCAGGCATCCCAACAAACAATCATGTCTTTCAAAATATCAAGGCTAAAGAACACTATCCCTACAAAATCATATAGCCTTGTCATGCTCTGTCTTCTTAACACAAAGTATAAATCATGTACTACCCCGGTGTCAGCCAAGCAATTGGTTCATACTTTTTAACGCGCTTCAGCATTTTCAACTCTCACGCAATACATGAGCGCAAGCCATGAATATAGCACTATGGGTGGAATAGAATGCGGTGGTAGACATTAATATAGAGAAGACAAAAAGAAAGATAGTCTCACATCGAAGAGGCTAATCAACGGGCTTTGGAGATGCCCATCAATTGATATCAATGCGAGGAGTAGGGATTGCCATGCAACGGATGCACTAAGAGCTATAAGTGTATGAAAGCTCAATATGAAAACTAAGTGGGTGTGCATCTAACTCTATAATGAAAAATTCCCACTAGTATATGAAAGTGATAACATAGGAGACTCTCTATATGAAAAACATGGTGCTACTTTGAAGCACGGGTGTGGAATTAGCATGCCCCTTCTCTCTTTGTCTCTATTTTTTTTCTTTTTTTTCTTTTGTTTTTCTAGTTTTTCCCTTTTTTTTCTTTGTCCGGAGCCTCATCCCGACTTGTGGGGGAATCATAGTTTCCATCATCCTTTCCTCACTGGGACATGCTCTAATAATGATGATCATCACACTTCTATTTACTTACAAGTCAATATTATAACTCAAAGTATGACTCTATATGAATGCAATGATCTAGCGTAGCAAAGATATGAAAAAACGGACAAGCCATGGAAATATCATGCTAGCTATCTTACGATCATGTAAAGCAATAGGACAATGAATGCTCAAGTCATCAAAACGGAAGCGGTGGAAGTTGCATGGCAATATATCTCGGAATGGCTATGAAAATGCCATAATAGGTAGGTATGGTGGCTGTTTTGAGGAAGATATAATGAGGCTCATGTGCAACAGAGCGTATCATGTCGCGGGGTTTGGATGCACCGGCAAAGTTTGCACCGACTCTCGAGGTGAGAACGGGCAATGCACGGTACCGTAGAGGCTAGCAAATTGCGGAAAGCTAAGAGTGAGTATAATCCATGGACTCACATTAGTCATAAAGAACTCACATACTTATTGCAAAAGTTTATTAGCTCTCTCGAAGCAAAGTATTACTATGCATGCTCCTAGGGGGGAGGTTGGTAGGAGTTAACCATCGCGTGCCCCCGACCTTCACACAAAGATAGACAATCAAGGATAAGTTGTGCTCCAACTTCCTGGCATAACGGGAGACTATACGTGCATGCTTCGGGAATCACAAACCTTAACACCAATATCTTACTAAACACGATCATACACTAGTACCTCCCACATATTATCATCTCTATATCGCAAAACTATTGCAAGGAATCAAACATATCATATTCAGTGATCCATAAGTTTTATGTAGGATTTTATGACTAACCATGCAAATGACCAATTCCTGTTGACTCTCTAAATAGATATAAGTGAAGCAAGAGAGTTTAATTCTTTCTAAAAAAGACCATGCTCTAATAAATATAAGTGAAGAAAAAAGAGCATTCTACAAATAACAGTTTTCTATGCGAAGATAAACAGGCAATCCAAACTTCAAATGATATAAGTGAAGCACATGAAGCGTTCTATAAAGCCATACTCAAAAGATATAAGTGAAGTGCAATGAGCATTATATAAATCAACCATGGACTATCTCATACCAGCATGGTGCATATCTAAAAGAAAAATAAATGGCACACGACGCTCCAAGAATTTACGCATATCATGTGATGAATAAAAATATAGCTCCAAGTGACATACCCATGATTTGGAATGAAAGAGGGGATGCCTTCCCGGGGCATCCCCAAGCTTAGAGGCTTGAGTCTTCCTAGAATATTACCTTGGGGTGCCTTGGGCATCCCCAAGCTTAGGCTCTTGCTGCTCCTTATTCCTTCTCATCGTGATAACACCCAAAACTTGAAAACTTCAATCACACAAAACTTAACAAAATTTCGTGAGATCCGTTAGTACACATAACACCAAATCCCATCATGTCTTGCCATAAAAATATTGCACAATTATAATATAACATTACCCACTGTATTCTATCACAATTCTATGGCTCCCAAGTCAATGGGGCTCAACAAGAATTCAAACATAAGCACGCAAGGCAACTATAATAGCAATCTGTGAAAAACAGTACACTCTGTAAAGATCTGTAGACATGTATACTTCTGTAACTCAAAACATTCTAAAAAATTAGGATGTGATATATAATTTGCATAACAGTACTGTGTAAATATTTTAGAAATTTTGCACACTCCAGTAAAATATGAAAATTCAAGCACTACGGCAAAAGTTTCTGCTTTTGCACAGCACACATCAAACAAGCAATTCAAAACATCCCAAAGGTAAATCTTGGCACAAACACTAATTAAAACATAAAAACACAATCATAAAAGTAGCATAATTGTGTCAACACACAAAAACAAAAAGAAAAAGATAAAAATAAATTTTATTCATTGGGTTGCCTCCCAACAAGCGCTATCGTTTTACGCCCCTAGCTAGGCATAAAGTGCTCAAGTAATGGATCCACCCGGATCCCAAGGTATATCAAAGCCAATTTTAATTAAAAATGATTTGTAATTAAGTAGTGAGCACAAAGTGATATATATCATGTGACAACGAAGTCTAACCCTCTTCCTATGCATCGGCATGTCATACAAGAACAATTCATGCACATTAAGTAAAGGCCAATGCATAGTATAAACAATTTCTTGCAATTTTATAGTATTGGAAACATAGAGAGGTGGATATGTAGTTCCTCTCTCATAATAATTGCAAGTAGGAGCAGCAAGCACATGCATATTATATTCATCAAAATCATCATGTATAGTAGCAAAATGCAACCCATCAATATAATCCTTAACAAGAGCAAACTTATCCGATATAGTGTAGTTGGGAGAATTCAAAAATATAATAGGACTATCATGTGTGGGTGAAATAGCAACAAATTCATGCTTAACATAAGGAACTATAGCAAGTTCATCTTCATAAGCATAATTCATATTGGCATCATGGCCACAAGCATAGCAAGTATCAAGTTCATCAAAAAGGGGTATTTCAAAAGAATCCAAGGGATCATAGCAATCATCATAGCATTCATCCTTCGGTATGTGCGAAGGGTAATTAAAGAATGTATGAGTTGAAGAGTTACTCTCATTAGAAGGTGGGCACGGGTGATCAATCCGCTCTTCCTCCTTTTGTTCTTCGCTCTCCTGCTCATCTTTTTCATCTAATGGGCTCACAATTTCAGCAACTTCCTCTTCCATAGATTCCTGCAAAATATTAGTCTCTTCCAAGGCAGCGGTCATTCTTTCAATAAATTCTTTAACATGAGCATTAGAGGCATAGATTTCATAGCAATATTTAAGTATGGCAGAATTTTCAGATTCATAAAGAGTAGCACCATACTTTTCAATCAAAGAAGCAATTTCATATGCACCCTTAAAAGCAACAAATTCTTCAATTTGTTCAACATAAAAATAACAATAGGCTTCCTTGGCATAACATGATAGTATTTCATTATCATTAAACACACATTGGTAGGGAAGGTGTTTTTTTAGTTTCTTTTAGAACAACAAGTAAAATCATGTATTTCACATAGATTCCAAGCATAGCACATCAAAGTATTAATATGATGCCACAAAAGTTTCCCTTTTTGAGATATACGGTGACGCACATAATGAGCATGCTCGTTTAATAATTTTCCCTCAACTAAGGTAGTTGGGTTTTCAGCACGAGCTCAAATGGATCGAAGATGATCCAAGTAATATTCTTCGGTAGTACAGAACACTAGTGGTTCCTCAACTTTTGGAGCAGTAGGTACATCTATTTTTTTTGGTATTTTACGTTTCCTACCCATATATAAAGATAGAAAACAACTTAAAAACAGAAAATAAAAATTACTTAGTGATAAAGCAAACAAGCACACACGAGAATATTCACCCCACACTATTGCTCCCCGGCAACGGCGCCAGAAAAAGGTCTTGATAACCCACAAGTGTAGGGGATCGTTTGTAGCCTTTTTCGATAAGTAAGAGTGTCGAACACAACGACGAGCTAAAGGTAGAATTAATATTCTCTCAAGTTCTATCGACCACCGATACAACTCTACGCACGCTAGTGTTTGCTTTACCTAGAACAAGTACGAAACTGCTTTGCGGGAATAAAACTAGAAGTACTTTGCAAGAAAATAAAGAACGTGGAAATAATAGTTAGGTGCTGCTTTAATAAAAGAACAATAAAAGTAAAAAAGTTTGTAGCATGCTTTTTGTGTAACGCAAGAGAAAGATTGTCCCTAGGCCATTGAATATAATATGATAGATACTTGTTATATGCAATGAGGGAGAGGCATACGCTAACACACTTTCCGTACTTGGATCATATGCACTTATGATTGGAACTCTAGCAAGCATCCGCAACTACTAAAGATCATTAAGGTAAAACCCAACCATAGCAATAAGTATCAAGTCCTCTTTACCCCCATATGCCATAACCCACCTAGTCGGGTTTATGCTTCTGTCACTCACGCAACCCACCATAGGCAAATCATGAACATATTGCAACACCCTACAGAGAGGATCCCTCACGCTTGCGCAACACTGAAGGCACCATAGGACAGCACCATATCAACATACGACTCACATCCATAACATCATACCACAATTAACCCGTTGGACAAAAGAGATCTACTTAAACATCATAGGATAGCCAAATACATTGTGAAATAATATATGGAGTTGAGCACCATGTTTAAGTAGAGATTACAGCGGGGAAGAGAGGTGTTACACCACTGCAAAGATGGGGAGAGAGTTGGTGTTGACGGCGGCGAAGTTGTTGGTGTAGATCGCCGTCACGATGATTCCCCCGGCGCCGTTCCGGCGCCTCCGGGAGAGAGGGGGAGAGAGCCCCCTCCTTCTTCTTATTACTTGGCCTCCCCCTAGATGGGAGGAGAGTTCCCCCTCTGGTCCATGGCCTCCATGGCGGCGGAGGGGCAGGAGCCCCTCCGAGATTGGATCTCCCTCTCTGTTCTCTTCTGTTTCGCGTTCCTGTTTTCTGGCCGAAAACCGTTTCTTATATTCCCGGAGATCCGTAACTCCGACCGGGCTGAAATTTTGAGGGGATTTTTATCCAAAAATTAGCTTCCTTGTGACCGAAGGAGAGTTCCAATCGACATACGAGGTGGGCACGGTTCACCAGGGCGCGTTTGGGCCCTAGCCCGCGCCCTGGTAGAGGGTGGAGGCTGTGGGACTCTGTTTGCGTTGATTCCACTTCCCAAAATTCATAAATATTCCAAAAAATATCTCCGTAATTTTTTATCGCGTTTGAACTTCGTTTGATATGGAATTTCTGCAAAACAAAAAACACACAAAAAACAGGAACTGGCACTGGGCACTGGATCAATAGGTTAGTCCAATAAATCATATAAATTGTTGCCAAAAGTATGTAAAAGTTATATAATATTGGCATGAAACAATCAAAAATTATAGATACGATGGAGACATATCATGACTCCGAAGGAAAATAAATCGGTGGAGCCGAGTTGTGTATGTGCAGCGTATCGGCTATATCGGTAACACCGAGAAATTTAAATCGGAGGTCCCAAAGTGTTAAATAGAAACTTGGCAAAAAAAATCTTGTCCATTTTGTCAAAATATTTCAAAACAGAAAGTCTCAAGAGAATCAAGGAGATTTGCAAAGAATTTCCAACTAGATTAGAATTGAGTGGTTCCAAGAAATCATGCAACTAAAAGATGAACCACACAAGAAACTTCATCTAGATGATGGTCGGTGACTAGGTCACCTATATTAGAGTATATTGACTTAGGATCCAAGCAAGAATACTTGATCATAGGTCATACTCATCGTTTAAGCACAAACGGGGTTGCCATTTTTACATAAAGCATTTTAATGTGGTCACATCTTTAAGAGATGCTTTAACTCATGTCTTAGAGTAAAGCTCCCCTTTGATGTGACATCCCCCCTAAGAGGGACAAATTAACCTTGGGTTTTTGTCATCGAAGACTTCATGTATGTGATGTAGTGGTAGATGCTCATTGTTGATGAAGATCATCTTGAGTTGAGAGCTATCCTTGTTGTTTATTTCTCTCTTCACCTACATGGGTTAGTCCCACACAAAGAACAAATACGAGGATATCTATGGACATGGAGTGAATACCAATTGTGGTAATACCAATTGTAATGATGTCCATTGATTCATTGATTACCTTGTCCCTTGATTACCTTTGTGGGATGTAGATGACATGGCTTGTAGGTTGACTTGTTGTGGATGCCCAAGAGTTGGAGTTCAGGGGCAATCCTTCTTTGTAAGATAGGTCCTCCTACAAAAGTTAGTCATGCAAGGAAGAACATAATATATCCAATTGACAAGGATGAAAATTTCATGGTAATATGTCAAGGATATGTTTTGTGTTGTCTTCTTCCTCCATCACAAGGTAGAGATGTAGACACTTGGCTTTTGACAAGGTTGCTCATGATTAGAGTTGTTTGCAATCATGTGGAGTGTAGCTCATCCAAGTTCCTACAAAAGGTTAGATGCAATACGAGGGAGCATAGATTTCCAAGATATAGGGTAAGATCGATTAGATAGTATCTAGGAATATTCATGTAAGCTCATACCCTCATATGCATCAAAGTGAGATTTAGCTCAAGTTTGAAGCATCAATGATGTTCAACTCACTCCTCAAGTGACAAAACACTTTCTCATCAAGTGTCTTAGTAAAGATATTGTCCAATTGCTTGTTAGTCTGCACATGCTTGAGATTAATATCTCCTTTGGCAACATGATCATGAATGAAATGATGACGAACTTGAATATACTTAGTTCGAGAATGTTGCACATGATTATAAGCAATTTTAATAGCACTCTCATTATCACAAAGCAAAGGAACATGTCTCACATGAAATCCATAATCCTTGAGAGTTTGAGTCATCCATAGTAATTACGCACAACATGATCCAGCAGCAATGTATTTCGCTTCGGCAGTAGATAGAGATACTGAATTTTGTTTCTTGGAAGACTAAGACACAAGAGATCTACCAAGAAATTGGCAAGTACCCGAGGTGGATTTTCTATCAACCTTGTCTCCGACATAGTCCGAGTTGGAATAGCCAACAAGATTAAAAGTAGATCCCTTGGGATAGCAAATACCAAAGTTTGGTGTACGTATCAAGTATCTCACAATTCTTTTCACGGCCTTAAGATGACACTCTTTAGGTGCAGCTTGATAACGAGCGCACATGCACACACTAAGCATGATATCGGGACGAGAGGCACATAGATATAGCAATGAACCGATCATTGCTCAATAACCCTTTTGATCAACCGGTTTGTCCTCTGTGGTCAGGTTAACATGTCCACTTGTAGGCATGGGAGTTTTCATACCTTTGCACTCTTGCATGTTGAACTTCTTAATCAAGTCCTTGGTATACTTGGTTTGAGAGATGAAAGTTCCATCACTCGTTTTCTTGATTTGCAAACCAAGGAAAAATTTCAGCTCACACATCATTGACATCTCATACTTCTCTGACATCAACCTTCCAAATTTCTCACTAATATGTGGGTTAGTAGATCCAAAGATAATATCACCCACATAAATTTGGCAGACAAATAATTCACCGTTAACTCTCTTAGTGAACAAGGTTGCGTCAATTTTACCAATTTTAAAACCTTTTTCAATAAGAAACTTTGTTAAGCATTTGTACCAAGCTCGAGGGGCTTGTTTAAGACCATAAAGAGCTTTACGAAGCTTATAAACATGATTAGGTTTCTTAGGATTCACAAAACCAGGGGGTTGTTTAACATAGACCTCTTCTTCAATTTCACCATTTAAAAAGGCACTTTTAATATCCATTTGATAAAGAGTGATATCATGGTGATTAGCATAAGTTAGAAGAATGCGGATAGATTCAAGTCAAGAAACGAAGTCATAGGTCTCACCGTAGTCCATACCTTCGACTTGGGTGTAGCCTTGAGCCACGAGACGCGCCGTGTTGCGTACGACTAGGCCATCTTCGTCTTGTTTGTAGCAAAACACCCACTTGGTTCCGATGACGTTTTGCTCTCATTTGGGCTTCTCCACCAATGTCCACACTTCGTTCCTCTCAAAGTTGTGTAGCTGCTCGTGCATAGCATTCACCCAATCGGGGTCTTCAAGCGCTTCTTCCACCTTCAAAGGCTCAATACTAGAGATGAAAGAATAATGCTCACAAAAGTTAGCTAGACGAGTTTGAGAGCGAGTGATTCTTCCGGTTTGTATGTCACCGAAGATTTGCTCTAAGGGATGGTTGTTGTTCACTCTTGCTCGAACTCGTGGTAGCCTTTGCTTGTTGGATGGTGGAGCTTCCTCATCATCATCATCTTCATCGTTGTCATTGGTGGTGTCGTTCTCTTGTGGAGGTGGTGAGGGAGGTCGATGTGGATCATCTTGATGTACTTCCTCCTCCTCTTCATCTCGTTGTGTACCACTTGTGGATGCCTCCATGTCTATCTGTGGTACGCCTTGACGCGAAGTAGGGGCTTCCACTTGAGTTGATGAAGTGCTCTCCTTCACCTCCATGGGACGAATCTTGCCAATAGATAGATCTCGAATAGCTTCCGAAGGATCGTTGTCACCTACATCATTTGGCAATTGTTCGACTTGCGAACCATTAGATTCATCAAACTTCACATCTACCGTCTCTTCAACTTTTCGAGTGAAGTTGTTGTAGACACGGTATGTGTGAGAGTTTCATCCGTAACCGAGAAGGAAACCTTCATGAGATTTAGGAGCAAATTCAGAACGACGATGCTTATCAAGAATGTAACACTTGGAGCCGAATACCCAAAAGTATCCAACTTGGGGTTTGTTACCAGTGAGTAGCTCGTATGCTGTTTTACCGAGAAGCTTGTGAAGATAGAGTCGGTTTGTAGCATGACAAGCTGTTTCCACGGCCTCCACCCAAAAGTGTCTTGGAGTCTTGTACTCATCAAGCATCGTTCTAGCCATCTCAATAAGAGTTCGGTTCTTCCTCTCAACAACTCCATTTTGTTGAGGTGTGTACGTAGCCGAGAACTCATGTAGGATCCCTTCTTCGTCAAGAAAGGTATCCACATTGGTGTTCTTGAACTCCGATCCGTTGTCGCTCCAAACCTTCTTGATCTTCACCTCAAATTGGTTTTGGGCCTTGCGAGCAAAGTTCTTGATGATCTTTTGTACCTGCGAATTATCATCAAGGAAGAATACCCACGTAAATCTGGAAAAATCATCAACTATTACTAGACCACAAGAATTTCCACCGAGGCTCTTGTAAGCATTGGGACCAAAGATATCCATATGAAACATCTCGAGTGGTCTCTTAGTAGTCATGACATTTTTTACGGGATGACTTCCACCTACTTGCTTTCCAGCTTGACAAGCACTACAAAGTCTATCTTTGTCAAAGATAACATCTTTAACACCAAGGATATGATCTCCTTTGATAAGCTTGTCTAGATTACGCATACCAACATGTCCTAGCCTTCTATGCCAAAGCCAACCTTTAGAAGATTTTACAATAAAACAAGTACGAGGTTGACCTCTTTTAGTGAAATCGACAATGTATAGATCAACTCTACGAAAACCGGTAAAGACCATTTTATGATTGTCTTGGCGAAACACTTGGCAATCAACTTTAGTAAATAGCACATTAAAACCAAAGTCGGCTGGTCTAGATACAGAAAGTAGATTGTAGCCAAGGGATTCAACAAGCATAACATTTTTAATGGAGCTATCATGGGATATGTCCACCTTACCAAGACCAAGTACCTTACCCTTGGAGTTGTCTCCAAAAGTGACATACCTTCGCGGTCCATGGTTTGGTGTAATCTCTTCGAACATATCTTTATCCCCGGTCATGTGATCGGTGCATCCACTGTCGAGAATCCATTCCTTTCCGCCGGACATGTAATCCTTGAAGTTTGCCATAAGACTCAAGCACCTCATGATCTTCTCATACTCAACATCAAACTCATCATCCTCATTGTTGTAGCCATGCTCCACATTTTCATCATCAATGGGAAAACCCTCGTCACAAGGAACAAGAGATTCGTTATAATTGTAATCATGACAATGTTCAAAGGCATGAATGCGAATAGCTTCACGGATGATGTTATTGATAGTTGACACGTTTCCTTTACCACGCATGAGATCACTTAGCTCAAATAGAAAATTATCAAATTTAGGATTACTAGGCTTCATCTTATAAAAGGCAATGGCTTTATGAAGAATTTCATCAAGATTACTTAAGGAGTAATTTGGATATCGTTTCTCCAAATCATTCCACAAAGTATAAGCACATTCAAAGCTCTTCATTTGATTGAGCACAACTCTAGGCAAAGCTCTAACAATAAGATTGATAGTTCTAAGATTACAAAGCATGTCAATTTTTTCTTCTTGAGAAGGATGCAAGGGATCAATGGGAGATATATAGGGATACATAATATACTTGCTCAAATGAAATTCAATGAAAATGGCAAGCATCTTGTCTCTCCACTCTCTATAGTACTCTACATCAAGAATGGGCACTCTACAACTAATACTCCCCATACTAAGAACATCCATCTTCCTCCAATGGTGATTAAACCAAGGCTATGGAGACCAATACTCTGATACCAATTGAGGGATCACTAGAAGTGTATGTCTAGAGGGGGGTGAATAGACTACTTGCAAGATTAAAACCTAGCCTTTTCCCAATTTTAATTGTTGGTAGATTTTAGCATGATTAGCAAGTCTAGCACACCCTTCACAAGCATATCAACAAGTATGGCAGTGGAAAGTAAAGACATTCATGTGAAAGTAAGGAGTAGAGATAGGAAGATCAAACGCAATTGGAGTCACGAAGATTTTTCCCGTGGTTCCGATAGGTGGCGCTATCGTACATCCACGTTTATGGAGTCTTCAACCCACGGAGGGTAGCGGTCGCGAGAGTCCATGAAGGGCTCCACCTATAAGGGTCCACGAAGTAGCAACCTTGACTATTCCATAACGGCTTTCGTCCATGAAGGACTAGCCTCACTATGGGTAGATCTTCACGAAGTAGGCGATCTCCTTGCCCTTACAAACTTCTTGGTTCAACTCGACAACACGAAGTAGGAGGCTCCCAAGCGACACCTAACCAATCTAGGATGCACCACCCTCCAAAAGGTAATAGGCTCTCGATAGTAATGATGAACTCCTTGCTCTTTTGTTTCAAATGATAGTCTCCTCAACAATCAATCACTCTCTCACAGATTTGGCTTGGGTGGAAGAGATTGATTGGATGGAAAGTAACTTGGGGAGGCTAGAAATCAAGATTCATATGGTAGGAATGAAATATCTTGATCTCAACACAAGGGTACACTAGTAGAAAACGGCCCATTTGTCCCGGTTCCAGAGGCCCATTTGTCCCGGTTCTGGAACCGAGACTAAAGGGTCGGGACTAAAGCCCAAAACCTTTAGTCCCGGTTGGCTTACGAACCGGGACCAAAGGGGCTCCACGTGGCCGCTGCGGGAGCCCAGGCAGGAGGACCTTTAGTCCCGGTTGGTAACACCAACCGGGACCAAAAGGCGGCCACGCGTCAGCAGCTCGCAGGCGCTGGGTTTTTTTTTTTGGAAGGGGGCGGGGTTTGGGGTTTTGGAGGGTTAATTTAGGGGTTTCATATTGTGTTAGCGAGCTAATAGAGAGAACTAACCTCTCTTTTTCCGTGCTTGGTCGACGCTAGCTACTACACATATAGAGAGAACTCGACGCTAGCTAGTAAGAAAATAAAGGAAACCATTAATTACACAAGATTGTCATGAACATATATAGAGAGAAGTGACATCTCTTTCTTCGTGCTTGGTCGAACAACAAGTTTTCGTATATCTATCCGACGCTGCTACATATGTACAATATATAACATCCCTTACAACCATTTCAATTTCACATGGTATTCTCCGTGTTGAGGTATGACTTGGTCAAGAAAGAATCCCGCCAATTCCTCTTGAATTGCTCGTATGCGATCATGTGGTAGGAGTTCATCCCGCATCTGCCAGATCTAATTTAAAGAAGGGGGTCAATACATATATATGAATGAAACTCAACACAATTGATGGTAATATATAAAATAAAATTGTGAATATTGTTTACGTACTTCAAATTGTTTCTCAGAGGAGGCCCGTTCAGAGGTATAGTAGCGAATGAACTCGCATACGTAGTATCCACATAAATGAGTGTTGGGTGCCTGCAACAAGCACTTTACGAGAATAGAGTTCAATCAAACTGATAAGCAAGCATGATAATGGTATTGATGAAACTAGAATCAATGAGAGATGCGCGGAACTAGCTAGTACTACTTACTTTGGGGTGTGTAAATCGCAGCTCCTTCTTCAGACCCGGAACCATAGCGGTGAACGTTTTCCAAACCCTGGCAGGCAAAGAAAATGATTACTTGATATCAGGAAATGAACGAAAGTTGCCGATATGGGCCCGGTATTGATTGAACTTACTTCTGGAGCATTGCAGTCATGTCCGAATAATACTTGGGATCTTTACGGAGCGAGTCTAAGACAGTTACTAATGCCTCGTCAAGGTTAATGGATAGCAGAATATAGTGGAAGCTGCGCACGCATAACTCATCAATTACGTTACTTAACCACGAGTAAGCGAAACCGAATATGCAGAAGACAGTAACACTCACTTGAAGTTGTAAGGAAAGAGTATTTCCCTTTTGTTTTGATGTCTAAGGAACGTTTCTAGCAAGTTGTTCTCGGTATCTTCAGCCTCCTTTCGTACCGACCATTCATTTACGGTATTTGGGCTAATGAACCCAACGTCGAAGATTCCTATTTTTTTGCATTCGACCATCTTCAATCTGCATAATATAGTGAAGATAATTATATATACATGCAATGAACGAGCTGAGCTAGAGACTTAATTATAGAAGAAATACTTACAGACAGTAGCAAGTCATGAGTTGTTTGTCGAGGGCCTTTTGATTGTATAATTGAAATAACTCCACAAATTCAACAGGCAGCAGGTCGACTCCAGGGAAGTCATGCTCTTTTTTAATTCCGACAAACAAACTGTCTTTCCCAGACTTCCTGCAGGTTTCCATGTACCAGTCATGCAATTTTTGCATCATCGTTGTTAGATGAGGATGATCAGGTTTGATGAGAGGCTTCCCGTGCTCGTATCTAAAGACATCTACTACCTCAGCCGTTTCAAACTGTACATCATCGGGCAGGTAATCATCAAGAGTGTTACCGGGCAGTAGCACTGGATGATTAGCGATATCGCTAGACACCTTGAGCGGGGGGCACGATTGCTTCTCCTGTTCGCCGAGCTGGGGAATTGTTTTCCCACTTCTTCGTTTTTTTGCTCTTGCAGCACTGGAAGTACTTCCCGACTGCTGCGCTTCAGCATGTGTCTTAGTAATTATGCGGTCATAGTTGGAATCCGGCGGAGGCGGTGGTGGTCGCTTCAGGGCATTGATAGTGCTCTTCACTTTCACCGGATCTACCTTCTCCTTCGGAGGTGGAATTTTCTTTGCAAAATGGTCCCTCAGTTGGGCACGATATATGTCCTCGTTTTCCTGCTCGGTCCTCTCATATGGTAACTTTTCCAGAGGCTTGAGAGATGGACCGTATCTGAATTGCCTCCCGCCGCTGCTTGTACTGCTAGCCGCCGGAGCGGCGGCGTCTCTCTTCCGTCGTTGCTGACGAGGCGGAGAAATTCGACGCGCCGGAGGAGCCGGAGCGGCGGCATCTGTCTTCCGCCATTGCCGACGAGGCTGAGGAGGAGGCGGACTGCTCCGACACGCCGGAGTAGGCGAAGAAGGAGGCGGAGTGCCCTCACGCGTCGGAGGAGCCGGAGAAGGAGGCGGAGTGCCCTGATCACTCGCCGGAGGAGGAGGAGGAGGAGGAGGCAGAGTGCCCTGACTCGCCGGAGGAGGAGGAGGAGGCGGAGGCGTCCAGTTTGGAAGCTTGATGTACTCCTTCTGCCATAGACATGTACTCCTCAGAGCACGAACCAGCCGATTCTCCCCTTCACCTATAGAGTGGTCAAGCTCGAGCTCCTCAAATCCCTCCATTACTTCATCCGCCATCACAACAGCATAGCCATGTGGAATCGGACGGCAGTGAAAAGTTCCATTGGGTTGAGGAGGTGCAACAGAGCCGACAGCCGCCTTGAAAGTGAGGTTCCGGCATTTCGTCATAAGCTCGCAATGTTGAGCCTCCGTGATAGTATCCACGGGGTAGCTAGGAGACGTGAAGTCAGGCTAAACGGGCTCTGTGGAAGCCACGCTGCTTCTCCGCTGAGATGGCGGGGTAGCTTCTGGGGTAGCTTCGTGCCACTGAGATGGTTGGCCGGCAGCTCGTTGGCTCTCAGCTTCCTCTAGCTTTTGTAGTCTTGCATTGAGCTTCTGCATGTCGCTCAGCTCCGCTTTCCTCTTTCTCTCCCGGCTTCTGTAACCGCCTGCGTCGGGAAACCCAACCTTCCACGGAACGGAGCCTGGTGTGCCTCGTGTTCGTCCAGGGTGCTCAGCATTCCCTAGGGCCTCAGTCAGCTCGTCCTTCTCTCTGTCGGGAATGAACGTCCCTTCCTGCGCTGCGGTGATATACTTCTGAAGCTTCGTGACGGGTATTGCAAGTTGCTCGTCCGTCCAACGGCACTTCCCTGTTTCAGGGTCCAAAGTTCCCCCAACCCCGAAGAACCAAGTCCTTGAACGGTCTGGCCAGTTCAATGTCTGTGGTACGACCCCTTTAGCAATCAGGTCATTCTCAGCTTTGTCCCACAACGGCCGGGCTTTGAGGTAGCCACCTGAACCCGTGTGATGGTGATACTGCTTCTTTGCAGCGTTGTTCTTGTTTGTCTCTGACATTTTCTTACTCTTGTCCGATGTCTTGTAGGCCACAAATGCGGGCCAGTGATCTCTTATCTTCTCAAATCGGCCGGTGAATTCTGGAGTCTTCCCTTTGTCGACAAACTTTGATTTCAACTCATTCTTCCACCTCCTGAATAGATCTGCCATCTTCTTAAGAGCACACGCCTTGACCAGTGGCTCTATAACTGGCTTATTCGGATCCTCCTCTGGCGGTAGAGTGAAATTTGCCTTCAGCGCGGTCCAAAGATCATCTTTCTGTCTATCGGTGACATAATCACCTTCAGGGGCGTCGTCCTTAGGCTTATTCCATTGCTTGATGCTGATCGGGATGTAGTCCCTAACAATAGCTCTGCACTGAGCAGAAAATGCATCCTTGGTCCGCTTGGGTTCAATCGGATGGCCATCGTCCGCGAGTGCTGTGATCGTGAACCTTTCATCCTTGCGCAACCTCTTCTTCGGGCCTCGTCTCGTTACCGAAGTTTGGCTCAATCCGGAGGGCTATAAAAGAAGAAAGAAGAGTTAATATATGTACATACCAAAACAATTAATGCATCAATTAGCTAGTCAGCACAGGCTTAATTAATATATATACCTCGCCGGACTTTGCAACAGCTCCCTCCTCCGTTCGGTCACCGGAGCCGTCATCATGGTCTCCTTCTTCCTCCGGCATTCGGTCACCGGAGCCATCATGATCATGTCCTTCCTCCTCCATTGTTCGATCACCGGAGCCGTCATCCTCTCCTTCCAGACCATCGGTGTCGTTGAGAAACGACAAGACATCACGTCCGTCGAGGATTATGTCCCCCAACAACTATTCTCGTTCCAAGTCTCTTTGATCCATAGTTTCTGCAAATATTACAACATGGCAATTAATATACAAACATGAATGTCCGACGTCCGGACCGCCTCTCTCATGAATGTTCGACGTCCGGACCGCCTCTCTCATGAATGTCAAACAAGGGATTCTCTTAGCCTTTAAGGGATTTAACAAAACGGCGCCATTCTGGATGTGCAGAAAATGGTCCATATTTTTCCTGATCTCATCTACCCTTCTATATGTCACGTTGTCTAGTGTCAAAGGATTCAAGAAAACCATGGCTTCATCATTAGCCGGAAGTAACAGGCGCATAATGGTACGAAGCTCTCCAAAATTGTTTTGGAACGGAGTCCCGGATAGGATAATTAATTAGCTTTTTGGTACGAAGTTCAGCAAGAGCCTTCCGAATATCGCTATTTGGAAGGCCTTTGCTGAAATTCGTACCAAAAAGCGAATTATTCTATCCGGAACTCCGTTCCAAAACAACTTTGAAGAGCTTCGTAGCAACATACGCATGTTACTTCCGGCTAATGATGAAGCCATGGATTTCTTCAATACTTTGACAGACAACGTGACATATAGAAGAATATATATATAGATGAGATCAGAAAAAAATTGGATCAACTTGTGCACATCCATAATGGGGGCATTCTTGATAAATCTATGTTACCGGAGTTTTCTATATGAACAAAAAAAAATTCCACATGACATGTCCGACGAGCGGACCGCCTCTCTCTCATGCATGTCCGACGTCCCCCCTCATGTCGAAGTTATCAGGGAGGGGGTAGATCGACAACGACGCTCACCCCTCATGTCATGTCCGACGCCCCCCTCATGTCGAAGTTATCGGGGAGGGGGTAGACGACAACGACGCTCACCCCTCATGTCATGTCCGACGTCCCCCCTTATGTCGAAGTTATCGGGGAGGGGGTAGACGACAACGATGCTCACCCCTCATGTCATGTCCGACATCCCCCCTCATGTCGAAGTTATCGGGGAGGGGGTAGACGACAACGACGCTCACTCCTCATGTCATGTCCGACGTCCCCCCTCATGTCGAAGTTATCGGGGAGGGGGTAGACGACAACGACGCTCACCCCTCATGTCATGTCCGACGTCCCCCCTCATGTCGAAGTTATCGGGGATGGGGTAGACGACAACGACGCTCACCCCTCATGTCATGTCCGACGTCCCCCCTCATGTCGAAGTTATCGGGGAGGGGGTAGACGACAACGACGCTCACCCCTCATGTCATGTCCGACGTCCCCCCTCATGTCGAAGTTATCGGGGAGGGGGTAGATCGACAACGACGTCGCTTCGTAAATTCTAACTAATTTCTAAGAACAAAAAATATTCTATGAATAAAAAAAAACATCATATGATCATTTTCTATATATATACATCCATCCACATCCATGCATACATATGAACAAAAAAACATCATATGATCATCTATGAACAAAAAGAACATCATATGATCATCTATGAACAAAAAAAATCATCATATATATGAACAAAAAAAATACATCAATGGACAAAAAAAGCATACATCAATGGATCATCCATACATCAACATACATTCATATATTTAGAAAAACAATATGCATACATATCCATTTACTAAAAATTTATATGAACAAAAAAAAATTGTATGAAAAAAAATGCAGAGGGCGTCGGCGACGGCGGCGGCGGCGGGGAAGGGCAGGGGCGCGGGGGAAGGCAGGGTGCTCACTGGGGGCGGCGATGGGAGAGGGCGACGGCGACGAGGAGGCGCGTCGACGAGGAGCGGGCGGCGACGGGGCTGGGGAGGCAGGGGGCACGGCGACGGCGACGAGGAGGCGCGGCGATGGGAGAGGGGGACGGCGACGAGGAGGCGCGACGATGGGAAAGGGCGACGGTGACGAGGAGCGGGCGGCGACGGGGCTGGGGAGGCAGGGGGCACGGCGACGGCGACGAGGAGGCTCGGCGATGGGAGAGGGGGACGGCGACGAGGAGGCGCGACGATGGGAGAGGGCGACGGCGACGAGGAGGCGCGGCGACGAGGAGCGGGCGGCGACGGCGACAGCGACGAGGAGCAGCCGGGCGGCGTCGGGGGAGATGTGAGAATTTGGGGAAAAATTCCTAAGTGTTGGCTTATATAGCAAAGCCTTTAGTCCCGGTTGGTGGCACCAACCGGGACCAATGCCCCCCTTTGGTCCCGGTTCGTGCCACCAACCGGGACCAAAGGTCTCTTTTCAGCAGCCCAAAGGGCGGGAAGCAGAGGCCTTTGGTCCCGGTTGGTGGCACCAACCGGGACTAAAGGGCGGCATTGGTCCCGGTTGGTGGCACCAACCGGGACCAATAGCCTGGCACAGCGGTGTGGTGGAAGTTTAGTCCCACCTCGCTAGCTGAGAGGCGCCAAGAGTGGTTTATAAGCGCTGCTGCGCCAACCCTCTCGAGCTCCTCTCTTTAGCAGGCCTACGGGCCTAAACGCACTCTCTACCTGTGGGCCTACTGAGCCTTAAGCGGGCCTGCATCCTGGCCCAACTAGCGTGATGGGTTTCTAGTCGTATGCAGGCCGTGTTGGCCGAGTAGGCGGCATTTTTTTTAAAAAAAATCCAGTATTTTTGTTTTGTTTTTTGCTTTATTTATTTTCTTTTTAGTTCATTCTTTTTACTATTAAAGTTTTTAACAAATAAATACTTTGATAATTTTAGTTAATATTATTTTGATTCTTTTTAGTTGATTCTTTTTGCTATTGAAAAATATTATATTTAATTGATTCTTTTTAGTTCATTCTTTTTACTATTAAAGTTTTTAACAAATAAATACTTTGATAATTTTAGTTAATATTATTTTGATTCTTTTTAGTTGATTCTTTTTGCTATTGAAAAATATTATATTTAATTGATTCTTTTTAGTTCATTCTTTTTACTATTAAAGTTTTTAACAAATAAATACTTTGATAATTTTAGTTAATATTATTTTGATTCTTTTTGCTATTGAAAAATATTATATTTAATTGATTCTTGTTAGTTCATTCTTTTTGATATTAGAGTTTTATGAAAGCTTTTTAGTTGATTCCTTTTGCTATTAGATTTTTATAAAAGCTTTTTAGTTGATTCTTTTTGCTATTGAAGAATATTATAGTTTTGTTTTAGTTGATCATAACAGAATATTTTAATTGATTATTTTTAGTTCATTCTTTTTGCTATTAGTGTTTCATAAAAGTTTTCTAGTTCATTCTTTTTGCTATTAGTTCATTCTTTGAGCTAAATGACCACTACTAGAAAAAAGGCTATTAGTGGCGCACCTGTTTTTGCTATTAATGGCGCACTATAGGTGCGCCACTATTAACACGCCATTAGTAACAAATAGTAATGGCGCACCTCTGGTGCGCCATTAGTAATCCAAATACTAGTGTCGCACCACCTGGTGCGCCATTACTAACACTTCAGGTGCGCCATTACTAGCAAAACAACCACGGTGGTGTTAAAACTAGTAATGGCGCACCACAACCACGGTGCGCCATTACTAGTTTTAACTAGTAATGGCGCCCCACAACACGGTGCGCCACTAGTAACAAATTTTTTTTTCAAATTTTTTTTTTTGGAAAATAATTTTTTTTCAAAAAAAAAATTTGTTAGTAGTGGCGCACCGTGGGTGTGGTGCGCCACTACTAACAAAAAAAAAATTCAAAAAAAAAATTTCGAAATTTTTTTTTTTCAATTTTTTTTTAATTTTTTTGCTTAATCTCACAGGAAAAATAATTTAAAAATGAAATAGAATCATAATTTTTATTATAGTAAGAATATTACAATGTCTTTACAAGTATCCAATAAAAGAAAAATTACAATGTCTTGTGATCTGGGGCTGGATTCCCCCAAGCCGCCGCCGCTCTCTTCCTCCTCCTCTCCCCCAAGCTAGGAGAACAGACGCTTGGCGCCTGCTCCTTCTCCCCAAGTTAGTCCTTCTCGGCTGCTCCCATCAATCGCCACTACCGAATCAGTCACCATAGTCGCCTCGGGCTCATCACGTACCTAGTCGCCGCTGTGCAGAACGATCACACAAGACAATTTGCTGGTTTCATCGGGTTGGTTTATCAGCGCACGCACATACCTTGAGGGCAAACCACTCAGATTTAAACTCATTTATTTCACATGCAAATATAGATGCAACTAAATGCTGATTCTAGGATAATGAAACTGGCAATCACTGGGCATCATCAGAGACATACAAAAACTCAGAAACCACATTTCCCTATTATTTAGATATGAACCTACTATTTTTTAAAACAAAAGAACTATATTGGCAGGCACGCAAGTGGTAGATATATCATACTAACCTTTTCTTTTCGGCTTGCACTTCTGCCACAAACCGTAGCAGAGGACCCTGCAACAGGCAGATTCAATAAATACTGGCACTTCTAGAATGTCCTTCAGGTTCAGTTGCAAAGCTCAAACCTGAAAGCATCAAAAGATCAGATACTGCTAGCTTTTTAATTAGAATACTGTACTGCTAGCCAGCAAAGCTTCAGGATTTTAGGTTAAGGTTCAACTGGAAACACCACAAGATGAGATAAAACCCACGCCTTTCCTAGAACACCGGAAGCAAATAAATAAGCACCAAGTGCATACATGTGCCTTACTAACAATGCTACAAATTTATGACTGTCTACCCCCATGAAATCTGTGGTTGTTTCTCCATCTACGCACTTTGTTACAACAACATTTTCTTCCAAGATGACCACACTGCTAAATTAGAATAAGTAAACTTTCCATATATAAGCGACTGCATATAACTCTTTGTCCGATGAATGAGAACAGTAGCAAACTCAATGGCACATTCTTTGTTCTTCCTAATAAAACCTTCTTAATGACAAAATTCCAGACCATCTAAGCTGCGCTTTGTCTGAGCATTTGCTCCTAATACCAGAGCATGGCCAGGGTTATTAGACTGTGAGCTACTAAAGACATGCGGATCCGTTCAATAGTCTAACTGAGCATGAAAATCTTAACTGAGCACAAATTCACAGATAGAAGTTACATTAACATAATGGCATTCATGTGCACTTAAAGCAGGTGGTGGAGAGGGAGCACGGATGCGCGTACCGGAGGCTGCAGTGGAGGTTGACAACCAGCGGCAGCCGGCCACAACACCGCGATCTTGGACACGAAGGACGCTGCGGAGGGTGGACCATCTTCTAGATCACATGGAAGAAAGCATCCCAGCGCCGCTGTTTGCAGGTCATAGGCAGGTCTGCGTGCGCAAAGTACCAAACAAACGTACAAATCATTGAATCAATGAACTGAGGCCCCTCCTAAAATAAATAACTAATCGAATGGCAAATAGATAATTTGTGAAAACTAATTCTACTTGAGTTTAGGTTACAAATATCCAAAAGACAGAAGTGACATGCTATAACGAAAACTTGTGGAAAACAAAAAGTTCTCTTCAATTTTAGGAGCAACATACATGGCAGCTGTAGAATGATTATCTCTTTGGATTTTTTTATTCTGCTCTAAACCAAAGATATGGATTCCATTTACACCAATTCAGTGATGCAATATTCCCGTGAGGTAGGTTCCCTAGAGAAAAAGAGACCAAGGCAGCAACCTGTGGCATGATTAGCACCTCAAAATAAAAACTGGAGCAGCCGACTTAGTAAAACCATAAAGAGGAAAAAGGGGGAAAAGGAATCAGGGGAAGAAGCAAAGCAATGGGGAGGAGGATGGCGGCTAGGGTTTTCTAGCTCCAGCTCTTCCTTGGACTTGCTCGTCGACAACACCATGGAAAGGTGGTCTCCCATCTGCCAAAGAAAGTCGACACGCTTTAGTGCACACCAATCCGGACAAGGGCTAAGAACCGATAGATACTACTATGTTGAGAAAGTAATCGCGCGCGAGAACATCAAGTTACTATGTGACTGGACAGTGAAGAACTAGACTAGAGCACGACAATGAGGTGCGATAAACTGAAAAGCATCATTTTGGTTAATAAAAGCAAAGCCGTCACGAATCTACCAAAAGATGCGAACTAAAACTTCAGACCAGAGAAAACACAACATACTATTCAAACTCAATAGTTGCAGCGCTACTTGCGTCTCGTCTCAGCAAAATCATGGGATTTGACCAACTATAAATAGAAGAAATAAGGATGTAGCCTACAATAGCACCCAGCATACAACAGATGGATGATCCATAACAACAATGAATGATTTCGCCCCCTATAGCCTACAGCAGCGCCTATATCATCTCTTCTTAACTTCAGACTGGTTGGAAAGGAAGTACCTCTAGGACAACAACAATATAGTCTACAACAACACCTATATATACACACAATCATAACATGATGTTGCAATTCGAATTGACCCAGAGCATGAATGATCAACCAACCAATCGACAGATTGAAAATGGATTAAGCTGAAGATGGAGCGAACCTGTAAGGGGTCTCACCGCCAAACTTTTTCTGGTCCTGCTCATGGTTGACCGAAAACTGCAGCAGCAGGGTCCTCTCCTTGTTGCTGAAATCCGGGTAATGCGCCAAGATGGCGTAGAACCTGCAGTCCGCCAACAAACAGAACAAACAGAGTAACTCAGTTCCATTTGCCGCACAATAGAATAGAACAAAACAAAATCCAGCGATGACCCAAAAATGTTATGCTATATTGATTACATATGTCTGCAGCGTGTCTCTTATTCTATAACCAGGAGTGGTTTGTTAATTCTTAACATGGAGTGCTGAAAAACACATAGAACACTGCATTCCCACCAACGGAAGTTGGCAATATCATTCAGCATTGGGCCTCATTCAATTCCAATTTCCAAGACAGGAACCATATCTTAAAATGACAAGAAAACACAACAGATTGGTTGGGTTGAGATACTGTACATGTGTTAAAACTAACCAGACCAGAAAATTGGTTGGTGGAGGAAAAAACAAAGTTGTTCGATTATAAAAATCAGTGTTAAGAGAATTGAGAAGGTTCTTCCAAGTAGCATGTCACCTTAGCATTTCAATAATACAAAGATTATAAACTTAATTAATGTTGCAGGTGAAGAGAGAACAAAAGAAAGAAAAAGAATACTCCCTCCGTTCGGAATTACTTGACTTCATCAACAACCATTTTAAGAGTGGATCAGGGTTAAGGGATATAACCCATTTCCGTAGCACGCAATAACTATCAGTTCCTAGCCAGTACACAATGGTAACTAACGATGCCATAAGTAGCTGAACTAGGTGAAACATCACTATAAGCCAAGGCATGAAATACACAAATTACGGACTGTACAAATAAATCTGGGGAAGGGACACTTTTGGCATTCTTTTTATTGTTGTGCACAAGAATTAAGGTCTGATGACCAATAAACTTGTTCAAAAAAAAATCCATCCAGTAATAAACTATCAAGATAAAATATCAAGCCTCACTTTCGCCTCTCTTATTATTAGTGTCATGTCAGCATGTGAGTATAGTGAACGCTTGCCACTGCCAGCAATCCCAGGATCGAACAGGCCCATTTTGAACACCAAAAAATCTCATATCTTATAAACCCTCTGTTCCTAAATATAAGATGATTTGGCAGTTCAGGCAGTTCAATTTAAACTGCCAAAACGTCTTACATTTAGAAACAGAGGTAGTACAATTCACACAAGTAAATCTTATTTTTCGAATGAGAATTCAAAGTATCTTATTTTGGGCATGAGAATTCAAACAAGTTTAGCTTATTTTCTGCATGAAAAATTCAAACAAGTGTAGTTTATTTTGGGTTTAACTGAAAAATTATCCCATTTAAAGAACGGGAACTACAAGTCCACATTGTCGAAGTGTATATGTGGATTGCCTAGCAGTTAATTTCCATCAGTTCGGACTTTTGGTTGCGTTGACTAGTGCATGAAGCTTAACACACATGACTACGAGAGAACTCAGTGCACATATAAGATACTTGATCAAACTCACAGAACTGGTAGACAGCAAAACGTATCCAGCCTATATAAAATTGTCGACTAGAAGCTCATGGCTAATTATTACCTTCTTGCTGCCTTTTTTCCAGCCTCTCCTTTTCCAACTGTAATTTTGCAGGGTCTATTTGCTGCCCCTGAGAAAGAGATCAAAACAGCCCATCAGCCAGAACTGCAAGTGCAGCAGAAAACTTGCCGACTAAATAGCATAGTTTTGCAATGCTAATGTACAAATTTTAGCATGTATATTACAGAAAATTACATGGTCCAGAAGTGCCTTCTGCTGTGCCTTCACAATCGTTCCAGCAAAACGTCTCTTAAGCATTGCTGCACGAAGGGCCTTGGTTGGTGACAAAGGTTCAGCATGTAAATAACTTCCATCTCCTGAGATTCACATCACAACATGCATTGCATTAGCAACAAAATATATAGCAACAAGATTGTGCCGAGTTCCTAACTGTTATGTTATCACCACAGATAAAGAACTAAACAATAATTAGATGAACAAAGATATGATAGATCGGACCCTCGTGGCGTGTGCAAGAGAGAAAAAAGAACCAACTTGAGCGCATCTTCGCCGGCGCGGAGGGCAGCCCCCCTGGAAGCACCCTCGGAATCCTTGGCCCCGGAGGGGGATGCCTCCGCTGGCGTTGTAGAGAGCCGGAGGCGTGCACGCGCGCGGAGGCTAGGGTTTCGGCCCGGGCTTCGCGGCGCGCGGCCTCTGCGTCGAGGCAGGCCGTCGGGGGCGGGCGGTGGAATATTCCGGCGGGGGAGCGGCGGGAAAGAGAGGCCGGAGGATGGGGCCGGCGGGAGGCGGCGCTGCAGGTGGGGAATTTGGGCGCGGGGGGCGGGGAGCGGTGGCTGGTCGGAGTCGGGGGCAGAGGAGCGGCGGAAGGGCGTCGGGGGCGTGCGGTGGGAGTGGATGCGGAGGCGGGAAGAGGGGGCCGCCGGGAGGCGGCGGGGATGCAGGCAGCGGCGGCGCTGGAGGAACCCTAGCGCGAGAGCCTTTTTTTTTCTTTCTGTGCGAGAGAGGGAGGGGGGAGGCTGCTCGGGGAGATCGAGAAGGCCGGCTCGTTTCGTAGTAATGTCCTCATTACTAATGGCGCACCACCTAAAAATGCGCCATTAGTAACCCTGGTTACTAATGGCGCACCAGTTAGGGGTGCGCCATTACAAGTTTTGAAAAAAAAAGTAAAAAAAAAATTCTTAGTAGTGGCGCACGGAGCGTGTGGTGCGCCATTACTAGTTAAAACTAGTAATGGCGCACTGTGCCCTGGTGCGCCATTAATAGTTTTGGAAAAATAAAAAAATAAATAAAATTTGCTAGTAATGGCGCACCGTGTGTCTGGTGCGCCATTAGTAATGAGGACACTAATGGCGCACCTGTATCTGGTGCGCCACTGCTATATAGCAGTGGCGCACCACATACATGGTGCGCCATTAATGTCCATATCAGCTATAGCCCTTTTCCTAGTAGTGGACCCTAAAATTGAAAAGCACTACAAATGAACTCTGAAAAGGTTGAAAGTTGGCATGGTATCATCATTTCACCCACATAGCATGTGCTAAAAAGTTGAGAGGGTTACGGCGAAAACTGGATGCACTTCGTGTACAAAACGGACAATCTCTTTCGAAGTATCAGGGTTTCGGACGAAAACTCATCTGTTACAAAGGGATTTCATTTTTTTGAACTTATTTGAACTCCAGACTTTTTGTGTGTTCAAAATGAACCATTCAAAGCCACATCATCAATTTTCAACCCTTTCTGACTTCATCTGGTATTTTTCATGCATTTACTGATTTTTTTGAAGCTAAATGACCTTGAAATTGAAAAGCACTACAAATGAACTCTGAAAAGGTTGAAAGTTGGCATGGTATCATCATTTCACCCACATAGCATGTTATAAAAAGTTGAGAGGGTTACGGCAAAAACTGGATGCACTTCGTGTACAAAACGGACAATCTCTTTCGAAGTATTAGGGTTTCATACGAAAACTCATCTGTTACAAAAGGCATTTCATTTCTTCACATGTAACTGCAATGATATAGTTGTGGAGAGAAAGTCTTCACTTTTTCTTCGCTTGTGTCCTTTGCTTATTGCGCCGTAACCATGGATAATCTTCATCGTTTAACAGGGTGCTTGGGTCAGCCTTGACTTTGAAGGGAGGAATTTCATGAAACTTTTCATAATCTTCAGACATGTCTGTCTTGCCCTCCAATCCCACGATGTCTCTTTTTCCTGAAAGAACTATGTGGCGCTTTGGCTCATCGTATGATGTATTCGCTTCCTTATCTTTTCTTTTTCTCGGTTTGGTAGACATGTCCTTCACATAGAAAACCTGTGCCACATCATTGGCTAGGACGAATGGTTCGTCTGTGTACCCAAGATTGTTCAGATCCACTGTTGTCATTCCGTACTGTGGGTCTTCCTGTACCCCGCCTCCTGACAGATTGACCCATTTGCACTAAAACAAAGGGACCTTAAAATCATGTCCATAGTCAAGTTCCCATATGTCCACTATGTAACCATAATATGTGTCCTTTCCCTTATTAGTTGCTGCATCAAAGCGGACACTGCTGTTTTGGTTGGTGCTCTTTTGATCTTGGGCGATCGTGTAAAATGTATTCCCATTTATCTCGTACCCTTTGTAAGTCAATACAGTCGAAGATGGTCCCCTGGCCAACGAGTACAACTCATCAGAAACAGCGTTGTCACCCATGAGACGTGTTTGCAACCAACTGCCGAAAGTCCTGATGTGTTCATATGTAATCCAGTCGTCACACTGCTCTGGGTGTTTGGAGCGCAGAATATTCTTGTGTTCATCGACATACGGGGTCACCAAGGTGGAATTCTGTAGAACTGTGTAGTGTGCTTGAGACCAAGAATGCCCGTCCCTACATATTATTGAGTCCGCTCCTAGCGTGCCTTTTCCAGTCAGTCTCCCCTCATACCGCGATTGAGGGAGACCAATCTTCTTAAGGTCAGGAATGAAGTCAACACAAAACCCAATGACATCCTCTGTTTGATGGCCCATGGAGATGCTTGCTTCTGGCCTAGCGCGGTTACGAACATATTTCTTTAAGACTCCCATGAACCTCTCAAAGGGGAACATATTGTGTAGAAATACAGGGCCTAGAACGACAATCTCGTCGACTAGATGAACTAGGACGTGCGTCATGATATTGAAGAAGGACGGTGGGAACACCAGCTCGAAACTAACAAGACATTGCACCAAATCACTCCTTAACTTTGGCAGGATTTCTGGATCGATCACCTTCTCAGAGATTGCATTGAGGAATGCACATAGCTTCACAATGGCTAATCGAACGTTTTCTGGTAGAAGCCCCCTCAATGCAACCGGAAGCAGTTGCGTCATAATCACGTGGCAGTCATGAGACTTTAGGTTCTGGAACTTTTTCTCTGCCATATTTATTATTCCCTTTATATTCGACAAGAAGCCAGACGGGACCTTCATACTGAGCAGGCATTCAAAGAAGATTTCCTTCTCTTCTTTGGTAAGAGCGTAGCTGGCAGGACCTTCATACTGCTTTGGATGCATGCCGTCTTTTTCATGCACACGTTGCTGTTCCTCCTGTGCCTCCGGTGTATCTTTTGTCTTCCCATACACTCCCAAGAAGCCTAGCAGGTTCACGCAAAGATTCTTCATCACGTGCATCACGTCGATTGCAGAGCGGACCTCTAGGTCTTTCCAATAGGGTAGGTCCCAAAATATAGATTTCTTCTTCCACATGGGTGCACATCCCGCATCGTCAGTCGGAACAGATAGTCCGCCAGGACCCTTTCCAAAGATTACTTGTAAATCATTGACCATATCAAGTATGTGATCACCAGTACGGAGGGCGGGCTTCTTCTGGTGATCTGCCTCACCTTTGAAATGCTTTCCTTTCTTTCGACATTGATGGTTGGTCGGAAGAAATCGACGATGCCCCAGGTACACATTCTTCCTGCATTTGTCCAAATATATACTGTCGGTGTCATCTAAACAGTGTGTGCATGCGTGGTATCCCTTGTTTGTCTGTCCTGAAAGGTTACTGAGAGCAGGCCAATCGTTGATGGTTACAAACAGCAACGCATGTAGGTCAAATTCCTCCTGTTCGTTCTCATCCCACACACGTACACCTCTTCCATTCCATAGCTATAAAAGATCATCAACTAATGGCCTTAGGTACACATCAATGTCATTGCCGGGTTGCTTAGGGCCTTGGATGAGCACTGGCATCATAATGAACTTCCGCTTCATGCACAACCAAGGAGGAAGGTTATACATACATAGCGTCACAGGCCATGTGCTATGCTTGCTGCTCTGCTCCCCAAAAGGATTAACGCCATTTGCACTTAAACCAAACCATACGTTCCTCGGGTCACCTGTAAAGTCGCTCCACTTTCTCTCGATCTTTCTCCACTGCGACCCGTCAGCGGGTCCTCTCAACTTCCCGTCTTTCTTACGGTCTTTTATGTGCCATTGCATCAACTCGGCATGCTTTTTGTTTCTGAACAGACGTTTCAACCGTGGAATTATAGGAGCATACCACATCACCTTGGCAGGAACCCTCTTCCCGGTGCGCTGGCCCTCAACATCACCAGGGTCATCTCTTCTGATCTTATACCGCAATGCACCGCATACCGGGCATGCGTTCAAATCCTCGTACGCACCGCGGTAGAGGATGCAGTCATTAGGGCATGCATGTATCTTCTGCACCTCCAATCCTAGAGGGCATAGAACCTTCTTTGCTTCGTACGTACTGCCGAGCAATTCGTTATCCTTTGGAAGCTTCTTCTTCATTATTTTCAGTAGCGAACTAAATCCCTTGTCAGATACACCATTGTCTGCCTTCCATTGCAGCAATTCCAGTGTGGTACCGAGCTTTCTGTTGTCATCTTCGCAATTTGGGTACAACCCTTTTTTGTGATCCTCTAACATGCGATCGAACTTCAACTTCTCCCTTTCACTTTCGCATTCTCTCTGTGCATCAACAATGACCCGGCGAAGATCATCATCGGGCACATCGTCTGGTTCCTCTTGATCTTCAGCTTCCCCCATTGCAGCATCACCGTATTCAGGGGGTGGGTAGTTGTCATCATCCTCTTCTTCTTCGTTGTCTTCCATCATAACCCCTCTTTCTCCGTGCTTGGTCCAAACATTATAGTGTGGCATAAAACCCTTCTTAAGCAGGTGGAAGTGAAGGGTTTTAGAGTTGGAGAAAGCCTTCGTATTCTCACAGACAGTACATGGACAATGCATAAAACCATTCTGCTTGTTTACCTCAGCCGCTTCGAGAAAATTATGCAGGCCCTTAATATACTCGGAGGTGCGTCGGTCACCGTACATCCATTGCCGGTTCATCTGCGTGCGTTATATAGTTCTCATTATTGAACAACATATAACTCTCTAGAGCATCTAATTAAAACATACATTGAAACTATGTCAAAAATTTATATGCAACAACAAATGCCATCATAACCGCAACTAAGGTACCAATTGATCCAACGGCATAATGATACCAAGCCTCAGTATGAATGGCATATTTTCTAATCTTTCTAATCTTCAAGCGCATTGCATCCATCGTGATCTTGTGATCGTCGACGACATCGGCAACATGCAACTCCAACTTCATCTTCTCCTCTTCAACTCTTTGTAATTTTTCTTTCAAGTAATTGTTTTCTTTTTCAACCAAATTTAACTTCTCGACAAGAATTTCTATGTCGGTTGGAATTTCCGGTTCACATACCTCCTAGATTAAAAAAGCTATGTCACGTTGGTCGGCATAATTGTCATAAACACTAAATAAAACAAATAGTTATCAAAGATAATATATACCACATCCAAATCATAGACAGGATGAGGGCTGACGGAGGCGGATACCAAAACCATCGCACTATATAATAACAAACAATAATAAAAGTAAGAAAGTTACACAAGTATCCATCTAAATCATACAAGTAAGAACTTTTTTCTTTTAGAAAGAAGATAAGAAGAAGAGGCTAACCATGGTGGTGCCGGCGCCGAGATGGGCGCGGGCGATCGACGACGGTGAGGACGGGGACGGGACAGGACAGACCGCCAAACCTAGACAAATCTTGAGGAAAATGGAGCTTGGACAAGGAGCTTCCAGAGGAGAAAGCTTAAGTGTGGCTCGGGCATTTCATCGAATACCTCATGTGCATAGGAGGTGAGCTAGAGCACCACAAAGCTCTCCCACGGCCGGCCAAAAAAAACAGAGCAGTGCACTGCTCTCCTCGCGGGCAGGGGGGTATATATAGGCCAACCATTGGTCCCGGTTTGTGGTTGGAACCGGGACTAAAGGACAACATTTGGTCCCAGTTCCAGCCACAAACCGGGACCAATGGTTGTGGGCCAGGAGCGAGGCCCATTGGTCCCGGTTCGTGTCTGGAACCAGGACCAAAGGGGTCAGACGAACCGGGACCAATGGCCCACGAGGCCCGGCCGGCGCCCTGGCCTCACGAACTGGGACCGATGCCCCCATGGGTCCCGGTTCGTGAGTGAACCGGGATTAATGGGCTTTTCAGGGCTGGACCAAAGCCCTGTTTTCTACTAGTGGTAGGTGGTTCTCTCTCAAAAAATTGGATGGGGGCAAGTATGGAATAGTTCTGAGTGCTTCTCTTTCGAGTAGGATGTGGTGGAGGGGTATATATAGGCATCTCCAAAAATCCAACCGTTACAACATTATTGCCCAACTCGGTGAAACCGAAGTAGAAACTCGGTTGCACCGACTAGTACAAAATGTAGCAACTTTAGGCTTTTCGGTGAGACCGATATAGAATTCTTGGTGGTACCGATATGAGTGGCCGAGGGCAGTTACCCAACTCGGTGACAACGATTCATAATTCTCGGAAATTCCGATTCTTATGAATGAGATGACAGAGAGTTGGTCACTAGAACTTGGTTGCACCGATATGAAACTTGGTAGTACCGAGAAGTAGGTTGTGGCTAGGGTTTCTGTCTAGGGTTTTGACTCGGTGTAGCCGATGTGGAAATGTTGGTGACACCGATTTTGAGTGGAAGGCTCTATGACAGAAAATTTGCGGGAGAGCTTGTGAGTGTATTTGGTGACTAACACTTGATCATTTTGAGCATTTCATTCACCATTATTATCTCACCCCCTTTTGATAGTATTGGCTTTCCTATGGACTCAAAGTGATTTCTCACAAAGCAAAATTTTGAGTCTTCATCCTTGTAGCTTGGCCAATCCTATTCCTTGCATCTTGGGGTCTCCTCACAATCCTTTGCCAAACCATCTTCCTCTATGGACTTTATCTGAAATACACTAGATAAAAGTATTAGTCCAAGAGACAATGTATGTTGTCATGAATTATCAAAACCACCAAGGGAGCATATGTGCTTTCACAAAGCTCTCAACTTATATGGCATATAACCCGTGTGCTCTGTGAAAGCACTCGGCTTAGATGACATATAAGCCGTGTGCCTTGAAAGCACTCGGCTCACAAGGTTATACCTCGGCTTAGATGGCATTTAGGCCAGTGCCTATGGATGGTTGCCCGCCCATCCTTCATCCTCTTTAGGAAGACTTCAAGATTATACCTTGGGTGCTGTATGAATACCTTCCTTGTCTCTTGACCATATAGGTGGTTTGAGACGCAATCATCATTGAATTGCTTTGGAATGGACTGAAAACAAAGATATGCATAAATTTCGTTTCTAAAAATTGAAATGTCACAAGGGGAAAAAGACAAGGTAAAAGAGATAGTGCCATCCTATAGTTGACTGATGTCTTCTTGATTATGCAGACAAACATCTTGTTGTTTTTTATTGCTAGTTTATTTATCTTATCAATCTTTCTGAATTTCTTGATTTGACTGATATTCATGAACACCTCATTTTCCCATATGCAAATGGCTCAAACAGTGGGTCTAAACCTCTTACAGCAGGACCTACATGTGCAAGACGAAATTCTTAGAAACCGAAATATTAGAATGATTCCTGCAATTGCACAATAATGTGCTATTAGCCAGAGGACCATGCATATGCAAACCTCGATGGTAAACTTCAGTGTCTCCCATTTGTTTCCCCTGCAACATATATAAGATAGATATTGATCAGGTTATAAGTGAGATTTGGCGTACTATCGGTAAAATATGTTAGTAAAAAATAAACGCATTGCAGATCCAGCATATTAATTTGAGCCACCACTACTAGGAGAAAGCCTACTAGTAGCGCTTGAAATACCTATAGCAGTAGCGCTGGGTCCAGCGCTACTGCTATCGCGCTACAGCTAAGTGGTAGTAGTAGCGCTGGTTAGTGCAGCGCAACTGCTAAGCATTGTTACCAGTAGCGCTGCACTAACCAGTGCTACTGCTAACTATCTGTAGCGCTGCAGAATGGCAAGCGCTGCTGATAACCCAGCGCTGCCGCTAGATGCCTTCCAGCGCTGCTGCTAGTATTCCTGCTTTCACAAATTACATTCCCCTCTACGTATTTGTGCATGCTCTATACAATAATAATTATTGTGCCAACAACTACATTTAGATTAAAGTGCATGGATGCAAGTGATCATGTTGAATTAGAAGAAAATATGATGTTGTCGCAACATCATATTTTCTTCTAATTCAACATGATCACTTGCATCCATCCACCTTAATCAAATATATGTCATATAACTCAACATCATCTTACTCATCTAACAACTCATCATCATCTTAATCATACCAAGTTAAAATCTCATAAAACAGAAAAACATCATAATAGTAATCATCCTAATCGATCATACAAGTTAACTAAACTTCTCTCTCATAGGACCTAGTCGTCCCTCCTAGGTAAAATGACATAAAACAGAATAACACCTATGTCTCCATGATGAAGCAAAGAGATCCAACGGTCTCCAACTTGTGGCTTGCGATCCTTCATTATTTGTCCCCGTGCTTCAATTTGGAGCCGTCTTGGTGGTTTGCGCTCAGTCGAGTATGCAAAAGAGAACTCAGGCTGGAAGGGGCTTTTAATTGTCATATTACCTTCGGGTTGCATCAACACAGGCACAACTTCATTTGGCAGTTTCTGTTGAAGAACATAATAGTAGCCTAGTTAGCAATGTAATCAATACCATTTATGCAATAGTAGTGTGCTTAATTAGCAACTCTTACCAAGATATTTTGGCGAATGTCATCCGCCCTCAACCTATGCATTAGTGTCCTGTACAATGTATAATTTGGGCCAGTTCCCAAATTATATGGGAAGATCTCCCTACCAACTAGGACACCAATAACAAAGTTGATAAGATCACCCTTCTCCTCCCAAGTTAGTTGTGATCCATAAGTGTAGTGTGTCGTGTCAATTATTTTCTGTGTTTCACTCGAAGAAACGAAATAAGCTGTAAATTATAAATTAACATATTTAGTATGGATGAACACCAACTATTTTTAAATATAGAATGCAAATTACTTGACAAATATGCATGGTTGATAAACTCACATGGAGGTAAAACAAGAAGCATATCGACATCCACCCAAATGTCGATGTTACCTTCAATATGATCTTCAGGACGAAGATCGAAGGTTATTTCCATATCCTCCTTAAATCCATATGCCTTGCAAAGAGCTTCCCAATTTGAGCATCCTAATTCTGTGTTATTCTCTGCATTCATTACTTTGACCAGAAATGTGTGACCATGTTTAGTCCTCAGGTTGGCTGTCCTCCTCTCGAAACTCTCGTGCTCTTCGAAACCGAGCCTCTCCAAGAAATACCGTCTTGCATGACAGGGGATGAACTAGTCGGATTGTATAAAACAAAAATTACACGTTGAAGCAAAGAAACAGAAGTCATGCTTAATTACGAAAAAACTGTTGTCATCGTTGCGTACCGTAGAAATATCGAAGTCCTCATAAAGCTTCATGGTGAAGAACATGCCGTCTCGCAGCCCAGGCTGGTCGCAAAGACCCTTATCTTCACCGCAGAGTTCACACACTTGGATCCTATCGTCGTCATCAGACGACGACATTTCCTGTGTTCATGATTCAAAAAGTACGGCATGACCATTGCTAATGTAAGACATATTGAGCAATAACATACACACATGTCCAAATAGACCTAATTCAATATCGGTTGACTTTTGGTCCGTCGAGGCTTTCCTTGAATAACTCTCATGTCTCATGGTGTGTTGGTCCGCACTCTCTCACACTGATATGGTGGTGTATATATTGGTGGACACTCTCTCACACTAATAGTTCGAGCGTCGGTGATGGGCGTTCTCCCTCTTCTCTCCTTGCGCATTATACCGAGGTATATATCGCAAGAAGAGAAGAGGAAGAAACGCCCCCCACTACAATAGTCGGGATTCCTCCATCAAGAACACACATGAAAGGCATACAAGGAGCAACGACAGACCGAAAGTCACACACGCATTATAACAATATAATATCACTAATACAATTATAATGAACTCGAATATAATATCACTAATACATTTATAATGAACTCGAATATAATATCACTAATCCAGTTAATAATGCATCATCAAATATTAACTAATACATCTCGAATATTATCATATAAGATCACTAATACAGATCGAATATCCTATAATCCAAAGTGGAGGACGGTGAACTCGGTTCACTAGCGGTCTCTAAGTCGCTGATGGTGGACACCCAAAGATAAGGAACCATCACCGGATCATAACTCGGGTGAGATCCCTGAAGAACCTGCCAGGTATTGGAGAACCTGGCGTCCAACGCCGCCATGTAGCGACGGACGTGCTCGTCCTCCTCCCTGACACGGCGACGTACCACCTCCGCGGGGCCCACTGCCTCTGCACCGAAAGTAGCCAACGCGACCGCCACCAAAGAAGCTCCGGGTCGACGACAAGACCAGGATTCCTCACCAAGCTCCGAGCCCGGGAAGGTAGCACCTCCCAGTGCCAGCCCGGCGGAGCCCAGTCCCGGACATCGCGCCTCTCAAGGATGTCGACGCCGACTCAACGACGACGAGGGTGCGGGCCAGGCATCGTCGACGTCGAGACAAATTCCTATGAGAACATTTTCTTAACGTTTAATGTTTTGCTATTTCAGGAATGCCGTTTCCCAGCAAATCCCGGCACTCGATATGCCTACTTTCTAGCACAAGTCATGCCAAAATTTCGACATGACCTTTGCTAAAAAGTGGACATATCGAGCGCCTGAAATTCACCGGAATGGAAATGAATCAACATTCCGGCGAAACATAGGCCACTCGGATCATTTGGGCACTTGGGCACAATTATATAGGGCACTTGGGCACAATTATCGAACAATTCAAAGTACTTGGGCACTTGGGCACATTCATATTTTGCATCAATTCACAACCTAACCCTAGAATCAATTCACAATTTCATTTTCCTTTTCACATTTTCATTGTCACACTTTCATTTTCATTTTCAATTCACATTTTCATTTTCATTTTCATTTGCACATTTTCATTTTCATTTCCAATTCACATTTTCATTTTCAATTCACATTTTCATTTCAAAAAAAATCATATTTCACATTTTCATTTCAAAAAAATACTAAAACTATCCTAGTTCTAACACTAACATCTATCCATCCATCCTAGTTCTAACCCTAGCTAGTTACTAAAACTAAATTCAATGCAATAGGGGAGGGAGGGAGGGATGGAGGGAGAGGGTCAGAGGAAGAGGGTGGGAGGGAGGGAGGGAGGGATGGATGGAGGGAGGAGGGAGGGAGGGAAGTGGCCGGAGGAGGAGAAGGGGCGGTGGCCGGAGGAGGAGAAGCGGCAGTGGCCGAAGGAAGGAGGGTGAGGGTCGGGGGAGGAGGGTGAGGGCCTGGGGAGGAGGGTGAGGGCCGGGGGAGGAGGGCGAGACGAGGGTGGGGGCGAGGAGGAGGCCTACCACAATGGAGGAGACGGCGGCGCGGCAACGGGGGCGACGGCGTGGCGAGCGAGAGAGAGTGTGTGTGTGTGCAGGGCAGAGTGAGCAATGCGGGCGAGGGGTAGAGGATAGGGTACATTATCTGTAGCGCTTTTAGTAAAAGCGCGCTACCGATAAGACTTTATCAGTAGCGCTTTTTTTTGGGGAGCGCTGCGACTACAAATAGTGGCGATGGGCTCGTCGGGTCCCGCTTAGCAGTAGCGCTCTTTATGGTTCCAGCGCTACTGATAAGCATTTACTTGTAGCGCTTCCACAAGACAGCGCTACTGCTTATTACCAGCAGCGATTGTTATTTTCCAGCGCTACTAATAGTGTCCTGCCTATAAGGTTTTTCCTAGTAGTGCACATGAAAAAGCAAGTTATATAAACCAAGTGTGCTAAGAACTAAGAAATATAACAATTGTATATGTTTCACATATATTTAGTACATTCAAATTCGATTTATTTCTCACATGCATAATAATACAAAATTATACCAACAACAATCGAACATCACATTGCAGAATTGAACCAAATAGTTAAATGATCACCACATTGCACAATAGAACATACTAGAAGGTCAGATTGCATAGTAGCATTACATTGGATATTTCACTAGAATTCCTAAATGAAAGGCAGGAGCAGCACATGGAACAGGTAAACCAAACATGCTTAACCAGCGTAGCTAGCTGAACATAGGTCCTTAGCAATAAAGCTAAGAAAAACAAGTATTGAGTGAAGTTGAAAATGTTATAGCGCATTAGATGTACGATCCAAGCTCAGAAAAACATAGGTCCTTAGTAATGAAGCTACGGAAAACAAGTATTGACTGGATCTCATTAAATCTGTCTTTTTCCTCTATTCCTATGTACTACATGTCAAACATTCTCTTTTCCAAAAACTTCATAGCTAAAATTACTTCCATCATTAGAAACTTTTGGTGGATAGGACTTAGGGAGGGTGTCAACTCTAAAAGCCTTTGTCTCAAGGCCTGGAAAGATATATGCACGGCAAAGGACGAAGGAGAACTGGTATAAGAAATCTCCAAGCAATGAATCAAGGCTTAATTCTTACAACTGACTGGAGATTAGAAGACGCCCCCTCCTATCATCTTCATTTGGTACTGAAGGCTAAATATTTCCCTGACTCCTCCATTTAGCTTGCATCTTCCAATGTTCCTAAATCTTTCTCTTGGTCCTCCATTCTCAAAATGATGCCCAAGCTTAAAGCACACTCTTTTTACTGAGGTTTTTTTTAACATGGTTCCTCTTAACCCCTCTTTTCACATGAAAGGTAAGAGTATCTAATATATTTGAACAGTTGATTTCATTAACCAGTGGTTCTGAGTAACTCTTACCTTCTCACCTCTCATGTGAAAAGAAGGGGTCAGAGGGCCCATGTTAAAATTACTCCTTTTTACCAGCTTACACAAGGAAATGTTCCTGTCTGGAGCACTCCTTGGTGTTCTGCTTGGACCAAAGGGTGCAATCATCTTGTTATCCAGCAACCTCCATTTATCTACCCTGCCATGGTGAATGATCTTTGGCTCCCAAACCAAAAGCAATGGAATGATTCTCTTGTTAATCAGCTTTTCCTTCAACCTACTGCCTCTATTATTCTTAACACTCCTATTATCCAAAATGAGAGCTCGGATATTCTGTGTTGGGATCTTACCCCAAAAGGCAAATGTAATTCAAAAAGCTCATAGAAGTTGTGTTTGCAGGATTTACATGTATATCTCCAAATAATCATCCTCGGCAAACTCCACAACAGGTTAGAAATATTCTCAGGCAGGTTTGGAAGCAGAAGCGCCTGGCCCCTCGCATACAGACTTTTGCTTGGAGGTTTCTTAGGAGAGCACTCCCTACTGGGTTGAGAGCAGGCAGGTACTCCACTCATATCTCTCAGAACTGCTGCTGCAGGTGTGACGCTGTGGAAGATGAGCGCCATTTATTTTTCCTCTTCCCTTTTTCTATAGTGGCTTGTCTCTCATCCTTGGTACTTAAGATCTGACATGTTAATCAACAATTTTGACACTAATCATGGCATCATTGTGCACATTCTATCTACGGGGCACCCTTATGCTACTCTGTCAAACTTATTCACTTTCTTATGGTGCATGTGGAGAACTAGGAATGACTTTCTATTTCAGAGGTAAATAGCTCTGCCGGATCAGGTTCATATAATGGAACTAGCTATTACTGCTAGTATGTGCAATGGTAAGGAGCAGCCTCTTCTTAATACCCCTACTAAGTTGAACTCTTTTGTGCCTAATAGCTCCTTGCCATTTACACAGGGATGCACAATTCCTACTGATCGTGTGATTACAGGGACGGAAATATTTTCTGATGCCTCTTGGAGGAACTCCAAGATCCTAGGGAAATCTAATCTGCAGGGCACAGTTATTGGGGTCTGAAAGCAACCGAGAGTACCGCTGCATGACCTAACCCTCCCACGCCGCCCCCGCGAGGCGGCGGGGAGGGATCTCAGATCTCCGCCGTCGGTCGCCTCCTCCTGCTTCCCCCTCCCTCGCCGCTGCCCAAGGGCGCGGACAGGCGAAGCCCGGCCGGCGCAGGCGGCGGCGGGGCGTCTTCTTCCCCTCGCGCGATGGGGCGGTGCGGGCCGGCCTCCTCGGGCATGGGCGCGGCACAAGGCGCCGCGGCGCCGCGGCTCGCCGGCGTGGGTTGCCTGCGTGGGTGATGCGGCGGCGTGGAGGATTCATTGGCGGTGGCGACCCGGGGCGGCGGCCCTGGATGGTGGTGGCAGGTGAAGCCCAGGCCTCTCACGGCGGCATGGCGTGGTGATGTCCCTGTCCAAGGCGGATATGTGCCGGCGATCTGGTGACTTGGGCTCCGGATTAGATCGGATCAGTGACGGTGATGAGCGCGCGGGATTCCTCTCAGCGGCTCACGCGGTTTGGCGAGGTGGGGTGGCGGCCCTCCTCCCAGGCTCCAATGGTGGCAGTGCGGTTGTGGATGGTCGCCGGATCTGGGTGACCAGATCTGGGGCTTTGAAGGCGGTCTGGACGGTGCACATGTTGTCGGTTGGATGCTTATGGGACAGATCCGGGTGAAAACCTGATCTCCGACCGGTGGCCGGAGCCGGTGATGGTGACGTCCTAGGTGTCGTTTCCTTCTTGAAGGCATCATCGAGGTGAAACTCCCAACTCCTTCCGCTACCTCCGGGGGAAACCCAAGATCAGTTGATCGGATGACGGTGGCGCACTTGTGTTGTTCCCTCCTTGGGGCGTCATTCTTGGAGGTGTGCATTGGTTTGAGGGACCAGTGGAAGGTTCCAATGGTGGAGCGGCTTTCCATGTGATGCATCGACGACGTGGAGTCTCGGCGGCATGGTGCGGCATGGACTCGGCGACGGATGTGTGATGATGGACGCGCGCGGGGAGGATGCGTTGTCTGGCGCCGTGGGGGCGTCAACGACAGGCCTGGCAAAGTTGATGCGTCAGTACCTGCTTTGAAGATGGATCAGTGGAAGATGGCGGCAGCGACGACCTATGAGTACGTCGGACCGGTTTGCGTCCAAACCCAGTATGTGGCTTGGTTGGGACATCCGGCTTTAGATGTTAGGCTTTTGTGCGATGTCTGTTTGGTATTAGGCTCGGACTATCGGCCTTCATCAAGTGAATATGATTAGCGACAGTTGTTGCTAAGGGTGGCTTCAGGCTTCCTGATGTACTACTTTGTAAGGTCTTTGTGAATAATGAATATAATGCCTGCATGCATCTTCCAGATGCAGAGGCCGGGGGTCATCCTCCTTTTCGAAAAAAAATAGATAGAAAGACTGTAGGCTATGGATGCCTTTTAATATGCAGACTTTTAAGGGAGAATATAGGAAAGCTATGCAGGGAAAACAATAATACTACACGCACGGGCAAAATCAACGGACTTTCACGGACCCCCCTGCATGCCTTATTCTAATTGCCCCCCCTGATTTTCACCGGTGGACCCGCCTCACTTAACTTAATCTCAGCCAATCAATTGCTAACTACCCCGTAATCCCCCTGTAAACCCCCCGTGAGTCTAGCATTGCTCCAGGGAAAATGCCTGAAGGTTCTCGGCGGAGTGTGTTCCTTGAATCTCAACGACCACTTAGCTCATGATGTGTCACACTATATGTATATATAGGCTAGTTTTGTCTGTAAAGGACCCGTGCGGTGTAACGGGAAAACCCGCAAAGATGAGCTCGGTACCAATTTGCAGCATCTCACGGAGCTGCAAGTGCCACACTTGCCACCCTTTCTCCCCATAAAGAGGGAGACTGAAAGTATACTCTTCATCCATGTGTCGTGTGGCTCAGACATCGACGATGTCCCTGCTTCCCTACTGACCAATCTTCAATTACCTCAACAATGAAGTAGAGACCGATGTTGGGAAATCGAGGAAACCCCTCCTCTGCCTCACCGAACAGGCGCACTAAGGTCATCGTCGATGCCCACGGCCGGACCGTGTTCCTCTTCCTCGACAGTCGGCAACTAGGCTGCATCTTTCTCGGTCTCCCCTTGTTGGCGCCGCCTCCTCGCAGCGCCTCTCTTCTTCATCTACCTCGAGCTGCCTCGCACAACTCTCTCTCTCACTCTTTCAGTTTCTCTCAAGAACACACATACACACACATACTTCACCAAGGAGAAAGCTAGCTTTGCCTTGTCTCCCAGTGAAATACACAGGCGCTACAATTTCCTCTGCTCAGCCCTCACGGCCTCTCTTTTCTCATTGACTCAAAGTGATATTTATACAAAGTTTGGCAGCCACGGCCATCACCTCACGCCATACCTCCACTGACCACTAACACACGTACTAACTAATCTCCTACATGCAGCCCATGTCCACCGCTTGCGCAACCTCTCCACAACGACCACACGACTTGGTCACCATGTGATGCACACGGTCAGAACTAACTATTTGCAATCCATGCATGCAAATCAACACTACGGATTAGAGCTTGGCGGATCACCCAGCAAGACCAGATTGTATAGCCCGTCACGCTTCAGTCGTTGTCGTCGTCTCGTCTTGCCGCATCTCACGGCGTGGCCGTATCACACAGCACCATCAACATCTCACCGTCCTCGCCGCATCGCACGGCAGCCCGACATCTCGTCTCCTTCGCGTACCTCCGCTGAAACTCGCCGGCTTCATACACATCACACGTACACCTTGCCCGACTATAACAGGGTACATAAACACCTAACTACATGCATTGGACTCCTTCTTTTGCAACGCCGAATGGGATATCCAGTTCAACACTCACATCCTCCATGCTCTCTCATCGTCACTATCCGACCATTGCCCCCTCATGCTCGCTAATGTGAGAGGACCAAGAAGACCACGTGCTTTCAAGTTCGAAAATTTCTGGACAAAAATATAAGGCTTCATAGAAATTGTGCATAAAGCTTGGAATGCACAAACAACTCATGTTGAGCTATACCAAGTGCTCCACCACAAGCTCAAGACGACCGGACACCGTCTTGCCGAGTGGAGCAGGGGCCTTCTTTCAAAAGCAAAGCTGCATCTTCATGCGGCCCTTCTAGTCATTCTCCACCTGGACTTGGCCCAAGAGGTGAGGACCCTATCCTTAGAAGAAAAAGACCTTCATGCCAAATTGAAAAGAAGAGTCATTTTCCTTTCGGTGCTGGAAAGGACACGGAAGAAGAAATGTGCGATAATGTCAAACTTGAAAGAGGGTGATGCAAACACCAAATTCTTCCATCGCCGGATAAATGCTAGGAGGAGAAAGAATCACATCTTTAGAATCCAACACAATCATGGCTGGGTCACCGACCACAACGCAAAGGAGGATTTAATCCATGACCACTTCTCCGAAGTGACGGGGAGAGGAGCCACAAGAACAAAGGACCTAAACTGGGAAGAGCTGCACCTTGAGACTCACGAGCTGGGGGAATTAGACGCAAATATCTCGGAGGAGGAAGTTAAGGCAGCCATTAGTGATATTCATAACGACAAGGCCCCGGGCCCTGACGGCTACACCGGAGTCTTCTTCAAAAATGTTGGAACATCATTAAAGATGATATCATGAGGGTGATCCACCTCTTTGAGAACCTACACGGCGCAAACCTACATTGGCTCAACTCCGCAAATGTTGTCCTCCTCCCCAAAAAATAAGGTGCCGAAGGGATTTTGGACTACCGGCCAATTAGCCTCATTCATGGGATTGCGAAGATAATTGCCAAAATCCTAGCCAACCGCCTACGGCCACACATGAATGCCATCGTCTCTAATGCCCAAAGTGCATTCATAAAAGGGCGGAGCATCCACGACAATTTCATGCACAAGAGGAACCTTGCACGACGCCTTCACAAGAACAAAACACCATCACTCCTCTTCAAGTTGGACATCCGCAAGGCTTTTGACTCTGTCAAATGGGAATACATCATCGATCTTCTACAACGAAGAGGCTTCCCAAGCAAATTTAGGAACTGGATCATGGCACTCCTAAGCACTTCCACCTCTCGTATCCTCTTGAATGGGGTGCCAGGTACGCATATTGGAATGACAAACAATGTTTCCTAAGGAAGTTTTCATTTTCTTTGGATGGAAAATTCATTTTCCATTTTTCAAGTGCCCAAAATGAGTTTTTTTTGTGAAGGACCTACCATATATTTGTTGCAAAATTGGACCGAATCATTTTTCTAAAATATTAGGTCATATTTAATGTACAATTGACTAAATGGTTGGGTGTCAAAAGCTTTGAGCCACCTCTCGTGAAAAAGACAAATTTCCCCCGATTCAGTAGGAAGCGGGTCAAATTTGAATTGCAGCTGTCTTATAGTTTGCTCATGTTTTTTTTCAAAAATAATTTCTAGGTACATAAGTATCTATTTAATCATATATACATGGTTTGGTGGAGATACATCGAGGTTTGGACGGTGGACGATGGCCCCAACTCCAGAGCGCGCAAACTGGCATGCCAGCCGCGTGGTCACCGCGTGACCTTAGCGTTGCCACGCGTTCTGGGTGGCCTAGGCATGTCTTATGGGTTGGGAACTCCCCCGGTAGGTGCTAGGAAGAAGAATACAATATAAGAATCTCACGAGGAGACTAAACTAAGCTCAAACATGAATTAGCAACCAAGTGTTTGATTAGCGGTGGCGTAAATGAACATGGCCAATGGGCCTGGGTTTTGGCTGAGGATGATCATATACTAAGGAGACTGCCTTGGCAAATTTTCAGCTCAAATGGAGGAGCCTAAGTGGCACTTGCTTAACAAAATGCCACACTGGACAGAAATATGAATGTTGAAGCTGGGATCAAATGAATAAATGGATTGAGCTGCAAATTGGTGTAGGATAGTAATTTGGGCATAGGAAGGCACTGTAAATTTTTTATACCATTTGTACATGCCAAATTGGTACTTCCTTCACAATGCTCTTCTCTGGACAGAAAATAGAAATTGATGCTGGGCCCACATAGATGATTGGATTGAGCTGCAATTTGGAGGAGGATGGTAATATGGGCAAATGAAGGAATTGTACAAATTTCATACCATTTGTATAAATATAAATGGTACTTCCTTCACAATCCTCTTCTCTAGACAGAAACTTGGGGAAAATATTGACAAAATTTGGCTAAATGAAATGAGCTCAAATTTGGTGGAGGCAAGTTATATAGGTAGAAACATGCCCTGGCAAAGTTTCATTAATAATTAAGCAATATAAAATATAGTTGGTTCATAAACTGAAAATATGACCAGAATAAAAGATTGGATGATGAGCTCACATGGATTGCTGGATAAATCTCAAATTTTGTGAAGAGTGATTATTTAAATATCTGAAACATTTGGAAAAATCTCAGGTTATTTAGACAATCCTAGCCAGTACTTTCTTCACAAAGCTTCTCTCTAGATAGAAACTTTGGAAATTTGCCGATGAAGATTTACTAGGCAAATGGAGCTGAATATTGGCATGTGGCAATGATTTGAATATGGAAGAGAACCCAAAAACTTTGAGGGAAATTGGAGGGGTCTAGATAGCACTTGCTTTGCAATGTGCCAATCGGGACAAAAAATAGAAATTGATGCTGGGCTCACATAGAGGATGGGATTGAGCTTCAATTTGGATAAGGATGATAATTTGGGCATATGAAGGCACTCTAAAAATTTCATACAATTTGGATAACTAAAAATGGTATTTCCTTCACAATACTCTCTACTGAACAGAAAATTAGGAAAAATATTGAGGGAACTTGGATAAATTAAATGAGCTAAAATTTGGTGGAGGGAGGTTCTATGGGCAGGGTCATGTCCTGGTAATTTTTAAGCCATTATAAAGCAATATAAAATATAGTTGCTTCACAGACTAAAAATATTACCAGAAACAAAGATTGGATTATAAGCTCACATGGATTATTTATATATGTTTAACATTTTTCAAATACATGATTACCATCTTTTCATATATTCTCAACAAAAAACATCTTTTCATACATACGTTTTGATGTCTATATTTGGTTTTACACATTATACATTTTTTGTATACATATAAAAAGGAGGTGGCCTTAAGTACCAATGCATCCACGTTCACAACCTCATGACCATTTATATTGGTCATAATCAGGTAGAAATAAGGTCGTCGACCACTGTTGTCTGCTTTATGACCATTTGGTGTAAGGCAATTTCAGGGTTTGAGCCCTTCCTAGCGAAATGGTCGTGGATTTACGACCAATTCAGCTGGGGTCACTAAGAGAAGGTCACAAGTTGGCATATTTCTTGTATTGAAACTATTGAACAGAAAGTTTGTCGACAAAGACGAGACTCCAGAATTCAAAGGTCAATACTTGAAGATAAAAGATCACTGGCCCGCATTTGTGGCCTACAAGAAATCAGAGACGGCCAAGAAAAGGTCACATATAAATAAGCAAAATGATGCAAAGAAGAAGTATCACCATGTTACGGGGTCAGGTGGCTACAGCAAAGCCCGGCCTACGTCGGACAAAGCTGAGCAAGACCTGCTTGCTAAAGATGTCCAACCAGCGACATTGCACTGGCCGGATTGGGCAAGGACTTGGTTCTTCGGGGTTGGGGGAACTTTGGACCCAGAAACAGGGAAGTGTGTTTGGACGAAAGCTCAACTTGAAATACCCATCAAAAAGCTTGAGGAAGCAATCAAGAAAGCGATGGAAGGGACGTTCCATACCGACAGAGAGAAGGACGAGCTGTCAATGGCCCTCGGGAATCCTGAACACCCTGGACGAACACGAGGCACATCAGGCTCCGTTTCGTGGGTGCATGGGTTTCCCGACAGCACTGGTTATAGAAGCCGAAAGAGAAAGAAAAAAGAGGAAGCAAGCGAAATGCAGAAGATCAACGAAAGATTAGTGAAACTAGAGGCACTTGAGAGCCAGCGAGCAATCGGCCCACCATCTCAGCGGCACGAAGGTCCTTCATTGGATACTACCCATGATGCTACCCCACCATCTCAGCGGAGAAGCAGCGTGGCTTCCACGGAGCTCGTTCAGCCTGATAGCACGGCTCCTCGCTACCCCGTGGATGGTATTACGGATAATGAACATTGTGTGCTAATGGCGAAATGCCATAACCTGACCTTGAAGGCGGCGGTCGGCTATGTCTTACCTCCTCGACCTGATGCAACTTTCCATTTCACTCCGGTTCCAGCTGGCTTTGCTATTGTCGGGTGGATTAAATAATGGACGGATTTGAGGGGCTGGAGCTTGAGTACGCTACAGGTGAAAGGGAGATTCTTCTTGAAAATGCCTTAAGGACTACCTGTCTATAGAGAAAGGAAAACATCCTGCTTCCAAACTGGACGCCGCCTCAGTAGACTCAGCCGGAGGAGGCCCCGGTGCCTGAGTCGTCTCCGGTGCGTCAGCCGTCTCCGGTGCGTCAACCGTTTCCGGTGCGTCAGTCGTCTCCGCTGCCTGAGTCGTCTCCGGCGCGTCAGCCGACTCTGCCGCCTCAGCGGACTCCGCTGCGTCATCGGACTCTGACGGAGGAGGCCCCTCAGCAGAATCCTCCTCCGCCTCAGCTGTCTCCGCCGCGTCAGCGGACTCCGCCTCCTCCGCCGCCTTAGCAACGGCGGAAGAGAGCCGCCGCCGCTCCGGCGGCTAGCAGCAGTACATCAACGAAGAAATTCAGAGCAGGCCCAAGCCTTAAGGTTCCTCCCAAGTTACCCTACGAGAGGACTGTCGAGGAAAACAAAGAGATCGTGGCTGAAGAAGTGCGACGCCAGCTTGCACCGACACGTCCACCTCCAAAGGAGAGAATAGATTCGGTGAAAGCGAAGCGAACTCTGGATGCCCTTAGGCGACCACCACTGCCTCCACCGCAATCAAACTATGACCGTTGTATTGAAAAGACATTTGGTCAAGCGAAGCGGTCGGGAAGCTTAAGTAGCAGTGGTGCAAGAAGTGGGAAAACAATTCCCCAGCTAGGCGAACAAGAAAAGCAATCGTGTCCCCCGCTCAAGGTGTCTACCGATATCGCTAATGATCCGGAGATAGCGGCCGGTGGTCTTGCTATCACTCTTGGTGATTACTTGCCCGATTCGGTACAGTTCGAAAAGGCCGAGGTAGTAGCATCCTTAAGATACGAGCACGGGAAGCCTCTCGTCAGACATGAGGAGCTCAAGGGTCTACCAATGAGGATGCGACAATTGCAGGAATGGTACTTGAAAGCCTGCAAGGTGAGAGAAGCTCTCAAGGAGGGAGCTTGGATTAGCAAAATCAAGATGACCGCCAACTTCTCGATGAGCCACATTTTCCAATTTGTTGAACTTTGGCTGCTCATCTCGGAGTTCCCGCTCGAGGAGCACGCGGAAGATGAGATTACTTGGAAGCACACCACAAATGGTCAATACTCGGCGGCGATGGCTTACTCCGCGCAATTCCTGGGAACCTTCTACGCTCCTATGGATCACACGGTTTGGAAGGCTTGGGCATCGCCGAAGGTGAAATTCTTCGCTTGGCTCGCAATACAAGATAGAATCTGGACATTAGATAGGTTGGCGCGTCGTGGATGGCCAAACTGTCATCTTTGTCCCCTATGCAATAGAGAACAAGAATCTGGCCTACACCTCTTCGTCAAATGTCGCTTCACCCTTCGCTTATGGAATTTGGTTAATGAGTGGCTACATCTTGAAGACCTCGACACTTCGACTTGGCACCTTGAGGACTCTATAAAGGATTAGTGGGTGAATAGATCAAGCAAGAGCACTCCCAATCGGAAAGCCATGGCCTCCCTCACCATGCTTATTGGGTGGACCATTTGGAATGAAAGGAACGCTCGCGTATTTCGGCAAAAGAGTATGCCTCCAACAATATTGCTCAATATCATCAAGTGTGAGGCAACCCTCTAGGTAACCGCCGGGGCGAAAAAATTGGGCATCATCATACCGGGAGAGTAACACTATTCTTTTTTCGATTGTGAGGTGTATTTCAGTAATGAGGTGTATTTTAAACTCTATTCTACCTTAATTAATATATGAGGCAAATCTTTTGCCGCGGTTTAAAAAAAGATTAAAGCTAACATTTTCCCTCCTAATCTTGATTCTCCGATCTTCGATACGGATCACCCGCAGCCACCTTACATGGACGACACCCTCGCCGCACCAATCGCCACGCATCATCTTGTCGCGGACAACACCATCGCAGCGCCGATCACCAAGACATCTTGCCGCGCGCAGCAGCCACCTCTTGACGGGGATGACACCTTCGTGGTGCCGGTCACCACGTCCTCGTAGCGACCCATCTTGCGGATGGCATCACACCACCCTAGACTCCACCGTCGACGAGCTTGACGTGAATCCTTATGACGGCTTCGCGCCGCCATAACTCCCAATGGCGTCACACCGTTGTCCTCTTGTGGCAGCTTCGCATCGCCATCTCCATCTCTCGGCGTCGCACCGCAACTGTCCACCAGCGGCATCGCACTGCCGGCAGCCTCGACCTCGCACCGACGTCCTCCACCTCACATGGAGTCCGACGCATCGTCGCCGTCGTCTCGGATCGACAAGGCTTTGATACCAATTGTTGGTGCCGCCTCCTCGCAGCGCCTCTCTTCTTCATCTACCTCGAGCTGCCTCACACAACTCTCTCTTTCTCTCTTTCTGTTTCTCTCAAGAACACACATACACACACACTTCACCAAGGAGAAAGCTATTTGCAACGTACATGTAACATGATGTATGGTTTACATAGTTGATTTGTTTATATTGTTTCTTTCTATTTATTTATATCAGCTTGGATGTAGTTAGGTTGTGCTTATTAGTGATATATTTGGTAGTAAGGATTGCCCGGGATTACATAGAATTATTTCCATCTTATCTCTAGGAGGTGGCTTGCCCTTCAAGTCTTGTACTCATTATATACTCGCCCTCGAGGCTCAATAATACGGCCACTGCATTACACCAATCCCTCTCTATTCTTCTACAGTGCAAAAACATACTTACGTCGTGCCTGCTTCTCAACAACAAAATCCATCTAAAGAAAAACTAATTTTCTTTCTATTGAGAAAATTATGAAAACCTTCTTAATTATGTTGTCATCAGGAACATGTGGGGAAGTAAATCCATTTTTTTCGTCAAAGAGAAAAAAAATGGAAAGATAACTAACTTCCTCATGAAGTCTTTCCCCATTGTGCACAACCGTGTCTGGCTCATGTACTCCAGCTTTACATTCTTGTTGCTTATCAGAAGAAGGAAAGGCTGGGAGTGAAAACCCAATGATTCACTGAACGGAAAAGCTAGAAACTTGCTACAATGTATCAAGCAATTTGATGACCAAGGATTTCCATGTTTACCATTCCATAATCTTGTTTTTTGCTTTTCAGAAGCACGAAATGCCGCTAATGGAGAAGCTGAAATCATTTGGTTTGCTGAACAACAAATCTGGAAACTTACAGTATAGAAAGCAAACAATATTTTTAAAAGTACGATACAAATACAATCCCGGGCATCCGCATTAATAGATGCACGCCATCCGTATGAAGCTAAATCGTATGCTTTGTCTCAAACTTATACTGTGGCTACCAACAGCCACACGTCTATGATGGTGCTATTCTAATTAAGCACTGTACACATGGGTGGTCTAACAAGAAGAGTAGTCATATGTGGATGAATATCTAATCAGTAAACCATTTTAATTTATAGTATTAATCTTTCTAACATGTAGCTAGACATCCATAGAAGAAGGCAACTTAATTTGGGAGGAACCATTAGGTCTCAGATGAAGCTATTTGCAACGTACATATAACATGATGTATGGTTTAGACAGTTTTTTTTTATGTTGTTTCTTTGTATTTATTTATATCAGCTTGATTATACTTAGGTTGTGCGAAAAACAAATTAGATTGTGTCTTCTTCTCAACAACAAAATCCATCTGACAAATAACTATTTTCTTTTTCGTATCAATATTTAGAAATAACATGAAAAGCCTTCTTAATTATGTCACCATCAGGAACATGAGGAGAAGGAAATCCAACTTTTGTCGTAAAAGAGAAAAGAAAAGGAAAGATAACGTACTTCCTCACGAAGGATTTCTCCATTGTGCACCACCGTGTCCTGTTGCATGCACTCGAGCTTTAGTCTTGTTGGTAATCAAAAGCAGGAAAAGCTGGGAGTGGACACTGAATGGTTCACGGAGCAGAAAAGCTAGAAACTTACTACAGTGTATCAAGCAAACCATGTTCAGCATTGAAAACGAGGGAATCCCGCCATATGAAGCAAGAGAATATATTATGTGTCAAAATTGTATTGGTTGTCCATGGCCACAAATGAATGCTGGCACGCAAGGAAAAACATTCTACATATGGGTGGTCTAACAAGAGAGCCATTTGTAACGTACATATAACATGTTGTACACCGTAAAGAAAGCATGTTGTACATAAATTAATCTCTGGTTGCCATAGTAAATTTGTTTATGAGGTTATTTTTTCATGAGATTAGTTGTACTTAGATTGTGCTTTAATTTTCTAGAAGGTAAGTGATGGATGGATGTGCCGAGAAAAAGAGGTCCAACTGGTGCCCGAGCAGTGTTCCCGGCTTCATCAAAGGACGTACGTATTGGGTCTGTGCTTTGGACCAAGGTTTTCCCGTTGGATTGCTCCTTGAGATTCACTACTATCACAAACATCCTTGTTGTCCAATTTGACTGGCCGTTAGTAGCTTAGTAACAAACTCATCGACGATGACCAGGCCGCCTCCAAGATTCCACTGACTAACGGCACATGACATGGCTTGCTTAATTCCGTCCCTGTCAGCAAGATGTGAAAGGAAGGTTTAAAAGATATCAAGAAACCCATCAAATGAAAGATAAACAAATTTATGACCAAGGATTTCCAATCGATCATGCACTACAGTAGTAGAATCTTATTGTTATTTTCCGAAGGAGGAAAGGCCGCTAATGGAAAAGCTGAAACCACTTAATTCACTAAACCAAGAATCTGGAAACTTACTGTAGAGCAAGCAAACAATAATTTTAAAAGAATGAGACAGTCCCTAGCCTCTGCATCAATTGATGCACCACATCTGTATCAAGCAAAATCATATACTTTGTCTCAGACTTACACTCTGGCTTCCAACAGCCACACGTGTATGATGGTGCTATGCTAATTAAGCACTGTACACATGGGTGGTCTAACTAGAAGAGTAGTCATATGTGGACGAATATCTCATCAGCGAACCGTTTCATTTTATAGTACTCCCTCTGTCCCAAAATAAGTGTCCTTGCCTTAGTATTATATTTCTATTAACTTAGTACTAAATTTTCGGCACTTATTTTGGGATGGAGGGAGTAGTATATAATCTTCCTAACTTGTAGATGCCCAGAGAAGTAGGCAACTAAATTTCGGAGGAACCATTAGTTCTGAGATGAAGCGATTTGCAACGTCAATGTAACATGATGTATGGTTTACATAGCTGATTTGATTATGTAGTTTATTTTTACTTATTTATATGAGCTTGGTTGTCCTAAGGCTGTGCCAGGAAAACACATTAGGTTGTGCTTGCTTCTAAAACATAAGCCCATCTAACAAATAACTATTTTTCGTTCTCATATGAATATCTGGAAAATTTCTGAAAAGCCTTCTTAATTATGTCGCCATCAGCAACATGTAACAAATGAAATCCATCCCAGGAAAGATAACCAACTTCTTCACGAAGGCTTTCTTCTTTGTGCACAACCGTGTCTTGCTCATGCACTCTAGCTTTACAGTCTTGATGTGTATAAAAGCAGGAAATGCTGGGAGCGGAAACCGATGCGCAACCGTCTCAACTCCCACCACACACACACACACACACACACACACTGCCCACAATGGCGTCTCCGGCAGGAAGCGGATGCGCGAGCGCGTGTCTGGTCCTTCCCCTTGTGCTCGTCCTTGCCGCCCTTGCCGTTGGGGCAAGCGCGGCGCCGCTCACCATCACTAACCGGTGTCCCTTCACGGTGTGGCCGGCGGTCACGCTCGTGCTCCACCAGGGGGGCAGCGGCACCGAGCTCCACCCAGGGGCTAGCTGGAGCGTCGACACGCCGGTGATCGGCTCCCAGTACATATGGGGGCGAACGGGCTGCTCCTTCAATGGGGCCGGCAGGGGGCGGTGCCAGACCGGCGAGTGCAGTGGCACCTCGCTGACTTGCGGCGGCAACCCCGCGGCGCTGGTAACCATGGCCGAGGTGTCCGTGCTCCAAGGCAACTATACCTATGGGGTGACGTCAACGCTCAAGAAGTTCAACCTGCCCATGGACCTGACATGCAGCTCCGGCGAGGCGCTCCGGTGCCGGAAGGCTGGGTGCGACGTGGTGCACCCGTACGCGCAGCAATGCAGCGCCGCTGGAAGCCGGCTCCAGGTCGTCTTCTGCCCATGAAGAACATAGGCATATACGTATGTATTGTACCCACCACACATACGGGTAGTAGTACCCACGGTGTCACGTATTCCCAGCCGCAGCACGGTACAAGTATACATGCTCGTGCGACCCTCCAATAAACTTCCCATTTCCCTTTGATATTTAGTTCACGGAAATTTACACACAAAGGAACGAAAGAAGATACAACACGCCCACAGAAAAGGGCACTCCCGCCGACCTGCATCCGCAAGACCACACACACCGTCTGTGGGCACTCCCGCCGACCTGCATCCGCAAGACCACACACACCGTCGAGGAGAAAACACAGTCGAGGTTATCCGCAATGTCGTCTTCATCATCTCCCGTCGAAGTTGGAGTCGCCGCTGACAACCCGTCAAGACCCCTTTGGACGAAAGACACCCGAGGACCTTGCGGCCAAAGCCAAACAATCGGCCAAGACGTCGAGGACCACCATCTTCGATTTTGTTGATGTGCTTCATAGGACAAAGTTTCAAGTCTCGTATCGACCTATCCATCGCGAACTCCACAGAGCACCGTCCACTGAAAAGGCCCTCATGGAGTCATCGTTGTCATAGGGGCCCCACCATGCGCAGCTCCGACTTCTCTGTCACAACGAGAAACAAACATAGGCCCACCCATTGGCGCATCGGACCATCGGCATCAGGAAGACCAGCCATGACCTGGAGCCTCACACCACCACCGTCCTCGTTGCACGAGTCGCAACGCCAACCACCCGCATCACCGGTTGGCCACCAACCAACTGTGATGTCGTGCACGTCCAGCCCAGGAAAAGCATGGAGGGGAACAAGTCTTCAAGATGATGCCCCAAGAGGGAAGCACCACAGGAATGACATTGTCGCCCGACCCTACAGTAGGTCCAAAGGCTTTCACCCGAAGACGAACCCTGAGGATGGACAATGTCGGAGAGCACCACAACGACCCTCCAGGAAGAAAGAACGACGCCCATAGGAACCATGTCGTCGACGTCGGACGAAGCCACCCAGAACATCGCCTGATTCTACCGGCCTCCACATCCCCACGCGACCAGCCCCATAGCTGATCCGTCGACCCACTTGGCAGTGCAGTGGTGGAGCCAGGAATGAAGCAAACCCCGGGCCCAAAAAAAATTCGGCAACATGAAATATTTTTGTTGCTTATAACTACCCAAAAATACCTTATACCATTTCTAAAAAACACCTCATGCCAAAACATAAAAAATAAACTTCAAATGCTCAATAAATCAAGAATTTCAACTCAATACTCAATGATCCAAGAAAATATAGAACATGACAAAAGTACAAATAATAATATGAAAATACAAAAAAAAAATACCAAATGATAGACGTAGAGACCCCTGTTGTGTGCACAGGTGAAACAAATCACTTCATCTTCTATTCCTTCAACATAGCTGAAATCGCAAATACATCAATTTGAGTTTGACTATACACAATACAATACTGAAATTGCAATCGGCTTTCCTTCTTCCTCCATGACTAAATACAAAGCACACACGCACGCACACCTATTTTTAAATTAAATTTAGTTAAATGCAGTTCATACTCAGAGTTTGGTAGGTTCAATTATGGGACACAGTACAAGTGCAAACTGCAAAGAACAAAAGAAATTTATCACGGTTTAAAATGAATTTTGAAAACGGTGTGGCTGTCTACGAGTGGCAGCGAGCGTATTTTTGTAATTATTTCCAAACCGCTCGTCGGAACGATGCAAATGATACGGCGTTGGAAAGATATCAACGAGGCGCAACTTTTTCATGTAGAACACTCTCTTTAATTCCTTATGGTTTAAGAGCAGTTTTAAAATTACCGAAATGCGGACACTCGTTTTTTCGCGACACCAAAATCGACGCGTGAACCGCATCAGACAGAAGAACGCACTACTTCAGACCGAAAACCGCATTGCATTAGACAGGCAAACGAACTGCACGGGTTCTTTTGTCGAACGTAAATTTTCTCGCACGAGAAAGTGGAGTACACTTCACATCGGGCATAAGTGAACCGCAACGATATCGAGAAGTGAACCACATTACTTTTTTGTCGCTTCCGTAACAATTGTTTTGCACTTCATGTTGGTCGTAAGTGAACCGCAACACTAGCGAAAGTGAACCTCGACACTACCGAAAATGAACCTCAACACTTCACTTTCTGGACTTCATGAACGCGATCGAGTGAATTAACATTTTTTCTATAGCATTTTTATAAGTGTATTGCAATAGTATTTTTATAAAAAAAATGTGTTTGTTTTCCTACCAGAGGTGAATTGAATACACCCAATATATACATTACATAAAAGAATTCATCCAGCCGGCCAAAAGAATATTGAAAAACAAACACACAATGAATTGCATCGAAATTGCACATCACTTAGGCACCCCCCACATCTACCATGGCGCAGTGCCGCACGGCAGAACAAGTGAACCGCCCTAATTACAGTGACATGAACTTTTCAAACAAAAACACATACATGAACTGCACGCCTGCTAGCGCTGACCACGCGGGTAGACTGCACCACCGGCGACATACTGCAACAGTGAGCCAGCGGAACTGCATGGAGGCGGCAACCTAGCTGCATCTAGCGGACTGCACGACACAAAAATCTGCATCCAGCAAACTACACACACGAGCTGGCCGAGCCGCACGGCCGTCACGGGCAAAATGCAAGACAGATGTGCGGCTATGCCCCGTGAGTGCACCTCGGCCGCTGAGGACGCCATGGGCGGCGAGCAAACTCCTCCAGCGCTCCATCCCATAGAAGGAACAGTGGTGGTCTTCGGGGACGAGGACCAGTGCGCCGAGCCTGTGTGTCGCCGGCGGGCTATGGTGGGGAGCAAGCTCATACTTCCCCAGTGGGTCGCGGCGTCAGGAGGTGTGGATGCCGCGCCGGGCTCGGCCTCCCATCCATGGGCACGGTGGTGATGCTCCTGCACTGGCGAGAGGGCGGATCGAGGGGTTGGGGAGTAGTTCTGGCCGGCCCATGGTGGCTCGATCTGGACGTAGGCGGTCGCGTGGTGGCTTGATCTGGGTCGCCGGCCGTCGTGGGGGTTTCTCGATCTGGTCACCGGTCGACGTTGGGGGTGGCTTGGCGGGAGGTATGCTCGGATCCGGCAACGGGATGGATGGATCCAGCTGATGCCTAGGGTAGGAGCACCTCACGCCGCCATGGGCCGGGTCTTTGCCGTCGGATGTGGAGGTGATGGCGCCGTCAGGGTTGGGGCGTGGATGGATTGGACAGGCAGCGGTCGCTCTGGCCCGCACCGAAGGGAGGTAGCAGGGCCTGGTGCGGCGCTGGGGGTAGTGGCTGGGCGCGGTGGGCCGCCAGGGGTGGTGGCGGGGCATGGTGGGGCACGGGGTGGGTGGGTGGTGGTGGGAGCGGGGTAGGTGGGGGTTGGGCGCCGCCACTGGTGTGGGTTGGGGGCACCGTTGAGGGGAGGAAGAAGGTGGGGGTCGGGGGTTAGTGGCTTCGTGGGCTGGACGTTTTTTGTTTACGACGTTTGTCGGGTCGGGTCTAGTGGGTGTTGTTAGAATAAGGCTGGTGGTGTCAGAATAAGACTCATAAGGGTGGTGTCCAAATAGACACATCCTATATATATATATATATATATATATATGCTATTCGTCACCCTTCTCTATTTTTACATCAATGCATTGTAATTTTACGTTCCGTAATTTTTTTCTTATTTCATACGTAAAAAGAGACCGTAAAAAAATAAAAAATCACTGTAAAAAATATTTTATGTCACGTAAAATTATAATCATAAAAACATAGCATAAAATAGACATAAAATGCAATTTTTCTGGTCTTATGACCTATATATTTGTTTTCTTATATCAAATTTTACTTAGTGAATGAATATAAATGTAACTATTTGTATTCCAAATTTAATTTATTTATGAAACGGTCGTAAGATTATCTCGGGTGAAGAATAACTTATTCTGCACCCTGGGTGATGAATAAACTTTCTATATATATATATATATATATATATATTCTAGCAAACATGCCCGTGCGTTGCAACGGGTGAAGAATAAATATGGTATGCACCTAACTCAGTAAGAATGTTACAAGACACGCACGCACACACACAGATTCACATCCTCTATTTCAATCATCAATTTCATCATAAGACACCCCATATGTGTTGCTACTTATATATCCTAGTCCCCTTAGTGACAAAGGGCACGTGTTTCATCTGATTACAACTTGTTTGAACGTGGTCAATCTCAAAGTGATGAGCTCGGCCACTGCACGACACCTACATTGAACTGCATCAATGTAACTTAAAAACTAATCTCGTTGAGCTGGACATGGGTGCGCTACTCGGTCTAAAATGGTTGGTGTATGCTTAGGCCTCGACTATTTAAGAATTTCTCAGATTTTTACTCGAATCACAAGCAATTTAAGTAAAGATCAAAGTTAAACTGTCCCAACAGCTGCCCAATCGTGAAAGAAGAAAAGCCTACAATTGCTCAATGTGTTTCAAAAGTGTGCAGTCTTTTCTCCTTTCCACAGGAGGAATGGCATCGATGTTTTTGGGATCGAGCCGTCATCGGTAGGATGGTCGGGTTGTAGTGTTCTCTTTTGGTAATGGTGGCGATGGAGTGCATATCCCATGTAAGAGCAACTCCAACCTTTTTCCTATCTCTAAAATAACAGTCATTTACAGAAAGTTGGGGCAAAACCTCTCCAATAATTTTGGCAAACTGTCTGTATCTTTATAGAGGATCCGGTAAAAGATGCCACTTCTTCTTGCAGGTTGCCGGGAAGATGTCCTTTCCGTATCTTTTTGGCGGGATTCTAACCATCTAAAACTGTTGCGTGAGGCCCGCCACAACAGTGCCGCCCTGCTGGAACCTCGCAGGAACGCTGCCGCCCGTGCTGGAACGCCGCCGCGAGGCCACGCCTCCTCGGACCGCCCCTCTCCGGTGACCACCACATGCCAACCTCACCGCCTGTCGGTGGCCTTTATGTGTGTCACCGACTGGCGGTCCTAGGCCACTTAGGTAGTTTCGTTAAACAAAAAATAAAATAAAATAGATTTAGGGAAAAATGTTTACGGGAACTGAGAAAAGTTGCTCTTGGACAATTTTCCCTCAAAGTTACGTGAAGCCAAAAAATTGGTCGGAAGGATTTTTAGCGAAAGTGTTGGAGTTGCTTAATATAGGTTAAATATACTCTAATACAGTATCGTATAGTTCACAATCCAGTTTAAAGCTTATCCATCTGCGTTCTGGAACTCTCCATGGACTCGTGTCTCTCTCTCATGTCCCCATCTGCCTGTTTCATTCGCCGATGCAGGCTGAGCAACTGTTGCTTCCGCTGGCTGCCCAAGCGGTGTGAGCCTGCTGCGACCAACCGGGGCCGTCATTGCGGCTGTGATAGAAGGCATCCATTCTCATGTCAGGTTGCTCCATCGTTCCCTTTTCCTTGCTGGATTAATTTTGTCGCTTCCTTCTCTTGGGTAACCATCTCTGCCTTTTGAATTTTATTTCTGAGATGACCTGTTGATACTCCAAGCAGCACACGTGCCTATATGAACTGGTAGTATTACACGCCATGAAGCGATGTGGGACAAGAGGGGAAGGTTGTGTTTTTTATGTTTTATAAGTTCACGGGTGGGCTTTCGTTTGGGCTGGACCCTTTTCATCAAAGCTTGGATTGGAGGACGCAGGGAATAACATCCACTACAATACGGAATAGTCCCAGCTAGTAGAAAACCAGGCAGGAGACCATGTGACGTACGAAGACGGACGATGGACCGTAAAAATAGGAGACGGACGAAATTACGGTGGTAAGAAACGCTTCTTTCTTTATTAGTATATATATATATATATATATATATATATATATATATATATATATATACCTATATATATATATATATATACCTATATATATATATATATATACCTATATATATATATATATATATATATACCTATATATATATATATATATATATATATATATAGGTATATATATATATATAGACTAGCACAAATGCCCGTGCGTTGTAACGGAAGAAAAAAAAATAGAACAACACTACGACATGACGGGCTTACGTTGTGACGGGCATAGACATTGGTTTCTGATCCAGAATGTCATCATGACATAAGCAGTGGGCTGTACATCTGCTCTCCGTGACGAGATCAGACGACACTGATGCAGTTGCGCACCGCGACGATACGCTTGCACCGTCTTTTCCAAATAAAAATATCGCACACCCTTCCATAAGCATGGCTCAAGGACCCTCTCCTCCTGTCCACACCCTGAATTTCAAAATGGAGTGGTGACACCGCTTATCCTCCGTCCCATCCCATCCTTACGTGTGGTCAAATCCCAAGGCCATGAGCTTTAACCACCTCATGGTACACCTGTTATTGAACCGTGTCAGCACAAGAGAATGTTTAAACTAACCTCTCGAGCTAGACGTGAGGGCAGTCCTCCGTGAGTCCTTATCCATATACGCAGGGGCGGGCCCACTTCAATTCATGGGTATTCAGTTGAATACCCATTTTTTTTGGCAAAACATTATGTATATATATAGTGTATATATTGGTATCTATACAAGGCGAAACGAAACTGACAGTATAAAACGTGTTTCGGAGCAATCACCGCAGTTACAGGGGCTAGCCCACCTCGCTATTTTCTCCCTCGCAGCCACGAGATGGCCCATAGGCCCATGTCGCTTCAGGCTGTAGCGTATGCACGCATCAACCGTTATGCGTTACCTTCGCCAAGAGAAAAACACATCGATCTAGGGCAGGAGATGAACCGGCGGCGGCTTCCTTCCGAGATCCGTCTTCCCCAAGGTCACAAGCCGCCAGGCCGAGGCGACAGCTGGCCAGGTCTGTTTGCCATCGACAGACCATCGTCGGATTGCACGCGCGCACGGCGGCACTGACAGGCAGGTGGCGACGCGGCGCATCCATTCATATAACAGCGGCATCCATCCCCCCTAGTCCTCATCTCGACAGTTTGCAGCAAACCAACACACATAGGTCTTCAATTTCAAAGCCACAGCTCACAGGTTCAACAATTCAAGGCCTAATTTCTAATTAGATGTGTTCATATATCTAATTTATGATTCTTAGTTAAACATGATTAATGATTTTGGTAATTCTCCCATTGTATTGCTAATCAACGATTCTTAGTTAAACTAGATTTAGCTATCACTGCAGCCAGGCTCGTGTACTTGTCTTCTCCTACTGTCCAGCAAGTTGCAGCCTATGCGAGCCTCATTGAAGTAAGTTAATTTCATTACTTGTCTTTCTGTTTAACACTTAAAGTGAAATTAGATACTTGTTTGCAGTCAGCTATAAATTGTTGGGGCACGAAAAATTGCAATTTTCCATGTGAATTTGTAATGTGAGAATATTTATAATATGTGAATTTACTGCAGTGAGCATTATTTATGTACAAATTAGTAGTCTGAAACTTGAGCAATTTTTATTTTTCAAATTCTAAAACATGAAGAGGAAGAATACTGGTATATCAATGTTGAGAAATTAGTGTATCTATATGTTGAACAGTTTTGAGTTATGATCAATTTTGTGAGCCCATTATATTATGCTATATTTTTCTATGTATTATCCATTTGTATAAATTGATGCTTCGGTTATACATGCCAAAACAAGGCGCTAGACATTCGGGAAATTGATTTGAAATTTTGAATACACACTCCTGAAATCCTGGGCCCGCCCCTGCATATACGTCCCCTGGACCATACACCATCCCTCATACTGCCCATCGCTTTTGACTGTGGACTTATTTCATGTAGGGAGGGCGGCTCCTACACGTTTCCCGCATGCCTTCTTCACACCACGCTGTGGTGTAGAAAAAGATGTACGCATATGAATTACTTATTTTGTCTCTGAAATGCACACTACATGCACTATATGTTGTCTATCTTACCGAAGTTAAATAACAACTCTATGTTAAAATTATTTAGAGACCTGTATTTACAACCCATCTCACATCAAAAGTGATATAAGACGATGTAAAGAAACATCCTTTGGAAAACATTGTATAGATTATTATACTGTTTAGAATTATTATAGAGTTTAAAATAAGTAAATTTCAATTAGCAAGTTGAAAGGAAAATTTACACTGTAATTTCAAGTTCAACAGTCCAACTTAGGCCGCTCCATCAAATATATATAATGTCCAAACAAATTATACATTGTAATTTCAAGTACAAATTAGACGGATCCATCAAATATACTGTACATCTAAGATCTGAATCGTTCTCTTTTGAAGACATCCCTGAACATTCAGTTACAGAGTAGGCATTTTAGTTCCATAGCCATAGATCAGTTGCCAATCATGAACCCTAAGAAACGGGATCATGGAGTCAATATTGAACCTCCAAATCGAATAGATGAAACATTATGGTACATACATGTAGCTGTGGAAAACCTCTATACCTCGCTCTCCGTAGCGCACTGTAGCATGAAGCCACCCAATAGCCAACAAACCAGATTGGCCTGTCAAAAGTAGATCCCAAACGAATCCCTAGCATCACCTGTAAATCAAACGGGGAGCTTCTTCCACATAGTGTATATGTCACAACACCGCATGCAACAGCACATGCTCCGCAAGGTTAGTAGCAGAAGCCCGAACATCCATATTTTCTGGAGGCAGCGAGGCGCTCGTCCATGGCTAGCCATCGACGGCATCCACTGTGTCCACGGCAAGTCGTCCGGATGACCACAACAGCAACATCCTTTTCTCCTTCCCTGACTTCTCTTGGGCGTCATCATCGGCGGATGGCGAGCACGACTAACACATTCAAGGCCTAGCTGCAGAACCTGATGTCATGACTGAAGGCGCTTGCAGGGAAACGGCATAGCGCGCATATTCGAGACCACGCCAGAGAGGAAGTTGTACCATAGCAGACGTTGAAGACCATCAGCTTGCCCTACGCGAACACACACGGTGTCGTCCAACAGCTCCCTATTGACCATCAAAATATCTTGGAGCTTGAGCAGATTGAGTGCGGGAAGCAGCGCCGCACACCAGAGCAGGACTGGGCCCAAAAACATGTTGCTCGGTAAGACACGCGAAGCCGTTCCAGCCCAGTAAGCCCCGGAAGCGTGCGTTGGATGGTGTAATCACGCAGGAACACCGAGCACGCCCATGATCAGAACCCAGCGGCATGTCATTGTCATCATCATGCTGGATGTGAATCCTAGCAAAGATCTTTCTCCATGTTGTTGACACCTGATTTTGGCACGATGCAGAATGCAGTAAAGGTGGGCTCAAGCGAAAAGCTTGCCGGTTTTGAGTGCTTGCCGAAGACCCAAACAGAGGCAGGAGACGGTCCGGCAAGGAGGCGATCCGGCAAGGAGACGGCCCGGCAAGGAGGCGATCCGGCAAGGAGAAACTTTGAAGTTTGGGCCATTGCCATCCGATCTCATCTCGAAAGCCGAAATTGTGTTCGAAGTACTGGGATTTGTATCCAGAACACTATTCATCTGATTACGCCCTCAAGATGATCTCATATGAGAAAACTTTCTACATGAATTGTCTTCGTCTCGTCGAATCGGTCGATTTTCATATAAAAATCGTCTCAATCCGAGTTCGTATGCAAAAGTTAGAGCTATCTGAATGCAGCCATGTCAAGAGGCGAAATAAGACGCGGGAGACCAGACACGTCTTGGCGAGTGTCTGATGCAATGCGTGAGCAATTAGCCATTCAAGATGGCCTCGGATCGAAAAACGTTCAACATGAAAGTTGTTCGTCTCGTCGAAACGGTCAAAATTGCTTTTGGGCACATTTTCATCCGAGGTCGTTTACTGCCTCAAAAAGGGCCAGCAAGGTGCAGCCAGAAAGCTTGCCGCGTGAACAGTAACATTGCCGGGGGAGCTTGCCGCTCGTGAACAGTAACTTGCCGTGTGAACAGTCCCCCTCGCCGCGTGAACAGTACCTTCCGGGGGAAAGCTTGCCGCACGTGAACAGTACCATTGCCGGGGGAAAGCTTTCCGCTCGTGAACAGTAATCTTGCCGGGTGAACAGTACCCTTTGCCGGTGAACAGTAACCTTGCCGGGTGAACAGTAACCTTGCCGGGGGGAGCTTGCCGCGCGTGAACAGTACCATTGCCGGGGGAGCTTGCCGCGCGTGAACAGTAACTTGCCGGGGTGAACAGTACCCTCGCCGTGTGAAACAGTACCTTGCCGGGGAAGCTTGCCACGCGTGAACAGTACCATTGCCGCGCGAAAGCTTGCCGCGCGTGAACAGTAATCTTGCCGGGGAAAGTTTGCCGCGCGTTAACAGTAACCTTTGCCGGGTGAACAGTACCTGCCGCGGAAGCTTGCCGCGTGAACAGTAAAAACTGTCCGACGAGATGCTGAAGATGGGCTCAAATACTTATCTAGATGTCCTCAGATCAAAAAGTGTTCAACATGAAAGTTGTTCCTCTCGTCGAAACGGTCAACTTTGCTTTTGGAGTCATCGTCATCCGACGTAGTATATGACCTGCAGAGACGATACAAGAGTCGGACGGTCCAGTCAGCTATATGAATGAGTCCGACTCGAAATTAAGGATGACCCCGTGGAGTATTCAAGATGGCCTTATTTGGAAAAGTGATCAACATACGGATTATTGGCCTCGTCGAAGCGCACAAAATTCGTGTTTGGACCATCTCCATCAGAGGTCGTGTGCAGATTCCACGGCCCACGCAAGGAGCAAGACAGGAGATTGGACCAGATTCAGGCTGAATCCGAGCAGGACCAGAACTAGGACTCTAGGACGTGAATTAATGTAATTTTCTTGTAAGGAAAGCCTAGATGAATCCTTTGCTTGTACGGAAAGTCCAGCCGCCTCTTATATATGTTGGGGGTGACGGCCGATTGAAACAACACACAATCGAACAATCAATATACTACTTTTTCACCTACGTTTTGTCTCCTACCCTCGTATCTTCTTCCTCGTTCTTCGTCGTTCTTCGTGTTGGAGAGCTGCGAACTCCGAGGCCCTAGGGGCGAGCGAATCGACCTAGGGCAGCCCATAGCCGCCGCGCTCCCTGACGGGGTCCCTCCCGGGCGTGCGGGGTTTCGGGTCTGCAAAAGCGTCCTCCGGTTGTCTTGCGTATCGCGCTGCCGGTAGGACCTCCCTCGACGTGAGCTGCGGTGCATCACCCCCGGCGTCGAGGGTACGCGTGACGCGTTCGTGTGTCAACACACTTTTTGGCGACTCCGCTGGGGAACTTTGATCCATCATCATCATCCATCATGTCCAATCTTCCCAATCCCTCGGAAGTTGACGCCGATAACATTATCAAGCCCAATCTGGAGGAGTTATCGGCCGAGCATCGTCAAGCTTATGAGGAGTACAAGAAGGCGCGTGAAGAGAAGGAGTTGCAGGAGTTCCTTGGAAACTTCAAAAAGGACCGCCAAGGCAATATCACTCCGGTTGGAGAAATCAAGTTTCCTCCCCTTCAAACTGAGCAGGTTAAACCTTCTGTAAGTACTACCTTTTCTCCTGAGCAATGGGCTGAAATTGAGAGTCGTATTACTGATAGCAATAATCTGATCTATCAAGCTTTCTTAGACAATACTAATGCTCAGAAGAATATGCCTAACATGCCTGCTAGTATGGGAAACCCTGATTCGGCTTTGCCTATTTCATCGGCGCCTCCCATGCCGATGAATTATTTTCCTACCCATACCAATCAAATGGTGGCTGCACCACTTAATCCTTTTATGCAGAGTTCGGTGGCAACGCCGAACCAAATAGGTGGAAACACTGCTAGATCATTGCCGAACTATGGTTCGGCAAACATGTCACAATTTACACCCATGATTGCTAACCCCAATCCTCCTATGCCAGTGCCACAAGCTTCATCGTCTACTACGGACGATGCTCTAGCTAGGTTTAGAGAGGAGATGGCTAAAACACTTCGAGAGAATTTTGGTGTTGAACTACCTAGGAATCGGATTTATCAAAAGCCGTATCCTGAGTACTTTGATGCAATTCCGTGCCCTCAAGGGTATAAAATTCCAGATTTTGTTAAGTTTAATGGAGAGGGCACAAAAACCACATGGGAGCATGTTAGCCAATACCTAGCACAATTGGGTGAAGCAGGTTCGATAAATGAATTGAAAGTGCGTTTATTTCCTTTGTCATTAACTGGTACCGCATTTTCATGGTTTTCTTCTTTGCCGCATGGCTCTATTCGTGCATGGTTGCAGCTAGAGAAAAAATTTCATGATCATTTTTATAGCGGCGATAATGAACTTAAGTTGTCACATCTTACATCGGTTAAGCAGAAGCATGACGAATCGGTCTCTGATTACGTCAAGAGATTTAGGGAAACAAAAAACCGGTGCTATAGTTTAGTGATAACTGAGAGAGACTTGGCTGATCTTGTGCTTAATGGTTTGAGAGCTCATATTAGAGAGAAACTAGAAGGCTATGAATTTATAAGTATCAACCAAGTCTTACAGAGGGCTTTGGCTCATGAAAGCCGAAGCAAGGAGCTTAAAGAAGTGCATAGATATAAAACTGATCGTCCAAAGATGAATATGGTTGAATACGATAGTGATCGTACGGACGATGAGGGTGATATTTATGCTGCTGAATTTGTTTGGCCCTCGAAGGCCAAACCATTTACTTGCAATGATTTAAAGCCGATTCATAAGAATCGTGGTGATGAGATGAAGTTTACTTTTAATATTGCTAAATGTGATAGAATATTTGATGCTTTGCTACAAGCTAAGATTATTAGAATATCTCATACTTTACCGCCGTTTGAAGAGCTGAAACGGCGTGCTTATTGCAAGTATCATAATTCTTTTTCTCATGCGACTAATGATTGCAATGTTTTTCGACGACAGATACAATCGGCCATTAATGACGGACGATTGAACTTTTCTGAGATGCAAGTTGATAAGCAGCCCTTCCCAATGAATACTCTGGATTTGGAGGGGAAAAAGGTGCTCATTCGGCCGGAAGTGGCCGAATCCGCTAATAAAACTAATATTGTCATTGGTGAGCCCAGGAAAAACAGAGATGGCGACAAGGTCTTGGGAAGGCAAGTGGTGCTCGACAAGCAACCCGATGGCGGGAAGATAATCAAAATCACTGTCAAGAATCCTGCACTCGGGGGGCAACCGCAAGAGCAAGAGAATACCCGTGTTAAGTTTGTCAAGCCCAAGAGTCCGGAAGTTGGCAAGTGGAAGCTGAATGAAGCCAAAGTGCAGCGCAAGAAAATCAAACCAACTTTTGATATGTTGCTGTCCAAATACGCCAATCAAGCGGCCGGTTCTAGCTCTAATCGGTCAGCTAATTTGAAGCGTTCAAGATCACCTCCAAGGCAAGAATTTCAGCATCATGCAAGGACATATGGGCCGTGGGCGCCAAGACCATGGATGGCGCCACCACCTTATGCGCCACATTACATGGGAGGCTTCAATGGAGGATGGGGGCAGCCCCCAATGGCCCCTTATGCTTTTCATCCAGGATGGGCAGAACCAAGGAGGCCTATACGTGAGAAGTTTTCTTATCCCACTCGAGGCCGTTTGAATAAAGGAGTCAATCGGCCAATGCAGAATAATCAAGAAGGGATCAACAAGCAGGTGTGGCGTGCCAAATCACCAAGTGCAGCAGTTGGGTCTGGAAAGGGCAAAGAAAAAGTTGATGCTGACTCACTCATCTTGGGTACTGAAACATTCACCATACAACAGCCGACTGTGCGTAGCAACCCTGCTGAGCCGATACTTGCTATCGCGCCAAAACACTCGGCTAGAAATCATGAAGCTAGCACGAGCAAAGCCAAGTTCAAAGATCCAAAGTACATGCAGCCTAAGTGGTGTCCTCCAGGGCTAACAAAAACGCAAAAGAGGAAACTACAGAGGTTAAGGAGTCATGAGATGGCAGAACAGGAGGCCGAGAAGAAAAGAGATGAGTGGTTCAATGACGTTCGGCCCATGGTACCTACAGAACAAGTATGGGTGCCTAAGCGAATACAAAGAGCGGTGGTTTCTACATCTGTCACATCAGCACCTGTACCACCAAGGAAGGACGATGCTACTGCTGTTACATCGTCTACAGCGCCTATTGATTCCGTTTCGCCCGAACAGATTTCAAAATCAATGAAGAGGGCAAACCCAGATCCGGCAAGCTCGGCAGACCCGGCAAGCTCGGCAGGCCCGGCAAGCCCAACACCGGCAAGCCCGGCACTGAACACACCTGAGGAGGAGGGCGACGTGGTAGATTGTGAGCATACACCAGTACATGAAGGAATGGATATCAACATGGTGTTTTATTTACCCGCTGAGTTTCGTGCTATAGATGAAGAAGGGGAGGTGGCTCAGCTGGATTTTGGTCCTAAGAATGCAATATTTGAGAAGCCAAAAGAACCAGTGACGCACTTGAAACCGTTGTACCTCAGAGGCCATATCAACGGGTCACCGATTACTCGAATGCTTGTCGATGGTGGTGCTGTAGTGAATCTCATGCCTTATTCAATCTTCAAGAAATTGGGTTTGCCCGACGAAGGATTGATGAAGACCAATATGGTGCTCAATGGATTTGAAGGCAAAGAGAAAACCGAAGCCAAAGGGGTGATGTACGTGGAGCTTACGGTTGGGAGCAAAACTTTAGCTACTGCATTCTTTGTCGCCGAGGTGCAAGGTAACTACAACGTCATTCTAGGCCGTGATTGGGTTCATGCAAACCAATGTGTGCCATCCACTATGCATCAGTTTTTAATTCAATGGGTTGATGATGAAGTGGAGATCGTTCATGCGGATAATTCGGCTTGCGTTGCTTTAGCCGATACACCGGTGGATTGGCAACACCCCAATGCTGCTTGCTTGACGGGACGGGACTTATCAGAGTTTGACTTTCTCAGCGCCACCAAGAGTGGTTTTGTACCCGTTTCTTTAAAGCCGGTTGGTGGAAATCGGCTCCAAGGTATGACGTATTTAAATGGATCCTAATTGTGAGTGGTTACAAAAGCGGCTTGCAGAATATCGGTCCAATGGGAACGATATGTATGAGTCTATAGAGGAGTTAGGTGATATGGATAAACTGGGACAAGGTTTTACATCGGCTGATCCATTAGAAGAAGTAGATATTGGAGATGGCTCAATTCCTAGGCCGACGTATGTAAACAAAAATTTGAAAGCCGATTGTAAAGTCAAGTTAATCGAGCTATTGAAAGAATATATTTGTTGCTTTGCATGGGAATATCATGAGATGCCAGGTTTAAGCCGAGAGCTAGTGGAGCATCGGTTGCCTATAAAAGCCGGTTTTAGACCGTACAAACAATCGGCTAGAAAGTTTAATCCAAGAATATATGACCGGATCAAGGAAGAGATCGGTCGTTTGCTTAAAGCTAATTTTATTAGACCTTGCAGGTATGCCGAATGGATTTCTAATATTGTGCCAGTGGAAAAGAAAGGCTCCGGCAAGTTGAGGGTGTGCATTGATTTTAGGGATTTGAATAGAGCTACGCCCAAAGATGAGTATCCTATGCCTATAGCCGACATGCTTATTAATGATGCTTCTGGACATAAGGTTATTAGCTTTCTTGATGGCAATGCGGGGTACAACCAAATTTTCATGGCCGAAGAGGACATGTCCAAAACGGCTTTTCGGTGCCCCGGTTTCCTTGGATTATTTGAGTGGACAGTAATGACCTTTGGATTGAAGAATGCCGGCGCCACATATCAAAGGGCTATGAATTTGATTTTTCATGATTTACTCGGGGTTATACTTGAAGTCTATATTGATGATATTGTTGTCAAATCGGATGCTTTTAAATCTCACTTAGCCGATTTGCGTTTAACTTTTGAGAGGATGAAGAAATATGGGTTGAAGATGAATCCTTTGAAGTGTGCGTTTGGCGTGTCGGCTGGTAAGTTTTTGGGTTTCATTATTCATGAAGATGGCATAGAGATTGATCCCAAAAAGATAGAAGCTATACAAAAAGTGGAGGCTCCAATATGCAAGAGAGATATGCAAAAATTCCTTGGCAAGGTCAATTATTTGAGGAGGTTCATAGCTAATTTGTCAGGGAAGGTTGATGCATTTACTCATATCCTTCGGTTGAAGAATGATGTTGATTTTACTTGGGGGGCAAAACAGCAAGAAGCATTTGATATGATTAAAAATTATTTGTGCACTCCTCCAGTGATGAAGGCGCCCAAGCATAGAGAGCCCTTTAGACTTTACATTGCAGCCGAGGAAGGTGTTATTGGTGCTGTTTTGACTCAAGAAACCGAAGGAAAAGAGCATGCTATCACTTATTTGAGCCGACGTTTATTGGATGCTGAGACAAGGTATACGTATATTGAAAAATTATGCCTATGCTTATACTATGCTTGCACAAAATTAAGACATTATCTAGTGCCAAGTTCTTGCATAGTAGCTTGTCAAACCGATGTCATTAAATATATGTTGCATAGACCAATTCTTAGTGGTAGAATTGGTAAATGGGCTTATGCTTTAATTGAGTATGATTTGGCTTATGAATCTCTAAAATCCATGAAAGGCCAAATTGTTGCTGATTTTATCGTTGAGCATCGGATTAAAGACAAGCAAGATATTGATATAAACCTTGTCTCGTTAGTACCATGGAGATTATATTTTGACGGTTCAGTTTGTAGCAACGGCCAAGGTGTTGGTATTGCTTATATATCTCCTTATGGTGCTGTTTTTGAAGCCTCATGCCGCTTAGAGTATTTTTGCACAAATAATCAAGCCGAATATGAAGCATTGTTATTCGGTTTAGAGATGTTGCTGGCCATAGGTGCTACACATATTGAGGCTTTTGGTGATTCGTTATTAGTAGTGCAACAAGTATCCAAAGTTTTTCAATGTTTAGACGAATCACTTAATGTTTATCTTGATAAATGTCTGGATATAATTTCTACTTTGGATCATTTTGGCATTGCTCATATATCTAGACATGATAATTGGAGAGCAAATGAGTTAGCACAACAAGCATCTGGCTATCATGTCAATCATGGCATGTTTCATATCTCTCAAGAGCCGATGTCTTGTCTTGCTAATATAGGGGAGGCCGAACCAGAGCCCACTGATTCGGTCACTAACAATAAATCTAGTACAGGTGAAAATCATGATTGGAGAAAGCCCATTATTGATTACTTGTACAATCCGAGTGAAAGGGTGGACAGGGCTGTTCGGCGCATGGCTTTCAAATATACAATAAGAGACGGTGGTCTTTATCGCCGAACGGTTGAAGATGTTCTTTTGAAGTGTTTGGACGAGGATCAAGCAAGAGTTGCTATGGGAGAGGTTCATGAAGGGATTTGCGGTACTCATCAGTCGGCCCCCAAGATGAAGTGGTTGTTACGACGTGCTGGATTTTATTGGCCGACGATGATCCATGATTGCTTCAGGTATTATAAAGGATGTGAAGCTTATCAAAAGTTTGGTGATATTCAGTTAGCTCCCGCTGCTATGTTACATCCTATTATCAAGCCGTGGCCCTTTAGAGGTTGGGGATTGGACTTTATTGGAGAGATTCATCCTTCCTCTTCAAAGGGGCATCGGTTCGTGTTGGTGGCAACTGATTATTTCACTAAGTGGTCTGAAGCAGTACCTCTCAAGAATATGACACATACGGAGGTAATTCAATTCATAAGTGAGCACATTATTCATAGATTCGGTATTCCGCAAACATTAACTATGGATCAAGGTTCATCTTTCATGTCTCATCAAGTTAGAGGATTTGCCGAATCATATAAGATAAAGTTGCTCAATTCCTCCCCGTATTATGCTCAAGCCAATGGACAAGCTGAGTCTAGCAACAAAATTTTGATCAAGCTCATCAAGAAGAAGATTGAAGATAATCCAAGAAGGTGGCATGAATTATTGTCCGAGGCTTTGTGGACGCATAGAATCTCAAGGCATGGTGCGACGAAGGTAACTCCATATGAGCTCGTATATGGTCAAGAAGCCGTTTTACCGGTAGAGGTGAATTTGAATGCTTTGAGAATAGCCAAACAAAATGATTTATCGGCAGTGGACTTTTATAACTTGATGATGGACAACGTTGATGAGGTTGCCGATAAACGTTTGACTGCATTAAAAGCCATAGAAAGGGACAAGTTGAGGGTAGCAAGAGCTTACAATAAGAAGGTCAGGTTGAAGAATTTTCAGATTGGTGATCTTGTATGGAAGGTGATTCTACCGATTGGTTCAAAGGACAGAAAATTCGGGAAGTGGTCTCCAAGCTGGGAAGGTCCTTTCAAGATTGCAAGAATAGTTCCCGGAAATTCATATTTGGTGGAATCCATGCAAGGAACATTGCTACCTCGAGCTCTCAATGGCAGGTATTTGAAGAAGTACCACCCAAGTGTGTGGCAAGAAGCCTAAATAGGCAATGGCCGATATATAATTATCGCCCTAAGCACATATTAATGGCCGATGGAGTGTTGACATCGTCCTTAGAACAAGCCTAATGCAAATTATTTTTCGGCACACAAGTTTTGCCGAAAAACAGGGGGGCATGTGTTGACACCTGATTTTGGCACGATGCAGAATGCAGTAAAGGTGGGCTCAAGCGAAAAGCTTGCCGGTTTTGAGTGCTTGCCGAAGAACCAAACAGAGGCAGGAGACGGTCCGGCAAGGAGGCGATCCGGCAGGAGACGGTCCGGCAAGGAGGCGATCCGGCAAGGAGACGGCCCGGCAAGGAGGCGATCCGGCAAGGAGAAACTTTGAAGTTTGGGCCATTGCCATCCGATCTCATCTCGAAAGCCGAAATTGTGTTCGAAGTACTGGGATTTTGTATCCAGAACACTATTCGGCTGATTACGCCCTCAAGATGATCTCATATGAGAAAACTTTCTACATGAATTGTCTTCGTCTCGTCGAATCGGTCGATTTTCATATAAAAATCGTCTCAGTCCGAGTTCGTATGCAAAAGTTAGAGCTATCTGAATGCAGCCATGTCAAGAGGCGAAATAAGATTAGATTAGATTAGATTAGAAAATTAGAATAGATTAGATTAGATATAGATATAGACTAGGAAACATGCCCGTGCGTTGCTACGGGGTCGAGGGGCAGTGGTTGGAGAGAGGGTGGTGCACGCAGGACTTCCGCCGAGTGCAATTTTTCTCGACTTTGAAACATATTCTTCAAGAGTAGTTACTAACTCAAAGGATTTTTGAACTTAGAGCACACATGATGTTTTTCGCCTCACTTCAATAAGACGTTGTATTAGACAGTCAATATATTGTGACAACATGCATCTCACCAGTATTTTAACCATCGTAGTGATGATAAAAAAATAATACATGCAACACTTATGTTGTTGAGTTATTGATATCACACGATAAAAATATCGTATACTTCGCTTAGCGCCCAAGCATGTTGTGTGTGTGTTAACCGTGAAGTCCTTGTCGTATAGATGTATAACTTTGTGTTCTGTCGTGATATATCCAAGATTTTCCATCGCAATTGAATCTTTACTTAGTGTGTTGTGTCTCAATTCATGGTTAGCTGTAATTTGCTCTACTCTAGCTTTCTTTTATTCTGATTGCATATTTGCGTCTTTCTGTCTTTCTTATGTGTTCTTTTTTATCTTTTGTGTTGGCTTCATGTTTGCATTTTTCTTCTTTCCTTGTGTGTATTTTTTTGCAACTGGGTCAAATATTTAGTTCTTTTGTTTAGTTGATGGGCTTCACGACGCTTTTTTAGTTTTTTCTTCTTTTTTTCTTCATTGGTCATCCATACATACCGTCTCTATCTCTTTTCCTTCTTTGTTGTTTGCCATCCATGACTCGAGATTGCCATTCAAATTGCTTGCCTTCAAGAAAGTTTTGTATACTATATGAATCTGCTGTTGATTGAAAAACTAATATGAAATTTGCATAAATAAATATGGCATATGTAGCAATTTATAAATAAATCTAATTACGCTGGACATAAGCATCAGAATATATGTGTTGTTTGCATGCTAGAGTATCATTGCTATATACACCATGTTTTTCGTGTGACTTCACTACGACATTGTAGATTAGTTTGTCGATGCCTAGTAAAAATGTCGTATATGCATTGACACCAGACAATAAAAATGTCGTATATGCAACAATTCCAAAGTAATTTTACATGGATGCGATTGTTCTTGTTTTCCATAACATCAATGTTTGGTCAAAAGGATGTATAAGGTGGTTGCCTCGTTCCTTCGTACCACCTTCAACATGACCATCTTGAGGGAAATCAAGCATGGCATCTTCTTCCTGATCCGAAACAACATCTTTATTGAAAACAATTAAAGACTCCGTGGCCATGACATGTATATGCCTATGTTTTGGCGTCGATGGTTTATTATGCACTCGTATAAACTGTAATCAGCGGCGTCTGGAGATAATTTATGTATTTACTTCATGGTCATCCGGGCATATATGTTTACGCCGTGTGTGTCCCGATCCATGTAGTCATCAGTTGCATGTCAAAAACACAAACCCGGCAATTGTGTGCACGGCGCAAGCGATTTGATGGGTAAAGGAGGGTGTCCCGTCCTAGTTAATTCTTCTTCTTTAATCTGCCTAGCTAATCCAATCCTTATTCTGTTCGGTGAGTGTTCCGCGTGTCCAACCTGCTCGGGTGCCACAGCCGCGTCTCGCACGGGCGACGTGTCATCTGACTGACCGTAGGCACCGCGCTGATTATCTTCTCACAGCCGCCTCATCCCCGTCTCTCCACCACACTCTCGATTACCTTCCTGTCTTCTTCCACTTCTCTCTGTCCAGCGGGGGGAACACTACCATGCGCTCGGGTCCAGATCAGATTGGAGAGCCTCCCCGAGCGCCTACCTCCACGCGCTCAGCGCCCGATCCACCCTCCCGCGACCTCGCGCACGCCGCCCCCGCAGCACCTCCTTCTTCCTCTCTTCCTTCCCCCACCTCTCTCACTTCTTTCTTTTTCCCTTGGCAATGAGCAGGAGCACACGCAGGGAGAGCCTCGCCGCTGCCGCCACCACCACCACCACGGACGTCGTCGCGCTGCCGCTCGCCTTCGAGTTGGCCAGAAGCCGGCGCCCGTCCTCCCCCATGCGACCGGCGCCGCCGCACTACGCACGCGTGGACCGCCGCGCGGAGAAGCCTTCACTGAAGATATGCAGCCTCCTCCTGCCGATTATGTTGTATTTCCCAAGGTTTGGGATCTGAGTCTACCGATTGTGCTAAATCTGATTTCTTCGTGCCTTTGCACCCTCTTCACCCACACTTGCGGGATTAATTCCTTTGTTCTGTTTCCGTCATCGGCTCGTTGACTTCTGATGCAGCAAGGCCAGGCCGCAAACGTATAAAAGTTGATGGGATTGGTTGCAAAGGAGCGAGGTGGGACTAATTGTTAGTACTTTGTACAGGCAGCGTGACCTAGCTTACTTGGACGACCCCCGCCTCGCCGCCCGTCTCTGGATCCGCCTCCCAAGCACCTGTCACACATGGATCCGATCCCTTCAAGCTCCAGCCGTCGCCGCCCTTCTGCATCGAGCTGCTCCGCCGCCCCCATCGGCGCGTTGACCCGATCCTGAACCAAACGTATGGACCGCGGGTTGATTATACCAAACCATAGGGCCTTTTTTGTAAAAATAAAACGTCACTTAAAAAGGACTGCGGGTTGAATAACGAAAAATACGGGGGGTTTTATGCAAAAATGCCACGACGACGGACGACAGGAGCGATCGCCGCTTTATTATTAATTATTAGGGAGAGATTATTATATTACTAGGAAATAGGAAACTTGCCCGTGCATTGCTACGGGGTGGAGGGGCAGTGGTTGAAGAGAGGGTGGTGCACGGATGACTTCTGCCGAGTGCATTTTTTCTAGACTTTGAAGCACATTCTTCAAGAGTTCAGTTACTAATTCAAAGTATTTTTGAAATAAGAGCACACATGATATTTTTTTGTCTAACTTCAATATGACGATATAGATTAGACCGTCAATATATAGTGACAACACATATCTCACCAGTAAATTAACCATCGTACTGATGATAAAAAAATCATACACGCAGCACTTATGTTGAGTTACTGATATCACACAATAAAAATGTCGTATACTTCGCCTCGCGTCCACCAATGTTGTGTGTGTGCTAACTGTGAGGTCCTTGTCGTATAGATGTATAACTTCCTGTTCTGCCGCGATATATGCAGGATTCTCCATCACAATTGAATCTTTGCTTAGTGTGTTGTGCCTCAATTCACGGTTAGCTGTAATTTGCTCTATTCTAGCTTTCTTTTGTTCTGGTTGCATATTTGCGTCTTTCTGCCTTTCCCATGCGCACTTTTTTTATCTTGTGTGTTCGCTTCATGTTTACATATTTCTTCTTCCCTTGTGTGTATTTTTTTTTGCAACTGGGTTAAATCTTTAGTTCTTTTGTTTAGTTGATAGTCTTCACGACGCTTTTTCAGTTTTTTTCTGTTTTTCTTCATTGGTCATCCATACATACCACTCTCTATCTCTTTTCCTTCTTTGTTCCTTGCCATCCATGACTCGAGATTGCCATCCAAATTACTTGCCTGCATGAGAATTTTGTATACTATATGAATATGTTGTTGATTAAAAAACTGATATAAAATTTGCATCATGAATAGAGCATATGTAGCTACTTATAAATAAATCTAATTACGCTGGACATAAGTATCAGAATATATGTGTTGTTTGCATGCTAGAGTATCATGTTTTTTCTTGAAGCAATTTAGATAGCAGTAAAATGATGTTAAAGTAAGAGCATTGCTATATACACCATGTTTTTTGTCTGACTTCACTACGACGTTGTAGATCAGTCTGTCGATGCCTAGTGACAAAGCATACCACACCGGCATATTAACCATTGCACTGACATCAGACAATAAAAATGTCGTATATGCAACACTTTCAAAGTAATTTTACCTGGATGCAATTGTTTCATGTTTCTCCATAGCATCAATGTTTGGGTCAAAAGGATGTATAAGGTGGTTGCCTCTTTCCTCCGTACCACCTTCAACATGACCATCTTCAGGGACATCAAGCATGGCATCTTCTTCCTGATCCGGAACAACAACTTTATCGAGAATAATTAAAGACTCGATGGCCATGACATGTAAATGCCTATGTTTTGGCACCGATGGTTTATTATGCACTCATATAAACCGGAATCAGCAGCGCCCGGAGATAATTTATGTATTTACTTCATTGGGCGTCCATGCATATATGTTTCTGCCGTGTGTGTCCTGACCTAAGTAGTCAGTATGAGTACGTCAAAAACACAAACAGATGCAAATCCAACTTCAAAAAGAAAAGAAAAAGTAGAACCAAACCTGGCAATCGTGTGCATGTAGATTCGGAGAAGAAAAAAAATGCATGCACGGCGAGAATCAAGCGATTTTATATGGGTAAAGGGAGCGTGTCCCTCCTAGTTAATTCTTCTTTCGTTAATCTACCTAGTTATTTATTATTAATAAATTGAATTTAATCGAGTGCTCCCGTGTCCACCACTCGGGTGTCCACCGGCCATTTCGCGCGGGCGACGCGTTTCGTCTGACCCCAGACGCGCACCGCTGTCTATCCCTCCTCCAACCTTATCTTCTCAGCCACCCTCATCCATCCTCATCTCTCCCCCACGCCTTCTTCTCCCCACACTCCCGATTCCCTTCCTCTCTTCTCTCTGTCCAGCGCGGAAGCGCAGCCACTCCAGTCCCTCTCAACGGCCGCTGCTGCTTCAAGGCCTCCCCGCAGCTTTCGATCCAGATCGGATCGAGGCCACCACCGAGCCTCCCCGAGCACCTCCTCCTCCTTCCTCCACGCGCTGAGCGCCCGATCCACCTCCCCCGCCCTCACGCACGCCGCCCCACCGAAGCTCTAGCGCGTCCCCGCAGCACCTCCTCCCTCTCTTCCTTCCCCTGCCTCTCAGTTCTTTCCTTTTTCCTTTGCCATGAGCAGGAGCATGCAGGGAGCCTCGCCGCTGCCGCCACCACAGACGTCGTAGCGCCGCCGCCGCCTCCGAGTTCGCCGGCCGCCGGTGCCCGTCCTCCCCTGCGACCGGCGCCGCCACCCTCTGCCTCGCCTCCATCATGTGTGAGGAGAATGATGATAGCGCAGCCATTGACCGTCCCGGGCCATCCCTCCCCTCGCTCGCGTGGGGTGCCCCTCACCGGCGGGAGCGCCGATGCCGCGAGGCCGCTCGCCGGAAGCATCTGATGCTACGACGGTGGCCGAGACATTGCTCCGACGGGCGGGCGCGGTGATGGCGTCCGGGACTCCTGTTTGCGTTCGTTCTTTATCCCATCTGCATCTCTGGTTTTCTTCACCGAAGATATTTAGGCTGTTTCAAGGGCCTCCTGCTGATTGTCAGCTATAAATCGTTGTCCCGGACACTGCTGGTTGTGCTAATCCGATTTCTTCATGGAAGCATCCGATGCTGCGAGCGGATTTGTAACCTCCTTATTCGTTTGCTTCTGCTTCCCACTTGTTGACTTCTGATGCAGCAAGGCCTGACGTATAAAAGTTGACGGGATTGGGTGCAAAGGAGCGAGGTGGGACTATTATTACTTTGTACACGCAGCGCAACCTAGCTTACTTGGTTGTGACATTACGTATTCAATTCCCCTCGCGAGGACGATTTTTTTTGCCTCCGGGGCCGCCAGAAATCTTAACCAGGAAATAGGTGGGCCTGTACCAGCTCATGGGCTGGATCGTTCGCTTGGCCTATCTCGGTGCCGAACGAAACTGACGTACGAACGAAAGTAAAAACGGTGGACTTAAATTGAGAAAAGTACATACATAATGTTATACTACCTGTCGGTTTTTATGTATATTTGTACAGCATTTTAATATAAATTGTAACTTGTGAAATTGATTAGTTTCAGGCCAGGCGCACCTACACAATTATGTTTCCTTGTGTACTAATTATGTTAACCAGTCAGTTAAAACAGTGCGAAAAAGCACCGAATTGGGCATCTCAAAATGAAGGATGGATACCCCTTTTTCACACTAATAATATGTGTGCTGAAAATCTATTTGTATTTACTACTTTTTGGCATGTATGAAACTTTTTGTTTATGTTCATTGCATACCATCATAGTCTGTTTTAATCCCTGTTCAACAATTACAATGCAAGTGAATTCACCGTAACTCTGCTAGGCTAATGACACTAGAGTTCTTATTGTCACTTTGTATTCTCCACACTTCTGTGAAAGTTTCATCTACTAATCATGTAGAATTCCTTTGATGTAAACTAGGTTTGCGATGGATAATGTTTCCCCAGTGGATATCGCTGTACGGCAATGTCTTTACTTTCCTGATGGCACAAGGAAGAGGCGCTTGCGATCGGAACTAGTTGATGAAATCCGTGATAGTAAGCTTCAGTTGGTTAATGCTTTGGTGGACAAGTATAACCAGGATAACAATCTTTTTGGGGTTTGTTCTTTGTCCCTCTCTCCAGCCCTCATTCTCTGTCATGTTATTCATTCATAACAACTAATGGCACATCCAATCAATGTTTATTATTATAGGATCTTGCATATGAGCTCAATGTTGTAGTGTGTTACCAATCATTTTGTGAGGGTGATATCCGCACGTGGTACCATCATATCAATTTCACTGCAAACACCAAAGGAGCCATTTCTAACGACGTCTTCTTTGCTGAAGTCATGTTTATGCAAGTTGAACATGAAGAATTGCCGGTCAGTTGTTTATGCATGGTTAAACCTACTGATGATGGTAATATACACTCTTATCTTTACTTACATGTTGTTGAAACACAGTTTATTTTGTGGGTGGTGCTAACTTTGACTCAAGTGTTAGATAGTTTTGTATATATGTCTCTCGTTCTAGTATATATGTTGTATGTTGTTTGTTTACCTCTTGGTTCATCTCATCCTGTATCATGAGCTTTACAATTGTTATGTCTAGAACTGTGTGTGGTCACAGTGACCATGTGGGCACGGTACGGTATGTTACATTACATTCTATATATTATCATGATGCGGCTTATTTTGTTGTGCATGGTTTGTTATTTGGCAGTTAATAACAAATTACCCTGCTTTGTCTCTTATCTTTTTAAATGAAGGCAACTGCTTTGGCTGTATGAATCATGCAAATGTTCATATGAAGCACCCGAATGATGTTGGTTATGTTGGTGGTCACATGATGAACACGTTCATGCCAATCAATGGACCTAAGATGACGATGGAATGCTTTGAGGAGGAAGACGTGCGTATGATGATGATTTATTTCCTAGAAAGATAGAGTTTAAAATTTGGTTGGTTCATTCGTTGCTAATGACATGTATTTTGCAGTTGGAGGCAGAGGAGGCTAGGTTGAGGAGTAGTTTACAGGTAATTGCATATCATGTGTGGTATATTTTAATCAATGGACCTAAGATGACGATGGAATGCTTTGAGGAGGAAGACGTGCATATGTGTTGTTCAGTGCCTTAATGATCCACAGCTGTCGGTCAACTTCCCGGGCAGTGTCGCCAAGAAATACCCAGGACCCCCAGGATTAGTAGGCAGCATGCAACACCCTGGACCATACCCAGGACCCCCAGAATTCTTGGGCAATATGCAGCGCGCGGGATCCCTTTCATTTCCAGGCGGTAGCGCTATGCAATACTTTGCACCCCCACGATGCTAATGCTAACGTGGGTGCTTGAGGCTAGAGCAGAAGCACGCGTGGTTTGTACTTAATTTGTACTCGTTCTCTTTTGAATATATTAAAACATGACAATGATATTGAGGATGAAGCCACGCTTCTATGACTATAAACTAGGAATTGATCCAGTCTTAATTCCCGGGCTCTCGCCCCCCGCGTCGCCTCCCCGAGCGAGGCGACCGGGGGCTCTCCTCCCTCCCCTTCCCAGCGCCTCCCTCTCCCTTCCCCCTCCTGCCGCCGCCGGCAGAGGCCACCGGGCCTTGCCCGCGTGGTGCCAATGGCGGCGGCCCCGTCCTTCCCCCCGCGCGGCGCTACAGCTCGGGTGGTGGCGGCCGGCGGCGGAGCACCTAGGCTGGCGACGGATCCGGCGACGGCGCGGCGTCCCGGGTGGCGAGGCGGCGGTGGCACGGCTGCTTGGCTGCGGGGCGGCGCGGTGGCTGGCGGCGACGCCCTCCCGGCCCAGATCTGGGCCCTCGTGGGCCCCATCTGGGTCTGGGCGGGCCTGGCCTGTGCTCACCTGTGTCGTCTCCGGCGGACAGAGGGGTGGCTCGTGCGGGGGGTAGCGGAGCCTGCGACACGCATACTGCAGCGCGGCGTCGGGAGCTTCACGAGCCCGTTTCGGGCTCGGCCGGGCAGGGGTGCCTGGTTTGCTCCTGATTCGCGTCCGGTCGGTTACCGTCGAGGACGGTGGAGGTTGTCCCCTCCCACGTGGGTGCTGATTCTGCCGCTCATCATTCCCGGTTGCTTTCTCTTGGTCCCGCCGGTCTCACTTCGCTTGCCACGGTGAGACGGCGATGGTGACTGCAAGATCGAGGTGGCGCATATTGGTGGGCGGCAAGTATGGTGGAGCACGATGGATCGCCTGGGGTCGTGGTTGGTTGGCGGTTGGGAGAAATCCTTGTCGGCGTGTCCGACACCGACGCGGTGACGCTCGTGGGTGCCATCGTGCCTTCCTGAAGGGCGTCGGATTTGCCCCCTTCCCCCCACGCCCCTTCGCATACCGGGGGAAACCCTAGGACATGTCCGGGCAGCAGCGTCGTCGTCGTCGCATCCCTTCTTGAAGGTGTTGCTCGGTATGCGGCGTTCTGGAGTTCTAGGAGCATGGTGGAAGTCTCCGGTGGGCGCAGCGGTTTTGAGTCATTATCGTTTTCGTTGATCCGACGTTGTTAGCATTATTTTCTCTTATGTTTCTCTTTTGTTTCGTTTGGGCGTGCTTGTGCTGAGGCCCCAGCAAATGTATCATGTGGTTCGATGTTGGTGCGGTTGCTTTATAATATAAAGCGGGGGGAAACCCTTTTTCGGTATGACTATAAACTAGGGTGGCTATACTACATTTTCTATCACATAGTTTTGCAATTCAAAATTTGGTTAAATAATTTTGTGAGAAACAACCCCCAAAATTTTGAAGATTTCTGGAAACCGATTATTCCAGCACCTCCCCCCCCCAATAACTGCTATTGAGAATAACTAAACCTTGATTCCCCTAAACACTCACACCTCATTGTGAGATTTTTTTATCTTTTTTGAAGGTCACCGGGGGGAGGGCAGGGCCCTTCACCTGAATTGTATTCAATTTCCTATAAGGCTTTGCAGCCTAGCAAGATAGGTTCAAGTGAACCAGAAGTACATGGGGCACAAGGGAAAAGAGATAAACAAAAACAACGCACGCCAACAACACACATAACAGGGGGAACAAGGAAGGAAAACACAACAAAGAACACCATAGGAGAAATCTAACAGCATTGGCCAGCCGGACCAAACCACGACATTGCACCGTCGACGCAATCGAAAGGCTCCACGCATCCGAGACTACATAACGACGCGACACAGGACCTGTGTCTCGAGGCACATTCGCAGGCCACGCGAGGCCGAGACGTTGCCACGGCACCTGTGTGCCACCGGCATAGTCGAATGGCATCGCCTAGCAAACCAAACCGCAGCACTGCGTCATCGACGCCATCGAAAGGCACCACACAACCAAGACTGCACGACGCCGCGACACCACTTGTGTCAGGGGTACATTCGAACGGTTATGCAAGGCCGAGACGACGCCACAACACTTGTGTGCCAACGGCGTAGCCGCAGGGCACCACCAAGCAGAGACGCACCAGGAGCACTCGAGCACAACACACACCACCGTCGACCCCAGACCGGCCGCACCACCACCACCGACCACCACCTCAAACCAGCCAAACACCACCCCAAACCTCAGGCAAGCAGCACGGAGCAACATCTCGGAAGATAGGCGCCACCAAGCTGGTAAAAATGACGTCTAGGACGCCACAAATTTCCCTGCTTTGTCTCTTATCTTTTTAAATAAAGGCAACTGCTTTGGCTGTAGGAATCATGCAAATGTTCATATGAGGCACCCCAACGATGTTGGTTATGTTGGTGGTCACATGATGAACACGTTCATGCCAATCAATGGACCTAAGATAACGATGGAATGCTTTGAGGAGGAAGACGTGCGTATGATGATGATTTATTTCCTAGCTAGATAGAGTTTAAAATTTGCACTACTAGGGAAAACCTTATACACAGAACCTTAGCAGTAGCGCTGGATAAAACGAGGCGCTACTGCTATATAATCGTAGCGCGCGTCCAGGACAAGCGCTACTGCTAACTACTTAGCAGTAGCGCGGCACTAAAAAAACGCGCTACTACTAATATTGCCCCACCGTTGCCGCCGGGCTAGGTTTAGTAGTAGCGCGCCCATGCTAAACCGCGCTACTGATAACAGAATAGTAGTAGCGCGTTTTTTGGGTAGGGCGCTACGGCTAAGTTTGAACCTGGCCACATGGCGGGCCCCACTTAGCAGTAGCGCCTCTCCCAGAAGCGCGCTACTGCTAGATTTTTAGCAGCAGCGTTGTTTACTACCCAGCGTTACTGCTAAAACCGCACCCACCACCTTTTCCCTCCTCCCTCCCCCCTCCCCCATCCTCTTCCTTCACTTTCCCCTAGCTCCCACCTCCTCTCTCCCTCACTTTGCTTCTTCTTCACTACTTCTCCCCCCCATTACTCTCCTTCTTCTACCTCCCTCTCTCTCTCTTTATTGCTCCTACCTAACTACACCACCTCCATTAATGCATCTCCTTTCTCTTTTTCCTTCCCCCTCCACTAGGTTGTTGAACTCATCTCCTTCCCAAACTAGCTAGGTAGATCTAGCATTTAGTGAAGTGACCTATCACTAGTAGAAAACAGGGCATTGGTTGAGGCCAGAATAAGGCCATTAATCCCGGTTCACTTACGAACCGGGACTAATGTGAGCATCAGTCCCGGTTCGTGAGGCCAGGGCGCCGGCCGGGCGTCGGGGGCCATCAGTCCCGGTTCAGATGGGACCTTTAGTCCCGGTTTGAGCCACGAACCGGGACTAAAGGGGTGGTGGCAACCATTCGCCTGGCGCGTGCCCATTTAGTCCCGGCTCGTGGCTCAAACCGGGACTAAAGGTCCAAACCGTTCGATTCCCGCGCCTTGGAAGTTGTCCCGCGCGAGATCAAACGCTACAGTAACCGCGGCGCTACAGTAAACACGACCAGCGCCTCAATTTCTGTTCGTCTCCCTCTCCTCTCTTCTTCCCCATCCTCCCATCCTCCACCATGAATGCAATCACTCGCTACGGGAAGGTGCTCGCACATGGCACGACCAATCTCCATGTCGTCTACACGAACGACAGCGCCAAAGTGAAGGTTTTTCTTTCCATGTTCGAGGAATGGCTTCAAGAGGAGAAACACAAGTTCATGGGCCTCGATCTCGAGTACACGGCCGATGGTCGCGATGTTGCCGTCGTCCAACTTTGTTTCAAGCAACGTGTCATGGTCTTTCAGTGGGCAAGGTAATACGAAACTTGTCATAGTTTTAATTGGGGCTTTTCTTTGATTCATAGGATAGGAAAATTGCATAGGAATAGGAGGATTGGGAATGTCGAGAACATGTCATAGTTTCATTGATTCATAGGAAAAATGCATAGGAAAATTGGGGCTTTTTCTTTGATTCATAGGAAAATTGGGGCTTTTCTTTGATTCATAGGAAAATTGCATAGGAATAGAAAATTGCATAGGAATAGCAGGATTAGGAAAATTGCATAGGAATAGGAGGATAGGAATAGGATAGGAAAATTGCATAAGAATTTTCCTTGTTGTTGCATATTGGCCATCGTGGGAGAACATGTCATAGTTTAGGGGCTTCTTTTTGATTCATAGGATAGGAAATGCATAGGAAATAGGAAACTTGCTATGATTCTTATTATACTTGTTATGATTCTTATTATACTTGTTCTAAAATATACTTGTTATGATTCTTATTATACTTGTTCTAAAATATACTTGTTGCAGCAGTATTTAACACATTTGTTCCATTTTGTTGTTGCAGTAGTGATAAGCACTGTCCAAAACTCATGGAGTTCTTCGTAGCGGCATATATTTTGCTAGCGTTGATATAACGAATGAGAAGATCAAGATGAGGCGCACCTAGGGTATTGAGATACCAGCTGAATGCCACATTGATCTTCAGGGCAGGTTCAGGCTTGAGCATGAGAAGACTTCAATGGCTGATAAGGCAGCCGCCCTGATCGACGAGGACTACGCTGATATGAAGACAAAATTCCCCAAGTCAGGGCACCAACATTGGGAGAAGATCCCACTTGACCCTATCAACATTGAGTATGCAGCAATAGATGGGTACGTTGCATACGAGTTGTACCGCAGGATTGGAATCTGCAATTATGGGCAGCGTCACCTCGTACCGCTAGTATCTCCTGCTTGGGGGTATTCTGATCCGGACGACGAGTAGTGTTTGCAATGGCGAACACTTTTATCTCTATTATGTAGTGCTTGGGGGTCTCCTGATTCGGACGAGTAGGTTTGCAATCCGGAAGAGTAGGATTGGTATCTTCAATTATATATGCAGTACTTTCTGTAATGGATATCTAAACTATTATTTCTATTATGTCCCTGTTTAAGTACGGTTTGTGTGTAAGAATATTTAGTATGATGTTAGCAAGCTTTCTGAAGCATTGTGATGTATGTGATGAAGATTGTCCATGGTTACGGCGCAATAAGCAAGGGACACACGAGAAGAAAAAGTGAAGACTTTCTCTCCACAACTATTCTGATGATGGCTTTGATCTACAATATCACTGCAGTTAAATATAATATTAACTAAAATTATTAACGTATTTATTTGTTAAAAAGAATGAACTAAAAAGAATCAACTAAAATATTAATTAAAAAGAATGAACTAAAAAGAATCAACTAAAACATTAACTAAAAAGAATCAAAATAATATTAACTAAAATTATCAAAGTATTTATTTGTTAAAAAGAATCAACTAAAATATTAATTAAAATTATCAAAGTATTTATTTGTTAAAAAGAATGAACTAAAAAGAATCAACTAAAATATTACCTTAAAAGAATGATCTAAAAAGAATCAACTAAAACATTAACTAAAAAGAATGAACTAAAAAGAATCAAAATAATATTAACTAAAATAATCAAAGTATTTATTTGTTAAAAAGAATGAACTAAAAAGAATCAACTAAAATATTAACTAAAAAGAATGAACTAAAAAGAATCAACTAAAACATTAACTAAAAAGAATGAACTAAAAAGAATCAAAATAATATTCACTAAAATAATCAAAGTATTTATTTGTTAAAAAGAATGAACTAAAAAGAATCAACTAAAATATTAACTAAAAAGAATGAACTAAAAAGAATCAACTAAAACATTAACTAAAAAGAATGTACTAAAAAGAATCAAAATAATATTAACTAAAATTATCAAAGTATTTATTTGTTAAAAAGAATAAACTAAAAAATTGAAATCCGTTTGTAACAGAAGAGTTTTCGTCCAAAATCCTGACACTTCAAAAGAGATTGTCCAGTTCGTACACGAAGTACATCCAGTTTTTGCCGTAACCCTCTCAACTTTTTAGCACATGCTATGTGGGTGAAATGATGATACCATGCCAATTTTCAACCATTTCAGAGTTCATTTGCAGTACTTTTCAATGTCAGGGTCACCTTAGCTCAAAATAAATCATGAAATGCATGAAAAATAGCAAATGAAGTCAGAAAATGTCTAAAAAGTGATGATGCGGTTTTGAATGGTGCTTATTGAATGCAGAAAAAGTCTTGAGTTTAAATATGTTCAAAAAATGTAAATCCTTTTGTAACAGAAGAATTTTCGTCCGAAACCCTGACACTTCGAAAGAGAATGTCCAGTTTGTACACGAAGTGCATCTAGTTTTTGCCGTAACCCACTCAACTTTTTAGCACATGCTATGTGGGTGAAATGATGATACCATGCCAATTTTCAACCATTTCAGAGTTCATTTGCAGTGCTTTTCAATCTCAGGGTCATCTTAGCTCAAAATAAATCATGAAATGCATGAAAAATAGCATATGAAGTCAGAAAAGGTCTGAAAAGTGATGATGCGGCTTTGAATGGTGCATATTGAATGCAGAAAAAGTCTTGAGTTCAAATATGTTAAAAAAATTGAAATCCTTTTGTAACAGAAGAGTTTTCGTCCGAAACCCTGACACTTCGAAAGAGATTTTCCAGTTTGTACACGAAGTGCGTCCAGTTTTTGCCGTAACCCTCTCAACTTTTTAGCACATGCTATGTGGGTGAAATGATGACACCATGCCAATTTTCAACCATTTCAGAGTTCATTTGCAGTGCTTTTCAATCTCAGGGTCATCTTAGCTCAAAATAAATCATGAAATGCATGAAAAATAGCAAATGAAGTCCGAAAATGGTTGAAAAGTGATGATGTGGCTTTGAATGATGCATATTGAATGCAGAAAAAATATTTAGTTAAAAACTTTAATAGTAAAATGAATTTTCATAAAGTATATTTTGTTACAAGCTTTAATAGAAACTAAAAAGCTTTTATAAAACTCTAATAGCAAAAGGAATCAACTAAAAAGAACCAATAAAAAATAAAACTTATGCAACTAAAATTATATAAAATTTATGCAACTAAAATTATATAACTAAAAATAACATATGCAAAAAATAACAATAAAATCATAATATATGCAAAAAAAGGCCCGCCTACTAGGCAGCACGGCCTGCATACGACTAGAATCCCTACAAATGGGCGAGGATGCAGGACCGCGGTGATAGCAGGCCCAACAGTGGTTCAAATAGGCATGTACTACCCGCATTAGAGAGAAGCTCGAGGTAGGACCGGCCGCAACACTTATAAACTACTCCGAGCCCCTCTCGACTAGCGAGGTGGGACTAAACTTTTGGTACGGGAAGCACAGCCCTTTAGTCCCGGTTGGTGGCACCAACCGGGACTAATGCCCCCCCTTTAGTCCCGGCTGTTTCCACCAACCGGGACTAAAGGTCCCTGCTTCCCGCCCTTTGGGCTCCTGAAAATTGACCTTTAGTCCCGGTTGGTGGCACCACCCGGGACTAAAGGGGGGCATTAGTCCCGGTTGGAGCCACCAACCGGGACTAAAGGGGGGCCTATTTAAGGCGGACTTATCAATTTTTCCAATCCATTGCAGTTTCTTCTCTCCTCGGTGCCGACGACGACATCGACGCCACCAGGCTGCCGGATTTTGCCGTCGCCCTGCCGTCCCCGAGCCCGCTGACCATCGCCGCCGCCGGACCTCCTCGCGCGCCCTCCTTCCCGTCGCCGTCGCCGCGCCCTGCCCCGCCGTCGCCGTCTCCTCGCCCTGCCCCGCCGTCGTCGTCGCCATCGCCGCGCCTTGCCACCACGTCGCCGTCGCCGTCGCCTCGCCCTGCCCGGCTGTCGCCGTCGCCTGGCCCGCCGTCGCCGTCGCCTCGCCCTGCCCCGCCGTCGTCGCGCCCCTGCCCCTAAGTCGTCGTCGCCGTCACCGCGCCCCGCCCCTACGTCGTCGTCGCCTCGCCCTGCCCCGCCGTCGCCGTCGCCTCGCCCTTCCCCGCCGTCGCCTCCCCCTGCCCCGTCGCCGTCGCCGCGCATCTGCCGGCCTCGACGTCGCCGCGCCGGCCCCTGCCCCCTAGTGAGCCCATTTAACATGGCTTGCATGTCGATGCTGATGGCTTCGTGCTTTTTGAGAGTTCTTGTTTATTAATTGCCGTATCCCGTATCGCCGTATATGTTTACCGTATCAATGTCCAGTCCATGTCATTTTATTATTACTTACATATGTTTACTATGCCGTATCCCCCACAGTGAGATTTTAAAATGAGACAGTCCATGTCATTTTATTATTACTTATATATGTTTACCGTATCGCCTTATTGCTGTTTTTAGAAATTGCTGTGTCCCGTATCGCCATACCCGTATCAATGTCGCTGTATCGGTGCTTCGTAGGTTGCCAGTACCACCGTATGAACATAATGCACTTGAGAATTTTCATATGTTCGTAGAATGATAACTTCGACATGAGGGGGGTGGGGGTCCGCAAGTATCCTCGAGGACCATGAGAGAGGCGGTCTCGGGTTCAAAACCGTTTCAGTAATACCCGAACCCGAGGTCATATGCAATTTGTGTGGTCAAAACAAGATTAAGGACAAAAGGGGGGAGTAGTCCTCGACGATCGTCTGAAACTGACTGTTATAAAACTTGTGAACTTTGCATGATGTTTCCCACTAATCCATCTCTCATGGTTGTATGTTGTCACGTTGTAATATTTGCAGAAACTATGGCGGACAGAGACTTAGAAAAAGAACAGTTGTTGGGGGATATAATACGAGAGGGTGATATCGATCTCACCTGCTTGTCATTTCTCAACAAGACCGATGGTGAGGAAAGAGAGGATGGCGGCTCCGGTGAGGAGGAAGAAGATCATGACTGCTCCGGTGATCGAACTGGGGACGAAGGAGATCATGACGGCTCCGGTGATCGAACTGGGGACGAAGGAGCCATAACTGCTTCAAAGTCCGGCGAGGTATATATTAATTAATCCTCTGCTGACTAGATGCATTAATTTTCTTGTATGTACATATATTAACGCTTCTTTCTTCTTTTAATTAGCCATCCGGATCGAGCTCCACTTCGGTAAGGAGACGAGGCCCGATGAGAAGGTTGAAGGCGCAAGAAAGGTTCACGGTCGAAGAAGTCTCACCAGAAGTGTTGGGGAACGCAGCAGAAAACAAAAATTTTCCGACCTACGCACCAGCCCAGGATCACTATGGAGACTGCATACAAGGTTTGATCTGTTTCGTTACCGACTCGTAGCGCAGCGGAAGTAGAGTCGATGACGATCGGCGGTGCAGATCCCCGCAGCTAGGATTTACAACCTCCCAACCGCGAGGATGTACTCCCACGTCAGCTCACCGGACGGATCTCCGGGCAGCCCTTCGGGAGGCATCGGGACAGTCCCTCGGATAGTCCCACCGGACGGATCCTCGGACAGCCCTTCGGGAGGACACCCGAAACTCAAACTGTAACTCGGACAGCCCTTCGGGAGGCACTCTCAAACTAAGACCGAAACTACGATCTCTCTACAGAGTTGCACACATACGGTGTCATCTATCCGGCAGGGCTTCGCCGTCCAGAACTAGTTCCCACCGGAACCCAGACAGCCTTTCGGCTCTACGAAACTATTTCGCTGGGAGGGAGAGAGAAGCCAGAAATGTCATGGCATGTGTATGTGAGAGCAAGGATGAAGCCTATGGGGCTGCCTCCTCCCCTCTATTTATAGGAAAAACAAGGGGTAGGATGGGCATGTCCAAAATGCCATGTCATCCCAAAATATCTTGGGAAGATATTTGTGGAAAGCCAACTTCCAACCATATCCATAAATCTGATTTCACTATTCACGACGACATTTTTCAGCGTCCGGTCGAACTGAAAATATTTATGTGGGCTTAGAACAATTCCAGTACCCACTAAAATAAGTTTCAATGCGATCCGGAACAATTCCGGTTTAGTGATTTTCATCTGCGAAAAGCATCTGAAGCAGTTCCGGCAGCTCCGGAACATTTCCGGTTTTCATCCCGGAAAATTCCAGAAAGTTTCCAGAACGATTCTGGCACCCTCCAAGAATTATCAGGCATGTGCTGAAACCAATCTGACTTTATGGTATCCTCTGAAACAACTTTTCAGTTTTACCGGAACTATTCCGATATCCTCTCCGGAACGTTTCCGTTTCGTCCGAAACTTTTTCGGTGAATTTCTCTCAGACTCCCCGTCTAGTATTCAGCAGATAGATGACCCTTAAGCGTGTGACCCTATAGGTTCGGTGAAGCATAGACATGACCCGGAACCCCTTCCGATCAATGATCAACATCGGAGCCGTGGACACCCATATTGACCCCTATACCCACACGAATGAATATTCGAGTGAACCTCCAGTTGATGTGTGCTATTCCTGTTGCTTCGCGATATGTTACAAATACCCAAGGTGAGAAACATCGGCATCCTCGTGGATCAACACTTGTCCACAATGCCAGTTACCTCGTTGCCGGTTTTTGTTCTCTTTTCTCGTTTCTGTGTTCCGGCATCCCTGTGATCAAATCACAATGTGTCTGGCCAGACGATGATGGATACCGTAACACCGAGAGGGCCCAGAGATATCTCTCCATCGTCGGAGGAGCAAATCCCAATCTTGAGCTATCAAGTTACTTGACATACTTTTCCATGAACCCGTAAGCCGCCGTAATAGCCACCCATTTACGGATGACGTTTAACAAACCCCAAAGTTCATGAAGCAAGCATGAAGAAACTCGATACTCTCATGGTCTAAGGAATTATGCAAACGTTAACCATCTTTGTGTTATAAACCATTAACTTATGACGAATGAATCTCATAGCATAACATCAATCGGGTCGATTCAACACAAGTGTTCTACTAACATTGTGCCCTCAAAGTTGCCGGCATAGTCATGCCCATGATCAGGAAAACAGAACCATCATGCAACACTTGAGCTAGTCTTAGAGGCATGACTAGGAATACTTTTTACCGTTTATTATTCCACACGTGCACGTGGGTTTTCCTCAGAGCCTTTATGGATATACGGGCTCGGGAACCATGGCAGTTATAGCATGGAACATAAACATAATTATGAGCACGGAGATAAATAATAACTTTTATCATTGCCTCTTGGGCATATCTCCTACAGACTCCCACTTGCACTAGAGTCAATGATCTAGTCAATGCTAATGCACTTTACACCTATGGCATACCGGTGTAAATTATGCATCGCATGTGGTATAGCCTGATGTCCAACGGATCTGACGACTTCAGCTCTGTGTGTAACTTTGCATATCCTTGCGTTTTCACGCTTTCACAAAATTCATATTTTGTCTGGACTTGGCCTTGCATATGTGTGAATCATTGGTCGAAACCTGATTCCTCAGACTAAGCTATGGAGCAACTATCTGCAATAGTGTCCCATAGACCAAAGTCATCTTGGAACCATACTAAGTTCATGAATGAACTATATGATTCAACAACTTCTTTGTCGCTTCTTAAGCATCAACATACTTAGCCTTTGTTATAGAATTCTCCACAGTATCTTGTTTGGAACAATTTCCAACTACCGTGCCACCATATTGTGTATCACACAAAACCCTCAATTTAAATCGAAAATCGCATGGAGCATTGATGAAGACTGTATTGATGTAATCACTTACAACGAGCACTTCATAATCTCTACTTGCGAGAAAACATGTCATCAACACTACTCTTAGCACTTAATGACATCTTTCACTGTTGTCCCATGATCAGTACTTTGATCACTTTGGTATCTATAATCGCAACAACTTTGGAGTATCGGCCATATCTGGTTGTTTTTCATACCATGGAATACATGATTAATCCAAACACAAGAGTGTGTGGAACCTCCATCATGTATTTTACTCATCAGTGTTTTGGGACACCGAGTCTTGCAAAACTCTTTCCATGTGACTTCGGCAAGAATCACTCCTTGGCGGTTTAATGCTAAAATGTTTTAGCATCTTGTCAATATGTATTTTGCTTAGCCCCATTAGGTAAATCTATCTCCATAGATCATCATGCCTAATATCAAGGCTGTTTAGCCCAAGCACTTCATCGAAAAACTATTTTAAATGAAGTCCTAATTCGTGTCAAGAAATTTATTTCCAATTTAACAATGTGTCAGGCACACAAGGTTTTTAGAAATATCATTATGCTCCCACTTACTTTCTTGAAACCACAAGCATCTTCGTTGCCCATTTGATGAAGTCAAACTCTTTTGACCATTTCATCAAAAACGAAGATTCCAACTCCACTTTGCTCTCTTCTGTCCATTGCTGGAACTCTGAAGTTTGCATACTTACTAGCATCCTCTTGATCGACAAATTACTTTGGACTGTATCACATACAAGTCCTAGGTTTCATTTCCATCAGATGGAAATCCTTTTGTCATCTATGTTTCATATCTCATGATTGAAACATGTATTAATTGCTAGTTCAACCCGAACCGACTTTAAGCTTCGCTACGGTGAGACAATCTCATCGTAGTCAACTCCTTGAACTTGTTATTGCAACAAGTTGAGCTTTATGGATAAAACATTTTATCCGTATCAGTCTTTAGTTCCATAAATATTCGTTAGACTCTAAGTCTTCCGAAAGGTGTATCAAGATTTTAATCTTGAATCACTTATATGGAAACTATCTCGGATTGTATTGGCATTTAGCCAATTCTGGAGTCAGGGCCCATCAACGCTTCCTTGTGTATTGTAGGTATACTGTTGTCTAACAACAATATCTCGTTTGCGCACCTGATAGGTTTGCACGAGCTTTGCCTACGTGGTTCAGCTGCAAGTTCGACCGAAGTCCATACATTTTATTGTAGAGACTTTCGTATCAGTCGCAGTAGGAAACTCCGGAATCACTTCCAAGGTTTCTTTTCTTTGATCTGATGACGAAGATACTGCTTATCTCATCGAGTTGCACTGTTCTCCCACTCACCTTTTTGCAAGAACCATTCTTTTTAAAAAGCATACCGTTTTGCGGCAAAATTCTTTGCCTCGGTATAGTGGTGGGGGAATACCCAATGACTTGGGATAACCTTACAAAGTAGCACTTGTCTGATTTGGAATATGTTTGTAACCTTTTACACAAGCCCCATATTCCAAATGTTAAGAAAAGATATAACATGGTTGGGCGTACCATACCATGGTGTCATTTCAACAGACCCGATGGAGCTCTTTTCAGTGTAAAAGCCGCAGTCTCTAAAGCATCACCTTTTAAAAGGGATAATGGCAAATCTATTTATGTCTTCTTTGATCTTACCATGTCATAAATGGTTCGATTACATCTTCACGGACTTTCCACTTGCAGTGGTGTTCCAGGAGATGCAAGTTATGAAACCCCTTTCATAACTCATCAGACATTCGCTAAACTTGTAACTCAAATATTCCTTTCTGCAATCGAATTGTAGAAACATAATTTTCTTGTTACAATATTTTCTTCTTCATTTTGAAAACCTTATGAATGAATTCAAAAGATCCAGACTTACGTCTCAACAAGTAAATATCCATATATCTACTTGAGTCATTTCTGAAGATAGATAAATCCACTACTTGCAACAACATTTATTGGACTACACACATCATAATGTATGATCACCAATATGTTCTTTGCTCGTTCCTTATGGCCTGTGAACGGTATTTTAGTCACTTCACCTTTCAGAGGAAAGTTGCAAGTGTCAGATGATTCAAAATCAAACGACTTCAAAATCCATCATAATGGAATTTTCCATGCGGGTTTCTCCAATGTGACCAAATGCAGTGCCACACTTGTGTGGTATTCTTTTAGTCTTGCGACATTTAGCGTCAGTGTTATGGATGTATCATATTACCATCAATATTCATAACATACATCCCATCCTGGATGGAAGCATGGCCCTTCATGTTATTCATAACACCGAACATCAAAAGTTCTCTTATGAATAACCTTCTTGCAAAGTACCTTATGCAGAGGGCTAGAGTGTATGAAACTCTAAATGAATTATGAAAGTAAATACAGAGGTAATGTATTATTATCAATATTCATAACATACATCTCACTCACAATGAAAGTATGGCCCTTATGTTATTCATAACATCGAACATCAAAAGTTCTCTTATGAATAACCTTCTTGCAAGATACTTTATGCAATGGGCTAGAGTGTAAAACTCTAAAATGAATTATGAAAGTAAATACATAGGGAATACACCAATGAAAGGTATAGTAACATTTACTATGTTCCCTGTGTGTATCTAAACCTCATCCCTGGCTAGTCTTTTAGGCCGTAGTAGTTCTTGCATCGAGTTGTATCAGAATGCAATCGAGCGGGTATCTTTGTGATCAACTCACAATACCCAAGAATTAGTGATTAACATGTTTAACCATAATTCCCAAGAACTATATCTTTTGACTAGCCTTTTATACATTAAAAACTTGTATGACATTCATACATGAGCTGGATATTCCAGTCTTCCTTTTATTTGCCTTTATACTTCTAACAGTTTAACTCTTAGTATTTCTCCTACTCCCAGAAGAAGCATCTAACTTAAGAGTGGCGTTAGCCCCGGACTTCCTAGGCGTGAAAGTCTTACTAACACCCTTCGGACACTTCCTTTCTCTTTAAGTTGTTGTTTTATTCACCTTTCATCATATGACAGGCGTTCTCCTGGATCCCTCTCTTATCAGTCTAATGCATAGTAAACTCCTTTACTAACAGCTTGCAAACAAACATTGCTTTGGATATCTCATATCTTTTAGCCTTTGTCTGTCTCTGAAAATGATTTTCAGATTCCATGAATATCACATAACTATCCAAACTTTCGAAGTTCGGGTCTCATGGAAGCAAACATATTGCACTTTGACTGAAAAGGAATTCTAGCTTTTGGATCGAAGGACGAGAGTCACATGATCCATAGCATTAGCGGGAGAATACCGAAAGTATGCGATAGGACAAAATCCTTCTCGGCACTCTAGAGGACAATCCTCACATTACGTTACCAACCGTAAAGCTTTAACCAGATATTTAACAGCTTATTCAATTTTAATAGGGAAGGTGGAAACGCGAGCCATTATTCTATAACTATTTTGCAAATTTCACTTAGACAAGGTTCATAATTAATTGCACTAAGAATTAAAAGAATTAATTCTAAAGTGCGCTCCCACTCAAATCAATATCTCTCATAATTGATTGTGAGTGATTCAAGATCCAAATTTCAATTAAACGCCATTGACGGGTTCATCACTGATGACGCGAATTTCAATCGGTAGGCCAACTTGCCAATCACATCTCTATGCGATTCTTGTTCATCTTTCGATGCGTGTGTTCCGAGCTCAGGACTGTCCTGCCTGAACGTCAAGACAACCAAGTGATCTCGCTGCAAGGTCTGACCTCACCCGCCTCACACTTCTCTAATCGTTTGTACTCATGTGTACATGGCGTACTCCGAGAAGTTAGGTGCTGTGACGGTGCTACACTTGGGAGAACACTAACTACTTGATATTTTTGGAGAGATCACCCTAATAAAAGCGACTACCGCGCAATCAAGAAGGGTGCATCATAAGGGATAAACATCTCAGGCAATTCATAATTTAGCATGACATGGTATAGCCCCTTCTGACGGAGAAGTCAAACATTTCTTCGTCTTCGGCATTCGCGTTGGTGTTCACCTTCGCGAAGATTGCCACCACCTTGTCGGTGCACCAGATAATATTGCTATCTCTATAGCTAATAAAATAAGTGCATTACATAAGGTTGACACGCAGGTCATTAAAGTGCAATCATATGGCTCCAGCCATCATGCCGAATCATGACACGCAGGTCATGTTAATCAATTTACATTATATAGTCATCTCATACATAATCAAATTATAATGAGCACTGCTATACCACATCACATGCACATGCAAACCATCCTGCAAAACCAAGTTAGACGCCTCTAATCGGTTTATACAAGATTTTATTTTACGTGGCTTCTAAGGTTTCGAAACAAACCGAAGCTACCAACGTCCATCATCAAGCATGATAATCCAAGTCGCTAGATTAACATTGCGGGGTGTATGAAACACGAGATAATTAAATCTCGAGCCCCATACTAAACTTCGTCATACGCATGACCCCCGTGCAGATCATATCTGCAATACCCTTTCATCTGCGAATTTCATCTTTCTTTTGACTATGGCGGAACCCAAAGAACTGAAGCACTTCGTTGATCAATCAGGATCGCGGATTGCCAGAACTTTGTGAAATTCCACCATACTGTCTCGAGATTGAGCAAACGCAAATTCTAGGGAAGCAACAAGAACATCGGGTAACAGACTTCATCTGTCACCCGCACAAATAATTTTCAGCAATAGATCTCATCTACTACCTAATTATATTGTGCAACACCCATACATCTCTATGTATTCTAGATCGCAACTTGCATCTACGCATAGCACGGCTCTTGATGCCACTGTTGGGGAACGCAGCAGAAAACAAAAAATTTCCGACCTACGCACCAGCCCAGGATCACTATGGAGACTGCATACAAGGTTTGATCTGTTTCGTTACCGACTCGTAGCGCAGCGGAAGTAGAGTCGATGACGATCGGCGGTGCAGATCCCCGCAGCTAGGATTTACAACCTCCCAACCGCGAGGATGTACTCCCACGTCAGCTCACCGGACGGATCTCCGGGCAGCCCTTCGGGAGGCATCGGGATAGTCCCTCGGATAGTCCCACCGGACGGATCCTCGGACAGCCCTTCGGGAGGACACCCGAAACTCAAACTGTAACTCGGACAGCCCTTCGGGAGGCACTCTCGAACTAAGACCGAAACTACGATCTCTCTACAGAGTTGCACACATACGGTGTCATCTATCCGGCAGGGCTTCGCCGTCCAGAACTAGTTCCCACCGGAACCCAGACAGCCTTTCGGCTCTACGAAACTATTTCGCTGGGAGGGAGAGAGAAGCCAGAAATGTCATGGCATGTGTATGTGAGAGCAAGGATGAAGCCTATGGGGCTGCCTCCTCCCCTCTATTTATAGGAAAAACAAGGGGTAGGATGGGCATATCCAAAATGCCATGTCATCCCAAAATATCTTGGGAAGATATTTGTGGAAAGCCAACTTCCAACCATATCCATAAATCTGATTTCACTATTCACGACGACATTTTTCAGCGTCCGGTCGAACTGAAAATATTTATGTGGGCTTAGAACAATTCCAGTACCCACTAAAATATGTTTCAATGCGATCCGGAACAATTCCGGTTTAGTGATTTTCATCTGCGAAAAGCATCTGAAGCGGTTCCGGCAGCTCCGGAACATTTCCGGTTTTCATCCCGGAAAATTCCAGAAAGTTTCCAGAACAATTCTGGCACCCTCCAAGAATTATCAGGCATGTGCTGAAACCAATCTGACTTTATGGTATCCTCTGAAACAACTTTTCAGTTTTACCGGAACTATTCCGATATCCTCTCCGGAACGTTTCCGTTTCGTCCGAAACTTTTTCGGTGAATTTCTCTCAGACTCCCCGTCTAGTATTCAGCAGATAGATGACCCTTAAGCGTGTGACCCTATAGGTTCGGTGAAGCATAGACATGACCCGGAACCCCTTCCGATCAATGATCAACATCGGAGCCGTGGACACCCATATTGACCCCTATACCCACACGAATGAATATTCGAGTGAACCTCTAGTTGCTGTGTGCTATTCCTGTTGCTTCGCGATATGTTACAAATACCCGAGGTGAGAAACATCGGCATCCTCGTGGATCAACACTTGTCCACAATGCCAGTTACCTCGTTGCCGGTTTTTGTTCTCTTTTCTCGTTTTTGTGTTCCGGCATCCCTGTGATCAAATCACAATGTGTCTGGCCAGACGATGATGGATACCGTAACACCGAGAGGGCCCAGAGATATCTCTCCATCGTCGGAGGAGCAAATCCCAATCTTGAGCTATCAAGTTACTTGACATACTTTTCCATGAACCCGTAAGCCGCCGTAATAGCCACCCATTTACGGATGACGTTTAACAAACCCCAAAGTTCATGAAGCAAGCATGAAGAAACTCGATACTCTCATGGTCTAAGGAATTATGCAAACGTTAACCATCTTTGTGTTATAAACCATTAACTTATGACGAATGAATCTCATAGCATAACATCAATCGGGTCGATTCAACACAAGTGTTCTACTAACATTGTGCCCTCAAAGTTGCCGGCATAGTCATGCCCATGATCAGGAAAACAGAACCATCATGCAACACTTGAGCTAGTCTTAGAGGCATGACTAGGAATACTTTTTACCGTTTATTATTCCACACGTGCACGTGGGTTTTCCTCAGAGCCTTTATGGATATACGGGCTCGGGAACCATGGCAGTTATAGCATGGAACATAAACATAATTATGAGCACGGAGATAAATAATAACTTTTATCATTGCCTCTTGGGCATATCTCCTACAAGAAGGCCAACCGATTGCTCCCTACCGGACCAAGAACAAATTTATACATCAGTGCGGAGTGGTTGTTAGGGACCTCGTCCCGATCAACTACCAAGAATGGAATAAGAAGAAGGACCCTCAAGTTCCTTATGTCAACGATAGACTGAAAGATGATCTTTGGACCAATCTGATTAGAAATTTCAGTCTACCGCCAGAGGAGGATCCGAATAACCCAGTTATACAGCGAAAGGTCAGGGCGTTTGCTCTTAAGAAGATGGCAAAACTATTCAAGAACTGGAAGAAAGTATTGAACAGGAAGTTTGTCGAGAAAGACAAGACTCCAGAATTCAGAGGTCAATATGAGAAGATGAGAGATCACTGGCCCGCATTTGTGGCCTACAAAAATCGGAGAAGGCTAAGAACATGTCACTTAGAAATAAGAAAAATGCCGCAAGGAAGGAGTATCACCATGTTACGGGGTCAGGTGGCTACAGAAAAGCCCGGCCTACGTGGGACAAAGTTGAGCAAGAACTGCTTGCTAAAGATGTCCAACCAGAGACATTGCACTGGCCAGATCGGGCAAGGACTTGGTTCTTCGGGGTTGGGGGAACATTGGACCCAGAAACTGGGAAGTGTGTCTGGACGAAAGCTCAACTTGCAATACCATTCAAAAAGCTTGAGGAAACAATCAAGAAATCGCTGGAAGGGACATTCGTTCCCGACAGAGAGAAGGACGAGCTGTCATTTGCCCTCGGGAATCCTGAACACCCTGGACGAACACGAGGCACATCAGGCTCCGTTCTATGGAAGGTTGGGTTTCCCGACAGCGCTGGTTACAGAAGCCGACAGAGAAAGAAGAAAGAAGAAGCAAGCGAAATGCAGAAGTTGAATGAAAGATTAGCGAAACTAGAGGCACTTGAGAGCCAGCGAGCTACCAGCCAACCATGTCAGCGGCACGAAGATCCTTCATTGGAGACTACCCACGATGCTACCCCACCATCTCAGCGGAGAAGCAGCGTGGCTTCCACTGAGCTCGTTCATCCTGATAGCACGGCTCCTCGCTACCCCGTGGATGCTATCACGCAAAATGAACATTGTGTGCTAATGGCGAAATGTCATAACCTGACCTTGAAGGCGGCGGTCGGCCATGTCTTACCTGCTCGACCTGATGCAACTTTCCATTGCACTCCGGTTCCAGCTGGCTTTGCTATTGTCGGGGTGGATGAAATAATGGACGGATTTGATGGGCTGGAGCTTGAGCATGCTACAGGTGAAGGGGAGCTTCTTCTTCGATATGCCTTAAGGACTACTTGTCTATGGAGAAAGGAACACATCGTGCTTCCATACTGGATGCCGCCTCAGCAGACTCAGGCGGAGGAGGCCCCGGTGCCTGAGCCGTCTCCGGTGCGTCAGCCGTCTCCGGTGCGTCAGCCGTCTCCGCTGCCTCAGCAAACTCCGACGGAGGAGGCCCCTCAGCAGAATCCTCCTCTACCTCAGCTGTCTCCGCCGCGTCATCGGACTCCGCCTCCTCCGCTGCGTAAGCAATAGCGGAAGAGAGTCACCGCCGCTCCGGCGGCTAGCAGCTGTACGAAACAGAGGAGATGTAGTTACGGCCCAAGCCTGAAGCCTCTTCCCAAGTTACCCTACGAGAGGTCTGAGGAGGAACTCAACGAGATCGTGGATGCCGATGTGAAACGTCAGCTCGCACCGAAACGTCCACCTGAAGAGGAGAAAATAGATCCGGTGAAAGCGAAGCGAACTCTGGATGCCGTTAGGCGACCACCACCGCCTCCGCTGCCATCAAACTATGACCGATGTATTCAAAAGAAACATGATCAAGCGAGGTGGTCGGGAAGCTTAAGTAGAAGTGGCTCAAGAAGTGGGAAAACAATTCCCCAGCTCGGCGAACAAGAACTGCAATCGTGCCCTCCGCTCAAGGTGGTTACCGATATCGCTAATGATCCAGAGAAAGCGGCCGATGGTCTTGCTATCACTGCTGATGATTACTTACCCGATTCGGTACAGTTCGAAACGGCTGAGGTAGTACCATCCTTAAGCTACGAGCACGGGAAGCCTCTTGTCACACGTGAGGAGCTCAAGGATCTACCAACGAGGATGCGACATTTGCATGAATGGTATTTGGATGCCTGCAAGGAGGGGAACAACGAAATCTTGGTGGGAATAGAAAATGAGCACTTCTTCAATGGAAAGCAGATGTTGATCGTTGAATTTGAAGAAAATTTTCAGTTATACAACCAAAAGGAGCTCGACAAAAGTATCGTCAGTTCCTATTGTCTGTAAGTATTTTTTCTGTAATTAAGTCTCTAGCTCAGCTCGTTCATTGCATGTATTAATTATCCTCACTCTATATTATGCAGAATGAAGATCCTCGAATGCAAACAACTACAAATCCATGACATTGGGTTCATTGACCCAAATTTCATAAATGAACCTACGTTAAAAGAATTTCCCGCTGATACAGAGAAAATTTTGCTAGATTCGTTACTTGGACAACAAACCAGAAAGGAAATACTATTTCCTTACAACTTCCAGTGAGTGTTACTATCTTGTGCACATTCTATTTCGCTTACTCGAGGTTAAGTGCAATTAATGAGTTATGCGTGCGCAGTTTCCACTTTATTCTGCTAGACATTCATCTTGAAGAGGGAAAAGTAATTGTCTTGGACTCGAGATGTAAAGACCCTAAGGAGTGGACGGGCATGCGTCAAATGCTTCATTAGTAAGTTCAATCATTATCGCACCATATCGGCAACTTTCGTTCATTTCCTGATATCAAGTAATCATTTTCTTTGCCGGGCAGGGTTTGGAAAAAGTTCACCAAACAGGTTAAGGGTGTCAAATGGAAAAAAGAGCTGCAATTTTTACACCCCAAAGTAAGTATTACTCTAGTACCGCGCTTCTCTCATTGATTCTAGTTTCAATACCATTATCATGCTTGATTATCATTTTGATTAAACTCTATTCTCGTAAAGTGCTTGTGGCAGGCAACCGGGACTAATTTATGTGCTTACTACGTTTGCGAGTTCATTCGCCACTTGACCACTGAGCGGGGCCGGGGCATATCTGACGAACAATTTGAAGTACGTAAACAATATTCACAATTTTATTTTATTACCATCAATTGTGTTGAGTTTTATTGACCCCCTTCTTTAAATTAGATCTGGCAGATGCGGGATGAACTCCTACCAACCGATCGCGTACGAGCAATTCAAGAGGAATTGGCGGGATTCTTTGTTGAGCATGTCATACCTAAAGACGGAGAATGCCATCGGGAGTGGTAATAGAAGTTAGGATCGTAAGAGATGTTATATTGTATATATGCATGAATGTGTACTATATGTAATAGCGTCGAATAGATTTACGAAAACTTGTTGCATATTCTTCGACCAAGCACGGAGAAAGAGAGGTCACTTCTATATGTAGTATCTAGCGTCGAGTTGTGTAATGGTTCCTTCATTGCTATATGTAGTACCTAGCGTCGAGTTGAATGAAAAGCGTCAAATAAAAATGGTAAACACAAAAATAAAAGGGGGAAACACAATAGGAAAACCACTAAACCCCTCCTTTAAAAAAAAACCCCAGCGCCTGTCAGGTGATGACGCGTGGCTGCCTTTTAGTCCCGGTCGGTGTTACCAACCGGGACTACAGGTTTTGGGTATTTGTCCCGATCGGTTTGTCCCGGTTCCAGAACCGGGACTAAAGGCCCTCTGGAACCGGGACTAGTGCCCTGTTTTCTACTAGTGTATGTACCTCCCTAACTAGATCTAGCCATGTCAAGAAGTTAGCTTTGTCCACTTTTGATCATTCCCTAGGTGTGTGGAGACACCGATTGAAATCATCATCACCGTGCTCGATCTCGAGATAGGTGATTAAAAATTTGTGCTTTTGCAAGAATGGAAATATGTGTATGTGTGCGATATGACATAATCGGGCGATATGATGGAAATTATGTGTGTGGCATGAGTTGCCGCCGATGTGTGCTTGAGTTGCCTATGTTTTGCCGAAATGTCGATTTATTTCCGTTTCGGCGAATTTCGGGCAAACTCTATATGTCCTATTTTTAGGGAAGGTCATGCCAAATTTTTGTATGACTTTGATGCATGCATGCATTTTTATAATCAATTTGTTTATTATTACTGTGCAGGCGTTCATGATGGTCAGTGGAACGATGGTGGAAAGGTCGTGGCGGTCGGCGGTGCAGGACATGAATGAAAATAACCGGACAGAGATTATATGTCCGTGTCGAAGATGCAAAGGAGGAGTTTGGCTCAACCCCTATGAGGATGTTCGTGTGATGGAGCACCTGCTCATGACTGGTTTCATGGATGGCTATAATCGGTGGATAATTGAAGATGATGATGAGGAGGAGGAGGACGCCGACGGGGCAGGCAATGACAACACGGGGAAAGACGAAGAGATGACCGATAATGGCGGCGGAGAAGGGGCCGGACATGGTGGTGGGGAGGAGGCCGGACATGGTGGCGGAGAAGAGGCCGGACATGGCGGCGGAGAAAACATGGACTCCACGCAGCACACTTCGTCGATACTAAGTTCAATCGTGCGGGACCCTCATGTTCAAGAATTGCTTCGCAAGGAGACGAGTACTGACAGAGCTGCTTCTAGAGAGGAGGCCAAGCTGCAGCAAGTGGTGGTAGACTCGAACACTCCATTGTATGATGGTTGCGATCCCGAGGTGACCCGCTTGAGTTTCACACTCGAACTTCTGAAGACGAAGGCTAAAAACAAATGGACCGACACTAGCCTCGATGAGCTTCTCAAGTACCTAAAGGATGTTCTTCCCGCGTGAAATCTATGTCCTACTAGTGTGGATGAGGCCAAGAAGATCGTGTGCCCTCTTGATCTGCCGCACGTTAGATACCATTCATGCATCAACGATTGCATAATTTATCGGAAGGAGCACGCGGAAAAAACCAGCTGTCCGGTGTGCAATGCTTCTCGATACAAGAAGGCCGGGAAGAAATCTCCCTAGAAAGTTGTATGGTACTTACCGATCACTCCCCATCTGCAACGTTATTTTGTAGATCCCAAGGAAGCAAAGCTCATGCGTTGGCACGCGGAGAGGACAAAGCCCGACGATGGAGATGATCCGAAGCTGAGACACCTCGTGGATGGAAGCCAGTGGAGAGCGTTCAACGGCGAATATCGATATTTCACATGTGATGCAAGGAACATCGTGCTTGGCGCGTGTACCGATGGCATGAATCCGTTTGGCAACCAGAACACCAACCATAGCACATGGCCCGTGTTTGTATGGATGTACAACACCCCCCCTGGTTGTGCATGAAGTCGAAGTACATACACATGAGCATGCTGATTCAAGGGCCGAAACAACCGGGAAATAATATTAATTTGTATTTGGGGCTACTTCAAGAGGAGTTAAACACGTTATGGAAAACACCGGCCAAGACATGGGACGCCAGTAAAGGCGAGTATTTCTATATGAGAGCCACGCTGATCACGACGGTGCATGACTATCTCGGTTACGGATATGTCGCAGGCCAGGTGTGCCACGGATATTGCGGATGCACGCGGTGCATGGATGATACGACATCTCGGCAGCTAACGTCAATGAAAGATGTCGGGTCTGGGAAAATCGTGTACATGGGGCATCGAAGATGGCTCGAGAAGGACGACCCATGGAGAGACCGTGGAGATCTATTCAATGGTGAGGCTGAGCATCGAGGACCTCCACGTAAGTGGAGCGGCGCCGAAATCGATGAGCTCTTGAAAAACTGGGAACAGTGCCCCGCGCTGGGAAAGACGATGAAAAAGGCGCCGGAGCCACTGCTAAATGTATGGAAGACGAGGTCTGTTTTCTGGGACTTGGAGTACTGGCACAAACTCGACAATCCACATTGCCTTGATCAAATGCATATCTGTAAGAATGTCCTTGAGAGCTTGCTTGCGACACTAATGAACATGCCGGATAAGACCAAGGATGGGCCGAAGGCAAGAAGAGACTTGCAAGATTTGAATATCAGGGCAGATCTGCACATGCCGCCCCGTAAAAAGTCGGAGGAGTGATAACCTACAAGTATAGGGGATCGCAACAGTTTTCGAGGGTAGAGTATTCAACCCAAATTTATTGATTCGACACAAGGGGAGCCAAAGAATATTCTCGAGTATTCGCAGCTGAGTTGTCAATTCAACCACACCTGAAAGACTTAATATCTATAGCAAAGTATTTAGTAGCAAAGTAGTATGGAGGTAACGGTGACAAACGTGACAGTAGCAGTTTTGTAGCAATCATAACAGTGTCAACGGAAAAGTAACTTAGCAAAGATCAATATATGAAAAGCTCGTAGGCAACGGATCAGTGATGGATAATTATGTCGGATGGCATTCATCATGCAACGGTTATAACATAAGGTGACACAGAACTAGCTCCAATTCATCAATATAATGTAGGCATGTATTCCATATATAGTCATACGTGCTTATGGAAAAGAACTTGCATGACATCTTTTGTCGTACCCTCCCGTGGCAGCGGGGTCCTAATGGAAACTAAGGGATATTAAGGCCTCCTTTTAATAGAGAACCGGACCAAAGCATTAGCACTTAGTGAATACATGAACTCCTCAAACTACGGTAATCACCGGAAAGAATCCCAGTTATTGTCACCCTGGGGGATGCGGATCATAACTCGTAATAGGTGTCTACAACTTGCAAGATAGGATCAAGAACACATATATATTCATGAAAACATAATAGGTTCAGATCTGAAATCATGGCACTCGGGCCCTAGTGACAAGCATTAAGCATAGCAAAGTCATAGCAACATCAATCTCAGAACACAGTGGATACTAGGGATCAAACCCTAACCAAACTAACTCGATTACATGGTAAATCTCATCCAACCCATCACCGTCCAGCAAGCCTACGATGGAATTACTCACGAACGGCGGAGAGCATCATGAAATTGGTGATGAAGGATGGTTGGTGATGACGACGGCGTCGATTTCCCCTCTCCGGAGCCCAAAACGGACCCCAGATCTGCCCTCCCGAGGAAGAACAGGAGGTGGCGGCGGCTCCGTATCGTGAAACGCGATGAACTCTTCTCTCTGATTTTTTTCTCCCCGAATAGGAATATATATAGTTGGAATTGAGGTCGGAGGAGCTCCAGGGGGCCCACAAGACAGGGGGTGCGCCCTAGGAGGGGGGCGTGCCCCCCCTGGCTTGTGACCAGGTGGTGGCCCCTCTCCGATTGATTCTTTCGCCAGTATTTTTTATTAATTCCAAAAATATTCTCCGTAAATTTTCAGGCCAATCCGAGAACTTTTATTTCTGCACAAAAATAACACCAAGGCAATTCTGCTGAAAACAGCATCAGTCCGGGTTAGTTCCATTCAAATCATGCAAATTAGAGTCCAAAACAAGGGCAAAAGAGTTTGGAAAAGTAGATACGATGGAGACGTATCAAGGAGACAGAGACGGAGACGGAGGCGCGGGAGAAGAAGGGCAAAAAAGTGAAGGAAGAGGATTATTGCCCCCCTTCTTGCTTCACCTTAAGTCTGGCTGAGATCGATCAATTCTTCAAGTGCCTTACCGGAATCAAAGTTAGTTCCGGTTACTGCGGGAAGATAAGCAGATTTCTAGACACGAAGAAGAAAAGGTTCAGCGCGATGAAGTCCCATGACTGTCATGTGATGATGACGCAGAAACTACCTGTTGCCCTTAGAGGGATAATGGACAAGCACGTCCGTGAGACGCTTATTGGTCTCTGCAACTTTTTCGACGTCATCTCTCGAAAGTCGATCAGTGTGAAGCAGCTCCGAAGGCTACATGAAGAGATCGTTGTGATACTAAATGAGCTTGAGATGTACTTTCCGGCCGCGTTCTTTGATGTCATGGTGCATTTGTGTGTCCATATTGTGGACGACATAATAGACCTGGGGCCGTCATTCCTGCACAACATGATGTCGTTCGAGAGGATGAATGGGTTCATCAAAGGATTCGTTCGTAACATGTCCCGTCCGGATGGAAGCATCGTCCAGGGCTATCTGACGCAAGAGTGCATCTCTTTCTACGAGAATTATCTATATGGCGGAGACCGGCCTGGAGTTGGTTTGCCCGTTAAGAAGCACCTTGGGAGGCTCGAAGGAGAAGGTCACTCAAACGATCGCAGGGAACTGCATGTGGCCTACTCGGATCGACACAACGACTTTGAGAGAGCAAACTTAGTAGTGCTACAACACCTAGACGAGGTAGATCCTTTCGTTATACTGCACAAAGAAACCATCGCAAAGAAGTATCGCGACCGAGGGCTATGCAGGACGGACGCCGAAGTTACTAGAGAGCACAACTCCACTTTCCTATTTTTTGCATGGCTCAAATGATGTAATGTATATATATGTTCCTATTTTGTATACACACTTAACCGTCAAATGATGCAATATATATCGCCTTAGCTATATACTTTGTATCACCTTTCCTTCGTTTCTGCTCTCGGAAAAAAAGAAAAAGAAGAAAAGAAAAGGAAAAGAAAATAGAAGAAACAAACAGGAAAGGAGTGATAGCAGTAGTGCGTTTCTGTAAAACGCGCTATAGCTATGTCAATTAGCAGTAGCGCGTTTTCATAAAACGCGCTATAGCTATGTCAAGATAGCAGTAGCGCGTTTTCTCAAAACGCGCTATAGCTACTTGACATAACCCCCACGCAGGCTTCCTCCTCCATCTCATTCCTCATTCGATCCCTCTCCTCCGCGCGACGCCGCCGTCGCCCTCCGTCGCCGCCCTCCATCCGTCGCCCCTGCCCGCGCCCTCCGTCGCCGCCCTCCGTCCATCGCCGCCCTCCGTCCATCGCCGCCCTCCGTCCGTCGCCGCCCGCGCGCCCTCCGTCGCCGCCCGCTTCTCCACCCGCACCGGTCTCCCCTGAGCTCCACCTCGCCGCCAGCATCTCCCCCGTGCTCCACCTCGCCGCCGACGTCTCCCCTAGCCCCTTGTAAGTCCTCTGCCCCTCCTTCTCTCTCTGCCTAATTAATTAGTATGAACCCTAGGACATATTAGGTAGTATGAACCTAGTTAATTAGTATGAAATTAACTAGGTTTTCAAATTAGGACAGAATTTAGCTAGGTTTCAAATTAGGACAGAAAATTAGGTAGGCTGAATTTAGTTTCAAATATTGTGAAGAAAAAGGACTTATTGTATTTTCTTCAAGTTCTATATTTTTCTTGCTGTTATATGCAAATTTGAAGTGGACATCTGATATGTGGACATGTGATTTGGATATGTGATGTTTGGAATTTGGACATGTGATGTTAGGAAAATGATGGTTATGTGCAGGGTAAATGATCCGAGTGGCCTATGTTTCGCCGGAATGTTGATTCATTTCCGTTCCGGTGAATTTCAGGCACTCAATATGTCCACTTTTTAGCAAAGGTCATGCCGAAATTTCCCGTGAATTTTGTAGGGTAACGCAGCAGAAAACAAAAAATTTCGACCTACGCACCAGCCCAGGACCACTATGGAGACTGCATACAAGGTTTGATCATTTTCGTTACTGACTCGTAGCGCAGCGGAAGTAGAGTCGATGACGATCGGCGGTGCAGATCCCCGCAGCTAGGATTTACAACCTCCCAACCTCCCAACGTTTCTTGAGAAAGAGTTTCTCTCGAAAGAATTGAGTGGGAGGAAGATAGAACTTGATGAGGTTGTTGAACCTTTACTTCAACCTGAGAGTAGCGCAGCGCAGAAAGTTGTTTCTGTGGAGCCTACATTAGCTGAAGAGGAAGTTAATGATGATGATCATGAAGCTTTGGATCAAGTTGCTATCGAACCTCGTAGGTCGACAAGGACGCGTACAGCTCCTGAGTGGTACGGCAACCCTGTCTTAGAAGTCATGTTGTTGGACAACAATGAACCTACGAGCTATGGAGAAGCGGTGATGGGCCCGGATTCCGAGAAGTGGTTAGAGGCCATGAAATCCGAGATGGGATCCATGTATGAAAACAAATTATGGACTTTGGAAGTATTACCTGAAGGGCGTAAGGCCATTCAGAACAAATGGATCTTTAAGAGGAAGACGGACGCGGACGGTAATGTCACCGTCTATAAAGCTCGACTTGTGGCAAAGGGTTTTTCACAAGTTCAAGGAGTTGACTACGATGAGACCTTCTCACCCGTAGCGATGCTTAAGTCCGTCAGAATCATGTTAGCAATAGCTGCCTTTTTCGATTATGAAATTTGGCAGATGGATGTCAAAACAGCGTTCCTTAACGGTTTCCTTAAGGAAGAGTTGTATATGATGCAACCAGAAGGTTTTGTCGATCCAGAGAATGCTGACAAAGTTTGCAAACTCCAGCGATCCATTTATGGACTGGTGCAAGCATCTCGGAGTTGGAATCTTCGCTTTGATGAGGTGATCAAAGCGTTCGAGTTTATACAAATTTACGGAGAAGCTTGTATTTACAAGAAAGTGAGTGGGAGCTCTATAGCGTTTCTAATATTATATGTGGATGACATATTGCTGATTGGAAACAATATAGAAATGTTGGAAAGCGTGAAGGAATATTTGAACAAGAGTTTTTCAATGAAGGACCTAGGAGAAGCTGCTTTCATATTAGGCATCAAGATCTATAGAGATAGATCAAGACGCTTAATAGGACTTTCACAAAGCACATACCTTGATAAGATTTTGAAGAAGTTCAAAATGGATCAGTCCAAGAAGGGGTTCTTGCCTGTTTTGCAAGGTGTGAAGTTGAGTAAGACTCAATGCCCAGTGACTGCAGGAGATAGAGAAAAGATGATGGTCATCCCCTATGCTTCAGCCATAGGCTCTATCATGTATGCAATGCTGTGCACAAGACCCGATGTCAGCCTTGCCATAAGTATGGTCGGAAGGTTTCAAAGTGATCCAGGAATGGAACACTGGACGGCGGTCAAGAATATCCTGAAGTACCTGAAAAGGACTAAGGACATGTTTCTCGTTTATGGAGGTGATCAAGAGCTCGTCGTAAAGGGTTACGTCGATGCAAGCTTTGACACTGATCCGGATGACTCTAAGTCTCAAACCGGATACGTATTTATTCTTAATGGGGGTGCGGTTAGCTGGTGCAGTTCCAAGCAAAGCGTGGTAGCTGATTCTACATGCGAAGCGGAGTACATCACTGCCTCGGAGGCGGCGAAGGAAGGTGTCTGGATGAAGGAGTTCATGACAGATCTTGGAGTAGTGCCTAGTGCGCTTAACCCAATGACTCTGTTTTGTGATAATACTGGTGCCATTGCTCTAGCCAAGGAACCAAGATTTCACAAGAGGACCAGACACATAAAGCGACGTTTCAATTCCATCCGCGATTACATCAAGGAGGGCAACATAAATATTTGCAAAGTACACACGGATCTGAATGTTGCAGATCCGATGACTAAACCTCTTCCAAGGGCTAAACATGAACAACACCAGAACTGCATGGGTGTTCGATTCATTACAATGTAAATCACATAGTGATGTGAACTAGATTATTGACTCTAGTGCAAGTGGGAGACTGTTGGAAATATGCCCTAGAGGCAATAATAAATTGGTTATTATTATATTTCCTTGTTCATGATAATCGTTTATTATCCATGCTATAATTGTATTGATTGGAAACTCAAATACATGTGTGGGTACATAGACAACACTGTGTCCCTAGTAAGCCTCTAGTTGACTAGCTCGTTAATCAAGAGATGGTGAAGGTTTCCTAGCCATTGACATGAGATGTCATTTGATAACGGGATCACATCATTAGGAGAATGATGTGATGGACAAGACCCAAACTATAAACGTAGCATATGATCGTGTCAGTTTATTGCTATTGTTTTCTGCATGTCAAGTATCTGTTCCTATGACCATGAGATCATGCAACTCACTGACACCGGAGGAATACCTTGTGTGTATCAAACGTCGCAACGTAACTGGGTGACTATAAAGGTGCTCTACAGGTATCTCCGAGGGTGTCTGTTGGGTTGGCATGGATCAAGACTGGGATTTGTTACTCCGTGTGACGGAGAGGTATCTCAGGGCCCACTCGGTAATACAACATCACAATGAGCCTTGCAAGCAATGTGACTAAAGTGTTAGCCACGAGATCTTGTATTACGGAACGAGTAAAGAGACTTGCCGGTAACGAGATTGAACTAGGTATAGAGATACCGACGATCGAATCTCGGGCAAGTAACATACCGAAGAACAATGGGAACAGCATACGGGATTAACTGAATCCTTGACATAGAGGTTGAAACGATAAAGATCTTCGTAGAATATGTAGGAGCCAATATGGGCATCCAGGTCCCGCTATTGGTTATTGATCGTAGAGGTGTCTCGGTCATGTCTACATAGTTCTCGAACCCGCAGGGTCTACACACTTAACGTTTGGTGACGATTAGTATAGTTGAGTTATTTTGTTGGTGACCGAAGGTTATTCGGAGTCCCGGATAAGATCCCGGACATGACGAGGATCTCCGGAATAGTCCGGAGGTAAAGATTGATATATGTGATAATAGTGTTTTGATCTCCGGAAGGGTTCCGGAATTCACCGGAAGGGGTTCCGGATGTTTACCGAAGTGTTCGGGTGCAGCAACACTTTATATGAGCCAAAGGGATAAAGCCCACGAGGTATTGGAAAGTGCAAAAGGAAGTTTTGCTACTGCCTTAAGCTGGTAAGGCAGTACTACCGCTACTGTAGCAGCGGTACTACCGCTTGAGATGGTCAAGCGGTACTACCGCTACTGTATCAGCGGTACTACCGCTTAAGCTGGTCAAGCGGTACTACCGCTACTGTATCAGCGGTACTACCGCTTGTGCGCGGTACTGCAGGGATCCGAGTTGGACTCTTTCCCTGCGGGCCAAACCGACCTTGTGCGGGCAAAACCGACCTGGAGGAGGCTTTTACTCCAAGTTTAGACCCCAAGGCTCAACATATAAATAGAGGGGCAGGGCTAACACATGGGACACATTAGATTGCCCCAAGCCGTGTGCCGGCAACCTCTAGTTCCTCCTACGTCATAATTTCAGTAGTGCTTAGGCGAAGCCCTGCTGAAATAGTTCCTCACCAACATCACCACGCCGTCGTGCTGCTGGAACTCTTCTTCTTCTCCGCTCCCTCTTGCTGGATCAAGAAGGCGGAGATCGTCATCAAGCCGTACGTGTGTTGAACGCGGAGGTGCCGTCCGTTCGGCGCTAGATCGTGCTTGGATCGAGGGACGACTTGCGATTTGGATCGCGGAGACGTTCGACTACATCAACCGCGTTTCTTAACGCTTCCGCTTAGCGATCTACAAGGGTATGTAGATTCACTCTCCCTCTCGTAGATGCTCATCACCATGGATAGATCTTGTGTGTGCGTAGGAATTTTTTTGTTTCCCATGCAACGTTTCCCAACACATAAACCTAATTATGAACAGGGAGATAATCAATAACATTTATTATTGCCTCTAGGGCATATCTCCTACATGGCATGACTTGTGCTAGAAAGTAGGCATATTGAGTGCCGGGATTTGTTGGGAAACGACATTCCGGCAAACCATAGACCTTTTTTTATGTCATTACTCATTTTTATTATAGTTTAAGAATTAAGCAAGGAGACTTAATCGTAGGAAACATGTCGAACAACGAAGAAACAGGGCCTTCTGACCACGATGCAGACGAGATGGATTATGAGGGTGAACAACAGTACCTCGACTTTTTGTCTGCTAAGCACATTCAAGGTTTGCAGGATGGCCTCGATGATGGTACTGACACCGACATCGACACCGACGGCGCCGGCACCAATGGCGGCGCCGACATCGGCGGGGAAGGTACCGGCGGGGAAGATACCGGCGGGGAAGGTACCGGTGGGGAAGGTACCGGCGCCGAAGCCGCTACTGAAAAGAAGAAGCAGAAGAAGCAGAGGATACGAAAACCTAACAAACTCGTCATCGGACGACTGGTGATCACAAAGATGGCCCCTGGCAAGTTTGAGCCATTAGAGCCTGAAGAACCTCGCAAGTGCTACGGGAACCAAGTCGGATGCATCCTACGGGAATGCGCGAGCATGAACGACGATGACATAAGGGGTAATGAACATTTGATGCAGTTGCTCCTAACAAAGCTGCACAAGAGATTCAAGTTCCCCGACCGGGATGACGCCATAGAACACCCGTGGGATGATAAGAAGATGAAAAAGATTAACAATCACGCCTTGGGCATGTTCAGCAATGATCTGGCCTCCTGGAAAGGGAGGGTGAAACGAGCTATTGAGGCTGAGGAACCCCTGTCCAAGATTCTGGAGGAAAATCCGACACTTACGGAAGAGGATTTCCAAAAGTTCAAGGACACTTGCGCTACCGAGGCAACCAAGGCTAAGGCTGCGAAATTCAAGAGCCTTCAGCAAAGGAACACGGGGAACCAACGCCTCGGAAGCCGTGGCTACCTTGGCAAAAGGACTATATGGGATAAGGAGGACGCGGAACGTGAAGCCACAGGTCTCCCAGACCCCTTCGCGAAGTTCACCAACCCCTTGGAGCGTGACTTCATCAGGGCCCGCTACAAGAGGGACAAGGAAAAGAAGGTTTTTTACACGGACAAGATCACGAGGAAATTGATTAGAATACTGGTAATTATTCTGTTACCACCTTACATTTAGCTTCTGATCAAGTCGACTACACATTCGTAAACGGTTCACGTTCCTTCTGTAGGACAAGCAACACAAGCTTGCAGTCGAAAGCCAGTCTTCGTCGATGAGGCCCAAGTGGGACACCCCTCTCAACCGGGCCTTGAATGAACTTAAGGGACTCCCTTTGGACCAGCGGCCGCAATATGGACGTGTGCACGGCGCCGGAGACGGCGCCACGTGGAAGGTCTTTTACAACGAGGGCCCGGAGGCCAAGAAGCAGAAAAAGAAGTTCAGTCAGGCGGACATCGACGAGAAGGTGAAGCTTGCGTTCGAGAAATAAGCAGCTGAGGACGCAAAAAAAGCAGCCGAGGAGAAAAATGAGTTGCTACAGCAGGCAGTCGCTGCAGCTGTAGATGCCTGCAGAAATGATTTCGCTACCAACTTGATCCCGGCTATCATCAACTGGTTGAAGGAAAATCTAGACAAGACGATAGATGATTTCCCCATGCCCAGCTTCGTCGGGAGCAACTCGGTGAACAACACAACTGCACCATCACCTGCTCACGCAACCACGCCTGCTCCCGCACCCGCTCATAGCAGCCCGTCCTCAGTCTCTGGCGCACTAGGCGGGCCTTCGTCTTTGGCTGAGCTCGACGCCCTCACGGTAATTACATGTCGCACCAACATATATGTAGAATATTCCGTTTTCGTTGCCTTTCGGATGTTTTACGCCGCAGACATGTCTTTGCAGGCCGACGAAACCCCGTGCACCGTACTCTACTTGATCAAAGGCCAGAAGGTGGACGTGGGAAAGGCGGTGATAACGAAGCCCTTGGAACTCACGTTCCACGGCCAGCCGATGCCCGGTGGGCACTTCAGGGTTACCTTGTCGAGTATGAAATCGGGGCACGAGGATTTGCCTCCTCCAGTACGGCTAGGGGGAGAGGACGACGAGACCCCGCCGCGGCTTGGAAACTGCAAGGGTTGGGTGCTGCTATGGCCGAAGAATCTTCTTCGTCTAGAGCCGGCCGAGAGCACACCAATAACCACACATCAGCAAGCAGGTATGAACACCACCACCCCGCCTACGCAATTACCAGCGCCTGTAGTGCCGGGTGAGAGCGGCGGACGACGCGAGGAAGGGGGTCCAATAGAGGCTGATGTAATCGCCCCCGTAGAACAAAGAATGGATGATGAGATGGACGAGGACCCTCTTCGGTTCCTCAATACAGGCGCCTATGACGATGACTTATAATTGATGAGTCAGCCATATGACGACCCGGGCTATCAGCATGCTGATGAGATGGATGATCTGCCCGGGCAGGAATGTCCTAGTAGGGTTGATTGCAAGAAGTCTCTCTTCATGCAATCCTCATAGGACACGCCTGAAGATGCCGCCTCAACACAGGCTCAACTAGCCGAGGGTTGTACAGTGCTTAGCCCGACAACACTGGGGCAGGGGTTAAGGAAGCGTCTGGAAGGTCAGCCCAATAAAAAGGAGAGGAGGAGACCGGCAGGGAAAGGCTCTTCTGCCTACAAACAAGCCAGAGCACATAGCAGCCAGATGGCGGATTTTGAAGAGCGTGTACCCGTCAAAGGTGCGGCCATGTTCCATGTCACGGGCGAGCCGATCCTACCGCTGGAGGCAATATCAGGGGATCTCAGGAGACTGCACGACCATGTGCTGTCAACTGAGAAAAGCCTACTAGCCTCGAAGGATCCAGAATATCCGACATACGCGGCTCGTGTGCCTGAGGGGAGGTGCTACGTCAACACACGGCCCGCGGAGGTGTTCTTCCTGCGGTTTGACCATATCTTCGAGATGTTTCTGACAAGGCGGCTCGATTTTACAATCGTCCGCCTTTTGCGCTACATATGAGCTTCGTCATGAAGAGAGAAGAAGTCTCGCAAATCTGTGTGGCGGATCAATACTACATGCACGAGTCCTTGAGTCTCGGCGACTTTGAGCGTAAAACTGCTAGGGAGTACCTCAAAAACTTCATGGTACAGAACAAGGACCAGGAAATTGTCCTCCTACCTTATCATCCAAAGTAAGTCAGTGCCGGACAACCCTTTCGTACATTTCAATCATTCTTTACCCGTGAGTCTCCCATATGGAGAATAATTTGAGGTGTTCTTTTTCCCGCAGCAACGGGCGCGCCATCCTTATCGTTCTTTACCCGAGTCTCCCACGCTATGTATTTCAACCCTACCAGAAACTACGAGAAGAAGGACTACACCCACTTAATGAATATTCTAGATGATGCTCTCCAAGGCTTCAGCTTGAGGGGTGGCCACCTGCAGATCAGGAAACAAAGGAACCGCAAGACGGGTTTCTCACATAAAACTAACTTCTGCGGCATCCATGTCCCGAAACAAAGTAGGAACGATGGATTCTACCTCCTCCATCTCATGATGGAGTTCAGAAGGGATCACCAAAAGCTTCGCATGACAACCAGAAACGATGATCATATCCGCAAGTGGGTAGAATCTCAAGGAGAAGCGGATTATAAACTTAGAGATGAATTATTTCGCATCCAGAGGGACATTGCGACGATCATCATGAAAGAAGTCGTCGAAAAGAAGGGGATGTTCCACCACGGCCCTATATCGCGAGCTGACGTCCGAACTCGCATAGGCATGCAACGTCAGGACCTCATGCCGTTCAAGAAGCTAGGGTGCATCCTCGATGATCTGGAAGGATGGAAGTTCTAATGATTTACGATGCCGATGATGATGATATGTGTCGGTTGAACTTGTATACTTTCTGTAGCGATGAAACTTTGTGATGTCCACGGTCCCTGCCGAACTTGCGTAACGCTACTTTGTTAGTTTGGGTACGATGACCTGCGTACCTCTAGTTAATTAGTTTGCGTACGATGAAACTGCGTTGATTATTTATGTTTACCATATGTTGCATCTAGTTGCTAACCCTTTCTTTTCGTGTTGCTCAAGTATATTTTGTTGCATATGATTGTACATTCTCTTTATGAAGATGCTTCTCTAACAGGTACCTAGATCCTTGATGGCGAAGAAGCAGTGCTATGTCGTGTACATAGGGAAGGTTCTGGGAGTGTAGGACGAGTGGCACGAGTGTCAGGCGCAAGTGGATGAGTTCTCGGGCGCCAGCCATAAAGGCTTCAAAAGCAGACAAGAAGCAGAAGCTAGTTATTTGAGGTTCACGCTAGCGCGAGAGAGGACACATAACCACCTCCTGTACTGCATAGTTCCGCTCTCACTCATAGTGATAGCTTTTCTCGTGTATATCATTGTTTAGATGGATGACGATGTAGTTGCCAGTATTCGAGACTTGTATCGCTATTTTTGAGATGATGACGAGAGACCACTTTGTGTTGGATGATGATTATGATGATGGCATGATTTGATGACACTATTTGTATGTGTATGCTATGATTACATTTGTATGTGTATGATATGCTAGAGATTATTGTATAAAGCCTGTACAAATACAAAACAAATATGCAGAAAAAAAATCAGAAACTAATAAAACTAGCAGTAGCGAGGGGAGTAAAGTTAGCAGCAGCGCGCACTTAGCAGTAGCGCGGCTTACTGTAGAGCGCTACAGCTATTAGCAGCAGCGCGTCCTGGTGAAGCTCGCTACTGCTACCCATGTATAGCAGTAGCACGTTTCAACACGCGCTACTGATACAAGTTAGCTGTAGCGCCGTATCAGTAGGCTTTTCCCTAGTAGTGTTGGTTGGTTCATTCGTTGCTAATGACATGTATTTTGCAGTTGGAGGCAGAGGAGGCTAGGTTGAGGAGTAGTTTACAGGTAATTGCATATCATGTGTGGTATATTTTAACCTTGTATAGTTACATGATGATGTTGTTTGCTTGACTGATTACTCCTTGCTTGTGCATATGTGTTGTTCAGTGCCTTAATGATCCACAGCTGTCGGTCAACTTCCCGGGCAGTGTCGCCAAGAAATACCCAGGACCCCCAGGATTAGTAGGCAGCATGCAACACCCTGGACCATACCCAGGACCCCAGAATTCTTGGGCAATATGCAGCGCGCGGGATCCCTTTCATTTCCAGGCGGTAGCGCAATGCAATACTTTGCACCCCCACGATGCTAACGCTAACGAGGGTGCTTGAGACTAGAGCAGAAGCATGCGTGGTTTGTACTTAATTTGTACTCGTTCTCTTTTGAATATATTAAAACATGGCAATGATATTGTGGATGAAGCCATGCTTCTATGCCTATAAACTAGGGTGGCTATACTACATTATCTATCACATAGTTTTGCAATTCAAAATTTGGCTAAATAATTTTGTGAGAAATAACCCCAATTTTTTGAAGATTCCTGGAAACCGATTATTCCAGCACCTCCCCCGAAATAGCTGCTATTGAGAAAAATTAAACAGACTCTCATGCCCATACCGAATCATCCAAGTATACCAATCCTAAATTTTTGGATCGGACCCTCCCACGTCGCTCCCGTGGATGAAGGGAAGGGCGCTCCCGCCGCCCCATCTCCAGCACCCTCCTCTCCCTCCCTCCTCCCTCCCTGCCTCCAGCACACGGTCGGGCCAAGCCTGGCCGGCGTCGGCGGCGGCAGAGAGTTTCGCCATCTCGCTCAGGGTCTCCGCCACGGGGCAGCGTGGCTGGGCCGGGACACCATGATAACGAGGATCACGGTGGTGCGGCGGCGGATCCCTACGGCGGCGGTGCTTGGGACCGGTGGCGCACGACATGCTTCGAAATGGCAGATCGTGCAGGCGACGGGGTGGCGGCGGATTGGGATCACCCTGATCTGGCGTCTGTCTTCAGCCGGCGGTGCGGGTTGTGGGCAGCGTGGGTCGTTGTCCTCCGTCGTAGCGGCCATTGCATCGGCGTGGTGGAGGAAGCGGTGTGGTGGCGGTCCTAGTGCTCTTCTCACATCACGACAACGATCTACATGATCAGCCCTCCTAGAATCTGCCCATCGATGTGTTCCGGAACTGCTACCAAAGATCGTGCTGAAGGATATCTGGATCGGATAGAATCGGGTCGTGCGCGTCCATATCATTTTGGTGGTTCTCCTCGGGTGCCGAGTCGTGACTTTCAGGGTGAAAACCTAAGATCTAACCTTCATTGGTTGTGCGTGGAAATTGCCTTGCTGAAGGTATTGTTTTGAGAGCTCGGACTTGGTGAAAACCTAAGATTTTGGATCAGGCGACGACGGCGCTTGTGCACTGTTTCTTCGTGAAGGCGTCGCTTTTGAACACTTTTTATGTTTTCCGGGTGTTATGTTTGGTGATGGTTTGTATGCTACTGCTGAGAGGAGTTGCTCACTGTGACGCGGCCTTTATTTTTTTCCTTTCCTTTTTGTTTTCTTTTCGGACTGTGTGCATCCTGAATGTCTTTGAGACATTTTGTTTGTGCGGAGTGGTGTAATTGGTATTTTTGCGATTTTAATATATTCTATTTTTCAGAGAAAAACACTCACACCTCATTGTGAGATTATAATCAACAGAAATTATACTCCTACAAACTTAGATATGTAGAGTGAAAGAGGACAGCCAAGTACAATCACCTACTGTACTTGTTAGCGATGAATTTCCCTATGATGTGATCCATCTATTTATACGCCGGCCATTGGGATGTGCGAGTACACACTGCACACTCGGCTCGCTTGCTCCCTCAGTCACAAAGTTAACTACAATGGCAACTCGGGCTGTCATCTGGTCTCCCCTCGTCCTCCTCCTCCTGGTGTCCTTCACGGCCGGCGCCCATGCGACTTTCTTCTACGTCACCAACCGGTGCCCCTTCACGGTGTGGGCGGCCGGCATGCCGGTCACCAAGCCTGAGGGTGTGGCCGGCGGCGCGGAGCTGACACCGGGCATGACGTGGGCATTCACCGTGGCCAGCGACGCCATGGACGGCAAGGTATGGGCGCGCACGGGCTGCGCTTTTGACCATTCCACCGGCCACGGGAGCTGCGAGTCCGGCGACTGCAGCGGCGCGCTGCTCTGCGACGTCGCCGGGAAGCCGCCCATGACGCTGGCCGAGTTCACCATCGGATACGGCGGCGCCCCGGACAGGTACGGCGTCTCGGTGGCGTACGGCTTCAACGTGCCCATGGACTTCTCCTGCAGCGATGCGGACGTGATCCGGTGCAGGGACCCAGACTGCCCCGACGGCATCCACGGCTACGGCGACGACAAGTACCACAAGTGCCAGGGCAACGCCAACTACGAGCTTCGCTACCATGTCGTCTTCTGCCCATGATCATGATGGCTTCGTGCCGGCATGCGTGCGTTCTTATACACAGCTTGAGCCATTTGATCTTGACGAGTTACGGGCTACGTGCCGGCGTGCGTGCGTTCTTATACACAGCTAGAGCCATTTGATCTTGACGAGTTACGGGCTACGTGCCGGCGTGCGTGCGTGCCTTCTTGGACACAGCTTGAGCTTGTTAGCCATTTGATCTTGACCATATTGTCTCCACAAATGTATGGAAAATAAAGTAATGGATTGAAAATACCTTGTATTTTTTGAGAAAGAAACTATGGCATGCATGTCTATGGGTCTCAGAAATGTTCTTGTCATCTTGTGTCTAGAAGTCTTGGAGCGGACGATCTTAGAAACTTTGGAATTGCTTGAACGAGAGATTCTCTTCAATGACAGTGACCAAGGCTTCAAATTGGATTGCTCTGCCGATGACCGCCCATTAATTAGCACACACGCGCGTTCGACGATGACTAATTGGTACATGACCAACATTCTTAATTCGGTCGCCATCAGCAACGTGCGAAGGACATATTCCAAAGCATATCAAGAAATCCAGGAAAGGAAAGATAACAAACTTTGTGACCAGGCTTTCCAGTTTTTCATGCACACCAACTGTATAATCTTGCTGTTTTTTTCAGAAGCAGGAAATGCCGGCAATGGAAAAGCTGAATTGATGCACGACACTTTTAAAAGAAATGAACAATCTCAGGCCTCTACATCAATTGATGCACGCCATCCATGTCAAGCAAAATCATATACTTTGTCTCAAAATTATACTGGCTACCAACAACCACAAATGTGTGATGGTGCTATTACTGAGCACTAACAAAAAGGAGACATAATCTGGACAGTCGAGTACTCATATAGCAGACTTGTTGACGAAGGGTTTCTGCACCACGTGCCTTGTTCATTCAATCTATAGTTTTAGTCATGTTGTTGTTTATCAAAAGTAGGAAATACACTTTAGTTATATGTAAGTCGCCTGAATTTTGAATTTGGGTCAGTCAATTTCTTGACCGTTGATTCTTGTTCTGAGATATGTGTTGTTTTATTCTCTGGACTGCTTTGTGAGCTGGTTTGGGCTTTTGTTTTAACCATGTAAGGGATGAACCATGCATCCACATCTAGACATAATGGCAAATATAGCTAGCTACCGGGTATAGAAGAGTACCAGATCAATCTCAGTAGGATAAAAACTATCATCACCATCGACAGGCATGATCAAATCTCGAGGATTTGCACCAGTTAGCCAAGGAGATGCTTTCATCCAGTTTGCATGCCTATCACGTAAACACTGCAGTAAGATAGTGCCAATTGCCCACAATTACTTGTAGTAGAATGTTGCAGAATTTCAAAACAGAAAACACAAAAAAAACACATAAAAAATCCCACACAGCACATGAACTCATGAAGGCTGAAGCTAGATGCTGAAGGATCACTAAAAATGATAGCGCAAATGTAAAACACAGTTATCTCTCTCCTTCCGATAAAGCCTGGTTACACCCTATGGATTTGAGACATAAAAAAAATGCGAGTGCCAGAAAGTGAGTACATGAAAAGCCAGGAACAGATGCAGCAATTAAGAACATTTCTGGCAATATCCTTAATCTTGTAACTGCTACATGCTCATGACTCAGCATTTTATGCTTTCCTTTAGCGCTCCAAAAACAAAGAAATGACAGAAACTAACCAGGAAATGCTCATGCTTAATTTACAGTCCTATATCCTTACCACGATCTTGCATACTTGACCAAATCAGTAACCTCCTTCAGGCCTGCAACTGCAAGCAAATAAACACATCACACGATGCTATGAACTTTTCAAGCTGAAAATAAACACATAGTGCTGCCTGGATCATTCACATGATTAAATATACACTAGTGTTAAGTTGTTAAGTTGAACGGGAAATGGTCACTGAGATTAACCTTTTATTGGCCAGGTCTGAAATTCAGTTTTGTTTTCCTTCTTCATTTTTTATGGCCTGGTAGATCCGATGGCTCACGGACACTACAAAATCTGTGTTAGTACAATATACTCCTCTCGCAGAAAATAAATAAATAAGAAGTTGCAGCACAATCATAACCACACTCGTGGACGATATTGCCAGTCAGTACACAGGCTCACACGCTTGTCGACGAAGACCCGCCCCGGCCGAGTTTCTCTGATTGGCAGGGATATTACAAGCCTTCCTTATTCCACCGTCACAAACACCATTGTGGCCTGACGATGGCTGCCCATTAGCACACACACGCGCGCCGACGACGATGATGACTAATTGGCGCATGAGCAACCTTCTTAATTCTATCGCCATCGGCAACGTGTGAAGGACATATTCCAAAGCATATCAAGAAATCCAGGAAAGGAAAGATAACAAACTTTGTGACCAAGGCTTTCCAGATTTTCATGCACACCAGCTGTATAATTAATCATGTTGTTGTTTTTCAGAAGCAGCAAGGGCTGGCAATGGAAAAGATGAATTGATGCACGACACTTTTACAAGAAATGCAACAATCCCAGGACTCTACATCAACTGATGCACGCCATCCGTTTCAAGAAAAATCATATTACTTTCTCTCAAAATTATACTGGCTACCAACAGCCACAAATGTATATTTAGAGAAAAGGCTATCACCCGACTTTATAGATAAAGCCACGAGACAGAGAATAAGTTCATACAGTACCAGAATACCACAGAGAACAAAGTTTCCACAACCGCGTGCCGGGTGCTTGCACCTGCCACCACACTTCCAGACGTGTAAGAGGGCACAACGCAAGACCTGGCGGCATTGCCACCCCCCAAGTACCCCGTCCCGTATAACCCTGCCACTGTTGACCGGACGGATCTACCCCTTTGACTTTCACCGGACGGGGTTTGACCGAGGGACATTTTCACCTGGCTGTGATAGGCCAGCCCATAGGTACACTTCGGATCAAGGTCCGGGCCCAGCCCACCGCAAGATTCACTCCGTGTCGACCCGACGTGGCCGTTTCCACCCTCCGTGCGGCGGCGGCAGCGACGTCCGTGAGGGGGGTCACACTACGGAGCCGCGCGCCGGTTGCTTGCACCTGCCACCACACTTCCAGACGTGTAAGAGGGCCCAGCGCAAGACCTTGCGGCATTGCCACGCCCCCCCCCCCCCCCCCAAGTACCCCGTCCCGTCTAACCCTGACACTGTTGACCGGACGGATCTACCCCCTTTGACTTTCACCGGACGGGGTTTGACCGAGGGACATTTTCACCTGGTTGTGATATGCCAGCCCATAGGTACACTTCGGATCAAGGTTCGGGCCCAGCCCACATTTTTTTTCAGAAAAAGGGGCTGGAAATAGCACTTAATTTTTTGATACAACTCACTCTATACAAGCAGTTTTTATTTATGGGTGTGTCTAGGCCTTATCTAGATGTGACATAACTATGTCACATCTAACTTGATTTACTCTATCTGTTTTATGTCCCAATATTTGTTTTTGTTTGTTTGTTTTGTTTTTTGAGGTTATCCTTCTGATCGACCGGCGGCTGCGTATGTAGACAAGCAAAATGTGCTATCGCCACAGGATCTGCGCGTATGCTGCATCATCACTGATTTAATTTAGTCTAGTACCACTGTCAGGTGCATGCTTCAGCGGTGGTGTATACTAGCACTATCGGTACATAAAATTAATTAAGTAGGTAGCATAATGCAGGGATTTACAGGTAAGTTCATCACATAGTGTTGTAGGGTTGACGTGTCTTATTTTCAGATAAAGATTGATTTTAGAAGAATTTTCAGATAAAGATAAGAGGTATCAACACAAATTGGGCTGGTTAGATTGTAACTTGCATGTTGACTGACAGACATATGGTCATGTTTAGCAGTCAGAACCATCTGAATATTTTTGTAAAATAGGATGAATATTTTTAATTACATGGTGAACATTTATAAAATACGGTGAACATTTTTTTTATAACATGGTGAACAATTTATCAAACAAGGTGGACATTTTTTAAATATACGCTGAAAATATTTTCTAATATACGCTGAACATATTTTCAGCATTAATGAAATTCATATTCTATTCATTTTGCTAAACAATCACTTAGTCAAAATTGACGTCAAGATTGTATCATCCTATTTTTTTCTTTAGCCATTTACTTTTTAGAATTCTCCTCACGTCAGCATTTTTTGTTAAAAATGAAGGTCCAAATAGTCAACGCATGCCCGCCAGCAACCTCTCTTAGCGAAGGCTGGTCAATTTGAGGCTAATAGGCGTCAACAAGGAACTCTCCAAAAAAACGACACTACCAGATCTACGCCTTTCTAGGAAGTATTGGCATGATTCCTTTACTTGTGAAACAAACCTACAAGAAAAGCAAAAGAAAGGCCCTAGTTGCAAGTCAATGGTGGACTTGCAACTCAGGCCAAAAACAATTCGGGCCCAATTGCGAGTCTAGGCCCAGATGCATGTCGGTGGTGGACTTTCAACTATAGGACAAAAAAAGAGTTGCGCTGTGTCGCAAGTCGATAATTAACTAGCAAATGGGGAAAAAGTCAGCACTATTTGTGAGTCGATGGTGGATTTATAGCAGAGGCAAAAACAAAAATCGGGCCCATATGCGAGTCAAAGGTAGAACTAGGCAACAAAAGGATTAAGGGCCTAGTTGATGATGGACTTGCAACTAGGAAAAAGAGTCAGACCTAGTTCGCATCGTGACTTGCAACTGTTGAGAAAAAGTAAGCCTATTTGCGAGTCGATAGTGGAGTTGTAACTAAGGCAGGAAAAAAGGTCAGGCCCAGTTGTGAGTTAATGGATGGACTTGTAAACTAGGGCAAAAATATCAAAGAGCATAGTTGCATGTCAATGGTGGATTTGCAACTAGGACAAAAAAGGCCGGCCTAGTTGCAACTTGATGGTGGATTCGCAACAGGGATAAAAAGGGTCGAGGTGAGTTGTGAATAGATGGTGGACGATAATTGGGTAAAAAGCGTCGGGCTCAGTTGCGAGTCCAGGGTGTACTTTCAACTAGGAAAAATGATCAATCGCCCAGTTGCATGTCAATGATGGACTTGCAACTGGAACAAAAAAAAAGGCCGAGTTGAGTTGCGAGTCATTGGCTGACTTGCAGCTATGGAAAAAAAGAGATCAATAGCCCAGTTACGAGTCGGTGGTTGTCTTGCAACTGGGATAAAAGATGTTGGTCCCAGTTACGAGTCGATGGTTGACTTAGAAACTACTATATAAAAGTGAGCCCCTAGTTGCGAGTCGATGGTGAACTTGCAAGTGAGTCAGAAAAAATTAGTCCTAGTTGTGAGTCAAAGGGTGGACTTGAAACAAGGGCAAAAAAGGATCAAAGATCTCGGTTACATGTCAAAGGTGGAATTGCAACTAGAAAAAAGGGTCAGCTGAGGGGTGAGTCGATGGTGGACTGTAATGGGGTAAAAAAACGCTCGGCTCAGTTGCGGGTCAAGGATGTACTTGCAACTAGGGTAAAAAAAATTCAAATATCTAGTTGAATGCCAATGATGGATTTCAACTAGGATGAAAAAAATGGTTGGGCTCAGTTGCAAGTCATTGGTTGACTTGCAACCGTGGCAAAAAAATCAAGAGCTCAGTTATGAGTCAATGGTTGTTTTGCAAGTGGGATAGAAAAAGGGTGGTCCAATTGTAGGTCGATGGTTGACTTGCAAACTAGTACAAACAAAAGTCAGCCACTAGTTGCGAGCCGACGGTTGACTTGCAAATGAGATAAAAAAGTCAGACCGAGTTGCAAGTTACAAGTGGATTGCAACTAATGCAAAAATAGTTGGCCCCGATTGTGATACAAAAGAAACATCGAGTCCAGTTTCGAGTCATGGGTTGACTCTCATTTGGGTAAAAAACGTCGGAACCAGTTGCAAGTCAAGGATGACCTTGCAACTGGGAGAAGAAAAAGGATCAAGAGCTTAGTTACATGTCAATGTTGAATTTGCAACTGGGACGGAAAAAATGATCGGATGCAATTGCGAGTCATTGGTTGACTTGCAACCATGGCAAAATATGATCAAGAGCCCAGTTGTGAATAGATGGTTGATTTGCAACTGAGACAAAAAAAAGTTAGCCTCCTAATTACGAGTAGATGATGGACTTGCTCAGGCGTAAAAAAAAATCAGGCCAATTTGCAAGGTTAGAGTGGACTTGCAACTAATGCAAAAAAACGTTAGACCTACTTACGATACAGAAGAAACACCAAGCCCAGTTGCGAGTCGAGGAGGAACTTGTAACCGATGACAAAAAAAGTTCGGGCCCAATTGCAAATTAATAATGGAGTCACAATTGAGTCAAAATAATCCCAGATGTAAAAATGTGTCACACAAAGATAGACGTCTGTAATAATGGAAGACATAGGAGAAATAGAGAGTAAACATGTGAAGAGACAAAGCAGCAGTAGAACGAAGGTGATCACAGAGGCAACGAACATAGTCTCTTTCGCTTTGTACAAAGCAGACCAATAACAATTGACAATAAACCATAAAATGCCAAAAAGAAAAACAGAGGCCAAAAAAAAGGCCTAGCAAAAACCGTCTGACAACTGTACATCGCGACGATGCAGGATTCGCATGACAAAAAAGAAGCAGGATCAAGTTTGCGTAAAAAATTACAACAAATAGATTGGACGGACCACAACTTACATAAAACATTGTTAAAATCTTCATAATATTTAACAAATCCGATTTGAAAAATATTCAAATATTTTTTGTATGTTCATAAAAAATTAAAAAATTCACAAATTCAAATAAGTGTTCAAAAAAATAAAAATTCATGAACTTTAAGAAATGTTGGCACACTTCAAAAGGTGTTTCACCTACTAAAAAAATCATGAACCGGACAAAAAATATGAGATGTCGAACCGGCCAGTGCTATATAGCATATTATATGGGCATAGAAATGGTTAGGCTTTTCGAATTCTTACTACACGGCCCAGAAAATACAAAAATGACCAAAAGGAACTGGCCGGCCCGTGCAACAAAAGGCCGGGCCAACAAAAGAAAAAGCAACGAGCCTAGTGACAACGACATGCGCACAGCATCGACGTGCACAACGCCAATCAAACCTTGCACAATAATTACAGCGCTTAGATCCAACAATTAATGGCTTAGATGTGACATCCTTAAAAAACATGTAGATGTGACTTAGCAATTCCGTTTATTTATTGCTATTATTGATGATATGCTGGAAGTACTTTAATCAAGTCTCATCTTTTTTATTTTTGAGAATCTGATAAAGTCTCATCTAGATGTGCTCTAGACGTGCCTAAGTAGCTCCACCATGTCGGTGCGTCGCCGTCCATGATTTACTCCACCGTTCTCTCAGGTCACACGTTCTTTTTCGGGCGTGAAGATAAGCGTCGTCTTTCTTTGGTCCTTCTATATCCGATGGGTGCATATTTGCCTATTCAATCTGCGCAGTCTGGTGACACCACTACACTACACATGGTAGGTAGCCATCTGTGAATTGAATGAGTGTTCTTCGAAGTAGCTGGGGCGGCCAGATCGACATCTTCATCATCAACCCTATATAAATGGAAGTAAGCAATGAGCTCTCTCCCAGCACACAACGCACGCACCCACAGTTCCAGAAAATGGCCGGAAGCGCCAAAGTCTCTCCGGTCCTCTTCGTCTTGGTAGTCGCGGCCCTCGCCGTCAGGACCAGCGCGACGTCCACGCCGCTCACCATCACCAACCGGTGCTCCTACACGGTGTGGCCGGCGGTCGCGCCGGCAGGCCTCGGCACCGAGCTCCATCTGGGAGCCAACTGGACCGTCGCCGAGTCGGCGTTCGACAGCCCCGCGTCCATATGGGGGCGCACGGGCTGCTCCTTCGACGCGGCAGGCAGGGGGCGGTGCCAGACGGCAGACTGCGGCAGCGGGCTGCGGTGCGCGAGCACCGACCCTGCGGCGCCGGTGACCAAGGCACAGGTGGCCAGCTCCGAGGGCTTCTACCACTACGGCATCACGACGTACAAGGGGTTCAACCTGGCGCTGGACCTGACGTGCAGCTCCGGCGACGCGCTCCGGTGCCGGGAGGAGGGGTGCCACGACGCGTTCCCGTACGTGGAGTTCAATGACCACGCCTGCATCGCCGCTGGCAGCCAGCTCCACATCGTCTTGTGCCCATGATGAGCTAGCGGCAGAACGTAAACATATGACCTACACATATACGTGTAGTAGTACATATCTAGACGTGTAATGTATTCCCAGCGGTACGTACACGTATGAATGCACCTGCGAGTTTCCAATAAAGTTGCCATGCATGTGTGATGCGCCTGTGATATATTGATTACGGGAATTTATTTGCACACAAAGGAACTTGCATTTGAACAAGATAACCTACAAATATATATGTTATTCCCCGCACAAAAATATACTATCCTATCATTGGGACTCTTTTCTTTTTGCAAATGGCTAACATTGGGACTCCGCTTGATTTTTTTTAGGGGTGGGACTCCGGACTCAGGTTCATGCTGAGGGTTTTGAATGGCATAGCCAGGATATGTTTTTTTAGAGAGGCTGGGCCAGGATATATGAGATGTATTTGGTACATTTGGTAATAGGTTGATGGCGGTCAATCTCACGGCTGAATCGATTTACTTCATGTCGAAACTCAACAATTCTTGTATTTTCGGGTTCACCCATTGTATTGTGATCTCATTCATATTGGCATCCATTTTAACCACGCTTTCATTTGGAAACTTAAACCGCCTGCAATAAAATAATATTTTTATGTGGTATCTAGATATGAGAAGGTGATCTTAACCAAAAACAACATTAAAAGGCGACGATGACACACGTTTGCAAAGAAAGTATTTTCTTTGCAAATAAGGAATCGATTTAACAACTTTTTCCTAGATTGCCCGCTTGCTAATATATTGTGGCATTCTATTCATATGCCATTCAAATTTCCACCCCCACCCCAAATAGTATTACAAATTTCTTCGGTGACTGGTTGAATGGTGTACATCGTAAGTTTTAAGTGCCTATCTGGGTCGGAGTTTGTGCTATACGTTGGGAGATATGGGATTGTCACAATGGTTGTGTTTTTGACCAGGATGAAAGTTTCCCATTTTTTGTAAGTCATGTACATAGCCACTCTCTTGATCCATATGTGCTCCTATCTTCGCCGGAAGGAAGACCAGGAATTCATGGTCAACTTATGGAAGACGATCACTCGGGGTTTGTTCAACCTATTTGGGTGACAACTGAATAATATGATATGTGACACATCAAGACTCATATTTTTCTTGTTTGTGATTGGTAATCTCATAGCATGTAGTCCTTCTGGCTTTATTTTTGCTTTTCAGATTTGTTGGATACTCATAAACCATACAATTATCAGTTGGGAGTTGTGTGGGTCCATCGATGCGGAGACCAGGGCTGTTACCCTCTTTTTGAAAAATAGAGCACTACAACTGCCGTCCATCGAAGTCGAATGTTGCGTACTATTAATTCAAAATGTACAACTTTCTGTTGAAAAAAGTGTCAATGTCACTCACTCATGAATGTAAAGTTGCTTAGTTATTAGAAAATATCAATGCAGACTGAACTAGCGATTGCGAATAAACCAACATGCAACTTCGTGAGTAGTGTAGGCTATTTTGGCCGCTCCACCATCGGTGCATCGCCGTTGATACCACAGGACCTCAACGAACACGTGTTTTTAGGGCATCAAGATAACCTTTTTCTTTCTTTTGGCCCATATTTATCCGATGGAGTCGTGTGGCACTACGGACGGTGTGAATTGTCATCAATCTTCAACGGGAGAAAGGGAAAAGCGGCCAATCTTGGCAACATTGACGTCCAAGTAGGTAGTAGCCAAATCTAAGCAAATCTTGGCGCCATCTTTCACTTCAATACTCCAACCCAACTCCTTGTAGTTTAGCTCAGCTACACAACTTGAGCACGATACATAAATTAGCATGGATAGCCTCTCTCTCTCTCCCCCACTCTCAATTCCCACCACACACACACACACACTGCCCACAATGGCGTCTCCGGCAGGAAGCGGATGCGCGAGCGCGTGTCTGGTCCTTCCCCTTGTGCTCGTCCTCGCCGTCCTTGCCGTTGGGGCAAGCACGGCGCCACTCACCATCACCAACCTGTGTCCCTTCACGGTGTGGCCGGCGGTCACGCTCGTGCTCCACCAGGGGGGCAGCTGCACCGAGCTCCACCCAGGGGCCAGCTGGACCGTCGAGACGCTGGTGATCGGCTCCCAGTACATATGGGGGCGCACGGCCTGCTCCTTCGATGGGGCCGGCAAGGGGCGGTGCAAAACCGGCGAGTGTGGTGGGGCCTCGCTGACTTGTGGGGGCAACCCGCCGGCGCCGGTGACCATGGCCGATGACGGATCATGGACAATAAAGTACAAAAAATGTCTATAGATTATTAAGGAAACAATCGTTTTTTTTGTTATGTGTATACATGGCAAGAAGAGTGGTCGCTCACTCGAGCCGAGGACGTGCACTTTACTTGGAACTACCGTTCGTGTGTGTGAGAGTTTTACAAGTGTTTCCTCCGATTTAGTATTCTTGCTTGCTCGGCCAAGGTAGAACTGGCCCATCTACTCGTGCACACAAAAAATAATTGGTCCATCTACTCGTGCACACAAACAATAATTGGTCCATCTACTCTCAAACACAAAACAGAATTGGCACATCTAATCGCGCACACACAAAAAAATTGGCCCATTTACACGTGCACACAAAAACTTATTGGCCCATCTACCCGCACAAACAATATGGAATTGGCCCATCTACCTGCGCACATACAATATAATTGGCCATCTACTCGTAGACACAAAAAATAATTGGCTCATCTACTCTCGCACACCAAATAGAATTGGCCCATCTAGTCGCGCACACAAAAAATAATTGGCTCATCCAACCAAGCTTGCAGCAGCTCGCCTCACACGAGCCTATGCCCTCACCTCACATGGGTTGCTTGTCTATAATATTAGATTGGTTTTCTGTAAAATGTCATGATGAATTGAACCAAGAAGGGGATTTTCTATAAAATGTCGAACCGAACAAAGAATATCACCTCCCTTCTATATCTACTTGACCCGCAGAGTGCCTTGGCGCACAGTTCCGGGTCCTAACGTTTGTGCCGAAGCATGTGTGCCAGGTATATTTTAATTGTGGGGCAAACTTAGCATGTTTAGCCAGCACAATTAATACGACCATGATAAAGATCAAGTATTTAGTTTGTTCAAGAGCAATAAGGCATAAAGTCCAGTGCTAAAGAGTAGCAGAAGCAGCCAGTGGCAGTGAGATCAGTATTGAGCAAGCAACACAATTAGCAAACCGCAATTAGGACTAACACAGAATGATTCAAGTACGGTATATTCATACAAAGCAGTCAAGGTCCAAGAGAGCATCCAACAATTTTGATGCAATGTGTTCAGAGCAAGGCATTCCTACAAAAGGTGAATGGTCGAAGATAAATTCACTGAGACAGCTTGGTAGCTAGTGGTATAATACATAGTTGGGCAGTAATAGTGCCAAAGCGTCGGTGCGTCGCCGTCCAGGATTTACTCCACCGTTCTCTCAGGTCACTCGTTCTTTTTCGGACTTGAAGACAAGCGTCTTCTTTCTTTGGCCCTGCTATATCCGATGGGTGCATATATGCCTATTCGATCTGTGAAGTCTCATGACACGGTAGGTAGCCGTCTTTGAATTGAATGAGTGTTCTTCAAAGTAGCTGGGGCGGTCAGATCGACATCTTCATCATCAACCCTATATAAATGGAAGTAAGCAATGACCTCTCCCCCAGCACAGACACACACCCGCACTTCCAGAAAATGGCCGGAAGCGCGAAAGTCTCTCCGGTCCTCCTCGTCTTGGTAGTCGCGGCCCTTGCCGCCGGGGCCAGCGGCGCGATGTCGACGCCGTCACTAGTAGAAAACGGCCCATCAGTCCCGGTTCCAGAGGGCCTTTAGTCCCGGTTCTGGAACCGGGACTAAAGGGTCGGGACTAATGCCCAAAACCTTTAGTCCCGGTTGGCTTACGAACCGGGACTAAAGGCCCTCCACGTGGCCGCTCTCTGTGCGTGGGCTGGAGGACCTTTAGTCCCGGTTGGTCTTATCAACCGGGACTAAAGGTGGAGTAACACCAACCGGGACTAAAGGAAAAAAAATTTCAATTTTTTTTTTCAAAATTTTCAAAAAAAATTTGATTTTTTTTAAATTTACAAAATTTTAAATTATTTGACAATTTAATCTCTAATCACCCCTCCTCACTCCTTCAGAATTTAATCTCTAGTCTCTAATCAGCACTGATTCCAAATCAGTCTAACTTCCCGGCCGGTCACCCATCCTCTCACTACTCCAGCCCGCACGCTTAACTTTCAGGTTCTATCTCCCCTAGTTTCCAAGTATGCACTTGTTGTTTTCCTGACAATAGTAAGCTATCAATCCTGTTAACCTTAGGTCTTGATGTCACATGATTTAATTTAAAAACTAAAAAATACAATGATTAACAAACAACAATGATTAATTTAAAAACTAAAAAATACTTTAAAAAAAGGAAAAAATTTCAAAAAAATAAAAAATTATCAAAAAACAAAAAAAAAATCCAAAAATCCAAAATAATACAAAAAGGTCAAAATAAAATAAGTAATAATAATATTGAATTTCAATGAAAATAAAATAAGTATTATTATTATTATTATTATTATTATTTTGCCATTTATTCATTTATTTTTTGAGCTAAATTAGGCCGAAATTGAAAAGCACTACAAATGAACTCTGAAAAGGTTGAAACTTGGCATGGTATCATCATTTCACCCAAATAGCTTGTGCTAAAAAGTTGAGAGGGTTATGGCAAAAACTGGATGCACTTTGTGTACAAACTGGACCATCTCTTTCGAGGTAACAGGGTTTCTGACGAAAACTCAGCTGTTATAAAGACATTTCATTTTTTTAATCTTATTTCAACTCCAGAATTTGTGTGTGTTCAATATGAACCGTTCAAAGCCATATCCTTAAATTTCAACCCTTCATTTGCTATTTTTCATGGATTTAAAGATTTTTTGAGCTAAATTAGCCTGAAATTGAAAAGCACTAAACCCGGGACTTAAAACGACCGAAAACCCTAAACCCGGGACTTAAAACGTCCGAAACTCTATTATAAACAGTAAAATTAAAGGTTCAAACCCTAAAACCTAACCCTAAACTTAGAAATCTAAACCCTAGCCCCTAAACCCTAAAACGTCTAAAACGTCCAAAAACTCTATTTTCCCTTTGGAATTTGGTGATTTAAAAAAATTGTCGAAATGGAAAACTTATTGTTTCTTTGGACAAATCTTTTTTTTCTGCAAATTTTGATATATTATTTGTATTTTTCTGAATTAGAATGATTTAGTTATGATTTTTATAAAATTAATGTGGTAAAGGGGTTTAGGGTTTAGGAGCCCCTTTAGTCCCGGTTGAAGACACCAATCGGGACTAAAGGGCTGGGAAAAAAAATTGAAAAAAAAATTCCTTTAAAAAATTTTGAATTTTTTTTCCAGTCCCGGTTGGTATCTCCAACCGGGACTAAAGGGGAGGCCTTTAGTCCCGGTTGGAGATACCAACCGGGACTAAAGGGGCTGGCAACGTTCGAAGCCGGTCACAAACCCTTTCGAACCGGGACAGATGCCTGCGCCGCTCGAACCGGGACTAATGCTCACATTAGTCCCGGTTCGTAACGCAACCGGGACTATTGCTCCGATCCGGGTGTGACGAAAGCCCTGTTTTCTACTAGTGCGCTCACCATCACCAACCGGTGCTCCTTCACGGTGTGGCCGGCGGTCGCCCCGGCAGCCCTCGGCACCGAGCTCCATCCGGGAGCCAACTGGACCGTCGACAAGTCGGCGTTCGACAGCCCCGCGTCCATATGGGGCCGCACGGGCTGCTCCTTCGACGCGGCAGGCAAGGGGCGGTGCAAGACGGCGGACTGCGGCAGCAGGCTGCGGTGCGTGAGCACCGACCCTGCAACGCCGGTGACCAAGGTCCAGGTCGCCGCCTCCGAGGGCTTCTACCACTACGGCATCACGACTTACCCGGGGTTCAACCTGGCGCTGGACCTGACGTGCAGCTCCGGCGACGCGCTCCGGTGCCGGGAGGAGGGATCAGGGATGCCACGACGCGTTCCCGTACGTAAGTACTACCAGCACGCCTGCACCGCCGCTGGCAGCCGGCTCCAGATCGTCTTCTGCCCATGATGAGCGTACACATATACGTGTACTAGTAGTACGTACCCAGACGTGTCATGTATTGCCAGCGGTACGTACGCGTATGAATGCACGTGCGAGTTTCCAATAAAGTTGACATGTATATGTGTGATGTGCCATTGATGTACTATTGTGTACGGGAATTTATTTGCACACAAAGGAACTTGAATTTGAACAACATAACCTTCAAATATGTATGTTCTTCCCCGCAAAAATAAATAAAAAATACTATGCTATCATTGGGACTCATGTGTGATATGCCTTTGATGCTGAGGGTTTCGAATGGCATAGCCAGGATATTTTTTTAGAGTGGTTGGGCCAGGATATATGAGGTGGAAATATTTGCTGCATTTGCTAATAGGTTGTAGCGGTCAATCTCACGACTGAAACGAATACCTGTAGGTTGAAACTCACCAATTCTTGAATTTTCCGGTTAAGCCAATTTATTGTGATCTCATTCATATTGGCCTCCTTTAACCACACTGTCATTAGAAAACTTAAAGTGCCTTTAGAATAAAGATTTTTATCTGGTATATAGACATAAGAAGGTTATCTTAACCAAAAACAACATGAAAAGGCGACGATGACACCTTTGCAAAAAAAGTGTTTTCTATGCAAATAATGAATCAATTTAGCATATTTTTCCTAGATTGTCTACCTGCTAATATTGTGGCGTTCTATTCATATAGCATTCAACTTTCCACCCCCACCCCAACTAGTATTACAAATTTCTTCGATAACTGGTTGAATGGGGTACATCGTAAGTTTTAAGAGCATATCTCGGTCGGAGTTTGTGTTATACGTTGGGAGATATGGGATTGTCATGATGGCTGTGTTTTTAACCAGGACGTAAGTTTCCCATTTTTTGTAGGTATTGTACATAGCCACTCTCTGGATCCATATGTGGTTCTATCTTTGCCGGTAGCAAGACCGAGAATCCATGGTAAAACTGATGGAAGACGATCGCTCGGGGTTTGTTCAACCTATTTGGGTGACAATCTAATAATAGAGTATGTAACACATCAGGACTCATATTTTCTGGTTTTTTATCGGTAATCTCCTAGCATGTTGTACTTCTGGATTTAATTTTGCTTTTCTTCTTGTTTTTGATCGGTAATCTCATAGCACGTTGTTCTTCTGGCTTTATTTTGCTTTTCAGATTTGTTGGAAACTTATAAACCATACACTTGTCAATAGGTAGTTGTATCTGTCTATCGATGCGGAGACCGGGGCTGTTACCCTCTTTTTGAAAAATAGAGCACTACAACTGACATCCACCAAAGTCGAATGTTGGGTAATATTGATTCAAAATGTGCAACTTGTTGATGAAAAAAGTGTCAATGTCACTCACTCATGAATGTAAAGTTGTGTAGTTATAAGAAAATATCAATGCACACTGAACTAGCGATTCCTAAGACTACTTACAATGCATTGATGCTAAGATGAGGTGCTAAGCACATTTAAAAATTTAGCAACCAAAGCCCCCAATGCATAGGTGCTTAACTTGTTGTAGCTAAGCATACTTCATTTAATGATTTAGCTACTAAAGTTCTTCATGCATTGGTGGGCTTTCTCTCATTTAAGTATTTTGCCTAGGTTCACGCGTTTGGGACTGTTTCTTCCTGGGGTCACCACACCTATCTCTCTCCTCTTAAATACCTTGCCACATCAGATTTCTTGCCTATGTGGCAGCCTTAGCACCCATACAACGTGGAGCATTGGGAGGGGCCTAATAAACCAACATGCAACTTCATGAGTAGTGTAGGCTATTGTGGCAGATCCACCGACGGCGGGTCGCCCATGATACCACCAGGGCCTCAATGGACACGTGTTTTTAGGGCATCAAGATAACATTTTTCTTTCTTTGGCCCATATTTATCTGATGGAGTCGTGTGCCACTACAGACGGTGTGAACTGTCATCAATCTTCAACGGGAGAAAGGGAAAAGCGGCCAATCTTGGCAACATTGACGTCCAAGTAAGTAGTAGCCAAATCTAAGCAGATCTTGGTGCCATCTTTGACTTCAATACTCCAACCCAACTCCTTGTAGTTTAGCTCAGCTACACAACTTGAGCACGATACATGAATTAGCATGGATAGGCTCTCTCTGCCCCCGTCTCAACTCCCACAACACACACACACTGCACACAATGGCGCCTCCAACAGGAAGCGAGAGCGCCTCTCCGGTCCTCCTCCTCTTGCTCGTCATCGCCGCCCTTACTGCTGGGGCACGGGCGGCGCCGCTCACCATCACCAACCGGTGCTCCTTCACGGTGTGGCCGGCGGTTATGCTCGTGCTCCACCAGGGTGGCAGCGGCACCGAGCTCCACCCAGGGGCCAGCTGGACCCTCGACACGCCGGTGATCGGCTCCCAGTACATATGAGGGCGCACGGGCTGCTCCTCCGACGGGGCCGGCAGGGGACGGTGGCGCCTCGATGACTTGCGGCGGCAACCCAGCGGCGCCGGTGACCATGGCCGAGGTGTCCGTGCTGGAGGGAAACTACACCTACGGCGTCACGTCGACGCTCAAGGGGTTCAACCTGCCCATGGACCTGACGTGCAGCTCCGGCGACGCCCTCCGGTGCCGAAAAGCTGGGTGCGACGTGGTGCACCCGTACGCGCAGCACTGCAGCGCCGCTGGACACTAGTAGAAAACAGGTCTTACGTTTGCCCCTTTAGTCCCGGTTTGGCTTTGGCCCGGGACTAATGTGACCATTAGTCCCGGTTCCAACGGCTAGGAGTGGTCGAGGGGCACGGGCACCATTAGTCCCAGTTCATTTGGGACCTATAGTTCCAGTTTGTGATACAAACTGGGACTTAAGGGGTGGTGGCAGACTGGTGTCACGCTGGGGCCCCCACGAGCCCTTTTAGTCCCGGTTTGTCTCACAAACCGGGACTATATGTAGACCTTTAGTCCCGGTTTGTATAACCAACCGGGACTAAAGCTTTTCCTATATAAACCCTTCGTCCAGCCCGAGCCCATTTCTCTGTTTTCTCCATTCCCCTCTCTGTTCTTCCCAAGCTCGAGCTCATCCCTCCATTTTTGTCAAGATTTGAGGCACCCCAATCCATCCAAGTGTCCACAAAGGTTAGCAACTTTGTCCTTTCATCTCTTATTGCTAGATCAGCTCGTGCAATGCTTTATAAGTATAGTGATTTGTGGGTTTTAGTTTGGGTGTAATTATGTGGTAGTTTTTTTGATTTATATGCAATTTGAGCTCAAATTAACTTCTTAGTTTGCATATGTGTAGGTGTGGTTTACTTAGTGTGCCTTCCCGTCCCCGTCGTAACCACCGTCGATCGCCCGCACCGTCCCATCGCCGGCACCACCTTGGTGAGCCTCTTCTTGTGTTCTTATCCTTTTTATAAAAAAAATCGTATTTGTATGATTTAGATAGTTATTTGCATAATTTTCTTACTTGTATGATTGTTGTTATATATAGTGCCATGGTTATGATATCTGTGCCTGCCGGCCCTCGTCCGGTTTACGATTCGGATGTGGTATATTCTCTTTTATAACTATTTGTTGCATTTCCTGTTAATGACAATTATGCCCATCAAGTTGACATAGATATTTTTATCTAGGAGGTAGTTGAACCGGAAATTCCAACCGACCCTATTGTCGAGAATTTAAATTTAGTTGAAAAAGAAAACGAGGATTTGAAAGGAAAATTGAAAAGAGTTGAAGAAGAGAAGATGAAATTGGAGTTGTACGTTGCCGATGTTGTCGATGATCACAAGATCAAGATGGATGCAATGCGCTTGAAGATTAGAAAGATGAAAAAATATGCCATTAATAAAGAGGCTTGGTATCATTATGCTGTTGGATCAATTGTTACCTTAGTTGCGATTTTGATCGCATTTGTTGTTGCATTTAAATGTTTTAGCTAGATAGTTGTATGTTGTTTTATGAGAATAAGTGTGTATGAACTTGTATTAATTTGGTCTTTTCAGTGTTGTGTAATGAAGATGAACCGGCAATGGATGTACGATGACCGACGCTCTCCCCAGTTCATTAATGGCGTGCATAGTTTTCTGCGTGCGGCTGAGGCAAACAAGCACTAGTAGAAAACAGGCCTTCCGTTTCAACCTTTCGTCCCGGTTTTGCTTTGGACCGGGACTAATGTGTCCATTAGTCCCGGTTCCAATGGCTAGGAGCTGTCAGGGGGTACGGGCCCCATTAGTCCCGGTTCATTTGGGACATATAGTCCCGGTTTGTATCACAAACCGGGACTAAAGGAGTGGTGGCAGGCTGGTGTCAGCCTGGGGCCCCCACGAGCCCTTTTAGTCCCGGTTTGTATAACCAACCGGGAATAAAGCTCTCCCTATATAAACCCTTCGTCCAGCCCGACTCCATTTCTCTGTTTCTCCATTCGAATTCCCCTCTCTGTTCTTTCCCTAGCTCGAGCTCCTCCCTCCATTTTTGCCAAGATTTGTCAAGATTTGAGGCACCCCAATCCATCCAAGTGTCCACAAAGGTTAGCAACTTTGTCCTTTCATCTCTTATTGCTAGATCAGCTCGTGCTATGCTTTATAAGTATAGTGATTTGTGGGTTTTAGTTTGGGTGTAATTATGTGGTAGTTTTTTTGATTTATATGCAATTTGAGCTCAAATTAACTCCTTAGTTTGCATATGTGTAGGTGTGGTTTACTTAGTGTGCTTTCCCGTCCCCGTCCTAACCACCGTCGATCGACCGCACCGTCCCGTCGCCGGCACTACCTTGGTGAGCCTCTTCTTGTGTTCTTATCATTTTTATAAATAAAATCGTATTTGTATGATTTAGATAGTTACTTGCATAGTTTTCTTACTTGTATGATTGTTGTTATATATAGTGCCATGGTTATGATATCCGTGCCCGTCGGCCCTCGTCCGGTTTACGATTCAGATGTGGTATATTCTCTTTTATAACTATTTGTTGCATTTCGTGTTAATGACAATTATGCCCATCAAGTTGACATATATATTTTTATCTAGGAGGTAGTTGAACCGGAAATGCCAACCGACCCTATTGTCGAGAAGTTAAATTTAGTTGAAAAATAAAACAAGGATTTGAAAGAAAAATTGAAAAGAGTTGAAGAAGAGAAGATGAAATTGGAGTTGTACGTTGCCGATGTCGTCGATGATCACAAGATCAAGATGGATGCAATGCGCTTGAAGATTCGAAAGATTAAAAAATATGCCATTAATAAAGAGGCTCAGTATCATTATGCTGTTGGATCAATTTTTACCTTAGTTGCGATTTTGATCGCATTTGTTGTTGTATTTAAAATGTTTTAGCTAGATAGTTTTATGTTGTTTTATGAGAATAAGTGTGTATGAACTTTATGTATGAACTTGTATTAATTTGGTCTTCTCGGTGTTGTGTAATGAAGATGAACCGGCAATGGATGTACGTTGACCGACGCTCTCCCCAGTTCATTAATAGCGTGCAGAGTTTTTTGTGTGCGGCTGAGAGGCAAACAAGCGGGATGGTTTTATGTGTTGTCCATGTGGTGTGTGTAAGAATAATAAGACTTACTCTAGCTCAAAACAGATTCACGTCCACCTGTTTACGTCCGGTTTCATGTCCGGCTATAATTGTTGGACCAAGCACGGAGAAAGAGGTGTTCTAATGGAAGAAAATGAAGAAGAAGAAGAGGATGACGACAACTATCCTGGGTGTCCTGAATATGATGGTAGTACAATGGGGGAAGAGAATGAAGAAGAAGAAGCTGAGGCATCAGATGAGCCCGCTGATGATCTTGGTCGGGCCATTGCTGATGCAAAGAGAAACAGCGAAAATGAAAAGGAGAAGTTGAAGTTGCAGCGCATGCTAGAGGATCACAAAAAAGCGTTGTACCCAAATTGCGAAGATGACAACACAAAGCTCGGTACCACACTCGAATTGCTGCAATGGAAGGCAGAGAATGGTGTAGCTGACAAGGCATTTGAAAAGTTGCTGAAAATAATGAAGAATAAGCTTCCAAAGGACAACGAATTGCCCAACAGTACATACGAAGCAAAGAAGGTTGTCTGCCCTCTAGGATTGGAGGTGCAGAAGATACATGCATGCCCTAATGACTCTATCCTCTACCACGGTGAGTACGAGAATTTGGATGCATGCCCGGTATGCAATGCATTGCGATATAAGATCGGTCGCGATGACCCTGTTGATGATGTTCAGGGCGAGCGCCCCGGGAAGAGGATTCCTGCCAAGGTGATGTGGTATACTCCTATAATACCATGGTTGAAACGTTTGTTCCAAAACAAAGAGCATGCCAAGTCGTTGCGATGGCACAAAGAAGACCGTAAGAAAGATGGGAAGTTGAGAGTACCCACTAATGGGTCGCAGTGGAGAAAAATCGAGAGAGAGTGGCCGGACTTTGCAGATGACCCAAGGAACGTATGGTTTGGTTTAAGTGCAGATGGCATTAATCCATTCGGGGAGCAGAGCAGCAAGCATAGCACATGGCCTGTGACTCTATGTATCTATAACCTTCCTCCTTGGTTGTGCATGAAGCGGAAGTTCATTATGATGCCAGTGCTCATCCAAGGCCCTAAGCAACCCGGCAACGACATTGATGTGTACCTAAGGCCATTAGTTGATGAACTTTTACAGCTGTGGAATAAAAAAGGTGTACGTGTGTGGGATGAGCACAAACAGCAGGAATTTGACCTGCGAGCGTTGCTCTTTGTAACCATCAATGATTGGCCTGCTCTTAGTAACCTTTCAGGATAGACAAACAAGGGATACCATGCATGCACGCACTGTTTAGATGATACCCAAAGTATATATTTGGACAAATGCAAGAAGAATGTGTACCTGGAACATCATCGATTTCTTCCGGCCAAGCATGCCTTAAGAAACAAAGGCAAGCATTTCAAAGGTGAGGCAGATCACCGGAAGAAGCCCGTCCTCCATACTGGTGATGACATACTTGATATGGTCAAGGATTTACAAGTAATATTTGGAAAGGGTCCTGGCGGACAATCTGTTCTGACTGACGCTGAGGGACGCGCACCCATGTGGAAGAAGAAATCTATATTTTGGGAGCTAGAATATTGGAAAGTCCTAGAGGTCCGCTCTGCAATCGATGTGATGCACGTGACGAAGAATCTTTGCGTGAACCTGCTAGGATTCCAGGGCGTGTATGGGAAGACAAAAGATACACCGGAGGCACGGGAGGACCGGCAACGTGTGCACGAAAACGACGGCATGCATGAGCAGTATGAAGGTCCTGCCAGCTATGCTCTTACCAAAGTAGAGAAGGAAATCTTCTTTGAATGCCTACTCAGTATGAAGGTCCCATCTGGCTTCTCGTCGAATATAAAGGGAATAATAAATATGGCGGGGAAAATTTTCAGAACCTAAAGTCTCATGACTGCCACGTGATCATGACGCAATTGCTTCCGGTTGCGTTGAGGGGGCTTCTACCAGAAAATGTTCGATTAGCCATTGTGAAGCTATGTTCATTCCTCAATGCAATTTCTCAGAAGGTAATCGATCCGGAAATCCTACCAAGCTTACAGAATGATTTGGTCCAATGTCTTGTCAGTTTCGAGTTGGTGTTCCCACCATCCTTCTTTAATATTATGACGCACGTCCTAGTTCACCTAGTCGAAGAGATTGCCATTCTGGGTCCTGTATTTCTACACAATATGTTCCCCTTTGAGAGGTTCATGGGAGTCTTAAAGAAATATGTTCGTAACCGTGCTAGGCCAGAAGGAAGCATTTCCAAGGGCCATGAAACAGAGGAGGTTATTGAGTTTTGTGTTGACTTTATTCCTGACATTAAGCCGATTGGTGTTCCTCAATCGCGGCATGAGGGGAGACTGCGTGGAAAAGGCACGCTTGGACCAAAATCAATAATATGTACGGACGGGCATTCTTGGGCGCAAGCATACTACACAGTTCGACAGAATTCTACCTTGGTCACCCCATATATCGAGGAACACATGGATATTATACGCTCGAAGAACCCGGAGAAGTATGACCCCTGGATTCAACGTACACACATTGAGGCTTTCGGCGGTTGGTTGTGAACACATCTCATGAATGACGACAATGTTGAAGATGACTTGTACTTGTTGGCCAAGAGACCATCTTCGACTATATTGACTTTCCAAGGGTACGAGATAAATGGGAATACATTTTACACGATCGCCCAAGATAAAAAGAGCACCAACCAAAACAGTGGTGTTCGCTTTGACGATGCGGCAAACACCAAGGAAAAGGACACATATTATGGTTACATAGAGGAGATATGGGAACTTGACTATGGAGGTGATTTGAAGGTCCCTTTGTTCCGGTGCAAATGGGCCAATCTGACTGGAGGAGGGGTAATGGTAGACCCGTAGTACGGAATGACAATAGTGGATCTCAACAATCTTGGGCACACAGACGAACCATTCGTTCTAGCCAATGATGTGGCGCAAGTTTTCTATGTGAAGGACATGTCTACCAAACCGAAAAAAGGAAAGATAAGAAAGCGGATATATCATACGATGAGCCAAAGCGCCACATAGTTCTTTCTAGGAAAAGAAACATCATGGGAGTGGAGGACAAGACAGACATGTCAAGAGATTATGAAAAGTTTGATGAAATTCCTCCCTTCGCAGTGAAGACTGACCCAAGCATCATGTTAAATGATGAAGATTGTCCATGGTTACGGCGCAATAATCAAGGGACACACGCGAAGAAAAAGTTTTATACCCCAAGATCCCACTCTGGGATGTGACTGGCTGCACCGTCATCACTTTTCTTCTCTAGTGAGTAGCCGGGATGGTTCAGTTTGTACACGAAGTGCATCCAGTTTTTGTTGTAACCAACTCAACTTTTTACCACTTGCTATCTGGGTGAAATGATGGTACCATGCCAAGTTTCAACCTTTTCAGAGTTCATTTGTGGTGCTTTTTAATTTCAGGGTCATTTAGCTCAAAACAAATTATTAAATGCATGAAAAATAGCAAATGAAGTTAGATAGGGTTGAAATTTTAGTATGTGGCTTCTAATGGTTCATATTGAAAGCACAAAAAGTCTGGAGTTGAAATAAGTTAAAAAAATTGAAATCCTTTTGTAACAGACGAGTTTTCGTCCGAAACCCCGATAATTCGAAGGAGATTGTCCATTTTGTACACGAAGTGCATCCAGTTTTTGCCGTAACGCTCTCAACTTTTTACCACTTGCTATGTGGGTGAAATGATGGTACCATGCCAAGTTTCAACTTTTTCAGAGTTCAGTTGTGGTGCTTTTTAATTTCAGGGTCATTTAGCTCAAAACAAATCATTAAATGCATGAAAAATAGCAAATGAAGTTAGATAGGGTTGAAATTTTAGTATGTGGCTTCTAATGGTTCATATTGAATGCACAAAAAGTCTGGAGTTGAAATAAGTTAAAAAAAATGAAATCCTTTTGTAACAGACGAGTTTTCGTCCGAAATCCCGATACTTCGAAGGAGATTGTCCATTTTGTACACGAAGTGCATCCAGTTTTTGCCGTAACGCTCTCAACTTTTTAGCACATGCTATGTGGGTGAAATGATGATACCATGCCAAGTTTCAACCTTTTCAGAGTTCAGTTAGGTGATTTTGATTAAAACAAATGAAGATATAAAACTAAAAGAGTTAAACAGAATCTGATTTTGATTAAAACACCTATTTAAATTATCCTTAAAATTCCCAACTTTAACATAATGATAAAACATACTAATATTAAACAACAGGAAAAACAATCACTCAAAAATCTATTTTTAAACTAAAGTTATTCACAAATTACTGTTTCACACAAATTTCAAATGAATTCAAATTTAAACTATTTCAATTTGAAAACTACTGGCACTAACAGAAAGTTTGTACTTGTTTTGACCTAAAGCAAAAAGATTCATTAAAAAACTATAAATATTCTAACAGTTATTCCAAATATAAAAACAGAAATTAGAAAAACAAAACAAAACAAAAAAGAGAAAATACAGCTGTAGTCCCGGTTGGTGTTACCAACCGGGACTAAAGGTCCCTTCCCGCGCGTAATTTGGGCCGCCGAAAAGACCTTCCCGCGCGGAATCCCGGGAGGACCTTTAGTCCCGGTTGGTTATACCAACCGGGACTAAAGGTCTGTAGTCCCGGTTGGAGCCTCGACCCGGGACTAAAGAGTCCCTCTATATATGCCGTTTCTTCCCCAACCTCTCCCATTCTGCCCCCCGACGCCGCCCCTGCCCCGACGCCTCTTCTCCCTCGACCTCGCCGTCGCTCCGGCCCCTCTTCTCCCTCGACCTCGCCGTCGCCTCGACCTCGCCGCCGAGACCGCTGTGAGCCACTCTCCTCCCTCTCCTCCCTCTCCTCCTGAAGCCCCCCTAACCGTCCGCCATTGCCGCCAAGCATGGCCGCCCCTCCCCGTCCGCCATTGCCGCCATGCGCATGGCCGCCCCTCCCCGAGCCCATCTCCCACCTAGAGCCACCACCGGAGATGCCCGAGAGCCGCCGCGCGCCCCATCCATCTCCGGCGTAGGAGCCCCGCCGCCCCGTCCATCTCGACGTAGGAGCCCCGCCGGCCGCCGGTGCCGCAAACACACACACACACACAGACACACATATTGTTTAAAGACGTGCAAATATTTTATAATTGTTAGAACATCTTTTTAGTTTTATGAAATTTTTTATGGTTGGTATGCAACATTTTTTCATTAAACAATGTGTTAAGAAAATTGTAGTAGATGGATAAGTAGATTGATATTGTTAGATGATTTTCTTTATGATGCTTTTTATGTTTTAGTTGTTTTATGTTTTATTTAATTAGGAGTCCTAGGAAAAATTAGTATGTGTATGTTAGATTAGAGAAAAATTCTTGGGTTTTGAAAAAATTAGTGATTAAACGATAAGAAAATGTTCTCATAGGAATTTGTCTCGACGTCGACGATGCCTGGCCCGCATCCTCGTCGTCGTCGAGTCGGCGTCGACATCCTTGAGAGGCGCAATGTCCGGGACTGGGCTTCGCCGGGCTGGCACTGGGAGGTGCTACCTTCCTGGGCTCGGAGCTTGGTGAGGAATCCTGGTCTCGTCGTCGACCCGGAGCTTCTTTGGTGGCGGTCACGTGGGCCACTTTCGGTGCAGAGGGAGCGGGCCCCCGCGGAGGTGGTACGTCGCCGTGTCAGGGAGGAGGACGAGCACGTCCGTCGCTACATGGCGGCGTTGGACGCCAGGTTCAACAATACCTGGCAGATTCTTCAGGGATCTCACCCGAGTTATGATCCCGTGATGGTTCCTTATCTTTGGGTGTCCACCACCCGCGACTCAGGAACCGCTAGTGACTTAGATTATTCGATAGTATTCGATCTGTATTAGTGATCTTATATGATAATATTCGAGATGTATTAGTTAATATTTGATGATGCATTAACTGGATTATTCGAGATGATGTATTAGTGATATTATATTCGAGTTCATTATAAATGTATTAGTGATATTTTATCGGTATAATGCGTGTGTGACTTTTGGTCTGTCGTTGCTCCTTGTGTGACTTTCATGTGTGTTCTTGATGGAGGAATCCCGACTGTTGTCGTGGGGGGCGCCTCCTCTTCGTCTCTTCTTTGCGATATATTCGTCGGTATAATGCGCAAGAAGAGAAGAGGGGGGGCGTCCATCACCGACGGTCGAACTATTACTGTGAGAGAGTGTCCACCAACATATATACACCACCATATCAGTGTGAGAGAGTGCGCACCAACACACCATGAGATATGAGAGTTATTTAAGGAAAGCCTCGACGTACCGAAAGTCACACACGCATTAGGATCCAAGCGTGCCGTAATTCTTGAATCATGAACACAGGAAATGTCGTCGTCATCAGACGACGATAGGATCCAAGCGTGTGAACTTTGCGGTGAAGATAAGGGTCTTTGCGACCAGCCTGGGCTGCGAGACGACAGGTTCTTCACCATGAAGCTTTATGAGGACTTTGATATTTCTACGGTACACAACGATGACAACTGTTTTTTCATAATTAAGCATGACTTCTGTTTCTTAGTACCAACGCGTAATTTCTGTTTTATGCAATTCGACTAGTTCATCCCCTGTCATGCAAGACGGTATTTCTTGGAGAGGCTCGCTTTCGAAGAGCACGAGAGTTTCGAGACGAGGACAGCCAACCTGAGGACTAAACATGGTCACACATTTCTGGTGAAAGTAATGAATGCTCCTAATAACACAGAATTAGGGTGCTCAAATTGGGAAGCTCTTTGCAAGGCATATGGATTTCAGGACGATATGGAAATAACCTTCGATCTTCGTCCTGAAGATCATATTGAAGGAAACATCAACATTTGGGTGGATGTCGATATGCTTCCTGTTTTACCTCCATGTGAGTTTGTCAACCATGCATGCATATTTGTCAAGTAATTTGCATTCTATATTTAAAAATATTTGGTGTTCATCCATACTAAATTTGTTAATTTATAATTTACAGCTTATTTCGTTTCTTCGAGTGAAACACAGAACATAATCGACACGACACACTACACTTATGGATCACATCTAACTTGGGAGGAGAAGGATGATCTTATCAACTTTGTTATTGGTGTCCTAGTTGGTAGGGAGATCTTCCCGTATAATTTGGGAACTGGCCCAAATTATACATTGTACAGGACACTAGTGCATAGGTTGAGGGCGGATGACATTCGCCGAAATATCTTGGTAAGAGTTTGCTAATTAAGTACACTAGTACTGTTGCGTAAATGGTATTGATTACATTGCTAACTAGGCTACTATTATGTTCTTCAACAGAAACTGCCAAATGAAGTTGTGCCTCCGTTGATGCAACTCGAAGGTAATATGACAATTAAAAGCTCCTTCCAGCCCGAGTTCTCTTTTGCATACTCGACTGAGCGCAAACCACCAAGACGGCTCCAAATTGAAGCATGGGGACAAATAAAGAAGGACCGCAAGCCACAAGTTGGAGACCGTTGGATCTCTTTGCTTCATCATGGAGACATAGGTGTTATTCTGTTTTATGTCATTTTACCTAGGAAGGAGGACTATGTCATTTTATCTTTTTTTGTTTTATGAGATTTTAACTTGGTGTGATTAAGATGATGATGATGAGTTGTTAGATGAGTAAGATGATGATGAGTTATATGACATATATTTGATTAAAGTGGATGGATGCAAGTGATCATGTTGAATTAGAGGAAAAAATTAAATGGAAAACACAAAATGAAAAGAAAAAATAAACAATGAAGCCTTAACCTTTAGTCCCGGGTGGTGCTACCAACCGGGACCAAAGGTCCTCATGCCCTGGCGCGCTCTGCAGCCCACGTGGCCAGGGTTTAGTCCCGGTTCGTAGCCAACCGGGACTAAAGCCTTAGACCCTTTAGTCTCTATACTTTAGTCCCGGTTGGGGAACCGGGACTAAAGGCCCTTCCCAACCGGGACTAATGGCCTGTTTTCTACTAGTGAAGCGGGATGGTTTTATGTGTCGTCCATGTGGTGTGTGTAAGAATGATAAGACTTACTCTAGCGCAAAACAAATTCACGTCCACCTTTTTACGTCCGGTTTCATGTCCGGCTATAATTGTTGGACCAAGCACGGAGAAAGAGGGGTTCTAATGGAAGAGAATGAAGAAGAAGAGGATGATGACAACTATCCTGGGTTTCCTGAATATGATGGTACTACAATGTGGGAAGAGAATGAAGAAGAAGAAGCTGAGGCATCAGATGAGCCCGCTGATGATCTTGGTCGGGCCATTGCTGATGCAAAGAGAAACTGCGAAAGTGAAAAGGAGAAGTTGAAGTTGCAGCGCATGTTAGAGGATCACAAAAAAGGGTTGTACCCAAATTGCGAAGATGACAACACAAAGCTCGGTACCACACTGAAATTGTTGCAATGGAAGGCAGAGAATGGTCTATCTGACAAGGGATTTGAAAAGTTGCTGAAAATAATGAAGAAGAAGCTTCCGAAGGACAACGAATTGTCCGACAGTACATACGAAGCAAAGAAGGTTGTCTGCCCTCTCGAATTAGAGGTGCAGAAGATACATGCATGCCCTAATGACTGCATCCTCTACCGCGGTGAGGAGTACGAGAATTTGAATGCATGCCCTGTATGCTGTGCATTGCGATATAAGATCAGTCGCGATGACCCTGGTGATGATGTTGAGGGCGAGCGCTCGAGGAAGAGGATTCCTGCCAAGGTGATGTGGTATGCTCCTATAATACCACGGTTGAAACGTTTGTTCCAAAACAAAGAGCATGCCAAGTCGTTGCGATGGCACGAAGAAGACCGTAAGAAAGATGGGAAGTTGAGAGTACCCGCTGATGGGTCGCAGTGGAGAAAAATCAAGAGGAAGTGGCCGGACTTTGCAGATGACCCAAGAAACGTATGGTTTGGTTTAAGTGCAGATGGTATTAATCCTTTTGGGGAGCAGAGCAGCAAGCATAGCACATGGCCTGTGACTCTATGTATCTATAACCTTCCTCCTTGGTTGTGCATGAAGCGGAAGTTCATTATGATGCCAGTGCTCATCGAAGGCCCTAAGCAACCCGGCAACGACATTGACGTGTACCTAAAGCCATTAGTTGATGAACGTTTACAACTATGGAATAAAGAAGGCGTACGTGTGTGGGATGAGCACAAACAGCAGGAATTTGACCTACGAGCGTTGCTGTTTGTAACCATCAATGATTGGCCTGCTCTTAGTAACCTTTCAGGACAGACAAACAAGGGATACCTTGCATGCACGCACTATTTAGATGAGACTCAAATCATATATTTTGACAAATCCAAGAAGAATGTGTACCTGGGACATCGTCGATTTCTTCCGACCAAGCATGCCTTAAGAAAGAAAGGCAAGCATTTCAAAGGTGAAGCAGATCACCGAAAGAAGCCCGTCCTCCGTACTGGTGATGATATACTTGATATGGTCAATGATTTTCAAGTAATGTTTGGAAAGGGTTTTGGCGGACAATCTATTCTGATTAACGTTGACGGACACGCCCCCATGTGGAATAAGAAATCTATATTTTGGGAGCTAGAATATTGGAAAGTCCTAGAGGTCCGCTCTGCAATCGACGTGATGCACGCCACGAAGAATCTTTGCGTTAACCTGCTAGGCTTCCTAGGAGTGTATGGGAAGACAAAAGATACACCGGAGGCACGACAGGACCAGCAACGTATGAACGCAAAAGAGGGCATGCATCCAAAGCAGTATGAAGGTCCTGCCAGCTATGCTCTTAGCAAAGCAGAGAAGGAATTTTTTTTGAATGCCTGCTCAGTATGAAGGTCCCGTCTGGCTTCTCGTCTAATATAAAAGGAATAATAAATATGGCAGAGAAAAAATTCCAAAATCTAAAGTCTCATGACTGTCACGTGATCATGACGCAATTGCTTCCGGTTGCGTTGAGGGGCCTTCTACCAGAAAATGTTCGATTAGCCATTGTGAAGCTATGTTCATTCCTCAATGTAATTTCTCATAAGGTAATCAATCCGGAAATCCTGCCAAGCTTACAGAATGATTTGGTCCAATGTCTTGTCAGTTTCGAGTTGGTGTTCCCACCATCCTTCTTCAATATTATGACGCACATCCTAGTTCACCTAGTCGAAGAGATTGCCATTCTGGGTCCTGTATTTCTACACAATATGTTCCCCTTTGAGAGGTTCATGGGAGTCTTAAAGAAATATGTTCGTAACTGTGCTAGGCCAGAAGGAAGCATCTCCAAGGGCCATGAAACAGAGGAGGTTATTGAGTTTTGTGTTGACTTTATTCCTCACCTTAAGTCGATTGGTATTCCTCAATCGCGACATGAGGGGAGACTGCGTGGAAAAGGCACGCTTGGACCAAAATCAATAATATGTAGGGACGGGCATTCTTGGGCGCAAGCACACTATGCAATTCTACAAAATTCTACCTTGGTGACCCCGTATATCGAGAAACACATGGATATTATACGCTCCAAGAACACAGAGCAGTCTGACCCCTGGATTAAACGTACACACATTGAGGCATTCGGCGGTTGGTTGCAAACACATCTCATGAATGACGACATTGTTGAAGATGAGTTGTACTTGTTGGCCAAGAGACCATCTTCGACTATATTGACTTTCCAAGGATACGAGATAAACGGGAATACATTTTACACGGTCGCCCAAGGTAAAAAGAGCACCAACCAAAACAGTGGTGTCCGCTTTGACGATGCAGCAAACACCAATAGGGAAAAGGACACATATTATGGTTACATAGAGGAGATATGGGAACTTGACTATGGAAGTGATTTGAAGGTCCCTTTGTTCCGGTGCAAATGGGTCAATCTGACTGGAGGAGGGGTAGTGGTAGACCAGCAATACGGAATGACAACAATGGATCTCAACAATCTTGGGTACACAGAGGCACCATTCATTCTAGCCAATGATGTGGCGCAGGTTTTGTTGGGGATATGACCCCGTGATGAGACCCGCCCAGGTGGGGCCGGGTCATACAGTTGGCGGCTTATAACAAGGTTTGGTACGAGCTTACCCAATGGGCCTGGAGGCCCAGAGCCAGAAGACGAGATGTAGCCCGGTGGCGTAAGCCGCCGGTGGCGGCTTGTTAGATAAGGTATGTATAGTTAGAGGTGAGGTCGGTGATCAAGTATAACCCGACCCGGACTCTTGTAAGCCCAGGGCCTTGACCTGTGTATATAAAGGCGGGTTACCTGGGCGGCTTAGGCCAGAAAACAATTCATCGATAACTAGGTCAAGCGAACTTGCTCCCTTGTAATCGATACCCAATCAATACAACACAAAGCAGGACGTAGGCTTTTACCTCTTTCCGAGGGGCCGAACCTGGGTAAACCCTTCTCTCTCGATTCCGATCAACCCCTTTGAGTCCACCGCCTTAGCGATGGCCCCGAACCTAAGTCCTTTCACGAGGACATCTGCCGTGACAAAACCACGACAGTTGGCGCCCACCGTGGGGCTAGCGCTCGGTGGTGTGGAGTTCTCGAAGGGCTCTCTCCCAGGGATCGAGGGATACGCCGTCGGCAGGATGACCAAGAGTCGCCGCGGCAAGCTCTACATCGACGACGCTGGCTGGGGCCCCGAGGCCGACTCAATCGAGTATGGGCACCGGGTCTCCTGGTGGATTTTATCAATGACTGGACGGAGTGTCAAATACTTGAGGAAAAGCCGGACAATACTTATTGGACGATTCACTTTGATGGATCCAGACAATTGGAAGGCTCGGGGGCTGGAGTTGTCTTAACTTCCCCGCGAGGTGACAAATTCTGTTATGTTTTGAGACTAATGTTTCCTTGTACTAACAATGCAGCAGAATATGAGGCTTTGCTTCATGGGCTCCGTGTGGCCAAGGAGATGAACTTGAGACGGGTCAGATGTCTTGGCGACTCAGACCTGGTGGCTCAACAAGTCTCTGGCACGTGGGATTCTAAGGATCCTCGTATGGTGGCTTATCGTCAGGCGGTGGATGTTATTGCTGGCCACTTTAAAGGTTATCAGGTGGATCATATTGACCGGCGGAAGAATGAGGCGGCTGATGCATTATCAAGACTGGGGTCTCAGCGTAAGCCGGTACCACCTAATGTATTCTTGGACGTCTTACATCACCCGTCGATCAAGTTACCGTCGGAGGAGGATTTGGCTATACCTGACCCGGAAGGGCAATTGGTGGCGGCTCTTCGTGCGATCCCTGACTGGACGTTGCCTTATCTGGCGTACCTGACTCGCGGCGAGTTACCTCAAGATGAGACTCTAGCACGGCAGATCATAAGGCGGTCTAAATCTATGACTATTGTCAACGGCGAGTTACATCAGCGTAGTGTGACCGGTGTTTTTCAGCGCTGTGTTTCTCCTGATGAGGGCCGTGAGATCTTGCAAGAAATCCATGCTGGTGATTGTGGTCATCACGCCGGGTCAAAATCATTGGTGGCCAAGGCCTTTCGACACGGGTTTTACTGGTTAACAGCTCATAAAGATGCAGAGGATTTGGTCACTAAGTGTGGCGGGTGCCAAAAATTTGGGCGACGTGCCCATGTGCCGGCTCAAGAGCTACGGATGATTCCAATCACCTGGCCGTTTACAGTCTGGGGGCTTGATATGGTAGGACCTTTTAAGAGGTCTAAGGACGAAAAGACCCACCTCTTGGTGGCGGTTGACAAGTTTACTAAGTGGATTGAAGCTGAGCCAGTCAGCAAGTGTGATGCAGCAACATCAGTTCAGTTCGTCAAAAAGCTGATTTTTCGGTTTGGTTATCCTCATAGTATCATTACTGATAATGGCACTAACCTGTCCAAGGGGGCTATGAAGGAGTTCTGTGATGAGGAGCATATCCGGCTTGATGTATCTTCAGTAGCTCACCCACAGTCTAACGGTCAAGCTGAGCGTGCTAACCAGGAGATTTTGAGAGGTATAAAACCCCGGCTCATGGTTCCTTTGGAGCGCACGCCGGGTTGTTGGGTGGAGGAGTTGCCGTCTGTTCTTTGGAGCATAAGAACCACCCCAACAGGTCTACAGGCTATACGCCTTTCTTCATGATTTATGGTGCAGAAGCTGTTCTCCCTAGTGATATTCGTCATGACTCGCCCAGAGTGGCGGCTTACGTGGAAACTGATAATGAGGCGGCGCGTCAGGATGCTTTGGATGCCTTGGACGAAGAACGGGATCTTGCAGCAGCTCGGTCGGCGATTTATCAACAAGACCTGCGTCGTTATCATAGCCGCAGGGTCAAGACCCGGACGTTCCAAGAAGGCGACTTAGTACTCCGGTTGATTCAAGACCAGTCAGATATGCATAAGTTGTCACCTCCCTGGGAAGGACCATTTGTGATCAGCAGAAATCTCAACAATGGTTCCTATTATCTCATTGATGTACGGGAAAGTGACAAGTCTCGCACTTCTGGAGAAGAGACCAAGAGGCCATGGAATATTGCTCACCTTCGGCCATACTACACTTAAGCCGCCAGTCCGGCTCTCATCAATATACATATTCCTGTCATTGTATATACCATCTTTTATGATATAACTAGCACATATGCCCGTGCGTTGCAACGGGAGAAAACTTCAAACCGACAAAGTGAGGTGACATTGAGGAAACCGGTTGTGCGTGTGTCCTCTCCCTACAAGTGTGAGGATGACCCTACCTCATGGCCTGAGATAGTGTCTGAGGATGACTGGCCAGGCTAGCCAGGTGCTAGGCGAGGAGGTTACCATGGGAAACACAGTCATCTTTCGTCTACTGGTTGCAGAGGAGGGCGAAGATGCTTTCCCATTCGAAAGGGTCGTATGTTGCAACGGGAGAAAACAACAATTACCATGCAAATCTGGGGCAACGTTTAAACATGGTTCGATTAGAAATAGAGTCCACCTCAAGCTCCTGCACTTCGGGCTTGACTGGCACGCCTTCACACCATCTCGTATCTTCCCCAGCGTCGTCTTTCCCCTTTGTGTCGGGACGTGCCTCGCCCTTTCGTGTCAGCGTGCGGCCCACGGTTAACCTCACTGGAGGGGACGCGGCGTGTGCCAGCGAACCCCACCAACATATTCACCATATGAGCTCTTACTCGACTTCTTATGCTGGCTTCTTTCGCTCGCGCCGTGCATTGACTAAACATTGGTTGTATCAAACATAAAACATTAGAACCTACATGCACAGCAGGCGACATTTCTTCATCAAAGGTAGTTATATCAAACTATTTTTCTTCTGGAAAGAATGCTAATTCACTCTTCTTCATACTCATGCTAAGAATAGCTATATAGTAAGAATAGGAGAAAAATCCTTGGTGCAAAGATTAAAGCAACGGGATTGCATAAAGGTATATATTTTTACAAATTATTTTCTAGCACTAATATAGGGTAGATTAGTTGAAATACTTATTACTTATCAATCTTGTTAGTCGACCTATACGGATGCACATTTTAAACACTCTTATATTTATTTACCGAGGAAATACAGATTAATTGAAAAGAATTACTCGAGGTAACCAGTCAGAAACTAAAAATACATATCCTCTTGAAACAACCTTCCCTTTTTTCTTCTTGTAAGCAACTAACCTCCTAGCTGGATTCCATAAGAATGGAGCAAGTTTATGAGATCACACGGATGTCAAAAGCTTACTACACTATATCCTCGGAAAAAAAAGCATACTACACTATCATGTACTCCTCGTATAACTGATGGATTTGTGCTGGGCTGCTGGCTGGCTGCTCGAGGCTCAGGCATGAAGATGTTCACATCGTGGGAGAAAAGAACGGAGCAGAGGTTACTGATGTTAGCAATTAGCAGAGGTTACTGATGTTAGCAGTGGTCGTCGAGTGGGTTGCAGGGTACGCCGTAGGCGTCATGGAGACATCTCCTGAGCTCGTGAAGCGCCTCAACGACCGCGAAGAACGCGCTTAGCGCTTCCCCATCCTAGTCGTAATTGGTGTCGTCGCCTCTTCCGTTTGTTGGAACTCCTCGTCATACCCCAGAACACCGACGCCATACACGATGTCCTCATCCTCGTCTGCCTGCCCTCGTCCGCCTGCGTGCTCAGCTCCAGCAAAGGCTGGCAAGATGGCTCCTGGGCTCTAAGGCTCTAGCGCGCTTCTCGGCGAGGTGGCCCTACGGCTAGGGAACCCCGTCGAGCTCGGGACGGAGGGCTTCGGCAGCGGCTGGCGGGACAACTCCAGCATCATGAAATCCACGTCGACTCGGCGATGGTGGCACCTTGGGGAGATAGAGGATCAACGCGGCTAGGCGGCTGGTGGAGACGCGAGAGATCACGTATCGGTGCCTGCGGGAGAACGTATCGACAGGCAACAGACGAAGGGGACAGGGGAGAGACGGGATCTCATGTGCTGCCGATTGGAAACGACTGATTCTAACGTTTCTTATAAGGGAAAGAAACGAAACCGATGGGGCCAAGGCGTGCCGAGCGGTTCTCCTTTGCGTGGCCTGGACTTTGCCCACGAAAAAACGTGCTCCTGTAGCCCAGGAGGAACATAAGCCCAAATTGACTAAAAATTGTGGGCCGCACCTCCTTTTAGCGAATCGTTTGTTCACTTATATGTACCATCTCGTTTTATTAGTACCACCTTGTGTAAAAAAAAAAAAAGAAGATTCCTAAAAAAAAAAGATAAAATCACCGCGGGACGAAACCAAGAATATCACCTTGCTTTATTAGTAAAAAAAAAAAATAGTAAAATATATGTATATATATATATATATATATATATATATATATATATAGGGGTATAGATATATATAGATAAAGTTGGCATCCCCATGATTAGGGGCCTCTGCCGTTTTCTACACATTGAAAGGGTCATACAAAGGAGTTGATCCTTAATCAGGTCACTTGGGGGCTTCCAACCCTATGGGTTTAGCTTACATACCCTCTTGGCCAGGCTTTTTGCCATGTCCGAGTTAAACCTGCCTGTTTGCAACCTGCTACTCCGTCATGTGACCCGCCGAACTCTTGACAGTTATTCTTGATAAGAGACGCTGAACTTTTATAAGTTATTCTCGCACAAAGACCCTAAACTTGTCAAGGTTTAAACGACGGCTTTTGTCACGAGAGAGCCGGCTTACAGTGAGCGAGGATAAACTCGTCTTGTCTACCGTAACCCCTCCGCTATGTGGCCCGTTCGTACTTTTAGCAATGTCAATCTTTTAAAGACCCTGAACTTGCTAAAGTTTACACGACGGATTTATGTCACGTGAGACCCGGTTTACCAGTTTTTCTTTAGGCTTTCCGCCTAGTTTCTTCGGAAACAACACAATTTTTTTTATAAAAACAAGGATTATCTTGTCCTACCGCGCCTTTAAAGCCGGCTTATAGGATGAGACATACAAATTACTTGTTTTTGCAGGGGTTTTCATGATAAGATTCTCAGACTTGGAAAGTTTTCCGGCTTGGCATTACTCAGGGAGTATAACCCACCCGGCGCGTCAAAGCAGACGAATAATTATGTGTCATAGATAACTTTGTTAAGTCGCCGGCAGAACCTTACAGCAGTGCGTCAAAGGCACAAAAGCAGGCAGTTAAAAGTTTTCCTACTGCTATTACAAGGCTATCCAAAAGCCCAAAAGTTGCAGATTTCAAGTTTTTCAACAATATCTAACCCGGCGGATAAAACAAGGCCGGGTTACCTTCACATGATGCGACAGTTTTTTCTTTAACTCGCCGTCAGGTCATCCTGCACCGGGTCTTCGATCTCCTGGATCTGGAGATTGTCCACATCCCAATTGCAGTTGGTTAAAGCTTCAAACTTGGCTTCATCGTGCATGATCGGAGATGGGTCAACATCAGGAGCGAAGAGGTGCTTACGGCGTTGAGGAATTAGGCTCTTGGATTCGAAGGTGGGCCCTCGAACACGTTTGTTGTCTTCAGTATAAGCCGCCTGATACACTGCCAGATCAGCTTCTGGGGCCAGCCGGATTGCCAGGACCCGGGACGCCTTATGACAGCGAGAGTAATCTTATTGTGTAAACTCTGAGCCGTCATCCTTCAGTTGAGGGAAGCCATCCATCATTTCCGCTGGGTTCAGCTCCGGAGCATAAGCCAATGACCGGCTCAGGGCTGCTATTGCGCCCTTGCGGGCGGCTGATCTCTTCTGTTCTTCCAGCTGTTGCGGGATGGTTGACATGATTTCTATCACACCCTTCATAAACTTGGGGACGCCCCTCTCAGTCATGACAGCTTTGATGGTAAATAGAGACCCGACATACAGCTGTTCTGTCAAAGAATATAGAGCCTTGAGCTTCAACAGGCTGTTATCTGACAGCTGGCGGCTCCGTTCACCTGCAAACATGTCAAAACTTATAAGTCGCCAGAGTAGATTATTGACAAGTATTTATATATAGTTGTAGGTCAAAGATACCTACCGAACACAGCTCCAATCATACGGGATATGTGGCTCTTCAGAGTGTTCAACTCGTCAGTCACCGTTTTGAGCCGGCCCTCTGCGTCTTCAGCGCGCTTGGTCAAGGCGGCTTGGCTTGACTCAGCAGTCTGCTTCAAAGTTTCGAACTCTGCTTTGATCTTCTCAAGATCTATGGAGCAGAGCCGCCATTTTTCTTCCGTCTCTGCTCGGGCGTCTTGTTGCAAAGATAAGTTCTTCTTCAAGTCCAACAAATTAGACTCGGCAGCATTTAAAGATTCCTGCGCAGAACAAGTCGTGACAGTGCAAGGTTGTTAGTTTTAAGCCGTCGGTCCGGCTCACACTGTTTATGTCAAAGTTTAATACAATGATTACAAGTCTCAAGCAGATTCCAAGCAATATACTTGACACTTGGGGGCTAATGTATCCCAGCTCTTTCTTGTAGTGCCGGTTCATTACTTAGGTAATGACCCGGCCCTTGGGGGCTACATTTGGCTCTTAAGCTATGTTTGAGTCCCGGTTCATTACTTAGGTAATGACCCGGCCCTTGGGGGCTACATTTGGCTCTTAAGCTATGTTTGAGTCCCGGTTCATTACTTAGGTAATGACCCGGCCCTTGGGGGCTACATTTGGCTCTTAAGCTATGTTTGAGTCCCGGCTCATTACTTAGGTAATGACCCGGTCCTTGGGGGCTACGATTGGCTCTTAAGCTTTGATTAAGTTCCGGCTCATTACTTAGGTAATGACCCGGTCCTTGGGGGCTACGTTTGGCTCTTAATTTCTGATTCAGTGCCGGCTCATTATTGATCTAATGACCCTTGGGGGCTAAGACTTGCTCTCACTCCATGTTCACATACTAATGACTCTTCAAAAGCTGCTAAATTAATGCAAGACCCGGCTGACCTTCTGAGAGATCAACCGGTTCTTGGGGGCTACATAAGTATATACATGAAGAGGCAAGGGAAGTAAAAGTACCTCGTATTTTTTCTTCATCTTGGCGACTAAGTTGGCCTCCATGTTTCGGCTGGCAAACAGACGACTCAGATAGCCGGCATGCAATTCACCGGCAGTAAGTTTATCCAAATTTGAAAGATCAGAGGGAGTTTTCTCTTCCTTGGAGGGAGCCGCCTCGTCTTCCTTGATATGCTTTGATAGCGCATGTGAAGGAGCTGGAGGTTTGTAAGCCGCCCCGGTAACGGTGACTTCTTCATGAGAAGCCACATTTTCAGTTGACGGCCGGGGGCTGGGCGGCTTAGGAGCAGAGTCTGGATGGGCTTCAGGAGCTTCAATGTCCATAGCAGCCGGCTCGGTCTGTGGAGGAACCTCTTCATGGGCGTCTTTAGTAGCCTCAGAAGGTTCAATGTGAGATTCTGGAATATTGGGTGTTGGATTCTCCGGGTCTTGGGCATCAGGAGTTGCGGATGACCTGGCCACTTTCCTTCGTTTGGCTTGAGCCCTGCGAGCAAAGGCAATGTTGGTTTTGTCATGATAAGGTATGAGATATTAAACACATTTCGAGATATGGAAATACTTACCCCGGGTTAATAATAAGAGGAGGCAGCTTTGAGGCGGTCGAATCACCAGAAGAAGGAGGCGAGTCCTGAAAAAGTTAGCATTGTTAAACAGTTAATAAGCTGCAAGGATAGTGTACAGGCAAAATAAGTTCAAGGCAAGGAAGTACTTCGGTGCGCTGTCTCTGAGGGGCCGGCTCATTGGGTAAGCCGGTTAAAAGGTCTCCAGAGCCGGCGCTCCGGGTCTGACGTCTGCTATCGTCTTGCTGTTTCTTCAAGAGAAAGTTACGACTCAAGTAAGCAAAAGAACGTGAACTCTTTACCTTCCGTACAGCTCGCTGTACTTTCTTTGCTGGTGAAAGATCCGAGTCAGAGGAGACAATGGTTACCTCGGCTACGTCGGCATGGCTTGTTTCAGCTTCTTCCTGTGAGAAATCGCCATCAATAAGTTGCATAAAGAGAAGACCAAGGGAGTCAAGTTCTACCTCTGAGTCATCTAAGTCAAAGAGCTCTTCCGTTGACTGTTTCCTCTTGCGAGTTGGTGCCTTAGTTTTTGATGCCTTCGGTACCTTGCTCTTCTTCTTGAGAGTCGGGGGCAACAGTTTTTTCCAGAAGGAAGAGCCGGCCTACGTATGACAAAGCATATTGGCAGAAAAAGTTTAATAAAGTATGGAGTCTAAGGAATGGATGAGGGTTAGGATGAAAAGACTTACATCCGGAGCCGGGTTAAGTGCAGAAAAGGGGTTTAAGCTAGTCTTGCTGCAGGCGGCTAGTGGTTCCCCCAGCAAAGACTTGAGGATAGTGTTGAGATCTTGATCCTTCAAAGGGGTCTGGTTGAAGCATTGAGGGTCATCTACTTTGCCCGTATACTGGCACATTAAGGCGCCTCGGCGGCTCAATGGCAGAATCCTCCAGGAGACCCAGCTGCGGGTCAGATCAACACCCGTCAACCCGTTGGCCAACAGGGCCCTGACTTTGGACAACGTGGAGGCATATTGAGCACGCCCGGCGGCTGACATCTTGTCTGGAAGCTCAGTATCTGTGCTAAGCCGGTAGGGACGGTAACCCGGCAGTGGGTTCTCCCCCTCTGGTGAAGTGTCTTGGCAGTAGAACCACGTTTTGTTCCACTCTTTGGGGTGACTCGGCAGGGTTGCTGCTGGGAAGAGTACATCCCTCCGCCTCTGAAGAGTAACGCCCCCGAGCTCGAGACTTAACCCGTCAGCCATTTCTGTTTGGCGGTTGATGTAAAAGTACTCCTTGAAGAGATCCACAGACGGCTCCTCCTGAAGGTAGGCTTCACAAAAGGTTTGAAATTGGCACATGTTGGTGACAGAGTTTGGGCCGATGTCTTGGGGGTGCAGCTTGAACGCGTGTAAGATATCCCGGAAAAACTTTGACCTGGGCGGGGAAAAGCCCCGAAGAAGATGATTTGTGAAGATAATGACCTCCCCATCTTTGGGTTTATGGGTAGTCTCATTGCCTGGAACCCGCCAGCAGATAATATCCTGAGCCGGCAGAACTCCCATGGTGACAAATTCTTTAAGTGACTCTTCGGTCACTCCGGACTTTACCCAGTAGCAGGTGGACGGAGTTTTTGACATGGTGGAGGCTTAGGAAACTGCGGGAAGACATGTATATTCGGCGGGTTAAAAATACATTCTGACTAAAGTAATTACGACTGGAAATGGTGACAGCGTTTGGCGGGTCAATATAAATTATGAGCCGCCGAAGCTACTTGTGGTAAAACATAGTAAGCCGGCAGTTTTATGGCGTGTCAAGTTATCAACGCAGGTTGAAAAATTGCTAAGTGTGGAAAAACCGATTCCGCAACTACGGCTATGAATTCAAGATCTACGGGCGAGGGAAAAAGAAAAATATTCTAGCCCTAACAAGACCAGTGGAAGAACAGACGACCTCTGCACAGATTAAAACAGGCTGCAGATCTACAATGAGTGCGGCGTCGTTATGAAGCGGACGGCCGCATAATTTCGGCAGCATTATAAGGCTTTAGAGAGGTACTTTATATCCAAATCTATGAAGAACGCTCCGATGAACACCGGAGAAGCCCGACGAACTCAGAGGAGATCTAAGGTTAAATACAGATCTAACAAAGGGCAGAAATGAAACCTGGAGGGTGCGGATGGACGCGTGAAGGCTCTCGTCAGTCTAAGGTTGATGCAGCGGCCGGTGTCGATGAAGATGATGAGCTCTGGACGGCGCAGTGAGCTTCGGCGGCGCGGGCGTCTGGAGGAAGAAGAAGAAGGCAGCGACGGGAAGGTGAAAAGGATGGGGCCCCCGTGCCTATTTATGAGGATGTGAGGTGACAGCAACAGTCGGCGCGAGAATCGAGGCGTGTCCTTAGTCAGTTGCCATCGTGCCTCCTCGATTCTCGGGCTGGTCCTATTAATGAAAAAAGATCCGCTCCGACGTCAGAGAATCTTTTTTGATTTTTACTGATGACGTGATGGCGGGTGATGTCTACTACACAACCTTCTTCTTGTAGACTCGTGTTGGGCCTCCAAGCGCAGAGTTTTGTAGGACAGTAGCAAATTTCCCTCAAGTGGATGACCTAAGGTTTATCAATCCGTGGGAGGTGTAGGATGAAGATGGTCTCTCTCAAGCAACCCTGTAATCAAATAACAAAGAGTCTCTTGTGTCCCCAACATACCCAATACAATGGTAAATTGTATAGGTGCACTAGTTCGGCGAAGAGATGGTGATACAAGTGTAATATGGATGGTAGATATAGGTTTTTGTAATCTGAAAATATAAAAACTGCAAGGTAACTAATGATAAAAGTGAGCACAAGCGGTATTGCAATGCTTGGAAACAAGGCCTAGGGTTCATACTTTCACTAGTGCAAGTTCTCTCAACAATACTAGCATAGTTGAATCATATGTAAATCCCTCACGTGCGACAAAGAGTTCACTTCAAAGTCACAAATAGCGGATAACAAACGAAGAAATTATTGTAGGGTACGAAACCACCTCAAAGTTATCTTTTCTGATCAATCTTATGAGCTATCCCTATAAGTGTCACGAGCAGCCCTAGAGTTCGTACTAAAATAACACCTTAAGATACACATCAACCAAAACCCTAATGTCACCTAGATACTCCAATGTCACCACAAGTACCCATGGGCTTGATTATACATTATGCATCACACAATTTCAGATTCATCATGTTCAATCCAACACAAAGAACTTCAAAGAGTGCCCCAAAGTTTCTACCGGAGAGTGAAGATGAAAACGTGTGCCAACCCCTATGCATAGATTCCCAAGGTCACGGAACCCGCAAGTTGAGCACCAAAACATACATCAAGTGGATCAATAGAACATCCCATTATCACCACGGATATCCCATCGCAAGACATACATCAAGTGTTCTCAAATCCTTAAAGATTCAATCCGATAAGAAAACTTCAAAGGGAAAACTCAATTCATCACAAGAAGATAGAGAGGGGAAAACTCCATATGATTCATCTATATTAATAAAGCTCGCGGTACATCAAGATCGTGTCATCTCAAGAACACGAGAGAGAGAGAGATCAAACACATAGCTACTGGTACATACCCTCAGCCCCGAGGGTGAACTACTCCCTCCTCGTCATGGAGACCGCCGGGAAGATGAAGATGGCCTTCGGTGATGGTTTCCCCCTCCGGCAGGTTGCCGGAATGGGCTCCCGATTGGTTTTTCGTGGCTACAGAGGCTTGCGGCGGCGGAACTCCCGATCTAGGTTTGTTTCTGGGGGTTTCTATATTTATAAGAATTTTTGGTGTCGGAAACAAGTCAAGATGGGCCACGAGGCGACGACAAGCCAGGGGGGCGCGCCCTAGGGGGGGGGGGCAGGCTTGTGGTGGCCTCGTGGCTCTTCTGGCCCAACTCCAACGCTCCCTGGGCTTCTTCTGGTCCATAAAAAATCAACGTAGATTTTTATTCCATTTGGACTCTGTTTGATATTCCTTTTCTGTAAAACTCAAAAACACGGAAAAAACAGAAACTGGCACTAGGCTCTAGGTTAATAGGTTAGTCCCAAAAATAGTATAAAATTGTAGTAAAATGATTGTAAAACATCCAAGAATGATAATATAACAGCATGGAACAAGCAAAAATTATAGATACGTTGGAGACGTATCAGCGGGTCATGAAAGTTTGTCAGAAGCAACGACTGTCCAGTTTTCGGCGGGTCATGAAGATTATCAGAGAAGGCAAGACTCGCCAACCAGAAGACTTGGAGATTGACATGAACCGGTTCAAATCAATCTAGGGCCTAATGTTGGGGATATGACCCCGTGATGAGACCCGCCCAGGTGGGGCCGGGTCATACAGTTGGCGGCTTATAACAAGGTTTGGTACGAGCTTACCCAATGGGCGTGGAGGCCCAGAGCCAGAAGACGAGATGTAGCCCGGTGGCTTAAGCCGCCGGTGGCGGCTTGTTAGATAAGGTATGTATAGTTAGAGGTGAGGTCGGTGATCAAGTATAACCCGACCCGGACTCTTGTAAGCCCAGGGCCTTGACCTGTGTATATAAAGGCGGGTTACCTGGGCGGCTTAGGCCAGAAAACAACTCATCGATAACTAGGTCAAGCGAACTCGCTCCCTTGTAATCGATACCCAATCAATACAACACAAAGCAGGACGTAGGCTTTTACCTCTTTCCGTGGGACCGAACCTGGGTAAACCCTTGTCTCTCAATTCCGATCAACCCCTTTGAGTCCACCGCCTTAGCGATGGCCCCGAACCTAAGTCCTTTCATGAGGACATCTGCCGTGACAAAACCACGACGGTTTTCTATGTGAAGGACATGTCTACCAAACCAAGAAAAAGAAAAGATAAGAAAGCGGATACATCATACGATGAGCCAAAGCGCCACATAGTTCTTTCAGGGAAAAGAAATATAGTGGGAGTGGAGGACAAGACAGACATGTCAACAGATTATGAAAAGTTTGATGAAATTCCTCCCTTCACAGTGAAGACTGACCCAAGCATCCTGTTAAATGATGAAGATTGTCCATGGTTACGGCGCAATAAGCAAGGGACACACGAGAAGAAAAAGTTTTATACCCCAAGATCCCACTCTGGGATGTGATTGGCTTTACCGTCATCAGTTTTCTTCTCTAGCGAGTAGCCGAGATGGTCCAGTTTGTACACGAAGTGTATCCAGTTTTTGTTGTATCCCTCTCAACTTTTTAACACATGCTATGTGGGTGAAATGATGATACCATGCCAAGTTTCAACCTTTCCAGAGTTCATTTGTAGTGTTTTTTAATTTCAGGGTCGTTTAGCTCAAAAAAAATCATTAAATGCATGAAAAATAGGAAATGAAGTTAGAAAGGGTAGAAATTTGAATATGTGGCTTAGAATGGTGCATATTGAATGCACAAAAAGTCTGGAGTTGAAATAAGTTAAAAAAATGAAATGCCTTTGTAACAGATGAGTTTTCATCCGAAACCCTCATACTTCGAAGGAGATGGTCCAGTTTGTACACGAAGTGCATCCAGTTTTTGTCGTAATGCTCTCAACTTTTTAGCACATCCTATGTGGGTGAAATGATGATACCATGCCAAGTTTCTACCTTTTCAGAGTTCATTTGTATTGCTTTTTAATTTCAGGGTCATTCAGCTAAAAAAACCATTAAATGCATGAAAAATAGAAAATGAAGTTAGAAAGGGTTGAAATTTGAAGATGTGGCTTAGAATGGTAAATATTGAATGCACAAAAAGTCTGGAGTTCATTTGGGTGATTTTGATTAAAACAAATGAAGGTATAAAACTAAAAGAGTTAAACATAATCTAGTTTTGATTAAAACACCTATTTAAATTATGCTAAAAATTCCCAAATTTAACATAATGATAAAAAACACTAATATTAAACAACAGGAGAAACAATCACTCAAAACTCTATTTTTAAACTAAAGTTATTCACAAACTAGTGATTCACACAAATTTCAAAAGAATTCAAATTTAAACTATTTAAATTTGAAAACTACTGGCACTAACAGAAAGTTTGTAATTGTTTTGACCTAAAGCAAAAAGATTCATTAAAAAACTATAAATATAATAATAGTTATTCCAAATCTAAAAACAGAAATTAGAAAAACAAAACAAAACAAAAAAGAGAAAATACAGCTTTAGTCCCGGTTGGTGATACCAACCGGGACTAAAGGTCCCTTCCCGCGCGTAATTTGGGCCGCCGAAAAGGAGAGACCTTTAGTCCTGCACCAACCGGGACTAAAGGTCCTGGGGTATTTAAGCCCTCCTTCTTCCTCCCCAAATCACTCCGTCTTCACGCCCACTCGACGATGCCGCCAGGCTACCCCGCGCGCGCCCTCGACGTCGCCGTCCGGCCGCTCTGCTCGCAAGCGCCCCCCGAGCCCGCGCCGGCGCCGCCACGCTGCCCGCCGCCGCCGCTCCTCTGCGCGTGCCCGCCTCGATCCACACCCGCTTCTCCAAGCGCCGCCGAGGCCCGAGCCCGGATCGGCGCCGCTCCTCCCCGCCTCCGGTGTCCTCCTCCGTCCCCGAGCCCGCGCTCGCGCCCTCGACGTCGCCGTCTCCGGCCGTTGAGCCTCTCCTCCTCCGTCCCCGTCCCCGTCTACTGAATTTTCAACATTGAACACTTCAATTAGTCCAAATTGACAGCAATTTGGAGTACATCTCAATTTATACACTTACTGAATTTGGAGATGATGTAGTGACTTTAGGACTGAAAACAGGGGCATTTTGTTCAAGCCTGAACTTTTGAACTGCTAAGAAAATTCAAATAATTTTGTTATTGGAGATGATGGTCGAAATTCAGTGTATTTAATTGTTATTGCTCACTGCAATGTGATGTTTAGTCATTCGTGCCTGCAGTACCAAATGTGATGTTTGATGTTTGCAACTTGGTCATAACTCTGATTATCCAAATGCTCATTTTTTGTAACCTGTAGATGTCATGCTCAATTTTGTCCATACACAATCAATCTATTTTGTAGTGTTTCATAGTTTGATTGAATAGAGTCCGAACATTGCAAGTATCAACATTGCAAGTATGAACATTCCAAGTATGAATGTTGCAAGTTGTCTCCTAGTTAGGTACACTTGCTTTCTTTAATCAAAACACCTTTGAAACCAATTTGAAAATTAAATTGAGCACACCTACTAACATACCACATCAGTTAAATCACTTGTAATCATGTACACTGACTCACTTCTTCTATGGTCAACTTGTCCACTGCATCATTCAACCCAAATTTGAATATGTTGTTCAATTTAGTTGGAACTTTGTTAAATTTCGTCCGTTTGATTGTAGTGTATCAAAACCTAACAAATATCGTTCGGTTAGCCTGAATTTCTAATTATAAAATCATGCAATTGTTTATAAGTTCTCGACAACGACGATGCCCATCCCGCATCCTCGTCGTCGACTCGGCGGCAACCATCTGCTTGAGAGGCGCCATGTCCGGGACTGGGCTCCGCCGGGCTGGCACTGGGAGGTGCTGCCTTCCGGGGCGCGGAGCTTGGTGAGGAATCAGGGTCCCGTCGTCGACCCGGAGGTTATTTGGTGGCGGTCGCGTGGACCATTGTCGGTGCAGAGGGAGCCGGCCCCCGCGGAGGTGGTACATCGCCGTGTCACGGAGGAGGACGAGGACGTCCGACGCTACATGGCTGTGTTGGACGTCAGGTTCTCCAATACCTGGCAGGTTCTTCAGGGATCACACCCGAGCTATAATCCTGTCATAGTTCCTTATCTTTGGGTGTCCACCGCCTGCGCCGCGAGACGTCAACTAGATCTGTATTAGTGATATTATATTCGAGATGTATTAGTGATAATATTCGATGATGTATTAGTTATATTATATAATAATATTCGAGATGTATTAGTGATACTATTCGATGATGTATTAGTGATATTATATGATCATATTGTTGCATTGCCTTGTATTGATTTGCATATCTCCGGTTTTACTTATTGAATGCATTCTAATTGTTTTATATTTGTTCTGGATTAGTGAAGCTATGGACGGTAGAGACAGAGACCGTGATCAAGAGAATGCCATGTATGACTTGATACGCTCCGGAAACGAAGAGAATGAAGAAGTAGATGATGGCTCACAATACCTTAACTAACCCATCCGGTGAGGGAATTGAGGAAGAACAACCAAGAGACGAAGGGGAACCTACTCATAATGATGGCGAAGAAATTTTTCTCCATCATCAGAAGTCCGGCGAGGTATTAATTTGCCCTCTGGTGATCATCAGAAGTATTGATTGATTTGTATATATTAACGAATCTTTCTTCTTTTAGCCCTTCGGATCAAGGAAATCTTCTACAAGGGTTAAACGTGGCCCGACAAGAAAGTTGAAAGAAGGCATAAAGTACAACATCAATCAAATTAGAGCAGATGGCGAACCGATTGCTCCTAAAATTAATGCAGACAAATTTATACGTCAATGCGGAGTTATCATTAGGGACCAAATCCCGATCTGGGCTCAAGAATGGAATCAGCCAAAAGACCGCGGAGTTCCTTTTGTCAGCCAAAGAGCAAAAGATATGCTTTGGGAGGCGCTCATGAAACATTTCACCCTACCAGAGGGTCTCACAGATCTCCAACGGGAGAAAGTCAAGAAGTGTCCTCTTAAGAAGATGGCCACACAATTCCAGACATGGAAGAAAAGGTTATGGACCCATTACTTGAAAGGAGGAAAGAAGACTCCAGAATTCAAAGGAGAATATACGAAGTTAAAAGATGATTGGGACAGATTTGTGCGGTTCAAGGAATCAGAAGCAGCTAAGGAACGGTCGAGAGTAAACAAGATAAATGCTGAGAATAAAACATGGCACCATCATCTGGGGCCAGGTGGCTACAAGTATGGGTTGCCTTTGTGGGAAGAATCCGAGAGAAACATGAAGGCTGCAGGGGTCACTCCAGAAACAGAGAATCGGCCCGACAGGTGCAGGACTTGGTTTTATGCACATGGGGGAAAGTTGGACCCAAAGACAGGGAAGGTTCTTGAACAGGCAAGTCTTAAAGAAGCCACGGACGAGTTACTTAAAGCAATAGAAGAAGCTCGAATGGGTCTGTAGCAGCCCGAGAGAGAGAACGACGAGCTTACACGCGCCCTCAAGAATCCTGAACACCCGGGACGAACACGAGGCAAAGGCATTGTTCCGTGGCTTCTGGGGTTTGCGGATTGGAATGACAGTTACATAAGCCGTGAGAGAAAGAAGAAGCATGAAGTAGATCGGATTGAAATGGTAGAAGCAAAGAACACGGACTTGGAACGCAAATACATGCTGTAGCAGGAGCAAGTCAACAAACTTAGCCAGCAAGGCGCGTCTCAGCAGCAGGAGCATCCAGATGCAGCATTGGATGGTACCATTCCATCATCTATGCCGAAAAGCAATGTGGGTTCCACGGGGGTCTCGGCCGATGATGCACTGCTGGCTCGCTACCCCGTGGATGATATCCTAAAGTCGACAGTTTGTGAGCTACACGTGAAACTGAAGAACATATCCATGAAGGTGGCGGACGGCTTTGCTTTACCGAGTGGACCTGAAGCAACCTTCCACGGCAATCTGATTCCACCTGGCTATGCTCGTGTCAGGGTGGATGAAGTTGTGTCGGCATATGAATCACTAGATCTTGACCACCTTGGAGGTGAAGGGGAGCGGACACTGGGAGAAGCCATTCGTTGTCTCATTTTATGGAAAAAGGAATGCATCGTGTTTCCAAACTCGGTGTCAAGGCCACCGACTCCTCCTCCAAGTCCGCCGCGTTAGCAGACTCCAACCCACCTCGAGATGGAGCGCAGGGCGAGTCCTCCAAGTCCACCGCATCAGCAGACTCCAACCCACCTCGAGACGGAGCACAGGGCGAGTCCGCCATATCGATCTCTGCCACGTCAGCATAGTCCACCCCACCCCGAGACGGAGCCTAGCGCGAATCTGCGATATCGATATCCGCCATCTCCAAAGCGGAAGAGAGCACAAAAGAAGAAACCCGAGCCTCCTGTCAAAAAGAAGTTAGCTTACGAGAAGTTAGCTTACGAGATGACTGAAGAGGAAATCAATGAACAAAAGGCTAAGGAATTGCAGGCCCATTTTGGACCGAAACCGCCCCCGCCGCCAAAGGAGAAAATACCTGAGGAAGTCATACAACACTTTTTGAATGCAGATAAACCGGCGGAGAAAAGGCCACTATCAGACTATGAACGCTCTATTAGCAAGTCCTATCATAAACAAAAAAAACAGAAGTCGAGCGGTAGTAGTAAATGCGGGAAAACTGTTCCCCAGCTCAGAGAACGGGCAATGCAATCGATCATCCCGCTCAAGGTGAGTACCGATAAGGTGGTAATAACCGACGCTGATAGAGAGAATGCTAGACTGCTCGGTATCACTGTTGAACAACTCCTAGAGATCGAGGAATTCCCACCGATGGATCCGAAGGAACTAGAATGGGCATATGTCCCCGGGAACCCTCTCGTGAGTCCTGAAGATGAGAAACTTCTATCAACGCAAATGTACAACTTGCATGACTGGTACATGAGAGAAGTAAAGAGCGGGCGATAGAGCCTCATGGTGAAAGTCAAGCGAGAGCATTACATCCATGAAAATGATTTGTGGATTGAAAATGAAGAATTCTTCCAGTTATTCAATCAAAAAGCACTCGACAAATCTATCGTCAGTTCCTACTGTCTGTAAGTGATTTTTTCTGTAATTTGATTAAGTCTCTAGCTCAGCTCGTTCATTGCCTGTAATTATCCTCACTATATTCTTTTGTGTGGTATTGTGCAGAATGAAAATTTTTGAATTGAAAAGAGATGGAGTCTATGGCATTGGGTTCATTAACCCAAATACCGTTAATGAAAAGGTGTTAACTACTTACCCTAAAGGCACGGAGAAAATGTTGCTAAGGTTTTTGAAGGCCCTAAATACCAAACCAGAAATACTTTTACCTTACAACTTCAAGTGAGTGTTACTTTACCTTACGTTTACCTTATATATATACTCGATGTTAAGTGTAGTTGATGAGTTATGCATGCCCGCTTATACAAATCGTGTCCGCAGCTACCACTGGATCCTGCTAATCATTAGAATTGACGATGGAACTGTTGAAGTACTGGACTCACTAAGTAAAGACCCTGAAGAATACAGAAGCCTGCATTCGATGCTCGACAGGTAATTTCAATCATTTACGCACTATGTCGGCCTCTTTAGTTCGTTTCCTGATATCAAGTAATTAGTAACTCCTTTATTCATTTTCTTTGCCGGGTAGGGTTTGGAAAAAGTTCACCAAAGATACTAGAGGTGAATGGAAAGAGGAGCTGAAATGACGAAGGTCCAAGGTATTTAAGTAGTACTAGCTACGTCCGCGCATCTCTTTAAGTATAGTTTCAATACCATTATCATGCTTGATTATTATCTGATTGAATTATATTCTCGTAAAGTGTATGAGGCAGGAACAAGGGACTTGTTTATGTGCATATTACGTTTGCGAGAACATTCGCATTATGACCGAAAAGATCAGAACTACAAGAGATCTTTGGATACGTAAACACCATTCACATTTTTTTATCATGATGTAATATATATACAGACAACTAACATGTTCATATTGATCTCCTTCTTTAAAGATGCACGAGATGCGGGATAAGCTCCTACCAAAGGACCGCATACGAGCAATTCAAGAGGAAATTGCGGGTTTTTTGCTTGAGCGGGTCATATCTCCCGACGGAGAATACCATTACACCTAATGCCTGCATGTAATGATTTGCAAATTGTAGGAGAAATTGTATATACCAAATTGTACATATGTGTATGCATGGTCGTATGAAAAGTTCTATGTATATGATTGGTTCTACGAGATATTCTATTATATATGCATAACGTGTACAGTATGTAGCAGCGTAAAATATGTTTGAAATGAAAAAGAATTAAATCGAATACAAAAAATGAAAAGAAAAAATAAACAATAAAATCTAAACCCATAAAACCCAAAGCCCCTCCCGGTTGGTGTTACCAACCGGGACTAATGGTCCCCATCCCCTGGCGCCCGCTGCCGACCACGTGACAGGGGTTTAGTCCCGGTTCGTAGCCAACCGGGACTAAAGGCTTGGACCCTTTAGTCCCTATACATTAGTCCCGGTTGGAGAACCGGGACTAAAGGCCATTCCCAACCGGGACTAATGGCCTGTTTTCTACTAGTGGGAAGCCGGCTCCAGCTCGTCTTCTGCCCATGATGAGCTGCAGAACATAGCACGTACGTACGTAACCATGACACGTACGTGTAGTAGACAAGTAGTACGTCCGTGCACTATTCACCATATGTATGCTCGCGCGAGGTTCCAATAAAGTTGCCATTTGCCTTTGATATTTAGTTCATTGGAATTTACACACAAAAAAACGTGAATATATAACTACAAAATCTATAATTAATTAATATGTAAAATGGAGTGAACTAACTTGTGATCGGATAGTTAGGAGAACATTGATATCCCTAGCCTGTTTGGATTCAAGCCTTAGACTTACATTGATGCTCGTATTTCTCTCAATTTATTTCAGTGTTTCCGACGATGTTTGTTCAGTGGGAAGAGACGTTCGGGATCAAAAGGATCCCGAATCCCATTAAACAGATAGACCGCGGATTTCAGCCGATAGGATTTGTTAGCTTTAATCTTGATTCATGTATCTGCATAGTTTGATTTTTGTTATGCCTGTAGCTAGTTTGTCTAGGGAGTAGGTTGTCTGACGAAGCTTCAGCAGAGGCGTGCGGAGAAGGCGAGATGCCAAGGCGTCGTGCAATACGGCGACGATGGTGAGATGCCGATGGCGGCGTGAGGCTGCAGTGCTGCGCGAGGCAGCGTGGCCGTGTGATGCGGCAAGTGCGACGAAGGCTGGAGCGTGGGGCTCTACGAGCATGTTGATCCGGCTTGGTTGATCTGGTTGTGAGCTGCATGCAAGTCCTAGTCAGCTAGAATTATGTGTGAGTTAGTTAGCTTCAGAAAAGGTCCTAGTGTTTAGGTTGTTAGCTGAACGTCTAGGTCGTGTGGCCGTTGAGAGGGCCTGCATGCATGGTGGTCGTGCTGTTAGTTGTGTTAGCGGGCTTGGTCATGGCCGGGTGCTTAGAGGATAAGGCCACGATGTGGTAGTGGCCTGAGTTATGCGGGTTGAGTGCCAGACCCTGGTGTATATATATGTGTTGCAATTAAGAAATGAAATAAGGCCGAGAGGGCTGAAAGAAAAACCATGTAGCACATGTGTTCTCACCGGGAGAAGAAGCAAAGCCTTTCCTCTCCTTGGTGAAGTGTGTGTGTGTGTGTGTCGTGTGTGTTTTCTGTCCCTGTGTGTGTTCTTGAGGGAAACAAAGAATGAAGGTTGAGCTGTGAGAGGCAGCAAGAGGTAGAAGAAGAGCGGCGCTGTGAGAGGCGGCGCCAACAATTGGCATCAGAGCCTTGTTGATCCGTGGCGGCGACCGTGGTGGCGAAGGCTATGGTGGCCGGCGTGGCGGTGGCGGAGGCTACGGCTGCGGCGGCGACGACCTGTCAGACTCCATGTGAGGTGGAGGATGGCGGCGCGAGATGGAGGCCGTCGACGGCGTGATGCCGCTGGTGGTCAGTTGCGGTGTGATGCCGCAAGATGATGACGGCGTGGTGATCGGCGTCGCGAAGGCGTGGTCCACGTCAAGAGGAGGCCACTGCGTGCGGCACGACGCCGTGGTGACCGGCGCTGCGAGGGCGTCGTCCACGGCATGATGATGGTGGTGACCGGCGCTGCGATGGCGTCGTCCACGACGAGGAGATGTTTGGCGGTGTGATGCCGCGCGGACATGTGGCTGCGGCGCTGCGGATGGCGTCGGCAAGTGGTTGCGGGTGATCTGCGTCGGAGATTGTAGAATCAAGATTAAGGGGGAAAATGTTAGCTTTAATCTTGATTCATGTATCTGCATAGTTTGATTTTTGTTATGCCTGTAGCTAGTTTGTGTAGGGAGTAGGTTGTCTGACGAAGCTTCAGCAGAGGCGTGCGGAGAAGGCGAGATGCCAAGGCGTCGTGCAATACGGCGACGATGGTGAGATGCCGATGGCGGCGTGAGGTTGCAGTGCTGCGCGAGGCAGCGTGGCCGTGTGATGCGGCAAGTGCGACGAAGGCTGGAGCGTGGGGCTCTATGAGCATGTTGATCCGGCTTGGTTGATCCGGTTGTGAGCTGCATGCAAGTCCTAGTCAGCTAGAATTATGTGTGAGTTAGTTAGCTTGAGAAAAGGTCCTAGTGTTTAGGTTGTTAGCTGAACGTCTAGGTCGTGTGGCCGTTGAGAGGCCCTGCATGCATGGTGGTCGTGCTGTTAGTTGTGTTAGTGGGCTTGGTGATGGCCGGGTGCTTAGAGGATAAGGCCACGATGTGGTAGTGGCCTGAGTTATGCGGGTTGAGTGCCAGACCCTGGTGTATATATATGTGTTGCAATTAAGAAATGAAATAAGGCCAAGAGGGCTGAAAGAAAAACCATGTAGCACATGTGTTCTCACCGGGAGAAGAAGCAAAGCCTTTCCTCTCCTTGGTGAAGTGTGTGTGTGTGTGTGTTTTCTGTCCCTGTGTGTGTTCTTGAGAGAAACAAAGAATGAAGGTTGAGCTGTGAGAGGCAGAAAGAGGTAGAAGAAGAGCGGCGCTGTGAGAGGCGGCGCCAACAGGATTTCCTGCGACGACGCCTGGATTTGATGCTGCCGAGCTGCATGTTGCTGGATCTCCTGTCGCTATCCCTCATGTGGATGCCCCTCTGCCACCAAGTCCTGCCTGCTTGTCGCCCCATGCACACGTCTTCATAGGGGTACTCAACAAATTAACAAGAAAATTACTGCTAAATTTTGTTTGGCTTGTACTGCAACAGGTGAACCCACCAGTCTCATAGAGCACTTGGTAATGCAAAATGAAAAAACATGGCACTTTGTTTGTCACATGAAGGTAAAATTTTAATTGACTCTAAATGGGTATTCAGAATCAAACGCAAATTTGATGGAACCATTAACCATTATAAAGATAGACTTGTGGCCAAAGGTTTCAAACAGAGATATGACATTGACTATGCGGACACTTTTAGTCATGTTCGCAAGGCCGCTACCCTTCGTCTTGTACTGACAATTGTTGTATTTAGGGGATGAAGTCTGATGCATCTAGATATGCAGAACGTGTTTCTTTATGGTTTGAAGATAAATATGTGCAGGCTTAATAAAGCTCTATAGGGTCTGAAGCAAGCACCACGAGCATGGTACTCATGGTTAAGTACCAAACTGCAGGTTCTTCGTCTTGTTCCTTCCAAATCTATCATGACACAATTTATTTGCAATGACTGCAAACACCCATATGTGTCCTTGTTTATGTTGATGATATCACTGTAACTAGCTCATCTGATGAGGAAGTGACATGATTGCACAAGGATTTGAGCGCAGAATTTGCCTTTAAAAATTAGGCAATATACACTTCTTTTTGGGCATTGAAGTAACATAGACTAGAGATGGTTTTCATTTATCACAAGAGAAATATGCAACTGACTTGTTAAGCCGAGTTGGCATGCTACTCTCTCCAACCCCCTTGTCAAGCTCAGATCCTTTGTCCTTGACTGAAGGAGAACTCCTGAATCGGGAAGATGGCACCAGTTACAAAAGTATAGTTGGTGCTCTTCTGTACCTGACCCTATCAGGCCGAATATTTCTTTTGCACTCAACAAAGTATGTCAGTTTTTTCATGCTCCCACTACGGCTCATTGGATAGAGAATTTTAAGGTACTGATGAAAAACATATGCATTGGTTTAACATTCAATAAATCATAGTCCATTCCTGGTTTGGGCCGTCCCCGGATTTAGGGCCTTTTTTGACACGGATTGGGCCGTCCTTGGATGACAGACGGTCCACCGGTGGTTCTGCAATCTTTTATGGTCTAAACTTAATTTTATGGTGTGCAAAGAAACATGCTACTGTTTCCAGGTCAAGCACTGGAGTAGAATATAAGGCACTGGCAAATGCAACAGCTGGGGTGTCACAAGTACAAACTCCATGTCTTTGGTGTGATAATCTTCTAGGTTCTACCTATTTATCTGCATATCCAGTGTTCGATGCCAGGTGTGAGAATAGTGAAATAGATTTTCATTTTATTCGAGAAAGAGTTTCTAACAAAGAAATAGAAATCATATTTATTCCTTCCAATGATCAACTTGCATATGGGTTCAATAAAGCATTGCCCACAAGAAGACTTAGAGAGTTCAGACATAATCTCAACTTTCTTAGTGGTGATTAAGGGCAGGTGTTAAACGTAGCATACACGCGCAACACATCCAGTACATATATGTGTACTACGCACATATATTTTTATTAGGAGATTATTTTTAGGAGGTTTCCTTTGATCCTAACCTTCCTTGTAATCCCCAAAATATATATACCTAAATGATAAGTGTCACACGTGTGGCACGAACCAACATGGTTCAAACGCCTTCATTATCATTCATCTTGCCACATCAAACAGATGATATCAACGAAATATTTTTGGTTTTTCGGACTTAAAAATGTTTTGTATCTTAAATAAAAAAATCCAATTAAAATCCATTTTCATCATTAAATCCGTCTCGACGAGATTTTCAAAACTAGATCCCATATAATATATTTTGACGACTTTTTTTTGCTAAAAGTTGTCATAATGTTTACACGGAAGTTTTTTTTTTCGAAAAACTTCCAATCTATTCATTATCAATCATGGCATTACAACGGACACCAAAGATAATAAAAATTACATCCAGATCCATAGATCACCTAATGACGACTACAAGGGCTGAAGCGAGCCAAAGGCGTGCCGCCGTCATCATCCCTCACTCACCGGAGAAGGACAAAACTTGTTGTAGTAGACAATCGGGAAGTCGTCGTGTTAAGGCTCCGTAGGACCAGCGCACCAGAACAGCAACCGCCGCCGATGAAGATAAGCGTAGATCAGAAGTATCCAACCTGAATATACACTTACGTAGACAAACCAAAACTGGATCCGAGTGGATCCACCAAAGACAACCATCGACCGGATCTTGCGAGATCCATCGGAGACAAACTTTCACACGCCCTCCGACGATGCTAGATGCACCACCGGGACGGGACTAGGCGGGGAGACCATTATTCCATCTTCAGAGAGACGCCGCCGTCTCATCTTTCTGAACACAGGCACTACTGGGAAAGGGCTTATAGGTGAACGCTAATTAGTGGCGAGTGCAGTGGGCTACCCGCCACAGCTACTTTTGAAAAGAAGCAGCGACGGGTACTGATACTTGTGATCTGTGTTGGGTTTTCCGTGAAGAGGAACGGGTAATTGCAGCACAAAGCGGATAAGTATTTCCCTCAGTTATGAAACCAAGGTTTATCGAACCAATATGAATATCAATCCTCAACTGTCTTCAGCGGTTGCACACAAATGAACAAACAACTTGCACCCAACGCGTGCAAGGGGGTTGTCAATCCCCTTGATCTCGTTATTTGCAAGCAAATGAGTTGTGTATATAATTGTTGATAAATGCAAAATAAATAAATAAATAAATAAAGGCAGCGAGGTAATAATAGTGTTTGTAAATATATAAGTGAATAGACCCGGTGGCCATAGTGTTCTCTAGTGGCATCTCTCATGTAGGCAGCATACGGTGGGTATCAAATTACTGTTGGGCAATTGATAGAAAAGTGGATAGTTATGCGATGTTCACGGCAATGATCATGTATATATAGCTATAGGCGCATCACGTCCATAAAAAAATAGGCCGACTCCTGCCTGCACCTATTACTATTACTCCACTCATCGACCGCTATCCAGCATGCATCTAGAGTATTAAGTAAAACAGAGTAATGATTGAAGAACAATGACATGATGTAGACAAAGTAAACTCAAACAATATGAATGAACCCCATTGTTTTATCGTTAGTAGCAACAACACAAAGGCGCATCTTTTCCCCTACTTTGTCACTGGGATATAGAAACTCTCCAGGTTGAACCTACCAAACGCACCACTCCCACCGATGAAATATCAATCTACTTGGCCAAAGCACATCAATAGCTCCAAGAGCATTATGAAGCTATAATGATCATGCACTTGAGAGCTAATATAATTCGATGGCATCTCAAATACTTTTCATGAATAATCTGAACATAAACCCACAATTCATCGGATCCCAACAAACACACCGCACAATAGGATTACATCGGATAGATCAAAGTGAAGATGTGCTGATCATTGTATTGAAGATCATAAGAGAGAGAGAGATTGCCATCTAGGTACTAGCTATGGACCTGTAGGTCTGTGGTGAACTACTCACACATCATCATGAGGGCAGCAAGGTTGATGAAGAGGCCCTCCGTGATCGATCCCCCTCTGGCAGGGTGCCGGAACGGAGCTCCAGATGGCGTCGTGATGAAACAGAGACTAGCAGCGGCGGAAAAAGGGTTTTGGGACTGCCTCCAGAGTTTTTAGGATATTAGAGAATTTATAGGCAGAAGAGGGACGTCGGGAGGCGGCTGAGGAGGCCACCACATATCAGGGCGCACCCCACAGGGCACGCCCTGATGTGTGATGGGGCCCTCGTGCACCTCCTGGCCTCCTTCCGAAGCTTGTAGGTCTTCATATAGTCCAGAAAAAATCATCAAAAAGTTTCGTGGCAATTGGACTTTGCTTGGTACAGTAAACCTGAAATGGCAAAAACATGCAGAAAACATCAACTGGCACTTGGCACTGGGTCAATAGGTTAGTGCTAAAAAATATCATATATTGGTAAATAATGACCCAAAAAGTATCCTAGAATGATAATATATCAGCATGAAACAATCAAAAATTATAGATACGTTGGAGACGTATCAAGCATCCCCAGGCTTAATTCCTGCTCGTCCTCGAGTAGGTAAATGATAAAAACAGAAATATTGATGTGACATGCTATCCACTATGTAATCTTATTCAGGTATGGTCATTGAGAAAAGATGAATCAACAAATATTAACATAGCAATAATTGGAATGTAAGAAACAAAATTGTTAATTCTTAAAAGTATACGATCCTTAAGAAATGTTAACCCTCCCCCCACATTCATCTTATTGTATTAGCAAGGCATGGCTCCATCTTCACCACATTAATACAAATGTTAAGCACCACGGTGTCCAAGTCAGACAATTGGTTCGTACTTTTTCAATATGCATCAACTTTTTATTCTTCACGCAATACATGAGCGTGAGCCATTGGACATATAGCATTTAAGTGGAATAGAGTATGGTGGTAGATGTCAAAGGGGTAGGAAGTGGAGAAGATAGTCTCACATCAACTAGGCGTCCTAACGGGCTATGGAGATGCCAATCGATAGATGTCAATGCAAGGAGTAGGGATTGCCATGCAAATGATGCACTAGAGCTATAAGTGTATGAAAGCTCAAATGAAGCTAAGTGGGGTGTGCATCCAACTTGCTTGCTCATGAAGACCTTGGGCATTTGAGTAAGCCCGTCATAGGAATATACAAGCCAAGTTTTTAATAATGAATATGCAATTCCCACTAGCATATGAAAGTGATATATCATGAGACTCTACATGAAGAGCATGGTGCCACTTTGAGGCACAAGTGTGGTAAAGGATAGTAGCAAAGTCCCTTCTCTCATTTTCTCTCATTTTTTTGAATGGATGGTGGGCTCATTTGGCCTCCCCCATCTTTATTTTCATCCGGAGTCTCATCTCAACTTATGGGAGAATCATTGTCTCCGTCGTTCTTTCCTCACTGGACAATGCTCTAATAATGATGATCATCACACTTTTATTTACTTACAACTCAATATGGAGAACTGATATGAAGCTATGACTGTGTATGAATGCATCTGGAAGTGTACCAGGATGTGCAATGATCTAGCGTGACATGTATAAAAACATTATGAACAGTGGCTTTGCCACAAATACTATGTCAGCTCTATATGATCATGCAAAGCAATATGATGATGAACGAACTAGTCATGTGAAGTAATGATGGAATTTGCATGGCAATATATCTCGGAATGGCTATGGAAATGTCATGACAGGTAGGTATGGTGGCTGTTTTGAGGAAGATACAATAAGGCTTATGTGCAACAGAGCATATCATGTCACGGGGTTTGGATGCACCGGCGAAAGTTCCACCGATCCTTGAGGTGAGAACGGGCTATGCACGGTACCGAAGAGGCTATCAAATTATGAAAAGGTGAGATTGCATATGTCCATGGTTTCACATTAGTCATAAAGAACTCACATACTTATTGCAAAGTTTTATTAGTTTATCATAGATCAAAGTACTACTCGCATGCCCCGAGGGAAGAGGTTGGTAGGAGTTAACCATCGCGCACTTCCGACCCGAAACAACACTAGGATTTCAACGAGGAATAGAAATGCTCACACATCATCACCATGCCTCTTTAATTTTTAGATAAACAAGAAGGTCAACCCCCTTTAATATCGACACGTCTACGGTTTAACAACTATGAACTCACACCTATTTTCATATTACTACATCAATATCATTGACCCACAATTTCTTTATATGTGCTACATGATGGTTTTGATTATCACACATTGAAGACCTAATATTTTCGGACTAGTCTTTATGACCCATGAAAATTACCGTCACTATTTACTAACTCTCAAACAAATATAAGTGAAGAACGAGAGTGAAAACATTTCTATAAAATCTACACGCCACCGTGCTCAAAAAGATATAAGTGGAGTACTAGAGCAACTGCTAAGCTCAAAAGATATAAGTGAAGCACATAGATATTCTATCAAATTATGATGAAGATGTGTCTCTTTTAAATAGGTGTGTCCAGCAAACAATGATTGTGGCAAACTGAAAGTAAAAGCAAACGAGGCTCCAAGCAAAACACATATCATGTGACGAATAAAAATATAGCTCCAAGTGACATACCGATGTATTTGAGACGAAAGAGGGGATGCCTTCCAGGGCATCCCCAAGCTTAGACGCTTGAGTATCCTTTAAAATATTACCTTGGGGTTCCCTGGGCATCCCCAAGCTTAGGCTCTTGCTACTCCTTATTCCTTTGTCCATCAATATAACACCCAAAACTTGAAATCTTCAATCACACAAAACTCAACAAAACCTTGTGAGATCCGTTAGTATAAGAAACATATTGCATACTTTAAGTACTTTTGTAAATTGATTCAAATTTCATAAATGCATAATAGGTACTATATTCTAACTTCTCCATGGCTTATACGTGAAAGCACAATATGCTCCCTTGGTGGTTTTGATAATTCATGACAACATACATTGTCTCTTGGACTAATATTTCTACCTAGTGTATTTCAGATAAAAGTCCATAGAGGGAGATGGGTTGGCAAAACGGATTGTTAGGAGATACCCCAAGATGCAAGGAATGGATTGGCAAAGCATGAAGCAAGAGGACTCTACATTTTACTTTATGAGAAATCACCTTGAGTCCATAGGAAAGCCAATACTATTAAAAGGGGGTAAGGTACTGTTGGTGAACAATATGCTCCACGTGCACAAGTGATAGTCACCAAAAACACCCACAAGCTCTTCCAAAAAAGTCTGTCCAAGCCTATCATGAAAATTGGTGCTACCAATATTTCCCACTCGGTCCCACCGATTCCCAACTCAGACAGACCCATGCCAAACCCTAGATCTTCGGTGCAACCGATTCTGCTTCGGTGCCACCGAGTTCAGCTTGCCAACTTTCTGTTACCTCGATTCCTAAAATCGGAATTTCCAAGATTTTGGATCGGCGTCACCGAGTTGTGGAAACTGACCGTTGGTCACCTTATCGGTACTGCCGAGATCGCTGTATCGGTCTTGCCGAGATTCAAAAGTTGATACCTTTGGAGCAACTCGGTACCACCGAGTCTTATACTTCGGTGTCATCGAGTTGGTCACTTTAGGTGTAATGGTTGGATTTTTGGGGATGCCTATATATACCCTTTCACCACCACCCACTCGAGAGTGAAGCACTCAGAACTATTCCGTACTTGCCCCATCCAATTTTCTGAGAGAGAGCCACCTACTCATGTGTTGAGATCAAGCCGTTCCACTCCATCCATATGAATCTTGATCTCTAGCCTCCCCAAGTTGCTTTCCACAAAATTAATCTCTTCCACCAAAGCCAAATCTGTGAGAGAGTGATTGTGTGTTGAGGAGTCTATCATCTTGAAGCACAAGAGCAAGTAGTTCATCGACATTACCGAGCCTATTACCTTTTGGAGGGTGGTGCCTCCTAGATTGGTTAGGTGTCGCTTGGGAGCCTCCTACTTCGTGTTGTGGAGTTGAACCAAGAAGTTTGTATGGGCAAGGAGATCGCCTACTTCGTGAAGATCTACCCATAGTGAGGCTAGTCCTTCGTGGACGGAAGCCGTTATGGAATAGTCAAGGCTACTTCATGGACCCTTATGGGTGGAGCCCTCCATGGACTCTCGCGACCGTTACCCTCCGTGGGTTGAAGACTCCATAAACATGGATGTACGATAGCGCCACCTATCGGAACCACGGGAAAAATCCTTGCGTCTCCAAATTGCGTTTGATATTCCTATCTCCACTCTCTCTTACATGTGCTTATCTTACTTTCCGCTGCCATACTTGTTGACTAGCACGTGTAAGGTGCATTAGACTTGTTATAATTGCTGAAAACTTCCCACTAATTAACTTGGGAAAAAGTTTGGTTTTAATTCTTGCAAGTAGTCCATTCATGCCCCTCTAGACACACACTTCTAGTGATCCTACAAGTGGTATCAGAGCTTTGGTCTCCATTGCATCGGTTTCATCACCATGGAGGAAGATGGATGTGTCTAGTTTGGAGAGTTTGAGTTGTAGAGTGCCTATTCTTGATGGGGAGTACTATAGTCAATGGAAATATAAGATGCTTGAGCTATTCAATGAATTTCATTTGAGCAAGTATGTTAAGAATCCCTATGTACCTCCCATTGATCCTTTACATCCCACACACGAAGAGAAAATTGATATGCTATGCAATCTTAGAACTGTTAATCTTATCATTAGAGGATTGCCTAGGATTGTGCTTAATCAAATGATGAATTTTGAATATTCTTATACTTTGTGGAATGACTTGGAGAAACGATATCCAAGTTATTCATTGAGTAATCTTGATGAAATTTTTCATAAAACTGTTTCCTTTCACAAAATGATGCCTAGTTATCCCAAGTTTGATCACTATCTATTTGAGCTTAGAGACCTCATGCGTGCTAAAGGAGATGTCATAACTATCAACAACATCATTGTAGAAGCCATTCGCATTCATAATCTTGAACATTGTCATGATCACAACCCTAACGAATCTCTCGTTTCTCATGACGAGGACTTCCCACTTGATGATGACAATGTGGAACATGGATACTATGATGAAGATGAGTTGTTCGACATCGAGCATGAGAAGATCATGAAGAATCTAAGTCTCATGGCAAACTTCAAGGATTACTTGTCCGAAGGAAAAGAGTGGATTCTCGATAGTGGATGCACCGATCATATGACCGAAGATAGAGAGATGTTTGAAGAGATCACACCAAACCATGGACCGCGAAGGCATGTAACTTTTGGAGATAACTCCAAGGGTAAGGTACTTGGTCTTGGTAAGGTGGCCATATCCCATGATAGCTCTATTCAAAACGTCGTGCTTGTTGAATCCCTTGGCTACAATCTTCTTTCCGTATCTAGACTTGTTGACTTTGGTTTTAATGTGCTATTCACGAAAGTAGATTGCCAAGTGTTTCTTCAAGACAATCATAACATGGTCTTTACCGGTTTCCGTAGAGGTGATCTATATATTGTCGATTTCACTAAGAGATCCAAACCTCGTACTTGTCTTATTGCAAAATCTTCTAAAAGTTGGCTTTGGCATAGAAGACTAGGACATGTTGGCATGCGTAATCTAGACAAGCTTATCAAAGGTGATCATATACTTGGTGTTAAAGATGTTATCTTTGACAAAGATAGACTTTGTAGTGCTTGTCAGGCTGGAAAGCAAGTAGGTGGAAGTCATCCCGTAAAGAATATCATGACTACTAGGAGACCACTCGAGTTACTTCACATGGATCTTTTTGGTCCCAATGCTTACAAGAGCCTCGGTGGAAATTCCTATGGTCTAGTCATAGTTGATGATTTTCCCAAATTTATGTGGGTATTCTTTCTTGATGATAAGTCGCAGGTACAAAAGATCTTCAAGAACTTTGCTCGCAAAGCGCAAAATCAGTTTGAGGTGAAGATCAAGAAGGTTCGGAGTGATAACGGATCAGAGTTCAAGAACACCCATGTAGATACCTTTCTTGACGAAGAAGGTGTTTCACATGAGTTCCCGGCTACGTACACGCCTCAACAAAATGGAGTTGTTGAAAGGAAGAACCGGACTCTTATTGAGATGGCAAGAACGATGCTTGACGAATACAAGACGCCAAGACACTTTTGGGCAGAAGCCGTGGAAACAGCATGTCATGCCACAAACCGACTCTACTTGCACAAGCTTCTCGGTAAAACGGCATATAAGCTTCTCACCGGTAACAAACCCCAAGTTGGATACTTTCGGGTATTCGGCTCAAAGTGCTACATTATTGATAAGCATCGTCGTACTAAATTTGCTCCTAAATCTCATGAAGGATTCCTACTTGGTTACAGATCGAACTCTCACACTTACCGTGTCTACAACAACTTCACTCGAAAAGTCGAAGAGACGGTAGATGTGAAGTTTGATGAATCGAATGGTTCGCAAGTCGAACAATTGCCAAATGATGTAGGAGATAAGGATCCTTCGGAAGCTATCCAAGACTTGTCCATCCGCAAGATTCGTCCCATGGAGGTGAAGGAAAGTACTTCATCAACTCAAGTGGAAGCCCCTACTTCACGTCAAGGTGATCCTCAACACGACATGGAGGCATCGACAAGCGGTACATGACAAGATGAAGAGGAGGAAGTACATCATGAAGATCCACCACTACCTCCTTCACCACCACCTCAACGAAACGACACCTTCAACAACAACGAAGATGAAGGAGATGATGATGATGAAGAAGCTCCACCATCCAACAAGCCGAAGCTACCCTGAGTTCGAGCAAGAGTGACCTAGAACCATCCTCTAAACCAAATCTTCGGTGACACACAAACCGGGAGAATCACTCGCTCTAAAACTCGCTTAGGTAATTTTTGTGAGCATTATTCTTTCAGCTCTAGCATTGAACCCTTGAAGGTTGAACAAGCTATCGAAGACCCGGATTGGGTGAACGCCATGCATGAAGAGCTTCACAACTTCGAGAGGAACGAAGTGTGGACACTTGTGGAGAAGCCCAAGGACGAGCACAACATCATCAGAACCAAATGGGTGTTTCGGAACAAGCAAGATGAAGACGGTCAAGTTGTACGGAACAAGGCGCGTCTCGGAGCCCAAGGATATACGCAAGTCGAAGGTATGGACTACGGTGAGACCTCTGCCCCCGTCGCTAGACTTGAAGCTATTCGCATTCTTCTTGCTTATGCTAATCACCATGATATCACGCTTTATCAAATGGACATTAAAAGTGCCTTTTTAAATGGTGAGATTGAAGAAGAGGTCTATGTCAAGCAACCCCCTGGTTTTGTGAATCCCAAGAAACCTAATCACGTCTACAAGCTTCGTAAAGCACTTTATGGTCTTAAGCAAGCCCCACGTGCTTGGTATAAATGCTTAACGAAGTTTCTCATTGAAAAGGGTTTTGAAATTGGTAAAATTGACGCAACCTTATTCACTAAGAGAGTTAATGGTGAATTATTTGTGTGCCAAATCTATGTGGATGATATTATCTTTGGATCTACTAACCCACAATTTAGTGAAAGATTTGGAAGGTTGATGTCCAAGTAGTATGAGATGTCCATGATGTGCGAGCTGAAATTTTTCCTTGGTTTGCAAATCAAGCAAACGAGAGAAGAAACTTTCATCTCTCAAACCAAGTATACCAAAGACTTGATCAAGAAGTTCAACATGCAAGAGTGTAAAGGTATGAAAACTCCTATGCCTACTAGTGGACATGTTGACCTTACCAAGGAGGACGAACCGGTTGATCTAAAGGTTTATCGATCTATGATTGGTTCATTGTTATACCTATGTGCCTCCCGTCCCGATATTATGCTGAGTGTTTGCATGTGTGCTAGATATCAAGCTGCACCTAAAGAGTGTCATCTTTTGGCCGTGAAACGTTTTGTGAGATATTTGATACAAACACCTAACTTTGGCATTTGGTATCCCAAGGGATCTTCTTTTAACCTTGTTGGCTATTCCGATTCGGACTATGCCGGTGACAAGGTTGATAGAAAATCCACCTCGGGTACATGTCAATTTCATGGGAGATCTCTTGTGTCTTGGTGCTCCAAGAAACAGAACTCGGTATCTCTATCTATAGCCGAAGCTGAGTATATTGCTACCAGATCATGTTGTGCACAATTACTATGGATGAGACAAACGCTGAAGGATTATGGGATCCATGTGAAAAATGTGCCATTACTTTGTGACAATGAAAGTGCTATTAAGATTGGACATAAGCCCGTGCAACATTCTTGAACTAAGCATATTCAAGTTCGACATAATTTCATTCGTGATCATGTTGCCAAAAGAGATATTAATCTTAAGCATGTTCGTACCAACAAGCAATTGGCCGATATCTTTACTAAGCCACTTGATGAGAAAGTGTTCTGTTATTTGAGGAGTGAGTTGAACATCATTGATTCTTCAAACTTGAGCTAAGCTCACTCGGTTGCATGCAAGGGGATGAGCTTACTTAACCATTCCATGCTATCATTACCATGAATCTCATATAACTTGGAATTCTATGCTCCCTTGTATTGCATCTAACCCTTTTGTAGGTACTTGGAAGAACAACATTCCACAAGATTGCCAACAACTCCAATCATAAGCAATCATGTCATGACCAAGTATCCACAACTCTTCTTGTTGATGGAAGGAAGAGGACAACTCAACCATATCCTTGACACATATTTGAATTTTCACAATTGGTATCATGTCATATCATGTTCTTCCTTGCATGACTAACCTATGTAGGTGATAAGTGAACCAAAACAAGAAGGATTGCTCCCAACTCAAGATGAACTTCATCAACCTCGAGCATCCTCATCAAATTCACCTACAAGCCACGTCATCATCATCACTCAAAGGTATGTATTCATATCCTTGATATAGCTTTACTCCAAGTCAAAATGACATGAAAAACATCAACTCACCGATTTACTTTCTTCGGAGCCACCGATTTCTATGTCTTCTGTGATTTCTGTTATGTTCTGCGTATTTTCTCTATTTCAATGAACTTTTAAAAAAATCTTGTTTATTCAAAGGAGGAGAAATCTTAACAGTTTTCAGGCCTTAAAGGAAAAAAATTGCTTTCAAGGAACCCTTGTCTCAAATGCTCTCAATGACCCTCATTCTCTAGGATCCCTTCCCACTCAATGATTCCTTTGTATGAACCTTTTTGGAAATTAATGCCAAAGGGGGAGAAATATCAAAGATTCAAAGCTTATATCAAAGCTTCAAAGCTTTTATTCATATCAAAGGGGGAGATACTCATACCAAAAGGGGAGAATGCTTCAGGAGGAGAGATAATCATGAAAAGTAGAAGTGTACACTTAACAAAATAAAGGGGGAGAAATATCAAGGATCCCTTATCTCGGAAACACTTCTTCAGGAGAAGAGAGCAGAATAAATCTGGTTGAATTTAATTCCTATCTATTTTAGACTTTTCTCAGCCTTACCTACTCCCAATATCAAAATGCTAAGATTCAGGGGGAGAGGATGACCTACAATTTCACATCTAAGGGAGAAAGCTCTAAATGTTCTTGGAGACATATCAATCTTAAGGAATATTTCCTTCTATATGTTCTCCACATCTTGGTACTATTGAGTTCCATTGCTTTTTGATTGGTAGAATAATCTTGTGTTTCCTAACATTGTTTTCTCAAGTGTATTTCTACTACTAGAATGCTCAAGAACTCAAGGTAAGTATATGCATTATATCCTTGATCAAGATGATCTCTTGCTTCTTGCACATATTGTTTGCAAGAGTGAAGTTTTGAACAAGGATGTAACTCATTCACATGTATTTGATGCATATAGCCAAGATACACATGACTCATTTTATTCCTTTCCACTACATGTGTGTCTATGCATTCCAAATCAACTATCCTTTAAAGGGATTGCACACATTTAGGGGGAGCAAGTCTAAGTCATGTGTCTCTCAAAGTCTTCATCATATCTATGCATATCTTTATTTGAAGCTTTGATTGTATTGTGTCATTAATTACAAAAAGGGGGAGATTGAAAGCACAATATGCTCCCTTGGTGGTTTGGATAATTCATGACAACATACATTGTCTCTTGGACTAATATTTCTACCTAGTGTATTTCAGATAAAAGTCCATAGAGGGAGATGGGTTGGCAAAAAGAATTGTGAGGAGATACCGCAAGATGCAAGGAATGGATTGGCAAAGCTTCAAGCAAGAGGAGTCTACATTTTACTTTGTGAGAAATCACCTTGAGTCCATAGGAAAGCCAATAATATTAAAAGGGGGTAAGGTACTGTTGGTGAACAATATGCTCCAGGTGCACAAGTGATAGTTACCAAAAACACCCACAAGCTCTTCCACAAAAGTCTGTCCAAGCCTATCATGAAAATCGGTGCTACCAATATTTCCCACTCGGTCCCACCGATTCCCAACTCAGACACACCCATGCCAAACCCTAGATCTTCGGTGCAACCGATTCTGCTTCGGTGCCACCGAGTTCAGCTTGCCAACTTTCTGTTACCTCAATTCTTAAAATCGGAATTTCCGAGATTTTGGATCGGCGTCACCGAGTTGTGGAAACTGACCGTTGGTCACCTTATCGGCACTGCCGAGATCTCTGTATCGGTCTCACCGAGATTCAAAAGTTGCTACCTTTGGAGCAACTCGGTACCACCGAGTCTTATACTTCGGTGTCACCGAGTTGGTCACTTTAGGTGTAACGGTTGGATTTTTGGGGATGCCTATATATACCCTTTCACCACCACCCACTCGAGAGTGAAGCACTCAGAACTATTCCATACTTGCCCCATCCAATTTTCTGAGAGAGAGCTACCTACTCATGTGTTGAGATCAAGCCATTCCTCTCCATCCATATGAATCTTGATATCTAGCCTCCCCAAGTTGCTTTCCACAAAATCAATCTCTTCCAGCAAAGCCAAATCTGTGAGAGAGTGATTGTGTGTTGAGGAGTCTATCATCTTGAAGCACAAGAGCAAGGAGTTCATCGACATTACCGAGCCTATTACCTTTTTGAGGGTGGTGCCTCCTAGATTGGTTAGGTGTCGCTTGGGAGCCTACTACTTCGTGTTGTGGAGTTGAACCAAGAAGTTTGTACGGGTAAGGAGATCGCCTACTTCGTGAAGATCTAGTCATAGTGAGGCTAGTCCATCGTGGACGGAAGCCGTTATGGAATAGTCAAGGTTGCTACTTCGTGGACCCTTATGGGTGGAGCCCTCCGTGGACTCTCGCGACCGTTACCCTCCGTGGGTTGAAGACTCCATAAACGTGGATGTACGATAGCGCCACCTATCGGAACTACGGGAAAAATCCTTGCGTATCCAAATTGCGTTTGATCTTCCTATCTCCACTCTCTCTTACATGTGCTTGTCTTACTTTCCGCTGCCATACTTGTTGATTAGCATGTGTAGGGTGCATTAGAATTGTTATAATTGCTAAAAACTGCCCACTAATTAACTTGGGAAAAAGTTAGGTTTTAATTCTTGCAAGTAGTCTATTCACCCCCCTCTAGACACACACTTCTAGTGATCCTACAATACCCCCTAATACAATCCATAGCATAATCAAAACAAGCAACTATGCACGCAAAAACAGAATCTGTCTAAAACAGAATAGTCTGTAGAAATCTGTAGAGAACCTATACTTATGTAACTCTAAAAATTCTGAAAAATTAGGACAACCTCGAAAATTTCAGATCATTATCATGCTCCAGTAAAAAATGAAAATTCATGTACTGGAGTTAAAAGTTTCTGTTTTGTTTCATCATCGATTCTACTCATGTTGTGAGTCATACCAAAGGCTTTACTTGGCACGAACACTAATTTAAACACCAAAACATAATCATTACAGAGGATATAATCATGTTATCGAAAATAAACAGAAAGTTCTAAGCAAAAAATTAAAGATAACTATTGGGTTGCCTCCCAACAAGCGCTATTGTTTTATGCCCCTAGCTAGGCATAATGCATAGTTTCAAGTATTGTCATCTTTGACATCGAGCTCCTTAATAACACACCCATGGGTAATAGGGGAAATAGGAGATTTGGTAAAAGGATCTTTTATCAAATTTATAAAGTTGGGATGAACACTAATCATCTTTAGATCCTTGTCCCTTTTGGTAGGAGGTGTACTCATATTCTTGGGAATGTATATGAACTTGGAATTTTTGCTGTGAGAGGTACTAGCATTAGCTTTGGAAGTTGTAAAGGAGGAGCCTACTTTGTCAATGACCTCTTCAATTTTATCAATCCTATTCAAACCTTGTTCTATCCTCACATCAATAGTAGTATCCTTTTACTTCAAGGTTTTCAAAGTCATTCCTACTTGTGACCCAAGTTGAGTGATATGATTATGAAGTTTTTTATCCAACTCCTCAATTGGTTTGTTTGTGATCATATTCTTTTGAATAGCATCAAGCCTTTGCATAACATGTTCCAAGGTCAAATTTTTTTCAATAACAATAATGTGTGGTGCCCCTACAAGATTTTCAATTGTGGTATAGGCATCCAAGGTGTGACACATTAAGAAGTTCCCACCGGTGATGGTGTCAAGTACAAACCTGTACCAAGTGGTCACACCAATATAAAAATTGTGAAGCAAGGTAGTGGTGGATAAATTTTTAGTTGCTTTATTTTGAGCAAAGAAAACCCTATACCATGCATCTTTTAAACTTTCTCCTCCCCTTAGTTTAAAATTTACTATATCATCATTGGAAGTAAAGAGAGAGGAAGAAGAACTAGCCATGACTTCGAAGAAAGAAACTAGTAACAAACAAAGATAAATATTTTTGTATTTTTGACTTTTATGAGACACGCTAAAATATAACAGCAAATAAAAAGAAGAACAAGTGAATGAAATTTTTTGTGAAGTTACTTGGTAGTTGATGATGATATTCCCCGACAACGGCGCCAGAAATCCTTCCTGATACTTGTGATCTGCGTTGGGTTTTTCGTGAAGAGGAACGGGTAATTACAGCACAAAGCGGATAAGTATTTCCCTCAGTTATGAAACCAAGGTTTATCGCACCAATAGGAATATCAATCCTCAACCATCTTCAGCGGTTGCACACAAATGAACAAACAACTTGCACCCAAAGTGGGCAAGGGGGTGTCAATCCCCTTGATCTCGTTATTTGCTAGCAAATGAGTTGTGTAGATAATTGTTGATAAATGCAAAATAAATAAAAAGTAAATAAAGGCAGAAAGGTAATAATAGTGTTTGCAAATATATAAGTTAATAGACCCGGGGGACATAGTGTGCTCTAATGGCATCTCTCATGTAGACAGCATACGGTGGGTAACAAATTACTGTTGGGCAATTGATAGAAAAGCGGATAGTTATGCGATGTTCATGGCAACAATCATGTATATATAGGCATCACGTCCATAAGCAAATAGGGCGACTCCTACCTGCACATATTACTATTACTCCACTCATCGATCGCTATCCAGCATGCTTCTAGAGTATTAAGTAAAACAGAGTAATGCTTGGAGAATGATAACATGATCTAGACAAAGTAAACTCAAACAATATGAATGAACCGCATCGTTTTATCGTTAGGAGCAACAACACAAAGACTCATCTTGTCCACTAATTTGTCACTGGGATATAGAAACTCGCTAGGTTGAACCTACCACAACGCACCACTCCCACCGATGAAATATCAATCTACTTGGCCAAAGCACATCAATAGATCGGAGAGAATTACGAAGCTATAATGATCATGCACTTAACAGATAATATAATTCAGAGGCATCTCAAATACTTTTCATGAATAACCTGATCATAAACCCACAATTCATCGGAACCCAACAAACACACCACACAATTGGATTATATCGGGTTGATCAAAGCGAAGATGCGATTTTTCATTGTATTGGAGATCATAAGAGAGAGAGAGAGATTGCCATCTAGGTACTAGCTATGGACCCGTAGGTCTGTGGGGAACTACTCACACATCATCATGAGGGCAGCAAGGTTGATGAAGAGGCCCTCCGTGATCGATCCCCCCTCCGACAAGGTGACGGGACGGAGCTCCAGATGGCCTCGCGACGGAACAGAGACTTGCGGCAGCGGAAAAAGGGTTTTGGGACTGCCTCCAGGGTTTTTGGGATATTAGATAATTTATAGGGCGATGAGGGACGTCGGGAGGCGGCTGAGGGGGCCACCACATATCAGGGCGCGCCCCCCCAGGGGGCGCTCTGATGTGTGGTTTGGCCCTCGTGCACCTCCTGGCCTCCTTCCGAAGCTTCTAGCTCTTCATATAGTCCAGAAAAAATCATCAAAAAGTTTCGTGGCAATTGGACTTCGTTTGGTAAAGTAAACCTGAAAAGGCAAAAACATGTAGAAAAAAAGCAACTGGCACTGGGCGCTGGGTCAATAGGTTAGTGCTAAAAAATATTATAAATTGGTAAATAATGGCCCAAAAAGTATCCTAGAATGATAATATATCAGCATGAAACAATAAAAAATTATAGATACGTTGGAGACGTATCAGGTACTAACACCCACCCGCCACAGCTAGGAGCACACCTGTGGCGGGCAGCTACAAGGACCCGCCACACATGTAATCTCCCACACGGTACTTATCTGTGTAACTCAGCTATGACGAGCGGCAAACGGCGCTCGCCACAAGTAGATGACCTAGCAGTGGCGAGCAAGGCAAGTAACCCGCCACTACATATTTTTGCAAGATCTCCAACCTTAGCAGATTATAGATGTGGCGGGGAGAAAGAAACACCCGCCCGAGGTACTTTAATTATCTGTGGCGAGCAATTGCTCTTGCTCACCACAAAATAGTTTTCCCGCGCGGGGTGCTATCCACGTCAGTTACGAGTGACGGGCTCTGTGCACTGCCCGACACTGATAAGATCGTGTATAGTGTATGCCTCTAGCTTGGCCAGTGGCCTCATCCACTCTCCCCATTTTTTTCCTCTCCTGCGACGCCATCTTCCTCTTCCTGCGACTCCTCTCATCATTGGTCATCCACCACATCTCTCTCTTCCTGATTTCATGCGATCGATCAGAGATAGATGAGGAGACACGTTGTAGGTGAGAATTCGTTTCTAAATTCAACATCATGCGTATGTATGTATGAGCATGCATGCATAAATGATTGTTTGTGTGTGGCATGACGGACGTGTTGGGAGATTGAACTTTTCATTGATCGTTGAAAAAATTCAAGTAATACAAATGAGTGCCAAATCTCGTCTAAATGTTGATTAATTTCCATTTCGTCTAGTTGGTGTCACTCAATATGTCCATTTTTTAGCAAAGGTCATGCCGATTTTTTTTATTTTCCATATTGAAAGATCAAAGAGTAATTTATTACGTTATGTGCGTATGTTGTAGGTTTTGGCGTTGAATGATGGATCATAGTTCGATGTACTCCATACCATGGGCATCCATTGATTTTGTTAATGGTTTGATAGATTTCTTACAGATTGCGCAGGATCATGTTAGGAAAAGGAGTTTGAAGAAAATATGTTGTCCGTGCGTTGTTTGCGAGAATGATGTTATGTACACAATTGAATCGGGAGAGCTGCATAAGCACTTGTTGGCTAATGGTTTCATGCGTGGTTATTCGACATGGGCAAGTCATGATGAGGATGGGATGTCATGTGAAGGAGCGGAACATGACGAGGAACAAGAATGGATGATGGATGGACATGATGAACAATCTGATGGTGACGAATATGACGAGTCCGGTGAAGAATCTGACGAAAGTGAGGAGGCCAAAACAGAGGAGGCAAACATGTGGGGCAAATTGGCGGGAATGGTTCACGATGAACACATGCAAGAGTTGATCATGAAAGAGACTAGCACCGAGGCAGCTTCTCGTAGAGAGGCTACCAAACTGGCGACTCTTGTGAAGGACTCAACAACTCCTTTGTACGCTGGTTGCAAGGCAAACCACACCCAACTAAGTGTCGCAATGAATCTTATTGACATTAAGGCAAAAAGCAATAGCACAGACACTTCCGTCGATATGAATTTGAAGTTTTTGCATGATGTTTTGCCAGAAGGCAACGTGTTGCCAAAAAGTATCGATGAGGCAAGGAAGGTATTGTGTCCTCTTGACATGGAGCCGGTAAAGTACCATGCATGCAAAAATGATTGCGTCATTTACTGGAACGAGTACTCAAACCTAAGAAGGTGTCCAACATGAAATTTTCCCTGATTCAACCTGGGGAACAACAGTCGGGAAGACAAAGATGACAATAGAGCACCCGGTAGCGGTGCTCCTTATAAGGTTGTATGGTACTTTCCTATCATTCCATGCCTAAAGCGTTTGTATTCTACGAGGAAGAGAGATGATGGAGTGATTAAACACGTTGCTGATGGTCGGCAGTGGAAAGCAATCGATGACGAGTTCCCTCATTTCAGTGGAGATGATAGGAATGTCAGGCTGGGCTATAGTTCGGATGGTCTGAATTCCTTTAGTCAACAAAACAGCATGCACAACACCTGACCTGTGGTTGTCTGCATCTACAACCTTTCCCCATGGGTGTGCATGAAGAGAAAGTATCTACACATGGTCATGCTACTACAAGGGCCAAGCCAACCGGGTAGTGATCTGAACTTATATCTGCAACTACTGAAGGAGGAGCTAGAAATTTTATGGGCAGATGAGGGGGTGCAGACATATGACGCTAATACGGGTACGTATTTCCGTATGAAAGCCATGCTGCTCACAGCGGTGCGGGACTATCTGGCATACAGTTATAATTCGGGTCAGGTTTGCCATGGGAACTGCGCATGTGGTAGGTGCAGGGATTAAACTCATTCTCTATATCTGAAGGCCTCTCAGAAAACAGCTTATATGGGGCATAGAAGATGGCTGAATAAAAATAATGAATGGAGAAACAAAGAAGATTTGTTTGATAACACAATTGAAAAGCGAGGGAAGCCACGCAAGAGGAGTGGAATAGAAATCCTACAAATGCTGGACAACTGGGAAGAGTGTCCAAAGCCTGGAAAGAAACGGAAGAGAGTGGAGCCACTGTTAAAAGTATGGAAAACGCGGTCTCCATTTTTGGACTTGGAATATTGGAAGTATCTCTCGACGCCCAATTGTATTGATGTCATGCATATCGCGAAGAATGTTTGTTACAGTTTGGTTGCTACCATTTTGAACATCCCAGACAAGACAAAAGATACGGGTAGCTCAAGAAAATACCAACAATTACTTGAAATTAGGCCGGAATTGTGGGCTGACATGGAGGAAAGCGACGTTGGCAAGGCTAAGAAAACGGTGTCAAAATTCAATCCCGCTTGCTACAGTCTGTCTCTAGAGGAGCTTGACAAGATATTCGACTGCGTTGATAATGTTCAAGTAAGTTCCGGGAACTCGTCAAACATACATAGATATTTGTCACGTGAGAAGAAAACTTTATCTGCAATGAAGTCGCATGACTGTCACATGATGATTACAGAAATACTGCCGGTTGCACTTAGAGGAATAATGGAACCGCATGTCAGAAAGACACTTCAAGACCTCTGGAACTTCTTTCACGTCATCTCTCATAAATCGATCAGCCTGGAGCGTTGCAAAAAACTGAGAGAAGAGATTGTTGTCATACTATGTTAGCTTGAGGTGTACTTCCCGCCCTCATTTTTTGACATCATGGTGCACCTGCTTGTCCACGTTATTGGAGACATCATAGACCTGGGCCCAGTATTTCTCCACAATAGGTTCCCTTTTGAAAGGTTAAATGGGATACTCAAACGATACGTTCATAACAGGTCACATCCAGACAGAAGCATCGTCCAGGGATTTCTAACTGCAGAGGTTATCTCGTTTTGCATAGACTACCTTGAAGTCGACGAACCTTTGTGCATGCCCAAGAATAAGCACATTGGCAGGCTCAAGGGCGTAGGTCACAAGAAAAGGAGAAAGAGTTTGCATGTGACCTTAGACGATCCCAACCGAGCGCCCGACTTCATAAGAGCTCACAGTGTTGTGTTACAACACATTAAGTGTGTCAACCCATATGCTAGGAAGCACATGTTGCAGTTGAGAACTGAATATAGGAACCATGGGATAAAACGCTCTGATGAGCAACTAACAAATGAGCAGAACAAAAAGTTTGCGGCTTGGTTCAAGACATACATGCGAGAAAAACTGTTGTCAGAAAATGATGACAGAGGTACTGAGTGTTCTCCTTGGCATCGGGACCCGCATTGAATGTGACCACATACCAAGCCTATGACATCAACGGATACACTTTCTATACGGACGCGAGATACGCGGTAAAAGGTGTGTACCAGAATTCAGGGGTGACACTACATGCATACACCGGTAAAGAAAAGACAAACACTACAGGAGAATCGAAGATATTTGGGAACTAAGGTACGCAGATGTAGGGATATTCCCCATGTTTCATGTTAGATGGGCGAAACAAGTACTTCAGGAAGACGACTATTTCACTACCATGGTTATACCGCCACGAAATGAGTCCGTGAACGTGCTTGCAATAAGTGCCTTAAATAAGCCATGGGCACTGGCAAAGACTGTGTCTCAATGCTTTTACATAAAAGACCCAATTAAGCCTAGCCATGTGGTCTACCGAAGAGGAAAGAGGATTATCGTCGGAATGGACGAAGTCAATGACGAGGAGGACTATGACCAATTCGACGACTACCCCACGGAACATGAAGGCGTCAAACATGTATCGAGAAGAAGAAGATCAACATTGCTAAATGACGACATTCCACCATGGTCAAGACGGAGTCATAACAAGACAATAGTCCATACTGATACGTCTCCAACGTATCTATAATTTTTGCTTGTTACTTGTTGTTATATTATCATTCTTGGATGTTTTACAATCATTTTATAGCAACTTTATATCATTTTTTGGGACTAACCTATTGACATAATGCCAAAGTGTCAGTTACTGTTTTTGCTTGTTTTTTACTTTGCAGAATACCAGTACCAAACGGAGTCAAATCACGACGAAACTTTTCGGAGATTTTTTTGGGCCACAAGACATCCAGTGGGCCAAAGAAGTGCCAGAGGGGAGGGTAGAGGAGACCACAACCCACCAGGGCGCGCCAGGGGCCCAGGGCGCGCCCTGATGGGTTGTGCCCTCCTCGGGACCCCTCTCCACCGCCTTTGACGCCTATCAATTCCCAAATATTCCAGAAACCCTAAGGGAGTCGACGAAAAATACATCCAACCGCCACAAGTTCCAGAACCGCGAGATCCAATCTAACACCATCACAGAGGGGTTCATCATCCTCATTGGTGCTTCTCCGATGATGCGTGAGTAGTCCACCATAGACCTACGGGTCCGTAGGCAGTAGCTAGATGGCTTCCTCTCTCTCTTTTGATTCTCAATACAATGGTCTCTTGGAGATCTATTTGATGTAAACTTTTGCGGTGTGTTTGTTGGGATCTGATGAATTTTGAGTTCATGGTCAGTTTCTATCCATGAATATTATTTGAGTCTTCTTTGATCTCTTATATGCATGATTACTTATAGCCTCGTATTTCTTCTTCGAATCTTTGGTTTAGTTAGGCCAACTAGATCGATTTTTCTTGCCATGGGAAGAGGTGCTTTGTGATGTGTTCGATCTTGCGGTGTCCTCTCCCAGTGACAGAAGGGGCAGCGAGGGACGCATGTATCGTTGCTATTAAGGATAACAAGATGGGGTCTATTCCTACATGAATAGATCTTGTCTACATCATGTCACCGTTCTTATTGCATTACTCCGTTTTCCCATGAACTTAATACACTAGATGCATGCTGGATAGCGGTCGATGTGTGGAGTAATGGTAGCAGATGCAGGCAGGAGTCGGTTGTCGGGACCCCGATCCTAAGCCATAAGAATCTAGCATGTAACACTTCACATTACTGTCACCTTACCTGGGCCGGGACCGTTTGCGCCTTTTGGCACACGAATGTGAATATGTCGCCAGCATTCAAATGTCAAAGAACCCGGGTCAACATGACTAGTCATAGGACCCAAGTAGCACATCCGTACAGGGACTCCATTACGCCGTGGGACATAAATCTCATCAACTGCGCATAGACGAGTCATAGCAGGCTACATGGACTCCATTACACTGCGAGACATTTCCCCGAAGGGACAGACACAGCAGCAAAGAAGGATACATGCCGGTCAATCAATGTGTCCGGAGCAGTAGCAAGCTACCAAGGCTCAGTGGAAGCACAAAGAGGCATTTCCCCGTAAAGAGTACTACTAGAGGCACACAACTAGGTGTCGAATCCCATACATACCGTTACACGTCACACGTACGCACGACATGTCCGATATGCATAGATACAACTATGGCATCACAACATAACCATACAACAACACAACATTTATTTAGAAGGCTCGGAAGAGCCTTACATAATATGTTCATACAGGTAGGGGCCACATGACCCGACACTCAAGTCATACAAACATGTTCATACAAACCAAGCGGAAGCTTAAAGCTGTCTGAGTACAGACAGTTGAAAGGTCAAAAGGCATACAGTCTGACTATCTACAGCTCATCCCAGGGCATCAGATCGTAGCTGGGATACAAGCTACTCGGCGTCATCGACGTCTAGATAGAACCCACCAGATGGGTCCATATTCTCATCTGCAACAGTTATTAAGCAAACATGAGTACAATCGTACTCACCAAGTCTTGAAAGCAGACCTAGGCTATTCATGCTCATGTTTCAACAAGGGGAGTAGTGTGGTTTATGCAGCAAGCCAGATTTGACTCTTGGCTAGACTATACTATGACTACCAGTTCTTTGAACAAGTTTTGAGATAGCGCACTTGAGTCCACTAACACCACATCAATACACCACCATGGATCCGCTCCCGTCACCTACAAGAGTGCCATCCACGGTACTCACACTTGTCTTGAGTCTTTTAAGAGTAACCATCAAGTTATCTATGAACAACATAAGTTCTCCAAGTAGTCCATATCCGAGGACGCGGCTATTCGAACAGATTCATTACCCTGCAGGGGTGCACTTCTTCACACACGCTCTCGCCACTTATCGCTATGTGCTCATAAAACCAAGCACCTCGACAACCTTCAAGCGGAAGCCCAGCGAGGGAGTCGGCCATGACCGTCAATCACACAAGACCCTAGTCCAGGCTATCGCCTATTTGAGACTAAACCCACACGGAAGTCCGGCCGAAGTTTCCGCTACGGCCTCAAACGATGTGCGCAGGGTTCCCAAGCCCACCGTTCGGGTGCCACTTGGTACACCGTGTCACTGCCTACCGCGCCGTAGCCCACACCTAAGGTCAGCGCTACGCACGGCCTCCAGCATGGCTACAAACACCAGAAACTACTTGCAACTCCTGGACAGAGGACTAGGTGGTTGATAAGTCGAGCGGGGTCATATTTCAGGGCCCAGCATGTGGTAGTAACTAGTCTTGGATCACAAACACGGAACTCATTTCCTAAGAACGGTCCCAATGAGACAATCCGATATGTACTCCTACATAGCCTCTCATCGCTACCTTTACCAAATTGGGTTCATCATTTAGTTCATCACATCAGAACAACACTGTTTCACTCCGTTTCATCACCCAGATGAATCAGACCTGACACAACTCTAAGCATAGCAAGCAAAGCATGTATAGCACATCAAGGCTCAAGCATCTACCAGGTATGCTAGGTTGCATGGTTTAGCTATTTACTGTGGGAATGACAGGTCATGCAGAGGAATGGATTCAACTACCGCAACAGATAGACAGTAGAAGCGTTTGTCCTAATGCAATAAACAACATCAGGAGCGACAGAGTGGGATGTTATCGATATGATCAATGAGGTTGCTTGCCTTGCAGGTTCGCCGGGAGGTACTCTCCTTCAGGGGATACTCGAGGGTATCTGATGGAGCAGAACCTACCGCGACATAGACGGGGTAACAATCAATACACGGCAAGTGCAACAATATGATGCATGATCATGACATGGCAACATGTTATAGATGAGCTAATGCATCTATCATTAGAGTTAAATGGAGTAGGATTGAATATAGGTTCAAAATTGCTCCCCATATATTATTCCACATATTGCATTATTGCAAAATGTCAATGTTCATCTATCTAGGTTGCTCTAACATGCATGATAATAGAACCAAAGGATTCCTTGGAATTTTTTGATAATTTTTCATATATAAATTATTTCAATCTGAGCTACAGATTAATTTCTTTGATTTTTCTAAGATTTTAGCATTTTCTGGAATTATATTAAATTAGAAAATCATTATTCCGTCAGCATGACATCAGCATGGCGTCAGCAAGTCAGCTGGCCGTTGCCAGGTGAAACCTGACTAGTAGGGTCCACTGGTCAGTGACCCAGGGCCATCTAGAGTCACTGACATGTGGGGACCACATGTCATTGACTCACGGGTTAAACCCGAGTTGACCCTGGCTTTGACCTAAGCCAGGGCCCACTGTCAGTGGCTGTTTTGGGCTTAATTGGTGGGGTTAGGCTGCTAATGACCTTGCCACGTCGGCGGCGCCGGAGTCTCGCCGGCGGTGACCAAACCGACGGCGGCTTCTCGCCGGAACCGCGCAAACGACGGTGGCTGAATGCGCAAGGACCACCAGAGGGTAGCCCATGCTAGGTCGCATCTAGCTGGAGGGTCAGGTGGCCGCGGGGCTGCCGGAATCCTCGCCGGCGGCGAGCTTGGTGGCTGCCGGAGCTCGGGCGAGCTCGGGGTCGACGGTCTCATGCGCAAACAGGTCGGGGCTTGGCTCCTACTACAACTATGCGGCCCCACGAACTCGTTGGTAACCTCGGAAGGACCACCTGGACACCGGAGCATGGCCGGCGTCGAGCTCGTGCGGCGGAGCTCCTCGGGACTCGAAGGAATCGGGGGCTACGGCATGTAATCGACCGCGAGAAAAGGGGTAATGGAACCTAGAGCTCCATGGGACTCGAAGGAATCGGGGACGGCCTGTAGGCGACGAACGGACGGCGGCGATCTCCGGTGACCAGAGGTAGAAGACGACCTCGGGGCGGCGATGGGGAGCTTCTGGCGATGCACTGGTCGGCGTGGAGGTCGAGGGCGATGAGGCGGAGCGTCTGAGCTGCTCAGGGGCGAGAGGGAGGCGCGGAGGTGACAGTGCTACGGCGGCGAGGCTTTGGTGGCCATGGCGACAAAGGCGAGGGAGAGGAGCAGAGGGGGCGAATGGGAGAGGGGGCGATCAAGACGGCTCTCGCGAGCCTATGCAGCTCGCCAGCACGACGGGGGAGGCAGGCAGGCAGCTTCCGGCGTGGCGGCACGGCCGTGCACGCGTAGTGGCCACACGCCCGGCCTCCTGGCCGCCAGGAGGACGACGGCCTAGGTGGGCCAGGTGGGCCGGCCTGGCTGGGCCTCAGGTAAGTTTTCTCTCTCTCTCTCTCTCTCTCTCTCTCTGTTTATTTGTTTCTGTTTACTTTTTTTCTGACATTTCTGTTATTTCTGTTTGGCCCCAAAAACTAACACAAAAATATTGAGATATTTTACAGAGCTCAGTTTGAATATTTCAAACCTCTACAAAATATTTCAACATTTTTGCAAGACTATATTATTTATAGTGCTTTATTTATTGATTTCAGGGGCTTTGTTGGTTTAAATTAAAATGCCAAAGTTGTTGAATAAATAAAATGCACCCCTGATATGTTGTTGCCAACATTTATCAGAATTAGTGGGCATTTTTGAAGGGCATTTTGGATTCATTGAAAATCACATGGAATTGAATTGGTTGTTTAGGGTGAGGTGCTAGGGTTTCTGACAATCCCCATTTCAAGTTGATGCAAAATTTAGACATGGTGCACATACATGCTAGCACAAAGCAAGGCTAACTAGGGATGTGACAACTCACCCCCACTCAAAAGAATCTCGTCCCGAGATTTGGAAGTCGTCGGGAAGAGCGCGTGATACTCTAGTCGAAGACGGTCCTCCCTTTCCCATGTGGCGTCCTTCTCAGAATGGTGTGACCACTGAACCTTAAGAAACTTGATGTTTCGACATCGAGTGGTACGCTCAGCTTGATCGAGGATATGAACAGGGTATTCTCGATATGTAAGGTTATCTTGGAGATCAAGCGTTTCGTGGTCCACTTCGTGGACAGGGTCCGAGAAGCAACGCCTGAGTTGCGAGACATGGAAGACATCATGAACCTTGGAAAGATGCGGTGGAAGTTCCAATTGGTAGGCAACCTCTCCTCGTTTAGCAAGAATGCGAAAAGGACCAATGTAACGAGGAGCCAACTTGCCCTTGATACCGAATCGTTGGGTACCCTTCAGAGGTGTAACCCGAAGGTAAGCCTTCTACAACTTCGAAGGTCACAGTCTTATGATGACGATCATATTGGCTCTTTTGACGAGATTGGGCTGTTTTCAACTTTTCACGAATAATGCGAACTTGCTCTTCTGCATCCTGGATCATATCCGGGCCAAAGAGTTGCCTCTCACCGGTTTCTGACCAGTTAAGAGGTCTTTGACACCTTCGTCCATAGAGAACTTCAAAAGGGGCTTTGCCCAAGCTTGACTGATAACTATTGTTATAAGCAAATTCAGCAAATGGAAGGCACTTCTCCCAATTCATGCCGAATGATATAACACAAGTTCTAAGCATGTCTTCCAAGATTTGATTGACTCGCTCAACTTGACCACTTGATTGCGGATGGAAAGCAGTGCTAAAGGATAGATGAGTCCCCATAGCATTCTGGAAGCTTTCCAAGAATCGGGAAGTAAAGATACTCCCACGGTCTGAGTTGATCTCCAAAGGAACACCATGAAGAGACACTATTCGAGAGATATATAGATCCGCTAGCTGACTAGCGGTTATACTTTCGCGAACAGGAAGAAAATGAGCCACTTTGGAAAGACGGTCAATGACCACAAAGATAGCATTATTCCCTCTCTTGGTCCTGGGAAAACTGGTGATGAAATCCATACCGACCTTGTCCCATTTCCATTCAGGAATAGCTAAGGGCTGAAGGGTGCCAGCAGGTCTTTGATGTTCTACCTTAACGCGACGACAGACGTCGCAGTTAGCAACGAACTGAGCAATTTATCTCTTTATTCTGGTCCACCAAAACCTCTGGCGTAGGTCCTGATACATCTTGTTACTACCAGGATGAATCGTGAGAGGAGATGTCGGGACCCCGATCCTAAGCCATAAGAATCTAGCATGTAACACTTCACATTACTTTGCGGCCTCACGCACGGTTATCACCACGGCTGCCACCTTACTTGGGCCGGGACCGTTTGCGCCTTTTGGCTAACGAATGTGAATATGTCGCTAGCATTCAAATGTCAAAGAACCCGGGTCGACATGACCAGTCATAGGACGCAAGTAGCACATCCGTACAGGGACATGCATACGTAACCCAGCAATGCAGGGGTCGGCCTCAGCGTGTGTAGACGAGTCATAGCAAGCTACAGGCAGTCAAGCTCTGATACCAACGCAGTCGGGACCCCGATCCTAAGCCATAAGAATCTAGCATGTAACACTTCACATTACTTTGCGGCCTCACGCACGGTTATCTCCACGGCTGCCACCTTACCTGGGGCCGGGACCGTTTGCGCCTTTTGGCTCACAAATGTGAATATGTCGCCAGCATTTAAATGTCCAAGAACCCGGGTCGACATAACTAGTCGTAGAACCCAAGTGGCACATCCGTACAAGGACAGGCATACGTAACCCAACAATACAGGTGTCGGTCTCAGCGTGTGTAGACGAGTCATAGCAAGCTATAGGGACTCCATTACGCCGTGGGACATAAATGTCATCACTGCGCATAGACGAGTCATAGCAGGCTACAGGGACTCCATTACACTGCGAGACATTTCCCCGAAGGGACAGAGCAGTAGCAAGCTACCAAGGCTCAGTGGAAGCACAAAGAGGCATTTCCCCGTAAAGAGTACTACTAGAGGCTCACAACTAGGTGTCGAATCCCATACATACCGTTACACGTCACACGTGCGCACGACATGTCCGATATGCATAGATACAACTATGGCATCACAACATAACCATACAACAACACAATATTTATTTAGAAGGCTCATAAGAGCCTTACATAATATGATGTTACAAGCAGAGGGTCACATGACCCATCATTCAGAGTATACAATCAACAAGTGGAAGATACATGTCTGGGTACAGACATCTATTAAAAGTGGCTAAAACAGCCTGAAAAGCTACAACGACCCTACCAAAGGAGCCAGACCACTGTCTGGGATTCCCAAGCTAACCCGGTCAACATCGATCTTCACCTCGTAAGAATCACTAATAAGACTGACGTCTCCTCTGCAAAAACATAAATTAAGCAACCGTGAGTACAAAGGTACTCAGCAAGACTTACATTAGAACTAACTACATATGCATCATTGTCAACAAAGGGGGTTGTGGAGTTTATTGCAGCAAGCCAGCTTTGACTCTTGGCTAACCTATACTATGACTACAAGTACTTTCTTTGAGTTGGGATAACACACACGAGTCCACATATTCACCAAATCCATACACTACTATGGATCCACTTCCGTCTCCCTACGAGAAGACCGTCCATAGCACTCACACTTATCTTGCGTATTTTAGAGTATTCATTTCAAATTATCTATGAACCACATAAGTTCTCCAAGTAGTCCATATCCGAGGACGCGGCTATTCGAACAGATTCATAACCCTGCAGGGGTGTACTTCTTCACACATGCTCTCGCCACTTATCGCCATGTGCACGTAAAAAGGCACCTCGGCAACCTTCAAGCGGAAGCCCAGCGAGGGAGTCGGCCACGACCGTCAATCACAAAAGACCCTAGTCCAGGTTTATCGCCTATTTGAGACTAAACCCGCACGGAAGTCCGCCCGAAGTTTCTGCTACGGCCTCAAACGATGTGCGCCGGGTTCCCAAGCCCACTGTTCGGGTGCCACTTGGTACACCGTGCCACTGTGTCTATACCGCATCAAAGCCCACCCCATCGGGCAGCGCTATGCATGGCCGCCAACACTTTTCCTACAAACACCAGAAACTAATTGCAACTCCTGGACAGAGATCTAGGCAATTAATAAGTCGAGAGGGGTCATATTTCAGGGCCCAACGTCTGGTAGTCACTGTCTTGGATCGCAAACACTGAACTTAGTTCTTAAGGACGGTCCCAATGAGACAACCCGCCATGTACTCCTACATGGCCTCTCATCGCTACCTTTACCAAATCGTGTTCACACACTTAGCTCTCACACAGTAGGACATGAACACTGACATTCCGATTCATCGCCCAGATGGATCAGACCCGACACGACATGACTCTAAGCATAGCAGGCACAGTAAGTAAGCAAGCATGGATGAGTAGGCACATCAAGGCTCAAGAAGTTGCTACTCATGCTAAGTGGTTTCAACTATTTACTGTGAGAAAGAGTGGTCATGCAAAGGAATGGGTTCAACTACCGAGAACTGGTAACAGTTGAATCGTTATTGCCCTAATGTAGTAAAAGAGAGAAGGAGCGAGAGAGTGGGTTCATATCAGTATGCTCAAGGGGAGTTTGCTTGCCTGACACTTCTGAAGATAGCAATGAGTCTTCATCGGTGAGAACGATCACAACGTCGGAACAACGTCTACAGAGAAGGGACACACACCGGCAAACAAGAAGGAACAACATTCAATTCATGCGATGCACAATCATGATGTATGATATGACAAATTAAGGTACTGAATTAACCTAGACGAATAGTTAACCAAGTTGATTGAAGTGGAACTCAAACAGCTTTGAATTCCAACTCCAAATCATATTTTGTACATTGCCCTAATCAAAAAATGTCCTAGTTGGTGATGTTAACTTGTTCAAACATGCATGATCAAGGCATAAACAGAATCATTGGATTTTTCTGATCATTTTTCATATATAAATTATTTTCATCTGAGTTACGGTTGAATTTCTATGATTTTCCAAAGTTTATAATATTTTCTGAAATATATAAAATCATTTAAGATTTATTTTAAATCCAGAAACGCTGTTACTACCTCAGCATGACGTCAGAATGACGTCATGGGTCAACAGAGCCGGTCCAGGTTAAACCTGGCCGGTGGGCCCCATATGTCAGTCTCTATGGCTTTAACCAATAGAGTTTATTATTAAACCGGGGATTTACTAGCCCGTGGGGTCCGGCCATCAGCATCATAGGGGGGGTTAATTAGCATGGTATTAGGCCGTAATCAAGGGTCACGTCGGCGCGGCTGGACCTTCGCCGGCGGTGGCCATTCAGCCCGGCAGAGGCTCGCCGGACCTGTCCTGCAGGCGGCCATTCGACGGGCGGAGGTCACCAGAAGGTGCCCCGCACTTGTCCGCATCCAAGGAAGGCTCCAGGGTGTCGCAGGGTGGACGGAGTCAATGACCACGGCGAATTTGGCGGCGGCCAGAGCTCGGCCTTGACGGTGCGGCGCTATAGCTCGAAGGCGGCAGGGAGAAGGGGAGAGAGGGGGACAGCGGCTCACCGCGGGTCCAACAGGGGCAAAGGCGAAGCCAGGGAGGCCCGGGGTCCTGGGAATCGACGGTGGCGAACGGCCACCGTGGGCGAGGAAGGAGGTCACGGCGACGTCGTACGGTGCCTCCAGGCTCGATTCCTTCGGGTTGGAGAAGTATCGCGAGATGGTGGAGGCGCTGGACTTGCGGGTTGGCGAGAGAAGGCCGGTGGTCATTCGAACAGCGAGCGGCGGCGGCCATGGCGCTCGGGTGCACGCGAGAGAGAGGGACGGGGAGAGGATGACCACAGGGGGGGAGATAGAGAGTGGGAGCTCTACGACGTCGTGGTGGCGGGAAGAAGCCTCGGGGCCGTGCCACCGCGAAGCAGGAGGTGGCCAGGGCTCGACGCGCCCTCCACGCCTCTCCTCTGCCTCCTGGCACAGGAGGAAGACCACAGGGAGGCTGGGGGCTGGGCTGGGCCGAAACCTCTAGGCAGGTAAGGCCCAGGTGAGTTCCCTCCTTTTTCTTTTGTCTATTTTCTATTTTCTGCACTAAGTTTTGATTTAATAAAAATACTAAATCATTTTCCTAATTACTGAAATTATTTATGGGCACTGTTCGGATTATTCCAAAAGCCCAGAAGAGTTTTCAGAAATTTTGGAGCACCAAAATTATATATAGTAAATAAATGCCACAATTCAAATACAGAATGCATTAATTCAACAATCCAAAATGATTAGCAAAAATATCCATCACCACTGGTTGTTGTTTTCAGCATTAACCAGAAGTCATGAACATTTTCTTATGGCCACTTTGGGTTCTTTGAAAGGTTTTAAAGTTGAACTCTAGTTGAATTTATTATCTCCTAGGGTTTGATCACCCCTCAATTCCAATTCATTTGAATTTTAACATGATGCATGGATGCCACTGATGCAACTAATATGATTACTTGCAAACAAATTCTAGGGCTGTGACAACTCACCCCCACTAAACAAGAATCTCGTCCCGAGATTCAGGCGTTGGGTAAAAGGATAGAGAGGACACAAATTCACACCATCTACACGATCCAATTGCCCTTCTCGAAGATGTTGATTCATTGCATCATGTTGATATTGACAATTTGGCTTTCAAAATCTTCATCCAAACACGACGACAAGGGAAAAGAGAACTCTACCGGAATCGATCTTCACGAAGATTGAGCGACTCATGATCAACTCATGGAATGAAACGTAAGAACGTCTCTTGAGCTAAGACCCAAAACACACATGAGAACGATGGAATGAGGGAGATAATGGAGGGTCAATTGGTAGGCAACAGTTCCACGCTAAGTAGGTGGAGCATGGGTTTCAAAGTAGAGAGGAGTTAGTTGCCCGTCATACCATAACGGGCACCTTAGGGAAGGTGACTTGTAGGATTATCTATTAAGTGGAAAAAAGAATTACTTTTGATCCAGAGATCATTGAAACTCTTCATGACAGCCTAAGGCAATTCACAAACGATCGTTTGAAGGAATTCAAGCGAATGGCATACTCAGATTGGAAAAGAAGCTAGAGTTATAGGACAGCTCGGTAAACGGAAGGCACTTTCCAGTTGATACCGAGGTATAACCCAGTGTCTGAGCGTGCTCTCAAGAACTTGAGCATTTCCATATTCATCAAGGTTTTACCAACATATATGCCAAGATCTTGGTGACTCATCATACTACCATGATGAATAACCATGGAGGATGCAGATGCAAATGAAGACAACACTTTCTCAGATTTCACCTTAGCTATGCAAAGGGAACGAAATCTGGATGATCGACCGAGAGACATTTAGCACTCCGCTTCTAATGTTCTCCTTGATGTACTAGCATAACTTGATTATAGATAATGCTTGATATCTAGCACATCAAGTAAAAGGTCGAACTTTAGGATCTCAAAGGGTCCATGAGGAATAAATTCTGGAATAAGTGATACGAAGTCCTCATGGGGAAGTGGCTAATGTTGCTGGCACAAGGTACTATAATAATAGGTCTTCCGGCTAGGTGTGTTAGCCACAATATCCACTTCACCAGTTATAGAGAGACCAATATTATAACTCTTGGGAAACGTTCAAACCATCATATCTGCCTGAGATTCGGATTCGATTGGAAACAAGATGTTTCAGACCCAGCATGTCTGAAGTTGCCACACAAGTCGAAGAGATAACGTTGCGAGATTCTCGGGAAATGAACTACAAAAGCCAACTCCAAAACATGAGCTGGATTGCAAGACACATGTGAACACACTGTCCAAGACAAGCATGATCGCATAGAAGTCTTACAACAAAACACTACTGAGTTCTGGGTGGGAACCATCATTGCGGATAGCGAAGCCGGGTGCAAGTCCGTCTGGTACCTTCAGGAATAGCACTTAACTTCTTTTCCTTTAACAAGTCCATGAGTGGCTTGGTGTGTTAGGAGATATATATGGAATGGAGGTTGGAAAGCTATCAAACCATAGCATACTTCGCACATGCGTGACTGACTTGAGATGATTCCGGAGGAAGCAAAATAACTTTCCTCGAATTCACGGCGGTATCTTGCATCCAATGCACGTGAACTGAGAGAGAGTCACTTCTTATACTTAACATATACTCCATGTACGGGACACGAAGATATTGCCTACAAAGTTTCCAACACTAGCTTTATGTTCATCATGAATCATGGAGAGTATAAACAATGTTGTCGATGGGCTCAACAACATTTCCTCGAGGTTTCCATGAAGATGGAAGTCCATAACTATGTGAACAAGGTGATAGCATCGGTCAGACCCAAGGATATAATGGTATCTGCTTGAGGATACATCCACGAGTAAAATAACATTACGATAGTCATTGGTTCTGATTTAGATTTGATGATAGCCCATACTCAAATCAAAGATTGGGCAAGACGATAGATGCAACAATTGATCACAAGGATCAATCGATGAAGATATCGCCTTTCTTCAACACACACAACCACAAAAGAAAATATCCCCTTGGAATGAACTAAGTCAGGCGAAGCATTTATCTTCCAACTCTCCAAGTTGTTGTTTAGCTTAACCAACTAGCTCAGGAGTATCTAACACAGATTCTTGGAGAAGGGGTGGTTCATAGGGAAACCAATTTGATCACGAACTCAACGTAGCGGTCAGAAACAACCTGGTAATACTTCCAAGAAGATATTCGGAAAATCACGAACCACCGATATGTTATTGAGCTCGAGAACAATCTTGCTTTTCAGGGCAAGATGATATGATCAACAGAGCGAGGGATTGACACAATCCGAACTCATAGATCAAAGGATGCACCATGAAAGATGGACTAGGTAGCACGATCAATCTTAGAATGGTGATTCAATAACCAACACGCTAAGAATGAGATTATTGTCCATTAACTACCAAGCAACAAAGTTGCTAGGAGTATTGATTTCACACATCACGATTCAATTGTCGGTATTCTGGTTACAACAACACAGAGGCCGAGGAGTGAATGATGATGGCGAGAAGTATCACTGTATCAAGAAGTCATAAGAGGTGGTGCTTCCCACGAAAATCCTGACTTAAAGAGGGTAATACTTCGAGGTAGAACAGAACAAAAGCTATATTGGCATTTTGATCTACAGAACACAACTGCTTTGACCCAATCCTGGAAATGGATGAGGTACTGGAGTTTGTTTCTCCTAGTCATTCTAGAATAGAATGGCTTGACAGACCACAAGATTAGTATGCACCGATGAACACGGATGCACAACTACTCTTAACTATCCATTGATAGATGAAGGTCAGAATAAAACTAAGGGGGCAACTCAAGAGCACATGATTTTTCCTGAGTTGTGGGTGCATAGGTTGGCACATCGAACGAGTTCAACATGTTTCTTCCATATAACCCGTGCAGAAAGGTAGGATTGGCAGAGTCACGATTATGGAATGGAGAACTTATCAAAAGCGCTCTTGTTGTGATCTTTAGTTCACGAAGAACTCCTGCCGGGGATGGTTCATGGTATTGGAAGATTGATAAACCACGAACCTGGAAGGCTATAACAAGGTTACTAATCATCCTAAAGGAACGAGCAAATACTATCAACATAAGTTAGGCAGAATGATCCTTGGGTACAAGAACCCAGAAATTGAATACCTACTGACTACGTAGCATCACAGCATGCTGTCGACAACGATGGCCAGAATTATCACACTGGGAACTCAAAACACAACTAGACTATTGGGTGGCTCACTGGGGTAACCTGGTTTCCTATCCCTTCAACAAACACGTCGAGGTAATAAAGTAGCCCAACACAATAATTGGTGTGATTTGTCTGGCCCAAAATACATTAACTCAGGATGAAAGGATTTGCAATTGCATCAGATTTTTTTCTTAAACCTTGGATAACTCGGACAGCATAACGGCTGTACGGGCGTGAAATATGAGGCAACATGCAAGACAACTGACAACATAACAATGAATTCTTATAGAGACATCGATCCAGAAAGACATCAACTTTCCTAAAAGTCTCCAGCATGGTAACTCGTCATCCTAATAGATAGATGAGAAAGCCTAATTCTTAAGCCACGTAGAATAAAGAAGAGGGTGACTCAGAATTAGAATGACACAAGGAAAGGAGTAAAAAGAATCTTACGTTCCCTTCCACAATCAATTCCCTTATATAACTAAAGCAGTTCTAGACTCAACATCGACCAGTTTGGCTTGGTAATCCTACAGGCAGTCAAGCTCTAATACGAACGCAGTCGGGACCCCGATCCTAAGCCATAAGAATCTAGCATGTAACACTTCACATTACTTTGCGGCCTCACGCACGGTTATCTCCACGGCTGCCACCTTACCTGGGGCCGGGACCGTTTGCGCCTTCTGGCTCACGAATGTGAATATGTCACCAGTATTCAAATGTCCAAGAACCCGGGTCGACATAACTAGTCATAGAACCCAAGTGGCACATCCGTATAGGGATAGGCATACGTAACCCAACAATGCAGGTGTCGGTCTCAGCGTGTGTAGACGAGTTATAGCAAGCTATAGGGACTCCATTACGCCGTGGGACATAAATGTCATCAACTGCGCGTAGACGAGTCATAGCAAGCTATAGGGACTCCATTACACTGTGAGACATTTCCCCGAAGGGACAGACACAGCAGCAAGAAGGATACACGCCGGTCAATCAATGTGTCCGGAGCAGTAGCAAGCTACCAAGGCTCAGTGGAAGCACAAAGAGGCATTTCCCTGTAAAGAGTACTACTAGAGGCTCACAACTAGGTGTCGAATCCCATACATACCGTTACACGTCACACGTATGCACGACATGTCCGATATGCATAGATACAACTATGGCATCACAACATAACCATACAACAACACAATATTTATTTAGAAGGCTCATAAGAGCCTTACATAATATGATGTTACAAGCAGAGGGTCACATGACCCATCATTCAGAGTATACAATCAACAAGTGGAAGATACATGTCTGGGTACAGACATCTATTAAAAGTGGCTAAAACAGCCTGAAAAGCTACAACGACCCTACCAAAGGAGCCAGACCACTGTCTGGGAGTCCCAAGCTAACCCGGTCAACATCGATCTTCACCTCGTAAGAATCACTAATAAGACTGACGTCTCCTCTGCAAAAACATAAATTAAGCAACCGTGAGTACAAAGGTACTCAGCAAGACTTACATTAGAACTAACTACATATGCATCATTGACAACAAAGGGGGTTGTGGAGTTTATTGCAGCAAGCCAGCTTTGACTCTTGGCTAACCTATACTATGACTACAAGTACTTTCTTTGAGTTGGGATAACACACACGAGTCCACATATTCACCAAATCCATACACTACTATGGATCCACTTCCGTCTCCCTACGAGAAGACCGTCCATAGCACTCACACTTATCTTGCGTATTTTAGAGTATTCATTTCAAATTATCTATGAACCACATAAGTTCTCCAAGTAGTCCATATCCGAGGACGCGGCTATTCGAACAGATTCATAACCCTGCAGGGGTGTACTTCTTCACACATGCTCTCGCCACTTATCGCCATGTGCACGTAAAAAGGCACCTCGGCAACCTTCAAGCGGAAGCCCAGCGAGGGAGTCGGCCACGACCGTCAATCACAAAAGACCCTAGTCCAGGTTTATCGCCTATTTGAGACTAAACCCGCACGGAAGTCCGCCCGAAGTTTCTGCTACGGCCTCAAACGATGTGCGCCGGGTTCCCAAGCCCACCGTTCGGGTGCCACTTGGTACACCGTGCCACTGTGTCTATACCGCATCAAAGCCCACCCCATCGGGCAGCGCTATGCATGGCCGCCAACACTTTTCCTACAAACACCAGAAACTAATTGCAACTCCTGGACAGAGATCTAGGCAATTAATAAGTCGAGAGGGGTCATATTTCAGGGCCCAACGTCTGGTAGTCACTGTCTTGGATCGCAAACACTGAACTTAGTTCTTAAGGACGGTCCCAATGAGACAACCCGCCATGTACTCCTACATGGCCTCTCATCGCTACCTTTACCAAATCGTGTTCACACACTTAGCTCTCACACAGTAGGACATGAACACTGACATTCCGATTCATCGCCCAGATGGATCAGACCCGACACGACATGACTCTAAGCATAGCAGGCACAGTAAGTAAGCAAGCATGGATGAGTAGGCACATCAAGGCTCAAGAAGTTGCTACTCATGCTAAGTGGTTTCAACTATTTACTGTGAGAAAGAGTGGTCATGCAAAGGAATGGGTTCAACTACCGAGAACTGGTAACAGTTGAATCGTTATTGCCCTAATGTAGTAAAAGAGAGAAGGAGCGAGAGAGTGGGTTCATATCAGTATGCTCAAGGGGAGTTTGCTTGCCTGACACTTCTGAAGATAGCAATGAGTCTTCATCGGTGAGAACGATCACAACGTCGGAACAACGTCTACAGAGAAGGGACACACACCGGCAAACAAGAAGGAACAACATTCAATTCATGCGATGCACAATCATGATGTATGATATGACAAATTAAGGTACTGAATTAACCTAGACGAATAGTTAACCAAGTTGATTGAAGTGGAACTCAAACAGCTTTGAATTCCAACTCCAAATCATATTTTGTACATTGCCCTAATCAAAAAATGTCCTAGTTGGTGATGTTAACTTGTTCAAACATGCATGATCAAGGCATAAACAGAATCATTGGATTTTTCTGATCATTTTTCATATATAAATTATTTTCATCTGAGTTACGGTTGAATTTCTATGATTTTCCAAAGTTTATAATATTTTCTGAAATATATAAAATCATTTAAGATTTATTTTAAATCCAGAAACGCTGTTACTACCTCAGCATGACGTCAGAATGACGTCATGGGTCAACAGAGCCGGTCCAGGTTAAACCTGGCCGGTGGGCCCCATATGTCAGTCTCTATGGCTTTAACCAATAGAGTTTATTATTAAACCGGGGATTTACTAGCCCGTGGGGTCCGGCCATCAGCATCATAGGGGGGGTTAATTAGCATGGTATTAGGCCGTAATCAAGGGTCACGTCGGCGCGGCTGGACCTTCGCCGGCGGTGGCCATTCAGCCCGGCAGAGGCTCGCCGGACCTGTCCTGCAGGCGGCCATTCGACGGGCGGAGGTCACCAGAAGGTGCCCCGCACTTGTCTGCATCCAAGGAAGGCTCCAGGGTGTCGCAGGGTGGACGGAGTCAATGACCACGGCGAATTTGGCGGCGGCCGGAGCTCGGCCTTGACGGTGCGGCGCTATAGCTCGAAGGCGGCAGGGAGAAGGGGAGAGAGGGGGACAGCGGCTCACCGCGGGTCCAACAGGGGCAAAGGCGAAGCCAGGGAGGCCCGGGGTCCTGGGAATCGACGGTGGCGAACGGCCACCGTGGGCGAGGAAGGAGGTCACAGCGACGTCGTACGGTGCCTCCAGGCTCGATTCCTTCGGGTTGGAGAAGTATCGCGAGATGGTGGAGGCGCTGGACTTGCGGGTTGGCGAGAGAAGGCCGGTGGTCATTCGAACAGCGAGCGGCGGCGGCCATGGCGCTCGGGTGCACGCGAGAGAGAGGGACGGGGAGAGGATGACCACAGGGGGGGAGATAGAGAGTGGGAGCTCTACGGCGTCGTGGTGGCGAGAAGAAGCCCCGGGGCCGTGCCACCGCGAAGCAGGAGGTGGCCAGGGCTCGACGCGCCCTCCACACCTCTGCTCTGCCTCCTGGCACGGGAGGAAGACGACAGGGAGGCTGGGGGCTGGGCTGGGCCGAAACCTCTAGGCAGGTAAGGCCCAAGTGAGTTCCCTCCTTTTTCTTTTATCTGTTTTCTATTTTCTGCACTAAGTTTTGATTTAATAAAAATACTAAATCATTTTCCTAATTCTTGAAATTATTTATGGGCACTGTTCGGATTATTCCAAAAGCCCACAAGAGTTTTCAGAAATTTTGGAGCACCTAAATTATATATAGTAAATAAATGCCACAATTCAAATACAGAATGCATTAATTCAAAAATCCAAAATGGTTAGGAAAAATATCCATCACCACTGGTTGTTGTTTTCAGCATTAACCAGAAGTCATGAACATTTTCTTATGGTCACTTTGGGTTCTTTGAAAAGTTTTAAAGTTGAACCCTAGTTGAATTTATTATCTCCTAGGGTTTGATCACCCCTCAATTCCAATTCATTTTAATTTTAACATGATGCATGGATGCCACTGATGCAACAAATATGATTACTTGCAGACAAATTCTAGGGTTGTGACAGGAGAATCATGAGCCTCCTTAAGGATCAGCTGCCGGAGATGTCGGTTCTTGGGAACCACCAAGCGGTTCTGAAAGAACACCACACCTTGATCATCGATGGAGAAATCCTTAGCGTTCTCGCTAACGATGTTCTCCTTGATCTGGGATATACCCTTATCATGCTTTTGGCCCGCAATGATTTGATCCCTAAGAGTAGGTTTCGCCACCAAGGTGGAAAGGAATCCTTGAGGAACAATGTGAAGATTTAACTTCCGAAATTCCTCATAGAGAAGCGGTTGACCTTGTTGTAACATCAGATTGTTACAATAAGACTTACGACTTAGTGCATCAGCCATGACATTGGCTTTCCCCAGGGTGTAAATTATCCCTAAGTTGTAATCTGTGATCAACTCAACCCATCGCCTTTGCCTGAGATTCAAATCCGGTTGGGTGAAGATATATTTCAGACTTTGGTGATCGGTGTAAATCTCGCAAAGATTACCCAGAAGGTAATGTCGCCATGTTTTAAGTGCATGGACTACAGATGCAAGCTCAAGATCATGTGTTGGATAATTATCCTCATGTGGACGCAACTATCGAGATGCGTAGGCAATCACATGACGATCTTGCATGAGAATGCAACCTAATCCTTGTCGTGAGGCGTCGCAATAGATAACAAAGTCCTTAGAAAAATCTGGTGGCACCAATACGGGTGCAGAAGTCAGGCGTCTTTTCAGTTCCTGAAAGCTGTGCTCGCATTGTGGGGTCCACTCAAACTTTTTATCTTTCTTGAGCAGTTCAGTAAGAGGTTTCGCAACGTTGGAGAAATTCTCGACAAAGCGGCGACAATAGCTCGCTAAGCCAAGGAAACTCCGAACTTGCTTAACCGATTCAGGTTGAGTCCAATCAAGGACGGCCTGAACTCGCTCGGGATTGATAGCAATGCCCTTCCCAGAGATTACGTGGCCTAGATAGGTCACTTCTGGTAGGCAGAATTCACACTTGGAGAATTTGGCATACAGGCGATGCTCTCGAAGTTTCGTCAATACCAACCTGAGATGCTCGGCCTGATCTCGTTCGTTCTTCGAGTAGATGAGTATATCGTCGAGGTAAACCACGACGAATTTATCCAAATACTCCATGAAGATCGAATTCATCAAACGAGAGAAGGTGGCTGGAGCATTGGTTAATCCGAAGGACATGACGGTGTACTCGTATTGGCCATAACGAGTATCGAAAGCCGTTTTTGGAATGTCCCCGTTCCTGATTCTGATTTGATGGTATCCTAACCTCAAATCCATTTTGGAGAAGACTGAGGATCCAGCGAGTTGATCATACAAATCATTGATCCTGGGGAGCGGATACTTGTTCTTGATTGTGACCAGGTTCACTGGTCGGTAATCTACAACCATCCGGTCCGTTCCATCCTTCTTCTTGACGAAGAGAACAGGGCAAGCCCAAGGAGAAGAACTAGGGCGGATGAATCCCTTTTTCAAGGCCTCATCGAGTTGTTTCTTTAGCTCGGCTAGTTCTAAGGGTGCCATCTTATAGGGTCTTCTGGCTATTGGAACAGTCCCTGGAATGAGTTCTATCACAAACTCTACATCTCTGACAGGTGGAATACCTGGCATTTCCTCTGGAAAGACATCCGGAAAGTCACGGACCACCGAAATATCCTCAAGCTCTGGAAGAGGGCTAGCATTAAGAGAATAGAGTTGGCACTTAGCCACTCGAGTTGAAAAGGTGACTATCTCACCTAAAGGATGTGTAAGTTGAACATTCCCAGTATGAGTATCAATCTTGGCGTAATGGCCTTTCATCCAGTCCATACCCAAGATGATATTGATGTCCGAAGACTTCAAAGCTATCAGGGAAGCTAAGAAGACTAGCCTATCCACGAGAATCTCATTGTCATGGCTCACTCTAGAAGTTTTCCATTTTGATCCAGGAGTCTGAACTACTAAAGGAGTGGGCATATCACAAAAGGTCATGTTATGCAACTGTGCATAACTTTCTGAGATGAATGAATGAGATGCACCAGTGTCAAATAGAACAGATGCTGGATGACTATTGACAAGGAGCGTACCAAGCAAACGTCGGGGTCATCATAGGCTTCTTCAAGGGTGACATTGTTCACACGGCCACGAGCAGGAGTTGGTCTCACGTAACAAGCCTTGCCCGGCTTACCACGTCCAGCTGGCTTGGCGTTGTTCTGGGGACACTCACAAGAATAGTGTCCAGGCTCTCCGCATTTGTAGCAGATCACAGTTGAAGACCTCGGAGTAGCATTAGCAGCATTTCCACCATAGGGCTTGGCTGGATGGTTGTTCTGATTTGGGCGAGGCGCCTCATAGGATGGCCTCGCAATGTACCTTGATGGCAGGGCAGTATTGGGCACCCACACCCGGCGCTTATGGGAACCTGAGCTGGATGAGGAGCTGAAGTCACGAGAGTGCTTCTTGGTTGCCTCGTAGTCGGTCTATCTAGTCTCGGCATTGATATCCTTGTTGACAAGAGCCTGGAAGGTAGTGCACTCATGCAGGCGCAGATCACGACGGAGCTCGGGGCTAAGTCCCTTGCGGAACCTAGCTTGCTTCTTAGCGTCAGTTGACACTTCCTCCAGTGCATAGCATGCAAGATTGCCAAACTCACGGCTGTAAGCATCCACTGTCAGCTTACCCTGAGTGAGGGCACAGAACTCCTCTCTCTTACGGTCCATTAGACCTTCAGGAATATGGTGGGTGCGGAAAGCACTGCAGAAATCAGCCCATGTAGTAGCGGGGCCCTCTGGGCGCATAGCCTCATAATTTTCCCACCACTGACTGGCGGGTCCTTCAAGGAAGTACGCGGCAAAGTTAACCTTGTCCGCTTCAGCCACATTTGCAGAACGGATCTTGCGAGTCATGCTGGAAAGCCATTCATCCGCATCGAGGGGGTCAACGGAATGATGGAACTTTCGTGGATACAGCTTCACGAAGTCATTGAGGGACATTCCATCATTACGCTCATTGCGGGGAGGGCGTGCTGTATTCTGCTCAATACGCTCTAGCAGCCTGTTGGTCTCTCTCTGGTTGCGTTCCGCCTCAATCATCACCTCCGCCAGAGATGGCGGGTGAGGCAGGTTCTTTTGCCTTGCTCCACTGCCCTCGCCCTGCTCATAAGCAGGAGCGGGGTTGTTCCTGGTGGAAACCATCCTGGGGAAAACAAAACCCACATCTTAGACAAGGGAGACAACAACTCTAGCATATGAGATACGGGATATACTGAACAACATGGAATGCAGGGGTAAACACCCGAACAACATGGTACAAGCAAACTGCCATATATACACCATGATTCATACACACCATGATATAGTTCAGTACAAACCCAAGCTGAAGTACAAGCTAGTGAGAAGATAAAGCAACTCATCGGAGGCATTACAAGCTTCCTATACATTATTTTTTTACACCTCCGGTACTCAACTCACACCTCGGTCATATTAAACAAGACGCGCAAGACTGTGGAAATACAACTGCTACAATACTACCACCTCCACTCACGAACTCAAGCATCGGCGTAAAACATCCCATACAGGTTACCTCCGTGACCTGGAAGCTGAACCTGAGGGTCTGGAAACACCCTGGCCTGAGATCCCTGAGAACCATAAGGTCACGGATGTGGCCTAGGTCCTCTCGCTGGCGGCAGCAGCGCTCCTCGAAGAGGAGTGATGCCTCCAACATCGGGCCAGTGTACGAAAGCGGGCAGATGAGTCCGTAAGGGGCTCAACATCTCCCAATCTCCATAACCTGTCTGGACGATGGGCGCAAGCTGAGTCAGTGCGGTCCAAAGACGTGCACGGGTGGCATATAGCTCCATACGAAGTGCCCGAGCATCATGATCCCTGTTCTCTAACAACTGAGCAGTCACCTGGAGCCTAGGATCCTCATGAGAGTGATCATAATAGGCTGCAGCGAGATATCCATCCTCTCCTCCTAGTGTCGCTGGAATATAGCAGAACTCAGTGTTCTGAAGAAGACCATGGTGAGCTCTCATAATGGTCAGCATCGTGTAGGCGGCCTCCTGAACTGCCATATCTATGGAGACACCTACTCCATACGTCCAATGAAGTAGCTCTGCAGCTCCAGGATATGATGGATATATCCTAACGGTACACAGATACTGGCTCTGGTTGAAGTCGCGGTACTGTTCCTCCACTGTATATTCCGGGTACCAACGATAACCGGTCTCCATCATGACTCTGACCAACATGGCCGTGTGACCCGGTACATCAATGCACCTGGTCAAACGGACCACCTGACGAGAAGGACGGGGAGGCATCAGAAACAGAGGATAATGCAAAGTGCATTAGAGATCCTAGCAGAGATCGGACAGCATAACGGCTGAAAATGCTCAAAAACAATTTTGAGATATTCCGAAAAGATTCGATAGCATAACCACTCAACTTTCTAGCATCAGGATTCTAACCAAATGATTGTCACACAGAAGCAACACTTGAAACTGGAGTTGACTCTCAAGCAACTTAGTCTACAAGTCCATGGTTAGTAACTCGTCATCCTGAGAGGTAGATAAGAAGCCTAGCTATTAACCCCGTAGAAAAGAAGAGGGTGACTCAGAATAGAATGACTCGGGAAGAGGAGTAAAAAGAGCCTTACGTTCCCTTCCACAATCAATTACCTTACATAACTAAAGCATTTCTAGACTCAACTTCGACCAGTTTGGCTTGGTAATCCTTCAGTGAGTCAGGCTCTGATACCAACGTTGTCGGGACCCCGATCCTAAGCCATAAGAATCTAGCATGTAACACTTCACATTACTTTGCGGCCTCACGCACGGTTATCACCACGGCTGCCACCTTACTTGGGCCGGGACCGTTTGCGCCTTTTGGCTCACGAATGTGAATATGTCGCTAGCATTCAAATGTCAAAGAACCCGGGTCGACATGACCAGTCATAGGACGCAAGTAGCACATCCGTACAGGGACATGCATACGTAACCCAGCAATGCAGGGGTCGGCCTCAGCGTGTGTAGACGAATCATAGCAAGCTACAGATACTCCATTACGCCGTGGAACATAAATATCATCAACTGCGCGTAGACGAGTCATAGCAGGCTACATGGACTCCATTACACTGCGAGACATTTCCCCGAAGGGATAGACACAGCAGCAAAGAAGGATACATGCCAGTCAATCAATGTGTCCGGAGCAGTAGCAAGCTACCAAGGCTCAGTGGAAGCACAAAGAGGCATTTCCCCGTAAAGAGTACTACTAGAGGCACACAACTAGGTGTCGAATCCCATACATACCGTTACACGTCACACGTAGGCACGACATGTCCGATATGCATAGATACAACTATGGCATCACAACATAACCATACAACAACACAACATTTATTTAGAAGGCTCGGAAGAGCCTTACATAATATGTTCATACAGGTAGGGGTCACATGACCCGACACTCAAGTCATACAAACATGTTCATACAAACCAAGCGGAAGCTTAAAGCTGTCTGAGTATAGACAGTTGAAAGGTAAAAAGGCATACAGCCTGACTATCTACAGCCCATCCCAGGGCATCAGATCGTAGCTGGGATACCAGCTACTCGGCGTTGTCGACGTCTAGATAGAACCCACTAGATGGGTCCATATTCTCATCTGCAACACTTATTAAGCAAACATGGGTAGAGTCATACTCAGCAAGTCTTTAAAGCAGACCTAGGCTATTCATGCTCATGTTTCAACAAGGGGAGTAGTGTGGTTATCTATGAACATCATAAGTTCTCCAAGTAGTCCATATCCGAGGACGCGGCTATTCGAACAGATTCATTAGCCTGCAGGGGTGCACTTCTTCACACACGCTCTCGCCACTTATCACTGTGTGCTCATAAAACTAGGCACCTCGTCAACCTTCAAGCAGAAGCCCAGCGAGGGAGTCAGCCACGACCGTCAATCACACAAGACCCTAGTCCAGGCTATCGCCTATTTGAGACTAAACCCGCACGGAAGTCCGGCCGAAGTTTCCGCTACGGCCTCAAACGATGTGCGCAGGGTTCCCAAGCCCACCGTTCGGGTGCCACTTGGTACACCGTGCCACTGCCTACTGCGCCGTAGCCCATCCCTAAGGTCAGCGCTACGCACAGCCCCCAGCATGGCTACAAACACCAGAAACTACTTGCAACTCCTGGACAGAGGACTAGGCGGTTGATAAGTCGAGCGGGGTCATATTTCAGGGCCCAGCATGTGGTAGTAACTAGTCTTGGATCACAAACACGGAACTCAGTTCCTAAGAACGGTCCCAATGAGACAATCCGCTATGTACTCCTACATAGCCTCTCATCGCTACCTTTACCAAATCGGGTTCATCATTTAGTTCATCACATCAGAAGAACACTGTTTCACTCCGTTTCATCACCCAGATGAATCAGACCTGACACAACTCTAAGGATAGCAAGCATAGCAAGCAAAGCAGGTAAAGCACATCAAGGCTCAAGCATCTACCAGGTATGCTAGGTTGCATGGTTTAGCTATTTACTATGGCAATGACAGGTCATGCAGAGGAATGGGTTCAACTACCGCAACAGATAGACAGTAGAAGCGTTTGTCCTAATGCAATAAACAAGAGCAGGAGCGAGAGAATGGGATGTTATCGATATGATCAATGAGGTTGCTTGCCTTGCAGGTTCGTCGGGAGGTACTCTCCTTCAGGGGGATACTCGAGGGTATCTGATGGAGCAGAACCTACCGCGACATAGACGGGGTAACAATCAATACACGGCAAGTGCAACAATATGATGCATGTTCATGACATGGCAACATGTTATAGATGAGCTAATGCATCTATCATTAGAGTTAAATGGAGTAGGATTGAATATAGGTTCAAAATTGCTCCCCATATATTATTCCACATATTGCATTATTGCAAAATGTCAATGTTCATCTATCTAGGTTGCTCTAACATGCATTATAATAGCACCAATGGATTCCTTGGATTTTTCTGATAATTTTTCATATATAAATTATTTCAATCTGAGCTACAGATTAATTTCTATGATTTTTCTAAGATTTTAGCATTTTCTGTAATTTTATTAAATCAGAAAATCATTATTGCGTCAGCATGACATCAGCATGGCGTCAGCAAGTCAGCTGGCCGTTGCCAGGTCAACCCTGACCAGTGGGGTCCACTGGTCAGTGACCCAGGGCCATCTAGAGTCATTGACATGTGGGGACCACATGTCATTGACTTAGGGGTTTAACCCGAGTTGACCCTGGCTTTGACCTGAGCCAGGGCCCACTGTCAGTGGTTGTTTTGGGCTTAAGTGGTGGGGTTAGGCTGCTAATGACCTTGCCACGTCGGCGGCGCCGGAGTCTCGCCTGTGGTGACCAAACCGACGGCGGCTTCTCGTCGGAACCGCGCAAATGACGGCGGCTAGACGCGCAAGGACCACCAGAGGGTAGCCCACGCTGGGCCGCATCTAGCTGGAGGGTTAGGTGGTCGTGAGGCTGCCGGAATCCTCGCCGACGGCTAGCTTGGCGGCTGCCGGAGCTCGGGCGAACTCGGGGTCCACGGTCTCATGCGCAAACAGGCCGGGGCTTGGCTCCTACTGCAACTATGCGGCCCCACGAACTCGTTGGTGACCTCGGAAGGACCACCTGGACACCGGAGTGTGGCTGGTGTCGAGCTCGTTCGGCGGAGCTCCTCGGGACTCGAAGGAATCGGGGGCTACGGCATGTAATCGACCGCGAGAAAAGGTGTAATGGAACCTAGAGCTCACAGGGAGGTCGTAGCCGTTGAAATCGTGCTCGGGGATGGCCTGTAGGCGACGAACGGACGGCGGCAATCTCCGGTGACCAGAGGTGGAAGACGACCTCGGGGCGGCGATGGGGAGCTTTTGGCGATGCGCTGGTCGGCGTGGAGGTCGAGGGCGACGAGGTGGAGCTTCTGAGCTGCTCAGGGGCGAGAGGGAGGCGCGGAGGCGACGGCGCTACGGCGGCGAGGCTTCGGTGGCCATGGCGACAGAGGCGAGAGAGAGGAGCAGAGGGGGCGAATGGGTGAGGGGGCGATCCAGACGGCTCTCGCGAGCCTATCCAGCTTGCCAGCACGATGGGGGAGGCAGGCAGGCAGCTGCCGGCGTGGCGCCACGGCCGTGCACGCGCGATGGCAACACGCCCGGCCTCCGGGCTGCCAGGAGGACGACGGCCTAGATGGGCCAGGTGGGCCGGCCTGGCTAGGCCTCAGGTAAGTTCTCTCTCTCTCTCTCTCTCTATTTATTTGTTTCTGTTTGCTTTTTTTCTGACATTTGTGTTATTTCTGTTTGGCCCCAAAAACTAACACAAAAATATTGAGATATGTTACAGAGCTCAGTTTGAATATTTCAAACCTCTACATAAGATTTCAACATTTTTGCAAGATTATATTATTTGCAGTGCTTTATTTATTGATTTCAGGGGCTTTGTTGGTTTAAATTAAAATGCCAAAGTTGTTGAATAAATAAAATGCACCCCTGATATGTTGTTGCCAACATTTATCAGAATTAGTGGGCATTTTGGAAGGGCATTTTGGATTCATTGAAAATCACATGGAATTGAATTGGTTGTTTTGGGTGAGGTGCTAGGGTCTCTGACAATCCCCATTTCAAGTTGATGCAAAATTTAGACATGATGCACATACATGCTAGCACAAAGCAAGGCTAACTAGGGATGTGACATCGGTCTACTAATCTTGAACGTGATGCCTATATTGTTGGGGAACGTTGCATGGGAAACAAAAAAATTCCTACGCACACGCAAGATCTATCCATGGTGATGAGCATCTACGAGAGGGAGAGTGGATCTACGTACCCTTGTAGATCGCTAAGCGGGAAGCGTTAAGAAACGCGGTTGATGTAGTTGAACGTCTTCGCGATCCAAATCGCAATCCGTCCCGATCTTGCGCCGAACGGACGGCACCTCCACGTTCAGCACACATATAGCTCGATCACGATCTCCGCCTTCTTGATCCAGCAAGAGGGGGCGGAGAGGTGGATGAGATCTCCAGCAGCACGACGGTGTGGTGGTGGTGGTGGTGGAGTTATCCCGGCAGAGCTTCGCCTAAGCACTACCGGAATCTATTTTGTGGAGGAACTAGAGAATAGAGAAATAGCACGTGGCCGTGTGTCTTTGGGGGCTCTATTCCTCTAGTATATATAGGAGGGAGGGGGGAGGAGGTAGCCTCCCTAGGGTTTCCCCTAGTGGTCGGCCGAACCAGGGCAAGGAGGAGTCCAATCCACTTCCTACTAGGAAGTGGATTCATATTAGGAAGGAGTCCTATTCCTTCCTATCTCCACCTTTTTTTCTCTTGGGCATATGGGCCCTTATGGGGTCGGTTCCCCAGCCCATTAGGGGCTGGTGCGCCACCTCTTGGGCCCATGTGGCCCCCCGGGGTGGGTGGGCCCCACCCGGTGGACCCCCGGAACCCATTCGTCACTTCCGGTACACTACCGGAAATACCCGAAACTTTTCCGGAACCCAAATACCACTTTCCTATATATAAATCTTTACCTCCGGACCATTCCGGAGCTTCTCGTGACGTCTGGGGTCTCAGCCGGGACTCTGAACAACCTTCGGTCACCAACACATATATCTCAATACTACTGAAACGTCACCGAACGTTAAGTGTGCAGACCCTGCGGGTTCGAGAACTATGTAGACATGACCGAGACACCTCTATGGTCAATAACCAATAGCGGGACCTGGATGCCCATATTGGTTCCTACATATTCTATGAATATCTTAATCGGTTGAACCTCTATGTCAAGGATTCAGTTAATCCCGTATGATGTTCCCTTTGTTCTTCGGTATGTTACTTGCACGAGATTCGATCGTCGGTATCTCTATACCTAGTTCAATATCGTTATCGGCAAGTCTCTTTACTCATTCCGTAATACAAGATCCTATGGCTAACTCTTTAGTCACTTTGCTTGCAAGGCTTATTGTTATGTTGTATTACTGAGTGGGCCCTGAGATACCTCTCCGTCACACGGAGTAACAAATCCCAGTATTGATCCATGCCAACTTAACAGACACCTTCGCAGATACCTATAGAGCATCTTTATAGTCACCCAGTTACGTTGTGATGTTTGATACACACAAGGTATTCCTCCAGTGTCAGTGAGTTGCATGATCTCATGGTAATAGGAACAGATACTTGACATGCAGAAAACTATAGCAATAATCTGACACGATCATATGCTACGTTCATAGTTTGGGTCTTGTCCATCACATCATTCTCCTGATGATGTCATCCCGTTATCAAATGACATCTCATGTCTATGGCTAGGAAACCTTGACCATCTTAGATCAACGAGCTAGTTTACTAGAGTCATACTAGGGACACCGTGTTGTCTATGTATCCACACATGCAATTGAGTTTCCAATCAATAAAATTATAGCATGGATAATAAACGATTATCATGAACAAGGAAATATAATAATAACCACTTTATTATTGCCTCTAGGGCATATTTCCAACATATATAATGATCAACGCCTTGGATATCGTCATGATTATTTGATCTTCTATCAATTGCCCAACAGTAATTAGTTCACTCATGAGAGAACCCACTAGTGAAACCTACGGCCCCCGGGTCTACTTTTCCAACATATTGCTTTCCGATCTATCTTTTTGCCGCTTTTTTTTAGATCTATTATTCCAAAAAAAATATACCTTGCTGCACTTTTTATTTGGCCTTTTTATTTTGTGTTCTTGAGAGATCTATCTCTCCAATCTATCACTACCTAATCTATCTTTTTATCGTAGAGAGATTGACAACCTCTCTTTCATGTCGGGTTGCAAGTATTTGTTCTTTTTGTGCAGGTGTTGTTTACGTAGTGGTGGTGATCCTCCTACTGGTTTGATACCTTGGTTTCATAACTGAAGGAAATACTTACCGTCGTTGTGCTGCATCATCCCTTCCTCTTTGGGGAAATACCGACGCAGTCTCAAGCCACGTCAAAGGAATTTCTGGCGCTGTTGCCGGGGAGGAAGCGGTCTCTTCTACGTGCCAATCTCTGGGGCTGAGGAAACACCATTATCATCTACCAGGTTTCTAATCACAAATCTCATCTCCTTGCAAGTACATTATTTGCCATTTGCCTCTCGTTTTCCTCTCCCCCACTTCACCAAATTTGCCGTTTTATTCGCCCTCTTTTTCGTTTGCCTTTTTCTCGTCAGATCTCTTGCTTGCTTGCAATCTTGTTTGCGTAGTCACGATGACTCAAGAAAACACCAGGTTGTGTGATTTTTCCAATACTAATAACAATGATTTTATTAGTACCCCTATTGCTCCTCCCGCCACTAGCATGAAGTCTTGTGATATTAATGTCGCTTTGTTGAATCTTGTCATGAAAGATCAATTTGCCGGTACTCCTAATGAGGATGCCGCGTCCCATCTAAACACATTCGTAGAATTGTGTGATATGCAAAAGAAAAAAGATGTGGACAATGATATAGTGAGTTTGAAATTATTTCCTTTTTCTTTGCGCGATCGTGCAAAAATTTGGTTTTCCTCTTTGCCTCGCAATAGTATCGATTCTTGGAATAAGTGCAAGGATGCTTTTATCACTAAGTATTTTGACCGTTGTCCATTGATCCACTCCTGGACCACTCTAGTACCCCTTGACAGACTCATGGCAAGGCACACACCAGGTGCGGTACACAGTATGGCATACTATACAGAGCCTATGGATAAGGCATAGGGGACGACCTTCGTCCTTTCTCTTTCTTCTTCCATTGTCGAGCTTTGAGTCTCACTCAACTCCACACCTTACAAATCAGGCAAGAACTCTTTCTTTGACTGACCCTTTTTGAACTCTTTCAAAATCTTGTCAAGGTATGTACTCATTGAAAGTCTCATCAGACGTCTTGATCTATCTCTATAGATCCTGATGCCCAATATTTAAGTAGCTTCATTCTAGGTCTTCCTTTGAAAAACTCCTTTCAAACGACCCTTTATGCTTTCCAGAAATTCTACATCATTTTCGATCAACAATATGTCATCCACATATACTCATCAGAAATTCTATAGTGCTCCCACTCACTTTCTTGTAAATACAAGTTTCTCATAAACTTTGTATAAACCCAAATACTTTGATCACCTCATCAAAGCGTATATTCCAACTCCGAGATGCTTGCTCCTGTCCATAGAAGGATCGCTGGAGCTTGCATACATTTTAGCATCCTTAGGACTGACAAAACCTTCCGGTTGTATCACATACAACCTTTCCTCACGGATACCGTTAAGGAAACGATGTTTTGACATCCATTTGCCAGATTTCATAATCAAAAAATGCAGCAACAGCTAACATAATTCCCACAGACTTTAGCATGGCTACGGGTGAGAAAGTCTCATCGTATTCAACTCCTTGAACTTGTCGGAAACTTCTTTGCGACAAGTCGAGCTTTATAAATGGTGACATTTACCATCAGCGTATGTCTTCTTCTTAAAGGTCCATTTGTACTCAACGGCCTGCCGTTCAACGGGCAAGTCTACAAAAGTCCATACTTGGTTTTCATACATGGATCCTTTCTCGGATTTCATGGTTCCTAGCCATTTGTTGGAATTCGGGCCCACCATCGCTTCTTCATAGCTCGTAGGTTCACTGTTTTCTAACAACATGACCTACAAGACAGGATTGGCGTAGCACTCAGAGGCGATACAATTTCTTGTCGGCCTATGAGGTTCGGTAGTAACTTGATCCGAAGTGTCATGATCATCATCATTAACTTCCTCTTCATTCGGTGTAGGCGCCACAGAAACATCTTTCTGCGTTGTGCTACCATCCAACTGAAGTGACGGTTCAATAACCTCATCAAGTTCTACCTTCCTCCCACTCAATTCTTTCGAGAGAAACTGTTTCTCGAGAAAGGACCCGTTTTTAGCAACAAAAACTTTGCCCTTGGATCTGAGATAGAAGGTATACCCAACTGTTGTTGGGGAACGTTGCATGGGAAACAAAAAATTTCCTACGCACACACAAGATCTATCCATGGTGATGAGCATCTACGAGAGGGAGAGTGAATCTACATACCCTTGTAGATCGCTAAGCGGAAGCGTTAAGAAACGCGGTTGATGTAGTCGAACGTCTCCGCGATCCAAATCGCAAGTTGTCCCTCGATCCGATCACGAACTAGTGCCGAACGGACGGCACCTCCGCGTTCAACACACGTACGGCTTGATGACGCCTTCACCTCCTCGATCCAGCGAGCGATGGTGAAGGAGTAGATGAGTTCCGGCAGCACGATGGCGTGGTGATGGTGGTGAGAAACAATCTCTGCAGGGCTTCGCCAAGCACTACGGAGATTATGACGGGAGGAACTAGAGGGTTAGGGTTGCCGACACACGGTTTGGGAAATCTTAATGTGTCACATGTGCTAGCCCTGCCCCTCTATTTATATGTTGAGCCCTAGGGTCTAAACTTGGAGAGAAAACCTCCACAAGGTCGGTTTTGCCCGCACAAGGTCGGTTTGGCCCGCACGGAAAGAGTCAAACTCGGATTCCAGCAGTATCGCGTACAAGCGGTAGTACCGCTCACGAACGGTAGTACCGCTTACGCGGTAGTACTGCCTTACCAGCGGTATTACCGCTTAAGGCAGCAGCAAAACTTCCTTCTGCACTTTCCAATACCTCGTGGGCTTTACCCCTTTGGCCCATATAAAGTGTTGCTGCACCCGAACACTTCGGTAAACATCCGGAACCCCTTCCGATGAATTCCGGAACCATTCCGGAGATCAAAACACTATTATCACATATATCAATCTTTACCTCCGGACTCTTCCGGAGATTCTCGTCATGTTCGGGATCTTATCCGGGACTCCGAACAACCTTCAGTCACCAACAAAATAACTCAACTATACTAATCGTCACCAAACGTTAAGTGTGTAGACCCTGCGGGTTCGAGAACTATGTAGACATGACCGAGACACTTCTACGATCAATAACCAATAGCGGGACCTGGATGCCCATATTGGCTCCTACATATTCTACGAAGATCTTTATCGGTCGAACCTCTATGTCAAGGATTCAGTTAATCCCGTATACTATTCCCTTTGTTCTTCGGTATGTTACTTGCCCGAGATTCGATCGTCGGTATCTCTATACCTAGTTCAATCTCGTACCGGCAAGTCTCTTTACTCGTTCCGTAATACAAGATCTCGTGGCTAACACTTTAGTCACATTGCTTGCAAGGCTCATTGTGATGTTGTATTACCGAGTGGGCCCTGAGATACCTCTCCGTCATACGGAGTAACAAATCCCAGTCTTGATCCATGCCAACCCAATAGACACCCTCGGAGATACCTGTAGAGCATCTTTATAGTCACCCAGTTACGTTGCGACGTTTGATACACACAAGGTATTCCTCCGGTGTCAGTGAGTTGCATGATCTCATGGTCATAGGAACAGATACTTGACATGCAGAAAACAATAGCAATAAACTGACACGATCATATGCTACGTCCATCACATCATTCTCCTAATGATGTGATCCCGTTATCAAATGACATCTTATGTCCATGGCTAGGAAACCTTCACCATCTTTTGATCAACGAGCTAGTTAACTAGAGGCTTACTAGGGACACAGTGTTGTCCATATATCCACACATGTATTTGAGTTTCCAATCAATACAATTATAGCATGGATAATAAACGATTATCATGAACAAGGAAATATAATAATAACTAATTTATTATTGCCTCTAGGGCATATTTCCAACAACTGTTTCCTTAGGGTATCCTATGAAGATGCACCTTTCCGCTTTGGGATCGAGCTTATTAGACATAAGCGTCGCATTCCCAAACTCTGAGAAATGACAGCTTAGGTTTATGCCAAACCAAAATTCATACGGTGTCATCTCAACGTACTTAGATGGTGCCCTATTAAAAGTGAATGTAGTTGTCTCTAATGCATAACCCCAAAATGATAGTGGCAAATCAATAAGAGACATCATAGTACGTACCATATCCAATAGAGCACGACTACGACGTTCGGACACACCATCACACTATGGTGTTCCAGGTGGCGTGAGTTGTGAAACAATTTCCACATTGTCTTGAGTTGCATACCAAACTCGTAACTCAGATATTTACCTCTACGATCATATCGTAGACATTTTATCTTCTTGTCACGATGATCTCAAACTTCACTCTGAATTTGTTTGAACTTTTCAAACGTTTCAGACTTGTGTTTCATTAAGTAAATATCCCCATATCTACTCAAATCATCAGTGAAGGTAAGAAAATAGCGATATCCACCGCACGCTTCAACACTCATTGGACCGCATACATCAACATGTATCATTTCCAATAAGTCACTTGCCCGCTCCATCATACCGGAAAACGGGGTCTTAGTCATCTTGCCCATGAGGCATGGTCCGCATGTCTCAACCGATTCGAAATCGAGTGAGTCAAAAGATCCATCAGGATGGAGTTTCTTCATGCGATTTACACCAATATGACCTTGGCGGCAGTGCCAGAAGTATGTGGTACTATCATTATTAACTTTCCATCTTTTGGCATCAATATTATGAACATGTGTATTACTACGATCGAGATTCAATAAACCATTCTCATTGGGTGCATGACCATTGAAGGTATTATTCATGTAAACAGAATAACCATTATTCTCTAACTTAAATGAATAACCGTATTGCAATAAACATGATCTAATCATGCTCTTGCTCAACGCAAACACCAAATAACATTTATTTAGGTTCAACACTAATCCCAAAGGTAGAGGGAGCGTGCGATGGTGATCACATCAACCTTGGAAACACTTCCAACACGTATCGTCACCTCACCCTTAGCTAGTCTTCGTTTATTCCGTAGCTTTTACTTCGAGTTACTAACATTAGCAATCGAACCGGTATCTAATACCCAGGTGCTACTAGGAGTACTAGTAAGGTACACATCAATAATACGTATATCAAATATACTTGTGCTGACGTTGCCAGCCTTCTTATCTACCAAGTATCTAGGGCAGGTCCGCTTCAGTGACCGTTCTCCTCATAATAGAAGCACTCGGTCTCGGGTTTGGGTTCAACCTTGGGTTTCTTCACTGGAGCGGCAACTGGTTTGCCATTCTTGAAGTTTTCCCTTCTTGCCCTTGCCCTTCTCGAAACTAGTGGTTTTACTAACCATCAACACTTGATGCTCCTTCTTGATTTCTACCTTCGTGGTGTCAAACATCGCGAATATCTCGGGGATCATTATTTCCATCCCTGGCATTTCATAGTTCATCACGAAGCTCTAGTAGCTTTGTGGCAGTGACTTGGAGAACTATATCAACCACTATCTTATCTGGAAGATCAACTCCCACTCGATTCAAGCGATTGTAGCACTCAGACAATCTGAGCACATGCTCACCAATTGAGCTATTCTCCTTCATCTTGCTGGCAAAGAATCTTGTTGGAGGTCTCATACCTCTCAACACGGGCACGAGCCTGAGATCCCAATTTCAGCTCTTAGAACATCTCATATGTTCCGTGACGTTCAAAACGTTTTGGAGCCTCAATTCTAAGCCGTAATGCATGACGCACTAAACTATTAAGTAGTCATCAGAACGTGCCTGTCAGATGTTCACAACATCTACAGACGACGCTTGAGGGGGTGGCGCACCGAGCGGTGCATTAAGGACATAAGCCTTCTGTGTAGCAATGAGGACAATCCTCATTTTACGGACCCAGTCCACATTATTGCTACCATCATCTTTCAATTCTATTTTCTCTAGGAACGTATAAAAAACAGGGGAGCTACAGCGTGAGCTATTGATATACAACATAATTTGCAAAGACAACTTAGACTATTGTTCAAGATAATGAGTTTAGTTAATCATATTACTTAAAAACTCCCACTCAAATCAACAGAAGAAGCTAAGTATAGGTCATTTTTGAGCTAACCTAGGTAGTTATGCCATTTTTGAGCTAACTAAGCATATTTATTCATTTTGGAGGACAAAATGGCAAGTGTAGGTCATTTTAGTGGTATCCTAGTTAAAATCGGTCATTTTGGAGGTAGGTAAGGTTATTTTGTCATTTTGGAGGAAAATAAGCTAAGTCTATGTCATTTTGGAGCTAAACCAAGGTTATCATGCCATTTTTTACCTAAGTATGCTAAGTATGTCATAAATGAACTAAAGAAGCTAAGTATAGGTCATTTTGGAGCTATCCTAGGTAGTTATGCCATTTTTTAGCTAACTAAGCATATTAAGTCATTTAGGAGGAAAAAATGCTAAGTATTGGTCATTTTATAGCTATCCAAGGTAAAGTATGTCAGTTTGGAGCTAAGTAAGGTTATTATGTCATTTTCGAGGAAAATAAGCTAAGTATAGGTCATTTTGGAGCTAAACCAAGGTTATTATGCCATTTTTTACCTAAGTGAGCTAATTATGTCATAAATGAACTAGCTAAGCTAAGTATAGATCATTATTGAGCTATCCTAGGTAGTTATGCCATTTTTTAGGTAACTAAGCATATCAAGTCATTTAGGAGGAAAAAAATGCTAAGTATAGGTCATTTTATAGCTATCCTAGGTAAAATATGTCATTTTGGAGCTAAGTAAGGTTATTATGTCATTTTCGAGGAAAATAAGCTAAGTATAGGTCATTTTGGAGCTAAATAGGTCATTTCTTAAGCTAAGTATGCATTTGTTAAGCAAAACACTTGGGAAAACTTACCATCATCACGGAGGTGAAGGACCGGTCGGGTTTGCGCCAGTGTGAGACGAGGAAGGACCGGTCGGGGTTGCGGCAGACGCGGAAGGATCGGTCGATGCTTGTCGGGAGGCATGCTGCACCAAAGATCATTTGCAATGTCTCGTTAGCATGATGCAACTCAAATGTGAATACTAGTAACTAATGACCATTCAAATGAAACTCACCGTGGGCGCTATACCAATCTGGGGCATCGGCGGAGGGGTCTGACCGTTGTTCTGGCACACGGTCTGCACATTTTGTTTTCATGAGTCAGTCATATTAGTTAGTGATGAAACGAACATTACGTGCATGATTTGGCTAATATGCAGGAGAAACTTACCACGAGGAGCTCGTATAGGGCCCGGTGAGACGCGTCGTTCCGGTTCCTCTCCTCCTCCACCAGCCTAGCCGTCCTCTCCTCCATGTCCCTCTCCCTCTCCGCCGCCTGCCTGTTTGCCTCCGCCAGAAGCTCCTGGGTAACGTTGGACAATTCGAAAGAATCACGGTTATAAATATGCAAATGCATGCATATTTATAGATGTAACCCTTTCGAACGGGAGACGCATAGTGGTCACGCATACTGATGATTGACACCTATAGCTAGCAAGTTTCATCGGCATGAAGACCGGAACAGAGCAAATGAAGGGGGGAGGAGGAGATGTCATTTGTGCTCACCCACGAACGCAGGGGCGGAGCTCGTCGAACGCACGGGGAGGTCGTCGAACACCAGACCCTCGCAGCGACGAAACAACTGCACATTTAAATCTACCCGATCAACACAAATATATATGATGTTTTTCATAACAAAATCAGAAAATATATGACCTAACTCATAATTCACAAATATATGACCCCGTCGGCCTCTGGAAGGCCGAAGAGCACCTTTTCGGTCAACAGGAGGCCGAAGAGGTGTCGGGGGTAGGGGGTGTCGGGGGTGTCGTGTCTGGGTGTCGTGGTGTCGGGGTGTCGTGGTATCGGGGTGTCGGGGTGTCGTGGTGTCGTGTCGGGGTCGGGGTGTCGTGTCGGGGTCGGGTTGTCGGGGTGTCAGGGGTGTCGTGTCTGGGTGTTGTGGTGTCGTGGTGTCGGGGTGTGGTGTCGGGGTGTCGGGGTGTCGGGGTGTCGTGGTGTCGGGGTGTCGGGGTGTCGTGTCGGGGTCGGGGTGTCGGGGTGTCAGGGGTGTCGTGTCTGGGTGTCATGGCGTCGTGGTGTCGGGGTGTGGTGTCGGGCTGTCGGGGTGTCGTGGTGTCGGGGTGTTGGGGTGTCGGGTCGGGGTCGGGGTGTCGTGTCGGGGTCGGGGTGTCGGGGTGTCGTGTCTGGGTGTCGTGGTGTCGTGGTGTCGGGGTGTGGTGTCGGGCTGTCGGGGTGTCGGGGTGCCGGGGTGTCGGGCTGTCGGGGTGTCGGGGTGCCGGGGTGTCGGGTCGGGGTCGGGGTGTCGGGTCGGGGTTGGGGTGTCGGGTCGGGGTGTCGTTTTCTTCTTCATCCTCTTCTTCTTTTTTTCCTCTTTTTTCCTTTTCTTCTTCTTCCTCTTCTTCCTCTTCTTCCTTTTCTTCCTCTTCTTCTTCTTCTTCTTCTTCTTCTTCTTCTTCTTCTTCTTCTTCTTCTTCTTCTTCTTCTTCTCCTCTCCTCTTTCTTCTTCTTCTTCTTCTTCTTTTTTCTTCTCCTCCTCTTCTTTTCCTTTTTCTTCTTCTTCTTCTTTTCTTCTCCTCTTCTTCTTCTTCTTCCTTCTTTTCCTTTTTCCTCTTCTTCTTCTCCTTCTCCTTCTTCTTCTTCTTCTTCTTTTCCTTTCTCCCTCTTCTTCTACTTTTTCTGTTTTTTTTCATCTTTCTTCTTCCTCTTCTATTTATCTAAACCTAAACCTAAACCTAGCATTAAACCTAAAACTAAACCTAAACCTCGCACTAAACCTAGAACTAAACAGGAAATAACAGAAAAAAATGGAGCTCACCTTGCTCCGGCGAGGTCGGCCGGTGGAGGCTGGCCGCGGGGAGGGGTCCGCTGGAGGAAGGCCGAGGGCTCCGACGGCGGGGCGGGGCGGCGCAGGGGCCGCGGGGAGGGTTCCGGCGGCGGGGCGAGGCGGCGCAGTGACCTCCGGCGATGGGGAGCGGCGGGGTGGCCACCGCGGCCTGGGTCCGGTGGGCGGGACGGGCGGGCTGGCCGGCGGCGGGGCTGGCTCCGGGGCGGGACGGGCGGGCTGGCCGGCGGCGGGGCTGGCTCCGGGGGCGGGCCTGGCCAGCGGCGGCGACTGGCGGTGGCGACAAAAGGAGGAGAGGGCGCGGGAGGGAGAGAGAGAGAGAGAGAGGGGGGGAGACGGCCGCCCGTTAAGTGGCCCCTCTTTGCCGTCTGCTAGCAGACGGCAAAGAGGGTGACCGTTAGGGCTCGCCCACGTCACTTCTTTGCCGTCTGCTAGCAGACGGCAAAGGAGGGACATTGCCATCTGTCCCCTCTTTGCCGTCTGCCAGCAGACGGCAAAGAAGTTGACCTAGCCACGCCGTGCCCCGTGGGGCCCACCTGGCTCTTTGCCGTCTGCCTTTGACCTTTTTGCCGTCAGCTAGCAGACGGCAAAGAACCAGCTGATGGCAAAGAAGCTCTTCGCCATCAGCTGGTTCTTTGCTGTCTGCTTTCCCCAAGCAGACGTCAAAGAGCCTCTTTGCCATGAGCTGGCAGACTGCAAAGAGCTGGCAGACGGCAAAATGCCAGATTCCAGTAGTGATCCCTCAGGTTGTCTAAGTGTGACATGATCCAAATTCCACCAACCCAAGTCCGATCATCACGTGAGATGAGGTGGTTTCAATGGTGAACATCTCCATGTTGATCATATCTACTATATGACTCATGTTCGACCTTTCGGTCTCTTGTGTTCCGAGGCCATGTCTGTACATGCTAGGCTCGTCAAGTTTAACCCGAGTGTTCCGCATGAGCAACACTGGCTTGCACCCGTTGTATGCGAACGTAGAGTCTATCACACCCGATCATCACGTGGTGTCTCGAAATGACGAACTTTCGCAACGGTGCACACTCGGGGAGAACACAATTTTATCTTCAAATTTTAGTGAGGGATCACCTTATAATGCTACCGTCGTCCTAAGCATAATAAGATGCATAAAAGGATTAACATCACATGCAAATCATAAGTGACATGATATGGCCATGATCTTGTGCTTTTGATCTCCATCTCCAAAACACCGGCATGATCTCCATCGTCACCGGCATGACACCATCATCTCCATCATCTTGATCTCCATCAACGTGTCGCCATGAGGTTGTCACGCCAACTATTGCTTCTACAACTATTGCTAACTCATAGCGATAAAGTAAAGCAAACGGCAAAAATAAATTAAAGACAACCCTATGGCTCCTGCCGGTTGCCGTACTCATCGACATGCAAGTCGTGATTATCTATACATAACATGATCATCTCATACATCACATATATCTCATCATGTCATTGGCCATATCATATCACAACATACCCTGCAAAAACAAGTTAGACGTCCTCTAATTGTTGTTGCATGTTTTACGTGGCTGCTATGGGTATCTAGCAAGAATGATTCTTACCTACTCAAAACCACAACGGTGATACATAAATTGCTATTCAACCTTCTCAAGGACTGCCTTTGTTGAATCCGATCCAACTAAAGTGGGAGAGACAGACACCCGCCAGCCATCTTTATGCAACAAAGTCACATGTCAGTTGATGGACCCGGTCTCTCATAAGCGTACGAGTAATGTTGGTATGGGCCGCTTCATCCCACAATACTGCTGAATCAAGAAAAGACGAAGGGAGGAAGCAATCTGAGCATCAATGCACACAAACTCCTTTGTGTTCTACTCGTGATCTCATCTACGCATAGACCTAGCTCTGATACCACTGTTGGGGAACGTTGCATGGGAAACAAAAAATTTCCTACGCACACGCAAGATCTATCCATGGTGATGAGCATCTACGAGAGGGAGAGTGGATCTACGTACCCTTGTAGATCGCTAAGCGGGAAGCGTTAAGAAACGCGGTTGATGTAGTTGAACGTCTTCGCGATCCAAATCGCAATCCGTCCCGATCTAGCGCCGAACGGACGGCACCTCCGCATTCAGCACACGTACAGCTCGATGACGATCTCCGCCTTCTTATCCAGCAAGAGGGGGCGGAGAGGTGGATGAGATCTCCAGCAGCACGACGGCGTGGTGGTGGTGGTGGTGGAGTTATCCCGGTAGAGCTTCGCCTAAGCACTACCGGAATCTATTTGGTGGAGGAACTAGAGAATAGAGAACTAGCACGTGGCCGTGTGTCTTCGGGGGCTCTATTCCTCTAGTATATATAGGAGGGAGGGGGGAGGAGGCAGCCTCCCTAGGGTTTCCCCTAGTGGTCGGCCAAACCAGGGCAAGGAGGAGTCCAATCCAGTTCCTACTAGGAAGTAGATTCATATTAGGAAGGAGTCCTATTCCTTCCTATCTCCACCTTTTTTCCTCTTGGGCATATGGGCCCTTATGGGGTCGGTTCCCCAGCCCATTAGGGGCTGGTGCGCCACCTCTTGGGCCCATGTGGCCCCCCGGGGTGGGTGGGCCCCACCCGGTGGACCCGCGGAACCCATTCGTCACTCCCGGTACACTACCGGAAATACCCGAAACTTTTCCGGAACCCAAATACCACTTTCCTATATATAAATCTTTACCTCCGGACCATTCCGGAGCTGCTCGTAACGTCCGAGATCTCATCCGGGACTCCAAATAACCTTCGGTCACCAACACATATATCTCAATACTACCGAAACGTCACCGAACGTTAAGTGTGCATACCCTGCGGGTTCGAGAACTATGTAGACATGACCGAGACACCTCTACGGTCAATAACCAATAGCGGAACCTGGATGCCCATATTGGTTCCTACATATTTTACGAATATCTTTATTGGTTGAACCTCTATGTCAAGGATTCAGTTAATCCCGTATGATGTTCCCTTTGTTCTTCGGTATGTTACTTGCCCGAGATTCGATCATCGGTATCTCTATACCTAGTTCAATCTCGTTATCGGCAAGTCTCTTTACTCGTTCCATAATACAAGATCCCGTGGCTAACTCTTTAGTCAGTTTGCTTGCAAGGCTTATTGTGATGTTGTATTACCGAGTGGGCCCTGAGATACCTCTCCGTCACACAGAGTAACAAATCCCAGTCTCGATCCATGCCAAGTTAACAGACACCTTCGGAGATACCTGTAGAGCATCTTTATAGTCACCCAGTTACGTTGTGACGTTTGATACACACAAGGTATTCCTCCGGTGTCAGTGAGTTGCATGATCTCATGGTCATAGGAACAAATACTTGACATGTAGAAAACAATAGCAATAAACTGACACGATCATATGCTACGTTCATAGTTTGGGTCTTGTCCATCACATCATTCTCCTAATGATGTGATCCCATAATCAAATGACATCTCATGTCTATGGCTAGGAAACCTTGACCATCTTTGATCAACGAGCTAGTCTACTAGAGGCATACTAGGGACACCGTGGTGTCTATGTATCCACACATGCAATTGAGTTTCCAATCAATACAATTATAGCATGGATAATAAACGATTATCATGAACAAGGAAATATAATAATAACCACTTTATTATTGCCTCTAGGACATATTTCCAACATATATAATGATCATCGCCTTGGATATCGTCATGATTATTTGATCTTCTATCAATTGCCCAACAGTAATTAGTTCACCCACCGTGTGCTATACTCATGAGAGAACCCACTAGTGAAACCTACGGCCCCCGGGTCTACTTTTCCAACATATTGCTTTCCGATCTATCTTTTTGCCGCTTTTTTTTCAGATCTATTATTCCAAAAAAACCAAAAATACCTTGCTGCACTTTTTATTTGGCCTTTTTATTTTGTGTTCTTGAGAGATCTATCTCTCCAATCTATCACTACCTAATCTATCTTTTTACCGTAGAGAGATTGACAACCTCTCTTTCGCGTCGGGTTGCAAGTATTTGTTCTTTTTGTGCAGGTGCTGTTTACGTAGTGGTGGTGATCCTCCTACTGGTTTGATACCTTGGTTTCATAACTGAGGGAAATACTTACCGTCATTGTGTTGCATCATCCCTTCCTCTTTGGGGAAATACCGACGCAGTCTCAAGTCATGTCAAAGGAAGTTCTGGCGCCGTTGCCGGGGAGGAAGCGGTCTCTTCTCCGTGCCAATCTCTGGCGCCGAGGAGACACCATCATCATCTACCAGGTTCCTAATCACAAATCTCATCTCCTTGCAATTACATTATTTGCCATTTGCCTCTCGTTTTCCTCTCCCCCACTTCACCAAATTTGCCGTTTTATTCGCCCTCTTTTTCGTTTGCCTTTTTCTCGTCAGATCTCTTGCTTGCTTGCAATCTTGTTTGCGTTGTCACAATGTCTCAAGAAAACACCAGGTTGTGTGATTTTTCCAATACTAATAACAATGATTTTATTAGTACTCCTATTGCTCCTCCCGCCACTAGCGCGGAGTCTTGTGATATTAATGTCGCTTTGTTGAATCTTGTCATGAAAGATCAATTTGCCGGTACTCCTAATGAGGATGACGCGTCCCATATAAACACATTCGTAGAATTGTGTGATATGCAAAAGAAAAAAGATGTGGACAATGATATAGTGATGTTGAAATTATTTCCTTTTTCTTTGCGGGATCGTGCAAAAATTTGGTTTTCCTCTTTGCCTCGCAATAGTATCGATTCTTGGAATAAGTGCAAGGATGCTTTTATCACTAAGTATTTTCCGCCCGCGAAAATTATTTCCCTTAGGACACAAATCATGAATTTTAAGCAACTTGAGCAAGAACATGTTGCACAATCTTGGGAAAGAATGAAATTGATGCTAAGAAATTTTCCTACTCATGGTTTAAATCTTTGGATGATCATAGAATTTTTTTATGCGGGATTGAATTTTATCTCTAGAAATCTTTTAGATTCCGCCGCGGGTGGTACTTTTATGGAAATTACTTTGGGAGAAGCTACTAAATTGCTAGATAATATTATGGCAAATTATTCACAATGGCATACTGAAAGAGCACCTACTAGCAAAAAGGTTAATTCGGTTGAACAAATTAGTACTTTGAGTGATAAGGTTGATGCTTTGATGAAGTTGGTTGCTAGTAAAAATGCTCCTATTGATCTTAATGATGTGCCTTTGTCTACTTTGATTGAGAAAAATAGTGATTCCGTAGATGTGAACATTGTCTCGCGAAACAATTTCAATAACAATGCTTATAGAGGTAATTTTAATCCTAGGCCTTTTCCTAGAAATTCCTCTAATAATTATGGCAATTCCTATGGTAATTCTGCTTACAATAATAATAGGAACACCTCTGATCTTGAGAGTAATATTAAAGAATTTATCAATGCGCAAAAGGTTTTCAATACTACGATAGAAGAAAAGTTGAATAGGATTGATGATATGTCTAGATGCATTGATAGAATTTCTCATGATGTAGAAAATCTCAAGTTGAAAGCTTTTGCACCTAAGATTGATGAATCAATTAAAGCTTTACATGTCTCTATGGATGAAAGTAAGAAAAGAACCGCTATGCTTAGAGCTAGAAGAGAATTATAAGAAAAAATGTTTTCTAGTGATTGCCTTCAGAAAAATGATGAAGATCTTAAAGTGATTGGTGTTTCTTCTATTAATTCCTTGTTTAGTAATATTAAAATTGATGATAAAGGGACTGAAGTAGAGTCAACTTTAGCTAGAAGGCGTCCCAATAATTTGGAGGGTGAAAATCTTGATGAAAAATTTAATCAAAGTGGGTTTGAAGAGGTCAAAACTTTAACAAGTGATGTGCCCACTATTTTGGATTGCAAAGACTTTAATTATGATAGTTGCTCTTTGATTTAATGTATTTCTTTGCTGCAATCCATGTTGAATTCACCCCATGCTTATGAACAAAACAAAGCTTTCACTAAACATATCGTTGATGCCATGATGAAATCTTTTGAAGAAAAGTTGGAGTTGGAGATTTCTATTCCTAGAAAATTACATGATGAGTGGGAACCTACTATTAAGGTCAAGATTAAAAATTATGAGTGCTTTGCTCTATGTGATTTGGGTGCTAGTGTTTCCACAATTCGAAAATCTTTATGTGATGTGCTTGGTCTCACCAATATTGAAGAATGTTCTCTTAATTTGCACTTGGTGGATTCTACTATTAAAATGCCTTTGGGAAGAATTAATGACGTTCTTATTCTTGCAAATAGGAACTATGTGCCCATAGATTTTATTGTTCTTGATATTGATTGCAATCCGTCTTGTCCCATTATACTTGGTAGACCGTTCTTACGTACTATAGGTGCCGTGATTGATATGAAGGAAGGCAATATTAGATTTCAGTTTCCACTAAGAAAGGGTATGGAAGACTTCCCTAGAACAAGAATTAAGCCACCATATGAATAAATCATGAGAGCATCCTATGGAGCAAAATCCAAAGATGACAATACTTGAATCTATGCATTATGCCTACCTAGGGGCGTAAAACGATAGCGCTTATTGGGAGGCAACCCAATGAATAAATCTATTTTCGTCTTTTCTTTCTGTTTTTGAGTGTTAACACAATGATGCCTCTGTTATGATTGTGTTTTTATGTTTTATTTAGTATTTGTGCCAAGTAAATCCTTTAGGATGATTCATAAGATGCGTAGAAACAATGCTGAATCTGAAACAGAAACTTTGCCTCCAGTGTTTGAATTTTCATTTTTTACTGAAACGTTATATTGAGCTGAAATTTTAACACAGTGTTTCTATATAAATTCTTTATGTTTTCTTAATTGTTCAGAATTTTTGGAGTTACAGAAGTATGGTTAGAGTACAGATTACTACAGACTTTAATACAGATTCTGTTTTCGTTGCATTGTGTGCTTGTTTTCATGAATCCATGGGTTGTATTGAAGGGTATGAGCCATGGTAAAGTTAAAATACAGTAGGTATAATGAAATAATAAAATATGAATGGGTTTGCAACAATACTTAAAGTAGTGATTTGCTTTATTATACTAACGGATCTCACGAAGATTTTGTTGAGTTTTGTGTGATTGAAGTTTTCAAGTTTTGGGTGAGATCACGATGGATGAAGGAATAAGGAGTGAAAAGAGCCTAATCTTGGGGATGCTACAGCACCCCCAAGATATATCCAAAGATAAACTTGCAACTAAGCTTGGGGATGCCCTGAGTGGCATCCCCTCTTTCTTCTAACGACCATCGGTATTTTACTTGGAGCTATATTTTTATTCGTCACATATCATGAGTTTTGCTTGGAGCGTCTTGTATCATTTGATTCTTTGCTTGCTTTGCTTTTTAGTTTGTCACTTGTATCCTTGCTGGACACACCTATTAGAGAGAGCCACAATTAGTCTATGATTTGTTAGAATTGCTCTATATGCTTCACTTAAACTTTTTGATCTATAGAATTGCTCTAGTGCTTCACTTATACCTTTTTGAGCACGGTGTGCTAGGAAATTTTTGAAGAAATCTTCTCATGCTTCACTTAGATTAATTTGAGAGTTAGTAAATTTTGAATAAATCCTCTCATGCTTCACTTATACTATTTTCAGAGATGAAATCTCTATGCTCATGTGCTTCACTTAAATTTGTTTGAGCTTGTCAAAAGCAATGGCAATATATGAAACTAGTCCCAAAGTGATAGATATCCAAGGAGGATATAATAAAAACTTTCATGAATATCATTGGACAAATTAAAATTGATCCCTTGTAATAGTTTTGAGACGTGATGATAGTAATATGTGAGTCATGTTAGTTAGTAATTATGCTTTAGTAGGAATATTGGTGTTAAGGTTTGTGATTCCCTATGCAAGTACGAAAGTAAATAGTTATGCAATGAAATTACATCCTACTTATGGTGCATTATTCGGTGTTAGTTATGCTCAATACTCGCTTATGAGAATTTTCGTTTCTTGGTTGGTTGCTTCTCAATCTATTTGCTAGCCTCCACTTGTACTAACTAGAAATACTACTTGTGCATCGAAAATCCTTAAACCCAGTTTTGCCTTATGAGTCCACCATACCTACCTATATGCGGTATTTCCATGCCGTTCTAAGCAAATTTGTATGTGCCATCTCTAATTTTCAAAATAAATTTCCTTTTTGTGTGCTCGTACCGCTCATGAAACGGTAGGGGGTGTCCAATATTTTTCCATGCTAGATGTGTTATTCTCAAGATGAGTGTTTATTCACTTGTCATTGCACGAGAATACGACGGTAATAGGGATGCCCATTCCCGAAATGAAAAAAGAAAAAAAATTACTTTATGTTGTCAAATAATAAATTCCTTGGAAAGTGTTGGTATGGAAGGCAACCGTGGATACGGACAGCCATGGATAGTGAAAGAATGGTGGAAAAAGGAATAAACTTTATTTTCTGTTTGGGAACCGCCTATGATATATCTAGCATGGAAAGTATTGTGAACTACTTTGTCATTTTCGTTGACAGGAAATACATGCCACTCAAAATATTTTTCTCTCTCAATTTAAACCTTGAGCTCTGGCACCTCTACAAATTCCTACTTCCCTCTGCGAAGGGCCTATCTATTTACTTTATGCAAATTTTAATTTTATTTGAGTCTCCATCTTCTCTTATAAAGCACCAACTAAGGGGCACTATGATCGTACTTGAGCATTGGGTGTAGCTAATATTTGAGTGTGTTTCATGAATGGATCAATGATTGACCATGATGGGCTAGGGATAACTATCTTTAGTGTTGATATTTTGAAAGACATGGTTGCTTGTTGACATGCTTGAGTATTGAAGTCATTATGTTAAAACTAGACTATTGCCTTGAATCATCTAAAAGTCCAAATGTCCATGCTACAAAAGAAAAGAATATGTGATGAACATGTTAGGCAGCATTCCACATCAAAAATTCTGTTTTTATCATTTACCTACTCGAGGACGAGTCGGAATTAAGCTTGGGGATGCTGATACGTCTCCAACGTATCTATAATTTTTGCTTGTTCCATGCTGTTATATTATCATTCTTGGATGTTTTACAATCATTTTATAGCAACTTTATATCATTTTTTGGGACTAACCTATTGACATAGTGCCAAAGTGCCAGTTGCTGTTTTTGCTTGTTTTTTACTTCGCAGAATATCAGTACCACACGGAGTCCAATCGCGACGAAACTCTTTGGAGATTGTTTTTGGGTCGGAAGACATCCAGTGGGCCAAAGAAATGCCAGAGGGGAGGGTCGAGGACACCACAACCCACCAGGGCGCGCCCTGATGGGTTGTGCCCTCCTCGAGACCCCTCTTCACTGCCTCTCACGCCTATAAATTCCCAAATATTCCAGAAACCCTAAGGGAATCGACGAAAAACACATCCAGCCGCCGCAAGTTCCAGAACCGCGAGATCCAATCTAACACCATCACAGAGGGGTTCATCGTCCTCATTGGTGCCTCTCCGATGATGCGTGAGTAGTCCACCATAGACCTACGGGTCCGTAGGCAGTAGCTAGAGGACTTCCTCTCTCTCTCTTTTGATTCTCAATACAATGGTCTCTTGGAGATCTATTTGATGTAATGACTTTTTGCGGTGTGTTTGTTGGGATCCCATGAATTTTGAGTTCATGATCAGTTTCTATCCATGAATATTATTTGAGTCTTCTTTGATCTCTTATATGCATGATTACTTATAGCCTTGTATTTCTTCTTCGAATCTTTGGTTTAGTTAGGCCAACTAGATCGATTTTTCTTGCCATGGGAAGAAGTGATTTGTGATGGGTTCGATCTTGCGGTGTCCTCTCCCAGTGACAGAAGGGGCAGCGACGCACGGATGTATCGTTGCTATTAAGGATAACAAGATGGGGTCTATTCCTACATGAATAGATCTTGTCTACATCATGTCACCGTTCTTTTTGCATTACTCCGTTTTCCCATGAACTTAATACACTAGATGCATGCTGGATAGCGGTCGATGTGTGGAGTAATAGTAGTAGATGCAGGCAGGAGTCGGTCTACTAATCTTGGACGTGATGCCTATATAATGATCATCGCCTTGGATATCGTCATGATTATTTGATCTTCTATCAATTGCCCAACAGTAATTTGTTCACCCACCGTGTGCTATACTCATGAGAGAACCCACTAGTGAAACCTACGGCCCTCGGGTCTACTTTTCCAACACATTGCTTTCCGATCTATCTTTTTGCCGCTTTTGTTTTCATATCTATTATTCCAAAAAAAATACCTTGCTGCACTTTTTATTTCCCCTTTTTATTTTGTGTTCTTGAGAGATCTATCTCTCCAATCTATCACTACCTAATCTATCTTTTTACCGTAGAGAGATTGGCAACCCCTCTTTCGCGTCGAGTTGCAAGTATTTGTTCTTTGTGTGCAGGTGTTGTTTACGTAGTGGTGGTGATCCTCCTACTAGTTTGATACCTTGGTTTCATAACTGAGGGAAATACTTACCGTCGATGTGCTGCATCATCCCTTCCTCTTTGGGGAAATACCGACGCAGTCTCAAGCCACGTCACATACCAGGAAGAGGATCACCAAAATTCATGTGAAGACCGTTAGTAGAATCCATTAACAGCATTATTTGTAATGTGTCGGTATGTGAAGGTTAATTTGTATTATAAAGACATATATATATATATATATATATATATATATATATATATATACACACGTGCATGTGTGGATCGGATAGATAATGGCCGTGTCATGTGATAAATATATTGATTAGAAGCATTGACATTTTAAAGAAAGACCAAAAAACATTAAAAAATAATGCGGTGGCGGGCTGCACACAGCGCCCGCCACGTCGATCCCCTCCCCCAAATCCCCCCTTGCCTTACCACGTGCTTCGTTCGAACAATTCCCTCCACCACCCGCGCAGCCACCGCCGCCGTTGACCTCGTCTTGCCGGCGTGCTCGCCTCCTTCGCCGCCACTGATGCCACCGCTGCTTGCTCACCTGCCGCCGCCGCCGCGCGCCGTAGACCTCACCTCTCCAGCGTGCTCGCCTCCTTCACCGTCACCGATACCGCCGCTGCGTGCTCGCCTGCCACCACCGCCTTGCCGCCACCGCACGCCGTAGACCTCACCTCGCCGGCGTGCTCGCCTCCTGCGCCACCGCCGAGCTGTCTCCCCTAGTATTTGAGCAACGCAAGGTGTTCGATGAAATGTCTACCCTGGTTTATTTGCAGGAATTAATATAAGTACAAATCTTCTGACGAAACATTGATTAATTTATGTTTCGTCAAATTTCTGGCACTCAATATGCCCTAATTTTAGCAAACATCATGCTGAAATTTCTAACTCTTTGTCAATTTTCCAGTTCGAGAATGGATCCCAACGCCAGAGCATCATCTCAAGAAAAACTCAACAAGAATAACCCTGACGTTCAGATGGTTGCCCCCGATGTCGATACGGGCGACGACCATCTTGAAGAACCGCCCACCAGGCAAGGAGAAACGAGACAAACCGACGGGACTTCACCCAGCACCGCCGCCAGCAAAAATAGCAAACGTAAGGCTAGGCAACCAAACAAGCTTCATGAAGCTATCATTATAATAACCGCAGTTGGCCCAACAGGAGAACCCGTCACCCCAGTTGACGCGGCAAAGACAAATAGTAAAATGTTAGGTTGCATCTTGAGAAAAAACATCACGATCGGTTGCAAGGATATCAGCACACATAAGGAGAAGCTACTCGAAGTGTTACACCAGAGTTATACATTTCCGTCTAACTCTGAGAAAAAGACCGAAGTGTATGCCCTATCGAAATGGCCGAAAATGTTTAGGGACTGGAAGAGCACCGCCCGTTGCAATGTCGTGGGTAAGAACTTCGAGACCGTTAAGCGGCTCAATCCAACTATGGATCACGAAGAATGGATGAAGTTTTGTGAATCATCAGGAAGCGAGTCAAGCAAGGAAGTAAGCGACCATTTCCGTAATTTACGGAAAAATCTGCCAGGTAACCACCGCCTGGGCCTGGTGGTTACAAAGCTGCAATACCCAAGTGGGAGAAGGAGGTTGCGGACTATGAAGCCGCGGGTAAACCATCCCCATTCTTGGAACATCGAGATCGTCCGCGTGACTTCCATTTCCTCAGGGCCCATGCAGTTCGAGACCCAGAGACTAAGGAGTTTGTCCTCCCGACGCCGCAACTTCGCTCGACGGAGGAGAGCCTGGTAACGTCACTGAAGACTAATAATTTAGTACCTACTACAATTATGATCATACTAATCATTTACCAAAACTTATGTAATTTTTTGTAGAGAAAAATGAAGGAGGAATTTGGAACCGGGACTGATGAATCTCTGTACGGCTATAGGTATGAAGACCATCTTACATGGGCTGTGAATGAGGGATTTGGGGTTGACAGGAAGCCCAAGACTTGGCGTGTGTTGGGCGCGGGTAGGATTATGTGGGACCAGGACTATCCCCGGACCAAAGAGTTAAGAAAATATAGAAGGAAAAATAGGGTTGAAGACAAGATCGACGCCAAAGTAGATGCGAAAGTAGCTGCAGCAATTGAAAGAAAGTTAGCTGAAATATTCCCGTCTGGACATGAACATCAGCTATATAGTACCACCCAACAGCCGCGAGCATCGCTCGATATTTCATGTTGGCTGCTAGCCAGAGTGAACGGCGTGCCGACGAAGGTTGCCAAGGGGCAAATAATTCCATTTACAGATGGTACTAGAATGATGCACGGGATCGTCCTGCCACTGGACATGACGAGGGTGGTAGTGCACTACGTAATGCCGGGATTCGAAAATTGTTCGTTGCCTCACCCCCCTGATGAAGGCATCACAATGCACTACTAGGGAAAACCCTAGCAGTAGCGCTGGTTTTATGACTAGCAGAAGCGCGGGGACCCGCGCTACTGCTACGGCGCTATAGCTAACTTGTAGCAGTAGCGTGGGTACCCCGGCGCTACTGGTAAGTAAAGTATCAAGTATTAGTAGCGCTGGTCTATACCCCGCTCCACTACTAATCGCGCATATTTATTTTTTATATTTATATTGTATTTACACACTGTTATACATATTAATATACAACATCAATATTAATTTTGCAAGAAAGAACATTTAGATTAAAGTGGATGGGTGCAAGTGATCAAATTGAATTAGTAGGAAAATATGATATTACGACGGCACACAAGTGTCGAATGAAATGATTCCCTTGATTCGACAATTGTGTGCCGTTGTAACATCATATTTTCCTACTAACCCAACTTAATGACTTCCACCCATCCACTTTAATCTAATCTATGTCATCGAATAATTCATCATCCTTAGTCACATAACAACTTATCATCATCTTAATTATCTAACAACTCATGACAAGTTGACCATTACTACACAATGTCATAAACTAGAAAAAGTCCTCTTTCTTAGCTAGCACATACTGTTCTCTCCTAGCTAGGTAGAACCTACTACTCTCTCCTAGGTAAAATAGCATAAAACAAGTAAGCTCCGACCCCTCCATTGTGCACAATAGAGATCCACCTATCTCCGACACGTGGCCTGAGCAAATCCTTCGCGCCTCCGCCAAGTGGTTGTTTGCTGACTTTCATTAATTTGCTAAATCCTTTGAGTTTCAGTCTTTCATCGCTTTTAGAAATCGAGTATGCATGGCGGAATATTATAGGCCACCGCGGCCGTAAGCTGATGACATTCAAATGACCTTCTACAAACATCAGTCGAGGCACAACCTCCGAAGGGAATTTCTGTTGAAGAACATAATAATAACATAGTTAGCAATCTAGTTTTACTTATGAAAAATTTATGTATGCAAAAGATGGACTAATTAATGACAGAATAGTAAAAAGAATCTTACCATGCTATCTGCAGCAATATTACCATGGTTCAACGGGTGCACTAGTGGCACATATTCAGAAAAACTTTCGCCAATATCTTCATAAGTGGTCTTAAAATGATCAATATCATTAATAAATGAGATCCAATGATCTATCTCCAACCAAGTTAGTTCGGAGCCATGACTGTAGTAGGTCTGATCTATTATCTTTTGAATATTTGGTGAAGAAGAGAAATAAGCTGAGAATTAAAGATAAACAAGTTAAGTAGGAATGAACACCAACTATTTTTAAATAAACAATATAAATTACTTAACAAATATGGTTGACAAACTCACATGGAGGTAAAACTGGAAGCATATCGACATCCACCCAAATGTCGACATTACCTTCAATATGATCTTCAGGATGAATATCGAAGGTTATTTCCATATACTCGTGAAATTCATATGCCTTGGCTAGAGCTTCCCAATTTGAGCAACCAAATTCCGAGTTATTAACTGCATTCATTACTTTAACCAGAAATGTGTGACCATGTTTAGTCCTCAGGTTAGCTCTCCTCGTCTCCATATTCTCATGGTCTCCGAAACCGAGCTTCTCCAAGACATACCGTCTTGCATGGCAGGGGATGAACTAGTCAAATTGTATAAAACAGAAATTACACGTTGAAGCAAAGAAATAGAAGTCATGATTAATTACGAAAAAACACTTGTCATCGTTGCGTACCGTAGAAACATCAAAGTTCTCGTCCAGCTTGATGGTGAAGAACCTATCGTTTTGCAGGTGAGGCTTGTCGCACATACCCCGATCTTATATTATTTTACATAGGGGGTACTTGAAATGCAGATATTGGAATCTACACGACTCCAAATGTATGATTTGATTCCGGATAAACCAGAAGACCAAAACAATAAGTTCCCACACATCAAGACTTTCTTCTTTGAGGGGTCCTAGAGATCCAGGTAAGTCGAGCAACAAAACACCACCAAAGGGGATGACCTGCTTTTCAGCCCTCACGAGACCCGGGTTCTCCAGCGTACACGCAGGGGAGTTTTCGAAGCCAACAGGAATTTAACATGAAAGAGAACTCATTCTCATCACTTGTCTTCTTCATCAAATCCCTACAAAAATTGCAGATGAATGATAAATACAGGTACAAAAGAGAGAAAATGCAATAAAACTCGGCAGTCAGCATCAGGCTTCTTATTAAACTTATATGTGGAGAAACAAAATAAGGCCTAATGCACCCGCCTCCACTAGATCGTAAAACACAATAGATCTGTACTAGAACATGGCTTAGTCCTTCCGACAGTAGCATGCACACAAAAGTGACAGTAAAATCAAAGGAATATAGTGAACAAGAGAACAATGTGACATGATAACATGACACTAGCATGAGCTCGTACCTCCTACGCTATCGTAATGCTACTAACAGGCATAGTAGAAATACACCCCTTGCCTTTGATTTTGATAGTAAATGGCCACCAAAATACAGTAAAACATAACTGTTGGTTTATATCTTGCCCTAGCTAATCTGATTTGTTGTTTCGTGGTAATTAAGTCATAGCTCCCGTGCCCCTTTTTTGCAATTAAGATGTGGTTCTTTCCTAGTAAAATGGTGTTTAATACAAAGGAAAACTGCTTTACGTCAGTGTCTGTCCAGATCAACGATGAAATCTCATTATTTTACTAGAAGCAGCCAGCAATTTTACTATGTAGACATAGCCAGCCGTGTGTGCTTTTACAAAAATATGGTCATTATTATTATGATCTACTAGTGTGCTTCTACGATGACGAACATACTGTGTTTCTGTCCATCATTTACGTTTGATTAGAGTCAGCCAGGCAAAAACTCTTGCATGTATAGAAGACAATCAGTCTGTGTCCTCACATTGTCAAGTCTTAATAAAATATTCAAAAGATAAACATAGTGCAAACTTAGTACAAACCACACAGGTTTCTGTTCCTTCCTACCTCCAGCACCCTCGTTAGCATCACCATCCTGATGGTGCAAAATACTGCATAGAAGCGCCACCGCTCGGGAATGACAAAGGTACACCCTGTTGCATACTACCCAAGAGTCCCGGGGGTCCTGGATACTTTTTGGCAAGACTGCCCGGAAAGTTCACTGACAGCTGTGGATCATCAAGGTACTGGACATGACAACACAAAAAGAGGATTAAATAATCAATCAAGTAACAAACATATATAACTATCAAAGATTGTATGCTATTACCTGTAAACTACTTCTCAACCTACTCTCCTCTGCCTCCAACTGCAAAAGACTGTCATTAGCAACAAATAAAGCAACAAAAATTAAAATGCTAATGACTTGATCATACGTACGCTTTCTTCCACAAAGAATCTCGTCATTATCTTAGGTCCATTAATTGGCATGAACGAGTTCATCACATGACCACCAGCATAACCAACATAATTCGGGTGCTTCATATCAATATTTCCATGATTCATGCAGCCAAAACAGTTACCTTTATTCAAAAACATAAGGGACAAAGAGCGGAAATTCGTTATTAACTTCCAAATATCAAACAAGGCAAAGAAAAACTGCATCATAATAATACATAGAATGCAATGTAGGAAAACGTGCCCACATGGTCACTTAGATCATTCGAAGTTCAAGACATAACAATTGTAAAGCTCATGCAGAATGAGATGAACCAAGAGAGAAACAAACAAGATAACACTAGTTGATTTGGACGGGTCTAGGTAACTACCAACATGGTGGCTACTTAGGTGAGAAATATGTGTTCTTTGTTTTGTTTGATGTGGTGTTTCTTATGCCATACGCCCCCAACATCTGACGTTTATATGAACAATTCACAGAAATCATTCAGTTGCATTATAATGATTACATGGCAGCTGTCCTTGTTGTTCTGATTTAGTTAGTTTATTAACATGGCAGGTGTCAACTGTCCCAACTAGAAGCTAGTTTCTCTCAAAAAAATCTAGAAGCTAGCTAATCTTGTTTTAAGACTAGTTGTGACTTGCGTTCTCTTTTGTGACTAGCTGACTGCAGGTCTGCGGTATGACTTATTGACGATGAACTGTAACACTGAAGTGTTTCTGCCTTCTCCCTTATTTGCAAATTCTAGTTCTAAGAGTCTAATACAGCAAACAGCATATATACTACTCCCTCCATTCCTAAATATAAGCCTTTTCAGAGATTACAATATGGGCTACATAGGGATGTATATAGACATATTTTAGAGTGTAGATTCACTCATTTTGCACCGTATGTAGTCCATATTGGAATCTCTAAAAGGGCTTATATTTAGGAACGGAGGAAGTAGAACCAAAACCATATCTATAGAACTGTATTTCAACATACCAGCATCAGTAGGCTTAACCATGCACAAGCAGCTGACCGGCAGTTCTTCAGATTCCACTTGTGTAAAAGTGACTTCGGCAAAGAATGTGTCAACAGAAACTGCTCCTTTAGTCTTTGCACTGAAGTTGATATGATGAAACCACGTTCGAACATCACCCTCGCAAAATGGTTGGTAGCATACTACAGCGTTGAGTTCATATGCAAGATCCTATAATAATAAGCATGGATTCGATTAGTTGTTACAAATGAATTAAATGACAGAAAATGAGGGATGAAAAGAGGGGCAGAGAGCAAACCCCAAAAAGATTGTTATCCTCGTTATACTTGTCCACCAAAGCTTTAACCAACTGAAGCTTACTATTACGGATTTCATCAACTGCTTCCGATCTTAAGCGCCTCCTCCTTGTGCCATCAGGGAAGTAGAGAGATTGTCGAACAGCAATATCCACGGGAGAAACATTATTGATTGTATACCTAGTTGACATCAAATGAATTCCACATGGTTAATAGATAAAACTTTCATAGAAGCATGGAGAATACAAAGTGACACTAAAAACACTAGTGTCATAAGCCCAGCATGGAGGGTTATGGTGAATTAGTTTTTAGTATAATTGTTGAGCAGGTCAAACAGCTAATGATGGTATGATATGTAAATCAACAAAAACAAAGCTCAAGTTCTTATACATGCCAATAAATACTCCATCCGTAAAGAAATATAAGAGCGTTTAGATAACTATAAAGCTCTCTTATATTTCTTTACGGAGGGAGTACCATATAAGGATTGAATGGTTTGAGTATAATCGAATTGCAAGCATGCACACAAGTTAAATAGGTGGGCTGAAAATCTAGAAAGAAGGTGAGAACTTTACATTTTGGGATCCCGACGGTCATTGAGATAGCGCTCGATGGCATAATCTGCTTCCTGTAGGCTATGAAATGGCCCCCCAACATGAGGATAAACATGATGATAGCCCGCACGGTCAATCCTGATGTAGAACTCAATTCCCCACTCAAACTGCACCCGGCGCCGAAAAGGTGGCCCTAGAGAAGGGGTAAGGCGGCACCCTAGTGGCCTCTGAGGATACGGAGAGTGTGTCCAGACAGGCTGGGAAGAGGAGAGCTGTAGTGGCTGCTGAGGGAACCAAGATGGTTGCTGCAGAGAGGACGGGTAAGCGACAGAGCTGGGTGTCGTAGTGCCAGGCATCATGTTAGAGGATGTAGTGCCAGGCATCAGGTTAGAGGACCAGGCATCAGGCTGCACTGTTTGTGCCGATGGTCCGGGTAGATACTCCTTGTCACACCTGAAACAGAGCAAGCAGGGTATGGTGAGTACATGGAGTGTTCATCTTATACTGGATCTTAAGAGCTGGATGAAGATTCAGCATCAGCGCTCATGTGGAACAAGCACTGAACCAAAGCTACCATCTTTTTTCAGTGTTCTTTATAAAATTGTGCGTAATAATCCCGAAGAAATACTACTAGACTCTACCCGCAACTAACAATCCCGAAGAACCACACCTATCTACAAAAAATAGCTCAGATTCGGCCAGATCAGGTGTCCTAAACAACCCAAAGAGATTTCGTTGAGACCCCCAAAGAGAACCCGGCGAAACAAACAAACCAAAAAAGGATGTCGATGATGAAGCGGCGGCAGTGTTCTTCATACCCTGGAGGCGGAGGCGGAGGCGGTGACGACGGCAGAGGCTGCGGCTGACCGGGGCAGCAGTACTGATGAGTTAAGAATTCGGCGCCGCTCCCGCGCGGAGCGAAGCGGCCGACCCTGGTCCCATCGCCGGGGACATAGACGAAGGGGTACTTGAGGCTACCGAGGACCGGTGGGTTCCTGGGCGGATCCATGGCCTCCGGCGACGAGGGTTTGGTGCCGGCGCGAGACGAGAAGAAAGAAGCCTCGCCACAACAGAATTATATGGTACTACGCACACGTTAATTATACCAGTACTAGTACGTAACGTGTTGGTATCTGCTGTAGTTTTTATCCCTTTGCACGTTCGGTCTCCGGAGGCAAGCCGCTATCGTTTCTTGTCCTCTCGCACCCGGCCCAAACACTCGTCGCTGTCGCCGGAGGCGCCACCGCCCACCCAGCCATAGCCATGGATCGGCCGGTCATCGGCGACCCTGGTTTCCCGAGGTGCCGCCCCCTACCCGAGTACCCACCATTCTTCCGCAACACCCCCTACGTCTATGTTCCCGGGGATGGGAACTTCGTCCTTCACGCGAGCGTCGCCCCCCATCAGCCGCCGCCGCCGCCAGGGTATGAACTTCCTTTGTTCTTTCCTCTATTCCATTGATGGATGGGGTCATGGTGGAAATCGAGTTGGTTTGTGTATCGATCGATGATGCTCCTGCATCTTTTCCTCTCCTTTGGTTCAAGGATATATGATCTCACTGTAGATCGGCCACATTATGAACATAAAGCAGCTTGCTTGCTTGCTAGGAGCAAATATGATCTGCCGGCTGGAACATGATCTGCTGGTTCTTCTTCCTCGAAATCGACCTGTGGTTTTGTTCTACTGCATATATAAGTAGCAGGTGTTCTGCTGTAGCATTAAGTTTGGAAAGAAGAAGTTGCAGAGGGCTCAAACAGAGCATATGAAAAAGGAAAAATCCGACAATGTTAACAACACATCGGCTGTACAAAAAAGGATTTTAGACTACGTACTAATGAGAAGCCTCCTCCATCAGGAGGCTAAAATCTCTACTCACTAATTGCCAAACAGTAGGAGCTGTAGCACTTCGATGTCTTAAAATCATCTTTGCACTTTAATTTGTTGCCAGAATTGTTGATCTTCTTACGCCAGGCAGGGACACATAGACATCCTCACATATAAATATAGAAGTGACAAAAGTGCCTGTTGAAGAAGTTTGTTCTTATCTTATATCGTATCTGCTTCAGGTTAGTCATGTCCACTGGTTGGGCATTGGAATGAACTGGACAATCTACTGAAGAGGTTTAATTACAAATTTTCTAACACCAAAATAATATATGAGAAGCTTTCTTGTTCCACATCAACTTGCCATAGCACCATGACAATGCTGATTATTTCGTTCATCTCCTATGATATACGATAAGATGAACTGTACAGTTGTACTCATCAAGCTGCTTGTTCTGTTTCAGGCATGAGAAGGAGCATGGGCCCCCTAACACATCGGTAGCGGCGCAACAGAATGTCTCGTCCTCTAACCTGATGTCTGGTGTTACAACATGCGGGGAATCGCCTATCGCTGCCTCTTACTCATCACCCTCTCTGCACCAACCATTTTGGTGCCCTCAGCAGCCACCACCATGGCTCTGCCCTTCCCAGCCTGCCTGGGGTCATTCCCAGTACCCACCAGGGCGCCGCCTTATCCCATCTCTAGGGCCACCTTTCTTGTGCCGGAAACAATATGAGTGGGGTATTGACTTCTACATCAGGATCGACCATGCGGGATACTACCATGCTTATCCTCATGTTGGCGGGCCATTTCAGAACCTACAGGAAGCAGAACATGCTATCGAGCGCTATCTTCATGATCGTCGGGATCCAAAAATGTAAAATTTCTCAACTTTCTTCTTGATTTCCAGCCCTTCGGTTTTATTTTTGTCCATTACCTACATACCATCATAAGCTGTTTCTGTTTGTTACCTGTTGAACAAAGAGCACAGTTCAAACTAATTCACTATAAGCATATGCTGTGCTCATGACGCTAGCGTTCTTGGTGTCACATTGTATTGTCGACGCTTCTGTGAAAGTTTCATATACTAATCATATATAATTTGTTTGATGTAAACTAGGTTCTCGATGGATAATATGTCTAAAGTGGACATCGCTGTACCAAACTTCCTTTACTTTCCTGATGGCACAAGGAGGAGACGTTTGAGATCAGAACCGGTTGATGAAATCCGTGATAGCCAGCACCAGATGGTTAATGCTTTGATGGACAAGTATAATGAGGACAACAATCTTCTGGGGGTTTGCTCTCTGTCCCTCTCTCTGATTCTCATTTTCTGTCCTATTATTCATGGGATTTGCGAGGTAGCAGCATCGCACAAACGTAATTGCTTGCCGGATTACATGCACTTAGCTGCCAGGTTTAAAATATGCTAGGTTACCAGGTTTGAAACACAGTTAGTTGCCAGAAAAATACAAGTTACTTAGTTGCCAAAAAGGTTAAACATGTCCAGTTTCCAGATTATAGATACTTGGTTGCAAAAAAATTTAAAGCTTAATTGCCAATTTTTGGGTACTTGTTGTCACTCCCAACCAAGTTTGACCTTAGCAATCCTAAATTTTTTGTAGCCATGTGAATCACTGTCTACCGCACTGTAGCAGGACAGGGAATAGATTCCATGCAGCGATTATTGCACTCTATTCCGTTTTTTTGCGTCTGTTAGCCTGTTGTTCGTGCGAGCCTGAACAAGTAAAAAATCTGTTTCGCTGCTCTCTTAGTCACAGGATGGACCGTGTGGGTCCGTGCGAGCCACAGCACCGTAAAGCAGTGGTGCTTGCGTTGTATAGTAGATTATATCATTATTCATAACAATTAATGGTTAATTGAATCAATTATTATTATGTTAGGATCTTGCATATGAAGTGAGCGCTGTGGCGTGCTACCAACCGTTTTGTGAGGGTGATCTCCGTATGTGGTACCATCATATTAATTTCACTGCAAAGACTAAAGCAACAGCTCATTGCGAGTACTTCTTCGCTGAAGTCCTATTTATGCAAGAAGACTCTTTGGAATTGCCAGTCAGTTGTTTGTGCATGCTTAAACCTACTGATAATGGTAATTTACTCTTATCTCAACTTACTTGCTGTTGAAGTACATTTGTGTGCGGTGCTAACTTTGACTTATGTGTTAGATAGTTATGTAAATATGTTTCTGATCTAGTATATATGTTGTTTGTAGTATTATCTTATATGTTGTTCTAGTACTAGCTAATACCCGTGCGGTGGCACGCCGCATGTTGTTTGTAGATAACAATGCATGTTGTTGTACAATGGGTGATTTTTTTATTGATACTGTTTGCTTATATGTCTTATCTTGTTGTTGTACAATGGGTTTTTTTATATTTAGAGTGATGTTTATTTTTTAATATGATGGAATTTAGGAAGGATTGACACTAGCATGGACCAAATAGACACTCCCTCAACTAGTATAACTAGGAACAGTGGGAGGAATACTAGATTGCCTTCGCATTTAAATGATTATTATGTGTTTCTGGGGGAAGTGCACTCTATGGTTTCTATCCTAGAGGAAGAACCTAGAACATATAAGGATGCAGTGGTGTGTTCTGAATCCAAATTTTGGATAGATGCCATGAAGGAAGAATTAGAATCTATGAGGAAAAATGGTGTTTGGGAATTGGTCGATCCACCAAATAACCGAAGGCCTATAGGGTCTAAATGGATTTTTAAAAGGAAACTAAATGCGTCTGGACTAGTAGAAAAATACAAAGCCAGGCTGGTTGCCAAGGGCTACACACAAAAGGAAGGAGTTGATTTTGTGGAAACATTTTCACCTGTAGCTAAATTTACATCCATACGGATCATCGGTGCCTTAACTGCTTACTATGATCTGGAATTGCATCAAATGGATGTTAAAACAGCATTCCTAAACGGAAATCTGGAAGAAGAAATCTATATGTGTCAACCAGATGGTTTTATAGAAAAAGGAAATGAAGGGAAAGTTTGCAAATTGAAAAGGTCCATTTATGGTCTTAGACAGGCTTCACGTCAGTGGTATATTCTGTTTGATAATGCAATAACGTCATATGGGTTCTCTATGACGGAAGGAGATCATTGCATTTACTGGAAACTCATAGGAGATAAATTTGTGCTTTTATCTCTTTATGTAGATGATATTCTGATAGCATCTAACAATAAATTTACGCTGATGGAAGTTAAGGCCTGGTTATCTTCTAAGTTTGATATGAAAGATATGGGGGAAGCTTCTTATGTGTTAGGAGTGGAAATACATAGAGATCGGAAAAGGAAAGTACTTGGTTTAACTCAGAGGTCATATCTGAAAACTATACTTAAAAGATTCTCTATGGAACATTGCAAACCCATGAAAGTACCTATACTTAAGGGAATTAAACTCAGCGAGGAAATGTGCCCTAAAACTCCTGAGGAAAAGCAGAAAATGAGTGAAATTCCATATGCATCTGCTTTGGGTTCTTTAATGTATGCTATGCTCTTTACTAGACCTGATTTATGCCATGCTGTGGGAATTTTGAGTAGATACCAAAGGAATCCAGGGGAAGAACATTGGAAGCAAATAAGAAATACTTTGCGTTATGTCAAAGGAACGATGGACTACTTCTTATGTTTTAATGGTCATAATCTCCAGCTGCAGGGCTTTACTGATGCCGATTGGCAGGGTGATCCTGATGACCGTAAATCGACGTCTGGTTATCTGTTTACATTGGCTGGAGGTGCTGTTTCATGGAGGAGCAAGAAGCAGGAATCTGTGGCCCTCTCATCTATGGAGGCTGAGTATATAGCAGCTTCAGAGGCAGTGAAGGAAGTGGTATGGTTGAGGGAGTTTCTTGCGTCACTCAAGTTCATCGAAAGGGCATTTGATCAAGTCACTATTTATTGTGATAACCAGGCAGCGATCAAGGTAGCAAAGGATCCTAAATTTCATAGTAAGACTAAGCATATAGAAGGTAGATATCACTATATACGTGATGTGATAAATCGTTTGAAGACAGTCCGGTTAGATTATTTACCCAGCATTGATATGGTTGCTGATCCACTGACTAAAGCTCTTAGTCAGGAAATTTTTTGTAAACATGTCAAGAACATGGGTCTTCATTTCTGGAACTAAATGTTTTAGCCAAGTGGGAGATGTTGGAATATTCAGTATATGTGTGTGTGGCTTACAACATTTGTTATACTGCTATTTTTTATCTCCTGGAAATTGTTGATGTGGAATTGAAAGCATCGTATATACATGTATGTGTACATGGAAACTTGGACGGAAATTTGTCCGAGGAAGCCGATACTTCATGCTGGAAGTACAGTACATGTGTACTGGAAATTAAACTTTGTTTATGTAACCCGGGCACAGCATGATAGGAATGACCAGGTTGTCCATAATTTGGCAATATGGATTGTTTAAAAGCCTGCGGATTTGAATTGGAATTTATTCAAATCCGGCGCATGACTCACACATGCGTGATGAGACCTTATTACAGATTAATCTGAGACTCCTATTTGATTACTAATGATCGTGGTTGGTTGTGCTAATCTGGAGTCTTTGTTTAAACAGATTGTTTATCTGGAAACCTATCTGTACACGGTTTAAACTAAACCGGAATAATTCTATATATATTGGTCTCTACCCTCTGGCCTCAATACCATTGTGAGCGGCACCACGGATTAGGGTGAGGAACAGAGGGTAGGCCGTAACTTCAACATTGGCATCGGAGCCGATTAAGGGTTAACGATGTATTGTCGTTAATTCTGAGTTCGATCTCGATTCTAATCCGCTGCGCACCTCTGTCTATCCAAATCAGAGGAAGCCTCGTACTAGTCAACTACTAGTACACGTGACCCGTTGCTCCTGGACAAGCCAACCCGCAAGATCCAATCGATCTACTCTGCCTCCACAACACGCACTCGCCCAAGCCGCCGATCGGTAATTCTCTCTTACCTGGCAATGGCCTCCAATAGCGTATTTGCTGAGTTGCTGAGGAATTACAAGTTGGATGGATCCAACTTCACTGTTTGGAAAAGGAAGATCAATTTTTTACTCACCGCTGAAAATATTGATTATGTGATTGCTACTGCTGAACCTGATGAACCTGCTGATGATGCCTCGGACGAGGAAAAGGAAAATTTTGCAGAAGAGATGAAGGACTGGACAAAAGATAATAAGAAAGCTAGAGTTTTTATTCTGGGATCAATGTCAGATTCTTTGGCTGGAGAATATGAGTCAGAGAAAACAGCTTACAAAATAATGAGAAGGTTGGAGGAGGATTTTGGGGAGGTCTCGCTTATTAAAGTGCTTAGCTTAGTCAATAGATTTTTGACTGCAAAGATGTCTGATGGTAGCTCCGTGAATGAACATATGAACAAACTTTCTGTTCTAAGTGAGGAATTAAAGATTGCTGGATATCCTTTTCAGGAGGAAGTTTTGGTGATGGTGGCCTTAAACTCACTACCAAACTCTTGGGAACAATTTAAAATTTCTTTTTGCCATACTGAGCGTACTCTGAACATGCGCACCTTGAGGCACCATCTTCTTATGGAAGAAGATCGGAAGAAATCTCAAGGGAAGGAAAAGAATTCATATGCAGCTGAACTTCACCTTGGTGAGTACAAGAACCAAGGGAATAAAAGGAATTTTCAGAGGAAAAAGGATGGCACTGATTTAAGAGAGAAGATTAATAGGAAAAGAGATAGGGACTACAGAAAGGAAAGTGATGGCAGGCGTGACAAGGGTGATCGCTGGAATGATCAATCAAAACAAAAATTTGACAAGAAGAACTATAAATGCCATAGCTGCGGAGAATTTGGACACTTCAGGTCTGAATGCAGCAAGAGGAAGAAGCCAAATGACAGGAAGGGCAATTCTAGTGACCAAGACAGCCGCAAGGGGAACCAATCCCCTGAAGGTATACCTAATGCTTATGTTTGTACAGAAGCTTTATTTACTAGTACTACTTTTCAGCACAGTTGGGTGGTTGATTCAGGGGCAACATCACACATAGCTAGAGATTGTAAATCATTCTTGGATTTAAAAACTATTCCCAAAGGAACTAGACATGTCTACTTAGGAACAACAGCTAAGGCAGACATACTTGGGATAGGAAATTACATTCTCAAACTCCCTAATGGAGGAAAGCTAATACTATATGATACCCTGTATTCACCCAATATGAGAAGGAACCTAGTTTCTGTGTCTAAACTAGAAACCATCGGATATAAAACATTGTTTGGTGATGGGAAAGTAAAATTGCTACTGAATGGAAAATTAGCACATTCAGGAATTGGTCATGAAGGATTATATTTTCTTGATGATATCACTGAAGATAACTCTCCTAATTGTTTAGTGGGAGAGGAACCTAACTCCACCGTGAGGAATATTAGTGGTACAAATAATTGCTCAGAATCTTACTTATGGCACCTTAGGCTTGGTCATATCTCCAAGAACAGAATTAAAAGATTGATTAGTTCTGGGATATTAAATTTTAAGTGGGAGGATTATGGTGTCTGTGAAGCTTGCATTATGGGAAAGATGACTAGGTCCCCTTTTCCTAAGGCTAACCGATCCACTGAGCCGCTTGCGATAGTACACTCTGATATTTGTGGAGAATTCTCTACTCCTACATTGGGAGGACAGAAGATTTATTTCATCACTTTCATAGATGACTACTCTCGCTTTGGATATGTTTATCTTCTTAAACACAAGTCAGAGGGATTTGAGATGTTTAAGACTTATAAAACCGAAGTGGAAAATCAATTAAATAGGAAAATCAAGATACTTAGAACTGATCGTGGTGGCGAGTACACTTCAGGAATTCTTGATGAATTTTGCAAAGAACATGGAATTGTCCACCACTATACCTTGCCTTATACTCCACAACAAAATGGGGTGGCGGAAAGAAGGAATAGGACGTTAATGGACATGGTTAGATCAATGATGGCTTATTCTGATTTGCCATTATCTTTTTGGGGAGAAGCTTTACATACAGCAGTCTATTTACTTAATCACTCGCCATCTAAAGCAGTTAAGGTAACACCTTATGAACTGTGGAAAGGGAGGAAACCCTCGCTGCGCCATTTGGCAGTTTGGGGGTGTAATGCACAAATAAGGGTGCCCAGTCAACTCCGCACCAAACTGCAGCCTAAAAGCAATGCAGGAATATTTATTGGGTATTCTTCAGGATCAAATGGCTACCGGTTTTATGACCCTGAGAAGAAGAAATTGATTGAAAGTGGTGATGCCATTTTCTTAGACCAGGACACACCTCGCCGTGCAAAACGTGCTAGAGTGGAATTATTAGTGGAACCCTTAGACACTAATCGAACTGAACCTGATCTTGAGCATCCGATTCAGGGAAATATTGACACTAGCATGGACCAAATAGACACTCCCTCAACTAGTATAACTAGGAACAGTGGGAGGAATACTAGATTGCCTTCGCATTTAAATGATTATTATGTGTTTCTGGGGGAAGTGCACTCTATGGTTTCTATCCTAGAGGAAGAACCTAGAACATATAAGGATGCAGTGGTGTGTTCTGAATCCAAATTTTGGATAGATGCCATGAAGGAAGAATTAGAATCTATGAGGAAAAATGGTGTTTGGGAATTGGTCGATCCACCAAATAACCGAAGGCCTATAGGGTCTAAATGGATTTTTAAAAGGAAACTAAATGCGTCTGGACTAGTAGAAAAATACAAAGCCAGGCTGGTTGCCAAGGGCTACACACAAAAGGAAGGAGTTGATTTTGTGGAAACATTTTCACCTGTAGCTAAATTTACATCCATACGGATCATCGGTGCCTTAACTGCTTACTATGATCTGGAATTGCATCAAATGGATGTTAAAACAGCATTCCTAAACGGAAATCTGGAAGAAGAAATCTATATGTGTCAACCAGATGGTTTTATAGAAAAAGGAAATGAAGGGAAAGTTTGCAAATTGAAAAGGTCCATTTATGGTCTTAGACAGGCTTCACGTCAGTGGTATATTCTGTTTGATAATGCAATAACGTCATATGGGTTCTCTATGACGGAAGGAGATCATTGCATTTACTGGAAACTCATAGGAGATAAATTTGTGCTTTTATCTCTTTATGTAGATGATATTCTGATAGCATCTAACAATAAATTTACGCTGATGGAAGTTAAGGCCTGGTTATCTTCTAAGTTTGATATGAAAGATATGGGGGAAGCTTCTTATGTGTTAGGAGTGGAAATACATAGAGATCGGAAAAGGAAAGTACTTGGTTTAACTCAGAGGTCATATCTGAAAACTATACTTAAAAGATTCTCTATGGAACATTGCAAACCCATGAAAGTACCTATACTTAAGGGAATTAAACTCAGCGAGGAAATGTGCCCTAAAACTCCTGAGGAAAAGCAGAAAATGAGTGAAATTCCATATGCATCTGCTTTGGGTTCTTTAATGTATGCTATGCTCTTTACTAGACCTGATTTATGCCATGCTGTGGGAATTTTGAGTAGATACCAAAGGAATCCAGGGGAAGAACATTGGAAGCAAATAAGAAATACTTTGCGTTATGTCAAAGGAACGATGGACTACTTCTTATGTTTTAATGGTCATAATCTCCAGCTGCAGGGCTTTACTGATGCCGATTGGCAGGGTGATCCTGATGACCGTAAATCGACGTCTGGTTATCTGTTTACATTGGCTGGAGGTGCTGTTTCATGGAGGAGCAAGAAGCAGGAATCTGTGGCCCTCTCATCTATGGAGGCTGAGTATATAGCAGCTTCAGAGGCAGTGAAGGAAGTGGTATGGTTGAGGGAGTTTCTTGCGTCACTCAAGTTCATCGAAAGGGCATTTGATCAAGTCACTATTTATTGTGATAACCAGGCAGCGATCAAGGTAGCAAAGGATCCTAAATTTCATAGTAAGACTAAGCATATAGAAGGTAGATATCACTATATACGTGATGTGATAAATCGTTTGAAGACAGTCCGGTTAGATTATTTACCCAGCATTGATATGGTTGCTGATCCACTGACTAAAGCTCTTAGTCAGGAAATTTTTTGTAAACATGTCAAGAACATGGGTCTTCATTTCTGGAACTAAATGTTTTAGCCAAGTGGGAGATGTTGGAATATTCAGTATATGTGTGTGTGGCTTACAACATTTGTTATACTGCTATTTTTTATCTCCTGGAAATTGTTGATGTGGAATTGAAAGCATCGTATATACATGTATGTGTACATGGAAACTTGGACGGAAATTTGTCCGAGGAAGCCGATACTTCATGCTGGAAGTACAGTACATGTGTACTGGAAATTAAACTTTGTTTATGTAACCCGGGCACAGCATGATAGGAATGACCAGGTTGTCCATAATTTGGCAATATGGATTGTTTAAAAGCCTGCGGATTTGAATTGGAATTTATTCAAATCCGGCGCATGACTCACACATGCGTGATGAGACCTTATTACAGATTAATCTGAGACTCCTATTTGATTACTAATGATCGTGGTTGGTTGTGCTAATCTGGAGTCTTTGTTTAAACAGATTGTTTATCTGGAAACCTATCTGTACACGGTTTAAACTAAACCGGAATAATTCTATATATATTGGTCTCTACCCTCTGGCCTCAATACCATTGTGAGCGGCACCACGGATTAGGGTGAGGAACAGAGGGTAGGCCGTAACTTCAACAGAGACGAGAAGAAAGAAGCCTCGCCACAACAGAATTATATGGTACTACGCACACGTTAATTATACCAGTACTAGTACGTAACGTGTTGGTATCTGCTGTAGTTTTTATACCTTTGCACGTTCGGTCTCCGGAGGCAAGCCGCTATCGTTTCTTGTCCTCTCGCACCCGGCCCAAACACTCGTCGCTGTCGCCGGAGGCGCCACCGCCCACCCAGCCATAGCCATGGATCGGCCGGTCATCGGCGACCCTGGTTTCCCGAGGTGCCGCCCCCTACCCGAGTACCCACCATTCTTCCGCAACACCCCCTACGTCTATGTTCCCGGGGATGGGAACTTCGTCCTTCACGCGAGCGTCGCCCCCCATCAGCCGCCGCCGCCGCCAGGGTATGAACTTCCTTTGTTCTTTCCTCTATTCCATTGATGGATGGGGTCATGGTGGAAATCGAGTTGGTTTGTGTATCGATCGATGATGCTCCTGCATCTTTTCCTCTCCTTTGGTTCAAGGATATATGATCTCACTGTAGATCGGCCACATTATGAACATAAAGCAGCTTGCTTGCTTGCTAGGAGCAAATATGATCTGCCGGCTGGAACATGATCTGCTGGTTCTTCTTCCTCGAAATCGACCTGTGGTTTTGTTCTACTGCATATATAAGTAGCAGGTGTTCTGCTGTAGCATTAAGTTTGGAAAGAAGAAGTTGCAGAGGGCTCAAACAGAGCATATGAAAAAGGAAAAATCCGACAATGTTAACAACACATCGGCTGTACAAAAAAGGATTTTAGACTACGTACTAATGAGAAGCCTCCTCCATCAGGAGGCTAAAATCTCTACTCACTAATTGCCAAACAGTAGGAGCTGTAGCACTTTGATGTCTTAAAATCATCTTTGCACTTTAATTTGTTGCCAGAATTGTTGATCTTCTTACGCCAGGCAGGGACACATAGACATCCTCACATATAAATATAGTAGTGACAAAAGTGCCTGTTGAAGAAGTTTGTTCTTATCTTATATCGTATCTGCTTCAGGTTAGTCATGTCCACTGGTTGGGCATTGGAATGAACTGGACAATCTACTGAAGAGGTTTAATTAAAAAATTTCTAACACGAAAATAATATATGAGAAGCTTTCTTGTTCCACATCAACTTGCCATAGCACCATGACAATGCTGATTATTTCGTTCATCTCCTATGATATACGATAAGATGAACTGTACAGTTGTACTCATCAAGCTGCTTGTTCTGTTTCAGGCATGAGAAGGAGCATGGGCCCCCTAACACATCGGTAGCGGCGCAACAGAATGTCTCGTCCTCTAACCTGATGTCTGGTGTTACAACATGCGGGGAATCGCCTATCGCTGCCTCTTACTCATCACCCTCTCTGCACCAACCATTTTGGTGCCCTCAGCAGCCACCACCATGGCTCTGCCCTTCCCAGCCTGCCTGGGGTCATTCCCAGTACCCACCAGGGCGCCGCCTTTTCCATCTCTAGGGCCACCTTTCTTGTGCCGGAAACAATATGAGTGGGGTATTGACTTCTACATCAGGATCGACCATGCGGGATACTACCATGCTTATCCTCATGTTGGCGGGCCATTTCAGAACCTACAGGAAGCAGAACATGCTATCGAGCGCTATCTTCATGATCGTCGGGATCCAAAAATGTAAAATTTCTCAACTTTCTTCTTGATTTCCAGCCCTTCGGTTTTATTTTTGTCCATTACCTACATACCATCATAAGCTGTTTCTGTTTGTTACCTGTTGAACAAAGAGCACAGTTCAAACTAATTCACTATAAGCATATGCTGTGCTCATGACGCTAGCGTTCTTGGTGTCACATTGTATTGTCGACGCTTCTGTGAAAGTTTCATATACTAATCATATGTAATTTGTTTGATGTAAACTAGGTTCTCGATGGATAATATGTCTAAAGTGGACATCGCTGTACCAAACTTCCTTTACTTTCCTGATGGCACAAGGAGGAGACGTTTGAGATCAGAACCGGTTGATGAAATCCGTGATAGCCAGCACCAGATGGTTAATGCTTTGATGGACAAGTATAATGAGGACAACAATCTTCTGGGGGTTTGCTCTCTGTCCCTCTCTCTGATTCTCATTTTCTGTCCTATTATTCATGGGATTTGCGAGGTAGCAGCATCGCACAAACGTAATTGCTTGCCGGATTACATGCACTTAGCTGCCAGGTTTAAAATATGCTAGGTTACCAGGTTTGAAACACAGTTAGTTGCCAGAAAAATACAAGTTACTTAGTTGCCAAAAAGGTTAAACATGTCCAGTTTCCAGATTATAGATACTTGGTTGCAAAAAAATTTAAAGCTTAATTGCCAATTTTTGGGTACTTGTTGTCACTCCCAACCAAGTTTGACCTTAGCAATCCTAAATTTTTTGTAGCCATGTGAATCACTGTCTACCGCACTGTAGCAGGACAGGGAATAGATTCCATGCAGCGATTATTGCACTCTATTCCGTTTTTTTGCGTCTGTTAGCCTGTTGTTCGTGCGAGCCTGAACAAGTAAAAAATCTGTTTCGCTGCTCTCTTAGTCACAGGATGGACCGTGTGGGTCCGTGCGAGCCACAGCACCGTAAAGCAGCGGTGCTTGCGTTGTATAGTAGATTATATCATTATTCATAACAATTAATGGTTAATTGAATCAATTATTATTATGTTAGGATCTTGCATATGAAGTGAGCGCTGTGGCGTGCTACCAACCGTTTTGTGAGGGTGATCTCCGTATGTGGTACCATCATATTAATTTCACTGCAAAGACTAAAGCAACAGCTCATTGCGAGTACTTCTTCGCTGAAGTCCTATTTATGCAAGAAGACTCTTTGGAATTGCCAGTCAGTTGTTTGTGCATGCTTAAACCTACTGATAATGGTAATTTACTCTTATCTCAACTTACTTGCTGTTGAAGTACATTTGTGTGCGGTGCTAACTTTGACTTATGTGTTAGATAGTTATGTAAATATGTTTCTGATCTAGTATATATGTTGTTTGTAGTATTATCTTATATGTTGTTCTAGTACTAGCTAATACCCGTGCGGTGGCACGCCGCATGTTGTTTGTAGATAACAATGCATGTTGTTGTACAATGGGTGATTTTTTTATTGATACTGTTTGCTTATATGTCTTATCTTGTTGTTGTACAATGGGTTTTTTTATATTTAGAGTGATGTTTATTTTTTAATATGATGGAATTTAGGAAGGAAATTTTTTGGGTTGGCTGATTTGCTTATTTTGAGTGTCTTGTATGTTAGTATTAGAGTTTTGGCGCTCTCGTCCGTCTAAGTTTGGATGGGGCGAATGCAAGTTATGTGTTTCATATATGGACCAATTCTTAACACATGAAGTTTGATGTACGGATAGAAATCAACTCATACATAAACTTCACATGTTGAATAATACATCTACTTCTTCAGTGGTCACAACCCCTTCGTCTGGACCATCTTCGTCCCTTCAATCAGCATCCAAGGCTTCTAACAGGAGAAACTCTACTTAATTCAGAACATATAGCTATTGGAGCATCAAGAAATTCATTAGGAAACCACAATACAGATCAATAAATTTAATAAGAACAAACAATGTGGGGAACAGTATATGAATCCACACTACATACAAAACAAAAAACAGGCCTTAGCACACTAAAGACACATTTGACTTCGCAGCCAGAATCTAGGTTGTTGCCACACACAATAGCTAGTCCGATTGTGCAGATTTACTCTGCCACTCCTTTTGATATAATAATCTAAGGGGTAATACAAACTTGTTTTACATTGATATACCCTCCGTAACAACCTGACCCCATAGGTTATTTATAAATCTCCCTTGGTTAGTAGCAAATCATATAACAATCCTTGGATCAAAAGACTAATGATCCCATAGCTTTTGACTACTGCCGCCGCCATTGTGCGCAGCTAGGGTGACCAATCTTCTTTGTGAATGTAAGACAGGCACCGAGAGTTACTCACTTTCTTAGAAAGAGAAAAAAATGATGGAAAGGGATACTATCGGACAATCAATCAGTTACACATTAAATATCCTAAGCAATACTGAACATTTGAACTATAGGGTAAGAAAGAACTGCCATCAGCTGATGTAAAATTGAACAGGTGAACTTGTTTGGTCTAAAACTACAACAATACCAAGTAGAAATTCTAAATCTACAACCAGAAAATGTCTCAAATGTCATTTATAAACTTCTCAGATTATTTGCTGACAAATTTGTTTCTTTTCATGCACTTTCAGTATGATCATCCATCATCTTGTCCCAATGAAAATTGAAACTCTGGAAGATAATGCAAGGAACAGAATAGCAGATAATCTCTCCCTACAGTTCTTCCCAGGATGAAATACAGAGTTCCATGCCAATAAAGTGCACAAAAGATGCCAAAGCTAGTGAAATTGGACTGTACATGACTATTAAATGGAACTGCGCATCAAATAAGAAAATTTATAGTTTATACAGTGAAACAATGTATGCGCTACACATTAAGTTATGTACCAACAGATGATACAATATTCTCAAATTCATGCAAGTCAAACAGTTTCTAAAGTGCTTAGGAAACATCTAAACTAAACTAAGTTGGCAAGTTTACTGAAAATAAAATGAGAAATAAATCAGGATTTGATGTGTCATGGACATTTTTAGCAGGGCAACAACAAAAGAGGTCACATTATTAGCATGACGGTTCAGTTCCATTTTTCCTATGTGAAGCGACAATACAAAAAAGGTTGATTTAGTACACAACAGAAACTAGATCCAGAACATCAAATCTTAGAACCACATACATATACACAATAGTCAAAACCATCAATAGGTTGCAATACGCACATTAAAAGTGAATCTGTATAATTCCATAGTTGCATTCGACATGATCTAAATAATTCAGTCTTTCTTTGATAAAACTGCACATTAACATGGTACTTGTTTATCTACTTGCCACTAATTGTTTGGATATGCATGAAAAATACATTAGTAGGTACTACAACATCAAGAAAATTTCTCTATGGGTCACTAATAGAACACTGAATTTTAGTTCAGGAAAATCTGCAAGACAGCAGATCATCCATGTAACTTACTACAGTTAGAGAGATGCCGGGAAAGTGTAACACTATCAATTTGCTTTGGGGGTTAACTACATAGGAATGTATAGTTTCTTTTTGCCAATTGATCTTTCTCAGGCTTTAAACACCTTACTGACTTTGTGGAGCTACATCCAGGAAACTAAAACTCCAATGCAGGTTTTGACTTTTGACCACTGAACTTTATAAGGTGTTAAGTACAGATAGACGCTTCAATAAAACTATATCTATTATTCTATTACGAAGACAGCTCCTGTACGATTAGCTGAATAGTACTTACTGTGAACCCGAAGTGCAAGCTTTTGTCTATTAATCACAAAAACTAAATTACATGCCAAAAAAGTGAAGATTTCACTACCTAATCTAAAAGACATACTCTATCAGGCACTAGCAAAAGAATAAGGAGTAGTAACAATGGTTATTGTAATATGAGGAAACATTCAAAGTCACATGATTTGTTGTTCTGCAATATAAATCGAAGTATGAATGCTCTGTTAATTATCAAGAACGCTCCCCTTTAATTTGTTGAAAAATTGAATTAAAAAAATGTCAAGAGAAAGATATATTAATGAGAGACTCGACCACAGAGCTCGAGATCAAGCCTATCTGAGGGTTAACCCTTCAGTTACTACTTGTCCATTGCCATCACTATATCATCCTCATCAAGGTCCAATGGCACATATTTTTAGTGTCGGAATCAGCAAATATGAAGTTAAACTGTTGAACCCTCTCCTTTTTGTATTAGGGCGTTTGTTGATATGTCTTCCCAAGACCCTACATCATGGGAAATTATCGGACGCTAGGAAAGGAGAAGTGGTAGAATAGTTAACAGCAAGTGAAATAAGCTAGGAAATGAAAATAACATGATCATCTGCCAAAATTCTACCTGGACAATGTGAACTATTATCCTGGGAGAGCATCCAAGCTAATGGTATTTTCTTTCGAACACAGAAGTATATATCAGTGAACAGAAAATTCAGAGTCACAATACAAATTACAATAATTGAGATTTTGGAATATAAAATTTACATGTGCTTAAGGAGTGATACTGACATAACACCTTGAGGCAGATCTTCTTCCTTTGTTTCCTGACTGATATGTTGCATAAAAGTTCTGTTTACAATCGATAGCAATTAGATTTGGATCAAAGTCACCAGGCAATTAAGCATATATGATATCTACAGTGACTTGTAACATTATATGCCTGTAGAGCTCTCTCTATATATATAATTCTCTCATCGCAACTAAGAGTTCTATTTTCTACATTTGGATGGATTTGCATGACAAAGCCATTGAAAACTTCAGCATCATTAATAACTGGATTAAAGCACGGACATTGACATGAAACATCCCATATGTGTGCGGGCCTTCATATGCGTGGGCACCATATGACGGTTACAAACGGCAAAAAAGCATCTTAATTAACTACAGATTGCACCAGCATGCACTCCTAACATAGTTCTAGAGGAACAAAGTGCAATCTACACACTGATCGCCAACAGTTTTGACCTTCTGGTTGCTATCAAAAGGTAGTTTCCAACCTGCTGACATTATGATGAAAACATCTCGGTTCCATTATGACCACATCTTCCAAAGTAATTAGACTTTGTGGTAAGATCCTCCTCCTTGACTCTATTGTCACTCACACTTGAATGACTGGTTGTAAATGGTTGGGGCAGAACCAAATAACATGAGAGAATGTTAATGTTGCTACTTGGCAGTTCATGACAAATTTCCCCTCTTTCTTGTGTTTGTTATAGGTAACTGCTTTGGTTGTATAAACAATGGAAGTGTTGATATGACGCATCCCAGTGATGTTGGTTATGCTGGTGGTCATGCGATGAACACGTACCAGCCATTCAGTGGACCTAGGGTAATACCAGGAAGCTATGAAGAGGAAGACGTACGTATGATGACTATTTATTTCCTAGCAAGCCAACCTTCAATATTCTGTTGCTTCATCTGTCGCTAATGATGTATCTTTTGCAGTACGAAGCTGAGGAGGCCAGGTTGAGAAGAACTTTACAGGTGAGATGGCATATCTTGTGTGATAATAGTACTACCTTTTATTTAGTTGTGATTATGTATGCGGGATACTTGATTGATTACTCCTTGCTTCTGCATGTTTAGGGCCTTGATGATCCACCACCGAGACCGTGTGACTTCCAGGACAGTCTTGTTAAGGTATATATTGGACCACCGGGATACTCGGGCGCTGGCGTACCACAAGGATTCCCGGGCAGTGCACCCCTGGCCCCGGGATTCTCGCATAGACAATACTTTGGGGTTGGCAGTGGTGCTACACAATGCTTTGCACCTCCAGGTCTCTCGGGGTTGTCTTCTTCATAAGCCATGGGTTTTATTCTAGAATCTGGTTAAAATTCGAGACTAGTGTAACATGCATTTGAATACTGTATACTCGTTGAGCAACAAATATCTTTCATCTAGACGGACTCGATTTTTGGCAGCCTGAATGAAGTGCTCTTAATATATATATATCTGCCAGAAGTGTTGAAGACTACTCAGTGAGTACGTCTCTGTTTGCAAATTCGAAGCAACAGTGTTGTACATATATACAAGTCCTAACGCATGTTGCTTCCATCGTACCAAAACAAGTGTAACTTGCGGATGTATTGTATCACAAATGTTGCCATGCATCTCTGCCGGCTTGCTCACGCACACCATCTTCCAGCTGACTCTCTAAACGGCGGAAAGCCCTCCACATACTCGTGTTGAAGGAGCATTTGCCGGAATCATGACGCTGGAGGAGCATCTACAGCCGGTCTCCTCAAATGTCCGCTCAGTCAATGCCCGGATAGAAGAACAAAAAAGGTGACCAAATCACGGTCCCCTCAAATCCTCTTCAGGACAACTAGCATACAATAAGAAAATGTTTCTGGATCCAGTTCGTGGCACCCTTTGGTCGGCCGATCCGGGTGGGTTTGCTTGTGGGTAGGGTTAGGGATCCGAGAGAAATCCTTGGCTTGTGGGTGGCCACAACAACGGCGGCGTACAGAGATGTCACCTTCCTCCCTGGAGGCACCGTCACCCTTCCTTCCTGTATCCTGGGTGAAAACTTGGCGGCGGCAACACTTCGACGTTATCCCCTTCATGGAGGCGCCGCGGTGGGATGATGGGGCTTTGAGTGTGCTGAGCTGTCAGTGGCAGATATCTTGCGATGTCTTGGGTTCGGGCTTCGGCGATGAACCCTCCCTGCTATCATCTATCGCTCCCGCGGATGCACCATTCCGGTCATTTACGTCAGCCCAAACTGGTATTTAGTGGGCAACGGTGTTGTAGATCTTGTGGCAAACTTGGCACGGGTGGTTCGCCATGCTTGGTTTCTCCCCCTTGGCAATTGTGTCGTATGCTTCCGTTTGAGCTCTAGGGAAAGCGACTTTGTCGGCCGATGGTGCGGCTTCCTACGAGCCAGGGCGAGAGGGCAGGTGGGTCCTCTTCGACGGAGGAGGCGAAAGGTAGCACATACCATCTAGTGCGAGATGACGACGCAGGCTCCCTCTTGCTTTCTGTTCACTTCATAGTTGTCTTGCACTGATGCTCCATCGGATTTTCACCTTGGTGGATGAGGATGAGGACCTCGACGATCTAGCCATGTTTCCCGGTTATTGTTGGTTTGCTTGATTGTTTGATGTCTTGTAAGCTGATCTTCAACCTTTTGTACCTTGTATCTTTGCTGTTTTCTGTTTTTCAGAGTGGCATTAATACAAAACGCCGGGTCTCGGTCTCCTTTCAACTACTTCCATTCCAAAATATTAGACGTTTTGCTAGGCGCTCACACACTCCGACGCCCCGGCTGAGCTTTCCCTGACTAGTTGGGACATTACAAGCCTTGTTAATTCTGTCGCCACTAGCAACATGTGAATGGCAGCTTCAGAAACATATCAAGAAATCCTTCATAGCTGGAAATAAACTTTGTGACAAAGGCTTTGTGCACTACCGTGTCTTGGGCTTGTTCGTGTACTCCAGCTTTACAATATTGTTGTTGTTTATCAAAAGCAGGAAATGCTGGCAGTGGAAACCAAATCGTTTCACTAAAGAGCAAAGCTGGAAATAAACTTTTTTTTTCCGAAAAAACTGATAGTATATATATCAAGCAAGGGAAATACACCTTGGTTTCTGGTTGTATCTACACCCTACATGAGAATTTGTTTAATAGTTACAAAAAAGTCAAAATAGTTCAGAAGATTTTTTAGAATAAACTTGACTTACTTTTGCACTAATATATAAATTTTCACGAATAAAAAACCAGCGTTGACTTTAGAGCAAAAAAATTATTTGCTATTATATGTCACTCTTCAAACTATTTTGGCCAAAAATTCATTTTTCTTAAAAGAAGTCAAAGGGGATTTTTCTTTTTGTGGAACTTTTTCCACAAGTACAATGGAAGGTCAAGTTAATTTCAAAAATATTTTAAGATTTTTTTGACTTTATAATTAATTACTATTTTTTCATATAGGATGTATATACACTCATAGACAAAAGTTCCCCTCCTATCAAGCAAACCATATTTATGTTTCAAAGACAAGGGAGTCCCTAGGTCTCTGCTAATGCGCATCCATATCAAGCAAAGCATATACTTCGTCCCAAAATTATAATGGCTGCCAACAGCCACAAATGAATGTTGGAGCTATATTAGAAAAAAAAACAGAACTCGCTGCACATGGGTGGTCTAACAAGGCAACTTAATTTCAGAGGAATCCTTTGGTCCGAGATGAAGCTATTTGTAACCTGCATGTGCCATGTTGCACCTCAGTATGTTTCTGGTTTCCATACTTTATTTGTTTATGAGGTTTCTATTTTATTTTATTTTATTATTGTTTATGAGCTAGGTTGGATGTACTTATTTGGTCATTATATTTCTCTAACAAAAATAAATACATCTGGCAAAAAATATGAATAAATGTGTAAATGTGTGGCTTAATTACCAGATGCACTTCATGACATCTTCTTACTACTCTACTTATTTAACATGATCACCACAAGAGTGACTTGTTTTATGAAAAGACAAATTGATGGAACCACTTGTTTATGTTGATTTCTTGGCCTCTAAAGGCATGATGGTTGAGTCTCAAGTTAAACAAGAAGCATGTTTTCTTTGAATAATAACCAGTTAACCGTTGTTTATTGAATCAGTAATTACTCAACAAAACTGGGAATTATTTTAGGAAAACAAGCTTACTGTTAAAATTTTGATATAATAGTCACCTATTAGAGATTTTTGTGATTATGTGTCTGTGAGAAATCGAGATCCCATCCATGGTATGACTTTCTACACAATTATGAATTCTCTAAACTGTTCCAATTTAAAGTTTTCCTCGAGGTTTTTATTCCGATCGAAGTTTCTGGTAATCGATCGGTTAAATATTGGTTTCATTCAAAGAAAAAAAATGAATTCAAATGTTTAAAAAGGTTCAAGTGAGATATATATGATAGTATTGAAACAAAGATTGTTGTGGCTTGTTCGATAGACCATGTGATACGAAGTTGTGTAGTTGAGGTTGTTCGAACCTCCGACTTCGAGGATGAAGGCATTCACAGCAACCGCTATACCACAACCTTCTATGCCAGGAAACTTGGCTAGCTTATATTTTCTATCCCATATTTTTTCAATTAAAAATTTGGTCAAATCATTTTGGGCTAAAAAACCTCAAAATTTCAAGGATATTCTGGAAACCGATTCTTCCGGCCTCTCCTGAAAATAAAAGGTAGGGAGAAAAAAAAATCATTGGTTCCTCTAAACAGTCACCCCTGTTTTTTCGTGGGAACACCTTATTGTGACATTCAATTCAACCAGAATCATACAAATGTTGGTAGTAGAGTTCAAGAGGACATGGAACTACTAACTTTTACTCTCTCCTTCCCGTAATATAAGATCATTTTGACGGAGGGCAATGAATTTCCCCATATATTGTTTTTCGGAACGGAGGCATAAGATTTGCCTCATCCATTAAATAAGAAGAGAGTTTAGAGTGTTACAAGTAGCCCAGATTCACGACATGACAATTACTCATGCAAAATAATAAGCCCTAGCTTCTTAACTCCCGCGGTAACCCAAAGTTTGGCCTCCTCTAAGATGATGTTAAGGAGAATGGGCGGCGGCACACACTTGTGTCAGAACACCCGAGCATTTCTTTCGTTCCAAATAGTCCAAGACACACGAGCAAGGTGAGGGAGGCCATGGCTTGTCTATTGGGGTTTTGCTTGTCGGTTCACTTATCCCACCATTCGTTGACGGAGTCCGCAAGATGCCAATTGGAGGTGTCCATGTGAACGAGACCAAGCTTCTCTATGATTGATCTCCAAAGCCTAAGCATGTAGTGACACTTGAAGAAGAGATTTGCACCCGTTTCTTGTTCCCTTTTGCATAGTTGGCAAATGCCACAATTTTCCCAACCATGCTTTTCCAACCGGTCGGTGATCCAAATCCTACCTTGTAATGCCAACTAAGAAAAAAACATCATTTTTGGAGATGCCCAAACTTTCCAAACCATGAGATCCATGGGGGATAGTGCCAAGCCAAGAAATTGAGCTCTGTACGCGGTGGACTCCGTGTAGATCCCATCATTGGAGTCTTCGATTTGTTCATTCAGTCGGTGGTCCTCCAAAAGCATCCATAGAGTGACGAATTCCCGGATGTGTCCAATGGAGATAATGGTGTCAGGTTTGGTCTTGAGAATCCATGCGTGCCCTTTAAGTTCCTCACGCACCTTCCAATTTTTTCTCCTTAAAGCATCAAAGATAAGCGGTGCAATATCCCTTAGCTTGCGACCAAGGAGCCAAGGGGAGTCCCAAAATGGCGTGGCGGCACCATCCCTAATGGTGATAGTAGTAGAGGCATAGAAGAACTCGCGGTCATCGTCGGTGCATGGGTTGCCAAGCCCCACCCATAGCTTGTGAGGTTCCTTCCATTCATACCAAAGACATCGAAGACAAAGCGCACAGGCAAATTTGTCGGTGTTGAGAACCCCTAGACCCCATACTCCTTTGGTCTACAAACTGTTTCCCAATTTACCTTGCACTTGGCCCCAGTTGTCTTGTCCGAGCCGGACCAAAGAAAATCCTGTTGGAAATATGCCCTAGAGGCAATAATAAATTGGTTATTATTATATTTCCTTGTTCATGATAATCGTTTATTATCCATGCTATAATTGTATTGATTGGAAACTCAAATACATGTGTGGGTACATAGACAACACTGTGTCCCTAGTAAGCCTCTAGTTGACTAGCTCGTTGATCAAAAGATGGTAAAGGTTTCCTAGCCATGGACATGAGATGTCATTTGATAACGGGATCACATCATTAGGAGAATGATGTGATGGACAAGACCCAAACTAAGAACGTAGCATTTGATCGTGTCAGTTTATTGCTATTGTTTTCTGCATCTCAAGTATCTGTTCCTATGACCATGAGATCATGCAACTCCCTGACATCGGAGGAGTACCTTGTGTGTATCAAACGTCGCAACGTAACTGGGTGACTATAAAGGTGCTCTACAGGTATCTCCGAGGATGTCTGTTGGGTTGGCATGGATCAAGACTGGGATTTGTTACTCCGTGTGACGGAGAGGTATCTCAGGGCCCACTCGGTAATACAACATCACAATGAGCCTTGCAAGCAATGTGACTAAAGTGTTAGCCACGAGATCTTGTATTACGGAACGAGTAAAGAGACTTGCCGGTAACGAGATTGAACTAGGTATAGAGATACCGACGATCGAATCTCGGGCAAGTAACATACCGAAGAGGTTCGACCGATAAAGATCTTCGTAGAATATGTAGGAGCCAATATGGGCATCCAGGTCCCGCTATTGGTTATTGATCGTAGAGGTGTCTCGGTCATGTCTACATAGTTCTCGAACCCGCAGGGTCTACACACTTAACGTTTGGTGACGATTAGTATACTTGAGTTATTTTGTTGGTGACCGAAGGTTGTTCAGGAGTCCCGGATAAGATCCCGGACATGACGAGGATCTCCGGAATAGTCCGGAGGTAAAGATTGATATATGTGATAATAGTGTTTTGATCTCCGGAAGGGTTCCGAAATTCACCGGAAGGGGTTCCGGATGTTTACCGAAGTGTTCGGGTGCAGCAACACTTTATATGAGCCAAAGGGGTAAAACCCGCGAGGTATTGGAAAGTGCAAAAGGAAGTTTTGCTGGCGTCTGGGGCGGTACTACCGCTTATCGTAAGCGGTACTACCGCTACGGGCGGTACTACCGCTTATCGTAAGCGGTACTACCGCTACGGGCGGTACTACCGCTTATCGTAAGCGGTACTACCGCTTGTGCGTAGTATTGCAGGGATCCGAGTTGGACTCTTTCCCTGCGGGCCAAACCGACCTTGTGCGGGCAAAACCGACCTGGAGGAGGCTTTTACTCCAAGTTTAGACCCCAAGGCTCAACATATAAATAGAGGGGCAGGGCTAGCACACGGGATACATTAGATTGCCCCAAGCCGTGTGCCGGCAAGCTCTAGTTCCTCCTACGTCATTATTTCAGTAGTGCTTAGGCGAAGCCCTGCTGAAATAGTTCCTCACCAACATCACCACGCCGTCGTGCTGCTGGAACTCTTCTTCTTCTCCGCTCCCTCTTGCTGGATCAAGAAGGCGGAGATCGTCATCAAGCCGTACGTGTGTTGAACGCGGAGGTGCCGTCCGTTCGGCACTAGTTCGTGATCGGATCGAGGGACGACTTGCGATTTGGATCGCGGAGACGTTCGACTACATCAACCACGTTTCTTAACGCTTCCGCTTAGCGATCTACAAGGGTATGTAGATTCACTCTCCCTCTCGTAGATGCTCATCACCATGGATAGATCTTGTGTGTGCGTAGGAAAATTTTTGTTTCCCATGCAACGTCCCCTAACAAATCCCTCTCAATCTTGTTAAGACCATAAATAGTGCTTGGTGGAACAATCAGTGGTGTGATGGAGAACACCGCTTGGGATGAAATGACCAACTTGACGGGGGCCATGCGGCCAATGGTAGTGATATCTTGACATTCCCAAGTGACCAATTTACCGGCAGCCTTGTCTTCAAGATATTGGAAATCCACCTTCTTTAGCTGCCACACTAAGAGCGGTAGACCAAGATATTTGATGGGGAATGACGCCCGAGTAGCCGACACGCTTTGAAGCATTCACATGAGATTAAGTTGATTGCGTCTGATTGGCACAACCGAGCTTTTCTGGAAGTTTGTGCGAAGACCCGTCACCTTTCCAAAGCATCTCATGATAGAAGCGAGGTTGTCAATGTCCCTCTTTCCTGGAGCCACAAAGACTGTCACGACATCAGCATATATATAGTGAAGTTCGCATGAAAGACCCGCGTCCATGAATGTTATGAAGGAGACCTTTCCGAGTGGTTAAGTCAAGAATCTGATGTAGAGGATCAATTGTGAGGACGAACAAGAGGGGGGAGAGGGGGTCGCCCTGTCGAAACCCCTGGTCGTGCTTGATAGGGGGACCGGGCATGCCGTTGAGCATGATGCACGAGGATTATGAGGATAGAAGCGCGGCAATTCAATCCCGAAACTTGGCGGGGAAGCCCAAACGTTGGAAGTACTCGAGAATATAGCCCCACTTGACCGAGTCAAAAACCTGTTTAATGTCAAGTTTGAAGAGAAGGGCGGGGGTCCTACGTTTGTGAATCCGCCTCGCAAAACTCCAAACGTACATGAAGTTGTCATGAATGCTTCTCCTCTTGATGAATGCACTTTGGGCATTGGAGATGAGGTCATACATGTGGGGGGCTAGCCGAAGCAATAGAATATTAGCAATGATTTTGGCGATGGCATGGATGAGGCTAATTGGCCTATAGTCAGAAATGCCTTCCACTCCCTCCTTTTTGGGCAAGAGAACAACATTTGCGGAGTTAAGACATTGTAGGTTGGAGGTGTACAAGGAATCAAAGCGGTGGATAACCCTCATAACAACATGCTTGATAACTCCCCAACACTTTTTAAAGAAAGTGTCGGTGAGCCATCCGGACCGGGCGCCTTATCACTAGGCATCTCCTTTATGGCCGCCCAAACCTCCTCTTCCATGATAGAATCGGCAAGGTTGTGCAAAGCATGGGGCTCAGTGCCGAGCTCCTCCCGGTTAAAATCCATGTTGCTCGAGGCCCCCCTACCCATGACCTCAGTGAAGTGGTCATGAATGATCTCCGGCTTTTCCTTATGCCCGGTTACCCAACAATGCCCGTACTTAATCCGGTTGATGTGATTTTTCCGTCTTCGCACATTTATGCGGCGGTGGAAGAATTTCGTGTTTGCATCACCCTCTTTCAAATTTGCAATCCTGGCGCATTGGCTCTTCATAGCCCTCTCAAGCACAGCCAAACTACTCACCCTCTACTTGAGGCTAGAGCCGAGGTTCCATTCCTCGAGAGATAGTGGATCAACAGGGATGGGCTCCCCGGCTCCATTACTTGAAAGAAGCCCGAAAAACAGGTCTGAGACAGGGGTACAGCTACAAACGAAACCACACACACACACACACACACACACACACACACACACGGGACTCTATTATGCTAGCAATAGGCACAACCTATCCTAGCACCCAGAGAAAACACCTAAAACACTAATCTACTAACTTTTGTCATCAACAGCAGGACAAGCAAGCTTGCCAATCTAGAAAGTGGCCGATATCCGGCTTCAGGGAACATCATTTTTATTTTTGTACTCGAAGAACCGTTTTGAGCCTAGACCGTAGAACAATTTTTCTACAGTAATTCATTAATAAAAATAGTGTATACAAGCATAAAACAAAGAAAAGTCAACCGACTCCTGATCTAGGAAACAAATACATAATTAAATTACAGGTTTTGCTCTATCCAATTATTTATTAGCTATGCTTTGCTTGGCTTGGCTCTCAGTTGTGCTGCCCAAAGACTTTCTTTCAGATAGTACTTCTAGGTGTCTAGATGTGGTGCCGCTGCTCTAAAAAATTGTCATTTCTAATTGACCATAAACTCCAGCATCCCATTACAACAATGTCCATTGCAATATCTGGGGGGAACTGTAGCAATGAAAGGAGGATTTCGTCATATGTTGATATGCCTCTAAGTTTGCCAGGGGCAAGGTGCTCCCAACAATGAAGTGCAAAAGGACAGTTCCATAACAAATGGATAAGAGTTTCTTCAGTGTGATCAAAGCATAAAGCACAATTTTAACCCTCCAGGTACATATTCTTCCTATGCAGCGGGTTCCTTACGTTGAGTCTGTCATGGAGTAGGAGCCAGCAAAAGATCTTATGTCTCAACCTACAAGAAGTACTCCAAAGAGTCCTGAAGATGGTGGGAGCCGTGCTTTTTCCCAAGAGTGCTTTGTACATTTTCATAGATGAGTAGTGATTGGAGGTCCAAGAGTATGTCCCAATATCTCTATTGACAGAAGTGTCCTCGTTCAATATGATGTTTGCAGCAGGTTGGACTGATGATAGGCTTGTTGAGATAAAGGTCTATGGAAGTGTTGGTTCATCTCAGGCTGTTCACACATATTGGAAAGAGAAATGTTTGAATCAGTAGCAAATGAGTATAGTTCTAGGTACTTGTGTTTAAGTGGTTCTCCTGTCCAGTTATCATTCCAAAATAGGATGGTATCACCTATGCCTTCCTTGCAAACCGCAATATCCTTGAATCTATTAAGAAGCTTAAGGATATTCTTCCACCAAAAAGAGCCAATCATTCTTGTCCCTGGTAATGACTCACGATAGTAAGTTTCCCATATGATATGAACCCAGGGTGTATACTCCATGTTGAGAAACTTGTGCAAAAATTTCATAAGGAGTACTTGATTATGAGTTTGAATATCTAATACACCGAGTCCTCCATGTTCTTTTGGTTTGCATACTTTTTCCCATGATATCATTGCAGCTCCAGTATCTTGTGTACCATATTTCCTCGAAAAACATTGTTTGAGATAGATGTTCAGTTGTTTCACCACTGTCTTGGGCAACATAAGAGTGCGCATGAATAAAATAGGCATACTGGAGAATACATATTTTATCAGAGTAAGCTTATCACCAGTGGAAAGTAGGGTGGAGCAACTAAGCCATCTATTTTCAATCCTCTTCATCATTGGTACATAATCCTCAATCCTTGGTTTGGTAAGGCTCAATGAAAGTCCAAGGTAGGTGTGTGGCAGTGTACCTATCTTTCAGCCTAGCAGTTCTGATAGTGCAGTCAATTTATCATGATGGACTTGGAATAATTCACTTTCAGTCCTGTGTATGATGCAAAATGGAGTAGGAGGTTCTTTATGTGTGTTAATTGTCTGGAATTTGCATTTGCCACAAGGTTGATATCATCTGCATATTGGATAATGGGATAATCTGGACATGAGTTATGAAGCAACGGAGAGTCCACTAGGGAGTGATTCATAGCTTCATTGAACATGGATTGTAGTAGATCAGCTGCCAATACAAAGATCATAGGTGAGAGGGGGTCTCCTTGTCTTACACCTTTTTTGCAAAGAAACCACTTCCCTAGGACCCCATTAAGTAGCACAAAGGAGAATCATGTGACATAAATCATTTTGATCCAGTTGATCCATTTATATCCAAAACCTTTGGCTTGCATAATTTCAAGAATTGCATCATGGTTCAACATGCCAGATGCTTTCTCAAATTCCAGCTTCAAAAAAATGATCTCTTTTCTCGCTTGATGGCATTGATGGATGTATTCATAAGACCAGGCCAAGTAGTCCTGTATACATCTATTATTGAGGTGATTTTTGTGTACCAGCTTGAGAATTGCTTTTTGGAGTCTATTAGCCAGAAGCTTTGTGATGATCTTGAGTGTACAATTGAGTACTGATATAGGTCTAAAATCAACAGGTGTATTGGCAGCATCAATCTTTGGGATTAGAGTAATGAAAGAGTAGTTGATGCTTTGAAGGTTGACAGTCCCACTATGAAAATCTTCAATCAACCTATAGAAGTCCTAAGCAATGATGTCCCAAATTTTTTTCAGAAAGGCAACATTAAATCCGTTAGGACGAGGTGAGTTATCAGCTGGCATATTCTTAATCACATTACCAATCTCCTCTTTTGAAAAAGGTACTTGTAGTTCAGATAGACTTTCTTGTTGCAGTAAGATATGATGCAGAAGAAGTGGGTTTTGAGTGTTAACAGAAGTGCCCAATCTCTCCTTAAAAGCCCTATATAGAATGGCAGCTTTAACTTGGTGACTGTGGTGTTCATGTCCAGTCCCATCCCTGAGCATAACAATAGTTGTTTATGTATTTGATAGTAGCTTTAACTTGGAAATATTTGGAGTTTGCCTCCCCCACTTTGATTTGTCTAATGGTGGCCCTCTGTTTCCAATACACTCTTTGCTGGTTTAATATATTCTTCAGGTGTTCTTTGAGAATCTGCCTACCATTTGATTCCTCGGTTGTTAATGTTCTTGCCTTTTCAATGTTATCAAAGCAGAGAATCATGAAGTTTGTGTTCTTGATACGTCCATTTTGCATCATGATTTCCTACTGTTATTTATTATGTTTTATTGAATAATAATGCTTTAGGGAGTGATTCTAATGCCTTTTCTCTCATAATATGCAAGGTTTACACAAAGAGGGAGAATACCGGCAGCTGGAATTCTGAACCTGAAAAAAGCACATCAGAGATACCTATTCTGCACAACTCCAATGAAGCTAAAACTTTACGGAGATTATTTTTGGAATTAATAAAAAATACTGGAGCAAAGAACTACCGGAGGGGGGCACCCTGGTGGGCACAAGACACTAGGGCGCGCTAGGCCCCCCTGGCCTCGCCCAGGTGGGTTGTGCCCTCCTTGGCCCACCTCCGGTGCCCATCTTCTGGTATAAAATCACTTTTGACCTAGAAAAAAATCACAGGAGGACTTTCGGGACGAAGCGCCGCCGCCTCGAGGCGGAACTTGGGCAGGAGACTTTTGTCCTCCGGCGGAGCGATTCCGTCGGGGGAACTTCCCTCCCGGAGGGGGAAATCGAAGCCATCGTCATCACCAACACCCCTCTCATCTTTGGGAGGCCAATCGTCATCAGTTCTCGACGGATCTTCTCTGCTCACTCGATTGGTTTAGGTACGTCGGAACGCACCAGTGGACGAGGAGCCCATTCGGACCACGTTGTGGCGAAATCTCCATCCAGTCTGTGTCCTCACATTGTCAAGTCTTAATAAAATATTCAAAAGATAAACATAGTGCAAACTTAGTACAAACCACACAGGTTTCTGTTCCTTCCTACCTCCAGCACCCTCGTTAGCATCACCATCCTGATGGTGCAAAATACTGCATAGAAGCGCCACCGCTCGGGAATGACAAAGGTACACCCTGTTGCATACTACCCAAGAGTCCCGGGGGTCCTGGATACTTTTTGGCAAGACTGCCCGGAAAGTTCACTGACAGCTGTGGATCATCAAGGTACTGGACATGACAACACAAAAAGAGGATTAAATAATCAATCAAGTAACAAACATATATAACTATCAAAGATTGTATGCTATTACCTGTAAACTACTTCTCAACCTACTCTCCTCTGCCTCCAACTGCAAAAGACTGTCATTAGCAACAAATAAAGCAACAAAAATTAAAATGCTAATGACTTGATCATACGTACGCTTTCTTCCTCAAAGAATCTCGTCATTATCTTAGGTCCATTAATTGGCATGAACGAGTTCATCACATGACCACCAGCATAACCAACATAATTCGGGTGCTTCATATCAATATTTCCATGATTCATGCAGCCAAAACAGTTACCTTTATTCAAAAACATAAGGGACAAAGAGCGGAAATTCGTTATTAACTTCCAAATATCAAACAAGGCAAAGAAAAACTGCATCATAATAATACATAGAATGCAATGTAGGAAAACGTGCCCACATGGTCACTTAGATCATTCGAAGTTCAAGACATAACAATTGTAAAGCTCATGCAGAATGAGATGAACCAAGAGGGAAACAAACAAGATAACACTAGTTGATTTGGACGGGTCTAGGTAACTACCAACACGGTGGCTACTTAGGTGAGAAAGATGTGTTCTTTGTTTTGTTTGATGTGGTGTTTCTTATGCCATACGCCCCCAACATCTGACGTTTATATGAACAATTCACAGAAATCATTCAGTTGCATTATAATGATTACATGGCAGCTGTCCTTGTTGTTCTGATTTAGTTAGTTTATTAACATGGCAGGTGTCAACTGTCCCAACTAGAAGCTAGTTTCTCTCAAAAAAATCTAGAAGCTAGCTAATCTTGTTTTAAGACTAGTTGTGACTTGCGTTCTCTTTTGTGACTAGCTGACTGCAGGTCTGCGGTATGACTTATTGACGATGAACTGTAACACTGAAGTGTTTCTGCCTTCTCCCTTATTTGCAAATTCTAGTTCTAAGAGTCTAATACAGCAAACAGCATATATACTACTCCCTCCATTCCTAAATATAAGCCTTTTCAGAGATTACAATATGGGCTACATAGGGATGTATATAGACGTATTTTAGAGTGTAGATTCACTCATTTTGCACCGTATGTAGTCCATATTGGAATCTCTAAAAGGGCTTATATTTAGGAACGGAGGAAGTAGAACCAAAACCATATCTATAGAACTGTATTTCAACATACCAGCATCAGTAGGCTTAACCATGCACAAGCAGCTGACCGGCAGTTCTTCAGATTCCACTTGTGTAAAAGTGACTTCGGCAAAGAATGTGTCAACAGAAACTGCTCCTTTAGTCTTTGCAGTGAAGTTGATATGATGAAACCACGTTCGAACATCACCCTCGAAAAATGGTTGGTAGCATACTACAGCGTTGAGTTCATATGCAAGATCCTATAATAATAAGCATGGATTCGATTAGTTGTTACAAATGAATTAAATGACAGAAAATGAGGGATGAAAAGAGGGGCAGAGAGCAAACCCCAAAAAGATTGTTATCCTCGTTATACTTGTCCACCAAAGCTTTAACCAACTGAAGCTTACTATCACGGATTTCATCAACTGCTTCCGATCTTAAGCGCCTCCTCCTTGTGCCATCAGGGAAGTAGAGAGATTGTCGAACAGCAATATCCACGGGAGAAACATTATTGATTGTATACCTAGTTGACATCAAATGAATTCCACATGGTTAATAGATAAAACTTTCATAGAAGCATGGAGAATACAAAGTGACACTAAAAACACTAGTGTCATAAGCCCAGCATGGAGGGTTATGGTGAATTAGTTTTTAGTATAATTGTTGAGCAGGTCAAACAGCTAATGATGGTATGATATGTAAATCAACAAAAACAAAGCTCAAGTTCTTATACATGCCAATAAATACTCCATCCGTAAAGAAATATAAGAGCGTTTAGATAACTATAAAGCTCTTATATTTCTTTACGGAGGGAGTACCATATAAGGATTGAATGGTTTGAGTATAATCGAATTGCAAGCATGCACACAAGTTAAATAGGTGGGCTGAAAATCTAGAAAGAAGGTGAGAACTTTACATTTTGGGATCCCGACGGTCATTGAGATAGCGCTCGATGGCATAATCTGCTTCCTGTAGGCTATGAAATGGCCCCCCAACATGAGGATAAACATGATGATAGCCCGCACGGTCAATCCTGATGTAGAACTCAATTCCCCACTCAAACTGCACCCGGCGCCGAAAAGGTGGCCCTAGAGAAGGGGTAAGGCGGCACCCTAGTGGCCTCTGAGGATACGGAGAGTGTGTCCAGACAGGCTGGGAAGAGGAGAGCTGTAGTGGCTGCTGAGGGAACCAAGATGGTTGCTGCAGAGAGGACGGGTAAGCGACAGAGCTGGGTGTCGTAGTGCCAGGCATCATGTTAGAGGATGTAGTGCCAGGCATCAGGTTAGAGGACCAGGCATCAGGCTGCACTGTTTGTGCCGATGGTCCGGGTAGATACTCCTTGTCACACCTGAAACAGAGCAAGCAGGGTATGGTGAGTACATGGAGTGTTCATCTTATACTGGATCTTAAGAGCTGGATGAAGATTCAGCATCAGCGCTCATGTGGAACAAGCACTGAACCAAAGCTACCATCTTTTTTCAGTGTTCTTTATAAAATTGTGCGTAATAATCCCGAAGAAATACTACTAGACTCTACCCGCAACTAACAATCCCGAAGAACCACACCTATCTACAAAAAATAGCTCAGATTCGGCCAGATCAGGTGTCCTAAACAACCCAAAGAGATTTCGTTGAGACCCCCAAAGAGAACCCGGCGAAACAAACAAACCAAAAAAGGATGTCGATGATGAAGCGGCGGCAGTGTTCTTCATACCCTGGAGGCGGAGGCGGAGGCGGTGACGACGGCAGAGGCTGCGGCTGACCGGGGCAGCAGTACTGATGAGTTAAGAATTCGGCGCCGCTCCCGCGCGGAGCGAAGCGGCCGACCCTGGTCCCATCGCCGGGGACATAGACGAAGGGGTACTTGAGGCTACCGAGGACCGGTGGGTTCCTGGGCGGATCCATGGCCTCCGGCGACGAGGGTTTGGTGCCGGCGCGAGACGAGAAGAAAGAAGCCTCGCCACAACAGAATTATATGGTACTACGCACACGTTAATTATACCAGTACTAGTACGTAACGTGTTGGTATCTGCTGTAGTTTTTATCCCTTTGCACGTTCGGTCTCCGGAGGCAAGCCGCTATCGTTTCTTGTCCTCTCGCACCCGGCCCAAACACTCGTCGCTGTCGCCGGAGGCGCCACCGCCCACCCAGCCATAGCCATGGATCGGCCGGTCATCGGCGACCCTGGTTTCCCGAGGTGCCGCCCCCTACCCGAGTACCCACCATTCTTCCGCAACACCCCCTACGTCTATGTTCCCGGGGATGGGAACTTCGTCCTTCACGCGAGCGTCGCCCCCCATCAGCCGCCGCCGCCGCCAGGGTATGAACTTCCTTTGTTCTTTCCTCTATTCCATTGATGGATGGGGTCATGGTGGAAATCGAGTTGGTTTGTGTATCGATCGATGATGCTCCTGCATCTTTTCCTCTCCTTTGGTTCAAGGATATATGATCTCACTGTAGATCGGCCACATTATGAACATAAAGCAGCTTGCTTGCTTGCTAGGAGCAAATATGATCTGCCGGCTGGAACATGATCTGCTGGTTCTTCTTCCTCGAAATCGACCTGTGGTTTTGTTCTACTGCATATATAAGTAGCAGGTGTTCTGCTGTAGCATTAAGTTTGGAAAGAAGAAGTTGCAGAGGGCTCAAACAGAGCATATGAAAAAGGAAAAATCCGACAATGTTAACAACACATCGGCTGTACAAAAAAGGATTTTAGACTACGTACTAATGAGAAGCCTCCTCCATCAGGAGGCTAAAATCTCTACTCACTAATTGCCAAACAGTAGGAGCTGTAGCACTTCGATGTCTTAAAATCATCTTTGCACTTTAATTTGTTGCCAGAATTGTTGATCTTCTTACGCCAGGCAGGGACACATAGACATCCTCACATATAAATATAGAAGTGACAAAAGTGCCTGTTGAAGAAGTTTGTTCTTATCTTATATCGTATCTGCTTCAGGTTAGTCATGTCCACTGGTTGGGCATTGGAATGAACTGGACAATCTACTGAAGAGGTTTAATTACAAATTTTCTAACACCAAAATAATATATGAGAAGCTTTCTTGTTCCACATCAACTTGCCATAGCACCATGACAATGCTGATTATTTCGTTCATCTCCTATGATATACGATAAGATGAACTGTACAGTTGTACTCATCAAGCTGCTTGTTCTGTTTCAGGCATGAGAAGGAGCATGGGCCCCCTAACACATCGGTAGCGGCGCAACAGAATGTCTCGTCCTCTAACCTGATGTCTGGTGTTACAACATGCGGGGAATCGCCTATCGCTGCCTCTTACTCATCACCCTCTCTGCACCAACCATTTTGGTGCCCTCAGCAGCCACCACCATGGCTCTGCCCTTCCCAGCCTGCCTGGGGTCATTCCCAGTACCCACCAGGGCGCCGCCTTATCCCATCTCTAGGGCCACCTTTCTTGTGCCGGAAACAATATGAGTGGGGTATTGACTTCTACATCAGGATCGACCATGCGGGATACTACCATGCTTATCCTCATGTTGGCGGGCCATTTCAGAACCTACAGGAAGCAGAACATGCTATCGAGCGCTATCTTCATGATCGTCGGGATCCAAAAATGTAAAATTTCTCAACTTTCTTCTTGATTTCCAGCCCTTCGGTTTTATTTTTGTCCATTACCTACATACCATCATAAGCTGTTTCTGTTTGTTACCTGTTGAACAAAGAGCACAGTTCAAACTAATTCACTATAAGCATATGCTGTGCTCATGACGCTAGCGTTCTTGGTGTCACATTGTATTGTCGACGCTTCTGTGAAAGTTTCATATACTAATCATATATAATTTGTTTGATGTAAACTAGGTTCTCGATGGATAATATGTCTAAAGTGGACATCGCTGTACCAAACTTCCTTTACTTTCCTGATGGCACAAGGAGGAGACGTTTGAGATCAGAACCGGTTGATGAAATCCGTGATAGCCAGCACCAGATGGTTAATGCTTTGATGGACAAGTATAATGAGGACAACAATCTTCTGGGGGTTTGCTCTCTGTCCCTCTCTCTGATTCTCATTTTCTGTCCTATTATTCATGGGATTTGCGAGGTAGCAGCATCGCACAAACGTAATTGCTTGCCGGATTACATGCACTTAGCTGCCAGGTTTAAAATATGCTAGGTTACCAGGTTTGAAACACAGTTAGTTGCCAGAAAAATACAAGTTACTTAGTTGCCAAAAAGGTTAAACATGTCCAGTTTCCAGATTATAGATACTTGGTTGCAAAAAAATTTAAAGCTTAATTGCCAATTTTTGGGTACTTGTTGTCACTCCCAACCAAGTTTGACCTTAGCAATCCTAAATTTTTTGTAGCCATGTGAATCACTGTCTACCGCACTGTAGCAGGACAGGGAATAGATTCCATGCAGCGATTATTGCACTCTATTCCGTTTTTTTGCGTCTGTTAGCCTGTTGTTCGTGCGAGCCTGAACAAGTAAAAAATCTGTTTCGCTGCTCTCTTAGTCACAGGATGGACCGTGTGGGTCCGTGCGAGCCACAGCACCGTAAAGCAGTGGTGCTTGCGTTGTATAGTAGATTATATCATTATTCATAACAATTAATGGTTAATTGAATCAATTATTATTATGTTAGGATCTTGCATATGAAGTGAGCGCTGTGGCGTGCTACCAACCGTTTTGTGAGGGTGATCTCCGTATGTGGTACCATCATATTAATTTCACTGCAAAGACTAAAGCAACAGCTCATTGCGAGTACTTCTTCGCTGAAGTCCTATTTATGCAAGAAGACTCTTTGGAATTGCCAGTCAGTTGTTTGTGCATGCTTAAACCTACTGATAATGGTAATTTACTCTTATCTCAACTTACTTGCTGTTGAAGTACATTTGTGTGCGGTGCTAACTTTGACTTATGTGTTAGATAGTTATGTAAATATGTTTCTGATCTAGTATATATGTTGTTTGTAGTATTATCTTATATGTTGTTCTAGTACTAGCTAATACCCGTGCGGTGGCACGCCGCATGTTGTTTGTAGATAACAATGCATGTTGTTGTACAATGGGTGATTTTTTTATTGATACTGTTTGCTTATATGTCTTATCTTGTTGTTGTACAATGGGTTTTTTTATATTTAGAGTGATGTTTATTTTATAATATGATGGAATTTAGGAAGGAAATTTTTTGGGTTGGTTGATTTGCTTATTTTGAGTGTCTTGTATGTTAGTATTAGAGTTTTGGCGCTCTCGTCCGTCTAAGTTTGGATGGGGCGAATGCAAGTTATATGTTTCATATATGGACCAATTCTTAACACATGAAGTTTGATGTACGGATAGAAATCAACTCATACATAAACTTCACATGTTGAATAATACATCTACTTCTTCAGTGGTCACAACCCCTTCGTCTGGACCATCTTCGTCCCTTCAATCAGCATCCAAGGCTTCTAACAGGAGAAACTCTACTTAATTCAGAACATATAGCTATTGGAGCATCAAGAAATTCATTAGGAAACCACAATACAGATCAATAAATTTAATAAGAACAAACAATGTGGGGAACAGTATATGAATCCACACTACATACAAAACAAAAAACAGGCCTTAGCACACTAAAGACACATTTGACTTCGCAGCCAGAATCTAGGTTGTTGCCACACACAATAGCTAGTCCGATTGTGCAGATTTACTCTGCCACTCCTTTTGATATAATAATCTAAGGGGTAATACAAACTTGTTTTACATTGATATACCCTCCGTAACAACCTGACCCCATAGGTTATTTATAAATCTCCCTTGGTTAGTAGCAAATCATATAACAATCCTTGGATCAAAAGACTAATGATCCCATAGCTTTTGACTACTGCCGCCGCCATTGTGCGCAGCTAGGGTGACCAATCTTCTTTGTGAATGTAAGACAGGCACCGAGAGTTACTCACTTTCTTAGAAAGAGAAAAAAATGATGGAAAGGGACACTATCGGACAATCAATCAGTTACACATTAAATATCCTAAGCAATACTGAACATTTGAACTATAGGGTAAGAAAGAACTGCCATCAGCTGATGTAAAATTGAACAGGTGAACTTGTTTGGTCTAAAACTACAACAATACCAAGTAGAAATTCTAAATCTACAACCAGAAAATGTCTCAAATGTCATTTATAAACTTCTCAGATTATTTGCTGACAAATTTGTTTCTTTTCATGCACTTTCAGTATGATCATCCATCATCTTGTCCCAATGAAAATTGAAACTCTGGAAGATAATGCAAGGAACAGAATAGCAGATAATCTCTCCCTACAGTTCTTCCCAGGATGAAATACAGAGTTCCATGCCAATAAAGTGCACAAAAGATGCCAAAGCTAGTGAAATTGGACTGTACATGACTATTAAATGGAACTGCGCATCAAATAAGAAAATTTATAGTTTATACAGTGAAACAATGTATGCGCTACACATTAAGTTATGTACCAACAGATGATACAATATTCTCAAATTCATGCAAGTCAAACAGTTTCTAAAGTGCTTAGGAAACATCTAAACTAAACTAAGTTGGCAAGTTTACTGAAAATAAAATGAGAAATAAATCAGGATTTGATGTGTCATGGACATTTTTAGCAGGGCAACAACAAAAGAGGTCACATTATTAGCATGACGGTTCAGTTCCATTTTTCCTATGTGAAGCGACAATACAAAAAAGGTTGATTTAGTACACAACAGAAACTAGATCCAGAACATCAAATCTTAGAACCACATACATATACACAATAGTCAAAACCATCAATAGGTTGCAATACGCACATTAAAAGTGAATCTGTATAATTCCATAGTTGCATTCGACATGATCTAAATAATTCAGTCTTTCTTTGATAAAACTGCACATTAACATGGTACTTGTTTATCTACTTGCCACTAATTGTTTGGATATGCATGAAAAATACATTAGTAGGTACTACAACATCAAGAAAATTTCTCTATGGGTCACTAATAGAACACTGAATTTTAGTTCAGGAAAATCTGCAAGACAGCAGATCATCCATGTAACTTACTACAGTTAGAGAGATGCCGGGAAAGTGTAACACTATCAATTTGCTTTGGGGGTTAACTACATAGGAATGTATAGTTTCTTTTTGCCAATTGATCTTTCTCAGGCTTTAAACACCTTACTGACTTTGTGGAGCTACATCCAGGAAACTAAAACTCCAATGCAGGTTTTGACTTTTGACCACTGAACTTTATAAGGTGTTAAGTACAGATAGACGCTTCAATAAAACTATATCTATTATTCTATTACGAAGACAGCTCCTGTACGATTAGCTGAATAGTACTTACTGTGAACCCGAAGTGCAAGCTTTTGTCTATTAATCACAAAAACTAAATTACATGCCAAAAAAGTGAAGATTTCACTACCTAATCTAAAAGACATACTCTATCAGGCACTAGCAAAAGAATAAGGAGTAGTAACAATGGTTATTGTAATATGAGGAAACATTCAAAGTCACATGATTTGTTGTTCTGCAATATAAATCGAAGTATGAATGCTCTGTTAATTATCAAGAACGCTCCCCTTTAATTTGTTGAAAAATTGAATTAAAAAAATGTCAAGAGAAAGATATATTAATGAGAGACTCGACCACAGAGCTCGAGATCAAGCCTATCTGAGGGTTAACCCTTCAGTTACTACTTGTCCATTGCCATCACTATATCATCCTCATCAAGGTCCAATGGCACATATTTTTAGTGTCGGAATCAGCAAATATGAAGTTAAACTGTTGAACCCTCTCCTTTTTGTATTAGGGCGTTTGTTGATATGTCTTCCCAAGACCCTACATCATGGGAAATTATCGGACGCTAGGAAAGGAGAAGTGGTAGAATAGTTAACAGCAAGTGAAATAAGCTAGGAAATGAAAATAACATGATCATCTGCCAAAATTCTACCTGGACAATGTGAACTATTATCCTGGGAGAGCATCCAAGCTAATGGTATTTTCTTTCGAACACAGAAGTATATATCAGTGAACAGAAAATTCAGAGTCACAATACAAATTACAATAATTGAGATTTTGGAATATAAAATTTACATGTGCTTAAGGAGTGATACTGACATAACACCTTGAGGCAGATCTTCTTCCTTTGTTTCCTGACTGATATGTTGCATAAAAGTTCTGTTTACAATCGATAGCAATTAGATTTGGATCAAAGTCACCAGGCAATTAAGCATATATGATATCTACAGTGACTTGTAACATTATATGCCTGTAGAGCTCTCTCTCTATATATAATTCTCTCATCGCAACTAAGAGTTCTATTTTCTACATTTGGATGGCTTTGCATGACAAAGCCATTGAAAACTTCAGCATCATTAATAACTGGATTAAAGCACGGACATTGACATGAAACATCCCATATGTGTGCGGGCCTTCATATGCGTGGGCACCATATGACGGTTACAAACGGCAAAAAAGCATCTTAATTAACTACAGATTGCACCAGCATGCACTCCTAACATAGTTCTAGAGGAACAAAGTGCAATCTACACACTGATCGCCAACAGTTTTGACCTTCTGGTTGCTATCAAAAGGTAGTTTCCAACCTGCTGACATTATGATGAAAACATCTCGGTTCCATTATGACCACATCTTCCAAAGTAATTAGACTTTGTGGTAAGATCCTCCTCCTTGACTCTATTGTCACTCACACTTGAATGACTGGTTGTAAATGGTTGGGGCAGAACCAAATAACATGAGAGAATGTTAATGTTGCTACTTGGCAGTTCATGACAAATTTCCCCTCTTTCTTGTGTTTGTTATAGGTAACTGCTTTGGTTGTATAAACAATGGAAGTGTTGATATGACGCATCCCAGTGATGTTGGTTATGCTGGTGGTCATGCGATGAACACGTACCAGCCATTCAGTGGACCTAGGGTAATACCAGGAAGCTATGAAGAGGAAGACGTACGTATGATGACTATTTATTTCCTAGCAAGCCAACCTTCAATATTCTGTTGCTTCATCTGTCGCTAATGATGTATCTTTTGCAGTACGAAGCTGAGGAGGCCAGGTTGAGAAGAACTTTACAGGTGAGATGGCATATCTTGTGTGATAATAGTACTACCTTTTATTTAGTTGTGATTATGTATGCGGGATACTTGATTGATTACTCCTTGCTTCTGCATGTTTAGGGCCTTGATGATCCACCACCGAGACCGTGTGACTTCCAGGACAGTCTTGTTAAGGTATATATTGGACCACCGGGATACTCGGGCGCTGGCGTACCACAAGGATTCCCGGGCAGTGCACCCCTGGCCCCGGGATTCTCGCATAGACAATACTTTGGGGTTGGCAGTGGTGCTACACAATGCTTTGCACCTCCAGGTCTCTCGGGGTTGTCTTCTTCATAAGCCATGGGTTTTATTCTAGAATCTGGTTAAAATTCGAGACTAGTGTAACATGCATTTGAATACTGTATACTCGTTGAGCAACAAATATCTTTCATCTAGACGGACTCGATTTTTGGCAGCCTGAATGAAGTGCTCTTAATATATATATATCTGCCAGAAGTGTTGAAGACTACTCAGTGAGTACGTCTCTGTTTGCAAATTCGAAGCAACAGTGTTGTACATATATACAAGTCCTAACGCATGTTGCTTCCATCGTACCAAAACAAGTGTAACTTGCGGATGTATTGTATCACAAATGTTGCCATGCATCTCTGCCGGCTTGCTCACGCACACCATCTTCCAGCTGACTCTCTAAACAGCGGAAAGCCCTCCACATACTCGTGTTGAAGGAGCATTTGCCGGAATCATGACGCTGGAGGAGCATCTACAGCCGGTCTCCTCAAATGTCCGCTCAGTCAATGCCCGGATAGAAGAACAAAAAAGGTGACCAAATCACGGTCCCCTCAAATCCTCTTCAGGACAACTAGCATACAATAAGAAAATGTTTCTGGATCCAGTTCGTGGCACCCTTTGGTCGGCCGATCCGGGTGGGTTTGCTTGTGGGTAGGGTTAGGGATCCGAGAGAAATCCTTGGCTTGTGGGTGGCCACAACAACGGCGGCGTACAGAGATGTCACCTTCCTCCCTGGAGGCACCGTCACCCTTCCTTCCTGTATCCTGGGTGAAAACTTGGCGGCGGCAACACTTCGACGTTATCCCCTTCATGGAGGCGCCGCGGTGGGATGATGGGGCTTTGAGTGTGCTGAGCTGTCAGTGGCAGATATCTTGCGATGTCTTGGGTTCGGGCTTCGGCGATGAACCCTCCCTGCTATCATCTATCGCTCCCGCGGATGCACCATTCCGGTCATTTACGTCAGCCCAAACTGGTATTTAGTGGGCAACGGTGTTGTAGATCTTGTGGCAAACTTGGCACGGGTGGTTCGCCATGCTTGGTTTCTCCCCCTTGGCAATTGTGTCGTATGCTTCCGTTTGAGCTCTAGGGAAAGCGACTTTGTCGGCCGATGGTGCGGCTTCCTACGAGCCAGGGCGAGAGGGCAGGTGGGTCCTCTTCGACGGAGGAGGCGAAAGGTAGCACATACCATCTAGTGCGAGATGACGACGCAGGCTCCCTCTTGCTTTCTGTTCACTTCATAGTTGTCTTGCACTGATGCTCCATCGGATTTTCACCTTGGTGGATGAGGATGAGGACCTCGACGATCTAGCCATGTTTCCCGGTTATTGTTGGTTTGCTTGATTGTTTGATGTCTTGTAAGCTGATCTTCAACCTTTTGTACCTTGTATCTTTGCTGTTTTCTGTTTTTCAGAGTGGCATTAATACAAAACGCCGGGTCTCGGTCTCCTTTCAACTACTTCCATTCCAAAATATTAGACGTTTTGCTAGGCGCTCACACACTCCGACGCCCCGGCTGAGCTTTCCCTGACTAGTTGGGACATTACAAGCCTTGTTAATTCTGTCGCCACTAGCAACATGTGAATGGCAGCTTCAGAAACATATCAAGAAATCCTTCATAGCTGGAAATAAACTTTGTGACAAAGGCTTTGTGCACTACCGTGTCTTGGGCTTGTTCGTGTACTCCAGCTTTACAATATTGTTGTTGTTTATCAAAAGCAGGAAATGCTGGCAGTGGAAACCAAATCGTTTCACTAAAGAGCAAAGCTGGAAATAAACTTTTTTTTTCCGAAAAAACTGATAGTATATATATCAAGCAAGGGAAATACACCTTGGTTTCTGGTTGTATCTACACCCTACATGAGAATTTGTTTAATAGTTACAAAAAAGTCAAAATAGTTCAGAAGATTTTTTAGAATAAACTTCACTTACTTTTGCACTAATATATAAATTTTCACGAATAAAAAACCAGCGTTGACTTTAGAGCAAAAAAATTATTTGCTATTATATGTCACTCTTCAAACTATTTTGGCCAAAAATTCATTTTTCTTAAAAGAAGTCAAAGGGGATTTTTCTTTTTGTGGAACTTTTTCCACAAGTACAATGGAAGGTCAAGTTAATTTCAAAAATATTTTAAGATTTTTTTGACTTTATAATTAATTACTATTTTTTCATATAGGATGTATATACACTCATAGACAAAAGTTCCCCTCCTATCAAGCAAACCATATTTATGTTTCAAAGACAAGGGAGTCCCTAGGTCTCTGCTAATGCGCATCCATATCAAGCAAAGCATATACTTCGTCCCAAAATTATAATGGCTGCCAACAGCCACAAATGAATGTTGGAGCTATATTAGAAAAAAAAACAGAACTCGCTGCACATGGGTGGTCTAACAAGGCAACTTAATTTCAGAGGAATCCTTTGGTCCGAGATGAAGCTATTTGTAACCTGCATGTGCCATGTTGCACCTCAGTATGTTTCTGGTTTCCATACTTTATTTGTTTATGAGGTTTCTATTTTATTTTATTTTATTATTGTTTATGAGCTAGGTTGGATGTACTTATTTGGTCATTATATTTCTCTAACAAAAATAAATACATCTGGCAAAAAATATGAATAAATGTGTAAATGTGTGGCTTAATTACCAGATGCACTTCATGACATCTTCTTACTACTCTACTTATTTAACATGATCACCACAAGAGTGACTTGTTTTATGAAAAGACAAATTGATGGAACCACTTGTTTATGTTGATTTCTTGGCCTCTAAAGGCATGATGGTTGAGTCTCAAGTTAAACAAGAAGCATGTTTTCTTTGAATAATAACCAGTTAACCGTTGTTTATTGAATCAGTAATTACTCAACAAAACTGGGAATTATTTTAGGAAAACAAGCTTACTGTTAAAATTTTGATATAATAGTCACCTATTAGAGATTTTTGTGATTATGTGTCTGTGAGAAATCGAGATCCCATCCATGGTATGACTTTCTACACAATTATGAATTCTCTAAACTGTTCCAATTTAAAGTTTTCCTCGAGGTTTTTATTCCGATCGAAGTTTCTGGTAATCGATCGGTTAAATATTGGTTTCATTCAAAGAAAAAAAATGAATTCAAATGTTTAAAAAGGTTCAAGTGAGATATATATGATAGTATTGAAACAAAGATTGGTGTGGCTTGTTCGATAGACCATGTGATACGAAGTTGTGTAGTTGAGGTTGTTCGAACCTCCGACTTCGAGGATGAAGGCATTCACAGCAACCGCTATACCACAACCTTCTATGCCAGGAAACTTGGCTAGCTTATATTTTCTATCCCATATTTTTTCAATTAAAAATTTGGTCAAATCATTTTGGGCTAAAAAACCTCAAAATTTCAAGGATATTCTGGAAACCGATTCTTCCGGCCTCTCCTGAAAATAAAAGGTAGGGAGAAAAAAAAATCATTGGTTCCTCTAAACAGTCACCCCTGTTTTTTCGTGGGAACACCTTATTGTGACATTCAATTCAACCAGAATCATACAAATGTTGGTAGTAGAGTTCAAGAGGACATGGAACTACTAACTTTTACTCTCTCCTTCCCGTAATATAAGATCATTTTGACGGAGGGCAATGAATTTCCCCATATATTGTTTTTCGGAACGGAGGCATAAGATTTGCCTCATCCATTAAATAAGAAGAGAGTTTAGAGTGTTACAAGTAGCCCAGATTCACGACATGACAATTACTCATGCAAAATAATAAGCCCTAGCTTCTTAACTCCCGCGGTAACCCAAAGTTTGGCCTCCTCTAAGATGATGTTAAGGAGAATGGGCGGCGGCACACACTTGTGTCAGAACACCCGAGCATTTCTTTCGTTCCAAATAGTCCAAGACACACGAGCAAGGTGAGGGAGGCCATGGCTTGTCTATTGGGGTTTTGCTTGTCGGTTCACTTATCCCACCATTCGCTGACGGAGTCCGCAAGATGCCAATTGGAGGTGTCCATGTGAACGAGACCAAGCTTCTCTATGATTGATCTCCAAAGCCTAAGCATGTAGCGACACTTGAAGAAGAGATTTGCACCCGTTTCTTGTTCCCTTTTGCATAGTTGGCAAATGCCACAATTTTCCCAACCATGCTTTTCCAACCGGTCGGTGATCCAAATCCTACCTTGTAATGCCAACTAAGAAAAAAACATCATTTTTGGAGATGCCCAAACTTTCCAAACCATGAGATCCATGGGGGATAGTGCCAAGCCAAGAAATTGAGCTCTGTACGCGGTGGACTCCGTGTAGATCCCATCATTGGAGTCTTCGATTTGTTCATTCAGTCGGTGGTCCTCCAAAAGCATCCATAGAGTGACGAATTCCCGGATGTGTCCAATGGAGATAATGGTGTCAGGTTTGGTCTTGAGAATCCATGCGTGCCCTTTAAGTTCCTCACGCACCTTCCAATTTTTTCTCCTTAAAGCATCAAAGATAAGCGGTGCAATATCCCTTAGCTTGCGACCAAGGAGCCAAGGGGAGTCCCAAAATGGCGTGGCGGCACCATCCCTAATGGTGATAGTAGTAGAGGCATAGAAGAACTCGCGGTCATCGTCGGTGCATGGGTTGCCAAGCCCCACCCATAGCTTGTGAGGTTCCTTCCATTCATACCAAAGACATCGAAGACAAAGCGCACAGGCAAATTTGTCGGTGTTGAGAACCCCTAGACCCCATACTCCTTTGGTCTACAAACTGTTTCCCAATTTACCTTGCACTTGGCCCCAGTTGTCTTGTCCGAGCCGGACCAAAGAAAATCCTGTTGGAAATATGCCCTAGAGGCAATAATAAATTGGTTATTATTATATTTCCTTGTTCATGATAATCGTTTATTATCCATGCTATAATTGTATTGATTGGAAACTCAAATACATGTGTGGGTACATAGACAACACTGTGTCCCTAGTAAGCCTCTAGTTGACTAGCTCGTTGATCAAAAGATGGTAAAGGTTTCCTAGCCATGGACATGAGATGTCATTTGATAACGGGATCACATCATTAGGAGAATGATGTGATGGACAAGACCCAAACTAAGAACGTAGCATTTGATCGTGTCAGTTTATTGCTATTGTTTTCTGCATGTCAAGTATCTGTTCCTATGACCATGAGATCATGCAACTCCCTGACATCGGAGGAGTACCTTGTGTGTATCAAACGTCGCAACGTAACTGGGTGACTATAAAGGTGCTCTACAGGTATCTCCGAGGATGTCTGTTGGGTTGGCATGGATCAAGACTGGGATTTATTACTCCGTGTGACGGAGAGGTATCTCAGGGCCCACTCGGTAATACAACATCACAATGAGCCTTGCAAGAAATGTGACTAAAGTGTTAGCCACGAGATCTTGTATTACGGAACGAGTAAAGAGACTTGCCGGTAACGAGATTGAACTAGGTATAGAGATACCGACGATCGAATCTCGGGCAAGTAACATACCGAAGAACAAAGGGAACAGTATACGGGATTAACTGAATCCTTGACATAGAGGTTCGACCGATAAAGATCTTCGTAGAATATGTAGGAGCCAATATGGGCATCCAGGTCCCGCTATTGGTTATTGATCGTAGAGGTGTCTCGGTCATGTCTACATAGTTCTCGAACCCGCAGGGTCTACACACTTAACGTTTGGTGACGATTAGTATAGTTGAGTTATTATGTTGGTGACCGAACGTTGTTCGGAGTCCCGGATAAGATCCCGGACATGACGAGGATCTCCGGAATAGTCCGGAGGTAAAGATTGATAAATGTGATAATAGTGTTTTGATCTCCGGAAGGGTTCCGGAATTCACCGGAAGGGGTTCCGGATGTTTACCGAAGTGTTCGGGTGCAGCAACACTTTATATGAGCCAAAGGGGTAAAACCCGCGAGGTATTGGAAAGTGCAAAAGGAAGTTTTGCTGGCGTCTGGGGCGGTACTACCGCTTATCGTAAGCGGTACTACCGCTACGGGCGGTACTACCGCTTGTGCGCAGTATTGCAGGGATCCGAGTTGGACTCTTTCCCTGCGGGCCAAACCGACCTTGTGCGGGCAAAACCGACCTGGAGGAGGCTTTTACTCCAAGTTTAGACCCCAAGGCTCAACATATAAATAGAGGGGCAGGGCTAGCACACGGGATACATTAGATTGCCCCAAGCCGTGTGCCGGCAAGCTCTAGTTCCTCCTACGTCATTATTTCAGTAGTGCTTAGGCGAAGCCCTGCTGAAATAGTTCCTCACCAACATCACCACGCCGTCGTGCTGCTGGAACTCTTCTTCTTCTCCGCTCCCTCTTGCTGGATCAAGAAGGCGGAGATCGTCATCAAGCCGTACGTGTGTTGAACGCGGAGGTGCCGTCCGTTCGGCACTAGTTCGTGATCGGATCGAGGGACGACTTGCGATTTGGATCGCGGAGACGTTCGACTACATCAACCGCGTTTCTTAACGCTTCCGCTTAGCGATCTACAAGGGTATGTAGATTCACTCTCCCTCTCGTAGATGCTCATCACCATGGATAGATCTTGTGTGTGCGTAGGAAAATTTTTGTTTCCCATGCAACGTTCCCCAACAAATCCCTCTCAATCTTGTTAAGACCATAAATAGTGCTTGGTGGAACAATCAGTGGTGTGATGGAGAACACCGCTTGGGATGAAATGACCAACTTGACGGGGGCCATGCGGCCAATGGTAGTGATATCTTGACATTCCCAAGTGACCAATTTACCGGCAGCCTTGTCTTCAAGATATTGGAAATCCACCTTCTTTAGCTGCCACACTAAGAGCGGTAGACCAAGATATTTGATGGGGAATGACGCCCGAGTAGCCGACACGCTTTGAAGCATTCACATGAGATTAAGTTGATTGCGTCTGATTGGCACAACCGAGCTTTTCTGGAAGTTTGTGCGAAGACCCGTCACCTTTCCAAAGCATCTCATGATAGAAGCGAGGTTGTCAATGTCCCTCTTTCCTGGAGCCACAAAGACCGTCACGACATCAGCATATATATAGTGAAGTTCGCATGAAAGACCCGCGTCCATGAATGTTATGAAGGAGACCTTTCCGAGTGGTTAAGTCAAGAATCTGATGTAGAGGATCAATTGTGAGGACGAACAAGAGGGGGGAGAGGGGGTCGCCCTGTCGAAACCCCTGGTCGTGCTTGATAGGGGGACCGGGCATGCCGTTGAGCATGATGCACGAGGATTATGAGGATAGAAGCGCGGCAATTCAATCCCGAAACTTGGCGGGGAAGCCCAAACGTTGGAAGTACTCGAGAATATAGCCCCACTTGACTGAGTCAAAAACCTGTTTAATGTCAAGTTTGAAGAGAAGGGCGGGGGTCCTACGTTTGTGAATCCGCCTCGCAAAACTCCAAACGTACATGAAGTTGTCATGAATGCTTCTCCTCTTGATGAATGCACTTTGGGCATTGGAGATGAGGTCATACATGTGGGGGGCTAGCCGAAGCAATAGAATATTAGCAATGATTTTGGCGATGGCATGGATGAGGCTAATTGGCCTATAGTCAGAAATGCCTTCCACTCCCTCCTTTTTGGGCAAGAGAACAACATTTGCGGAGTTAAGACATTGTAGGTTGGAGGTGTACAAGGAATCAAAGCGGTGGATAACCCTCATAACAACATGCTTGATAACTCCCCAACACTTTTTAAAGAAAGTGCCGGTGAGCCATCCGGACCGGGCGCCTTATCACTAGGCATCTCCTTTATGGCCGCCCAAACCTCCTCTTCCATGATAGAATCGGCAAGGTTGTGCAAAGCATGGGGCTCAGTGCCGAGCTCCTCCCGGTTAAAATCCATGTTGCTCGAGGCCCCCCTACCCATGACCTCAGTGAAGTGGTCATGAATGATCTCCGGCTTTTCCTTATGCCCGGTTACCCAACAATGCCCGTACTTAATCCGGTTGATGTGATTTTTCCGTCTTCGCACATTTATGCGGCGGTGGAAGAATTTCGTGTTTGCATCACCCTCTTTCAAATTTGCAATCCTGGCGCATTGGCTCTTCATAGCCCTCTCAAGCACAGCCAAACTACTCACCCTCTACTTGAGGCTAGAGCCGAGGTTCCATTCCTCGAGAGATAGTGGATCAACAGGGATGGGCTCCCCGGCTCCATTACTTGAAAGAAGCCCGAAAAACAGGTCTGAGACAGGGGTACAGCTACAAACGAAACCACACACACACACACACACACACACACACACACGGGACTCTATTATGCTAGCAATAGGCACAACCTATCCTAGCACCCAGAGAAAACACCTAAAACACTAATCTACTAACTTTTGTCATCAACAGCAGGACAAGCAAGCTTGCCAATCTAGAAAGTGGCCGATATCCGGCTTCAGGGAACATCATTTTTATTTTTGTACTCGAAGAACCGTTTTGAGCCTAGACCGTAGAACAATTTTTCTACAGTAATTCATTAATAAAAATAGTGTATACAAGCATAAAACAAAGAAAAGTCAACCGACTCCTGATCTAGGAAACAAATACATAATTAAATTACAGGTTTTGCTCTATCCAATTATTTATTAGCTATGCTTTGCTTGGCTTGGCTCTCAGTTGTGCTGCCCAAAGACTTTCTTTCAGATAGTACTTCTAGGTGTCTAGATGTGGTGCCGCTGCTCTAAAAAATTGTCATTTCTAATTGACCATAAACTCCAGCATCCCATTACAACAATGTCCATTGCAATATCTGGGGGGAACTGTAGCAATGAAAGGAGGATTTCGTCATATGTTGATATGCCTCTAAGTTTGCCAGGGGCAAGGTGCTCCCAACAATGAAGTGCAAAAGGACAGTTCCATAACAAATGGATAAGAGTTTCTTCAGTGTGATCAAAGCATAAAGCACAATTTTAACCCTCCAGGTACATATTCTTCCTATGCAGCGGGTTCCTTACGTTGAGTCTGTCATGGAGTAGGAGCCAGCAAAAGATCTTATGTCTCAACCTACAAGAAGTACTCCAAAGAGTCCTGAAGATGGTGGGAGCCGTGCTTTTTCCCAAGAGTGCTTTGTACATTTTCATAGATGAGTAGTGATTGGAGGTCCAAGAGTATGTCCCAATATCTCTATTGACAGAAGTGTCCTCGTTCAATATGATGTTTGCAGCAGGTTGGACTGATGATAGGCTTGTTGAGATAAAGGTCTATGGAAGTGTTGGTTCATCTCAGGCTGTTCACACATATTGGAAAGAGAAATGTTTGAATCAGTAGCAAATGAGTATAGTTCTAGGTACTTGTGTTTAAGTGGTTCTCCTGTCCAGTTATCATTCCAAAATAGGATGGTATCACCTATGCCTTCCTTGCAAACCGCAATATCCTTGAATCTATTAAGAAGCTTAAGGATATTCTTCCACCAAAAAGAGCCAATCATTCTTGTCCCTGGTAATGACTCACGATAGTAAGTTTCCCATATGATATGAACCCAGGGTGTATACTCCATGTTGAGAAACTTGTGCAAAAATTTCATAAGGAGTACTTGATTATGAGTTTGAATATCTAATACACCGAGTCCTCCATGTTCTTTTGGTTTGCATACTTTTTCCCATGATATCATTGCAGCTCCAGTATCTTGTGTACCATATTTCCTCGAAAAACATTGTTTGAGATAGATGTTCAGTTGTTTCACCACTGTCTTGGGCAACATAAGAGTGCGCATGAATAAAATAGGCATACTGGAGAATACATATTTTATCAGAGTAAGCTTATCACCAGTGGAAAGTAGGGTGGAGCAACTAAGCCGTCTATTTTCAATCCTCTTCATCATTGGTACATAATCCTCAATCCTTGGTTTGGTAAGGCTCAATGAAAGTCCAAGGTAGGTGTGTGGCAGTGTACCTATCTTTCAGCCTAGCAGTTCTGATAGTGCAGTCAATTTATCATGATGGACTTGGAATAATTCACTTTCAGTCCTGTGTATGATGCAAAATGGAGTAGGAGGTTCTTTATGTGTGTTAATTGTCTGGAATTTGCATTTGCCACAAGGTTGATATCATCTGCATATTGGATAATGGGATAATCTGGACATGAGTTATGAAGCAACGGAGAGTCCACTAGGGAGTGATTCATAGCTTCATTGAACATGGATTGTAGTAGATCAGCTGCCAATACAAAGATCATAGGTGAGAGGGGGTCTCCTTGTCTTACACCTTTTTTGCAAAGAAACCACTTCCCTAGGACCCCATTAAGTAGCACAAAGGAGAATCATGTGACATAAATCATTTTGATCCAGTTGATCCATTTATATCCAAAACCTTTGGCTTGCATAATTTCAAGAATTGCATCATGGTTCAACATGCCAGATGCTTTCTCAAATTCCAGCTTCAAAAAAATGATCTCTTTTCTCGCTTGATGGCATTGATGGATGTATTCATAAGACCAGGCCAAGTAGTCCTGTATACATCTATTATTGAGGTGATTTTTGTGTACTAGCTTGAGAATTGCTTTTTGGAGTCTATTAGCCAGAAGCTTTGTGATGATCTTGAGTGTACAATTGAGTACTGATATAGGTCTAAAATCAACAGGTGTATTGGCAGCATCAATCTTTGGGATTAGAGTAATGAAAGAGTAGTTGATGCTTTGAAGGTTGACAGTCCCACTATGAAAATCTTCAATCAACCTATAGAAGTCCTAAGCAATGATGTCCCAAATTTTTTTCAGAAAGGCAACATTAAATCCGTTAGGACGAGGTGAGTTATCAGCTGGCATATTCTTAATCACATTACCAATCTCCTCTTTTGAAAAAGGTACTTGTAGTTCAGATAGACTTTCTTGTTGCAGTAAGATATGATGCAGAAGAAGTGGGTTTTGAGTGTTAACAGAAGTGCCCAATCTCTCCTTAAAAGCCCTATATAGAATGGCAGCTTTAACTTGGTGACTGTGGTGTTCATGTCCAGTCCCATCCCTGAGCATAACAATAGTTGTTTATGTATTTGATAGTAGCTTTAACTTGGAAATATTTGGAGTTTGCCTCCCCCACTTTGATTTGTCTAATGGTGGCCCTCTGTTTCCAATACACTCTTTGCTGGTTTAATATATTCTTCAGGTGTTCTTTGAGAATCTGCCTACCATTTGATTCCTCGGTTGTTAATGTTCTTGCCTTTTCAATGTTATCAAAGCAGAGAATCATGAAGTTTGTGTTCTTGATACGTCCATTTTGCATCATGATTTCCTACTGTTATTTATTATGTTTTGTTGAATAATAATGCTTTAGGGAGTGATTCTAATGCCTTTTCTCTCATAATATGCAAGGTTTACACAAAGAGGGAGAATACCGGCAGCTGGAATTCTGAACCTGAAAAAAGCACATCAGAGATACCTATTCTGCACAACTCCAATGAAGCTAAAACTTTACGGAGATTATTTTTGGAATTAATAAAAAATACTGGAGCAAAGAACTACCGGAGGGGGGCACCCTGGTGGGCACAAGACACTAGGGCGCGCTAGGCCCCCCTGGCCTCGCCCAGGTGGGTTGTGCCCTCCTTGGCCCACCTCCGGTGCCCATCTTCTGGTATAAAATCACTTTTGACCTAGAAAAAAATCACAGGAGGACTTTCGGGACGAAGCGCCGCCGCCTCGAGGCGGAACTTGGGCAGGAGACTTTTGTCCTCCGGCGGAGCGATTCCGTCGGGGGAACTTCCCTCCCGGAGGGGGAAATCGAAGCCATCGTCATCACCAACACCCCTCTCATCTTTGGGAGGCCAATCGTCATCAGTTCTCGACGGATCTTCTCTGCTCACTCGATTGGTTTAGGTACGTCGGAACGCACCAGTGGACGAGGAGCCCATTCGGACCACGTTGTGGCGAAATCTCCATCCAGTCTGTGTCCTCACATTGTCAAGTCTTAATAAAATATTCAAAAGATAAACATAGTGCAAACTTAGTACAAACCACACAGGTTTCTGTTCCTTCCTACCTCCAGCACCCTCGTTAGCATCACCATCCTGATGGTGCAAAATACTGCATAGAAGCGCCACCGCTCGGGAATGACAAAGGTACACCCTGTTGCATACTACCCAAGAGTCCCGGGGGTCCTGGATACTTTTTGGCAAGACTGCCCGGAAAGTTCACTGACAGCTGTGGATCATCAAGGTACTGGACATGACAACACAAAAAGAGGATTAAATAATCAATCAAGTAACAAACATATATAACTATCAAAGATTGTATGCTATTACCTGTAAACTACTTCTCAACCTACTCTCCTCTGCCTCCAACTGCAAAAGACTGTCATTAGCAACAAATAAAGCAACAAAAATTAAAATGCTAATGACTTGATCATACGTACGCTTTCTTCCTCAAAGAATCTCGTCATTATCTTAGGTCCATTAATTGGCATGAACGAGTTCATCACATGACCACCAGCATAACCAACATAATTCGGGTGCTTCATATCAATATTTCCATGATTCATGCAGCCAAAACAGTTACCTTTATTCAAAAACATAAGGGACAAAGAGCGGAAATTCGTTATTAACTTCCAAATATCAAACAAGGCAAAGAAAAACTGCATCATAATAATACATAGAATGCAATGTAGGAAAACGTGCCCACATGGTCACTTAGATCATTCGAAGTTCAAGACATAACAATTGTAAAGCTCATGCAGAATGAGATGAACCAAGAGGGAAACAAACAAGATAACACTAGTTGATTTGGACGGGTCTAGGTAACTACCAACACGGTGGCTACTTAGGTGAGAAAGATGTGTTCTTTGTTTTGTTTGATGTGGTGTTTCTTATGCCATACGCCCCCAACATCTGACGTTTATATGAACAATTCACAGAAATCATTCAGTTGCATTATAATGATTACATGGCAGCTGTCCTTGTTGTTCTGATTTAGTTAGTTTATTAACATGGCAGGTGTCAACTGTCCCAACTAGAAGCTAGTTTCTCTCAAAAAAATCTAGAAGCTAGCTAATCTTGTTTTAAGACTAGTTGTGACTTGCGTTCTCTTTTGTGACTAGCTGACTGCAGGTCTGCGGTATGACTTATTGACGATGAACTGTAACACTGAAGTGTTTCTGCCTTCTCCCTTATTTGCAAATTCTAGTTCTAAGAGTCTAATACAGCAAACAGCATATATACTACTCCCTCCATTCCTAAATATAAGCCTTTTCAGAGATTACAATATGGGCTACATAGGGATGTATATAGACGTATTTTAGAGTGTAGATTCACTCATTTTGCACCGTATGTAGTCCATATTGGAATCTCTAAAAGGGCTTATATTTAGGAACGGAGGAAGTAGAACCAAAACCATATCTATAGAACTGTATTTCAACATACCAGCATCAGTAGGCTTAACCATGCACAAGCAGCTGACCGGCAGTTCTTCAGATTCCACTTGTGTAAAAGTGACTTCGGCAAAGAATGTGTCAACAGAAACTGCTCCTTTAGTCTTTGCAGTGAAGTTGATATGATGAAACCACGTTCGAACATCACCCTCGAAAAATGGTTGGTAGCATACTACAGCGTTGAGTTCATATGCAAGATCCTATAATAATAAGCATGGATTCGATTAGTTGTTACAAATGAATTAAATGACAGAAAATGAGGGATGAAAAGAGGGGCAGAGAGCAAACCCCAAAAAGATTGTTATCCTCGTTATACTTGTCCACCAAAGCTTTAACCAACTGAAGCTTACTATCACGGATTTCATCAACTGCTTCCGATCTTAAGCGCCTCCTCCTTGTGCCATCAGGGAAGTAGAGAGATTGTCGAACAGCAATATCCACGGGAGAAACATTATTGATTGTATACCTAGTTGACATCAAATGAATTCCACATGGTTAATAGATAAAACTTTCATAGAAGCATGGAGAATACAAAGTGACACTAAAAACACTAGTGTCATAAGCCCAGCATGGAGGGTTATGGTGAATTAGTTTTTAGTATAATTGTTGAGCAGATCAAACAGCTAATGATGGTATGATATGTAAATCAACAAAAACAAAGCTCAAGTTCTTATACATGCCAATAAATACTCCATCCGTAAAGAAATATAAGAGCGTTTAGATAACTATAAAGCTCTTATATTTCTTTACGGAGGGAGTACCATATAAGGATTGAATGGTTTGAGTATAATCGAATTGCAAGCATGCACACAAGTTAAATAGGTGGGCTGAAAATCTAGAAAGAAGGTGAGAACTTTACATTTTGGGATCCCGACGGTCATTGAGATAGCGCTCGATGGCATAATCTGCTTCCTGTAGGCTATGAAATGGCCCCCCAACATGAGGATAAACATGATGATAGCCCGCACGGTCAATCCTGATGTAGAACTCAATTCCCCACTCAAACTGCACCCGGCGCCGAAAAGGTGGCCCTAGAGAAGGGGTAAGGCGGCACCCTAGTGGCCTCTGAGGATACGGAGAGTGTGTCCAGACAGGCTGGGAAGAGGAGAGCTGTAGTGGCTGCTGAGGGAACCAAGATGGTTGCTGCAGAGAGGACGGGTAAGCGACAGAGCTGGGTGTCGTAGTGCCAGGCATCATGTTAGAGGATGTAGTGCCAGGCATCAGGTTAGAGGACCAGGCATCAGGCTGCACTGTTTGTGCCGATGGTCCGGGTAGATACTCCTTGTCACACCTGAAACAGAGCAAGCAGGGTATGGTGAGTACATGGAGTGTTCATCTTATACTGGATCTTAAGAGCTGGATGAAGATTCAGCATCAGCGCTCATGTGGAACAAGCACTGAACCAAAGCTACCATCTTTTTTCAGTGTTCTTTATAAAATTGTGCGTAATAATCCCGAAGAAATACTACTAGACTCTACCCGCAACTAACAATCCCGAAGAACCACACCTATCTACAAAAAATAGCTCAGATTCGGCCAGATCAGGTGTCCTAAACAACCCAAAGAGATTTCGTTGAGACCCCCAAAGAGAACCCGGCGAAACAAACAAACCAAAAAAGGATGTCGATGATGAAGCGGCGGCAGTGTTCTTCATACCCTGGAGGCGGAGGCGGAGGCGGTGACGACGGCAGAGGCTGCGGCTGACCGGGGCAGCAGTACTGATGAGTTAAGAATTCGGCGCCGCTCCCGCGCGGAGCGAAGCGGCCGACCCTGGTCCCATCGCCGGGGACATAGACGAAGGGGTACTTGAGGCTACCGAGGACCGGTGGGTTCCTGGGCGGATCCATGGCCTCCGGCGACGAGGGTTTGGTGCCGGCGCGAGACGAGAAGAAAGAAGCCTCGCCACAACAGAATTATATGGTACTACGCACACGTTAATTATACCAGTACTAGTACGTAACGTGTTGGTATCTGCTGTAGTTTTTATCCCTTTGCACGTTCGGTCTCCGGAGGCAAGCCGCTATCGTTTCTTGTCCTCTCGCACCCGGCCCAAACACTCGTCGCTGTCGCCGGAGGCGCCACCGCCCACCCAGCCATAGCCATGGATCGGCCGGTCATCGGCGACCCTGGTTTCCCGAGGTGCCGCCCCCTACCCGAGTACCCACCATTCTTCCGCAACACCCCCTACGTCTATGTTCCCGGGGATGGGAACTTCGTCCTTCACGCGAGCGTCGCCCCCCATCAGCCGCCGCCGCCGCCAGGGTATGAACTTCCTTTGTTCTTTCCTCTATTCCATTGATGGATGGGGTCATGGTGGAAATCGAGTTGGTTTGTGTATCGATCGATGATGCTCCTGCATCTTTTCCTCTCCTTTGGTTCAAGGATATATGATCTCACTGTAGATCGGCCACATTATGAACATAAAGCAGCTTGCTTGCTTGCTAGGAGCAAATATGATCTGCCGGCTGGAACATGATCTGCTGGTTCTTCTTCCTCGAAATCGACCTGTGGTTTTGTTCTACTGCATATATAAGTAGCAGGTGTTCTGCTGTAGCATTAAGTTTGGAAAGAAGAAGTTGCAGAGGGCTCAAACAGAGCATATGAAAAAGGAAAAATCCGACAATGTTAACAACACATCGGCTGTACAAAAAAGGATTTTAGACTACGTACTAATGAGAAGCCTCCTCCATCAGGAGGCTAAAATCTCTACTCACTAATTGCCAAACAGTAGGAGCTGTAGCACTTCGATGTCTTAAAATCATCTTTGCACTTTAATTTGTTGCCAGAATTGTTGATCTTCTTACGCCAGGCAGGGACACATAGACATCCTCACATATAAATATAGAAGTGACAAAAGTGCCTGTTGAAGAAGTTTGTTCTTATCTTATATCGTATCTGCTTCAGGTTAGTCATGTCCACTGGTTGGGCATTGGAATGAACTGGACAATCTACTGAAGAGGTTTAATTACAAATTTTCTAACACCAAAATAATATATGAGAAGCTTTCTTGTTCCACATCAACTTGCCATAGCACCATGACAATGCTGATTATTTCGTTCATCTCCTATGATATACGATAAGATGAACTGTACAGTTGTACTCATCAAGCTGCTTGTTCTGTTTCAGGCATGAGAAGGAGCATGGGCCCCCTAACACATCGGTAGCGGCGCAACAGAATGTCTCGTCCTCTAACCTGATGTCTGGTGTTACAACATGCGGGGAATCGCCTATCGCTGCCTCTTACTCATCACCCTCTCTGCACCAACCATTTTGGTGCCCTCAGCAGCCACCACCATGGCTCTGCCCTTCCCAGCCTGCCTGGGGTCATTCCCAGTACCCACCAGGGCGCCGCCTTATCCCATCTCTAGGGCCACCTTTCTTGTGCCGGAAACAATATGAGTGGGGTATTGACTTCTACATCAGGATCGACCATGCGGGATACTACCATGCTTATCCTCATGTTGGCGGGCCATTTCAGAACCTACAGGAAGCAGAACATGCTATCGAGCGCTATCTTCATGATCGTCGGGATCCAAAAATGTAAAATTTCTCAACTTTCTTCTTGATTTCCAGCCCTTCGGTTTTATTTTTGTCCATTACCTACATACCATCATAAGCTGTTTCTGTTTGTTACCTGTTGAACAAAGAGCACAGTTCAAACTAATTCACTATAAGCATATGCTGTGCTCATGACGCTAGCGTTCTTGGTGTCACATTGTATTGTCGACGCTTCTGTGAAAGTTTCATATACTAATCATATATAATTTGTTTGATGTAAACTAGGTTCTCGATGGATAATATGTCTAAAGTGGACATCGCTGTACCAAACTTCCTTTACTTTCCTGATGGCACAAGGAGGAGACGTTTGAGATCAGAACCGGTTGATGAAATCCGTGATAGCCAGCACCAGATGGTTAATGCTTTGATGGACAAGTATAATGAGGACAACAATCTTCTGGGGGTTTGCTCTCTGTCCCTCTCTCTGATTCTCATTTTCTGTCCTATTATTCATGGGATTTGCGAGGTAGCAGCATCGCACAAACGTAATTGCTTGCCGGATTACATGCACTTAGCTGCCAGGTTTAAAATATGCTAGGTTACCAGGTTTGAAACACAGTTAGTTGCCAGAAAACTACAAGTTACTTAGTTGCCAAAAAGGTTAAACATGTCCAGTTTCCAGATTATAGATACTTGGTTGCAAAAAAATTTAAAGCTTAATTGCCAATTTTTGGGTACTTGTTGTCACTCCCAACCAAGTTTGACCTTAGCAATCCTAAATTTTTTGTAGCCATGTGAATCACTGTCTACCGCACTGTAGCAGGACAGGGAATAGATTCCATGCAGCGATTATTGCACTCTATTCCGTTTTTTTGCGTCTGTTAGCCTGTTGTTCGTGCGAGCCTGAACAAGTAAAAAATCTGTTTCGCTGCTCTCTTAGTCACAGGATGGACCGTGTGGGTCCGTGCGAGCCACAGCACCGTAAAGCAGCGGTGCTTGCGTTGTATAGTAGATTATATCATTATTCATAACAATTAATGGTTAATTGAATCAATTATTATTATGTTAGGATCTTGCATATGAAGTGAGCGCTGTGGCGTGCTACCAACCGTTTTGTGAGGGTGATCTCCGTATGTGGTACCATCATATTAATTTCACTGCAAAGACTAAAGCAACAGCTCATTGCGAGTACTTCTTCGCTGAAGTCCTATTTATGCAAGAAGACTCTTTGGAATTGCCAGTCAGTTGTTTGTGCATGCTTAAACCTACTGATAATGGTAATTTACTCTTATCTCAACTTACTTGCTGTTGAAGTACATTTGTGTGCGGTGCTAACTTTGACTTATGTGTTAGATAGTTATGTAAATATGTTTCTGATCTAGTATATATGTTGTTTGTAGTATTATCTTATATGTTGTTCTAGTACTAGCTAATACCCGTGCGGTGGCACGCCGCATGTTGTTTGTAGATAACAATGCATGTTGTTGTACAATGGGTGATTTTTTTATTGATACTGTTTGCTTATATGTCTTATCTTGTTGTTGTACAATGGGTTTTTTTATATTTAGAGTGATGTTTATTTTTTAATATGATGGAATTTAGGAAGGAAATTTTTTGGGTTGGCTGATTTGCTTATTTTGAGTGTCTTGTATGTTAGTATTAGAGTTTTGGCGCTCTCGTCCGTCTAAGTTTGGATGGGGCGAATGCAAGTTATGTGTTTCATATATGGACCAATTCTTAACACATGAAGTTTGATGTACGGATAGAAATCAACTCATACATAAACTTCACATGTTGAATAATACATCTACTTCTTCAGTGGTCACAACCCCTTCGTCTGGACCATCTTCGTCCCTTCAATCAGCATCCAAGGCTTCTAACAGGAGAAACTCTACTTAATTCAGAACATATAGCTATTGGAGCATCAAGAAATTCATTAGGAAACCACAATACAGATCAATAAATTTAATAAGAACAAACAATGTGGGGAACAGTATATGAATCCACACTACATACAAAACAAAAAACAGGCCTTAGCACACTAAAGACACATTTGACTTCGCAGCCAGAATCTAGGTTGTTGCCACACACAATAGCTAGTCCGATTGTGCAGATTTACTCTGCCACTCCTTTTGATATAATAATCTAAGGGGTAATACAAACTTGTTTTACATTGATATACCCTCCGTAACAACCTGACCCCATAGGTTATTTATAAATCTCCCTTGGTTAGTAGCAAATCATATAACAATCCTTGGATCAAAAGACTAATGATCCCATAGCTTTTGACTACTGCCGCCGCCATTGTGCGCAGCTAGGGTGACCAATCTTCTTTGTGAATGTAAGACAGGCACCGAGAGTTACTCACTTTCTTAGAAAGAGAAAAAAATGATGGAAAGGGACACTATCGGACAATCAATCAGTTACACATTAAATATCCTAAGCAATACTGAACATTTGAACTATAGGGTAAGAAAGAACTGCCATCAGCTGATGTAAAATTGAACAGGTGAACTTGTTTGGTCTAAAACTACAACAATACCAAGTAGAAATTCTAAATCTACAACCAGAAAATGTCTCAAATGTCATTTATAAACTTCTCAGATTATTTGCTGACAAATTTGTTTCTTTTCATGCACTTTCAGTATGATCATCCATCATCTTGTCCCAATGAAAATTGAAACTCTGGAAGATAATGCAAGGAACAGAATAGCAGATAATCTCTCCCTACAGTTCTTCCCAGGATGAAATACAGAGTTCCATGCCAATAAAGTGCACAAAAGATGCCAAAGCTAGTGAAATTGGACTGTACATGACTATTAAATGGAACTGCGCATCAAATAAGAAAATTTATAGTTTATACAGTGAAACAATGTATGCGCTACACATTAAGTTATGTACCAACAGATGATACAATATTCTCAAATTCATGCAAGTCAAACAGTTTCTAAAGTGCTTAGGAAACATCTAAACTAAACTAAGTTGGCAAGTTTACTGAAAATAAAATGAGAAATAAATCAGGATTTGATGTGTCATGGACATTTTTAGCAGGGCAACAACAAAAGAGGTCACATTATTAGCATGACGGTTCAGTTCCATTTTTCCTATGTGAAGCGACAATACAAAAAAGGTTGATTTAGTACACAACAGAAACTAGATCCAGAACATCAAATCTTAGAACCACATACATATACACAATAGTCAAAACCATCAATAGGTTGCAATACGCACATTAAAAGTGAATCTGTATAATTCCATAGTTGCATTCGACATGATCTAAATAATTCAGTCTTTCTTTGATAAAACTGCACATTAACATGGTACTTGTTTATCTACTTGCCACTAATTGTTTGGATATGCATGAAAAATACATTAGTAGGTACTACAACATCAAGAAAATTTCTCTATGGGTCACTAATAGAACACTGAATTTTAGTTCAGGAAAATCTGCAAGACAGCAGATCATCCATGTAACTTACTACAGTTAGAGAGATGCCGGGAAAGTGTAACACTATCAATTTGCTTTGGGGGTTAACTACATAGGAATGTATAGTTTCTTTTTGCCAATTGATCTTTCTCAGGCTTTAAACACCTTACTGACTTTGTGGAGCTACATCCAGGAAACTAAAACTCCAATGCAGGTTTTGACTTTTGACCACTGAACTTTATAAGGTGTTAAGTACAGATAGACGCTTCAATAAAACTATATCTATTATTCTATTACGAAGACAGCTCCTGTACGATTAGCTGAATAGTACTTACTGTGAACCCGAAGTGCAAGCTTTTGTCTATTAATCACAAAAACTAAATTACATGCCAAAAAAGTGAAGATTTCACTACCTAATCTAAAAGACATACTCTATCAGGCACTAGCAAAAGAATAAGGAGTAGTAACAATGGTTATTGTAATATGAGGAAACATTCAAAGTCACATGATTTGTTGTTCTGCAATATAAATCGAAGTATGAATGCTCTGTTAATTATCAAGAACGCTCCCCTTTAATTTGTTGAAAAATTGAATTAAAAAAATGTCAAGAGAAAGATATATTAATGAGAGACTCGACCACAGAGCTCGAGATCAAGCCTATCTGAGGGTTAACCCTTCAGTTACTACTTGTCCATTGCCATCACTATATCATCCTCATCAAGGTCCAATGGCACATATTTTTAGTGTCGGAATCAGCAAATATGAAGTTAAACTGTTGAACCCTCTCCTTTTTGTATTAGGGCGTTTGTTGATATGTCTTCCCAAGACCCTACATCATGGGAAATTATCGGACGCTAGGAAAGGAGAAGTGGTAGAATAGTTAACAGCAAGTGAAATAAGCTAGGAAATGAAAATAACATGATCATCTGCCAAAATTCTACCTGGACAATGTGAACTATTATCCTGGGAGAGCATCCAAGCTAATGGTATTTTCTTTCGAACACAGAAGTATATATCAGTGAACAGAAAATTCAGAGTCACAATACAAATTACAATAATTGAGATTTTGGAATATAAAATTTACATGTGCTTAAGGAGTGATACTGACATAACACCTTGAGGCAGATCTTCTTCCTTTGTTTCCTGACTGATATGTTGCATAAAAGTTCTGTTTACAATCGATAGCAATTAGATTTGGATCAAAGTCACCAGGCAATTAAGCATATATGATATCTACAGTGACTTGTAACATTATATGCCTGTAGAGCTCTCTCTATATATATAATTCTCTCATCGCAACTAAGAGTTCTATTTTCTACATTTGGATGGCTTTGCATGACAAAGCCATTGAAAACTTCAGCATCATTAATAACTGGATTAAAGCACGGACATTGACATGAAACATCCCATATGTGTGCGGGCCTTCATATGCGTGGGCACCATATGACGGTTACAAACGGCAAAAAAGCATCTTAATTAACTACAGATTGCACCAGCATGCACTCCTAACATAGTTCTAGAGGAACAAAGTGCAATCTACACACTGATCGCCAACAGTTTTGACCTTCTGGCTGCTATCAAAAGGTAGTTTCCAACCTGCTGACATTATGATGAAAACATCTCGGTTCCATTATGACCACATCTTCCAAAGTAATTAGACTTTGTGGTAAGATCCTCCTCCTTGACTCTATTGTCACTCACACTTGAATGACTGGTTGTAAATGGTTGGGGCAGAACCAAATAACATGAGAGAATGTTAATGTTGCTACTTGGCAGTTCATGACAAATTTCCCCTCTTTCTTGTGTTTGTTATAGGTAACTGCTTTGGTTGTATAAACAATGGAAGTGTTGATATGACGCATCCCAGTGATGTTGGTTATGCTGGTGGTCATGCGATGAACATGTACCAGCCATTCAGTGGACCTAGGGTAATACCAGGAAGCTATGAAGAGGAAGACGTACGTATGATGACTATTTATTTCCTAGCAAGCCAACCTTCAATATTCTGTTGCTTCATCTGTCGCTAATGATGTATCTTTTGCAGTACGAAGCTGAGGAGGCCAGGTTGAGAAGAACTTTACAGGTGAGATGGCATATCTTGTGTGATAATAGTACTACCTTTTATTTAGTTGTGATTATGTATGCGGGATACTTGATTGATTACTCCTTGCTTCTGCATGTTTAGGGCCTTGATGATCCACCACCGAGACCGTGTGACTTCCAGGACAGTCTTGTTAAGGTATATATTGGACCACCGGGATACTCGGGCGCTGGCGTACCACAAGGATTCCCGGGCAGTGCACCCCTGGCCCCGGGATTCTCGCATAGACAATACTTTGGGGTTGGCAGTGGTGCTACACAATGCTTTGCACCTCCAGGTCTCTCGGGGTTGTCTTCTTCATAAGCCATGGGTTTTATTCTAGAATCTGGTTAAAATTCGAGACTAGTGTAACATGCATTTGAATACTGTATACTCGTTGAGCAACAAATATCTTTCATCTAGACGGACTCGATTTTTGGCAGCCTGAATGAAGTGCTCTTAATATATATATATCTGCCAGAAGTGTTGAAGACTACTCAGTGAGTACGTCTCTGTTTGCAAATTCGAAGCAACAGTGTTGTACATATATACAAGTCCTAACGCATGTTGCTTCCATCGTACCAAAACAAGTGTAACTTGCGGATGTATTGTATCACAAATGTTGCCATGCATCTCTGCCGGCTTGCTCACGCACACCATCTTCCAGCTGACTCTCTAAACGGCGGAAAGCCCTCCACATACTCGTGTTGAAGGAGCATTTGCCGGAATCATGACGCTGGAGGAGCATCTACAGCCGGTCTCCTCAAATGTCCGCTCAGTCAATGCCCGGATAGAAGAACAAAAAAGGTGACCAAATCACGGTCCCCTCAAATCCTCTTCAGGACAACTAGCATACAATAAGAAAATGTTTCTGGATCCAGTTCGTGGCACCCTTTGGTCGGCCGATCCGGGTGGGTTTGCTTGTGGGTAGGGTTAGGGATCCGAGAGAAATCCTTGGCTTGTGGGTGGCCACAACAACGGCGGCGTACAGAGATGTCACCTTCCTCCCTGGAGGCACCGTCACCCTTCCTTCCTGTATCCTGGGTGAAAACTTGGCGGCGGCAACACTTCGACGTTATCCCCTTCATGGAGGCGCCGCGGTGGGATGATGGGGCTTTGAGTGTGCTGAGCTGTCAGTGGCAGATATCTTGCGATGTCTTGGGTTCGGGCTTCGGCGATGAACCCTCCCTGCTATCATCTATCGCTCCCGCGGATGCACCATTCCGGTCATTTACGTCAGCCCAAACTGGTATTTAGTGGGCAACGGTGTTGTAGATCTTGTGGCAAACTTGGCACGGGTGGTTCGCCATGCTTGGTTTCTCCCCCTTGGCAATTGTGTCGTATGCTTCCGTTTGAGCTCTAGGGAAAGCGACTTTGTCGGCCGATGGTGCGGCTTCCTACGAGCCAGGGCGAGAGGGCAGGTGGGTCCTCTTCGACGGAGGAGGCGAAAGGTAGCACATACCATCTAGTGCGAGATGACGACGCAGGCTCCCTCTTGCTTTCTGTTCACTTCATAGTTGTCTTGCTCTGATGCTCCATCGGATTTTCACCTTGGTGGATGAGGATGAGGACCTCGACGATCTAGCCATGTTTCCCGGTTATTGTTGGTTTGCTTGATTGTTTGATGTCTTGTAAGCTGATCTTCAACCTTTTGTACCTTGTATCTTTGCTGTTTTCTGTTTTTCAGAGTGGCATTAATACAAAACGCCGGGTCTCGGTCTCCTTTCAACTACTTCCATTCCAAAATATTAGACGTTTTGCTAGGCGCTCACACACTCCGATGCCCCGGCTGAGCTTTCCCTGACTAGTTGGGACATTACAAGCCTTGTTAATTCTGTCGCCACTAGCAACATGTGAATGGCAGCTTCAGAAACATATCAAGAAATCCTTCATAGCTGGAAATAAACTTTGTGACAAAGGCTTTGTGCACTACCGTGTCTTGGGCTTGTTCGTGTACTCCAGCTTTACAATATTGTTGTTGTTTATCAAAAGCAGGAAATGCTGGCAGTGGAAACCAAATCGTTTCACTAAAGAGCAAAGCTGGAAATAAACTTTTTTTTTTCCGAAAAAACTGATAGTATATATATCAAGCAAGGGAAATACACCTTGGTTTCTGGTTGTATCTACACCCTACATGAGAATTTGTTTAATAGTTACAAAAAAGTCAAAATAGTTCAGAAGATTTTTTAGAATAAACTTGACTTACTTTTGCACTAATATATAAATTTTCACGAATAAAAAACCAGCGTTGACTTTAGAGCAAAAAAATTATTTGCTATTATATGTCACTCTTCAAACTATTTTGGCCAAAAATTCATTTTTCTTAAAAGAAGTCAAAGGGGATTTTTCTTTTTGTGGAACTTTTTCCACAAGTACAATGGAAGGTCAAGTTAATTTCAAAAATATTTTAAGATTTTTTTGACTTTATAATTAATTACTATTTTTTTCATATAGGATGTATATACACTCATAGACAAAAGTTCCCCTCCTATCAAGCAAACCATATTTATGTTTCAAAGACAAGGGAGTCCCTAGGTCTCTGCTAATGCGCATCCATATCAAGCAAAGCATATACTTCGTCCCAAAATTATAATGGCTGCCAACAGCCACAAATGAATGTTGGAGCTATATTAGAAAAAAAAAACAGAACTCGCTGCACATGGGTGGTCTAACAAGGCAACTTAATTTCAGAGGAATCCTTTGGTCCGAGATGAAGCTATTTGTAACCTGCATGTGCCATGTTGCACCTCAGTATGTTTCTGGTTTCCATACTTTATTTGTTTATGAGGTTTCTATTTTATTTTATTTTATTATTGTTTATGAGCTAGGTTGGATGTACTTATTTGGTCATTATATTTCTCTAACAAAAATAAATACATCTGGCAAAAAATATGAATAAATGTGTAAATGTGTGGCTTAATTACCAGATGCACTTCATGACATCTTCTTACTACTCTACTTATTTAACATGATCACCACAAGAGTGACTTGTTTTATGAAAAGACAAATTGATGGAACCACTTGTTTATGTTGATTTCTTGGCCTCTAAAGGCATGATGGTTGAGTCTCAAGTTAAACAAGAAGCATGTTTTCTTTGAATAATAACCAGTTAACCGTTGTTTATTGAATCAGTAATTACTCAACAAAACTGGGAATTATTTTAGGAAAACAAGCTTACTGTTAAAATTTTGATATAATAGTCACCTATTAGAGATTTTTGTGATTATGTGTCTGTGAGAAATCGAGATCCCATCCATGGTATGACTTTCTACACAATTATGAATCCTCTAAACTGTTCCAATTTAAAGTTTTCCTCGAGGTTTTTATTCCGATCGAAGTTTCTGGTAATCGATCGGTTAAATATTGGTTTCATTCAAAGAACAAAAATGAATTCAAATGTTTAAAAAGGTTCAAGTGAGATATATATGATAGTATTGAAACAAAGATTGTTGTGGCTTGTTCGATAGACCATGTGATACGAAGTTGTGCAGTTGAGGTTGTTCGAACCTCCGACTTCGAGGATGAAGGCATTCACAGCAACCGCTATACCACAACCTTCTATGCCAGGAAACTTGGCTAGCTTATATTTTCTATCCCATATTTTTTCAATTAAAAATTTGGTCAAATCATTTTGGGCTAAAAAACCTCAAAATTTCAAGGATATTCTGGAAACCGATTCTTCCGGCCTCTCCTGAAAATAAAAGGTAGGGAGAAAAAAAAATCATTGGTTCCTCTAAACAGTCACCCCTGTTTTTTCGTGGGAACACCTTATTGTGACATTCAATTCAACCAGAATCATACAAATGTTGGTAGTAGAGTTCAAGAGGACATGGAACTACTAACTTTTACTCTCTCCTTCCCGTAATATAAGATCATTTTGACGGAGGGCAATGAATTTCCCCATATATTGTTTTTCGGAACGGAGGCATAAGATTTGCCTCATCCATTAAATAAGAAGAGAGTTTAGAGTGTTACAAGTAGCCCAGATTCACGACATGACAATTACTCATGCAAAATAATAAGCCCTAGCTTCTTAACTCCCGCGGTAACCCAAAGTTTGGCCTCCTCTAAGATGATGTTAAGGAGAATGGGCGGCGGCACACACTTGTGTCAGAACACCCGAGCATTTCTTTCGTTCCAAATAGTCCAAGACACACGAGCAAGGTGAGGGAGGCCATGGCTTGTCTATTGGGGTTTTGCTTGTCGGTTCACTTATCCCACCATTCGCTGACGGAGTCCGCAAGATGCCAATTGGAGGTGTCCATGTGAACGAGACCAAGCTTCTCTATGATTGATCTCCAAAGCCTAAGCATGTAGCGACACTTGAAGAAGAGATTTGCACCCGTTTCTTGTTCCCTTTTGCATAGTTGGCAAATGCCACAATTTTCCCAACCATGCTTTTCCAACCGGTCGGTGATCCAAATCCTACCTTGTAATGCCAACTAAGAAAAAAACATCATTTTTGGAGATGCCCAAACTTTCCAAACCATGAGATCCATGGGGGATAGTGCCAAGCCAAGAAATTGAGCTTTGTACGCGGTGGACTCCGTGTAGATCCCATCATTGGAGTCTTCGATTTGTTCATTCAGTCGGTGGTCCTCCAAAAGCATCCATAGAGTGACGAATTCCCGGATGTGTCCAATGGAGATAATGGTGTCAGGTTTGGTCTTGAGAATCCATGCGTGCCCTTTAAGTTCCTCACGCACCTTCCAATTTTTTCTCCTTAAAGCATCAAAGATAAGCGGTGCAATATCCCTTAGCTTGCGACCAAGGAGCCAAGGGGAGTCCCAAAATGGCGTGGCGGCACCATCCCTAATGGTGATAGTAGTAGAGGCATAGAAGAACTCACGGTCATCGTCGGTGCATGGGTTGCCAAGCCCCACCCATAGCTTGTGAGGTTCCTTCCATTCATACCAAAGACATCGAAGACAAAGCGCACAGGCAAATTTGTCGGTGTTGAGAACCCCTAGACCCCATACTCCTTTGGTCTACAAACTGTTTCCCAATTTACCTTGCACTTGGCCCCAGTTGTCTTGTCCGAGCCGGACCAAAGAAAATCCTGTTGGAAATATGCCCTAGAGGCAATAATAAATTGGTTATTATTATATTTCCTTGTTCATGATAATCGTTTATTATCCATGCTATAATTGTATTGATTGGAAACTCAAATACATGTGTGGGTACATAGACAACACTGTGTCCCTAGTAAGCCTCTAGTTGACTAGCTCGTTGATCAAAAGATGGTAAAGGTTTCCTAGCCATGGACATGAGATGTCATTTGATAACGGGATCACATCATTAGGAGAATGATGTGATGGACAAGACCCAAACTAAGAACGTAGCATTTGATCGTGTCAGTTTATTGCTATTGTTTTCTGCATGTCAAGTATCTGTTCCTATGACCATGAGATCATGCAACTCCCTGACATCGGAGGAGTACCTTGTGTGTATCAAACGTCGCAACGTAACTGGGTGACTATAAAGGTGCTCTACAGGTATCTCCGAGGATGTCTGTTGGGTTGGCATGGATCAAGACTGGGATTTGTTACTCCGTGTGACGGAGAGGTATCTCAGGGCCCACTCGGTAATACAACATCACAATGAGCCTTGCAAGCAATGTGACTAAAGTGTTAGCCACGAGATCTTGTATTACGGAACGAGTAAAGAGACTTGCCGGTAACGAGATTGAACTAGGTATAGAGATACCGACGATCGAATCTCGGGCAAGTAACATACCGAAGAGGTTCGACCGATAAAGATCTTCGTAGAATATGTAGGAGCCAATATGGGCATCCAGGTCCCGCTATTGGTTATTGATCGTAGAGGTGTCTCGGTCATGTCTACATAGTTCTCGAACTCGCAGGGTCTACACACTTAACGTTTGGTGACGATTAGTATAGTTGAGTTATTTTGTTGGTGACCGAAGGTTGTTCAGGAGTCCCGGATAAGATCCCGGACATGACGAGGATCTCCGGAATAGTCCGGAGGTAAAGATTGATATATGTGATAATAGTGTTTTGATCTCCGGAAGGGTTCCGGAATTCACCGGAAGGGGTTCCGGATGTTTACCGAAGTGTTCGGGTGCAGCAACACTTTATATGAGCCAAAGGGGTAAAACCCGCGAGGTATTGGAAAGTGCAAAAGGAAGTTTTGCTGGCGTCTGGGGCGGTACTACCGCTTATCGTAAGCGGTACTACCGCTACGGGCGGTACTACCGCTTATCGTAAGCGGTACTACCGCTTGTGCGCAGTATTGCAGGGATCCGAGTTGGACTCTTTCCCTGCGGGCCAAACCGACCTTGTGCGGGCAAAACCGACCTGGAGGAGGCTTTTACTCCAAGTTTAGACCCCAAGGCTCAACATATAAATAGAGGGGCAGGGCTAGCACACGGGATACATTAGATTGCCCCAAGCCGTGTGCCGGCAAGCTCTAGTTCCTCCTACGTCATTATTTCAGTAGTGCTTAGGCGAAGCCCTGCTGAAATAGTTCCTCACCAACATCACCACGCCGTCGTGCTGCTGGAACTCTTCTTCTTCTCCGCTCCCTCTTGCTGGATCAAGAAGGCGGAGATCGTCATCAAGCCGTACGTGTGTTCAACGCGGAGGTGCCGTCCGTTCGGCACTAGTTCGTGATCGGATCGAGGGACGACTTGCGATTTGGATCGCGGAGACGTTCGACTACATCAACCACGTTTCTTAACGCTTCCGCTTAGCGATCTACAAGGGTATGTAGATTCACTCTCCCTCTCGTAGATGCTCATCACCATGGATAGATCTTGTGTGTGCGTAGGAAATTTTTTGTTTCCCATGCAACGTTCCCCAACAAATCCCTCTCAATCTTGTTAAGACCATAAATAGTGCTTGGTGGAACAATCAGTGGTGTGATGGAGAACACCGCTTGGGATGAAATGACCAACTTGACGGGGGCCATGCGGCCAATGGTAGTGATATCTTGACATTCCCAAGTGACCAATTTACCGGCAGCCTTATCTTCAAGATATTGGAAATCCACCTTCTTTAGCTGCCACACTAAGAGCGGTAGACCAAGATATTTGATGGGGAATGACGCCCGAGTAGCCGACACGCTTTGAAGCATTCACATGAGATTAAGTTGATTGCGTCTGATTGGCACAACCGAGCTTTTCTGGAAGTTTGTGCGAAGACCCGTCACCTTTCCAAAGCATCTCATGATAGAAGCGAGGTTGTCAATGTCCCTCTTTCCTGGAGCCACAATGACCGTCACGACATCAGCATATATATAGTGAAGTTCGCATGAAAGACCCGCGTCCATGAATGTTATGAAGGAGACCTTTCCGAGTGGTTAAGTCAAGAATCTGATGTAGAGGATCAATTGTGAGGACGAACAAGAGGGGGGAGAGGGGGTCGCCCTGTCGAAACCCCTGGTCGTGCTTGATAGGGGGACCGGGCATGCCGTTGAGCATGATGCACGAGGATTATGAGGATAGAAGCGCGGCAATTCAATCCCGAAACTTGGCGGGGAAGCCCAAACGTTGGAAGTACTCGAGAATATAGCCCCACTTGACCGAGTCAAAAACCTGTTTAATGTCAAGTTTGAAGAGAAGGGCGGGGGTCCTACGTTTGTGAATCCGCCTCGCAAAACTCCAAACGTACATGAAGTTGTCATGAATGCTTCTCCTCTTGATGAATGCACTTTGGGCATTGGAGATGAGGTCATACATGTGGGGGGCTAGCCGAAGCAATAGAATATTAGCAATGATTTTGGCGATGGCATGGATGAGGCTAATTGGCCTATAGTCAGAAATGCCTTCCACTCCCTCCTTTTTGGGCAAGAGAACAACATTTGCGGAGTTAAGACATTGTAGGTTGGAGGTGTACAAGGAATCAAAGCGGTGGATAACCCTCATAACAACATGCTTGATAACTCCCCAACACTTTTTAAAGAAAGTGCCGGTGAGCCATCCGGACCGGGCGCCTTATCACTAGGCATCTCCTTTATGGCCGCCCAAACCTCCTCTTCCATGATAGAATCGGCAAGGTTGTGCAAAGCATGGGGCTCAGTGCCGAGCTCCTCCCGGTTAAAATCCATGTTGCTCGAGGCCCCCCTACCCATGACCTCAGTGAAGTGGTCATGAATGATCTCCGGCTTTTCCTTATGCCCGGTTACCCAACAATGCCCGTACTTAATCCGGTTGATGTGATTTTTCCGTCTTCGCACATTTATGCGGCGGTGGAAGAATTTCGTGTTTGCATCACCCTCTTTCAAATTTGCAATCCTGGCGCATTGGCTCTTCATAGCCCTCTCAAGCACAGCCAAACTACTCACCCTCTACTTGAGGCTAGAGCCGAGGTTCCATTCCTCGAGAGATAGTGGATCAACAGGGATGGGCTCCCCGGCTCCATTACTTGAAAGAAGCCCGAAAAACAGGTCTGAGACAGGGGTACAGCTACAAACGAAACCACACACACACACACACACACACACACACACACACGGGACTCTATTATGCTAGCAATAGGCACAACCTATCCTAGCACCCAGAGAAAACACCTAAAACACTAATCTACTAACTTTTGTCATCAACAGCAGGACAAGCAAGCTTGCCAATCTAGAAAGTGGCCGATATCCGGCTTCAGGGAACATCATTTTTATTTTTGTACTCGAAGAACCGTTTTGAGCCTAGACCGTAGAACAATTTTTCTACAGTAATTCATTAATAAAAATAGTGTATACAAGCATAAAACAAAGAAAAGTCAACCGACTCCTGATCTAGGAAACAAATACATAATTAAATTACAGGTTTTGCTCTATCCAATTATTTATTAGCTATGCTTTGCTTGGCTTGGCTCTCAGTTGTGCTGCCCAAAGACTTTCTTTCAGATAGTACTTCTAGGTGTCTAGATGTGGTGCCGCTGCTCTAAAAAATTGTCATTTCTAATTGACCATAAACTCCAGCATCCCATTACAACAATGTCCATTGCAATATCTGGGGGGAACTGTAGCAATGAAAGGAGGATTTCGTCATATGTTGATATGCCTCTAAGTTTGCCAGGGGCAAGGTGCTCCCAACAATGAAGTGCAAAAGGACAGTTCCATAACAAATGGATAAGAGTTTCTTCAGTGTGATCAAAGCATAAAGCACAATTTTAACCCTCCAGGTACATATTCTTCCTATGCAGCGGGTTCCTTACGTTGAGTCTGTCATGGAGTAGGAGCCAGCAAAAGATCTTATGTCTCAACCTACAAGAAGTACTCCAAAGAGTCCTGAAGATGGTGGGAGCCGTGCTTTTTCCCAAGAGTGCTTTGTACATTTTCATAGATGAGTAGTGATTGGAGGTCCAAGAGTATGTCCCAATATCTCTATTGACAGAAGTGTCCTCGTTCAATATGATGTTTGCAGCAGGTTGGACTGATGATAGGCTTGTTGAGATAAAGGTCTATGGAAGTGTTGGTTCATCTCAGGCTGTTCACACATATTGGAAAGAGAAATGTTTGAATCAGTAGCAAATGAGTATAGTTCTAGGTACTTGTGTTTAAGTGGTTCTCCTGTCCAGTTATCATTCCAAAATAGGATGGTATCACCTATGCCTTCCTTGCAAACCGCAATATCCTTGAATCTATTAAGAAGCTTAAGGATATTCTTCCACCAAAAAGAGCCAATCATTCTTGTCCCTGGTAATGACTCACGATAGTAAGTTTCCCATATGATATGAACCCAGGGTGTATACTCCATGTTGAGAAACTTGTGCAAAAATTTCATAAGGAGTACTTGATTATGAGTTTGAATATCTAATACACCGAGTCCTCCATGTTCTTTTGGTTTGCATACTTTTTCCCATGATATCATTGCAGCTCCAGTATCTTGTGTACCATATTTCCTCGAAAAACATTGTTTGAGATAGATGTTCAGTTGTTTCACCACTGTCTTGGGCAACATAAGAGTGCGCATGAATAAAATAGGCATACTGGAGAATACATATTTTATCAGAGTAAGCTTATCACCAGTGGAAAGTAGGGTGGAGCAACTAAGCCGTCTATTTTCAATCCTCTTCATCATTGGTACATAATCCTCAATCCTTGGTTTGGTAAGGCTCAATGAAAGTCCAAGGTAGGTGTGTGGCAGTGTACCTATCTTTCAGCCTAGCAGTTCTGATAGTGCAGTCAATTTATCATGATGGACTTGGAATAATTCACTTTCAGTCCTGTGTATGATGCAAAATGGAGTAGGAGGTTCTTTATGTGTGTTAATTGTCTGGAATTTGCATTTGCCACAAGGTTGATATCATCTGCATATTGGATAATGGGATAATCTGGACATGAGTTATGAAGCAACGGAGAGTCCACTAGGGAGTGATTCATAGCTTCATTGAACATGGATTGTAGTAGATCAGCTGCCAATACAAAGATCATAGGTGAGAGGGGGTCTCCTTGTCTTACACCTTTTTTGCAAAGAAACCACTTCCCTAGGACCCCATTAAGTAGCACAAAGGAGAATCATGTGACATAAATCATTTTGATCCAGTTGATCCATTTATATCCAAAACCTTTGGCTTGCATAATTTCAAGAATTGCATCATGGTTCAACATGCCAGATGCTTTCTCAAATTCCAGCTTCAAAAAAATGATCTCTTTTCTCGCTTGATGGCATTGATGGATGTATTCATAAGACCAGGCCAAGTAGTCCTGTATACATCTATTATTGAGGTGATTTTTGTGTACTAGCTTGAGAATTGCTTTTTGGAGTCTATTAGCCAGAAGCTTTGTGATGATCTTGAGTGTACAATTGAGTACTGATATAGGTCTAAAATCAACAGGTGTATTGGCAGCATCAATCTTTGGGATTAGAGTAATGAAAGAGTAGTTGATGCTTTGAAGGTTGACAGTCCCACTATGAAAATCTTCAATCAACCTATAGAAGTCCTAAGCAATGATGTCCCAAATTTTTTTCAGAAAGGCAACATTAAATCCGTTAGGACGAGGTGAGTTATCAGCTGGCATATTCTTAATCACATTACCAATCTCCTCTTTTGAAAAAGGTACTTGTAGTTCAGATAGACTTTCTTGTTGCAGTAAGATATGATGCAGAAGAAGTGGGTTTTGAGTGTTAACAGAAGTGCCCAATCTCTCCTTAAAAGCCCTATATAGAATGGCAGCTTTAACTTGGTGACTGTGGTGTTCATGTCCAGTCCCATCCCTGAGCATAACAATAGTTGTTTATGTATTTGATAGTAGCTTTAACTTGGAAATATTTGGAGTTTGCCTCCCCCACTTTGATTTGTCTAATGGTGGCCCTCTGTTTCCAATACACTCTTTGCTGGTTTAATATATTCTTCAGGTGTTCTTTGAGAATCTGCCTACCATTTGATTCCTCGGTTGTTAATGTTCTTGCCTTTTCAATGTTATCAAAGCAGAGAATCATGAAGTTTGTGTTCTTGATACGTCCATTTTGCATCATGATTTCCTACTGTTATTTATTATGTTTTGTTGAATAATAATGCTTTAGGGAGTGATTCTAATGCCTTTTCTCTCATAATATGCAAGGTTTACACAAAGAGGGAGAATACCGGCAGCTGGAATTCTGAACCTGAAAAAAGCACATCAGAGATACCTATTCTGCACAACTCCAATGAAGCTGAAACTTTACGGAGATTATTTTTGGAATTAATAAAAAATACTGGAGCAAAGAACTACCGGAGGGGGGCACCCTGGTGGGCACAAGACACTAGGGCGCGCTAGGCCCCCCTGGCCTCGCCCAGGTGGGTTGTGCCCTCCTTGGCCCACCTCCGGTGCCCATCTTCTGGTATAAAATCACTTTTGACCTAGAAAAAAATCACAGGAGGACTTTCGGGACGAAGCGCCGCCGCCTCGAGGCGGAACTTGGGCAGGAGACTTTTGTCCTCCGGCGGAGCGATTCCGTCGGGGGAACTTCCCTCCCGGAGGGGGAAATCGAAGCCATCGTCATCACCAACACCCCTCTCATCTTTGGGAGGCCAATCGTCATCAGTTCTCGACGGATCTTCTCTGCTCACTCGATTGGTTTAGGTACGTCGGAACGCACCAGTGGACGAGGAGCCCATTCGGACCACGTTGTGGCGAAATCTCCATCCAGTCTGTGTCCTCACATTGTCAAGTCTTAATAAAATATTCAAAAGATAAACATAGTGCAAACTTAGTACAAACCACACAGGTTTCTGTTCCTTCCTACCTCCAGCACCCTCGTTAGCATCACCATCCTGATGGTGCAAAATACTGCATAGAAGCGCCACCGCTCGGGAATGACAAAGGTACACCCTGTTGCATACTACCCAAGAGTCCCGGGGGTCCTGGATACTTTTTGGCAAGACTGCCCGGAAAGTTCACTGACAGCTGTGGATCATCAAGGTACTGGACATGACAACACAAAAAGAGGATTAAATAATCAATCAAGTAACAAACATATATAACTATCAAAGATTGTATGCTATTACCTGTAAACTACTTCTCAACCTACTCTCCTCTGCCTCCAACTGCAAAAGACTGTCATTAGCAACAAATAAAGCAACAAAAATTAAAATGCTAATGACTTGATCATACGTACGCTTTCTTCCTCAAAGAATCTCGTCATTATCTTAGGTCCATTAATTGGCATGAACGAGTTCATCACATGACCACCAGCATAACCAACATAATTCGGGTGCTTCATATCAATATTTCCATGATTCATGCAGCCAAAACAGTTACCTTTATTCAAAAACATAAGGGACAAAGAGCGGAAATTCGTTATTAACTTCCAAATATCAAACAAGGCAAAGAAAAACTGCATCATAATAATACATAGAATGCAATGTAGGAAAACGTGCCCACATGGTCACTTAGATCATTCGAAGTTCAAGACATAACAATTGTAAAGCTCATGCAGAATGAGATGAACCAAGAGGGAAACAAACAAGATAACACTAGTTGATTTGGACGGGTCTAGGTAACTACCAACACGGTGGCTACTTAGGTGAGAAAGATGTGTTCTTTGTTTTGTTTGATGTGGTGTTTCTTATGCCATACGCCCCCAACATCTGACGTTTATATGAACAATTCACAGAAATCATTCAGTTGCATTATAATGATTACATGGCAGCTGTCCTTGTTGTTCTGATTTAGTTAGTTTATTAACATGGCAGGTGTCAACTGTCCCAACTAGAAGCTAGTTTCTCTCAAAAAAATCTAGAAGCTAGCTAATCTTGTTTTAAGACTAGTTGTGACTTGCGTTCTCTTTTGTGACTAGCTGACTGCAGGTCTGCGGTATGACTTATTGACGATGAACTGTAACACTGAAGTGTTTCTGCCTTCTCCCTTATTTGCAAATTCTAGTTCTAAGAGTCTAATACAGCAAACAGCATATATACTACTCCCTCCATTCCTAAATATAAGCCTTTTCAAAGATTACAATATGGGCTACATAGGGATGTATATAGACGTATTTTAGAGTGTAGATTCACTCATTTTGCACCGTATGTAGTCCATATTGGAATCTCTAAAAGGGCTTATATTTAGGAACGGAGGAAGTAGAACCAAAACCATATCTATAGAACTGTATTTCAACATACCAGCATCAGTAGGCTTAACCATGCACAAGCAGCTGACCGGCAGTTCTTCAGATTCCACTTGTGTAAAAGTGACTTCGGCAAAGAATGTGTCAACAGAAACTGCTCCTTTAGTCTTTGCAGTGAAGTTGATATGATGAAACCACGTTCGAACATCACCCTCGAAAAATGGTTGGTAGCATACTACAGCGTTGAGTTCATATGCAAGATCCTATAATAATAAGCATGGATTCGATTAGTTGTTACAAATGAATTAAATGACAGAAAATGAGGGATGAAAAGAGGGGCAGAGAGCAAACCCCAAAAAGATTGTTATCCTCGTTATACTTGTCCACCAAAGCTTTAACCAACTGAAGCTTACTATCACGGATTTCATCAACTGCTTCCGATCTTAAGCGCCTCCTCCTTGTGCCATCAGGGAAGTAGAGAGATTGTCGAACAGCAATATCCACGGGAGAAACATTATTGATTGTATACCTAGTTGACATCAAATGAATTCCACATGGTTAATAGATAAAACTTTCATAGAAGCATGGAGAATACAAAGTGACACTAAAAACACTAGTGTCATAAGCCCAGCATGGAGGGTTATGGTGAATTAGTTTTTAGTATAATTGTTGAGCAGGTCAAACAGCTAATGATGGTATGATATGTAAATCAACAAAAACAAAGCTCAAGTTCTTATACATGCCAATAAATACTCCATCCGTAAAGAAATATAAGAGCGTTTAGATAACTATAAAGCTCTTATATTTCTTTACGGAGGGAGTACCATATAAGGATTGAATGGTTTGAGTATAATCGAATTGCAAGCATGCACACAAGTTAAATAGGTGGGCTGAAAATCTAGAAAGAAGGTGAGAACTTTACATTTTGGGATCCCGACGGTCATTGAGATAGCGCTCGATGGCATAATCTGCTTCCTGTAGGCTATGAAATGGCCCCCCAACATGAGGATAAACATGATGATAGCCCGCACGGTCAATCCTGATGTAGAACTCAATTCCCCACTCAAACTGCACCCGGCGCCGAAAAGGTGGCCCTAGAGAAGGGGTAAGGCGGCACCCTAGTGGCCTCTGAGGATACGGAGAGTGTGTCCAGACAGGCTGGGAAGAGGAGAGCTGTAGTGGCTGCTGAGGAAACCAAGATGGTTGCTGCAGAGAGGACGGGTAAGCGACAGAGCTGGGTGTCGTAGTGCCAGGCATCATGTTAGAGGATGTAGTGCCAGGCATCAGGTTAGAGGACCAGGCATCAGGCTGCACTGTTTGTGCCGATGGTCCGGGTAGATACTCCTTGTCACACCTGAAACAGAGCAAGCAGGGTATGGTGAGTACATGGAGTGTTCATCTTATACTGGATCTTAAGAGCTGGATGAAGATTCAGCATCAGCGCTCATGTGGAACAAGCACTGAACCAAAGCTACCATCTTTTTTCAGTGTTCTTTATAAAATTGTGCGTAATAATCCCGAAGAAATACTACTAGACTCTACCCGCAACTAACAATCCCGAAGAACCACACCTATCTACAAAAAATAGCTCAGATTCGGCCAGATCAGGTGTCCTAAACAACCCAAAGAGATTTCGTTGAGACCCCCAAAGAGAACCCGGCGAAACAAACAAACCAAAAAAGGATGTCGATGATGAAGCGGCGGCAGTGTTCTTCATACCCTGGAGGCGGAGGCGGAGGCGGTGACGACGGCAGAGGCTGCGGCTGACCGGGGCAGCAGTACTGATGAGTTAAGAATTCGGCGCCGCTCCCGCGCGGAGCTAAGCGGCCGACCCTGGTCCCATCGCCGGGGACATAGACGAAGGGGTACTTGAGGCTACCGAGGACCGGTGGGTTCCTGGGCGGATCCATGGCCTCCGGCGACGAGGGTTTGGTGCCGGCGCGAGACGAGAAGAAAGAAGCCTCGCCACAACAGAATTATATGGTACTACGCACACGTTAATTATACCAGTACTAGTACGTAACGTGTTGGTATCTGCTGTAGTTTTTATCCCTTTGCACGTTCGGTCTCCGGAGGCAAGCCGCTATCGTTTCTTGTCCTCTCGCACCCGGCCCAAACACTCGTCGCTGTCGCCGGAGGCGCCACCGCCCACCCAGCCATAGCCATGGATCGGCCGGTCATCGGCGACCCTGGTTTCCCGAGGTGCCGCCCCCTACCCGAGTACCCACCATTCTTCCGCAACACCCCCTACGTCTATGTTCCCGGGGATGGGAACTTCGTCCTTCACGCGAGCGTCGCCCCCCATCAGCCGCCGCCGCCGCCAGGGTATGAACTTCCTTTGTTCTTTCCTCTATTCCATTGATGGATGGGGTCATGGTGGAAATCGAGTTGGTTTGTGTATCGATCGATGATGCTCCTGCATCTTTTCCTCTCCTTTGGTTCAAGGATATATGATCTCACTGTAGATCGGCCACATTATGAACATAAAGCAGCTTGCTTGCTTGCTAGGAGCAAATATGATCTGCCGGCTGGAACATGATCTGCTGGTTCTTCTTCCTCGAAATCGACCTGTGGTTTTGTTCTACTGCATATATAAGTAGCAGGTGTTCTGCTGTAGCATTAAGTTTGGAAAGAAGAAGTTGCAGAGGGCTCAAACAGAGCATATGAAAAAGGAAAAATCCGACAATGTTAACAACACATCGGCTGTACAAAAAAGGATTTTAGACTACGTACTAATGAGAAGCCTCCTCCATCAGGAGGCTAAAATCTCTACTCACTAATTGCCAAACAGTAGGAGCTGTAGCACTTCGATGTCTTAAAATCATCTTTGCACTTTAATTTGTTGCCAGAATTGTTGATCTTCTTACGCCAGGCAGGGACACATAGACATCCTCACATATAAATATAGAAGTGACAAAAGTGCCTGTTGAAGAAGTTTGTTCTTATCTTATATCGTATCTGCTTCAGGTTAGTCATGTCCACTGGTTGGGCATTGGAATGAACTGGACAATCTACTGAAGAGGTTTAATTACAAATTTTCTAACACCAAAATAATATATGAGAAGCTTTCTTGTTCCACATCAACTTGCCATAGCACCATGACAATGCTGATTATTTCGTTCATCTCCTATGATATACGATAAGATGAACTGTACAGTTGTACTCATCAAGCTGCTTGTTCTGTTTCAGGCATGAGAAGGAGCATGGGCCCCCTAACACATCGGTAGCGGCGCAACAGAATGTCTCGTCCTCTAACCTAATGTCTGGTGTTACAACATGCGGGGAATCGCCTATCGCTGCCTCTTACTCATCACCCTCTCTGCACCAACCATTTTGGTGCCCTCAGCAGCCACCACCATGGCTCTGCCCTTCCCAGCCTGCCTGGGGTCATTCCCAGTACCCACCAGGGCGCCGCCTTATCCCATCTCTAGGGCCACCTTTCTTGTGCCGGAAACAATATGAGTGGGGTATTGACTTCTACATCAGGATCGACCATGCGGGATACTACCATGCTTATCCTCATGTTGGCGGGCCATTTCAGAACCTACAGGAAGCAGAACATGCTATCGAGCGCTATCTTCATGATCGTCGGGATCCAAAAATGTAAAATTTCTCAACTTTCTTCTTGATTTCCAGCCCTTCGGTTTTATTTTTGTCCATTACCTACATACCATCATAAGCTGTTTCTGTTTGTTACCTGTTGAACAAAGAGCACAGTTCAAACTAATTCACTATAAGCATATGCTGTGCTCATGACGCTAGCGTTCTTGGTGTCACATTGTATTGTCGACGCTTCTGTGAAAGTTTCATATACTAATCATATATAATTTGTTTGATGTAAACTAGGTTCTCGATGGATAATATGTCTAAAGTGGACATCGCTGTACCAAACTTCCTTTACTTTCCTGATGGCACAAGGAGGAGACGTTTGAGATCAGAACCGGTTGATGAAATCCGTGATAGCCAGCACCAGATGGTTAATGCTTTGATGGACAAGTATAATGAGGACAACAATCTTCTGGGGGTTTGCTCTCTGTCCCTCTCTCTGATTCTCATTTTCTGTCCTATTATTCATGGGATTTGCGAGGTAGCAGCATCGCACAAACGTAATTGCTTGCCGGATTACATGCACTTAGCTGCCAGGTTTAAAATATGCTAGGTTACCAGGTTTGAAACACAGTTAGTTGCCAGAAAAATACAAGTTACTTAGTTGCCAAAAAGGTTAAACATGTCCAGTTTCCAGATTATAGATACTTGGTTGCAAAAAAATTTAAAGCTTAATTGCCAATTTTTGGGTACTTGTTGTCACTCCCAACCAAGTTTGACCTTAGCAATCCTAAATTTTTTGTAGCCATGTGAATCACTGTCTACCGCACTGTAGCAGGACAGGGAATAGATTCCATGCAGCGATTATTGCACTCTATTCCGTTTTTTTGCGTCTGTTAGCCTGTTGTTCGTGCGAGCCTGAACAAGTAAAAAATCTGTTTCGCTGCTCTCTTAGTCACAGGATGGACCGTGTGGGTCCGTGCGAGCCACAGCACCGTAAAGCAGTGGTGCTTGCGTTGTATAGTAGATTATATCATTATTCATAACAATTAATGGTTAATTGAATCAATTATTATTATGTTAGGATCTTGCATATGAAGTGAGCGCTGTGGCGTGCTACCAACCGTTTTGTGAGGGTGATCTCCGTATGTGGTACCATCATATTAATTTCACTGCAAAGACTAAAGCAACAGCTCATTGCGAGTACTTCTTCGCTGAAGTCCTATTTATGCAAGAAGACTCTTTGGAATTGCCAGTCAGTTGTTTGTGCATGCTTAAACCTACTGATAATGGTAATTTACTCTTATCTCAACTTACTTGCTGTTGAAGTACATTTGTGTGCGGTGCTAACTTTGACTTATGTGTTAGATAGTTATGTAAATATGTTTCTGATCTAGTATATATGTTGTTTGTAGTATTATCTTATATGTTGTTCTAGTACTAGCTAATACCCGTGCGGTGGCACGCCGCATGTTGTTTGTAGATAACAATGCATGTTGTTGTACAATGGGTGATTTTTTTATTGATACTGTTTGCTTATATGTCTTATCTTGTTGTTGTACAATGGGTTTTTTTATATTTAGAGTGATGTTTATTTTTTAATATGATGGAATTTAGGAAGGAAATTTTTTGGGTTGGCTGATTTGCTTATTTTGAGTGTCTTGTATGTTAGTATTAGAGTTTTGGCGCTCTCGTCCGTCTAAGTTTGGATGGGGCGAATGCAAGTTATATGTTTCATATATGGACCAATTCTTAACACATGAAGTTTGATGTACGGATAGAAATCAACTCATACATAAACTTCACATGTTGAATAATACATCTACTTCTTCAGTGGTCACAACCCCTTCGTCTGGACCATCTTCGTCCCTTCAATCAGCATCCAAGGCTTCTAACAGGAGAAACTCTACTTAATTCAGAACATATAGCTATTGGAGCATCAAGAAATTCATTAGGAAACCACAATACAGATCAATAAATTTAATAAGAACAAACAATGTGGGGAACAGTATATGAATCCACACTACATACAAAACAAAAAACAGGCCTTAGCACACTAAAGACACATTTGACTTCGCAGCCAGAATCTAGGTTGTTGCCACACACAATAGCTAGTCCGATTGTGCAGATTTACTCTGCCACTCCTTTTGATATAATAATCTAAGGGGTAATACAAACTTGTTTTACATTGATATACCCTCCGTAACAACCTGACCCCATAGGTTATTTATAAATCTCCCTTGGTTAGTAGCAAATCATATAACAATCCTTGGATCAAAAGACTAATGATCCCATAGCTTTTGACTACTGCCGCCGCCATTGTGCGCAGCTAGGGTGACCAATCTTCTTTGTGAATGTAAGACAGGCACCGAGAGTTACTCACTTTCTTAGAAAGAGAAAAAAATGATGGAAAGGGACACTATCGGACAATCAATCAGTTACACATTAAATATCCTAAGCAATACTGAACATTTGAACTATAGGGTAAGAAAGAACTGCCATCAGCTGATGTAAAATTGAACAGGTGAACTTGTTTGGTCTAAAACTACAACAATACCAAGTAGAAATTCTAAATCTACAACCAGAAAATGTCTCAAATGTCATTTATAAACTTCTCAGATTATTTGCTGACAAATTTGTTTCTTTTCATGCACTTTCAGTATGATCATCCATCATCTTGTCCCAATGAAAATTGAAACTCTGGAAGATAATGCAAGGAACAGAATAGCAGATAATCTCTCCCTACAGTTCTTCCCAGGATGAAATACAGAGTTCCATGCCAGTAAAGTGCACAAAAGATGCCAAAGCTAGTGAAATTGGACTGTACATGACTATTAAATGGAACTGCGCATCAAATAAGAAAATTTATAGTTTATACAGTGAAACAATGTATGCGCTACACATTAAGTTATGTACCAACAGATGATACAATATTCTCAAATTCATGCAAGTCAAACAGTTTCTAAAGTGCTTAGGAAACATCTAAACTAAACTAAGTTGGCAAGTTTACTGAAAATAAAATGAGAAATAAATCAGGATTTGATGTGTCATGGACATTTTTAGCAGGGCAACAACAAAAGAGGTCACATTATTAGCATGACGGTTCAGTTCCATTTTTCCTATGTGAAGCGACAATACAAAAAAGGTTGATTTAGTACACAACAGAAACTAGATCCAGAACATCAAATCTTAGAACCACATACATATACACAATAGTCAAAACCATCAATAGGTTGCAATACGCACATTAAAAGTGAATCTGTATAATTCCATAGTTGCATTCGACATGATCTAAATAATTCAGTCTTTCTTTGATAAAACTGCACATTAACATGGTACTTGTTTATCTACTTGCCACTAAATGTTTGGATATGCATGAAAAATACATTAGTAGGTACTACAACATCAAGAAAATTTCTCTATGGGTCACTAATAGAACACTGAATTTTAGTTCAGGAAAATCTGCAAGACAGCAGATCATCCATGTAACTTACTACAGTTAGAGAGATGCCGGTAAAGTGTAACACTATCAATTTGCTTTGGGGGTTAACTACATAGGAATGTATAGTTTCTTTTTGCCAATTGATCTTTCTCAGGCTTTAAACACCTTACTGACTTTGTGGAGCTACATCCAGGAAACTAAAACTCCAATGCAGGTTTTGACTTTTGACCACTGAACTTTATAAGGTGTTAAGTACAGATAGACGCTTCAATAAAACTATATCTATTATTCTATTACGAAGACAGCTCCTGTACGATTAGCTGAATAGTACTTACTGTGAACCCGAAGTGCAAGCTTTTGTCTATTAATCACAAAAACTAAATTACATGCCAAAAAAGTGAAGATTTCACTACCTAATCTAAAAGACATACTCTATCAGGCACTAGCAAAAGAATAAGGAGTAGTAACAATTGTTATTGTAATATGAGGAAACATTCAAAGTCACATGATTTGTTGTTCTGCAATATAAATCGAAGTATGAATGCTCTGTTAATTATCAAGAACGCTCCCCTTTAATTTGTTGAAAAATTGAATTAAAAAAATGTCAAGAGAAAGATATATTAATGAGAGACTCGACCACAGAGCTCGAGATCAAGCCTATCTGAGGGTTAACCCTTCAGTTACTACTTGTCCATTGCCATCACTATATCATCCTCATCAAGGTCCAATGGCACATATTTTTAGTGTCGGAATCAGCAAATATGAAGTTAAACTGTTGAACCCTCTCCTTTTTGTATTAGGGCGTTTGTTGATATGTCTTCCCAAGACCCTACATCATGGGAAATTATCGGACGCTAGGAAAGGAGAAGTGGTAGAATAGTTAACAGCAAGTGAAATAAGCTAGGAAATGAAAATAACATGATCATCTGCCAAAATTCTACCTGGACAATGTGAACTATTATCCTGGGAGAGCATCCAAGCTAATGGTATTTTCTTTCGAACACAGAAGTATATATCAGTGAACAGAAAATTCAGAGTCACAATACAAATTACAATAATTGAGATTTTGGAATATAAAATTTACATGTGCTTAAGGAGTGATACTGACATAACACCTTGAGGCAGATCTTCTTCCTTTGTTTCCTGACTGATATGTTGCATAAAAGTTCTGTTTACAATCGATAGCAATTAGATTTGGATCAAAGTCACCAGGCAATTAAGCATATATGATATCTACAGTGACTTGTAACATTATATGCCTGTAGAGCTCTCTCTATATATATAATTCTCTCATCGCAACTAAGAGTTCTATTTTCTACATTTGGATGGCTTTGCATGACAAAGCCATTGAAAACTTCAGCATCATTAATAACTGGATTAAAGCACGGACATTGACATGAAACATCCCATATGTGTGCGGGCCTTCATATGCGTGGGCACCATATGACGGTTACAAACGGCAAAAAAGCATCTTAATTAACTACAGATTGCACCAGCATGCACTCCTAACATAGTTCTAGAGGAACAAAGTGCAATCTACACACTGATCGCCAACAGTTTTGACCTTCTGGCTGCTATCAAAAGGTAGTTTCCAACCTGCTGACATTATGATGAAAACATCTCGGTTCCATTATGACCACATCTTCCAAAGTAATTAGACTTTGTGGTAAGATCCTCCTCCTTGACTCTATTGTCACTCACACTTGAATGACTGGTTGTAAATGGTTGGGGCAGAACCAAATAACATGAGAGAATGTTAATGTTGCTACTTGGCAGTTCATGACAAATTTCCCCTCTTTCTTGTGTTTGTTATAGGTAACTGCTTTGGTTGTATAAACAATGGAAGTGTTGATATGACGCATCCCAGTGATGTTGGTTATGCTGGTGGTCATGCGATGAACACGTACCAGCCATTCAGTGGACCTAGGGTAATACCAGGAAGCTATGAAGAGGAAGACGTACGTATGATGACTATTTATTTCCTAGCAAGCCAACCTTCAATATTCTGTTGCTTCATCTGTCGCTAATGATGTATCTTTTGCAGTACGAAGCTGAGGAGGCCAGGTTGAGAAGAACTTTACAGGTGAGATGGCATATCTTGTGTGATAATAGTACTACCTTTTATTTAGTTGTGATTATGTATGCGGGATACTTGATTGATTACTCCTTGCTTCTGCATGTTTAGGGCCTTGATGATCCACCACCGAGACCGTGTGACTTCCAGGACAGTCTTGTTAAGGTATATATTGGACCACCGGGATACTCGGGCGCTGGCGTACCACAAGGATTCCCGGGCAGTGCACCCCTGGCCCCGGGATTCTCGCATAGACAATACTTTGGGGTTGGCAGTGGTGCTACACAATGCTTTGCACCTCCAGGTCTCTCGGGGTTGTCTTCTTCATAAGCCATGGGTTTTATTCTAGAATCTGGTTAAAATTCGAGACTAGTGTAACATGCATTTGAATACTGTATACTCGTTGAGCAACAAATATCTTTCATCTAGACGGACTCGATTTTTGGCAGCCTGAATGAAGTGCTCTTAATATATATATATCTGCCAGAAGTGTTGAAGACTACTCAGTGAGTACGTCTCTGTTTGCAAATTCGAAGCAACAGTGTTGTACATATATACAAGTCCTAACGCATGTTGCTTCCATCGTACCAAAACAAGTGTAACTTGCGGATGTATTGTATCACAAATGTTGCCATGCATCTCTGCCGGCTTGCTCACGCACACCATCTTCCAGCTGACTCTCTAAACGGCGGAAAGCCCTCCACATACTCGTGTTGAAGGAGCATTTGCCGGAATCATGACGCTGGAGGAGCATCTACAGCCTGTCTCCTCAAATGTCCGCTCAGTCAATGCCCGGATAGAAGAACAAAAAAGGTGACCAAATCACGGTCCCCTCAAATCCTCTTCAGGACAACTAGCATACAATAAGAAAATGTTTCTGGATCCAGTTCGTGGCACCCTTTGGTCGGCCGATCCGGGTGGGTTTGCTTGTGGGTAGGGTTAGGGATCCGAGAGAAATCCTTGGCTTGTGGGTGGCCACAACAACGGCGGCGTACAGAGATGTCACCTTCCTCCCTGGAGGCACCGTCACCCTTCCTTCCTGTATCCTGGGTGAAAACTTGGCGGCGGCAACACTTCGACGTTATCCCCTTCATGGAGGCGCCGCGGTGGGATGATGGGGCTTTGAGTGTGCTGAGCTGTCAGTGGCAGATATCTTGCGATGTCTTGGGTTCGGGCTTCGGCGATGAACCCTCCCTGCTATCATCTATCGCTCCCGCGGATGCACCATTCCGGTCATTTACGTCAGCCCAAACTGGTATTTAGTGGGCAACGGTGTTGTAGATCTTGTGGCAAACTTGGCACGGGTGGTTCGCCATGCTTGGTTTCTCCCCCTTGGCAATTGTGTCGTATGCTTCCGTTTGAGCTCTAGGGAAAGCGACTTTGTCGGCCGATGGTGCGGCTTCCTACGAGCCAGGGCGAGAGGGCAGGTGGGTCCTCTTCGACGGAGGAGGCGAAAGGTAGCACATACCATCTAGTGCGAGATGACGACGCAGGCTCCCTCTTGCTTTCTGTTCACTTCATAGTTGTCTTGCTCTGATGCTCCATCGGATTTTCACCTTGGTGGATGAGGATGAGGACCTCGACGATCTAGCCATGTTTCCCGGTTATTGTTGGTTTGCTTGATTGTTTGATGTCTTGTAAGCTGATCTTCAACCTTTTGTACCTTGTATCTTTGCTGTTTTCTGTTTTTCAGAGTGGCATTAATACAAAACGCCGGGTCTCGGTCTCCTTTCAACTACTTCCATTCCAAAATATTAGACGTTTTGCTAGGCGCTCACACACTCCGACGCCCCGGCTGAGCTTTCCCTGACTAGTTGGGACATTACAAGCCTTGTTAATTCTGTCGCCACTAGCAACATGTGAATGGCAGCTTCAGAAACATATCAAGAAATCCTTCATAGCTGGAAATAAACTTTGTGACAAAGGCTTTGTGCACTACCGTGTCTTGGGCTTGTTCGTGTACTCCAGCTTTACAATATTGTTGTTGTTTATCAAAAGCAGGAAATGCTGGCAGTGGAAACCAAATCGTTTCACTAAAGAGCAAAGCTGGAAATAAACTTTTTTTTTCCGAAAAAACTGATAGTATATATATCAAGCAAGGGAAATACACCTTGGTTTCTGGTTGTATCTACACCCTACATGAGAATTTGTTTAATAGTTACAAAAAAGTCAAAATAGTTCAGAAGATTTTTTAGAATAAACTTGACTTACTTTTGCACTAATATATAAATTTTCACGAATAAAAAACCAGCGTTGACTTTAGAGCAAAAAAATTATTTGCTATTATATGTCACTCTTCAAACTATTTTGGCCAAAAATTCATTTTTCTTAAAAGAAGTCAAAGGGGATTTTTCTTTTTGTGGAACTTTTTCCACAAGTACAATGGAAGGTCAAGTTAATTTCAAAAATATTTTAAGATTTTTTTGACTTTATAATTAATTACTATTTTTTTCATATAGGATGTATATACACTCATAGACAAAAGTTCCCCTCCTATCAAGCAAACCATATTTATGTTTCAAAGACAAGGGAGTCCCTAGGTCTCTGCTAATGCGCATCCATATCAAGCAAAGCATATACTTCGTCCCAAAATTATAATGGCTGCCAACAGCCACAAATGAATGTTGGAGCTATATTAGAAAAAAAAAACAGAACTCGCTGCACATGGGTGGTCTAACAAGGCAACTTAATTTCAGAGGAATCCTTTGGTCCGAGATGAAGCTATTTGTAACCTGCATGTGCCATGTTGCACCTCAGTATGTTTCTGGTTTCCATACTTTATTTGTTTATGAGGTTTCTATTTTATTTTATTTTATTATTGTTTATGAGCTAGGTTGGATGTACTTATTTGGTCATTATATTTCTCTAACAAAAATAAATACATCTGGCAAAAAATATGAATAAATGTGTAAATGTGTGGCTTAATTACCAGATGCACTTCATGACATCTTCTTACTACTCTACTTATTTAACATGATCACCACAAGAGTGACTTGTTTTATGAAAAGACAAATTGATGGAACCACTTGTTTATGTTGATTTCTTGGCCTCTAAAGGCATGATGGTTGAGTCTCAAGTTAAACAAGAAGCATGTTTTCTTTGAATAATAACCAGTTAACCGTTGTTTATTGAATCAGTAATTACTCAACAAAACTGGGAATTATTTTAGGAAAACAAGCTTACTGTTAAAATTTTGATATAATAGTCACCTATTAGAGATTTTTGTGATTATGTGTCTGTGAGAAATCGAGATCCCATCCATGGTATGACTTTCTACACAATTATGAATCCTCTAAACTGTTCCAATTTAAAGTTTTCCTCGAGGTTTTTATTCCGATCGAAGTTTCTGGTAATCGATCGGTTAAATATTGGTTTCATTCAAAGAAAAAAAATGAATTCAAATGTTTAAAAAGGTTCAAGTGAGATATATATGATAGTATTGAAACAAAGATTGTTGTGGCTTGTTCGATAGACCATGTGATACGAAGTTGTGCAGTTGAGGTTGTTCGAACCTCCGACTTCGAGGATGAAGGCATTCACAGCAACCGCTATACCACAACCTTCTATGCCAGGAAACTTGGCTAGCTTATATTTTCTATCCCATATTTTTTCAATTAAAAATTTGGTCAAATCATTTTGGGCTAAAAAACCTCAAAATTTCAAGGATATTCTGGAAACCGATTCTTCCGGCCTCTCCTGAAAATAAAAGGTAGGGAGAAAAAAAAATCATTGGTTCCTCTAAACAGTCACCCCTGTTTTTTCGTGTGAACACCTTATTGTGACATTCAATTCAACCAGAATCATACAAATGTTGGTAGTAGAGTTCAAGAGGACATGGAACTACTAACTTTTACTCTCTCCTTCCCGTAATATAAGATCATTTTGACGGAGGGCAATGAATTTCCCCATATATTGTTTTTCTGAACGGAGGCATAAGATTTGCCTCATCCATTAAATAAGAAGAGAGTTTAGAGTGTTACAAGTAGCCCAGATTCACGACATGACAATTACTCATGCAAAATAATAAGCCCTAGCTTCTTAACTCCCGCGGTAACCCAAAGTTTGGCCTCCTCTAAGATGATGTTAAGGAGAATGGGCGGCGGCACACACTTGTGTCAGAACACCCGAGCATTTCTTTCGTTCCAAATAGTCCAAGACACACGAGCAAGGTGAGGGAGGCCATGGCTTGTCTATTGGGGTTTTGCTTGTCGGTTCACTTATCCCACCATTCGCTGACGGAGTCCGCAAGATGCCAATTGGAGGTGTCCATGTGAACGAGACCAAGCTTCTCTATGATTGATCTCCAAAGCCTAAGCATGTAGCGACACTTGAAGAAGAGATTTGCACCCGTTTCTTGTTCCCTTTTGCATAGTTGGCAAATGCCACAATTTTCCCAACCATGCTTTTCCAACCGGTCGGTGATCCAAATCCTACCTTGTAATGCCAACTAAGAAAAAAACATCATTTTTGGAGATGCCCAAACTTTCCAAACCATGAGATCCATGGGGGATAGTGCCAAGCCAAGAAATTGAGCTTTGTACGCGGTGGACTCCGTGTAGATCCCATCATTGGAGTCTTCGATTTGTTCATTCAGTCGGTGGTCCTCCAAAAGCATCCATAGAGTGACGAATTCCCGGATGTGTCCAATGGAGATAATGGTGTCAGGTTTGGTCTTGAGAATCCATGCGTGCCCTTTAAGTTCCTCACGCACCTTCCAATTTTTTCTCCTTAAAGCATCAAAGATAAGCGGTGCAATATCCCTTAGCTTGCGACCAAGGAGCCAAGGGGAGTCCCAAAATGGCGTGGCGGCACCATCCCTAATGGTGATAGTAGTAGAGGCATAGAAGAACTCGCGGTCATCGTCGGTGCATGGGTTGCCAAGCCCCACCCATAGCTTGTGAGGTTCCTTCCATTCATACCAAAGACATCGAAGACAAAGCGCACAGGCAAATTTGTCGGTGTTGAGAACCCCTAGACCCCATACTCCTTTGGTCTACAAACTGTTTCCCAATTTACCTTGCACTTGGCCCCAGTTGTCTTGTCCGAGCCGGACCAAAGAAAATCCTGTTGGAAATATGCCCTAGAGGCAATAATAAATTGGTTATTATTATATTTCCTTGTTCATGATAATCGTTTATTATCCATGCTATAATTGTATTGATTGGAAACTCAAATACATGTGTGGGTACATAGACAACACTGTGTCCCTAGTAAGCCTCTAGTTGACTAGCTCGTTGATCAAAAGATGGTAAAGGTTTCCTAGCCATGGACATGAGATGTCATTTGATAACGGGATCACATCATTAGGAGAATGATGTGATGGACAAGACCCAAACTAAGAACGTAGCATTTGATCGTGTCAGTTTATTGCTATTGTTTTCTGCATGTCAAGTATCTGTTCCTATGACCATGAGATCATGCAACTCCCTGACATCGGAGGAGTACCTTGTGTGTATCAAACGTCGCAACGTAACTGGGTGACTATAAAGGTGCTCTACAGGTATCTCCGAGGATGTCTGTTGGGTTGGCATGGATCAAGACTGGGATTTATTACTCCGTGTGACGGAGAGGTATCTCAGGGCCCACTCGGTAATACAACATCACAATGAGCCTTGCAAGCAATGTGACTAAAGTGTTAGCCACGAGATCTTGTATTACGGAACGAGTAAAGAGACTTGCCGGTAACGAGATTGAACTAGGTATAGAGATACCGACGATCGAATCTCGGGCAAGTAACATACCGAAGAACAAAGGGAACAGTATACGGGATTAACTGAATCCTTGACATAGAGGTTCGACCGATAAAGATCTTCGTAGAATATGTAGGAGCCAATATGGGCATCCAGGTCCCGCTATTGGTTATTGATCGTAGAGGTGTCTCGGTCATGTCTACATAGTTCTCGAACCCGCAGGGTCTACACACTTAACGTTTGGTGACGATTAGTATAGTTGAGTTATTATGTTGGTGACCGAACGTTGTTCGGAGTCCCGGATAAGATCCCGGACATGACGAGGATCTCCGGAATAGTCCGGAGGTAAAGATTGATATATGTGATAATAGTGTTTTGATCTCCGGAAGGGTTCCGGAATTCACCGGAAGGGGTTCCGGATGTTTACCGAAGTGTTCGGGTGCAGCAACACTTTATATGAGCCAAAGGGGTAAAACCCGCGAGGTATTGGAAAGTGCAAAAGGAAGTTTTGCTGGCGTCTGGGGCGGTACTACCGCTTATCGTAAGCGGTACTACCGCTACGGGCGGTACTACCGCTTATCGTAAGCGGTACTACCGCTACGGGCGGTACTACCGCTTGTGCGCAGTATTGCAGGGATCCGAGTTGGACTCTTTCCCTGCGGGCCAAACCGACCTTGTGCGGGCAAAACCGACCTGGAGGAGGCTTTTACTCCAAGTTTAGACCCCAAGGCTCAACATATAAATAGAGGGGCAGGGCTAGCACACGGGATACATTAGATTGCCCCAAGCCGTGTGCCGGCAAGCTCTAGTTCCTCCTACGTCATTATTTCAGTAGTGCTTAGGCGAAGCCCTGCTGAAATAGTTCCTCACCAACATCACCACGCCGTCGTGCTGCTGGAACTCTTCTTCTTCTCCGCTCCCTCTTGCTGGATCAAGAAGGCGGAGATCGTCATCAAGCCGTACGTGTGTTGAACGCGGAGGTGCCGTCCGTTCGGCACTAGTTCGTGATCGGATCGAGGGACGACTTGCGATTTGGATCGCGGAGACGTTCGACTACATCAACCGCGTTTCTTAACGCTTCCGCTTAGCGATCTACAAGGGTATGTAGATTCACTCTCCCTCTCGTAGATGCTCATCACCATGGATAGATCTTGTGTGTGCGTAGGAAAATTTTTGTTTCCCATGCAACGTTCCCCAACAAATCCCTCTCAATCTTGTTAAGACCATAAATAGTGCTTGGTGGAACAATCAGTGGTGTGATGGAGAACACCGCTTGGGATGAAATGACCAACTTGACGGGGGCCATGCGGCCAATGGTAGTGATATCTTGACATTCCCAAGTGACCAATTTACCGGCAGCCTTGTCTTCAAGATATTGGAAATCCACCTTCTTTAGCTGCCACACTAAGAGCGGTAGACCAAGATATTTGATGGGGAATGACGCCCGAGTAGCCGACACGCTTTGAAGCATTCACATGAGATTAAGTTGATTGCGTCTGATTGGCACAACCGAGCTTTTCTGGAAGTTTGTGCGAAGACCCGTCACCTTTCCAAAGCATCTCATGATAGAAGCGAGGTTGTCAATGTCCCTCTTTCCTGGAGCCACAAAGACCGTCACGACATCAGCATATATATAGTGAAGTTCGCATGAAAGACCCGCGTCCATGAATGTTATGAAGGAGACCTTTCCGAGTGGTTAAGTCAAGAATCTGATGTAGAGGATCAATTGTGAGGACGAACAAGAGGGGGGAGAGGGGGTCGCCCTGTCGAAACCCCTGGTCGTGCTTGATAGGGGGACCGGGCATGCCGTTGAGCATGATGCACGAGGATTATGAGGATAGAAGCGCGGCAATTCAATCCCGAAACTTGGCGGGGAAGCCCAAACGTTGGAAGTACTCGAGAATATAGCCCCACTTGACCGAGTCAAAAACCTGTTTAATGTCAAGTTTGAAGAGAAGGGCGGGGGTCCTACGTTTGTGAATCCGCCTCGCAAAACTCCAAACGTACATGAAGTTGTCATGAATGCTTCTCCTCTTGATGAATGCACTTTGGGCATTGGAGATGAGGTCATACATGTGGGGGGCTAGCCGAAGCAATAGAATATTAGCAATGATTTTGGCGATGGCATGGATGAGGCTAATTGGCCTATAGTCAGAAATGCCTTCCACTCCCTCCTTTTTGGGCAAGAGAACAACATTTGCGGAGTTAAGACATTGTAGGTTGGAGGTGTACAAGGAATCAAAGCGGTGGATAACCCTCATAACAACATGCTTGATAACTCCCCAACACTTTTTAAAGAAAGTGCCGGTGAGCCATCCGGACCGGGCGCCTTATCACTAGGCATCTCCTTTATGGCCGCCCAAACCTCCTCTTCCATGATAGAATCGGCAAGGTTGTGCAAAGCATGGGGCTCAGTGCCGAGCTCCTCCCGGTTAAAATCCATGTTGCTCGAGGCCCCCCTACCCATGACCTCAGTGAAGTGGTCATGAATGATCTCCGGCTTTTCCTTATGCCCGGTTACCCAACAATGCCCGTACTTAATCCGGTTGATGTGATTTTTCCGTCTTCGCACATTTATGCGGCGGTGGAAGAATTTCGTGTTTGCATCACCCTCTTTCAAATTTGCAATCCTGGCGCATTGGCTCTTCATAGCCCTCTCAAGCACAGCCAAACTACTCACCCTCTACTTGAGGCTAGAGCCGAGGTTCCATTCCTCGAGAGATAGTGGATCAACAGGGATGGGCTCCCCGGCTCCATTACTTGAAAGAAGCCCGAAAAACAGGTCTGAGACAGGGGTACAGCTACAAACGAAACCACACACACACACACACACACACACACACACGGGACTCTATTATGCTAGCAATAGGCACAACCTATCCTAGCACCCAGAGAAAACACCTAAAACACTAATCTACTAACTTTTGTCATCAACAGCAGGACAAGCAAGCTTGCCAATCTAGAAAGTGGCCGATATCCGGCTTCAGGGAACATCATTTTTATTTTTGTACTCGAAGAACCGTTTTGAGCCTAGACCGTAGAACAATTTTTCTACAGTAATTCATTAATAAAAATAGTGTATACAAGCATAAAACAAAGAAAAGTCAACCGACTCCTGATCTAGGAAACAAATACATAATTAAATTACAGGTTTTGCTCTATCCAATTATTTATTAGCTATGCTTTGCTTGGCTTGGCTCTCAGTTGTGCTGCCCAAAGACTTTCTTTCAGATAGTACTTCTAGGTGTCTAGATGTGGTGCCGCTGCTCTAAAAAATTGTCATTTCTAATTGACCATAAACTCCAGCATCCCATTACAACAATGTCCATTGCAATATCTGGGGGGAACTGTAGCAATGAAAGGAGGATTTCGTCATATGTTGATATGCCTCTAAGTTTGCCAGGGGCAAGGTGCTCCCAACAATGAAGTGCAAAAGGACAGTTCCATAACAAATGGATAAGAGTTTCTTCAGTGTGATCAAAGCATAAAGCACAATTTTAACCCTCCAGGTACATATTCTTCCTATGCAGCGGGTTCCTTACGTTGAGTCTGTCATGGAGTAGGAGCCAGCAAAAGATCTTATGTCTCAACCTACAAGAAGTACTCCAAAGAGTCCTGAAGATGGTGGGAGCCGTGCTTTTTCCCAAGAGTGCTTTGTACATTTTCATAGATGAGTAGTGATTGGAGGTCCAAGAGTATGTCCCAATATCTCTATTGACAGAAGTGTCCTCGTTCAATATGATGTTTGCAGCAGGTTGGACTGATGATAGGCTTGTTGAGATAAAGGTCTATGGAAGTGTTGGTTCATCTCAGGCTGTTCACACATATTGGAAAGAGAAATGTTTGAATCAGTAGCAAATGAGTATAGTTCTAGGTACTTGTGTTTAAGTGGTTCTCCTGTCCAGTTATCATTCCAAAATAGGATGGTATCACCTATGCCTTCCTTGCAAACCGCAATATCCTTGAATCTATTAAGAAGCTTAAGGATATTCTTCCACCAAAAAGAGCCAATCATTCTTGTCCCTGGTAATGACTCACGATAGTAAGTTTCCCATATGATATGAACCCAGGGTGTATACTCCATGTTGAGAAACTTGTGCAAAAATTTCATAAGGAGTACTTGATTATGAGTTTGAATATCTAATACACCGAGTCCTCCATGTTCTTTTGGTTTGCATACTTTTTCCCATGATATCATTGCAGCTCCAGTATCTTGTGTACCATATTTCCTCGAAAAACATTGTTTGAGATAGATGTTCAGTTGTTTCACCACTGTCTTGGGCAACATAAGAGTGCGCATGAATAAAATAGGCATACTGGAGAATACATATTTTATCAGAGTAAGCTTATCACCAGTGGAAAGTAGGGTGGAGCAACTAAGCCGTCTATTTTCAATCCTCTTCATCATTGGTACATAATCCTCAATCCTTGGTTTGGTAAGGCTCAATGAAAGTCCAAGGTAGGTGTGTGGCAGTGTACCTATCTTTCAGCCTAGCAGTTCTGATAGTGCAGTCAATTTATCATGATGGACTTGGAATAATTCACTTTCAGTCCTGTGTATGATGCAAAATGGAGTAGGAGGTTCTTTATGTGTGTTAATTGTCTGGAATTTGCATTTGCCACAAGGTTGATATCATCTGCATATTGGATAATGGGATAATCTGGACATGAGTTATGAAGCAACGGAGAGTCCACTAGGGAGTGATTCATAGCTTCATTGAACATGGATTGTAGTAGATCAGCTGCCAATACAAAGATCATAGGTGAGAGGGGGTCTCCTTGTCTTACACCTTTTTTGCAAAGAAACCACTTCCCTAGGACCCCATTAAGTAGCACAAAGGAGAATCATGTGACATAAATCATTTTGATCCAGTTGATCCATTTATATCCAAAACCTTTGGCTTGCATAATTTCAAGAATTGCATCATGGTTCAACATGCCAGATGCTTTCTCAAATTCCAGCTTCAAAAAAATGATCTCTTTTCTCGCTTGATGGCATTGATGGATGTATTCATAAGACCAGGCCAAGTAGTCCTGTATACATCTATTATTGAGGTGATTTTTGTGTACCAACTTGAGAATTGCTTTTTGGAGTCTATTAGCCAGAAGCTTTGTGATGATCTTGAGTGTACAATTGAGTACTGATATAGGTCTAAAATCAACAGGTGTATTGGCAGCATCAATCTTTGGGATTAGAGTAATGAAAGAGTAGTTGATGCTTTGAAGGTTGACAGTCCCACTATGAAAATCTTCAATCAACCTATAGAAGTCCTAAGCAATGATGTCCCAAATTTTTTTCAGAAAGGCAACATTAAATCCGTTAGGACGAGGTGAGTTATTAGCTGGCATATTCTTAATCACATTACCAATCTCCTCTTTTGAAAAAGGTACTTGTAGTTCAGATAGACTTTCTTGTTGCAGTAAGATATGATGCAGAAGAAGTGGGTTTTGAGTGTTAACAGAAGTGCCCAATCTCTCCTTAAAAGCCCTATATAGAATGGCAGCTTTAACTTGGTGACTGTGGTGTTCATGTCCAGTCCCATCCCTGAGCATAACAATAGTTGTTTATGTATTTGATAGTAGCTTTAACTTGGAAATATTTGGAGTTTGCCTCCCCCACTTTGATTTGTCTAATGGTGGCCCTCTGTTTCCAATACACTCTTTGCTGGTTTAATATATTCTTCAGGTGTTCTTTGAGAATCTGCCTACCATTTGATTCCTCGGTTGTTAATGTTCTTGCCTTTTCAATGTTATCAAAGCAGAGAATCATGAAGTTTGTGTTCTTGATACGTCCATTTTGCATCATGATTTCCTACTGTTATTTATTATGTTTTGTTGAATAATAATGCTTTAGGGAGTGATTCTAATGCCTTTTCTCTCATAATATGCAAGGTTTACACAAAGAGGGAGAATACCGGCAGCTGGAATTCTGAACCTGAAAAAAGCACATCAGAGATACCTATTCTGCACAACTCCAATGAAGCTGAAACTTTACGGAGATTATTTTTGGAATCAATAAAAAATACTGGAGCAAAGAACTACCGGAGGAGGGCACCCTGGTGGGCACAAGACACTAGGGCGCGCTAGGCCCCCCTGGCCTCGCCCAGGTGGGTTGTGCCCTCCTTGGCCCACCTCCGGTGCCCATCTTCTGGTATAAAATCACTTTTGACCTAGAAAAAAATCATAGGAGGACTTTCGGGACGAAGCGCCGCCGCCTCGAGGCGGAACTTGGGCAGGAGACTTTTGTCCTCCGGCGGAGCGATTCCGTCGGGGGAACTTCCCTCCCGGAGGGGGAAATCGAAGCCATCGTCATCACCAACACCCCTCTCATCTTTGGGAGGCCAATCGTCATCAGTTCTCGACGGATCTTCTCTGCTCACTCGATTGGTTTAGGTATGTCGGAACGCACCAGTGGACGAGGAGCCCATTCGGACCACGTTGTGGCGAAATCTCCATCCAGTCTGTGTCCTCACATTGTCAAGTCTTAATAAAATATTCAAAAGATAAACATAGTGCAAACTTAGTACAAACCACACAGGTTTCTGTTCCTTCCTACCTCCAGCACCCTCGTTAGCATCACCATCCTGATGGTGCAAAATACTGCATAGAAGCGCCACCGCTCGGGAATGACAAAGGTACACCCTGTTGCATACTACCCAAGAGTCCCGGGGGTCCTGGATACTTTTTGGCAAGACTGCCCGGAAAGTTCACTGACAGCTGTGGATCATCAAGGTACTGGACATGACAACACAAAAAGAGGATTAAATAATCAATCAAGTAACAAACATATATAACTATCAAAGATTGTATGCTATTACCTGTAAACTACTTCTCAACCTACTCTCCTCTGCCTCCAACTGCAAAAGACTGTCATTAGCAACAAATAAAGCAACAAAAATTAAAATGCTAATGACTTGATCATACGTACGCTTTCTTCCTCAAAGAATCTCGTCATTATCTTAGGTCCATTAATTGGCATGAACGAGTTCATCACATGACCACCAGCATAACCAACATAATTCGGGTGCTTCATATCAATATTTCCATGATTCATGCAGCCAAAACAGTTACCTTTATTCAAAAACATAAGGGACAAAGAGCGGAAATTCGTTATTAACTTCCAAATATCAAACAAGGCAAAGAAAAACTGCATCATAATAATACATAGAATGCAATGTAGGAAAACGTGCCCACATGGTCACTTAGATCATTCGAAGTTCAAGACATAACAATTGTAAAGCTCATGCAGAATGAAATGAACCAAGAGGGAAACAAACAAGATAACACTAGTTGATTTGGACGGGTCTAGGTAACTACCAACACGGTGGCTACTTAGGTGAGAAAGATGTGTTCTTTGTTTTGTTTGATGTGGTGTTTCTTATGCCATACGCCCCCAACATCTGACGTTTATATGAACAATTCACAGAAATCATTCAGTTGCATTATAATGATTACATGGCAGCTGTCCTTGTTGTTCTGATTTAGTTAGTTTATTAACATGGCAGGTGTCAACTGTCCCAACTAGAAGCTAGTTTCTCTCAAAAAAATCTAGAAGCTAGCTAATCTTGTTTTAAGACTAGTTGTGACTTGCGTTCTCTTTTGTGACTAGCTGACTGCAGGTCTGCGGTATGACTTATTGACGATGAACTGTAACACTGAAGTGTTTCTGCCTTCTCCCTTATTTGCAAATTCTAGTTCTAAGAGTCTAATACAGCAAACAGCATATATACTACTCCCACATTCCTAAATATAAGCCTTTTCAGAGATTACAATATGGGCTACATAGGGATGTATATAGACGTATTTTAGAGTGTAGATTCACTCATTTTGCACCGTATGTAGTCCATATTGGAATCTCTAAAAGAGCTTATATTTAGGAACGGAGGAAGTAGAACCAAAACCATATCTATAGAACTGTATTTCAACATACCAGCATCAGTAGGCTTAACCATGCACAAGCAGCTGACCGGCAGTTCTTCAGATTCCACTTGTGTAAAAGTGACTTCGGCAAAGAATGTGTCAACAGAAACTGCTCCTTTAGTCTTTGCAGTGAAGTTGATATGATGAAACCACGTTCGAACATCACCCTCGAAAAATGGTTGGTAGCATACTACAGCGTTGAGTTCATATGCAAGATCCTATAATAATAAGCATGGATTCGATTAGTTGTTACAAATGAATTAAATGACAGAAAATGAGGGATGAAAAGAGGGGCAGAGAGCAAACCCCAAAAAGATTGTTATCCTCGTTATACTTGTCCACCAAAGCTTTAACCAACTGAAGCTTACTATCACGGATTTCATCAACTGCTTCCGATCTTAAGTGCCTCCTCCTTGTGCCATCAGGGAAGTAGAGAGATTGTCGAACAGCAATATCCACGGGAGAAACATTATTGATTGTATACCTAGTTGACATCAAATGAATTCCACATGGTTAATAGATAAAACTTTCATAGAAGCATGGAGAATACAAAGTGACACTAAAAACACTAGTGTCATAAGCCCAGCATGGAGGGTTATGGTGAATTAGTTTTTAGTATAATTGTTGAGCAGGTCAAACAGCTAATGATGGTATGATATGTAAATCAACAAAAACAAAGCTCAAGTTCTTATACATGCCAATAAATACTCCATCCGTAAAGAAATATAAGAGCGTTTAGATAACTATAAAGCTCTTATATTTCTTTACGGAGGGAGTACCATATAAGGATTGAATGGTTTGAGTATAATCGAATTGCAAGCATGCACACAAGTTAAATAGGTGGGCTGAAAATCTAGAAAGAAGGTGAGAACTTTACATTTTGGGATCCCGACGGTCATTGAGATAGCGCTCGATGGCATAATCTGCTTCCTGTAGGCTATGAAATGGCCCCCCAACATGAGGATAAACATGATGATAGCCCGCACGGTCAATCCTGATGTAAAACTCAATTCCCCACTCAAACTGCACCCGGCGCCGAAAAGGTGGCCCTAGAGAAGGGTAAGGCGGCACCCTAGTGGCCTCTGAGGATACGGAGAGTGTGTCCAGACAGGCTGGGAAGAGGAGAGCTGTAGTGGCTGCTGAGGGAACCAAGATGGTTGCTGCAGAGAGGACGGGTAAGCGACAGAGCTGGGTGTCGTAGTGCCAGGCATCATGTTAGAGGATGTAGTGCCAGGCATCAGGTTAGAGGACCAGGCATCAGGCTGCACTGTTTGTGCCGATGGTCCGGGTAGATACTCCTTCTCACACCTGAAACAGAGCAAGCAGGGTATGGTGAGTACATGGAGTGTTCATCTTATACTGGATCTTAAGAGCTGGATGAAGATTCAGCATCAGCGCTCATGTGGAACAAGCACTGAACCAAAGCTACCATCTTTTTTCAGTGTTCTTTATAAAATTGTGCGTAATAATCCCGAAGAAATACTACTAGACTCTACCCGCAACTAACAATCCCGAAGAACCACACCTATCTACAAAAAATAGCTCAGATTCGGCCAGATCAGGTGTCCTAAACAACCCAAAGAGATTTCGTTGAGACCCCCAAAGAGAACCCGGCGAAACAAACAAACCAAAAAAGGATGTCGATGATGAAGCGGCGGCAGTGTTCTTCATACCCTGGAGGCGGAGGCGGAGGCGGTGACGACGGCAGAGGCTGCGGCTGACCGGGGCAGCAGTACTGATGAGTTAAGAATTCGGCGCCGCTCCTGCGCGGAGCGAAGCGGCCGACCCTGGTCCCATCGCCGGGGACATAGACGAAGGGGTACTTGAGGCTACCGAGGACCGGTGGGTTCCTGGGCGGATCCATGGCCTCCGGCGACGAGGGTTTGGTGCCGGCGCGAGACGAGAAGAAAGAAGCCTCGCCACAACAGAATTATATGGTACTACGCACACGTTAATTATACCAGTACTAGTACGTAACGTGTTGGTATCTGCTGTAGTTTTTATCCCTTTGCACGTTCGGTCTCCGGAGGCAAGCCGCTATCGTTTCTTGTCCTCTCGCACCCGGCCCAAACGCTCGTCGCTGTCGCCGGAGGCGCCACCGCCCACCCAGCCATAGCCATGGATCGGCCGGTCATCGGCGACCCTGGTTTCCCGAGGTGCCGCCCCCTACCCGAGTACCCACCATTCTTCCGCAACACCCCCTACGTCTATGTTCCCGGGGATGGGAACTTCGTCCTTCACGCGAGCGTCGCCCCCCATCAGCCGCCGCCGCCGCCAGGGTATGAACTTCCTTTGTTCTTTCCTCTATTCCATTGATGGATGGGGTCATGGTGGAAATCGAGTTGGTTTGTGTATCGATCGATGATGCTCCTGCATCTTTTCCTCTCCTTTGGTTCAAGGATATATGATCTCACTGTAGATCGGCCACATTATGAACATAAAGCAGCTTGCTTGCTTGCTAGGAGCAAATATGATCTGCCGGCTGGAACATGATCTGCTGGTTCTTCTTCCTCGAAATCGACCTGTGGTTTTGTTCTACTGCATATATAAGTAGCAGGTGTTCTGCTGTAGCATTAAGTTTGGAAAGAAGAAGTTGCAGAGGGCTCAAACAGAGCATATGAAAAAGGAAAAATCCGACAATGTTAACAACACATCGGCTGTACAAAAAAGGATTTTAGACTACGTACTAATGAGAAGCCTCCTCCATCAGGAGGCTAAAATCTCTACTCACTAATTGCCAAACAGTAGGAGCTGTAGCACTTCGATGTCTTAAAATCATCTTTGCACTTTAATTTGTTGCCAGAATTGTTGATCTTCTTACGCCAGGCAGGGACACATAGACATCCTCACATATAAATATAGAAGTGACAAAAGTGCCTGTTGAAGAAGTTTGTTCTTATCTTATATCGTATCTGCTTCAGGTTAGTCATGTCCACTGGTTGGGCATTGGAATGAACTGGACAATCTACTGAAGAGGTTTAATTACAAATTTTCTAACACCAAAATAATATATGAGAAGCTTTCTTGTTCCACATCAACTTGCCATAGCACCATGACAATGCTGATTATTTCGTTCATCTCCTATGATATACGATAAGATGAACTGTACAGTTGTACTCATCAAGCTGCTTGTTCTGTTTCAGGCATGAGAAGGAGCATGGGCCCCCTAACACATCGGTAGCGGCGCAATAGAATGTCTCGTCCTCTAACCTGATGTCTGGTGTTACAACATGCGGGGAATCGCCTATCGCTGCCTCTTACTCATCACCCTCTCTGCACCAACCATTTTGGTGCCCTCAGCAGCCACCACCATGGCTCTGCCCTTCCCAGCCTGCCTGGGGTCATTCCCAGTACCCACCAGGGCGCCGCCTTATCCCATCTCTAGGGCCACCTTTCTTGTGCCGGAAACAATATGAGTGGGGTATTGACTTCTACATCAGGATCGACCATGCGGGATACTACCATGCTTATCCTCATGTTGGCGGGCCATTTCAGAACCTACAGGAAGCAGAACATGCTATCGAGCGCTATCTTCATGATCGTCGGGATCCAAAAATGTAAAATTTCTCAACTTTCTTCTTGATTTCCAGCCCTTCGGTTTTATTTTTGTCCATTACATACATACCATCATAAGCTGTTTCTGTTTGTTACCTGTTGAACAAAGAGCACAGTTCAAACTAATTCACTATAAGCATATGCTGTGCTCATGACGCTAGCGTTCTTGGTGTCACATTGTATTGTCGACGCTTCTGTGAAAGTTTCATATACTAATCATATATAATTTGTTTGATGTAAACTAGGTTCTCGATGGATAATATGTCTAAAGTGGACATCGCTGTACCAAACTTCCTTTACTTTCCTGATGGCACAAGGAGGAGACGTTTGAGATCAGAACCGGTTGATGAAATCCGTGATAGCCAGCACCAGATGGTTAATGCTTTGATGGACAAGTATAATGAGGACAACAATCTTCTGGGGGTTTGCTCTCTGTCCCTCTCTCTGATTCTCATTTTCTGTCCTATTATTCATGGGATTTGCGAGGTAGCAGCGTCGCACAAACGTAATTGCTTGCCGGATTACATGCACTTAGCTGCCTGGTTTAAAATATGCTAGGTTACCAGGTTTGAAACACAGTTAGTTGCCAGAAAAATACAAGTTACTTAGTTGCCAAAAAGGTTAAACATGTCCAGTTTCCAGATTATAGATACTTGGTTGCAAAAAAATTTAAAGCTTAATTGCCAATTTTTGGGTACTTGTTGTCACTCCCAACCAAGTTTGACCTTAGCAATCCTAAATTTTTTGTAGCCATGTGAATCCCTGTCTACCGCACTGTAGCAGGACAGGGAATAGATTCCATGCAGCGATTATTGCACTCTATTCCGTTTTTTTTGCGTCTGTTAGCCTGTTGTTCGTGCGAGCCTGAACAAGTAAAAAATCTGTTTCGCTGCTCTCTTGGTCACAGGATGGACCGTGTGGGTCCGTGCGAGCCACGGCACCGTAAAGCAGCGGTGCTTGCGTTGTATAGTAGATTATATCATTATTCATAACAATTAATGGTTAATTGAATCAATTATTATTATGTTAGGATCTTGCATATGAAGTGAGCGATGTGGCGTGCTACCAACCGTTTTGTGAGGGTGATCTCCGTATGTGGTACCATCATATTAATTTCACTGCAAAGACTAAAGCAACAGCTCATTGCGAGTACTTCTTCGCTGAAGTCCTATTTATGCAAGAAGACTCTTTGGAATTGCCAGTCGGTTGTTTGTGCATGCTTAAACCTACTGATAATGGTAATTTACTCTTATCTCAACTTACTTGCTGTTGAAGTACATTTGTGTGCGGTGCTAACTTTGACTTATGTGTTAGATAGTTATGTAAATATGTTTCTGATCTAGTATATATGTTGTTTGTAGTATTATCTTATATGTTGTTCTAGTACTAGCTAATACCCGTGCGGTGGCACGCCACATGTTGTTTGTAGATAACAATGCATGTTGTTGTACAATGGGTGATTTTTTATTGATACTGTTTGCTTATATGTCTTATCTTGTTGTTGTACAATGGGTTTTTTTATATTTAGAGTGATGTTTATTTTTTAATATGATGGAATTTAGGAAGGAAATTTTTTGGGTTGGTTGATTTGCTTATTTTGAGTGTCTTGTATGTTAGTATTAGAGTTTTGGCGCTCTCGTCCGTCTAAGTTTGGATGGGGCGAACGCAAGTTATATGTTTCATATATGGACCAATTCTTAACACATGAAGTTTGATGTACGGATAGAAATCAACTCATACATAAACTTCACATGTTGAATAATACATCTACTTCTTCAGTGGTCACAACCCCTTCGTCTGGACCATCTTCGTCCCTTCAATCAGCATCCAAGGCTTCTAACAGGAGAAACTCTACTTAATTCAGAACATATAGCTATTGGAGCATCAAGAAATTCATTAGGAAACCACAATACAGATCAATAAATTTAATAAGAACAAACAATGTGGGGAACAGTATATGAATCCACACTACATACAAAACAAAAAACAGGCCTTAGCACACTAAAGACACATTTGACTTCGCAGCCAGAATCTAGGTTGTTGCCACACACAATAGCTAGTCCGATTGTGCAGATTTACTCTGCCACTCCTTTTGATATAATAATCTAAGGGGTAATACAAACTTGTTTTACATTGATATACCCTCCGTAACAACCTGACCCCATAGGTTATTTATAAATCTCCCTTGATTAGTAGCAAATCATATAACAATCCTTGGATCAAAAGACTAATGATCCCATAGCTTTTGACTACTGCCGCCGCCATTGTGCGCAGCTAGGGTGACCAATCTTCTTTGTGAATGTAAGACAGGCACCGAGAGTTACTCACTTTCTTAGAAAGAGAAAAAAATGATGGAAAGGGACACTATCGGACAATCAATCAGTTACACATTAAATATCCTAAGCAATACTGAACATTTGAACTATAGGGTAAGAAAGAACTGCCATCAGCTGATGTAAAATTGAACAGGTGAACTTGTTTGGTCTAAAACTACGACAATACCAAGTAGAAATTCTAAATCTACAACCAGAAAATGTCTCAAATGTCATTTATAAACTTCTCAGATTATTTGCTGACAAATTTGTTTCTTTTCATGCACTTTCAGTATGATCATCCATCATCTTGTCCCAATGAAAATTGAAACTCTGGAAGAAGCATGACTCGCATATTACTATCATCATGTTTCAAAACTATTACAAAGAATCAAGTTTAATTTGTCCAATGATCTTCATGAAAGTTTTTATTATATCCTCCTTGGATATCTATCACTTTGGGACTAGTTTCATATATTGACATTGCTTTTTGGCAAGCTCAAACAAATTTAAGTGAAGCACATGAGCATAAAGATTTCATCTCTCAAAAAGGTATAAGTGAAGCATGAGAGGATTTCTTCAAAATTTACTAACTCTCAAATTAATCTAAGTGAAGCATGAGAGTATTTCTACAAAAATTTCCAAGCACAACGTGCTCAAAAAGATATAAGTGAAGCACTAGAGCGATTCTATAGCTCAAAAAGTTTAAGTGAAGCACATAGAGCAATTCTAACAAATCATAGCATGATTTTGGCTCTCTCAAATAGGTGTGTCCAGCAAGGATACAAAGGAAAAAAAAAGCAAAGCAAGAAAAGATACAAGACGCTCCAAGCAAAACTCATGATATGTGACGAATAAAAATATAGCTCCAAGTAAAATACCGATGGTCGTTAGAAGAAAGGGGGCTGCCAATTGGGGGCATCCCCAAGCTTAGTTGCTTCTTACTCTTTGGATATATCTTGGGGGTGCGGTAGCATCCCCAAGCTTAGGCTTTTTATCACTCCTTATTCGTTCATCCATCATGATCTCACCCAAAACTTGAAAACTTCAATCACACAAAACTCAACAAAATCTTCGTGAGATCCGTTAGTATAATAAAGCAAATCACTACTTTAGGTACTGTTGCAAACCTATTCATATTTTATTATTGCATTATACCTACTGTATTTTAACTTTACCATGGCTCATACCCTTCAATATAACCCATAGATTCATCAAAACAAGCACACATTGCAACGAAAACAGAATCTGTCTTAAACAAAACAGTCTGTAGTAATCTGTACTCTAACCATACTTCTGTAACTCTAAAACTTCTGAAACATTAGGACAACGTAAGGAATTTGTATATAAACATTGTGATAAACTTTCAGCTCAAGATCACGTTCCAGAAAAAAATGAAAATTCATATACTGGACGCAAAGTTTCTGTTTCAGATTCAGCATCACTTCTACTCATCCTATGAATCATCCTAAAGGCTTTACTTGGCACAAACACTAAATAAACCATAAAAACACAAACATAACAGAGGCATAATTGTGTCAACACTCAAAAACAGAAAGGAAAAAAGCAAAAATTTATTTATTCATTGGGTTGCCTCCCAACAAGCGATATCGTTTTACGCCCCTAGCTAGGCATAACGCATAGATTCAAGTATTGTCATCTTTGGTTTTGGCTACTTTTGTGAGGGCTTTCTCAAATCCGGGGGGCTCTTTACGCTTCCCCAAATTTTCAGGAGAAGAGACCATCTTGAGATCCAAAATATCCAAACGCTTATTGCAAAGGGTAATCAAAGTATTCAAGCGATTGAGGTTCCCACTAATATGTTTGAGGGGTTCATGATATTTTTGTAACTCGACCAAGTGCTTATGTAAGTCACCCAATTTGTCGAGAATTTAACTCCCTCTTGTGAAAAAGCAAGCCCCTTTTTTGGTGGAGGAACCCCCAAAATCCCTTCCAAAACTTCATAAGCGGCATTTGCATCAAGTTCAATAAAATTCCCCTTTGAGGCAAAATCCAAAAGCTCTCTATGATGCAAAGCCAATCCAATGTAAAAATTTCTAAGCAAACTTTTGCGTCTCCTTTTAGATTGGAAATACGATAAGATTCCATTATCCTATACCAGGCATCTTTCAAATTTTCCCCTTGTTTTTCCTTGAAGTATAGAACTTCAAAGTCTGGTGACAAAGGGGGGGTAGTAACGCTAGTCATAGCAACAAAAAAGAGATCCGGCGAGAAAAAGGCAAACGGAAAAGCGGGCGAATAAAACGGCAAATTGGTGAAGTGGGGGAGAGGAAAACGAGAGGCAAATGGCAAATAATGTAATTGCAAGGAGATGAGATTTGTGATTAGGAACCTGGTAGATGATGATGGAGTCCCCTCGGCGCCTACGATAGGCAGGTAGAAGAGACCGCTTCCTCCCCAGCAACGGCGCCAGAAATTCCTTTGACGTGGCTTGAGACTGCGTCGGTATTTCCCCAAAGAGGAAGGGATGATGCAGCACAGCGATGGTAAGTATTTCCCTCAGTTATGAAACCAAGGTTATCGAACCAATAGGAGGATCACCACCACCCAATAAGCAGCACCTGCAAACAAACAACAAATACTTGCAACCCGACGCGAAATAGAAGTTGTCAATCTCTCTACGGTAAAAAGATAGATTAGGTAGTGATAGATAGGAGAGATAGATCTCTCAAGAACACAAAATAAAAAGAGCAAATAAAATATGCAGCAATATGTTTTTGGGTTTTTGGTTTTGTAGATCTGAAAACAACGATGCAAAAAGATAGATCTGAAAGCAATATGTTGGAAAAGTAGACCCGGGGGTCGTAGGGTTCACTAGTGGCTTCTCTCATGAGTATAGCGCACGGTGGGTGAACAAATTACTGTTGGGCAATTGATAGAAAATCAAATAGTCATGACGATATCCAAGGCGATGATCATTATATAGGCATCATTTCCAAGATAGGTAGACCGACTCCTGCCTGCATCTACCTCTATTACTCCACACATCGACCGCTATCCAGCATGCATCTAGTGTATTAAGTTCATGGAAAAACGGAGTAATGTAGTAAGAACGATGACATGATGTAGACAAGATCTATTCCTGTAGGAATAGACCCCATCTTGTTATCCTTAATAGCAACGATACATGCGTGTCTTGCTGCCCCTTCTGTCACTGGGAAAGAACACCGCAAGATCGAACCCATCACAAAGCACCTCTTCCCATGGCAAGAAAAATCGATCTAGTCGGCCAAACTAAACCAAAGATTCGAAGAAGAAATACGAGGCTATAAGTAATCATGCATGTAAGAGATCAAAGAAGACTCAAATAATATTTATGGATAGAAATTGATCATGAACTCAAAATTCATCGGATCCCAACAAACATACCGCAAAAGTTTACATCAAATAGATCTCCAAGAGACCATTGTATAGAGAATCATAAGAGAGAGAGAGGAAGCCATCTAGCTACTGCCTACGGACCCGTAGGTCTATGGTGGACTACTCACGCATCATCGGAGAGGCACCTATGGAGAAGATGAACCCCTCCGTGATGGTGTTTAGATTGGATCTCGAGGTTCTAGAACTTGCGGCGGCTGGAATTGTGTTTCGTCGACTCCCCTAGGGTTTTTGGAATGTTTGGAAATTTATAGGCATCAGAGGCGGTGGAGAGAGGCCCCGAGGAGGGCACAACCCATCAGGGCGCGCCGGGGCCCCCCTGGCGCGCCCTGGTGGGTTGTGGTCTCCTCACCCCACTTCTCCGGCATTTCTTTGGCCCACCGGGTGTCTTCTGGTCCAGAAAAAATCTCCAAAAAGTTTCTTCGCGATTGGACTCCGTTTGGCATTGATTTTCTGCGAAGTAAAAAACAAGCAAAAACAGCAACTAACACTTTGGCACTATGTCAATAGGTTAGTCCCAAAAAATGATATAAAGTTGTTACAAAATGATTGTAAAACATCCAAGAATGATAATATAACAGCATGGAACAAGCAAAAATTATATATACGTTGGAGACGTATCACTCCTCACGACCCATATTGGCCGAGGTTTCTCCTTGCCTCCCCATCCATTCTCCCACACTTTCTTGGACTTCTTCGGGGCTCAGCTCCACCACCTCCCCCCAACGCCATTTCTTATCTGGCTGCCTTCGTATCTCTTTGCGACAACTTCCTCGGCTGTCATCCTCACTGGGGCCTGTTCAAACATTTGTTCACGTGCCGAGTGATGACCGTGAAGAAATGTGCTCAGACTGGGGGGAAGACAAATGTAGTCCAGTTGTGCGGGGGTTTAGGCATCCAGTTGAGGGGGAAGGGTAGTTTTCTGCAAATGAATTTTCCCGACATGGTCAAGCGTTGGCAGGGGACTTGGTTTTACTGCCAGGACGTCCCAGTCAGTGAGGGACTGTCGGGTCTCCCATCGTACTCGGCCGAGCGCATTCGACGGCTTCCCAAACTTAACGTGTCCAAGGAGGAGAAAGTTGACGTAGATATCCTTGTGATTGCGTTGGTGGCCCTCGTGAATCAAGGCATCAACGGTCTGGACCTGTTGGAAGTCTTCTTCCAGACAAGAATCCAGCCGCTACAGGCCAGAGCCCACACCATGTGGCAGTACTCAGTTCCGAGTGACCCTACGTGTTCGCACCCGGAGGAGCTCAGCGCCGAGGCCATGGAGAACAAGCTCAAGGCAATCACTCCGGCTCGTGATAACCCCAGGGGTACGAGGCGGGTGCCCCCGTTCTCGGCTGAGAATCTTGCGAATGAGGTACGTTCCGAGTGTCGTTGTTGTTTTTCGAATGGTTATGATGTTTGCTGGCAGAAAACCTCGACTGATATAACTTTCACTTGGCAGGCATTCACGAGCATGGTGAGCTTGATATCCGCTGTCAACCACGCCCCTGCTGACGTGACGAGTGACAACGAGCGCCATGAGGGCTCGGACGGCAAAGAGGAGTACGTGGACGACAGCGAGAGCGGTGAAGAGGAGGAGGAGGAGGAGGATCCGAGTGTGGACGATGTCCTCACCCGGAGTAGTTTTTAACTTAGGTGACATCAGGTTCATGGCTAAGCCCCCGAGTGTAGACGATGTCCTTACTCGGAGTAGTTTTTAACTTAGGCGAACTCAGGTTCGCGGCTAAGCCTCCGAGTGTGGACGATGTCCTCGCTCGGAGTAGTTTTTAACTTTGGCGAAATCAGGTTCGCGACTAAGCCCCCGAGTGTGGACGATTTCCTTATTCGGAGTAGTTGTTAACTTAGGCGAAATCAGGTTCGCGGCTAAGCCCCCGAGTGTGGACGATGTCCTCACTCGGAGTAGTTTTTAACTTAGGCGAAATCAGGTTCGCGACTAAGCCCTCGAGTTTGGACAATATCCTCACTTGGAGTAGTTCTTAACTTAGGCGAAATCAGGTTCGTGGCTAAGTCGATCCATGCACCCACTGGGGGTGAGGAAGGTTTTAAGCATCACCAGAGTGAAAAAAGTAAAAAGTTTTGATAAAGTGTAGGAAAAGTAAAGACTTTTATTCATTAAAGCCACTCGGTAACTCATTACAGGAATGACAGAGTGTTTTCTATTTTAAGTGTAGAACTTGCGGAGCAGATCCGCGTTCCATGTTCGGGGCTCTTCCGCTTCGGTGGTGAAGTTATACAACCGATAAGCTCCGTTGTTCAGGACTTTGGAGATCGCGAAAGGCCCTTGCCATGGAGGCGCTAGCTTGTGTGGCTTTTGTTGATCCAGTCAGAGGACAAGATCTCCTTCTTGGAAAGCGCGTCTTCTGAGCTGCCTGTCATAGTAACGCCTCAGGTCTTGCTGATAAAGCGTCGATCTGACTAGAGCTAGCTCTCTCTCCTCTTCCAAGAGGTCCAGACCGTCTTGACGTGCTACTTCTGCTTCATCTTCATTATAAAGCTCCACTCGGGGAGCATTGTGACATGCTTCACTCGGCAAGACGGCTTCATATCCGTATACCATGAAGAACGAAGTGCGATTTGTCGAGCAGTTCGGAATCATCCGAATGCCCCATAGGAAAGACGACAGCTCTTCGACCCAGGCTCCCACGGCGTAATCCAAATCCCTCATCAATCCAGGCTTCAATCCTTGAAGAATCATCCCATTCGCTCGTTCTGCTTGTCCATTTGACTGCGGGTGAGCCACAGAGGCATAGTTGACCCGAGTGCCTTGAGAGTAGCAGAACTCACGGAATTCATCCGAATTGAAATTTTTCCCATTGTCAGTGATGATGTCGTGGGGAATTCCGAATCTAAAGATAATCTGCCGAATGAAACTGACAGCAGTAGAAGCGTCCAAGCTTTTGATGGGCTTCGCTTCGACCCACTTGGTGAACTTATCCACTGCTACCAGCAGATGGGTAAACCCGCTTGACCCGGTACGCAGAGGACTGACCATATCGAGACCCCACATGGCGAATGTCCAGGTGAGCGGGGTGGTCTTCAGTGCGGATGCAGGGTTGTGCGTCTGATTCTTATAGAACTAACACCCAACACAGAGGTCGACCAAGTCCTTTGCTACTTCGTTGGCTCGGGGCCAATAAAAACCCGCACGAAACGCCTTCGCGACCAACGTCCAAGAGGACGCATGATGGTCGCAGGTTCTCGAGTAAATCTCGTGCAGGATCTGCAGCCCTTCCTCAGGGGAAATGCATTTTTGTGTTACACGTGTAGTGCTTTTCTTGTATAGCTGTTCTCCCATCACTTCAAAGGATTTGGATCGCCGGACAATCCGTCGGACCTCCTCTTCGTCTCCAGGGAGCTCTTGCCAGAGCAAATACGCTAAGTAAGGCTGGGTCCACTCGGGAGTGATCACCAACATCTCATGGACGAGATCCACCACAACTGGAATGTCAACTTCAGTCGGGTTCGATGGTCTGACTGCTTGCGGGGGCTCCTCAATAAAAGGATCCACTTTGACTGAAGGACAGTGCAGGTGCTCAAGAAATATGCCTTTCGGCATGACCCACCGAGTGGAGACGATCTTGGCTAGGTCGTCAGCAGCCTGATTCTTCGCTCGGGGTATGTGATGCAGCTCCAAGCCTTCAAAGTTCTTCTCCAATTTCTGGACTGCATTGTAGTACCCGGTCATAGCTGGACTCTGGATATCCTATTCCTTCATCACTTGATTGACTACGAGGTCCGATTCACCGAATATCATCAGGCGTTGGATACCGAGCGAGATAGCCATTCAGAGCCCGTACAGGAGGGCTTCGTACTCGGCCTTGTTGTTAGACGAATCAAAGTGGATTTGAAGGACGTAGCTCAATCGGTCTCCCCTAGGGGAAACGAACACCACTCCGGCTCCGGATCCTTGGAGCATCTTGGATCCATCAAAAAACATGGTCCAGTGTTCGGGGATACTTGGGGCTGGCTATTCCTGTTCTATCCACTCGGCCAAAAAGTCCACAAGTGCTTGAGACTTGATTGCCTTCTTGGCTTCAAACTTGATCTCCAACAGGAGGAGCTCAATCGCCCATTTTGCCACTCAGCCCGTGGCGTCTCTGTTATGCAGGATTTCCGACAGGGGGACATCGCTGATAACTGTGACCGAGTGCTCTTGGAAGTAATGAGCCACCTTCTTAAAAGTGAGGTAAATACCATAAACCAACTTCTGGTAGTGCAGATACCTTTGCTTGGAAGGAGTCAAGACTTCTGAGATGTAATAGATGGGTCTTTGCACTTTGAATGCTTTTCCCGATTCCTCGAGCTCCATAGTGAGGACAGTGCTGACCACTTGGCTAGTAGTCGCGATGTACAAGAGCAAAGGCTCTTGGCTGCTCGGAGCAACTAACACCGGCTGGGTGGAAAGCAAGGCCTTGAGCTCGTCGAATGTGGCTTGCTCTTCAGGAGTCCATTCAAAGCTATCGGACTTCTTCATCAATCGGTAAAGAGGGAGTGTCTTCTCACCGACTCAAGAGATGAATCTGCTCAGGGCTGCAAGGCACCCCGTAAGCTTTTGCGCGTCATGCAGACGCGCTGGTTTCTTCATTTGGACGATGGCATCGATTTTGTCAGGATTGGCGTCGATTCCCCGTTCGGAAACGAGAAAACCGAGTAGCTTACCCGATGGCACTCCGAATGTGCATTTTGCAGGGTTAAGTTTTATCTGAAAACGCCGCAAATTCGCGAAGGTTTTGGCGAGGTCCGCCAGGAGGTCGGAACCTTTCCTGGACTTGACCACGATGTCATCCATATATGCCTCCACGTTCCAACTGATTTGCTTTTGCAAGCATTTTTGTATCATACGCATAAAGGTTGCCCCCTCATTCTTGAGACCGAATGGCATAGTGATATAGCAGAAACACCCGAACGGGGTGATGAAGGCTGTTTTTATTTCATCTAGTCCATACATTCGGATCTGGTGGTACCCGGAGTACGCATCCAGGAACGACAGGCATTCACATACGGCGGTGGAATCTACTATCTGATCTATGCGGGGAAGGGGAAAATGATCTTTCGGGCAGGACCGATTGAGGTGCTTGAAGTCGATGCACATCCGGAGGGACTTGTCCTTCTTGGGCACCAAAACTGGGTTGGCCAGCCACTCGGAATGGTACACTTCGCGAATGAACTCAGCAGCTAGGAGCCGAGCGATTTCTTCACCAATCGCCTTGCGCTTCTCGACGGAGGATCGACGCAAGTGCTCCTTGACCGGCTTGACATTCGGATCGACACAGATTCGGTGCTCAGCCAGTCCCCTGGGAACCCCCGGCATGTCAAACGGCTTCCATGCAAAGATATCCCAGTTCTCACAGAGGAACTGGATGAGCTCGTCTTCCTATTTGTCGCCGAGTGTCATCGAAATGTTTGTAGGAGCGGCACTCAGATCGTTCGGGTGGATGTGAACTTGCTTGGTCTCTCCGGCCGACTGAAAAGCTGATTCCGTTGCCGGCCATTTGGACTTGAGCAAATCTGCAGTGTCCACCGCCTTCTTGTACCCGTCGAGTTCGACTGCGAGTACTTGCTCGTTGGCAATCTTGACGCCCTGCCGGAGGCACTCCTCTGCGACTATCCGATTGCCGGTCACTGTGATCACTCCTTTTGGCCCAGGCATCTTAAGTTTAAGGTACACGTAACATGGACAGGCCATGAAACACGCGTAGGCGGGCCTACCCAGGATGGCGTGATAGGCGCTCCGAAAGTCCACCACTTCGAACGCCAGGTGCTCCTTTCGGAAAAAAAAATTCGTCTCTGAACACGACGTCCAGAGCGATTTGGTCGAGTGACTCAGCCTTCTTCCCAGGGATGACCCCGTGGAAATGCATGTTGCTCTTGCTCAGTCGGGACATCGGAATGTCCATTGCTCTGAGCGTGTCGGCGTAGATTATATTGAGCCCACTGCCTCCATCCATCAGGACTTCACGCAGTCGGACTCCATTGACAGCCAGGACAACAACCAGTGCCTGCCTCCCAGGGGTGGCTATGTGGGCTGGGTGATCCGACTGGTCGAAGGTAACGGGGGTCTTCATCCGGTTGAGGTACTTGACGGCAGTCGGAGCTGCCATGTTTACCTCCCGATTGACGACCCACAACCGGCTCTTGCTTTCGACGTCAGCGAAAATCATGTTCAGGACCTTGTCGACGTTCGGATACTCGGGAGCATCCTCACCTTCCTCATCGTCGTCCTTCTCCGCAGAGGTCTCTCTACCCATCTCTTGCTTGAGCATCCGGCACTCCCGAGTGGTGTGCTTTGGGTAGACCACGTTGCCCTCTTCATCTTTTTTGGTATGGATAACACAGGGTTGATCCAATACCACAGATTTGTACTCGGGCTTTTTCTTGTTAGCCCCAGACTTCTTTTTCTTTTGCTTTGACTTCCCCTGGCCAAGGGACTGCTGCAACTTCTGCTTTTCCCGGAGGATCAACTTTTCGTTTCTGCTTTTTGCCAGCGTTTCCCCTCGACTGAGGGGTGTCGACAGCTCGCCCTTTGCCGCTTCGGAGGCGGTCTTCTTCCTCGCCATTGGCGTACTTATTGGCAATTTCCATGGCCCGACTGAGAGACAGGTCTCCCGATCAACCAAACTTCAGGATGAGCTATCGGTACCGAGTGCCTGCCTTGAAAGCGCAGACAGCTTGATGCTCGGTAATGTTCTCTACTGTATTGTGTAGTGATGTCTACTACACAACTTCTTCTTGTAGACTCGCGTTGGGCCTCCAAGCGCAGAGTTTTGTAGGACAGTAGCAAATTTCCCTCAAGTGGATGACCTAAGGTTTATCAATCCGTGGGAGGCGTAGGATGAAGATGGTCTCTCTCAAACAACCCTGCAACCAAATAATAAAAGGTCTCTTGTGTCCCCAACACACCAAATACAATGGTAAATTGTATAGGTGCACTAGTTCGGCGAGGAGATGGTGATACAAATGTAGTAATGATAGTAGGTATTGATTTTTGTAATAGTAACAATAAAAAACAGCAAGGTAGCAAGTAACAAAAGTGAGCACAAACGGTATTGCAATGCTTGAAAACAAGGTCTAGGGCCCGTACTTTCACTAGTGCAATCTCTCAACAATGCTAATATAATTGGATCACATAACCATCCCTCAACGTACAACAAAGAATCACTCCAAAGTTCTTATCTAGGGAAGAACATAAGAAGAAATTGTTTGTAGGGTATGAAACCACCTTAAAGTTATCCTTTCCGATCGACCTATCCAAGAGTTCGTACTAAAATAACACGAAGTTATCCTTTCCGATCGATCTATCTAAGAGTTCGTACTAAAATAACACCATATGATACGCATCAACCAACTCTAATGTCACCTAGGTACTCCAATGTCACCACAAGTATCCATGAGTTAATTATACGATACGCATCAAACAATTTCAGATTCATAATACTCAATCCAACACAAAGAACCTCAAAGAGTGCCCCAAGATTTCTACCGGAGAAAGTAGGACGAAAACGTGCATCAACCCCTATGCATAGATTACCCCAATGTCACCTCGGGAATCCGCGAGTTAAGTGCCAAGACATAGATCAAGTGCTCACAAATGCATAAAAATATTCAATCCGGTTATAACGAAATCTCAAAGGGAAAACTCAATTCATCACAACAAGATAGAGAGGGGAAAACACAATATGATCCAACTATATTAACAAAGCCCACGATACATCAAGATCGTGCCAAATCAAGAACACGAAAGAGAGAGAGATATTAAACACATAGCTACTGGTACAAACCCTCAGCCCCGAGGGTGGACTACTCCCTCCTCATCATGGAGACCATAGGGATGATGAAGATGGCCTCCGGTGATGATTTCCGCCTCCGGCAGGGTGCCGGAACGGGGTCTAGATTGGTTTTTCGTGGCTACAAAGGCTTGCGGCGGCGGAACTTCTCATCTAGGGTTATTTTTGGGGGTTTCTGAATATATAGGATTTTTGGGCGTCGGTTTCACGCGAAGCTGGGCCACGAGGGACCCATAAGACACCAGGGCGCGCCAGAGGGGGCTGGCGCGCCCTGGTGGGTTGTGGACACCTCGTGGCTCTTCTGGCCCTCCCACGAAGCTTCTAGTGCCTCTTTTGTTACAAAAAAAATCGTCAAAAAGTTTTGTTGCATTTTGAGAACTTTTATTTCTGCACAAAAAACAACACCATGGTAGTTCTGCTGAAAACAGCGTCAGTCCGGGTTAGTTCCATGCAAATCATACCAAAACCATATAAAATTGTTGTAAATATGGCATGAATACTTCATAAATTATAGATACGTTGAAGACGTATCATGCAGCGTAGTCTAGCGCTGAATGTACTCTCAGAGAGTTTCGTTGCTCTTCTGGACACAGTGCTGCAATTCTGTCAGCCCACCCGGACGCTTGTAGGTGCCTTGAAACGTCTTGATGAACACCTGCACCAGGTCCTCCCACTAGTAGATACTGCTAGAGGGCAACTGGTTCAACCAGACTCGTGTAGATCCCTCCAGCATGAGAGGAAGATTCTTCATCGCAACAAAGTCGTCGCCACCACCAATCTGGACGGCCACTCGGTAATCCTCGAGCCATGTTTCTGGCTTGGACTCGCCGTTAAACTTTCCGATTCTCGTTGCCAACCTATAGTTGGAGGGGATCTCGGCTTCTCGGATGTACCTACTAAAACACTCGAGTCCTGAAGTCCCCCATCCACTCACTCGGTCTCTGACCAACCGGTTCTTGTCCAAGACATTCTGCGTGATGACAGATCTGGCATTGAACTGAGGGGGACGTCGGCCACCTTCGTCGTAGCCCCTGGGCCGAGCGGGACTCCGATTGCGGTCCTCTCGGTGAGGTCGCCCGCCGTCATAGGGCCGCTTGCCATACGAACCGCCCCTCGGAGGGGGAGTCCGACTGACGTCACGGTCATCACGCCAATGCCCTCCATGCTGGCCGCTCGGAGGAGGAGGAGAATGTCGGCGCTTTCCATAGGCATACGGGTTGTGCGCGGACTGAACCGTGTCAGTCCGAGCGGAGTTGCTGTAAATGCGCTGGTGCGATTGAGACACCTCCGAATTTTGTCTCAGGGCGGTCTTCAGCAGAGTCTGGATCTACCGAATGACCTCTCCAGCCGCAGAACCGGACGGCTGAATAGATTCAGCTATCCGAGTGGCTGCGGCCAGGTTCTCCATCGGTGTGCGCATCACCGGGATCTTGGACGGTCTGTCATCCGGAAATAACCACCGCCGACTGTGACTGGAGTTTGGTTGCTCTCTGGCTACGCGGTCATCGAGTGACTGCTGGAGTCGCTCGAGACGCTCGCGCTCAGCCAAGGTGGCTTGGCGCGTAGCCTTCAAAGCTATCTCCTCTGGGGAAGTCCCCGTGATGGGAGTGAGCAGGACTTCGTCGTCCCTCCTCCTCCTCTCCTCCCGCTGCTCCCAACTGAGAGGCTGGGGAAAATAGGTGTCGGTGTGGCCGTCGCCGTGGCCACCGTTTCGACCACGGAACCGCCTGTGGAATACCCGAGAGGTCTGTGGTCGGTGGTGTGAGCCATCAGTATCCCTGCAGCATTCTCGCTGCTTTCGCACTCGGACCCATCGGACCACTCATCGCCCGATGAGGGGGACAAGCTGACGGTGGGCTCGCCAGAGTCAAGCACGGTCACCTGCTCGGAAGTAGGCTGACGCGCTATGACGTGCTTGAGCCATCGCTGCAGCCACGAGCGCCCGCAGCGCTTGCGGCGGCTTGCAACGGGACGAGCAGGCACGGAGCCATAAGGCTCTGACGGCTGTCGAAGAAGCACTCCGTGCGCCGCCGCGCTGAAATGCGTCGCACCGCGGGCGGGGAACGCGTCCGGATCCAATGGTGCCTCATGCAACCATGCCGAACCGTCAGCGACGAAGGGGAGGTTGTCGAAAAGGATTTCGCCGCCGAGTGCCATCATGATGATCAGAAAAGTTTGAATCTCCACTTGTGCCGGAGTTTGCTAGACGTGCTGCCCCACGGTGGGCGCCAACTGTCGTGGGAGTAGGGTTGACAGTAGTGCGGGGGGTACGTATGAGTAAGGGCGGAGCCTAGCTACGGCACAAGTGTAACACTCGGATGTACGAGTTCAGGCCCCACTCAGAAGTGGTAAAGACCCTACGTCTCGAGCCCTAAGGCTTAGTGTTTAGCTTATGTGGTGTGTCTGATTACAGAGAGTTCGTAACCCTCGCTCTGGCTCCAGGGGTGACTTATATAGAGTGCGCCACCTCCAGCCGAGCGACATTACTAGGGTAATTAATGACGGTAACTGCTGGAGTTACTAGAAACGGTTGTGTTAACTAGGGGCGTTACAGGTAACGTTGTCTTCACAGCACTTTATGCGAGTTAAGTCTCTCGAACGTTGTAGCTCCCACGTCACCTCTGCTTCTTCACGTCCGAGTGCCAAAGCCTGGCCGACTGGCTGATGACGTCCGAGTGACTTCCAAGGATCCGAGTGGATCTAGTAAATTCATCTGAATGCTAAGGTAGTCCAGAGACTTCCATGAACATGTTGGACCCCAGGTGTGCCGTAGATGTGAGGTCCATGACCCTATACCTTGGGTAGGTGACCTCATCAGTATCCTTTGGTAACTTTCTGCAATCTGCAACTTCTTCTTACCTCTGTCTCCACTAGTGGTACTTTATCCTTTCTCTTTTTGTTGTTGTGCAGAGCAGATGTGGATGAGGCAGTTATGGAGTCCCTAGATGTAGTGGCCAATAAAGAAGTGACCTCTTATTCATGAGTGCCCTGCTCATGAAGTAACAGTAGTGAGTTTGTAACAGGACACACTGTGGGTATGAAAAATGGCAAAGTGCTGGAACAAGTGGACCCTTGATTAATAATCTCCCATACATTTGAAGAAAGAAACTTTGTAGCCCATTCAAATTTATTTGGAGATAGAAAAGTAAAAGATAGGAAGTTGACCTAGTCAATTGGTACCTGTAATGTCTCTTTGCTTTCTTTAGTTGGGGCAAAGTGCTTCTTCCAGATTCTGGCACTCTCTTGCCCAAGGAATTCAGCCACCTGATCTTGTGCAACCACTACTTCCTTGAGGACAGGATCTGCAACTTGATTATTGATTTGAGATATGCATGCATATACGGTATGCCTCTCATTATTGAATGCTGGAATAGGAAAACCAGGGGGCTATCATATTAGATGTAGAGTGGGCACCTGAATCTACATTGTTCATATGAGAAGCAGGATCACAGCTTTGCATCTCATTGCAGTGGTTTGGAGCAAAGACCTCTACAGTTTCCTTATTATGCTCTTCCCTAATAGGCATCTTAACATTCCTAACAGCAATTGGAGTGTACGGACTGACCAACTCCAGTTCTTTAGTGGCTGTAGGGAGAATGAGATTTCCTTAGAATGTGCCTTGGATGTGAAATTTGTAATAAATTCATGCTGCATAGGATCCACCAATCTGTCTGCTTCAGTACCACCAGAGTGTTGGATAATTGCACCAAGACTGAGATCAATAATGGGCTGCCTAGTGATAGTTGGACCCATATCAACAGGGGTATCCAAATGTGATTGTTGGGCCATAGCATCAACCAGCCCATACACCAAATTCAAATCTGGCAGTATTTGCGCCAAAGGCCCATTGGCTGATGCTGCTGAATTCCCACTGTGATCAAAGGGTCCCATAGAAAGAGTGATACTGGTATTATCAATGTTATCCTATGGTAGCTGAAAATGTTCTTCCATATGTGCCATCAGATCATTAAGCTCCAGAAATTCTCCTGGGTGTAGTTCCATATCAATGTTGGTATTTTCCTACGGCATAGCCCAATGTCCTGATGTCCCACAAGTATAGGGGATCAATCGTAGTCCTTTCGATAAGTAAGAGTGTCGAACCCAACGAGGAGCAGAAGGAAATGATAATCAATTTTAAGCAAGTTATTCTCTGCAAGTGCTGTAAGTAACAGTTATAGATAGTTTTGTAGCAAGATAATTTGTAACAAGTAACAAAAGTAACAAGTGTGCAGCAAGGTAGCCCAATCCTTTTTTGTAACAAAGGACAGGCCAGACAATTCTCTTATATGAAGAAAAGTGCTCTCGAGGACACATGGGAATTTCTGTCTAGTCATGTTCATCATGTTGAGTTGATTCGTGTTCGTTACTTTGATAATTTGATATGTGGGTGGACCGGTGCTAAGGTGATGTTATTACTTGAACAAGCAGCCCACTTATGATTAACCCCTCTCGTAAGAATTCGCAACTACGAAAGAAGAATTAAGATAAATCTAACCAGAGCATGAAACATGTGGATCCAAATCAGCCCCTTATGAAATAACGCATAAACTAAGGTTTAAGATTCTGTCACTCTAGCAACCCATCATCTACTAATTACTCCACAATGCCTTTCCTTAGGCCCAAAATATGGTGAAGTGTCATGTAGTCGACGTTCACACGACACCACTAAAGGAAGCAACAACATACATATCATCAAAATATCGAACGAATACCAACTTCACATAATTACTTATAACAAGACTTCTTCCATGTCCTCAAGAACAAAAGTAACTACTCAAAAATAGATCACCATGTTCAATATCAGAGGTGTAATGAATATGATAAAGGATATGAACATATTATCTTCCACCAAACAAACCAACTAGCATCAACTACAAGACGTAATCCACACTACTAGTAACCCACATGTACCAATCTAAGGTTTTGAGACAAAGATTGAATACAAGAGATGAACTACGATTTGAGATGAGATGGTGTTGGTGAAGATGTTGATGAAGATTTATCCTCCCACGAAGGAGGAAGCATTGGTGATGACGATGGCTTCGATTTCCCCCTCCTGGAGGAAAGTTTCCCTAGCAGAATCTCTCTGCCGGGGAGCGAAATGGCATCTGCCAAGATTTCCGCCTCGAGACGGCGGCACTTCGTCCCAAAAGTATCCTTCGGATTTTTTATAGGTCAAAACACATCATATAGCAGAAGATGGGGGCCGGAGGTCGCCTGTGGGCCTGCCAAGCCATCAGGGCGCGCCCCGGGGGTGGGTGCGCCCTGTTGGCTTGGCACCAACAGGTGGCCCCCTCTGGCACTTATTTGCTCCATAAATTCAGATATATTCCGCAAAATATCCTCGTGAAGTTTCAGGTCATTTGGAGTCCAGAGAATTTTTAGTCTTTTTCTTGGTTTCAGGTCCAAAATTCCAGTTTCCGATAATTTCCCTCTTTGTGCTGTACCTTGTGAATTAAGAGAGAAAAGGCATTAAAATAATATCATAAAATGGAGTGATGGCCAAGAACAATATAAGTATCAATAAGAAATCATGATGCAAAATGGACGTATCAACTCCCCCAAGCTTAGACCTCGCTTATCCTCAAGCGAAAGCCGAACTCGATAATAATTACCACATAATTAGAGAGAGAGGTGTCGATAAAAAACAAAATACGGACATGCGAGCATCATGAACATTAACATAGCAGCAAGATTTCACCATATAGCTTTTCATAAACGAGTAACAATAATCTATCCACAACCTTGAAGTATGAAGCATAAATTTATTGACAACCAACAAACTATGTTTTTAGTCACTGAGACAATCGCAATTCATCATATTTCATAGAAGAGTTCACATACTCAACTATCATTTAGTCTTCTATGATTGCTGACACTCAATGCATATTTTTGGAGCAAATGTTTCCATCGGACACATAGGAAGATAGGGAATTTATTGTTTCCGCCACCCAACTTATTTACCTTAAAGATAATGTCAACAATAATGACTCATGATCATCTACATCCAACTTGATATATGTGCCTGGATCTTTCCCCAACACATGATTCTTGTCACTAAAGAATTAATAGATTTGAATAGGAATAAACATTATTAACTCTTGCATAAAAGTAAATACATGAAATTAAAGGATAGGCCCTTCGCAGAGGGAATGAGAGGTTGTCATGCGCTTTTTTATTTTTGGATGTGCAAGCTCTTAGTGTAAATACATGATTAGATTTATATATATGACCTGCCGGACGGTTGACATATCGTATTAAGTTTGGCTATGAATAGATTAGGTCGCACACGCATGATGCGCCGCAAAAAAAACTTTAACCAAATTAAGTTCGATTTGCTCCGTGTTTGAACTTTACTAGCAAAACATGCCCGTGCGTTGCAACGGGAGGAAAAAACCATCTCATACACATATCCGACAACACCAGCAAGCAATATTCATAAGAGAATCTTTATGGGCATAATTTCAAACAATATGAAAATCAACGTTAACCCACTGGTTTACATAAAGCTCGTATCAGCATTTTAATGTGCATCATCGTATAGGGGTTGGTAGTGCACTGTGCGAAATAAATAAGGTGATTATGTACATGTTTTAACCTTTAGGATATGGTAGTTGATAAGAATCAATATCCCTGATATCAACAATAGATTTTGTGAGAACATCAAACTGTCATATCTACTAAATTTGAATAGGGTAGGAAACATATATAATAGGCATTTCCATAATACCCCATATAGAGAAGATGTTAGATATTAATTAAGTTTGCATCCTAAAGCAATTTAGAAATGATTAACATGCAATATAATAGCATATCTAAAATATATACATTTTTTGGGATTTTCATATATAGCATGTTAGATTTGAAGATATGGTTTGAAAGTTATGATTTTTTGAGAAATATTTGAATCTGCCCAAAAAAGAAAGGCTAAACATAGAGTAGCTGAGCCAAAACTGCATGCAGCCCATATGCAAAATGATGCTTGGGCGAGCAGTCATATCCTACGCCCACCAACATCTCCCGTGTACAACATTGACACTCTAACCACTGCACTGCTTACCTTGTTGCAATACATGGAAGTGTTTTCTCTAAATGAACAAAGGCGGACGCGATTTCTGAAGGAAAAAAATGAATCTTTTTTTAACTTTTGGGTGGCATTGGTGGTTAATTCTCGTCAATTTCGAGGATAATTTGGATGACGATGAGTGAATAGAAGCACTCCGTGCTTTATTATTAGGTAAAAAAATTATGAAGGGGCATCTGTTTGATGTCTTTTTGTGCTTTCTTCTAATCAGAAAACTTAAGTTTAGATATGAAACTTTTTCTTAAGATAAAAAGGTAAGCACACTACTTGTTGGCGATGAATTTCTCCATAATTTGAAAAAAAAAATACTTCCTCTCTCTCTTTTTTATGCTCTCCTTGACGACTTGGCACGGGCACGGCCATCCTCCAGCCCGCCCGCCTAGCTAGCTGCGTGAACACACACTCGCCTACCTCGCTCGCACGTTCCACCAGTACAAACCAGCAGCAAACTACAATTGCAACCACGGCTGCCACCCTCGTCCTCCTCCTGATGGCCTTCACCGCGGCCGCCTTCACCATTGCCAACCGGTGCCCTCTCCCGGTGTGCATCTCACGCCGGGCAAGACGTGGACCCTGACTTTCGCCGCGGGCGGCAGGATCTGGCCACGCACGGGCTGCGCCTTCGACCCCGCCACGGGCCGCCAGACAGGCGATTGTGCTGCGTGCTCTCAGGCAAGCACCGCCGCCCGGTTGGCTGAGTTCAACATCGGGAAAGGCGCCTCCCTGGACAGCTACATCATCAACGCGGCAGGAGCATGATCCCGACGACATATCACCAACAGACAGGTTTAGTACAAACCTTGGTAGATGGCGAATGCACACCTCACCATCGCCATTCCCTAACAGAGCGATACGCGCAGCAAGTTCATGAGCTACCACATTACATGATCTTGAATTCTTGATACATTCTAAAGTTCTCAAAACCAACACACAACATGGCTTTCATTTCTCTAAATAAACCACCTAGCGGCACTAGATCATAATCACTTGATGTAATAGCTTCCTTCGGTACCGTCGAATCTATCTCCTGAATCACATGCTTGCACCCCATTGCTGAGGTGATTTGCACCACCTCCAAGTATAGCTTCAGCTTGAAGTGCACTTCCGAATTCCTAAAGATGACCTTGTCCAGCCGCTGCGACTTCTCGATCATTCCTAACAAGTTTGGTTTGCTGTGTTGGAACTGTAGTTCATTCTCATCGACGAGTTTCAGTTATGTTTTTCATTTTAGATGGTCTGGTTCAATAGAGACCCAACGGCTCACAAAGACCAAAAGATCTCGGTTACTCCCTCCCGTGCTCGAAAAGAAGGCGCAAAGTTTAACCGAGTCACTCAAACCGGTTGAATTCAAGATGACAAAACAAACTAACCCTACCGCGTCTCACCCTTCATACGCACCCCCAGTTGCAGCTGTTGCTTGTCAAAAGAAGCAGGAAAGGCCGGCAATGGAAAAAAACGACAAATGGTTCGCTGAATACTAGCAAAGCTGGTAAAAACTTACAAATTATATCAAGCAATGCATGCAGTTACTTGGTCCCAAAAATTATACTGGCCACCAACAGCCACAAACGAACGACGCTGGTGCTACACTAGCAGATAGAAAAACCTCTCTGTACACATGACAACATATGCTCAAGTCTGGAACCACTCTATTCGCGACACATCATCAAGGATGTGACAAGCACTTCAGTGACATCTCCGATTAATTGTTTGTCCGTCCATCCGTTCAACCCGTCATCAACCAATGGACAGTCTGCATGAGCAACGTGGTATTTATTAGCCTTCTTCTGCCTTCGGTCGACACGGGCTGAGGTCGGTAATGGAATGGGAATGTAGCACGAGGGAAGAAGAAACATGGTAATGGTGCGAGCCTGACCTTGATATCTGGCACTGCAAGGCGGTACAACAACTCAAGAGCTCTTGTCGGCGGTTTTCGTTGAAGGCAGCGTTCCGAATACGTGGTCCCACAGGGTCGACGTTATTCCAAAGCCCTTGTTTTGGATTCTGAAGTGATGGTTCAGGTGGTATTTCTGATATGCAGCACAAACAGCATGTTAGTTAGCGCACAAAGTGATGGGAGTGCTTTGATAAGCTTCAGGATGAGATAATAAGCACCTTGAGATATTTTGCTGGATCGAATGAGGGGTGGGCGTGATGCAGGTAGTAGTGTGTGCAATCATAGATCACGTAGCCCAACAGGCCACCTCCAAACACGCCAGGAGTGGTAGTTGTGGTAGTGAAGAGCTTGACAAAATTCCAGAACTGGATGGACAGAGCACAAGAGCAGCATTATTTAAAAATAAATACAGGCAGCATGGTAGAACAAAATGATGAGTTAAATATACGGTCTTTCACAATCCTGCAGAGGGCATCCAACTCGGTCCGAATGGCTAACGCTCTTTCATGTACAGGCAGGCACTAAAAGGTTAAAGCAGTATAGAAAAATGCGGAAAAGTGTTGCCATGCTTCAGTTGATGGGTGCCACTAACAGTGTTGTCCTGATACTTTAACAACAAGGAAGATTATATTTACCGGATAGCACAAGATGGCTGCGGCAGTTGGTGGAAATACAAGTCGAAGCCCATCCATTGGATGCTTGTGATGGCATCCATGCAGAAGATAATGAGCCGTGTTTGTCCTGCCATGCCAAAACAGCTATGATCAGGAGATGGTCGTCTCATCTGTTAGACTTAAGCAGTAATTGAGAGCACAGCTTACCAGTAACTTTTGGTATCTATGTGGAACAGGTACCGATGCAGCATGTATTCAACCAGTGTCCAGATAAATATTCCTGCCACAACCATCAGCGCTACTTCTGGAACTGTGTGGCCCATTTGGATAGATGTATTCAGGCACCAGCAAACAACAGGCAACCAAATGAGAGGAACTGCCCACCATTTCGTACGTGTTAAGAACTGAAATGAGGCATTCATCAGAACATAATGTCTAAAATTTCAAATACATGAAGTGCAAAAGGAAACAGAGTATTCACCTCCAATACATCATTGGCAAAAAAGCGTGGCCCCTCCTTGCTAACAATTGGCTGGTGAACCCAGTCCTGATACTGTTCCTCCAGATGACCAACCTGAAAATTACACCCAAATATTTGAATACATGATCAAAGAGCAGGTCTGGATTTCAACTGCACCCAAACAACAAAGCTTAAACCGAAGAATTAGGCAACAGCCATGATCAAAGACTACTTATACATCTTGGGGATGAGTAAAGGAATTCTACAGCTTCTCAATTTCACTATCATAAACTGCATTTACCATAATACATAAAAAATATGTACTCTACATCTTGGGGATGAGTGAATAATGTGCTTTAAGAACTAACAGCGCCTGTAGATACGAACGCTTGGTCATATGTACTCTACACTGACATTCCTTTGGAAAATCCACATATACCACAATTCTTCTATTAAAAAATCATAAAGTCAATATGCCAAATAGGCACTCAGAGTTGAAAAAACAATGCAAGTTAAATATGGGCAGATTTACCTGAAATACAAGAGGCTTGTCCAAATCGACGGTAAAGGCTTGTGCAACCATTGTCTTGGACTGTGATTACTGTTACTGTACATAAGCAAAAGTAAGAATAGAGGTATTTCATTTTCATACAAAAGGTCAAGAAATGTAGAACAAATAAATGATGCTACAAAATACATTCAAATCCATGCAGGACAAGACGAACTAATGGGATCACTACCTGTTTGTGACTGCTACTGTGCAACATTCACAGTCTGTACTACCTACCTTCTGCCATTTTACTGTCCAAGTTGGGTAATTTTAAATTGACAGTCAAGTGACACCACACCACCATGCTCCCACATTTCTGTCATGATATGGACCCAGCAGCCAGCTCTTGGTGCCCCCAGCCCAATCTTTAACAATTTGAGCAGCCGTTCCCAGCCAACCGATTGAACATTTAAACAAACAAAGGAGCAAGTGGCCATGACGCCCTGGCGTCACTATTCTACGAGGACCTTGGGCCCAAGGGCCGAATCAGGCCTTGATCTCAGGGCGTGGCACAGCACCACAGACTGAGAATATCCTCACATCGTCCAGATCACATGACCTGGTTTCTGAGCCCATTTATTATTATCATTACCACAAAAAAAATCTGAAATTCCAGTTCAGAGACAGGTGCACATGGGGGCCAAGCCCTTTTGCCATGTTACAGAAACTCATGGCAATTTGACTCCGCGGCATATTCTAATAAAGCTAGCTGTGGAAGAATACAAGAGAGGCACAGCTCAGAACCCGGCTGTATGGCATCTCAGCACCCCACTGGAATCCAAGGGAAAAAGCTGTGTGCCGGCTGGGGGGATTGCTTAATCACAACCCCCATAATTAGAAAACTTTTGACCCAAGCTGGGACGTAAGTAATATCGCTCGTTCCAACAGTTGGCCAGCTAAATAAAGAGCATAATCAACAAGGCATCTCACTACACGACCGAGATTAATTGTCTCGCCGCGTCGATTCCGTGGCTTGTACAAAAAATCTGATCGTGCTCACGCATCGTCCCGGACTACTACGGCAAGCGTGATTTCAGCAACTCTCTGCCTGGCTGGTCCTCACCTCGCACGCCCATTGTAAATTTCACAGGAGTGGACGGCGAGCATTCGTCGCAGAGGCGATTCGCTGGGCTGGGCGAATTTCACGAGAATCTGAATGCTGACGAACTCCTTGACTGTAGTAAGCTTAGGGGCGAAGCAAAGAATCAGAGGTCGCTATCCGGCCACGCACGCACGCAAAGAGAAATACGCTATGCTCGACAGCTCCCGACGCTAAACCACGGTCGCCGTCCACAGCCAAAGCGTGAAAAGACAGATTCTTTGCCCGGGGCGAGGCGCTTGTAGTTGTCGGCCGAGGTAAAAAAAAAAAGTCCCAGATGCGTGAGCAGCTCCGCGCGGGCAAACAGGCTCGGAGAAGCCGCCGACGACGCCGGCCCTCCGGCGGAGGGCGGCCGGCCGGGTAATGCGGGGGCCCGGCGGCGGATCTAGCCTCCGTGTCCGGCCGGATCTAGCGCCTGGTGGAAGTACAAGCCAGAGACGGCGTGGCAGGGGGGGCGGACGAACCTGCGCGGCGCAATGCCTGCCGCCGACGGCGCCGGAGAGGGGAGGGGCGGCGGGGTCGGGCCGGCGCGGGCGGCTGTGGCGCCGGAGGAGGAGGGTGGCCGGCCGCCGCCGCCGCTGCTGCTGCTGCTGCTGGGGGGTTTGGGTCGGAGATGGGAGGGGTGGGAGGCAGTTCCGCTTTAGTTATAGCCGAGACGACTTGGCATAGGCATGCTGTGGGCGGCGCTGCGCGTCTGGTCTGCTGCTGGCGCTTGCCATTTTGTAGATCGCTCCCTGGGCTTTACGGGTTTTGCGGGTCGGTCCCGTCGTCATGGCTTTGTCCGCTGGGACGGCTGGGCTGGACAGGCCTGGGCCGTTGAACTCTCAGATGCGCCTCTCCATCCACTACTTGGGCGGCATTCCTCGTTTGGAGGCCCAAGCTAACAATCCCAACCCAACTTTAGAAGAATGAACTTGTCTCAAAAAAAAAAAAGAACTCCCTCGAAAGCTATATCTGTGTCGGTCCAATTAGCTCCGGCTTTAGAATCCTTCTATCCCTCTGGTCCACACTCGGCAAACTTTCTGCACTTTTTTTTTTCTATTTTAGGTTTCCAATTTTGTTTCCTTTCCTTTCTTTCTTTTCCTTTTCAAATTCATGTTTTTTTCTAATCAACCAAGTTTAAGTGAACGGACATTTTTTACATGTCATAAATATTATGAAAAGAAGTTGCATGTATGCATCCCTAGACTTTCATGAACCATTTTTTAAATGTGCGAATATTTCTATTTAATGGTATACATATATTTTAAATGCGCCATATATTTTAGTAAAATGTGTCCGCAATTTTGATTTTCATGAAAAAAATCCTAATGTGTGAAACATTTTCAAAAATTTCAAGACAAACTTGTAAAACTGCACGAGCGCTACTTTAAATTCCATGAATAATTTTTTAAAACTGCATGTACACTTTTTTGAATTGCATGAGCAGATTACATAAATAAGTGAGGTATAGATGCTCCAGCATATTTTTGTCCTTACAAATGCATTAAATAAAATCTCATGGAAATTTTCCTTTGCTTTGTTCCTTTCAGAACAAACAAATAAATAGTGCCACGAACGAAGATTTCATATTTCCTATGTTTTAACTTCACTTGTCCTTCTAACCAAAGAGCTGGGCTAGGCTGGGCTGGTGATAGTTTGTCGGCTTGTTGACGACACATAGCCCATCCTAAAAAGTTCTGATGCACCTGTAAATTTCATGCACAGATGTTATACGAAATCATTAATTTAGGAGTACTCTTTTTAAAGATCATTCTCACCTCCTTAGGTTGTGACAAGCGGCGCACTGCACGTATGACACTTGTCGCAACCTGGAAGTTTTCTCTTTTTTCATACATCCGTTATTTCAAAACGTTTTATCTCTTAAAGTGTGCGTCCAAATCTCGAACCGTTTTCACCGTTGGATTCATCGCGTCGAGATCTTTAAAACTAGATCTCATGTTAATAGGTTTTAACGAACTTTTTTTCACGAAAAAAACTAGACGAAAAAACCATACCTCTCGCGGAAAATGAAAAAAAATAAAACGCGTTTTTTCTGTTTTCGAGAGGCACAGCCGTGCCTCTCGCGGAGGCAGATCAGTGCCTCTCGAGAAACGAAAAAAATGCATTTTTTTCCTTTCCGAGCTCTCGCGGAAACAGATCCATGCCTCTAGCGAAAATAAAACCGTGCTTCTCGAGGAACGAAAAAAAAGGAAAACGTGTTTTTTTTCCTTTGCAAGAGGCACGGCAAATTTGTGCCTCTCGCGGAACGAAAAAACCTTTTTTCCCTTTCCGAGAGGCACGACCGTGCCTCTCGAGGAATGAAAAAAAAACAGAAATCGCGTTTTTTTAATCAAAAGCTAAGAAAGAACGGTGGAAAACCGAAACGCCGAAAAAGTAAAAGCCGAACACGCATACGGAAAAGTAAAAAAAACAATATCCAGAGGAAACAACCAGAACACGACACGTGGCGACGGCTAAGAACGCGCCAAGTGGCGGTGTCTGAGAGTGACCCTTCAAAGGCTCCCGAAGGAGCATTTCTCAATTAGTTGCTCAGAATGTTATATCTCGCTCATAGCAAGACTGACATATTACTCGTTGAAGGTTTAATCCCCCACCTGTAGTTATTAGGCTGGCCCATTTTCTATTTTTTCTCTTTCTCTGGTTTCGGTCAAGTTCTTTTTCTTTTGTTTGCTGGATTTCATTTGCAAGATTTTCTCTCACATTTTTCCTCTTACTTTCTGTTTCTTCAATGGTTTTCTAGTTTTTTCTGTTTTTCATTGGTTTTTCACCTATTTTATTCGTTTCTTTGCTTTTCCATAGTTTTTCTTTGTTTCTTTCTTGTTTTGTTTTTTTCTTCTGTTTTCTTTGTTTCTTTCTAGGTTTTCACAATTTTCTTTTTCTTAATTTTTATTTGTTTCCTTCTTGGTTTTTATTTGGATTTTTTGCTCTTTTGTCCGTCTTAGTTTCTTAGTCTCTTTTGAGGTTTCCATCGGTTTTTGGTTTTACTTTGTTCTTTGTTTTTCATTCTACATTTTTTTGTATATGTCAAGAACTTTTCTATAATACATGGTTAACATTTTTCAATTATAAATTTAACATTTTCTAAATACTAGGTCATCTTTTTCATTGACATTTTTTGTATATGTCAAGAACTTTTCTCTAATACATGGTTAACATTTTTCAATTATAAATTTAACATTTTCTAAATACTAGGTCAACTTTTTCATTGAATTGTTTTGAGCATTTTTTAAATGCTTTATTAACATTTTTTAAATGCTAGTGTAATATTTTTTGTGTACAATACAATATTTATTATTTTTATACATGGTTAAAAAAATTGTACACATTTAATATTTTTTAATAATACTTGATTAAAAAAATTCAAATATTTGTTTAAAATGTTATAAAATGCTTGATTAACATTTTTATACATGATCAACTTTTTTAACACACATTACATTTTTTGTATATATGAGAAACATTTTCTCTATACACATTTAAATTTTTTTAAATACTACCCGCAATTTTTTTAAATGCTTGGTTAACATTATTTTTTCAAATGTTTCTTGTGATATATTTTATTTAGAATATTTGAAAGTATAAACAAAATTAAAATGTGAAAAAAAAACAAAGAAACACGGTCGTGGCCTTCCGCGCGCCTGGGCCGGCCCATCTGGCGCTCCCCTGGCGCGAGGCTTAGCAAGACATAGAGGCGCCCAAATTCCTGCGGGGTTTTTTTTTTTTTGAAGAGCGAGTTCTAAGATCTTCTGCCATTTTTCCTTTGCTTCGGTCCTTTGATGAGCTAGACAGATGGATAGCGTCACCAAAGGAAAATCCCAGATTCCTATGTTTTTTTCTCCACGAAAGAGTCACAAATGCAAAGTCACAGATGCCAGTGGGTATGATTATCGTTGCGTTTGGACATAAATGTTATAGGATTCCCATCAAGGAAAGATAGAAATTCTATGAGGCGATCCGTTGATGGTGCTTGTGTTGTTGATTCTATGCTTATACAATTTCCCTTTGTTTCCACATCTTCCATTTGTGCAAGCCGCGAAGATTCAGAGAAATCGACAGTTGCATATGCCGATTGCATTCATTTTTTCAGTTTCCAAGACGGTTGTTTTTAAAGTTCATCATGATCTTGCAAAGGAAATATCTGAAAACCCAACCGCCACGGACAGCCAGTGAGGTACAGTACGATCTATTGCTGTTGTGTATCTGTCATCAATATGTTTTCTGAATTCTTTGCAGCTTGTCTTCTCCAACAACTTGAATCTGTTGTTGTTGTTGTTGTTGTTGTGTGTCTGCCGTGTGTTAGTATTACCACGGAAACTTACGTGCATGGAACACACACACATTTGCTCTGATTTCCTCTCGGATGCAATGCAACTATTGGTTGATTGATTGGTCCGGATTTACGCAGAGGCAGATTGCATTTTTGTTGTTTCCAGGAAAACTGTTTTTAAAGTTCATCATGACCTTGCAAAGGAAATGCCTGAAAGCCATTGACAGGCATGATCAAACACCATATATACTCACTTACTCAGAATCCAGAAGACCAGAATCCAAGGACTCTTTTCCTCTTCCAGATATTTTGTCAACTCCAGGAACATGAATACGCTGCTGCAGATATTTCCTCTTACTGTGATGCGGTTGGTGTTAACGCAATAATTGATTGATTGGTTGGTCAGAATGTATGCATCGCTATAAGTAATCACTGCGCACACAAGAGTGATTAACCTACTCAGGTACTGTGATGGTTTGGTGGTGTAGGCTCCCCCAGAGTTGAATGCCTGACGCCGATAGGATTTCCATTCCATTGAAGAAGAGACATATATCTCCAAGGGAGCCCTACTATCGTCATCGGAGGAGTCCCAAGTGACCCGGAGTCGAGAGTGGACCTAGCCTTGACAAGATCGCCCTGTGCGTTGATCCTAATATAGAAGTGGGTCACACCCACAATGAGACCGAACCTATTTAAAGAAAAATACCGGCGTGTCTAACTTTGCCGAGTGAAGGGGGACCTATGTATGAGGTCGTCATATGCACCCCTACCAATTTCGCAACCGCTAACCATCAATAACCCTATCTCCTGTGGCCTCGACCTCGATGGTGGAAAAATGCCGACATGTCCCTAGTATTATGTGATGCTTAAAATTAAGTAGGAAAAAAGGACAAGAATACGAGCTGACATCTAGCTAACAGGGAAACTTGTCTTATCTTAAGTGTGAGAAGATTAATTACGATTATCTCTTACCTCGGCAATCATCTTACGTATGGACATGACATCGCGAAGTGAAGTCAAGAGTCTCAATATTTATTTTAGTCGCATTACACAAAAAGTTCAACTAGAAAGTAAGTACAAACAACTTCCCTCCGTGAGCACATCACCTTGGGTGTGAATTGGATAATTCAGAGGATAGAGCAGATGAGGGAGTCAAGTGTTGTATGTTCCTGGTCATGGCGGAGCTGACCGGACCACTCTTCTTTCTAAGTCGAGATGTAGTGCCACGAGGAGGTGTGTGGATGATGACTTTGCTCCGAAGGGAAGACTTTGCGCCCAAGGGTTGACGTTGCAAAATGCATTGTTGGGCATGATAACATTGCAAATGGAGATGTTTCGACTTGGATGTATGCAATTGTGTATGTGCAACTAATTTATGTGTTATGCGAACATCAAAGTGTATGTGCAATGAGCATTACATGTGTCTGATGTGAATATTCATCATTGGCCGACCATAGTGACACGGATGGTCGGTGGTGACCTCTCTTTGCCGCCCCTTCAATTCATCAGCGACCGACCCGCCAATTAGTGATGACTAGCCATTACTCACAAGTCATTTGGCCGGTCAGTGATGAGGTAGTCATCACTGACAATTGACGGGTCACCGGCTAGTGAGTGATGGTAGTTTTTGGCCGATTAGTGATTGATGACTAGCTTTGTAATAGTGCTCGGCTTTGATTGGTACCTAAATCGGCACGTCAGATTTTCACAAACACTTCAGCCTCATGCCCATCGATATGATGAAAAGACAAAACAGATGACACTGTTGCACTGCAATTCGTATGTTTTATGTAACATCATATCACATAATCTCATTGTCTACAACATTAAATAGTATGAAGAGACTAGGCGTCTTGGATTGTTAGCCATATCCACAAATGTCCTGGTTCGCCAACCATCCAAATCGAGTACCGTTGGTGTAGTGGGTCCAATCTAATTGAAAAAAGAAGTTCTTGTGAGCCTCACAAGAACAATAATTGTGCAAAATAATTGTCCAATTGAACAGTGAAGTTACATGGAGAAACTGCTCTACTAAATTTTATGAGCATCTTGTTGCAGGTAGTATAGTAATTACGAGTAAATGCTTACCATGGCCTTTTGTTTTCCTTCAGTATTTATTAAATAGATTGAAAATGCGTATACATACATATAACATATATTCAGAGAAACGAGGGTTGGAGAGGCCGATTTCATTTTTGCTGTTTGCAGGAAATCTGTTTTGAAAATTCATCATGAACTTGCAAAGGAAAAATACCTGAAAGCCCACCCACTGACAGGCATCAAACACCATACTCGGCATCAAGAAGACCAGAATTTAATGATTGTTTTCCTCGTGCAGATATTTTGTCGATTCTTAGCAGCTTGAGTTTTCCAAAAACTTGAATCCGCTTACTGTGGTGTGGTTGGTGTAATTAGTGATTGATTGGTCTGAGTGCACTTGAATCCGCACACATTTATGTTGATGCAATTATTGATTGATTGGTGTGAGTGTATGCATCGCTATGACTAATCACTGTGCACAAAAGGAAAAAAGTGACTAATCAACTCAGCTACTGTGATGGATTGATGGTGTAGGCTCCCCAAGGGTTGAATGCCTGACGCCGACATGATTTCCATTCCATTTTGAAGAAGAGACATATAGCCTCAAGGGAGCCCTACTATCAACATCGGAGGAGTCCCAAGTGACCCGGATCCGAGAGTGGACCGAACATAGAAGACCTAACATAGAAGTAGATCACGCCCACAAAGCGACGGAACCTATTTACCAAAGACTTGAGTGTAAAGATATCTCAGTACTCCCTCCGTCCCAAAAATAAGTGCCTCGACTTTATACTAACTTTGGTACAAAGTTATACTTGACTTTATACTAACTTTGGTACAAAGTTATACTAAAGTCGAGACACTATTTTTTTGTGATGGAGGGAGTATGAGTTTGTCACACATAAGCATCAATACCGTTATCTCCTATTGTGTTGACCGCAACAACAATGATGACATGTCTCTGTGGAGTATATTATGTACCTAAATTCTAATTAGTGCGCGCGCACTATTTCGCAATAGCGAGCGGCCGCTCCCACACACATGCATGTGTATTTTCTTGTCTCCTAGCGCATGTGCTTGTTCACATTAAATATGTTCACACGGGTTATGTTTGTTGGAAATAACAGATTCAACATGCATTTATTTCATGTTTCCAAAAATTTAAAAAGCCATATCTTTCAAACCACACATCTAAATTCAGATCCGTTTTCATCGTTGGAATCTTCGCGACGAGATCTTTGAAACTAGATCCCGCATGAGTATGTTTCGATGAAATATTTTTTATGCCAACTTTCGTGCTATATGGTGCAACTATATTACTACATTGTGCAACTTTAATACTGCATGGTGCAACTTTTTTCGAAACAAATTTTGGAGCTCCATGATCCAATTCCTATGATGTTGCAATCTAGAAACCCATGATAACCAACTTTTTGTAATGTGTAACTAGTTTACTGCTCGCCCACTTCCTAGTAGTTGATGTGCAGCTCTCCTCCCAACTCATGAATGTGTAGTTTTTCACTATAGGCACACTCGGTCCACCAACCCTATCAGCGATATGTGCAACTTAGCATTTTGTTTTTGCCAACTTCCTATGACTCAATGTGCAACTCCCCCCACCCCACTTGTGAACGTGTAGTTTCAGTTGGCAGGGGCAACAGATGGAGTTGCACATAGTCTGCTAGGAGTTGACCGGGGCAGCAGACCAAGTTGCACATCTCACTGTCGGTGATAGTTGGATGATGGAAACTGCACATTCATGAGGGTAGTGAAAAGTTACATATAAACAAGGCGCTAAATTGCACATCTAGAAGGGGTGGTTTGGACGAGGTGCTAGCAGGGAAAATTACACGTTCACGGAGGTAGGGGGAAAGTTGCACATCACCGTTAGATAGTTGGTTCTGATAGCATCCGAAGTTGCACATCCACTGCTAGACAGTTTGGCCGAGACAACAAACTGTGAAAACTGGACATCCAGCGGCAGAGAAAAAGTTGCACGTCAACTACTAGGCAGTTGGCCGGATCAACAGACGAAGTTGCACATCTCACTGTTAGGGATAGTTTGAGGTGAAGGTGCCATCAATGAAAATTGCACGTCTATTTGTAAGGAGAAAGTTGCACATCGACATGAGGCAGTTGCACATTGACAGCTAATCAGTTGCACCAAACAGAGATTAAATTGCACAAAAACAATTTCGTTGAAACATACACATGCGGGATCTAGTTTCGAAGAGCACGTCGCGTGTGTTTCAACAATGAAAACGGATCTTAATTTTCATGTTTGACTCTAAAGTTCTGACTTTTTTTTAGAAAAATGAAAACCGAATTAAATGTGTTCACACATGTTCGCATCAGTGGAAACTGCACATCCACTAGTCGGGAGAAAGTTGCACAATGACTGTAAGTAGTTGCACATTGACGACTATATAGTTGCACCAAACGGTGGGTAAATTGCACACGAAAAAGTTTGTCAAAACATATCCATACGGGGTCTAGTTTCGAAGAGGACGTCGCGAGGAATCCTATGGTGAAAACGGATCTTAATTTCGATATTCGGTTCAAATGTTATGACATTTTAAAAGAAGTTGAACTCCAAATTAAATGCGTTCACACATGTCCCATGGATGTTTCCTATTTTTTTTTAAAACACGTTGCATCATGCTTTTCCTACCCAATATGGCATAATCTTTCCTAATTTGTTTGATGGGGACAGAAACTTACTAAAAAAAGAAAGGCTGCTTTGGAGTGCTAGCGAGCAGCCGGCCGCTCGCTAGACATTAAAATGTGAGGTTTTTTGTATAAAAACATTACTCCCTCCGATCCAAAATAAGTTCCGTGTTTTTAGTTTAAAAAATGTGTGTTAACATCTTCTGGGAAAAAGCGAATATTTTTGAAACTTTCTTGAACCTTTGTTTTTAATTATGAACATTTTATTTATCTTTATGAAAAATTTCTAAGATTATGAACATTTAAACTAGTTCGTCTACATTTTAGGTTGAATATAAAATGGTAACCGCAAACATGGTGAGTCAAATTGCACTACTATCTTATCCCGGCCAGGATATATTCTCTTTGTGGCGCTCATAGTCTTCAACTCTTGTGTCGCGTCTCTGGCATGATGCGGGGCTGGCCCTCCTGGATAGGTCTTTGGTCATGCCCATCTTAGATAGGTCATCGGTTGTGGAGCTAGTGGATCAACGATGTCACGTGTGGAGTCAAAATCATGAGTTGGATTATATTTGACGATTTCGTGGAGCCAGGCCACAGAAATCTCATCCTCCGAGAGTCGAATGAAGAATCTCTCCTATTTTTCTTAAAAAGTATATAAGGTTTTGGCATCCATCTTTTTTCCTTCCTCCCTTCCCACCTCCTTTCTTTTTGTTTTATCAAAAAATTCCACCCGTTTTTCTTAAAAACCGCTTTAACTAGTCCATGTCTTCTTGAGTTATCAAATAAATTTTGGTTTAAAATCAATAATAATGGTTTCACTATCATTTTTTATATGTAATCACATTAATAATAAAAAATACTGGCAAATCAAAGTGAGTACGTACAAAATATTTGAGCCTTTGCAATCCATGGGTAGATACCTATTATGTAATGCTTAAAACTAAGTAGGAGAAAAGATTATGCGAACAAGAGCTGACATCTCGTTAATTGACAGAGAAACATGTCTTATCTTATGCGCGAAAGGATCGCGGTCATCTCTTAGCTCAGCAATCATCTTACGTACGGACATGACATCGCCGAGATAAGTCTGATATCACCTTATTGTACATACACGATAAGATCAGATCAATCGGTTGATGGCGAAAAAAAGTATGCAAAGTGCACACATTTGTGCATGTCTGAAGATGCAGAGAAACGGTTGTTGCGGAGGCTGATTGATTTGCTCGTTGCAGCATGCTGCTTCCAGGAAAGCTGGTTTCAGTTCAGAGCTCAGCACGATCTTGCAGACGAGATTTCTGAAACCCGACACAAGAACGTGTAGCCGACAGACAAAAGACCAAAGCACGCTGATTGTTTATCGGTAATCAAGATCAGGACGATATTTTCTCACCAAGAACCTGAACCTGAACGACGATATCTCTGTCTGTCTGTCGTGGTGTGGTTGGTGATACCACCACGGAAGCTCGCGCACATGGAAAACGCTCGCATTTGGTCTGATCTCCCCTTGATGCATTGCAATTATTGGTTGATTGATCGTAATGTAAGCACCGCCAAATGAAGGCAAGAAAAACGAGAGGCCGATCATCAACTTAGGTAGAACTCCCTCCGTTCCATAATGAAGTGCGTCTTCGGTTTTCGAGCTTGAACTTTGACCATGAATTTGACCAACGAGACCGATTGTGACGGGGTAAAAACCATACCACTGAAGGCGGGGTAAAAACCATACCACTGAATTCAGTGGTATGGTTTTTACCCCGCCACAATCGGTCTCGTTGGTCAAATTCATGGTCAAACTTAGATTTCGGGAAGCGCGGGCGCACTACATTATGGAACGGAGAGAGTAGTATTAGTATGATGATGATGTGGGCTCCTCGGCAGTTGAATGTCTGACGCCGACAGCGTTTCAGTTTAATTCCATTTCACCCCGTAGATAAATTCATCCATCCATCCGTCATCACTGTCGACACCGTCGCGTCTGACTTGCGAACTGTGTTCACGCTAACGGTTTGCACGATCGCCGTCCGCCAAGAACTGTTCAATCCAACGTGCCGCGCAGAGGAGAGAAATTCAGCAGCATTTCTATTCCGATTCAAGAACCAGGGCATCTGACAAGAGCACGGTTGAAAAGCAGGATCAAGATCGACCAACATGTATGGATTTCTTCTTCTTCTGTCTCTGATTTTTTACAAGCGGACGGATCACGGATGATCGAACGGACTCACTCATCTCCCCCGGTTTCGAGGGGATTGATCGGAGCTCTCTCACTCACTCACTTGCCTAAATTCGATCGACGGGGCGCGCCGAAGAAGGCCACGCAGAGCACGGCCAGCGCCGTCGCCGGGAGCCTCCCGGCGGCGAGGCCTGCGAGGATGACCGGGACGAACGCCGCCAGGGGGAATCTGCCCCCTCGCCTTTCCGTCTCTGTCTTCATCTCCACCGACGTCGGCGAGGGCGACGACTCTGGGCTTGGCTCCGACGGCGTCTGCTCGGCGAAGGAAGGGACTAGAATTAGAAAGGTCTCTGTTCTATCTGCCTCGGCGCCGACCGGCTGCTCGACCTCGCCGTCGCTGGAGCCCGAGGCGTCCTTCGCCTTGGGCTTCTTCTGCAGCGTCTTGGAGATTATTTTCCGCAGCGATCTCTTGGCTTTCCTCTTCGGGGCGGCCGGATCGTCGCCGGCGGGCCGAGGGGAGGGGGCCTCGCTACCCCTGTCGGAATCCGAGCAGCTGGATGACCCGGGCGCCTCTTCCACCTCCCGAATCGGCGAGACGGGGGCGGGGCCGCGCGAATCGGGCAGCTCAGCCGGAGGCCGGCGCCGGCGGGACGCGGACTCGATCCAGAGCAGCGACAGCGAGGCGACGGTGAAGGCCGCGACGGTCCCCTCGCTCCACACGGCCAGGAGCGCGAGCGCCACGGCCCCGCCGAGCGCGAGGAGCTGCGGGCGGGGCCGGAACAAGGCGGCGCCTTTGGGCCGCGCCACCGGGGCCGAGGAGTCCCCTACGGCCACCGGCGAGGGAGGCTCGGGCGACGGCGGCAGCGAAGGGGTCTCCCCCGCTACAACCACCGGGGTCTCCGCGGGAGACGGGGGCAGCGCGGGAGGGGCGGTGGGGCGGCGCGGCTTGCGGGGCTTCCTGAGGCGGGCATGGTTCTTGACGACGAGGTCGGCGAGGGAGGTGGGGAAGCCTGTCTGGACCGGGACGCGGGAGGGAGACCGGAGGGAGGCGAGCAGGCGGGCGAGGGAGGGGCTCTTGAGCGGGCTGGGCATCGCCGGCGGCGAGCATACAGGAGGACGGCGGCCGAGCTTCCGGAGTGTGGAGTGGGATGGTGGTCTCCTTTGGTTTGGCTTTGGCTTTGGCTTTATGGGGAGCGCCTCCGTCCTTGTTTCCTTGGCTTTGGAGTAAGTGAGCGATGAAAACAAGGAAACCGCCGCTAATATTAGACGCTAGTACTAGTTTGAGATAGGATTAGGAAGTGATATGCGTGGATTTTGTGTAGTATTACTTTATCTGTAAAGTAATATAAGACGTTTTAGATCGCTAAAATAGTAATTTAAAATGTTTTATATTACTCTACGGAGGGAGTATTTTTTTTCCTGGAGTTGTTGGCAAACAAAATGCGGTCCAAAGTCGCGGTTCCAAATTTCAGTCGGCGATTTAGTTAAGACATAAAATTTATATCGAAAATTCGGCGGTGTCATGCCTTTAGGGCCTCTTTGATTCGCAGGATTTCGAAAAACACAAGAATAGAAGAAAGTGTAGGGTTAGAGTGGCATGTCCATTTGAAACCTATAGAATTAGCAAGGAGTGTTTGATGTCACATGAAAAACAAAAAAATTGTAAAAAAGAGATACATGAAGGAACCGAAGTTTGACAATTTCACATGCATACGGTTGTTATAGCAGATAAAACAAAGGTAATGATATAGGTTTATATACGTAATGTATGAACAAGAGCAAGTCTAACAATTATGAGGTGAAGAAAAATATTCACATTTATATAGTCGCATGGCCGATTATGTCACATTCGCTTTAATTAATTGATGGGGATAAGATTAACATGCATCACTTAAGAAATAAAAAAATGTCCCTTTCAACCTTAACAAGATAAGGTATGAAGCGAAACCATAACAATTATTGAAAAAGATATGATGCATTCATTCTCAATATAGCATGAAAATTGTTGCCACGAATATATAAGCCAAACCATCCATTGCCTATGGATTTCAGCATTCATTACTTTTTATTTGAAAAATATGTTTTTTTTGCGAATAATTTGAAAAATATGTATGTAGAAGAGCGAATTTGTCGGTTAAAATTGCCATAAAAATGTTCGATTTGCCATGGTAAAAACCTCTGACGTTTGGATTTTATCATTTTCATTTATTTAAGGAAAAATCAGACAAAATGCAATATGAAACAAAAGCACATGGTTTTTTTTTGGGGGGGGGGGGGGGGGGGGAGCAAGTATATTCCCGTCTACGTCCACGCGTGACCGAGAGGAGATTAGGGATGTTAGCCCGCCCCTACCGGCGTCGACCCGGTTCACCCTGACTTCGGTGGCCCTATGGCCCTGGATGTGTGGCGGACCCTACCTTCCGCCGCCGACCCCGTCCTTGCTTTAGGTAGTTTTAGTGTTTTAGTCGCCGTGGCGACGCGGCAACATCTTAAAGTTAGAATAATGTTGTCCTCGTCCTATCTCTGCTCCAGCAGATCCTCTTGGATCCGTTTAGCGCTGATCTTCACTGGATTTGCTTGGATCTGTTCGTCTTTGGTCCTCGGCAGATCTATCTGGACTCAGTCGGCCCTTGTTTTTGTTTGTGTTTGCATGTATCACCCTTTCGATTCACACTTCTCATCGACCATGCCTATTGTTATTCTGATGTGTTGGTTCACGAACACTTCTCGACTTTCTGCTACAATAAGACTTGCTCGGTTCTGGACTTTTGATGAGGTAGGGGTGATGATGACAGTCAGACGGTGCCTTCAGCCCGTTCATGTGCTTGTTGTCGTTGCTAAATGGTCCTTTGACAGGGTTATAATTTTTGTTACTTAGGAAGATCTTTGTATTTTCTTATTATTAATACTCCCTCCATCCTGCTTAGTTGTTGCTCAAATGGATGCATCTATCATCAAAGGCTTTTTTTAAGGAGAAAATCAGAAACGGGTGTCATGAGACACCGTGTATCTGTTTTTGTGTTAATAACATACTCCCCCGTTTGTAACTATAAGTCTTTCTAGAGATTCCACTACGGACTACATACAGAGCAAAATAAATGAATCTATACTCCAAAGCAGTGGCGATTCTAGTAGGAGGGTTTCAATAGGCTGAAGCCTACCCTCCAAAATCCTATTTCAGTTAAATATACCATATGACAATTACATTAAGGTGCTTTACATGCAACAATTGCAGTGTATTTGCGAACTACGCTTAGTAAATTGATGCTTTGAGCCTACCCTTTATTATCACGCTAGATTCGCCACTGCTTTAAAATATATTTATATACATCCGAATTTAGTCCGTAGTGAAACCTTTAAAAAGAGTTATATTTATGAACGAAGGGAGTATATTGCCGTGAAATTATAATTGTAGAACTGATAGATTCCCGTGTGCATCCTGGTAAGTACGCGTACCATGGCGAGTCGTTGTCAGTGTTGGTTGGATGTCTGGTTGACCAAGACTTGTCCCGTGGCCCAGCCCAAGGGCACCAGCAGGCAGCAGGTGTTGCATCCATGTCCAAAATCAATATCGCGTGTTAGGTCATTCTTATGTCGTAGAAAAACAAAAAAAGATGGTTTAAAAATGATTTTTAGCAAGAGGAGGCGGAATGAAACGAGTGATGCTTCGAACTGGTCGTGCCAAATATTGTTCGGTCGCATTCAGCCTGCAATAGCCGGCAACAAAAGGAAAAACTAATGAATTTATTAAAAGAAGAAAAAGGACGTGCTCGTACGGTACTCAAAATGAAACCCGAGCTCCTGTGCTCTTGCATCAACAATAAATTTGAAAACAAATTTTTTTTTACTTCCTGTTCGTCTGGGAGCCAAAACGCGGGATTTTTTTTTGACTAAGTTTTTGTATATATTATGGGCTGCTGGAATATTTGGATAAAAAGAAATGGTGTAATTTTTAAGGCGAAAACAACATCAGTTCAGTCTTGGAGGGCTTCATTTAGGTCTGATATACTTCTGATCAGACATAGAATCAAAGCCAAATTTGAGGATCAACTTTCAAGTTGGATCGACCAGTTCCTTCACTAATTCTCATGTTACCTCAGGGTTTACAGAAAAAGGAGTAGGCCGAACTCTTTGATTGAGCTTTTGTATATATTGTAATACGTAACTTATTTATTTTAATGCAATTGCCATAGAACGATTGAACTACTGTTACAGGTCAAAAAAAGGAAAAAAATATCAGGTGCCCGCCCACACCTTAATTGCTCTTATGCCCCATCATGTTGAAAAGAAATTTAAATGCTTTAATTTTTTTTGAAAATATTAAGACATATTCTACAATCTCTAAGATTTAAATCCAAATTTAAGATACATGTTAAGAAATAAAAAGGACAAATCCATATGAATAGTGCCACAAAAATACAAAGGAAAAAAGCATGCACTATTCACATCCTGATTTGTCTTTTTAGTTTCTCCATGCGTGTTTCAAATTTGGATTTGATTTTTTATGGATTGTAGACACATATCTTGTGAACATTCACACTTTTTAAAAGGATTTTAAGAAAACAAACTATTTGTTTTAAATTTTGGAACCATTTAAGGTCTGGAAGTACATGACATGCAATCGCCAAAATGCTACCTTATACTGGTGTAAGTAGTATAACCATTTCAGTTGTCATGTAGATCGTCTTCGGGAGAGAAAGTATTCTGCAAAAACTAAATTACAATGTTTAAAAAAAAAATCATGTTTGGAAGTTGTAAAAAAAATCGAAAAAGCATATTGTTTGTTACAAAGGTGATGTTTGATAAATCTGTGAGTGTTGAAGTTCAAACTCATATTCATTTGGGACGTAAGAAAAATAATATTGATTTTTTTTTTTAGAACGAAGGCTCAAGTCGAGCCCGGCTTTGAATTAACAAAGCCATCAACCGGCCAGGATTACAACATCAACCCACTTACAAGAAACGAAGAATGGAACAGCTAAAAGATACAAAGTGCTCTGCAACAGCTAGCTAGCTTCATACAACCTCCAAGCAAAGATGAAGAAAACTAAAGCCCAAGAACAGCTTGAGAAGGATGAAGCCCTCCACCGATCGCAGTCCACCATTCAGTGACACCAGGAGGCCTTGAGGAGACACAGCAAACAGATTGGAAGTAACTCGTTGTCAGCTCCATGGGCTGCGGCCGAAACGGATACGACCTCCTCCATCTCCGAAAGGGCTCCCTGCCCCTCGCCTGGCACGAGGCGCCGATCCGTCGGAATATGCAGACGCTCTCCCAAGAGCTAAGATGAGTAACCGTCACCAAAGCCACCCGGAAGACCAAACTAGAGCACCGCTAACATGCAGCGCCGAGCTCAACAAAGGGGAAACTTGGGCACTAAAAGGCAACACACCCGAGGAGAAGCAAATGCACGGCGAGACTGTTTGTGACAAGACAACAGTGGAGGAAGCCCATCGCGGAGCACAGAGATGACACCAAGTTCGCAGATAACAGCTCCGAGCTCACACCACCCAACAATGGCCGCGGCACCCACTGAAGGGGAACCCAATCCCCTGTCCACATGGGCGCCGAATGCCGGCCGCTGGAGAGATGACTATGAGCTACCACACAATAGGCGAACACAGAAAACGGCGCCCCCAGAACACCGCAGACTTCAACCACGCGGTCGCCAAATGCCTACCAACATGGCGGGCTCACCATCTCCCCAAGACTCACCAAAGGCGGCACCTTCATGAAGGTGACGACGCCGCGGGCGTCGCTGCCGCCCAATCCAGAAGGATTTGGGCTTTCGCCCGGTAACGAGCAGGGAAGAAGGCAAAAGGGAGAGGGGAGTACCAAGACGGCGCCTAGCTACAGGTAGGGGACGGCGCCCGCGGGCGTGGCCGTCGCGGTGGCCGGCTGAGCCGGCCTGGATTTCTCTGGACACCACACCGCCCCCAGCCCCGCAACTTCAAACACGGCACCGGCAGCCTAGGACGACCGAAGACCGGATCTGAAAAGGGACCCGAGCGTTGGAGGCGAAGGTGTCAGATCCGGACGAGTGCCCCCGTGGCCCCCCGTCCAGCAGCCTCCACCCGCCACCACCATGCCACCCGCGCGGCCAAGGTAGGCGGCCAGCACCCGCGGCCACCGCTGGCTGAGGACGGCGTCGCGCCACCACCCGAGGTCACCACCTCGGCTCCGGAGCCCCCCGCGCGCGGCGGAGCGGACAAATCCTCGCCGCCACCTTCCCCGGCGGCCGCGCGGCGTTCCGGCGACCCCCTCCGGTGGCAACGAGGTAGAGGAGGAGGGGATGGGAAGCCGGCGGCGGACTAGGGTTGGCGCCGCCCGAGTCGCCCCTGCGGGAGCGACGCGGGGGCCTATTGGAGCTTTTTTGTTCAAAAATAATATAGATGAACAACAGAGCTGTACTGTTCGTGTTTATTTATTGTGAATCTATTTCTCGTAATTCCCAAATGAATGTGATCTTAAACGAGAAATTATATCTATGCTTACTATTTTATTTCATGATCTGTAGAAACTTGAAACATAGTTTTTACGCGGTTTTTATCGGTTTCCACTGTATCTTGGCTTTCACTATGTTTTTTCTTCTTGTGGAACTTGCAGTCAATTTGTTCCGAACCGTGAAAAGGGGCACGGAGGCGAGGATCAATCCATGCATAGACCTATGAAAGCGACTCAAATTGAATAAAACCTCAGGTGATTCCTTTTCGCTATCACCTTTTGTGCATCTCACTTTTTTACCTTGTTAATTCCAACATTCTCTTGGCTTTATCGTTGCTTCTTCAGACTTTTCACACCCTGCACTTGCAGTTGCTTGGTTCTACGAATGTTCCTACTTATCAGTCTGTCAGCTACTCAGATCCTCTGCTGTCTAAAAGGAACGAGAATCTGCATGCGACCGGGCTGCAGCTGGTATATACATCACCCTTTATCAAAAGCATTTGTATTCTAGCATATCTGATACTTTTCAAAGTAAAGAAAATGCAGAACAGTTGGCGAAGAACTTGATTGCTTTCGAAAGAGGAAAGTAATAATAATGAATTTCTTGCCAACAACCTGGCTTGTTAATGGGCAACTTTTTTTTTACGGGAAAACATCCAATGTATTCATCTTTAAACACGGTAGTACAACAAACATCATAAATAATGAAAATTACATTCAGATTTATACACCATCTAGCGATGACTACAAACACTGAAGCGAGCCGAAGGCGCGGAGCCATTATTGCTCCTCCCTCACCGGAGCCAGGCAAAACTTGTTGTAGTAGACAATCGGAAAGTCGTCGTGCTAAGGTCTCATAGGACCAACACACGAGAACAACAACCGCCGCCGATGAAGAGTAGCGTAGATCGAAAGAATCCGACTTGACTTTGACCACCAATATATAACAAAGTATATATTTGTCTTGTAAAAATAATATTGTAAAATAGTTTTGTTTCAAATATCTTTATACTAATTCTGTAGACATACCATGAGTGACAAATCATAATCCATATGATCCATATTAAGACGCTTCTTTAGCCCAAAATTGTACTAAAACAACATCAATTAATATGAACCGGAGGGAGTAGTTAAAATTGTGTGTCGAAGAATAGAAAAAGTCAAGCATGCATTACATTTTATGAAGGAGGGAGTACAATGCAACATATGAAAACACCCAGAAAATGTGAACAACGGTTTGAAACGTCATATCACACAAGGACCCCCCAAACACTGTGTTACCTAGAAAACATGAAATGTTTTCATGCCACACTTGCAATTGTCTGCTGGGATCATGGAACGCCCATATCACTCTCATCCCGTCCCCTCAAATTAGCGTGTGTTAGCTATTTAACAATAGGGAAAATAATTATCTTCCAGACAATCTCCTCTTCTTCATTCGGCGACGAGCCCGTGCAGAAGCCGGCAACGATACAACAATGGAGCTGGGTGGGTTCGAGCTCCAGCCAAAAATGATGTGGGATAACATCGCTGAGCAGAGAAAAGCTTCAGACATTGAGTGGGCCTGACGGCAACACGACATTATTCGAGTCAGAGCAGCACGACAATGGCACTGACAAGGGCACGACCTAAGTGAAGGTAAGACAACAATATAGGAGTTGTGCTCTGCCACTCAGGAAGCACGTGCCCATTCTGAGGATGGTGGTGGAGCTGCTCAATTGGATGAAGAAGAAAATGGAGACGAATCAGATTTGGACACGTCGAGTGGAAAGATGGAGAATTCCGGTTGCAAGTGCGATCCTAGCCGCCCAATCTCAATCCACCCATGCAAAAGAAATTAATCCAACCTTGACCAATTGAAGTAGTCAAACTGTTCAATAAACAGGACATATATGGAAAGGGTACTAGCTATAACCACTAGCACAACAAATTATACAATCTTACCGAGCGAATATCTGACCTCTGCATAACACAATACACATAACCAACACAACCAACACAATTAGAAGGAAAAAAACTACACATAACCAAAACGTCCAACCAATCATTGTGTTATCTCATCGCAAAAAAACAAACAAACTGTGTTATCTAGAAAACATGAAATGTTTTCATGCCGCCCTTGTAATTATGTGGTAGGACCACGGAATGCCAATACCATCCTCATCTTGGGCCCTCAAAACATCGCAATCTGGCTACTTCACAATAGGGAAAATAATTATTTTCCAGACAATCTCCTCTTCTTTATTCGGCGACGAGCCCGTGCCGAAGCTGGCAACGATACGACAATGGAGATGGGGGGGGGGGGGGGGGGGGGTGGTGGTTCAAGCTGCAATCAAAAATGATGTGGGATGACATCGCTTAGCAGAGAAAAACTTCAGAGGTCCAGTGGGGCCGATGACAACATGACACTATAGGAGTCAGAGCGGCACGACAATGACACTAGCAGGGGCATGGCCCAAGTGTAAGACAATGACATAGGAGTTATGCTCTGCCCCTCAGGAAGCACGTGCCGGATCTAAGGACAGTCGTGGAGCCGCTCAAGTGCAGGAAGAAGAAGAGGAACACAAATCGGATTTGGACGTGTTCAAATAGGAAGATCCAGAATTCCGCTTGCAAGTGTGATCCTAGCCGTCCAATCTCAATCCACCCATGCAAAAGAAATTAATCCAACCTTGACCAATTGAAGTAGTCAAACTGTTCAATAAACAGCCCTCCCCCCTTTTTATTGGACATATATGGAAGGGGTACTAGCTATAACCACTAGCACAACAAATTATACAATCTTACCGAGCGAATATCTGACCTCTGCATAACACAATACACATGACCAACACAACCAACACAATTAGAAGGAAAAAAACTACACATAACCAAAACGTCCAACCAAACACTGTGTTATCTCATCGCAAAAAAATACCGTGTTATCTAGAAAATATGAAATGTTTTCATGCCGCCCTTGTAATTATGTGGTAGGACCACAGAATGCCAATATCATCCTCATCTTGGGACCTCAAAACATCGCATGTTAGCTATTTCGCAATAGGGAAAATAATTATTTTCCAGACAATCCCCTCTTCTTCATTCGGCGACGAGCCCGTGCTGAAGTTGGCAACAATATGACAATGGAGATTGGTGGGTTCAAGCTGCAGCCAAAAATGATGTGGGATGACATCGCTTAGCAGAGAAAAACTTCAGAGTTCGAGTGGGGCCGATGACAACATGACACTGTAGGAGCCAGAGCGGCACGACAATGACACTACCAGGGGCATGGCCTAAGTGAAGGTAAGACAACGATGTAGGAGTTATGCTCTGCCCCTCAGGAAGCATGTGCCCGATCTGAGGACAGTCATGTAGCCGCTCAAATGCAGGAAGAAGAAGTGGAACACGAATCAGATTTGGATGTGTTCGACCAGGAAGATCCAGAATTCCGCTTGCAAGTGCGATCCTAGCCGTCCAATCTCAATCCACCCATGCAGAAGAATTTGGTCCAACTTTGACCAATGGAAGTCCGTCAAACTGTTCAATAAACAGACTCTCCCCAACAATTTAGTTCTTACTAGCGCCGAAGAAGCGCGGCGCACGCTGCACCCGTGACCGCTTCTGCATGTATTTTCCGGAATAAGCAAAAACAACAATATGTATTATGTGAGAAAATATAATGAAAAGGAAAACACGAATTTTATCTTTATCCCATGATTTGTGTAGACATCTAGCGAACATGAAATGAATTGACAAATTAAGTAAGCCGGTTGGCCTATTACTATTTTTTGTAAGCACATATTTTCCCCTTTCGTAAGTAAGAAAAAAATTTGGTGGGCGCGGTAGTAATATGTATTTGGATTCATTTCTCATATGTCATGTTTGGTCAATAATGAGATCGAATGGGATTGTTACCTATGTGTAGACCCTATAGTAGGAAAATATTTCTTGTCCAGTTTGTGCATTTTTTTTCACCTATACTCCATATCTAGTTCCAAGCCGATAATATTTCATTCTTTCTCAAATAAGGATATATTGAATAAATTTTAAATTTTATAAGTAATTTAAACCCCAAATTTTTTATGGTGTAAAACCGGATAGTAATTGATGGAGTGTTGTCGTAGTGTAAAAATGGATAGTAATTGCCGAATGACTTATTTAAATGTTGTATCTATGAAAGGCTAATCTGATTACAGAATGTTTCAACCCAATGCGCTTTCCAAACTATGATATAGGATAGGTGGTATGTCCATAGTTAAGAAACTTTTGGCGGCTCGGAAATAATTGGTTTTACAATAGTGTTTTGATCAAACATACCCTTCACGGATGATTCATTGTCTTGTATTTTTCCTTTTTTCTTCGAATTTATCGAAGAAATATATTAGGGAATGGAGTGAAGGGGTCAGTTTTTATTTTCATGTTGTCTTTTCTCGTAGGCTGCTTATAGACTGCCGTGATGGAGCTCGTCCTAGAGGTGACTTCGGTGATGACATTGTGGTTGAAGCCTCAGTCTGGCTGGCCATAGGGAAGGAGAAGGCGAGGTAGACTATGGCAACAACATCGGCTATTCTCCTCGCGTAGGTGAATGCACCGAGGGAGAAGGAGCCTTAGTTTTTTTGGAGTTTTTTTATTCCTTGTGGATTACTATTCACGTGAATGCATAGTGCCGATTTTTTGTTTTTATTGTGGTGTATTGTTCTGGGTTACAATTCAGGTACTGTTTCGGCTTAATATTCGGATGGGTTAATGTTTGTGGTTTATCCAGGTATTTCTCCATTTAAATGGTTTTACTTTTTGGTTTCTATTTTGGCTATTGTTTCGGTTAACAGTTCTAACGCTATTCGGATATTTTTTCCGTTTTTGTTCAGGTAATTGTTGGTGTACTATCCATTGTTGTCGTGGTGTAAAATGGACTGTAATTGGCAGAGAATTTATTTTCCCTACGGATTATTGTTCATGCAAATATACTGTTCCCGTTTACCGTTTTGTGCCTCGACAACACCATCACAGAAAGGAGCGGGAGACAATCGAGGCGGCTCTGCATCGGTACGTCGGTGGAGAAAAATGATGCGTAGAAAAATCATAAATCCTAATATTTTATATAAGGATGTGAGGATGGAGCATGCGGAGAGAGATGATGTGTAAAAAAAACCCAAATCTGGATTACTGGTCACCACTACTGTTCATTGTTTCGGTTTTGTTCTAGTAATTGTTTGTGTATTTTTCGCTGATGTCGTGGTGTAAAAATGGTCAGTAATCGGTAAGAACTTATTTATCTCATGGATTGCTGTTCATGAAATTTTATTGCCGATTAACTGTTTTGTGTCTCGGCAGCACCATCATTGGAAAGGAGCGGGCGACGATCGACGTGGTACTGCATCGGTACGACGGTGAAAAGAAATGATGTGCAGAAAAATCCTAAATCTTAACCTTTTTATATTAGGACGTGAGGATGGAGCAGGGAAAGAGAAATGATGTGTACCAAAATCTCAGTTCCTTTCTAAACCATGGTTTTTCTTATAACACTGATAAATATTTCTGAACCGCGGGCGTTTTTTCAACCTTGTTTATTAATAGGCACTGTTCACTTTTGATGTTCTATGTTGCCACGTAAATGAACAGTTAAGTACGAAAAAATTTCAAAAAAAGAGAAAAACTGAATGCTTCCCCCTTTAGTATAGTAACTTATTATTGGATCCATAATATAAAAATGTTACTATCTGTAACCTAGCTTTTTGTCAAAAAATGCATCCGTTAAAAAAAACAAAATACTTTTTCATCCAATCGATATATCAAGGTGATACACTCACACGATGCACACAACGAACACCTCCGACACAATTTAAAAAAAAATCCATTTAACCACAAAAAAAAAGTCCGGCTTAAGAAATAAAAAAAGTCCAGCCCAAAACTGCTAGGTGGGGAGGTGTTAATCATATCATCAGCAAACCGGGATGGTCCAGCAAAAAGAAAAACATCACTTGTATGCGGTGTGTGATGAGTCATGTTATCCCAACACAAAAGAGGAGAGTGACAAAGCAACATCCTGATATATTATTGGCCGTTGAGTTGCTGCAAGCCACTCCTAGTTAACTAGTGGTGTGTATCCTATGATTGGCCTTTTCAGCTGGTTAGAAATATCTGAGCCACACTACGTGCGCACATACGTGTATAGGCAGGAGCAGCACCGTGTCGATCCTAGGTGTCCAGAGCCGAAAGTTCCAGAATGGCTAGCTAACCTTTGCATGCATGCATGCATGCACGCACGTAGATAGATGGACGCGCGCACGTGGGCAACATGTTTCGCGGCGAGCATATGCAGGAAGCGGTCGAGCTTCTGGACTGTGAGGTGGGATGGTCTCATTTGGGAGGTTTTCTTTGGCTTTTATGGGGAGCGTCTTGTTTTTTTCCATGGCTTTGGAGTTTGTGAGCGAACAAAACAAAGAAACCGTCGAGTTCAATAATGTTACTCCCTTTGTACCGTGTATTGGACATCTTAGGTTGTACACCGCAATCAAAGCGGAGGAAAAAATATAGTGCAATGAGCTTTGTTCATGGCGTGCCACCCGTGGATGCAGGTGAAAAAAAAAATACTTCATCACCCTCAAGGACTTCAATGAATTTGTCTATTTTCTATAAGAGTGTGTTGCGACAACCTGTGATACTTAATATATAACCTTAGGCCCTTTTGTAAAATAAAGATAGCATGCACCGCTATTGTTATCGTGAAAAAGACGGCCTCAATTTTGCCCTCTCCCCCATCCGCTGCATTTTTCTTTTAACTGGACACACGATGAATATATTTCAAACTATTATATTTGTGCAATCGAAGTGCCTCTGTAAAGGAGCATAATTCATATCTGGAATTTTTTACCGAGTCAAAAATAAGGCACATATATTATCAGGTAAGTAATTAAAACAAGGCACATATATTATCACGTAAATTTTAGGTGTGGCTATTGTCTTATTTTCGTAACTTTAGGCTGGTCATAGTTGAGTAACTTAGCTAGTAACATACGCATTCAAAGACAAATTTGCTTGTGTCATGTAGTTAATAAGGAAAAAGGTGTCTAGAGTAACATACTGTAACATAGCGTTTTTTTTTCTAAATGAGTCTACAAGCTGATAAATAAAGTCATCTATCACACTACTTTGCATTATGAAGGTAGTAACTCAAACTAGTGTCATATGCATGACACTAGTCTAAGTTACTCCCCACTATGACCAGCCTTACGAAGTTCTCTATATCTAAATAGCTTAATCCCATTAATTTATTTCAAAGAACATGCAACTATACCACCTCATTACAGTTACCACATCATCCCAATTAGTTTTAGCAATTAATTGCATGGATGCATGCAAGCGTGGTTCACACTGAATTTTTCTCTCGCACACTTTTTCCAACTCCCTTTTAACTGGTAACCGAGGCCACATATGATTTGATTAAATATATGCAACAACCATTCATACGATGAAATCTCATTGAAACATTTTACAATGAATTCGCGTAATAACGCGGTAGGGCATCATCTAGTCGTGAGGAAAATTATTACAGATGGAAGTCAAATAGTGAGTCGTCGTGAGCGTTTGTTGGATGTCTGGTTGACCAAGACTTGTTCCGTGTGGCCAAGGGCACCACCACGCGCCGCACCGCAGCGCGTTGCATCGCATGCATGTCCAAACCATTCCGCGTGCCAGGTCGTTGTCATGTAAAGATAAATAGATGGATGACAGATTTCCCAACAACTTGCGAGAGTGATACGTCCAATTGGTCGTGCCAAATGCACACACTCCAACGATTGTGTGGCCGCATGCAGCCTGCAATAGCCGGCAACAAAAAGGAAATAAACATTTTTCTTGGTAAACAAAGGTGCTGGTACGGATATTGAAAATAGCAATAAACTTTGAGTTTAGTGTTCATCTGAGAGCATGTGATCTCGGGAGCCAAAATGCGGTGCGTGCTAGTAGAAGCAAGATCTTCTCCAGAAGAGAAATATATTCGATGGAAGCTTTAAAATTTATCGAAAAGTTATTTTGTGTTAGAGAAAATATGTTTTTATATTAAAAAACCGTGCATTTGGAGCGGTCTGCGCTGTTTCCGTGTCAAAACCCTACACTTCCTTCACCTTCTCCGCCCCGACCGTTGGCAGTCTCCACCCTCATACCCGCCCTTTTCGCATCCGCCATCACATGAACCCGATCGGCGAGCCGCCGGACTCGGCAGAGGTGCAGGATCCACTGAAGGTGGAGCACTTGAGGATCAACTCAGCTACACAGCAAGCCCGCAACCTCAAACAGAAGGCAAAGAAAGGCACCGTCAAAAAGTGCGACATGAAGGGCTGATGGGGCGGGGGACATGGTGCACGGACCGGGCGTGGCCGGGGGCGCAGGGTGCCGCCGCCGCAACAGCCGTCCGTGCACACACCATCCTGGCCATATTGATGGCGGCGGCCGATAAGAAATCCAAGCTTGAAGAGACGAGAGTTGAGCTCGCGACAACTTCGGAGGAGACAAAAACATTGACCACGAGGGACAACTACTTGCATGGTGTGCCTCGTCCTTCTCAAGATGTTGAAGTGCTTGACAGCCGAGATGGAGGAGGACAAGAAGTAGGCGGCTGAAGAGGTCCCACCGGCGGTAGAGTGAGCATGGACTCTCGGACATCATAGAACATCAAAATTGACTTAAGGACACAACAATGTGATAGTTGTTTCTCAATTCGACAAGAATTGTTCTTTGAGTCAATTTGCTTGCCTTCATGGTTCAGCGATCCTATGCTGAACACGGTGACAATATAGAGCTGTAGTACCGGGTAGAGGCGAGATGAGTTCCTAGCCATCGGCCACGGCCAACGATGATACAGGGTGGTAGTGCCAGGTGGAGACAAACTTCAAGGTTGGAGCGGGGCCGAGAACACCGAGACACAACGTGGATTAGAGTATATGACTACGCCAGCGTGGCAGTGATGGCAAGGGCGAGACGGAAGTTGAGGTAATGCGACAAGTTAGGGGGGGAGTGTAGGAGCCTCAGGCTTGTCTCTAGATGAAACAACATTTCTGATCAGATGGTCGCTCGACGGTGGGGAAATATCAGGTGCTCCCATCCTAGGGGTGCTCCTTATGCTCCATTTTTTAAAAACCAATTTTAAATGTTTAAAAAATTCTGAAAATAAATGTGATTGTTCATAAAGAATGTGACTACAACACCTAGAAATTTCAACTCTATATTTGAAATGCACATTGAGAAACAAAAATGACAAATTAAGATGTGAATAATGTCCATGCTGTTGTGTCTTTTTTTGATACTATTCATGCTAGATCTCACTTTTTTATTTTTCAATGTACATTTGGAGTTTGGACCTAAACATTTTACGAGTTGTAGTCACATTCCTTGTTAACATTCATGCTTTTCTCCAGAATTTTAAAATTGATTTTTTTGAATTGAAGCATGGGAAACACCACAAGGATGGGAGCACCTGATATTTCCCACTGGACGGTGGGGGAGATTGTAACCGTTCTAAGGGGATGAAAAGGCGGTGTCAAAGGTGACTTTGGTTTGTCGAGTAGGTTCGGGTTGCAAGTGTGATCCTTGCCATCCAATCTCAATCCAATGGTGTAAAGGATTAATTAGTCCGACCATGGCCAACTGAAATATTGTGATTAAACATACTCTCGCCATCAGGTTTGTTTTCTTTTATCGATCGATACAACAACAAAAAAGCTGACCCCTGATTGGTAACCAGATAGGCGTCAATCTTTATCCCCTTTTCGGGGGAAAAAGCAGATGGCAATCATCGCATGATCAAACCCTGGATGGTCCAGCAAAAGAGAAGAAATGAAAACAGCGTTTCCATGAGGTGTGTGATGAGTATGTTAGTGGAACCCAAAAGAGGACGGTGACACCGCAACGTCCTGAATTCCCGATATATTATGTGGCCCCTGAGTTGCGAACACGCTAACAAACTAGTGGTGTACATCTATGATTGGCCCTCTTAGCATCAATATCTGAACCATACCTATGTACGTACGTGTAGGTAGGAGCAGCACCATGTCGATCCTTAGGTGTCTTGAGCCCGGAAGAGATCTTTCCAGACCAGCTAGCTAGCTAAGCTTTTGCATGCATGCACGTCGATATCTGGAACACCATATTAGTTTCATTCGATTCTTCGTCAAACAAACTTTACTGACCTATTTATGTACTAAAAGCACAATATGGATAAGGAAATTTAAAAATATGCTTATAAATCCTACAAAAACAAGAAACTTTTGGACGTTGAGTTTTATACACCACCACAGTTAATAATCAACCGTTGCTAACAAGAATGACTCCACTGGCTCTCTAGGCAAATTCTTGATGTGAGGAGCCGCACAGTAAATCTTCAGCCAAAGCCCTCACTGTCATTAAAAGGCACACGAGATAGGAGACCCAAATTCAACAATGTCGATATCTTCGCTGAACGTCAATTCTTCAGTGGTGAATCACCTTATGACTCAGCCAGAATCAGGCGCAAGATGTTCTGAACATTATCAACTTCTATGCATCTATTCTGTTTGAGAAGTACAAAGTCTTCCGGGACCTGGAAATTCACCACATGGATATGGAGTCCATCCCTTGCTTCATACATGTACTTGTTATGCTTGATGAAGCTGGGCTCCTTGGTTTTTGCTCCGACATCTAACGAGGAGCTAATTCTTCAGTTCTATGCCACTTTGCACATCTCTAGTGAGGCTCATGACATCAACACATGGATTCTAGACTGGATGTCTGAGAACACTCACTTCAAAGCTCCAGCCACTGAATTGCTTCGAGCTCTTCCGGTTGCTCCACCTCAGGATGATGCAAAACGTGTATATGAGGAAGCTGAGCTCCCAGATCACATGATGCAACTGCTGATGAAGCCATTGGCAGAAGGCCAAGCTCCAAGAACAACCTTCCTAGTGAAGGATCTGCTTTATGTGCCAAGGACTGTGTATTGTATCCTGTCCAAAACCCTCAGTCCAATCAAATGACACAACTCAGAAGAAGAAGATGTTGTTGGGATTATGCAGAATCTGATGTTCTATATTATCCATGGATCCCCATCAACATACATGATTTGTTCATGAGAATTTTGGCCAATGCTGCATTGTCGCCATTTGACTTGAAGCCTTATGCCCCTTGGCTTATGAGATTCATCAGGACAAGGTCTTCAATTCAATACCAGGCTGACTTTCAGAATCACTTCATCTATCTGCCTCCAGTTGAAGTCCTCAAAAAGACAATTTTCTCAGTTCCTAGAAAAGGCAAAGTTGTTGTTGATGAAGGCAATCGTCCATTGTATGGTCAATATCGTCGTGCTGCCTCATACTCCACCAATGATGACACTGCCTCCCAAGATTTGGCTACAAAGTCCTGAGAGCAAAATCCTCAAGGTTCTTCCCCTCGTGTGATGACTGATCAAAAACTTCTCATAAGTCTTCATCAGAAAGTCGATCGTAATCACAAGTGGGTCAAGAATGAGTTTGCTTCAATTCTTCAAAACATGTATGTGAATGATACGTCTCCAACGTATCTATAATTTTATATTATCATTCTAGGATACTTTTTGAGTGGTTATTTATCAATTTATATTATTTTTGAGCACTAACCTATTGACCCAGTGCCCAGTGCCAGTTCCTGTTTTTTGTGCGTTTTTTGTTTCGCAGAAATTCCATATCAAACGAAGTCCAAACGCGATAAAAATTTACGAAGATTTTTTTTGGAATATATGTGAATTTTGGGAGTCGAAATCAATGCAAGACGATGCCCGAGGGCCGCACCACGTATCAGGGCGCGGCCTGGGGGCGCACCCTGATGTCTTGTGCCTCCCCCTTAAGTCGGTTGACGATCTCCTTCCGCCGCAACAAAGATATTTTCGCGATGAAAATCCCCTAAAAATTTCAGCCCGATCGGAGTTACGGATCTCCGGATATTTAAGAAACGGTGAAGGGGTCAGAAACCAGTCGTGAAACCAGAAGAGAAACAGAGAGAGATCCAATCTCGGAGGGGCTCCTCCCCTCCGGGAGCCATGGCGGCCATGGAACAGAGGGTAAACTCTCCTCCCACCAAGGGAGGAGGCCAAGGAAGAAGAAGAAGGAGGGGGGGGGGGCTCTCTCCCCCTCCCTCCCAGTGGCGCCGGAGCGCCGTCGGGGCATCCATCGTGACGACGATCTACACCAACAACTTCGCCGCCGTCACCACCAACTCTCTCCCCCTCTATGCAGTGGTGTAAAGCCTCTCTTCCCCGATGTAATCTCTACTTGAACATGGTTCTTAATTCTATAGATTATTATCCAATGATGTGTGGCTATCCTATGATATTTGAGTAGATTTCTTTTGTCCTACGGGTTAATTGTGGTATGATGTTATTGATATGAGTTGTATGTTGATATGGTGCTGTCCTATGGTGCCCGCCATGTCGCGCAAGCATGTGGGATCCCCTCTATAGGGTGTTGCAATATGTTCATGATTCACATATAGTGGGTGGCTAGAGTGACATAAGCTTATCCCCGAGTAAGGGGATTGTTTGCGTATGGGAGTAAAGAGAACTTGATGTTTAATGCTATGGCTGGGTTTACCTTAATGATTTCTAGTAGTTGCGGATGCTTGCTAGAGGTACAATCATAAGTGCACATGATCCAAGTAGAGAAAGTGTGTTAGCGTATGCCTCTCCCTCATTGCATATGATAAGTATCTATCATGTTATATTCAATTGCCTATGGACAAGCTTTCTCTTGTGTTACATGATACGTCCATTTTGCATCATGATTTCCTACTGTTATTTATTATGTTTTGTTGAATAATAATGCTTTGGGGAGTGATTCTAATGCCTTTTCTCTCACAATATGCAAGGTTTACACAAAGAGGGAGAATACCGGCAGCTGGAATTCTGGACCCAAGAAAAGCACATCAGAGATACCTATTCTGCACAACTCAGATGAAGCTGAAATTTTACGCAGATTATTTTTGGAATAATTAAAGAATACTGGAGCAGAAAACTACGGGAGGGTGCCAACCTGATGGGCACAACCCACCAGGGCGCGCCAGACCCCCTGGGCGCGCCCTGATGGGTTGGGCCCTCCTCGGCCCGCCTCCGGTGCCCATCTTCTGGTATATAGTCACATTTAACCTAGAAAAAAATCAGAGGAGGACTTTCGGGACGAAGCACCGCCGCCTCGAGGCGGAACTTGGGCAGGAGCACTTTTGCCCTCCGGCGGAGCGATTCCGCAGGGGGAACGTCCCACCCGGAGGGGGAAATCGAAACTATCGTCATCACCAACACCCCTCTCATCTTTGGGAGGCCAATCTTCATCAACATCTTCAACAACACCATCTCTTCTCAAACCCTAGTTCATCTCTTGTGTTCAATCTTTGTACCGGAACCTCAGATTGGTACCTGTGGGTGACTAGTAGTGTTGATTACCTTGCGTAGTTGATTACTATATGGTTTATTTGGTGGAAGATTATATGTTCAGATCCATTATGCTATTCAATACCCCTCTGATCTTGAGCATGATTATTATTTGTGAGTAGTTACCTTTGTTCTTGAGGTCACGGGAGAAGTCATGTTGCAAGTAATCATGTGAATTGATATGTGTTCGATATTTTGATGATATGTATGTTGCGATTCCCTTAGTGGTGTCATGTGAACGTCGACTACATGACACTTCATCACTCATGAGCCTAAGGGAATGCATTGTCGAGTAGTTATTAGATGATGGGTTGCTAGAGTGACAGAAGCTTAAACCCTAGTTTATGCGCTTCTTCGTAAGGGGCTGATTTGGATCCAAACGTTTAATGCTATGGTTAGATTTTATCTTAATAGTTTTCTCGTAGTTGCGGATGCTTGCGAGGGGGTTAATCATAAGTGGGAGGTTGTTCAAGTAAGAACATCACCCAAGCACCGGTCCACCCACATATCAAATTATCGAAGTAGCGAAAACGAATCAAACCAACATGATGAAAGTGACTAGACGAAATTCCCGTGTACCCTCAAGAACACTTTGCCTATTACTAGAGATTGTGCTGGCCTGTCCTTTGCCTCAAAAGGATTGGTCTACCTTGCTGCACCTTATTTACCGTTACCGTTAGTTGCTCGTTACCAATTACCTTGATATCAAACTTTCTGTTACCTACAATTTCAATGCTTGCAGAGATTACCTTGCTGAAAACCGCTTGTCATTTCCTTCTGCTCCTCGTTGGGTTCGACACTCTTACTCATCGAAAGGACTACGATTGATCCCCTATACTTGTGGGTCATCAAGACTCTTTTCTGGCGCCATTGCCGGGGAGTGAAGCGCTCTTGGTAAGTGGAAATCGGTAAGGAAAAACTTATACTATGTGCTGAAATTTATTGCTACTTGCTACTATGGAGAACAATCCTTTGAGGGGTTTGTTCGGGGTATCTTCACCTCGACCGGAACCACAATTAGTTGCCCCTCAACCTACTGCACATACTGAAAATATTACTTATGAAATTCCTTCGGGTATGGTAGAACAACTGCTTGCTAAACCCTATGCAGGAGATGGAGCTGAACATCCTGATATGCATCTATTATATGTGAACGAAATATGTGGATTATTTAAGCTTGCAGGTTTACCCGGAGATGAAGTTAAGAAGAAAGTTTTCCCTTTATCTTTGGAGGGAAAATCATTGACATGGTATAGGCTATGTGATGATCTTGGATCGTGGAACTGGAATCGTTTGCAATTAGAATTCCACCAAAAGTTTTATCCCATGCATCTAGCTCATCGTGATCGTAATTATATATATATAAATTTTGGCCTCGTGAAGGAGAAAGTATCGCTCTAGCTTGGGGGAGGCTTAAGTCAATGCTATATTCATGCCCCAATCATGACATTCCGAGAGAAGTTATCATTCAGAATTTTTATGCTCGGCTTTCTCATAATGATCAATCCATGCTCGATATTTCTTGTGCTGGTTCTTATATGAAGAAGACTATTGAATTCAAGTGGGATCTCTTAGAAAGAATTAAACGCAACTCTGAAGATTGGGAACTCGACGAAGCTAATGAGTCAGGTATAAAGTTTGAGTTTGATTGTGTTAAATCTTTTATGAATACCGATACTTTTCACAAGTTTAGCACTAAATATGGACTTGACTCTGAGATAGTAGCCTCTTTCTGCGAAGCATTTGCTACTCACGTTGATCTCCCTAAGGAGAAGTGGTTTAATTATCATCCCCGTATTAAAGAAGAAATTAAAGAACCGGTCATAGCTAAAGAAAAAACCATTATTTACAATGTTGATTCAGTTGTGCCTACTGCTTATATTGAAAAACCACCTTTCCCTGTTAGGATAAAGGAACATACTAAGGTGTCAACTGTGGTTCGTAAGAGTAATCTAAAAACATCTAAGCCCCCTGAGAAAATCAAAGTAGAACCTAGTGTTGCTATGGTTAAAGATCTCTTGGTAGAAAATATTGATCGGCATGTTATCTACTTCTGTGATGAAGCTTCTAGAATTGCTAAACCCGATGAAAAAGATAAACATAGACCCATAGAAGGCATGCCTGTTGTCTCAGTCAAAATAGGAGATCATTGCTATCATGGTTTATGTGATTTGGGTGCTAGTGTGAGTGCTATCCCTTTTACTTTATACCAAGAAATTATGGATGAAATAGCACCTGCTGAAATAGAAGACATTGGTGTTACTATTAAACTTGCTAGTAGAGACACTATCACACCGCTTGGGATTGTTAGAGATGTTGAAGTCTTGTGTGGGAAAGTGAAATACCCTACTGATTTTCTAGTTCTTGGTTCCCCACAAGATGACTTTTGTCCCATTATCTTTGGTAGACCTTTTCTGAGCACCGTCAATGCTAAGATAGATTGTGAAAAACAAACTATTGGTGTCCGTTTTGGTAATGTGTCTCATGAGTATAATTTTTCCAAGTTTAGTAGACAACCTCGTGATAAAGCGTTATCTAGTAAGGATGAAATAATTGGTCTTGCTTCTATTGCTGTGCCTCCTACTGATCCATTAGAACAATATTTGCTTGACCATGAAAATGATATGCACTTGCGTGAAAGAAATGAAATAGATCAAATTTTCTTCGAACAACAACCTCTCCTGAAACACAATTCGCCTATTGAAACTCTTGGAGGACCCCCTCCACCTAAAGGTGATCCCGTGTTTGAATTGAAACAACTGCCTGACACTTTGAAGTATGCTTATCTTGATGAGAAAAAGATATATCCTCTTATTATTAGTGCTAACCTTTCAGAACATGAAGAAGAAAGATTATTAAAAGTTCTAAGGAAGCACAAGGCTGCTATTGGATATACTCTTGATGATCTTAAGGGCATTAGTCCCACTCCATGTCAGCACAAAATTAATATGGAACCAGATACTAAACCCGTTGTTGATCACCAACGGCGATTGGATCCTAAGATGAAGGAAGTGGTAAGAACTGAAATATTAAAACTCCTGGAAGCAGGTATAATCTATCCTATTGCTGATAGTAGATGGGTAAGTCCCGTTCATTGTGTCCCGAAGAAAGGAGGTATTACCGTTGTTCCTAATGATAAGAATGAACTCATTCCACAAAGAATTGTTACTGGCTATAGAATGGTAATTGATTTTAGAAAATTAAATAAAGCTACTAGGAAGGATCATTACCCTCTGCCTTTCATTGATCAAATGCTAGAAATATTATCTAAGCACACACACTTTTGCTTCTTAGACGGATATTCTAGTTTCTCTCAAATACCCGTGTCACAATCCGATCAAGAGAAAACCACCTTTACTTGCCCTTTTGGAACCTATGCTTATAGACGTATGCCTTTTGGTTTATGCAATGCACCTGCTACCTTTCAAAGATGTATGACTGCTATATTTTCTGATTTTTGTGAAAAGATTGTGGATGTTTTCATGAATGATTTTTTCCATTTACGGAACTTCTTTTGATGATTTCTTAAGCAACCTTGATTGAGTTTTGCAGAGATGTGAACAAACTAATCTCGTCTTGAATTGAGAGAAGTGCCACTTTATGGTTAATGAAGGTATTGTCTTGGGGCATAAAATATCTGAGCGAGGTATTGAGGTGGATAAAGCTAAAGTTCATGCCATTGAGAAAATGCCATGTCCTAAAGATATTAAAGGTATTCACAGTTTCCTTGGTCATGCTGGTTTCTATAGGAGGTTCATTAAACACTTCTCTAAAATTTCTAGGCCTCTTACTAATCTTTTGCAAAAGGATATCCCTTTTGTTTTTGATGATGATTGTGTGGAAGCCTTTGAAACACTCAAGAAAGCCTTAACCTCTCCACCTATTGTTCAACCACCTGATTGGAACTTGCCTTTTGAAATTATGTGTGATGCTAGTGATTATGCTGTTGGTGCTGTTCTAGGACAAAGAGTTGATAAGAAATTGAATGTTATCCATTATGCTAGTAAAACTCTAGACAGCGCTCAACGAAATTATGCTACTACTGAAAAAGAATTTCTAGTGGTCGTGTTTGCTTGTGATAAATTTAAATCCTATATTGTTGACTCAAAAGTAATTGTTCACACTGACCATGCTGCTATAAAATATCTTATGGAAAAGAAAGATGCTAAACCTAGACTTATTAGGTGGGTTCTCTTGCTCCAAGAATTTGACTTGCATATTGTTGATAAGAAGGGAGCTGAGAATCCCGTAGCTGATAACTTGTCTAGGTTAGAAAATATTCTTGATGACCCACTACCTATTGATGATAGTTTCCCTGACGAACAGTTAGCTGCAATAAATGTTTCTCAAAACACTCCTTGGTATGCTTATTATGCTAATTACATTGTCGCTAAATATATACCACCTAGCTTCACATACCAACAAAAGAAAAAAATATATTCTATGACTTGAGAGATTACTTTTGGGATGACCCACATCTTTATAAAGAAGGAGTAGATGGTATTATTAGACGTTGTGTACCTGAGCATGAACAGGAACAAACCTACGGAAATGTCATTCCGAACCTTATGGAGGACATCATGCGGGAGATAGAACTGCTCACAAGGTATTGCAATCTGGTTTCTATTGGCCTACTCTCTTCAAAGACGCCCGTAAGTTTGTCTTGTCTTGTGATGAATGTCAAAGAATTGGTAATATCTGTAAGTGTCAGGAAATGCCTATGAATTATTCACTTGTTGTTGAACCATTTGATGTTTGGGGTTTTGATTATATGGGACCTTTTCCTTCCTCTAATGGGTACACTCATATTTTGGTTGCCGTTGATTATGTCACTAAGTGGGTAGAAGCTATTCCAACTAGTAGTGCTGATCACCACACCTCCATTAAAATGCTTAAAGAGGTTATCTTCCCGAGGTTTGGAGTCCCTAGATATTTAATGACTGATGGTGGTTCACACTTTATTCATGGTGCTTTCCGTAAGATGCTTGCTAAATATGATGTTAACCATAGAATTTCATCACCCTATCATCCTCAATCTAGTGGTCAAGTTGAAGTTAGCAATAGAGAAATAAAATTAATATTACAAAAAACTGTCAATAGGTCTCATAAGAATTGGTCTAAGAAATTAGATGATGCACTTTGGGCCTATAGAACAATTTATAAAAATCCTATGGGTATGTCTCCATACAAAATGGTATATGGAAAAGCTTGTCATTTGCCTCTAGAATTAGAACACAAAGCATTTTGGGCCATTAAAGAGCTTAACTATGATTTCAAACTTGACGGTGAGAAGAGGCTATTTGCTATTAGCTCACTAGATGAATGGAGAACCCAAGCCTATGAAAATGCCAAGTTATTTAAATAAAAAGTAAAAAGATGGCATGAAAAAAGAATCCAAAAGCGGGAATTTAAAATAGGAGACTATGTTCTTTTGTTCAACTCTCGTTTAAGATTTTTTGCAGGTAACATTCTCTCCAAATGGGAAGGACCTTATATTATCGAAGAGGTTTATCATTCTGGAGCTATCAAGATTAATAACGCCGATGGTACTAACCCGAAGGTGGTCAATGGACAAAGAATTAAGCACTATATCTCAGGTACGCCTATTAACGTTGAAAGCAATGTTATCCAAACCATGACACCGGAGGAACACATAAAAGAAACCTTTCGGAACACTCCAGAATTCTGAAATATAGGAGGTACGTGATACGGTAAGTAAACGAACTCTGAAAAATCCGCAAAAATATTTTTTGTCAGTTTTGGAGTATTAGAATATTTTGGGAATAAAGAAATAAACCAGAAGGTGATCGAGGTGAGCACGATACACCAAGGCGCGCCAGGCACCCCTGGGCGCGCCCTGGTGGGTTGTGCCCACCTCGAATACCTTCCCGACTCCGTTTTCTTTCCATATGCTTGTTTTCCAAGAATAAAAATTCTCTATATATACCCCCGACTGTTTTGACAACCACATCACAGAAAAATCCTCCGTTCTTGTTTCTTGTTGTTTTCTCGTCAGATCTAGATCTCCATGGCTCCACCAAGCTCCTCCAAGGACAAGTTCTTCGAGAAGGTCATTAACCCGTACTTGCCGGAGGTGATGAAGCACCCTCAAGCCATTGAGATGCGTGAGGGGGTGCTCCACATCCACGATGTTCAGGGACCCAAGAAGACCGGAAGCGTGGAGGCTAGGCTCGAGGTGGTGGAACAAGAAATCTTCAAGTGCCAGAAGATGGTGGAGCGCGTACTTAGTGCCAATCACTCCATGATCACGGAATTCACCCGTGATCAGGTGGTGGATGGCCGGTCTGTGAAGGACATCATCTCCACCCTCAGCAAGCAAATTAATTTTCTGCAGAGCCAAGTTTATGATCTTCAAAACCAAGTCTTTGAATATGAGGCAAGATTTAAAGGTATGAGTTTAGCTGCCAGTTGCAGGACTCAGGGGACTCTTGCGTCAACTTATGATGGGGAGCCCTTGCCTTGGAAGCTGGAGGACAAGCATACCACATCATCACCACCACGTTCTTCATCACCACCACCAAAGGAGACTTGAGCACACGGGTGTGGGCACTCCCCTTGGCTTGAGCCAAGCTTGGGGGAGGTGTCCCGGTATCGTATCACCATAACTTTTATTCACCCTTACCTATTTTAGTTCAATCTTTAGTTTCCCTTTGCTTTAGTTGAATAAAAGTTTAGCATGATCTATTTTCGTGTGTTAGTTTTGTGGCCTATCTATCTATGTAATCGAGTGAAAGTTATATAATAAAGTTTAGTTTGAGTTTTTGTCTCTCTACTTTCTTGTTGCAATCAAAATAAAAGGGAAGAAGAATAAATGAAAAGAATCATATGCTAATCTTATGGTGAGTAATGACATCACATAAGGAAAAGTATAAGTAGTAAAATTTATTGGAGATTGACAAACATAGCATTGGTCAATGATGCAATTCATGAAAGAATTAATAAGGGAAGGGAAGATTCACATGCAAATACACTATCTTGGACATCTTTTATGACTGTGAGCCGCCATTAAATATTGTATGTCAATTTTTTTGATGTTGGACAAGGAAGACAACGTAATGATTTATTTTTGTTCATATCCACATAGAAGTTATATTGTCATAGATCCTTCAACATGTGGTGCTTGCCCAATATCTTTGCTAGCCAAAAATCCCGCACTAAGTAGAGATACTACTTGTGCATCCAAAAACCCAAAACGAAACTCATTCTTTGAGAGTCCACCATACCTACCTATGGATCGAGAAAGATCATTCAAATAAGTTGTCATCGGTGCAATAAGGCAATAAAAATTGAGCGCTATACAAACTTATGATGGCAAAGTAATAAAAGCGACGGACTGGATAATAAAGGTTGCTATCATAGGGGGCAATATAGCGTGATGTTCTTTTACATTAAGGGATTGGGCATACAAACCAAAAGGCACATGACAACCTCTGCTTCCCTCTGCAAAGGGACTATCTTTTACTTTTATGTATTTACTTTTATGCAAAGAGTCAAAGTATTCTTCCCTATTCCTTTTTCCTTTTTCCTTTTGCAAGCATCATGTGGTGAGGAAAGAACTAGGCACATATATCCAGTTGGATATGGGTGGGCATGAGTTATTATTGTTGACATCACCCTTGAGGTGAATACGTTGGGAGGCGAAACTATAAGCCCCTATCTTCCTATGTGTCCGGTTGAAACTTTTTGTTCATGGGTAAAGTGTATTGAATAAGTTTTATGATAGGGTTTGTTGCTGCTATAATAATAAGCATGATGCTACTATGTCCGTACTTTGTTTTTATCGACACCTCTCTCTCAAATCATGTGGACATGCTTTTAAATATCGGTTTTCGCTTGAGGACAAGCATGGTCTAAGCTTGGGGGAGTTAATACGTCCATTTTGCATCATGATTTCCTACTGTTATTTATTATGTTATGTTGAATAATAATGCTTTGGGGAGTGATTCTAATGCCTTTTCTCTCGTAATATGCAAGGTTTACACAAAGTGGGAGAATACCGATAGCTGGAATTCTGGACCCAAGAAAAGCACATTACAGATACCTATTCTGCACAACTCCAATGAAGCTGAAATTTTACGGAGATTATTTTTGGAATAAATAAAGAATACTGGAGCAGAAAACTACCGGAGGGGGCCAACCTGGTGGTCACAACCCACCAGGGCGCGCCAGACCCCCCTGGGCGCGCCCTGATGGGTTGTGGCCTCCTCGGCCCACCTCCGGTGCCCATCTTCTGGTATATAGTCACATTTAACCTAGAAAAAATCAGAGGAGGACTTTCGGGATGAAGCGCCACCGTCTCGAGGCGAAACTTGGGCAGGAGCACTTTTGCCCTCCGGCGGAGCGATTCCTCCGGGGGAACTTCCCTCCCGGAGGGGGAAATCGAAGCTATCATCATCACCAACACCCCTCTCATATTTGGGAGGCCAATCTTCATCAACATCTTCAACAACACCATCTCCTCTCAAACCCTAGTCCATCTCTTGTGTTCAATCTTTGTACCGGAACCTCAGATTGGTACCTGTGGGTGACTAGTAGTGTTGATTACCTTGCGTAGTTGATTACTATATGGTTTATTTGGTGGAAGATTATATGTTCAGATCCATTATGCTATTCAATACCCCTCTGATCTTGAGCATGATTATTATTTATGAGTAGTTACCTTTGTTCTTGAGGTCACGGGAGAAGTCATGTTGCCAGTAATCATGTGAAGTTGATATGTGCTCGATACTTTGATGATATGTATGTTGTGATTCCCTTAGTGGTGTCATGTGAACATCGACTACATGACACTTCACCACTCATGGGCCTAAGGGAATGCATTGTGGAGTAGTTATTAGATGATGGGTTGCTAGAGTGACAGAAGCTTAAACCCTAGTTTATGCGCTACTTCGTAAGGGGCTGATTTGGATCCAAACATTTAATTCTATGGTTAGATTTTATCTTAATACTTTTCTCGTAGTTGCGGATGCTTGCGAGGGGGTTAATCATAAGTGGGAGGTTGTTCAAGTAAGAACAGCACCCAAGTACCGGTCCACCCACATATCAAATTATCAAAGTAGCAAACACGAACCAAACCAACATGATGAAAGTGACTAGACGAAATCCCCGTGTACCCTCAAGAACACTTTGCCTATTACTAGAGATTGTTCTGACATGTCGTTTGCCTCAAAAGGATTGGGCTACCTTGCTGCACCTTATTTACCGTTACCATTACTTTCTCATTACCAATTACCTTGCTATCAAACTTTTTGTTACCTACAATTTCAGTGCTTGCAGAGATTACCTTGCTAAAAACCACTTGTCATTTTCTTCTGCTCCTCGTTGGGTTCGACACTCTTACTTATCGAAAGGACTACGATTGATCCCCTATACTTGTGGGTCATCATTACACAAAAAAACTTTCTACTAAACAAATTAATTATTAACCTTTATCTAAACAGCCCCTAACTTTTATTTACTTGTTCTTTATTACCTTGCAAAACTATCTCTACCCCTACAAAGTACTTCTAGTTTTACTCCCGCAAAGTAGTTTCATACTTGTTCTAGGTAAAGTATGTGTTAGCGTGCGTAGAGTTGTATCGGTGGTCGATAGAACTTGAGTGAATATTAATTCTACCTTTAGCTCCTCGTTGGGTTCGACACTCTTACTAATCGAAAAAGGCTACAAACGATCCCCTACACTTGTGGGTTATCAAGACCTTTTTCTGACGCCGTTGCCGGGGAGCAATAACGTAGTGGTTGATATTCTCGTGTGTGCTTGTTTGCTTTATCACTAAGTAATTTTTATTTTCTATTATTAGTTGTTTTATTTACTGTCATTAGTTCTTTTATATCTTTAGTTATGGATATGGAACATGAAACACCAAAAAAATTAGTCGTACTTGCTACTCATGGAGATGGGGAACCTCCTAAAACCGTCGATGCTAGTTATGTGCAACACATTAAATACTACTTTGATAACCCAGAGAAATCCTCATTGAACTTGATAATGGGAGACACGTTGGATCAACGTGAGTACTTTAGGGATTATCGCTTGTCTCAAAAAGGGAAACACTTATGGGATCAAATTAAAATGTTGCGTTGGTATGCTTGGGATGTATGTTTGAGATGTGATTATACTTGTTGCTCTAAGATTAAGGGTCTTCACCTTCCCTTTCAATGTGAATTTAATGATAATAAAACCTTGTCTTCTTATGCTAAAGGTATTTATGATTACTATGATGAGGAACAAATAGAAGAATTTGTTGCTTTTAAGGGTGCATATGAAATTGATTCTCTGATTGAAAAGTATGATGATATTCCTTACAAATCTGAAATTTTTTCCATACTTAAATATTGCTATGAGAATTATGAATACAATACGGATATTATTGAATTTATTGAGAGAATGTCCGCTGCCTTGGAAGAGACTAATATTTTGCAGGAATCTATGGAAGAAGAAATTGCTGAAACTGTGAGCTCATTAGATGAAAAAGATGAGGAGGAGAGCGAAGAACAAAGGGAGGAAGAGCGGATTGATCACCCGTGCCCACCTTCTAAGGAGAGTAACTCTTCAACTCATACATTGTTTAATTTCCCTTTGCACATACCGAAGGATGAATGCTATGATCCCTTGGATTCATTTGAAATATCCCTTTTTGATGAACCTGATGCTTGCTATGCTTGTGGCCATAATGCTAATATTAATTATGCATATGGAGATGAACTTTCTATAGTTCCTTATGTTAAGCATGAAATTGTTGCTATTGCACCCACACACGATAGTCCTATTAACTTTTTGAATCCTCCCAACTACACTATATCGGAGAAGTTTACGCTTATTAAGGATTATATTGATGGGTTGCGTTTTACCACTACACATGATGATTTTGATGAATATAATATGCATGTGATTGCTGCTCCTACTTGCAATTATTATGAGAGAGGAACCAAATCTTCACCTCTATATGTTTCCAATACGATAAAATTGCAAGAAACTGCTTATGCTATGAATTGGCATTTACTTTGTGTGAATGAATTGTTCTTGTATGACATGCCGATGCATAGGAAGAGAGTTAGACTTTGTTGTTACATAATATATATTACCTTGTGCTCATTACTTAATTACAAATCATTGTTAATTAAAATTGGCTTTGATATACCTTGGGATCCAGGTGGATCAATTACTTGAGCACTATATGCCTAGCTTAATGGCTTTAAAGAAAGAGCTGCCAGGGAGACAACCCGGAAGTTTTAGAGAGTCATTTATTTTTGTTGCGTGCTTTTAAAATAATTAAAAACAAAAAAATAAAGTGGGGAACTTAAAACCTTTTCAAAAAGAGAAGTGAAAGTGAGAAAGACGAGCATCGTTGAAGTGGGGGTTAGCCTTGAACTTTTGTTCATGCCCATGGAAACTTTGTGAATCTTGATGACAGAAACTTTTCAACAAAAATAATTATCCCCTTGTACAAATCCATTGTATTATAGAAATAATGTACCAAGAATTACCTTTAGGATGTTTGAATTGTTTGTTTGATATGTGCTGTGTAAAAACAGAAACTTTTTCTGTAGTGTTCGAATTTTCATATTTTACTGTTAAGTTTTTTACACAGTACTGTTATGCAAATTGTTTATTATGTCCTAATTGTTCAGAATTGTTTGAGTTACGGAAGTATAGTTTCTCTATTGATCTTTACAGACTGTCCTGTTTTTCACAGATTGCAGTTATAGTTGCTTTGCGTGCTTATGTTTGAATTCTTGTTGAGCCCCAATGACTTGGGAGCCATAGAATTGTGATAGTATACAGTGTGTAATGCTATATTATAATTATTCAATAATGTTATGGAAGGACATGATGAGATTTTATGATTATGTACTAACGTTTCTAATGAAAGTTCTGTTAAGTTTTGTGTGGATGAAGTGTTCGAAGATCGAGGAGGTGTCGATATGAGAAGAATAAGGAGAGACAAGAGTTCAAGCTTGGGGATGCCCAAGGAACCCCAAGTAAATATTCAAGGAGACTCAAGCGTCTAAGCTTGGGTATGCCCCGGAAGGCATCGCATCTTTCTTCTTCAACAACTATCGGTATGTTTCGGTTTTTTTTTTGTTCACATGATATGCGTAAATTATTGGAGCGTCGTGTGCCTTTTATTTTACTTTTAGAAATGCACCAAGCTGGTTTGGGAAAATCCATGGTTGATTTATAGAATGCTCTTTGCACTTCACTTATATCTTTTGAGTATGGCTTTATAGAATTCTTCATGTGCTTCACTTATATCATTTGAAGTTGGATGCATGCTTCTCTACATATAGAAAGCCGTTATTTGTAGAATGATCTTTTGCTTCACTTATATTTATTAGAGCATGTCCAGGTATTTTGTAGAAAGAATTAAACTCTCGTTCTTCACTTATATTTGTTTGAGAGTTAATAAACAGTGACGGTAATGTGCATGGGTTATAAGACTAGTCCAAAAATAATAGGTATTCAAGGAGTGATAATCAAAACCTTCATGTAGCACATTAAAAGAGAAATTGTGGGTTAATGATATTGATGTGGTATTGCGAAAGAGTGTGAGTGCATCATTGTTGATTCGTAGAAGTGTCGATATTAAGAGGTGTTAACTTCTTGTTTGTTTAAATATTAAAAAGGCATGGTGAGGATGTGTGAGCATTTCTATTCCTCGTTAAAATCCTAGTGTTGTTTCGGGTCGGAGGCGCGCGATGGTTAACTCCTCCCAACCTCCTCCCTCGGGGCATGCGAGTAGTACTTTGATTTGTGATAAAACTAATAAAACTTTGCAATAAGTATATGGGTTCTTTATGACTAATGTGAAACCATGGACATACGCAATCTCACCTATTCATATTTTGCAGATATCAATGCGAGGAGTAGGGATTGCCATGCAACGGATGCACTAGAGATATAAGTGTATGAAAGCTCAATTGAAGCTAAGTGGGTGTGCATCCAACTTGCTTGCTCATGAAGACCTCGGCCATTTGAGGACGTCCGTTATCGGAATATACAAGCCAAGTTCTATAATGAAAAATTCTCACTAGCATATGGAAGTGACAAAACAGGAGACTCTCTATATGAAGAACATGGTGCCACTTTGAGGAACAAGTGGGGTAAAGGATAGTAGCAAAGTCCCTTCTCTCATTTTCTCTCATTTTTTTGATTTCTTTTTCATTTTTTTCATTTTTTTGAATGGATGGTGGGATCATTTGGAATCCCCCATCTTTATTTTTTTCGTCCGGAGTCTCGTCTCGACTTGTGGGAGAATCATCGTCTCCATCATTCTTTCCTCACTGGGACAATGCTCTAATAATGATGATCATCACACTTTTATTTACTTACAACTTGATATGGAAAACTGATAGGATGATATGACTCTATATGAATGCCTCTGGCAGTGTACTAGGATGTGCAATGATCTAGCATAGCAAAAGATATCAAAAAACAGACAAGCCATGTAAATAACATGCTAGCTATCTTACGATCATGCAAAGCAATATGACAATGGAAATACAAGTCATATGAAGTGACGGTGGAAGTTGCATGGCAATATATCTCGAAATAGCTATGGAAATGCCATGATAGGTAGGTATGGTGGCTGTTTTGAGGAAGATATAATGAGGCTTATGTGATCGGCCGATGTAAAACCTTGTCCCAGTTTATCCATATCACCTAACTCCTCTATAGACTCATACATATCGTTCCCATTGGACCGATATTCTGCAAGCCGCTTTTGTAACCACTCAGAGTTAGGATCCATTTAAATACGTCATACCTTGGAGCCGATTTCCACCAACCGGCTTTAAAGAAACGGGTACAAAACCACTCTTGGTGGCGCTGAGAAAGTCAAACTCTGATAAGTCCCGTCCCGTCAAGCAAGCAGCATTGGGGTGTTGCCAATCCACCGGTGTATCGGCTAAAGCAACGCAAGCCGAATTATCCGCATGAACGATCTCCACTTCATCATCAACCCATTGAATTAAAAACTGGTGCATAGTGGATGGCACACATTGGTTTGCATGAACCCAATCACGGCCTAGAATGACGTTGTAGTTACCTTGCACCTCGGCGACAAAGAATGCAGTAGCCAAAGTTTTGCTCCCAACCGTAAGCTCCACGTACATCACCCCTTTGGCTTCGGTTTTCTCTTTGCCTTCAAATCCATTGAGTACCATATTGGTCTTTATCAATCCTTCGTCGGGCAAACCCAATTTCTTGAAGATTGAATAAGGCATGAGATTCACTACAGCACCACCATCGACAAGCATTCGAGTAATCGGTGACCCGTTGATATGGCCTCTGAGGTACAACGGTTTCAAGTGCGTCACTGGTTCTTTTGGCTTCTCAAATATTGCATTCTTAGGACCAAAATCCAGCTGAGCCACCTCCCCTTCTTCATCTATAGCACGAAACTCAGCGGGTAAATAAAACACCATGTTGATATCCATTCCTTCATGTACTGGTGTATGCTCACAATCTACCACGTCGCCCTCCTCCTCGGGTGTGTTCAGTGCTGGGCTTGCCGGTGTTGGGCTTGCCGGTGTTGGGCTTGCTGGGCCTGCCGAGCTTGCCGGGTCTGCCGAGCTTGCCGGATCTGGGTTTGCCCTCTTCATTGATTTTGAAATCTGTTCGGGCAAAACGGAATCAATAGGCGCTGTAGACGATGTAACAGCAGTAGCATCGTCCTTCCTTGGTGGTACAGGTGCTGATGTGACAGATGTAGAAACCACCGCTCTTTGTATTCGCTTAGGCACCCATACTTGTTCTGTAGGTACCATGGGCCGAACGTCATTGAACCACTCATCTCTTTTCTTCTCGGCCTCCTGTTCTGCCATCTCATGACTCCTTAACCTCTGTAGTTTCCTCTTTTGCGTTTTTGTTAGCCCTGGAGGACACCACTTAGGCTGCATGTACTTTGGATCTTTGAACTTGGCTTTGCTCGTGCTAGCTTCATGATTTCTAGCCGAGTGTTTTGGCGCGATAGCAAGTATCGGCTCAGCAGGGTTGCTACGCACAGTCGGCTGTTGTATGGTGAATGTTTCAGTACCCAAGATGAGTGAGTCAGCATCAACTTTTTCTTTGCCCTTTCCAGACCCAACTGCCGCACTTGGTGATTTGGCACGCCACACCTGCTTGTTGATCCCTTCTTGATTATTCTGCATTGGCCGATTGACTCCTTTATTCAAACGGCCTCGAGTGGGATAAGAAAACTTCTCACGTATAGGCCTCCTTGGTTCTGCCCATCCTGGATGAAAAGCATAAGGGGCCATTGGGGGCTGCCCCCATCCTCCATTGAAGCCTCCCATGTAATGTGGCGCATAACGTGGTGGCGCCATCCACGGTCTTGGCGCCCACGGCCCATATGTCCTTGCATGATGCTGAAATTCTTGCCTTGGAGGTGATCTTGAACGCTTCAAATTAGCTGACCGATTAGAACTAGAACCGGCCGCTTGATTGGCGTATTTGGACAGCAACATATCAAAAGTTGGTTTGACTTTCTTGCGCTGCACTTTGGCTTCATTCAGCTTCCACTTGCCAACTTCCGGACTCTTGGGCTTGACAAACTTAACACGGGTATTCTCTTGCTCTTGCGGTTGCCCCCCGAGTGCAGGATTCTTGACAGTGATTTTGATTATCTCCCCGCCATCGGGTTGCTTGTCGAGCACCACTTGCCTTCCCAAGACCTTGTCGCCATCTCTGTTTTTCCTGGGCTCACCAATGACAATATTAGTTTTATTAGCGGATTCGGCCACTTCCGGCCGAATGAGCACCTTTTTCCCCTCCAAATCCAGAGTATTCATTGGGAAGGGCTGCTTATCAACTTGCATCTCAGAAAAGTTCAATCGTCCGTCATTAATGGCCGATTGTATCTGTCGTCGAAAAACATTGCAATCATTAGTCGCATGAGAAAAAGAATTATGATACTTGCAATAAGCACTCCGTTTCAGCTCTTCAAACGGCGGTAAAGTATGAGATATTCTAATAATCTTAGCTTGTAGCAAAGAATCAAATATTCTATCACATTTAGCAATATTAAAAGTAAACTTCATCTCATCATCACGATTCTTATGAATCGGCTTTAAATCATTGCAAGTAAATGGTTTGGCCTTCGAGGGCCAAACAAATTCAGCAGCATAAATATCACCCTCATTGTCCGTACGATCACTATCGTATTCAACCATATTCATCTTTGGACGATCAGTTTTATATCTATGCACTTCTTTAAGCTCCTTGCTTCGGCTTTCATGAGCCAAAGCCCTCTGTAAGACTTGGTTGATACTTATAAATTCATAGCCTTCTAGTTTCTCTCTAATATGAGCTCTCAAACCATTAAGCACAAGATCAGCCAAGTCTCTCTCAGTTATCACTAAACTATAGCACCGGTTTTTTGTTTCCCTAAATCTCTTGACGTAATCAGAGACCGATTCGTCATGCTTCTGCTTAACCGATGTAAGATGTGACAACTTAAGTTCATTATCGCCGCTATAAAAATGATCATGAAATTTTTTCTCTAGCTGCAACCATGCACGAATAGAGCCATGCGGCAAAGAAGAAAACCATGAAAATGCGGTACCAGTTAATGACAAAGGAAATAAACGCACTTTCAATTCATTTATCAAACCTGCTTCACCCAATTGTGCTAGGTATTGGCTAACATGCTCCCATGTGGTTTTTGTGCCCTCTCCATTAAACTTAACAAAATCTGGAATTTTATACCCTTGAGGGCACGGAATTGCATCAAAGTACTCGGGATACGGCTTTTGATAAATCCGATTCCTAGGTAGTTCAACACCAAAATTCTCTCGAAGTGTTTTAGCCATCTCCTCTCTAAACCTAGCTAGAGCATCGTCCGTAGTAGACGATGAAGCTTGTGGCACTGGCATAGGAGGATTGGGGTTAGCAATCATGGGTGTAAATTGTGACATGTTTGCCGAACCATAGTTCGGCAATGATCTAGCAGTGTTTCCACATATTTGGTTCGGCGTTGCCACCAAACTCTGCATAAAAGGATTAAGTGGTGCAGCCACAATTTGATTGGTATGGGTAGGAAAATAATTCATCGGCATGGGAGGTGCCGATGAAATAGGCAAAGCTGAATCAGGGTTTCCCATACTAGCAGGCATGTTAGGCATATTCTTCTGAGCATTAGTATTGTCTAAGAAAGCTTGATAGATCAGATTATTGCTATCAGTAATATGATTCTCAATTTCAGCCCATTGCTCTGGAGAAAAGGTAGTACTTACAGAAAGTTTAACCTGCTCAGTTTGAAGAGGAGGAAACTTGATTTCTCCAACCGGAGTGATATTGCCTTGGCGGTCCTTCTTGAAGTTTCCAAGGAACTCCTGCAACTCCTTCTCTTCACGCGCCTTCTTGTATTCCTCATAAGCTTGACGATGCTCGGCCAATAACTCCTCCAGATTGGGCTTGATAATGTTATCGGCGTCAACTTCCGAGGGATTGGGAAGATTGGACATGATGGATGATGATTCTTGATCAAAAGGTCCCCAGCGGAGTCGCCAAAAAGTGTGTTGACACACGAACACGTCACCGTGTACCCTCGACGCCGGGGGTGATGCACCGCAGCTCACGTCGAAGGAGGTCCGACCGGCAGCGCGATACGCAGGACAGCCGACAGACGCTTTTGAAGACCCGAAGCCCCGCACGCCCGGGAGGGACCCCTTCAGGGAGTGCGGCGGCAATGGGCTGCCCTAGGTCGATTCGCTCGCCCCTAGAGCCTCTGTACTCGCAGCTCTCCAACACGAAGAACGACGAAGAACGAGAGAGAAAAACGATGGAGAGATAAACTGTAGATTGAAAAAGTAGTATATTGATTGTTCGATTGTGTGTTGTTTCAATCGGCCGTCACCCCCAACATATATAAGAGGCGGCTGGACTTCCCGTACAAGCAAAGGATTCATCTAGGCTTTCCTTACAAGAAAATTACATTAATTCACATCCTAGAGTCCTAGTTCTGGTCCCGCTCGGATTCAGCCTGAATCTGGTCCAATCTCCTGTCTTGCTCCTTGCGTGGGCCGTGGAATCTGCACACGACCTCCGATGGAGATGGTCCAAACACGAATTTTGTGCGCTTCGACGAGGCCAATAATCCGTATGTTGATCACTTTTCCAAATAAGGCCATCTTGAATGCTCCACGGGGTCATCCTTAATTTCGAGTCGGACTCATTCATATAGCTGACTGGACCGTCCGACTCTTGTATCGTCTCTGCAGGTCAAATACTACGTCGGATGACAATGACTCCAAAAGCAAAGTTGACCGTTTTGACGATACGAACAACTTTCATGTTGAACACTTTTTGATCTGAGGCAATCTAGATAAGTATTTGAGCCCATCTTCAGCATCTCGTCGGACAGTTTTTACTGTTCACGCGGCAAGCTTTCCGCGGCAAGGTACTGTTCACCCGGCAAAGGTTACTGTTAACGCGCGGCAAACTTCCCCCGGCAAGGTACTGTTCACCCGGCAAGATTACTGTTCACGCGCGGCAAGCTTTTCCCGACATGTTACTGTTCACGCGGCGAGGGCACTGTTCACCCGGCAAGTTACTGTTCACGCGCGGCAAGCTTCCCCCCGGCAATGTTACTGTTCACGCGCGGCAAGCTTTCCCCGGCAAGGTACTGTTCACCCGGCAAGATTACTGTTCACGCGCGGCAAGCTTTTCCCCGGCAATGTTACTGTTCGCGCACGGCAAGCTTTCCCCGGCAAAGGTACTGTTCACCCGGCAAGATTACTGTTCACGCGCGGCAAGCTTTCCCCCGGCAATGTTACTGTTCACGCGCGGCAAGCTTTCCCCGGCAATGTTACTGTTCACCCGGCAAAGCCCATCTCAAGTTAAAACTACTTAAGAAAAGGAAAAGAGGGAACCTTTCAGCAAGAGATCTTGACCAAGTTTTTGATGATGTAATAGCTAAAAAGTTGACAGTTGGTGGTTATTATGATGAGACATATTGGGGCAATGCTAGGGCTTACGAAGGTTCAACTTCTGGTGAAAAATCAGCAAGGGAAGCAAGGCTTGAAGAGGAACTTGCATCTATGAAAAGCAATTTAAATTTTTATACTGAACTTTCACAGAGAATGTGTGCTTTAATGGCAAAGAAATTTCCAGATGAAAATATTAGTATGGTGAACAATGGAGTGATTACTGAAAATGATGTTAGTACCCTGATATATCACTCTTTTTATCCATTTACTTCACTTATTTTGTCTCTATAAAAATTGTGTTTGTCTTTTCATAGGATAATACTCCTACAGTTTCTACTGGTGTTACCTCGTACAAGGTTGACAACATTGAGAAATCCATGGACAACATTGCATCATCAAAAAATGATCCAAAGGTTTCATCGTAGATGTTTTCTTTAAAATGTCTATACGATTAGTAAATGCATACCTAATTTTTTTATTCATCTACTATCTAAGGTACTGATAGTTATTCATGGCCCTTTAGTATGTACAAGGCTGAATAGTATGTACAAGACTGAAGTTAGGCTAATTATAATTTGTAGCTTGATGTGCTAAATTATTGTTTATATCCTGAAACTTTGTCTTAACTATAGGTAGAAGATTCTGCATATGGTACCATGACGAAAGAGCATCGCGCGAACTCATCTTCACCACACCAAGAACAAATTATGAAGGTGCGGTCACGAAGTCCATCTATATTTTCTCCAATTTCATTTTCAGTCTAGCATGGTTATTTTGAGTTTTTGACCTGTCTGCTGCACCTTGCTAATGTATGCATGAATCATTTTCCACTATTGCTTGGTCTGCTATGGGTATCTAAAGAGAAGGAATTGCCAAAGCGACAAGCTTTACAACAGGTATTTCTGTCCTTATATTATGGTTAATTAATATGCTTTCTATAAAATTGATATACTTATTTTGTTCGTAAATAGGAATAGTGTCCTAATCTTTTCGCTTTGAATTATTTTCTTATCTCTCTTGTAGATTAATAGTGCAGAAAGAGCCAATGGTTTCATCGTGTTTAAGGTTGAAAATGTTGTGGAATCCCACGATAATATTCAAGCTGAACTAAACTGTACAAAGGTTATATTGTTGTTTCTCATCTCTCTATTTAAGTTATACACAATTGCATGTCTTAACTAATTCTAGTATGTCAATTATTTATGGTTTGTTTGGTATTAAGTTCATCTATCTTCCATTCTTTACATGATCTTATATGTAGATTATGCTGCTCACCTGGCATATATGATTGCAAGTTTGGTCCACTGCACCTCATGCACTATAATAGTTATTATGCACAATATAAACTTCTTTGACCAAATTTGCAGCGCGCACATGTTGCACATGCTAAAGATAAGGGACATTGTGTGAAATCATCTTCAGCACATAATCATATATTTGAAGAGGTTCTTTCCTAAGTCCTAACACACATGTCAGAATTCCATATTTCTCTGTCATCATGGTGCTAATAACTTACATTGACGGACATCTACATAGCCCGTTGATACGCCGAGTTGATGCGAGACTTTCTTATCCACTTTTACCCCTTTGATATCTACCACCATATTCTATTCCACTCAAATGTTATGTCCAATGTCTCACGCTCATGTATTGCGTGAAAAATAAAAAGTTGATGCATATTGAAAAAGTATGAACCAATTGCCTGGCTTTGACACCGTGGTGCTCAACATTTGTATTAATATGGTGAAGATGGAGCCATGCCTTGCTAATATAATAAGATGAACAAGGGTAAACATTCTTTGAGGCTCGTATACTTTGAAAGATTGATGATTTTGTTGCTTGTGCTTATAAGTGTTACAATGTCAAAGTTTGTTAATTCATCTTTTCTCAATGAGTATACATACAAAAGATTACATATTGGGTAGCATGTCACATCAAAAATTCTGTTTCTATCATTTACCTACTCGAGGACGAGAAGGAATTAAGTTTGGGGATGCTTGATATGTCTCCAACGTATCTATAATTTTTGATTGTTCCATGCTATTATATTATCATTCTAGGATACTTTTTGAGTGATTATTTACCAATTTATATTATTTTTGAGCACTAACCTATTAACCCAGTGCCCAGTGCCAGTTCATATATTTTGTGTGTTTTTTGTTTCGCAAAAATTCCATATCAAATGAAGTCCAAACACGATAAAAATTTACGGAGATTGTTTTTGGAATATATGTGAATTTTGGCAGTCGGAATCAACGCAAGACGATGCCCGAGGGCCGCACCACATATCAGGGCACGGCCTGGGGGCGCCCTGATGGCTTGTGCCTCCCCCTTAAGTCGGTTGATGCTCTCCTTCCGCCGCAAGAAAGATATTTTCGCAATAAAAATCCCCTCAAAATTTCAGCCCGATCTGAGTTACGGATCTCCGGATATTTAAGAAATGGTGAAGGGGTCAGAAACCAGTCTTGAAACCAGAAGAGAAACAAAGAGAGATCCATCTCGGAGGGGCTCCTCCCCTCCGGGAGCCATGGCGGCCATGGAACAGAGGGGAAACTCTTCGCCCACCAAGGGAGGAGGCCAAGGAAGAATAAGAAGGAGGGGGGCTCTCTCCCCCTCTCTCCCGGTGGAGCCGGAGCGCCGCCGGGGCATCCATCGTGACGACGATCTACACCAACAACTTCGCCGTCGTCACCACCAACTCTCTCCCCCTCTACGCAGTGGTGTAAAACCTCTCTTCCCCGCTGTAATCTCTAATTGAACATGGTTCTTAATTCTATATATTATTATCCAATGATGTGTGGCTATCCTATGATGTTTGAGTAGATTTCTTTTGTCCTACGGGTTAATTGTGGTATGATGTTATTGATATGAGTTGTATGTTGATATGGTGCTGTCCTATGGTGCCCGCCGTGTCGCGCAAGCGTGTGAGATCCCCGCTATAGGGTGTTGCAATATGTTCATGATTCACATATAGTGGGTGGCTAGAGTGATAGAAGTTTACACCCGAGTAAGGGGATTGTTTGCGTATGGGAGTAATGAGAACTTGATGTTTAATCCTATGGGTGGGTTTACCTTAATGATTTCTAGTAGTTGTGGATGCTTGCTAGAGGTCCAATCATAAGTGCACATGATCCAAGTAGAGAAAGTCTGTTAGCGTATGCCTCTCCCTCATTGCATATGATAAGTATCTATCATGTTATATTCAATTGCCTATGGACAATCTTTCTCTTGTGTTACACAAAAAAGCTTTCTACTAAACAAATTACTTATTAATCTTTATCTAAACATCCCCTAACTTTTATTTACTTGTTCTTTATTACCTTGCAAAACTATCTCTACACCTACAAAGTACTTCTAGTTTTACTCCCGCAAAGTAGTTTCATACTTGTTCTAGGTAAAGTAAGTGTTAGCGTGCGTAGAGTTGTATCGGTGGTCGATAGAACTTGAGAGAATATTAATTCTACCTTTAGCTCCTCGTTGGGTTCGACACTCTTACTTATCGAAAAAGGCTAAAAACAATCCCCTACACTTGTGGGTTATCAGTGACGCAGAACTCTGTGAGGAAAAATCACTATTATGCCATGAAATCTTCGACCGCACCTGGGCCATTCTCTCACATCTCAAGACACCTGAAGAACCTATGGAGATGGAGTTTCAACAGGAAATTGACTGGTCTTGGCCACCACAAAAGAAATTTAAGAAAGTTAAAGTTCCTCAGCTGGTTACAAGTTCATATTCTTTATCGCGCAAGACAAATGAAGCCAATGACCTTGACGACGCTGTTGCAGGCCCTGCTCCAACAAACGACCGCAACAATAACGTTGGCGCTCCTCCACCACCTTCCAGATGAAACTCTTCAGGGGCGTTAGTTCTCAATTTTCGTCCCTTTTGATAATTTGATGGCAAAGGGGGAGAAATTTGAGTTAGTCTTCAAGCGGGTCTTTATATGGGCTGTTATTTTGTTTAAGTTACAACTCTCACTCTTCTAAGGTGTTTTTTTGTTGAGTTGTAAACTTAAGTCCGATGGTGGTTTGACTCTTTTGAACTGCTTTCTGCATGCTTATTCCTCAAGTTAATTAATGCACGCATGCTTAAATTCGTCATACACCATTTCGCATCATGCATTTCAAATTCTTCATATTATATGTTAAATGCGTGAATGGATTACACGATATAGGGGGAGGTCTCCAAGATTTTATTCTGCCATGTGCATTTGCAGTCCAAAGCAAATTCCTCAAATATGCACATCTTAAGGGGGAGTTTTTCTATATCTTGCAATCAAATTTCTCAAACTCTGTACTTACACTTCATATGTTTATCCCAGTTGAAAACGTAACCTATTTTTCATCAATCACCAAAAAGGGGGAGATTATATGTGCATCTAGTACCCGTTAGTAATTTTAGTGTATTGAAGACTTATAGGTTAAGGGACTTATGTGTTTGTGAGTGTACACAGGTTTTATTAGTCCGTGAGGAGTTTGGTATAACCGATGGATGTCGACCCCTAAAAATATATGTCTTGAACTGAAGACTTTGACGCTGTTCTTGAAGACTTTGAAAATGAGGAAATTGGTGTGACATTGAAGATATTGATGCGAGGACTATGAAGCTTGAAGACTTTATTTTCTTAGTTTCATTTCCTTTCTTTTGAGTCATAGGAAACACCGTACTATTAAAGGGGGTCGAGGTAATACTAAGGAAAATTTCCAAGTTTGCTCATCTCAAAACCTACACCTACCCAATCCTTCGAGTGAAGCCTTTGAAAATCTCTTACAGTTCTGTCAAGTTCTTCAGTGAAATTGAAGAAGTTCTTCTGGTCTCTAAGGAAATTGATCTGACTGAGGAGTTAGGATTTCGCCAGTGCGAATTGCGTACCATGAGGAATATGATAGCCCTTAGGAAATTGAGAGTTCATATTTCCGACCGTTGATGTGCCTTGCGCCAGCTGTCCGAAAGATCTTATCGTGACAACGGTCATATCATTAGGGGCATTTATGTCTTATCATGTCGGGTTGCACCCTGGCTATAAATAGCCGCCCCCCACAACCACTAGCTAGTTGGCTGCTCCGAGAGAGATTGACAAGTGTCATTTAGAGCAACCCATCCTACGACGACTTTGAGAATCATCAGTGAGGAAAAACCCAAAACCCGAACACCCAAAACCAAAAGTGATTGAGCATCACTTAAGAGATTGTCCTTTGTGGAACGACACTTTTTACCTTTGAAGACTGTGTATCTTCCGGATGGTTAGGTGTCATGGTCTAGAGAATTCAAAAGGAAATTGTGGATCGCCGGGTGACTAAGTTTGTGAAGGTTTGGAAGTCTACCTTGAAGACTTACCACGAGAGATTGGGCGGAGTCTATGTGACTCTAGATCAAGGAGAGTACGGTAAGGACTGTGTGTCCTTTGGTTTAAATACCAAGCCGCTCCAAACAAGACGTACGACTGTCACAACAGTTGGAACTAGTAGACCAAATCATTGTCTTCACCGAGGAACTGGTTCTATTTTGTCAACCCATTTATTTCCTCGTTTACTTGTTGATGAAATTGATCATTACTGTTTGAAGACTTTCTCAATTTCCTCAACCTAAATTCTTCAGTCACCTTGTCTTACACCTGTTTATCCTGATTTCTCGCTACTTGTGTTTTGTGTATATTTTATTTCACCATGATGCCTTTGCTACTGCCATGTTATGCATGCGCTTGAATACTTTTTCCGCTGCCTGTATTTCATCACTTAGCAAATTCATCAAGTAGTAATTCCTCAGTGACGAATTTTTAAAAATCGCATATTCACCTGCCCTCTAGTCGATATAACACACTTTTAGTTATGTGTTTAGTTTGTAAATTGATATATCAAGGTGATATAATCGCACTAAGTGAAGTAGTATAACCATTTCACTTGTCAGGTAGATCTTCTTAGAGCAACTTCAACAGGCTCACAACGGCACGACACGCTAAAATTCTTTTACAGCGCCGAAATTGCCTTTTTTAGCGCGCGGCATGACGCCTGCTCCAGCAGGTGCTGGAAAAAAGGGCACGGCAAAATAGCTCCAGCTGGCACTGGAAAAAGCAGCGCACGCGAACCGCAAGACACTATGATTTTTCAAACATAAAAAAAGTGTATTTGAGCAACATAGCTTAGTTCAATTGCATGGCATAGTTCAAAATCACCCAACCAAGTTCATGACAAATAAAAGTTCACACAAACAAATGGCACATGAACAATCATGTCTCATCTTCTTCCTCCTCTTCTTATCCTCGGACGAAGACGATTCTTCGTCCGAGTCCTCACTACAAGCCATGCGTCCATCCATGTGACCATCTCCAACGGCATCATGCGAAGCTATGTGAGGCACACAGGAAGCCATGTGTCTACCCATGTCACCCGGAGGTGCTCTCATGCCTCCCATGAGAGAACCAAAACTCATGCATCCCATAGCTCCGAAGCCACCAATGCCTCCCGTAGATGCTCCCATGCCTCCCAAGCCTTCCATGGTAGCTCCCAAGCCGCCCATGGTAGCTCCAAAGCCACACATGCTTCCCATGCTTGTTCCCAATCCTCCCATGGTAGCTCCCATGCCTCCGAAGCCTCCCATGGCCATGGATATTTTTTGGGCCAAGACTTCATCACGGGAAAGATTGATGAACTCCTTTTGCCTATCATCGAAGGTAGATGTGTCCATGAAGAACAAGTGATTCTCCATTCCAATAATCTAGCTCGCTCCTTGATGGCCAATTTCTTCTCCTCCAACGCCACCTTCTTCTCCTCGGATGCCACCCTCCTCTCCTCGGCCACCACCCTCCTCTCCTTAGCCGCCAACCTCCTCTTCTCGGCCACCGTATCTTGGCTCCTTGCCATCCTCCTCACCTCGGTTGCTTTCTTTCTTGCCTCCAAAAGAGCACCCATAGCATTCTTTAACTCATCATCTCCTCTCCTCTTCTTCTTTTCTTTCGCATGTTTCTTACTTCCATTTGGTCTTTTTGGCTTAGAGTAGGCAACCGAGTTTGGTGTAGGGCTCCTCTTGCCATCATCACTTGATGCCTCCTCCTCCTCCTCATCATCCAAATCAATACTTTCCTCACTTTTCTTGCTCTCCTCTTGGTCATCACGGGCCTTCCACTTCTCTACATCCTTCAACACTTCGTAGCAATGGGGCAACACAAATACTCTCCCTTTCTTGACCTTGCCTTATTGAGCTGAAAACAAATGAACAAGTTAGCATTTGAAACACCAAAGAAGAAGCATGAACATGGAACATAGAAAAGAAATTTCACTTACCCTATCTCTATCATTAGTGCCACTTGGGTTTATCGTGTCAACCGACTTCATTGCCGCCGCCCACCTTTGACAATCTTTGTTGATTGTCGACCACCGGGAGCGAAGAGATCTATTGGTGCGCTCAATTCTACTCTTGTTGTGTGTATCAAAGTGCTCCTTCATCCGTTCCCAATATGTATCTCTACTTTGGTCCCCTCCAACGGTAGCATCCATAGGTACAACCAACCATGTATTGCATAGCAAAATGTCTCCGTCAATGGTGTAGTTGCCTGCTCTTCCTTTCGTGGCGCCGACGATACCCTCACCATCCTCATCCACCTCATACTCATGATCATCTCCATGCACTTCATTGGTTTGAGACCAATGAGAATTGTTGGAGCCAATACCCATAGTTGACATATATCTGTCACTATCGAAACTACAATGTATGTAGAAGAAAACTTAGCTATCCATATGTATCCATTTATGTTAAAAAACAACAACAACAAAAAGGATGGTGAAATCATACCTTGTGGGCATTTCATCAAACACCTTGTCCGCGGCGGGCACAGGTGCAAGAAATGATGAGCTCTCCAGCGCTTCGGTTGGCGAACATGCGGCCGGACGGCCTGCAAGCTTCTTCTTCGGCCACCTAGTAGCGCTGTCCATTGCCTTCTTCTTTCGGGGCGCCGTCTCCGCCGTCGTCGCCGCCGCATTCGGTCGCTTGGAGACGGGGGCCGTGGCTTCACGGCAGGCGGCGGCGCGATGGTGCGGTCGTCCGTGGTGCCATGAACAAGCAGCTCGCGAGGCCGCTGCTTGGAGGAGGGGCGCCGGCGGCGATGTCGCAGCTCAACCCCGTGCTAGGGTTTGCGGCGGCGGAGGAGGAGTTGCGGGTGTAGGAAGGGGTTAGGGGGATGTCGCCAGCGCGTTCCATCGGTCGATTTCGCCGGCAGCGGTGCGGGGCGGGGCGGCCGGAGAGGCAGTTGGTCTCACGCGCGCGAATGGTTGCTGTTTAGCGCGCGGGAGCGGGCACCCGAAATAACCAGCGCGGAATGCCGTTTTGCTCCGCGTGCGCAACCAACTATATAGCACGCGTGATTCTAGCGCATCTGCTGGAGCGCCAGAATCGGGTCCGCGCGAGCAAAAAGTGGCATTTTCCCATAGCGCCGCTAAGATAGCACGCCTCTTGGAGTTGCTCTTAGGGAGAGAAAGTATTCAGCGAAAACTATTTTACAATGGGAAAAAAGTAAAAATCATGTTGTTTGGAGGTTGTAAAGATCTCAAAAGGATATTGTTTGTCACAAAGGCGTTGCCTGAAAAATATGCAAAATTTGAAGTTCAAACTCATATTCATGAGGTAGAAAAAAAACCACTATACAAGAGCAACGTAGTTGTACAGTTCATCGCTACTAGAAGGGTTGGACGCGCTTTGCTGCGCCGTTGAATTTGTTGGGATTCTCAAATTTCTTTACTCACTCTATTTTAAAATATATGGTGTATTACTTTTTTGAAAAGTCAAACCTCTTTAAGTCTAATCAAATTTGTAGATAAATATATCAAAATTCATAATATCAAATCAGTGTTATTAGAAATGTCGATATTTTTGGCTCTGAACCTGGTCAAAATTACAGAAATTTGACTTTCCAAAAAACTAATAATCCTTATATTTTGAAATTGGTGGAGTATTTAGTTTGACCGGTGGGGGGAACGGTGGAGTGTGTTTTATGTTTATTTATAATTCGCTTATTTGGTGGGCCTTTCGCGGTGTGATTCTGTGTTATCCGCTAACCAACCCATATTTATGTGGGGATATTTTTTCATCGTTGGTTGCATGTATTTTATTCGGCCATAATATCACATGGTGGCGCTTTTCTGGTGGTGATAGGAGTCTGTGAGGGGTTAATATATTTTTATAGGCCGGTTGCTGCTGATTGATTTGAAAAATTGTTGACCCGATAAAAATTGTAAACCAAATCCAAAATTGAATACCTCAATCGAATGAAAGTGCTTTAAAATTAGCAAACATAGAGACTTAAAATAAATTAATGGGAGAGCTCCTTGAGCAATTGTTGACCCGGTCAAAGTTCGGTGAATTCTAAATTGAAGTATCAATTAATTGTGAAGATTTATAAATTAGGAAGCATAGTATATTATATAAAAAAATAAACGAAAGAGATTGTTGACCCGGTCAAAATTGGGTGACCAAATTATAATTGAAGACCTCAATTGATTGTGAGGCCTCCAATCCTAGGAGGTTTAGTAATATAGTATATTTATTGTTGGGTCTTGCCTTCCACCGGCCATTTTCTTCTTCTTCAGCCTTGTGGAACTGAAATTTGAACACGGAGACGAGGACCACTTCATGCATGTCGATCCAGAGACCTATGAATGCGACTGAAATTTAACAAAATCTCAGGTAATAATACTTTCCTCCATCACCTTTTGTGCATCTCACCTTTTTACCTTGTTAATTCCAACTTTCCCTTGGCTTTGTCGTTGCTTCTTCACACTATTCGGACCCTGCACTTGCATGCAGTTGCTTGCTTCTGAGAATGTTCCTGCTTATCAGGCTGTCAGCTACTCAGATCGTGCAGCTGAAAAGGAACAAGAGAATCTGCCAAGTAGCCATGCATGCGTGCATCGATCGCCCTTTCTCAAAAGCATTCATATTCTAGTATATCTGATACTTTTCAAAATAAATAAAATGCAGCGCACTTGTGCGAACTCGGTTGCTTTCAAAAGAGGAAATAATAATAATGATTTTCTTGCTAACAACCTGGCTTGTTAATGCACAACTTTGACTGACAATATATAGAAGAATCTACAGCCGTACGCCCAAGCCCGCCTTAAACGTTCGGGTGGACAGCCCGATCAATCACCACGTCACAAAAATGCAATCCAGACAAATGCCTCAAACCGGCTTCAAACGTCCGGATTGACCAACACCCATCACATCCAGCCCAAATATCCTTTCCTCGGACCAAATGCTAGCCAATCTAGAGTCCACTACACTCCCCTCCACTCCACTCTGCCACCCATGCTCCCGTCAGGCGATCTCCGCCCTTCTTCGGCATGACAAGCAGCGAATCCGAGTCCTACACCTCCAGATCCGTCAACCATGAGCTCATCCCACGAGGCCCCTATGTGGCAATAACCGTCCGACTTGCACTCCGCCGCTCCCGGTAGGAGGCCGCCCGACAGCAGCGCTCGGCCTCCTTCCTTTGGAAATCCATTGCGTCCGCACAACCGACACATGGATCCTTCGGTAGGGATGCTACCAGTGCGGTCCGTCTAGCGTTTGAATGCAGTGGCGGACGCGCAACCCCTCCGTTGGCACGCTTAGCTAGACGACGCACCATGGGCGTCCATTGACGCAAACATAGCGTGGCGTACCCTCCGTGCGAGGCAGCGGGCGCGGGAGGCGGCAGCAGGCCTCGCGGCGGTGGACGTTGGTGACGCGGAGTCGCATTCTCCTGCAACCGTGTCGTTGTGGATGTAGGCTTCTCCCAGGACGGATTCGTTATCGACCTCACGTCCACCGGCATAGTCTGGGATGCAGGCTCCGATGAGGAAGAGTAGGGCATGGGAGACGACGACGCCTCGAGTCCCGTGATCTGGTTCCTGTCCATGTCCTACTCTACCTTGCCGGTGACCGGACCAACACGCTGGGGAGTGCAGTCGGCCGCCGGCCATGGACACGACGAAGGCGGACAAGCTCCGCTTAAAGATCGTTTTACGTTGTATGCAATAATATGGATATGAGATTTCTAATTTGAGGTATCCGGTTGTAGAATGGATTATTTGAGGCTTGATCGGTCACTATTCGAGGACGCGCCTCACGGGCGTTTGAGGGGTTGGATTTGCCAAGTGCGGTTGTAGATGCTCTAACAAACTATATGGATTGAACATGTATACATAGTATTGTCATATTTGTTTTCTAAAACAGTTTTATTTCAGTTATATTTATACTAATTCTATAGATATACTATACGTGAAAATCATTGTTAAAGTTGTGTGTCAAAGAATAAAAAATGTCAAGCATGCCTTACATTACAACATATGAAAACACCCAGAAAGTCGCGCCTGGCAGCTGTCTTGGCAGACGATGGTGACGTCTGTGACGTCGTTTCCTTCTCAAGGCATCGTTTTTGCAGGTCACGTCAACTCGATCGGGATGTTTCGGGGGAAACCCTAGAACTGGGTCTACCGGATCGGACGATGACGACGCCATCGGTGTCGTTTTCCCTTCTGGGGGCATCGTTTTGAAGCAAGTGCTGGCTGGAAGGGACAAGAGGAGGAGCGGTGTTACATCTACCGCAAGGCCGACAATGGATCTCGGATGCACGGAGCCGTGGAGTTTCAACGACGGGCGCATGTGGATGGATACATGCAGGACGGTGGCGTTGTTTAGCACCGTGGTGGCGTCAACGATAGGCCTGGCAAGGTTGGTGCGTCAGTAGCTGCTCTGGAGATGGATCGGTGGAACACGGCGGTGGCGGCCTCTGAGAGTGCGCCGAACCGGTATGTGACCCAATCCCGGCATAGTGGCTTGGCTGGGGCATCCGATTTTAGATATTAGGCTTTGGTGCGATGTCTGTTTGGTATTCGACTCGGACATTCGGCACCCCTTCATCGAGGGAATAGGAGTAGCGACAGGTGTTGTCAAGACGGTGGCTTCAGGCTTACTGATGTATTACTTTATAAAGACTTTATGAATAATTAATAAAACGGCTGTATGCATCGTCCAGATGTAGAGGCCGGGAGTTTATCCTTCTTTTCTAAAAAAAAATGAAAACGCCCAGAAAAATGCAAAACAATACTTTTCAAATTATTTCTATAACCCTATCACAAAAAGGGCTAGAAAACGTGAAAATTTCCAGACCGTCCTGTTAATTGTGTGCTAGGATCACGAAACGCTAATATCATACCCGACCGCCAAAACAGTGTGTTAGAGCTATTTCTCAATATGGAAAAGAGTTATCTTCTAGACAATCTTCTTTTCTTCTCCATTCGGTGACAAGCTTGTGACGAACCTGGCAACGATACGATAATAGAGCTGGGTGGAGGCGAGACGAGGTTCGAGCTGGAGCCAAAGATGATGTGGGATGACATCCCTAAGCAGAGACAAGCTTCAAAGATCGAGTGGAGCCGACGACAACACGGCATTATTGGAGTCATGAGCTTGGTTATTTTGGATGTGGTTCGCCATGCGCGAGGCGTGCCGGCGATGGCGAAGTTCGATGGCGGCTGCGCGAAGCTCCGGGCCGTGTGTCGGTTCATGGAGGTGCGCGGCGCAACTGATGTCATGAGGAGGCGCGCGATGAGTTCGCGATGAACGCAACGGAGACCGCGGTGGCGCTTCGAGGAGCCCGCGGAGGCCGCGGCACGGCACGGCGGCGTTGCGCGCCGTGGTGTAGCGTGCACGACGCCGTGGCGTCAGGCATTCGAGCGCGACGGCATCGATGGCGAGTGCCGCCAGAGACGAAGAAGAAGACACGGTGGTGACCGGCGTCAGCGCGACGAGCACGGCGAACATGGATGGGCAGCGCGAGCGCACGGCGAGTTCGTGGCGGTGGCGACCGGCATCGGTGCGCCAGGTCGAGTCCACGGCCATGACGATGTCAACGACGGGGGCAGCAACAACTTCGGCGACGACAAGTCAAGATTAAGGAGGAAAATGTTAGCACTAATCTTGACCACGACGTCAAACAACGAGCTAGCCGAGTCACGTTCGTGTGTGAGTGGCCGCCGAGCCGTTGTGCTGCTGCATGCGTGGTTTGTTAGCCCGCAAGAGCAGGTGGACGTGGTCGTTCAGAGCTGTGCAACTCGTGGAGGTGGCCGTGTATGTAGTGAGTTTATGCATGGGTTAGTTGGGTTAGTGGTTAGACTAGTGCGTGCGTTCGTGGTGGTCGTGTGTGCGCACCGGGTATAAGTACCTTCCATGTGGACGGGTTGAGGGTGCCGGTTGGTTGCCGAGCCACAGTGTGAGAAGGGCCTGAGGAGAGATGTAGTCTTCAGGTGTGTGTGCGTTCACCGTGTGAAGGAAGATGTAGTCTCCGTCGGGACCGTGGTGTGCGTCCGGTCGACGTGAGAGTTCTTCCGGGTTGTGCTGCGTGTGTGCGTCTGTACCTCCATGTATATGTTTGAGGGAGTTGAGTTGAATAGAGGCCAACTTACAGGCCGTTCGTCGGCCGGGGCGTTCTTCGCCGGAAGTGTGTTTTGTTCATCATCTTCTACCTCTGTCCGGCGTTTGTTTCGCCGGAGTCTTCTCGGCGTTCGTCGTCGGTGGGTTTGTCCCAACAAGAACTGTCCGGGTCCGGCAATGACACCAGCAGAGGCATGGCCCAAGTGAAGGTAAGACAACGAGATAGAAGTTATGCTCTGCCCCTCACACTACATCAAAAACATCCGATAGAGACATATACGTAGGGACACTCCCCCTTATGCCTCTTAGCAGCTAATCCAACCACGGTGTCAAGACATTAAGGGAGACATTATGGAGAGTGTCTCATCAGTAGAGACATCTACATTGAGGCACTCCATATTGTGTCTCTTAGTATTTAGGTAAAGACACTAGAAGAGACATTTGACAATGCCTTAATAGTAGAGACATGTACGTAGAGACATTATTCCATGATGTCTCCTAGCGCTAGTGTAAAGACACTCGAAGAGTCATTTTAGATAATGGCTCAACACAATAGAGGCAACCTCGAGAGACACTATTCATGATGTCTTTTAGATTATGTAAAGACACTCGGAGAGACATTTTATAAAATAACTTGATATTTTAGCTACCGGGACGGCATCCTATCGTACGTGAACTGTACACTCATTAAAAATGTTTAGAAAATTTAGAAAATCTTTTTTAGTGCATATTTATGTCTTTTCCATACATGCAAAGCTTCATGTAGAAAAGTTATATATTCTACCATGGGCAAAAAAGAACAAAAAAATCCTCTATAAAAGACCTTCTTTGGAGAACAAAATGCCTCCTTATGCATGGACATATATAGGAGATGGACATATGTTAAAATCTTCATTTTTTTACGAGTAGATTTTCTCTTTTATAATCGGAAGCATATTAAGCGAATTATTTGGGTGTGCCTTGTGTCCTTCTCCTTCGGTCATACCTTGACGCTTGTATGTTTCTATTATCCAGGAGTTGTGGTCACTGCGAGTGGAAGTTGCCATTGTCGTTGCTGCTACTACATGGAGTTGCTACATAGCTGTTGCTATTTGATGTCAAACTATATCTCTTAACACCCAGGAAGATGCCCTCAAAGAGGAGGCGAGACAGCCGCCGACTTTAACGAGAGAATGGCGCCCCTACCGCAATGGTTGCTCCGCAAGAGTGGGTTTGCCCCTACATGATGGTGTGTGCTCGCTTGCAGAATGAGCTGCTTCACCCTGGATGATTCATTTTGTAGAGGTTATATGCCAATCTTTGAAGATGAATTGATCTTTGCAAGATGAAAGATTAAGCTTCTTCATATTTTTGTTTTGCTCCATGCATTTCGTTATATTTTCAAAGAAACCTCTGAAAAAGTCCAGCAAAATAAATTGTAATATTTTTTTGTGCGGGAATCTATACCTAATAATAAAGGGGCTATTGCTTCTTGTGATACGTCATTGAAATTGCCCTCAAAGTTGTAAAATATTACCCACCAATACCATCTATAAGTGATAAAAATACATTTCACGCAAGGTAATCCTCCGTCTGGACCGGCCCATGCAGTAGGTACATCCTAAACTGCGCTCTACGCCCTATTTGAAGACGCAACCCTCCAATTTGGTTCGGCCCATGTCCAGACGGCCTATTTTTTTAATTTTTTTATATATTTTTTCTTCTTCCTTTATTTTCATTTTTTACTTTAAACAATGTGGGATTTAAAAATAAAAAAATAAAAAATGAGAATTTTGAAATAAAATGTTTCGTAAATCATAATTTTTTTGTGGATTCAAAAATGTTCGCAATCTTATCCAAAAATATTTGCTTATTCAATAAATATTCAAATCTTTGAAAACAAATTTTCGGGACATCAAAAAATGTTCATGATTTTTTAATAACTTCGTGTATTAAAAAGTGTTAATCAAATTGAACAAAGTTTCACCAATTCAGAAAATATTCATGAATGGAAAAATATCCCAAAAATTAAAACTCTTAATGACTTACAAAATAGTTTATTCATTCATAAATTGTTCGCTGATTAAAAAAATGGTCATCCATTTAAAAAATGTTCGTTAAATCAAAAAAAGTTCATGATTTTCAAATTTTTGAATCAATTTTCAAAACAATCTTCGCCCATTCTAAAAAGTTCGTCGATTCTAGAAAACTGTTAAAAAATCACATTTTTTTATAAATGTTTACTAATAGTATAAAATGTTCATGAATTCAAAAAATGTTCTTGATTTAAGAAAATATTTAAAAATTTGTAAGTGTTCATGAAATATTTCACGAGTTTAAAAAAAGTTTATGATTTCATAACATTAAGAGTGATAGTGTATCTCCGTGATGCAGTAAAATATGATCATGGCCATCGAAGATTATGAATTTTTTTTCTCCCGTTGCAAAGCACGGGCCCTTTTTCTAATAAACTGTAATTTCACTTTTAACAAAGCATATTCAGAAACTTTATTAATTCTAATATATCCAACCAATTTACATGAACAAGTCAAAGTAAAGAAAATCAACAATTCACCTTTCACGACACCAAACACCGATACTTGTAACCAGTGTACACAACCAGTCACACATACATCCATACTTGGCCCCCCTGCCTCTCGTGTATACATGAAAAAATATTAAAAGAAGCCCATACTAACAGCCCACTAGCGTCCAGGTCAAGATTAGCAAAGAAGCCTCCGATCTTGTCTCCTGGAGCAGCGTAACAACTTTAGTTCGTGCATGATTAGAGTATGTGTGGGTCAGATAGGCGCCGCCGCCTCCCTCTGTGTGCCCTTGCCGCCGCCGCCGCTGCCAATCTTCCTCTGATCTCCCTCCTCTGCCACTCAGGATCTGGATCCGACTCGTACGCCAATCTGCCTCTGATCTCCCTCCTCTGCCACTCAGGATCTGGATCTGATTCGTACGGGAGTCAACGATGCAACCTACTTCATAGCTTCAGCCAACGAACTAGCAGGTTAACACATCACACTACACTAATCTCTCTTGATTCTCATCTCGTATCAGTGTTGATATTATACATCAGATTTTAGTTGTGTTGTTTGACTGGACTTTACACAAGGCTGCAAAACACATCAACATGTCACGATTGCAGCTTTAGATGATGAACAACTTGAGGTCCCTGATAGAATGGCTAGATCACCAGCAGAAGAGAATGTTGCCGCTAAAGGTCAAGATGGGAGCAGAAAAAAAGAAACATTTTTAAGCTTCTTGAAGGATGCAGACTCCAACTTGTATGACGGATGTCAAATTTTTTCAAAGTTATCCTTCTTAGTCAGGTTATTTCACTTAAAGGTTTTACATGGGTGGAGTCAAGCATCGTTCAAATCAGTACTTGATTTATTATCTGATGCTTTTCCTGAAGATGCAAGTCTACCAAAGAACTACCATGAAGCAAAGAAAATCATTCGTGGTTTGGGTCTCAGCTACCAGAAAATTCATGCATGTCCCAGAGATTGCATGCTATACTGGGGTGAGAGGGCTAACCAACAATCTTGCCATGTCTGTAATAGCTCCCGTTGGGCTGATGGAGACAATGTTGATACACAAACAAATTCAAGGCATAAGAAAAAGCCCGCAAAGGTTTTGCGCTACTTTCCACTGATACCTAGGCTACAGAGGTTGTATGCCACTAATAAAACATCAAATGATATGAGGTGGCATGAAGAGGGCCGTACAAAAGATGGATTGTTGCGATGTCCAGCAGATGCAGAAGCATGGAAAGATTTAGATGCTCGTTATCCTGACTTTGCCAAGGATTGCCGCAACATACGTCTTGGCATCACTAGTGATGGGTTCAATCCTTTCAGAAACATGAGCTCAAAGCATAGCACTTGGCCAGTGATGCTTATTCCTTACAACCTACCTCCATGGATTTGCATGAAAGAAACATCTTTAATTTTATCAATGATCATCCCAGGACCCAGTAGTCCAGGGAATGATATAGATGTCTATTTGCAGCCGTTAGTTGAAGAGCTCTTGCAACTATGGAAAGGTGTGGACACATTTGATTGTACCACTAAAAAAAAGTTCCCTCTAAAGGCTGCATTGCTGTGGACACTTAGTGATTTTCCTGCATTAGCATACTTATATGGCTGGAGTACAGGGGGGAGATATGCATGTCCATCTTGTGGGGATTCTACAAGATCAGTTTACCTAAAGAAAGGGAAGAAATTTTCTTATATGGGCCATCGTCGATGGTTACCACAAGGCCACTCCTATCGCCGGCAAAAGAAGAAGTTTGATGGAACTGTGGAGAATGAACTTGCACCAAAAACTATGAGTGGGAGTTCAGTGTTGAAAATGTTGGAAGGAAGGGTGTTATAGCCGTGCTGCAATGTACTTCTATTTTTCCTACTCATATTCAACTGCATATAGAGTTAATAAGTGTACTTCTGTTTTTCCTACTCATATTCAATGTGTCGTTCACTTGCCAAAAATGAATCATCTATACATGTGTACTCGTGAGATAGATACTGTTAGTGGGCTCCAAGAAAATAATTAATAAGTGAGTATATGGTTTTGACAGGATGGGAGATGTCATGTGGGAATTGACATTGCATATGAAGGATGCCTCGTCTGGTAAGAAGGTTGTTACAAGAACAATGAAGAGATGTGACATATGCTACTACAATATTGTCAGTCTCGTTGAGGAATACGGATATATTGCAATGGACTATATCTACATAAAAAGATATGTCCAGGGCCAAACAGGAATGGTTGAACTTCTGCCTGAAACTGATGTTCTTAGGATGCTACGTGAACATGAAGCTGAGCTTGTATGTCACAAAGTATATTCCTAGTTTAAACAACAGGGCAGATCGAGGAGATAGTGAGAGAAGCAATGGTATGGAGACGTCACATCAAAATGACCATGAGACAGAGAGGGCTGAATTAAATGCTGAGTTACAAGCTATGAAGAGGCATCCAGCGGACCGTGGTGCGATCTTGGTATGTTTATCTTCTTTTTTGCATAGTTCCTTCAGTACGACTACACAAGTGCTTAATATATTGTTATAGCATCTTCCATATGCATATTTCATTTTATATCCATGCCTACATGCTAATCATATCATATACAAAATGTAATAATTAGTTAAAGAATTAGCTAGTCTGGTCCTATTATTCTATACTCGTAAAGCATCTTAGATTTTGTTTTAATAAAGGGATTTTTTTAATGATTGATAATGCCACTGTAGTAAAGTAATTTGAACTAGATTCAGGAAGAGTAAGTTATTATATGGCTTTCTTGTTTGACTGTCTGCCTTGATAGAAAACACCGAGGAGACCTATGAGACTGCAAGACATGAGACATGAATCTGAAGATGAAGATTATATGCCACAAGATGATGGGAATATGGAACTCACAGAAACCGAAGAGGAAGATGAGGAGACTATACAGGATGAGCTAGAACTCTCAGAAAATGAGGAGCAAGATGAGAACTTGCAGGATTCTCTAGACCTTAATGACGCTACACTTCCTGACATTGCTCCAAAACCCATAAAATTAATTTGTACGTTCTTCTTTCTGGTGACATATTTTCACTTGTTATTGGTCAACAAGTGCTTGCATCATACCCTTGAGCATGCAGGGCCCAACGGACTTGTGCGAGAGGTGATGGGGCGCTTTCAAGTATCAAATTTGATGCACGTGAAGGATGCAAAGGTAATTGTGGAGACGGATAAAAATGGTGTTCCCAACCAAAGGTCAGGTGGACTTCTTGGTTCGTTCTTAGGGGATTTGGCAAAGAAATCCTTGTATGCTCCATTAAACATAGCAAGATGGGACTAGAAGAAGTAGATATTGGAGATGGCTCAATTCCTAGGCCGACATATGTAAACAAAAATTTGAAAGCCGATTGTAAAGTCAAGTTAATCGAGCTATTGAAAGAATATATTTGTTGCTTTGCATGGGAATATCATGAGATGCCAGGTTTAAGCCGAGAGCTAGTGGAGTATCGGTTACCTATAAAAGCCGGTTTTAGACCATATAAACAATCGGCTAGGAAGTTCAATCCAAAAATATATGACCGGATCAAGGAAGAGATCGGTCGTTTGCTTAAAGCTAATTTTATTAGACCTTGCAGGTATGCCGAGTGGATTTCTAATATTGTGCCAGTGGAAAAGAAAGGCTCCGGCAAGTTGAGGGTGTGCATTGATTTCAGAGATTTGAATAGAGCTACGCCCAAAGATGAGTATCCTATGCCTATAGCCGACATGCTTATTAATGATGCTTCTGGACATAAGGTTATTAGCTTTCTTAATGGCAATGCGGGGTACAATCAAATTTTCATGGCCGAAGAGGACATGTCCAAAACGGCTTTTCGGTGCCCCGGTTTCCTTGGATTATTTGAGTGGACAGTGATGACCTTTGGATTGAAGAATGCCGGCGCCACATATCAAAGGGCTATGAATTTGATCTTTCATGATTTACTCGGTGTTATACTTGAAGTCTATATTGATGATATTGTTGTCAAATCGGATGCTTTTGAATCTCACTTAGCCGATTTGCGTTTAGCTTTTGAGAGGATGAAGAAATATGGGCTGAAGATGAATCCTTTGAAGTGTGCGTTTGGCGTGTCGGCTGGTAAGTTTTTGGGTTTCATTATTCATGAGGATGGCATAGAGATTGATCCCAAAAAGATAGAAGCTATACAAAAAGTGGAGGCTCCAACATGCAAGAGAGATATGCAAAAATTCCTTGGCAAGGTCAATTATTTGAGGAGGTTCATAGCTAATTTGTCAGGGAAGGTTGATGCATTTACTCATATCCTTCGGTTGAAGAATGATGTTGATTTTACTTGGGGGGCAAAACAGCAAGAAGCATTTGATATGATTAAGAATTATTTGTGCACTCCTCCGGTGATGAAGGCACCCAAACATAGAGAGCCCTTTAGACTTTATATTGCAGCCGAGGAAGGCGTTATTGGAGCTGTTTTGACTCAAGAAACCGAAGGAAAAGAGCATGCTATCATTTATTTGAGCCGACGCCTATTGGATGCCGAGACAAGGTATACATTTATTGAAAAATTATGCCTATGCTTATACTATGCTTGCACAAAATTGAGACATTATCTAGTACCAAGTGCTTGCATAGTAGCTTGTCAAACCGATGTAATTAAATACATGTTGCATAGACCAATTCTTAGTGGTAGAATTGGTAAATGGGCTTATGCTTTGATTGAGTATGATTTGACTTATGAGTCTCTAAAGTCCATGAAAGGCCAAATTGTTGCTAATTTTATCGTTGAGCATCGGATTAATGACAAGCAAGATATTGATATAAACCTTGTCTCGTTAGTACCATGGAGATTATATTTTGACGGTTCAGTTTGTAGCAACGGCCAAGGTGTTGGTATTGCTTATATATCTCCTCATGGTGCTGTTTTTGAAGCCTCATGCCGCTTAGAATATTTGTGCACAAATAATCAAGCCGAATATGAAGCATTGTTATTCGGCTTAGAGATGTTACTGGCCATAGGTGCTACACATATTGAGGCTTTTGGTGATTCGTTATTAGTAGTGCGACAAGTATCCAAAGTTTTTCAATGTTTAGACGAATCACTTAATGTTTATCTTGATAAATGTCTGGATATAATTTCTACTTTGGATCATTTTAGCATTGCTCATATATCTAGACATGACAATTGGAGAGCAAATGAGTTAGCACAGCAAGCATCTGGCTATCATGTCAATCATGGCATGTTTCATATCTCTCAAGAGCCGATGTCTTGTCTTGCTAATATAGGGGAGGCCGAACCAGAGCCCACTGATTCGGTCACTAACAATAAATCTAGTGCAGGTGAAAATCATGATTGGAGAAAGCCCATTATTGATTACTTGTACAATACGAGTGAAAAGGTGGACATGGCTGTTCGGCGCATGGCTTTCAAATATACAATAAGAGACGGTGGTCTTTATCGCCGAACGGTTGAAGATGTTCTTTTGAAGTGTTTGGACGAGGATCAAGCAAGAGTTGCTATGGGAGAGGTTCATGAAGGAATTTGCGGTACTCATCAGTCGGCCCCCAAGATGAAGTGGATGTTACGACGTGCTGGATTTTATTGGCCGACGATGATCAATGATTGCTTCAGGTATTATAAAGGATGTGAAGCTTGTCAAAAGTTTGGTGATATTCAGTTAGCTCCCGCTGCTATGTTACATCCTATTATCAAGCCGTGGCCCTTTAGAGGTTGGGGATTGGACTTTATTGGAGAGATTCATCCTTCCTCTTCAAAAGGACATCGGTTCGTGTTGGTGGCAACTGATTATTTCACTAAGTGGTCTGAAGCAGTACCTCTCAAGAATATGACGCATACGGAGGTAATTCAATTCATAAGTAAGCACATTATTCATAGATTCGGTATTCCGCAAACATTAACTACGGATCAAGGTTTATCTTTCATGTCTCATCAAGTTAGAGGATTTGCCGAATTATATAAGATAAAGTTGCTCAATTCCTCCCCGTATTATGCTCAAGCCAATGGACAAGCTGAGTCTAGCAACAAAATTTTGATCAAGCTCATCAAGAAGAAGATTGAAGATAATCCAAGAAGGTGGCATGAATTATTGTCCGAGGCTTTGTGGGCGCATAGAATCTCAAGGCATGGTGCGACGAAGGTAACTCCATATGAGCTCGTATACGGTCAAGAAGCCGTTTTACCGGTAGAGGTGAATTTGAATGCTTTAGAATAGCCAAACAAAGTGATTTATCGGCAGTGGACTTTTATAACTTGATGATGGACAACGTTGATGAGGTTGCCGATAAACGTTTGACTGCATTAAAAGCCATAGAAAGGGACAAGTTGAGGGTAGCAAGAGCTTACAATAAGAAGGTGAAGTTGAAGAATTTTCAGATTGGTGATCTTGTGTGGAAGGTGATTCTACCGATTGGTTCAAAGGACAGAAAATTCGAGAAGTGGTCTCCAAGCTGGGAAGGTCCTTTCAAGATTGCAAGAATAGTTCCCGGAAATTCATATTTGGTGGAATCCATGCAAGGAACATTGCTACCTCGAGCTCTCAATGGCAGATATTTGAAAAAGTACCACCCAAGTGTGTGGCAAGAAGCCTAAATAGGCAATGGCCGATATATAATTATCACCCTAAGCACATATTAATGGCCGATGGAGTGTTGACATCGTCCTTAGAACAAGCCTAATGCAAATTATTTTTCGGCACACAAGTTTTGCCGAAAAACAGGGGGGCATGTGTTGACACCTGATTTTGGCACGATGCAGAATGCAGTAAAGGTGGACTCAAGCGAAAAGCTTGCCGGTTTTGAGTGCTTGCCGAAGACCCAAACAGAGGCAGGAGACGGCCCGGCAAGGAGGTGATCCGGCAAGGAGACGGCCCGGCAAGGAGGCGATCCGGCAAGGAGAAACTTTGAAGTTTGGGCCATTGCCATCCGATCTCATCTCGAAAGCCGAAATTGTGTTCGAACTACTGGGATTTTGTATCCAGAACACTATTCGGCTGATTATGCCCTCAAGATGATCTCATATGAGAAAACTTTCTACATGAATTGTCTTCGTCTCGTCAAATCGGTCGATTTTCATATAAAAATCGTCTCAATCCGAGTTCGTATGCAAAAGTTAGAGCTATCTGAATGCAGCCATGTCAAGAGGCGAAATAAAACGCGGGAGACCAGACACGTCTTGGCGAGTGTCTGATGCAATGCGTGAGCAATTAGCCATTCAAGATAGCCTCGAATCGAAAAACGTTCAACATGAAAGTTGTTCGTAACGTCGAAACGGTCAACTTTGCTTTTGGGCACATTTTCATCCGAGGTCGTTTACTGCCTCAAAAAGGGTCCGCAAGGTGCAGCCAGAAAGCTTGCCGTGTGAACAGTAACCATGCCGGGTGAACAGTAACATTGCCGGGAAGCTTGCCGCGTGTGAACAGTAACATTGCCGGGGGAAAGCTTGCCGCGCGTGAACAGTAATCTTGTCGGGTGAACAGTACCTTGCCGGGGAAAGCTTGCCGCGCGTGAACAGTAACATTGCCGGGGGAAGCTTGCCGCGCGTGAACAGTAATCTTGCCGGGTGAACAGTACCTTGCCGGGGAAAGCTTGCCGCGCGTGAATAGTAACATTGCCGGGGAAGCTTGCTGCGCGTGAACAGTAACTTGCCGGGGTGAACAGTGCCCTCGCCGCGTGAACAGTACCTTGCCGGGGAAAAAAGCTTGCCGCGCGTGAACAGTAACATGCTGGGAAAAAGCTTGCCGCGCATGAACAGTAATCTTGCCGGGGTGAGTAGTACCCCTTGCCGGGTGAACAGTACCTTGCCGGGGGGAAGTTTGCCGCGCGTTAATAGTAACCTTTGCCGGGGGTGAACAGTACCTTGCCGCGGAAAGCTTGTCGTGTGAACAGTAAAAACTGTCCGGCGAGATGCTGAAGATGGGCTCAAATACTTATATAGATTGCCTCAGATCAAAAAGTGTTCAACATGAAAGTTGTTCGTCTCGTCGAAACGGTCAACTTTGCTTTTGGAGTCATCGTCATCCGACGTAGTATTTGACCTGCAGAGACGATACAAGAGTCGGACGGTCCAGTCAGCTATATGAATGAGTCCGACTCGAAATTAAGGATGACCCCGTGGAGCATTCAAGATGGCCTTATTTGGAAAAGTGATCAACATACGGATTATTGGCCTCGTCGAAGCGCACAAAATTCGTGTTTGGACCATCTCCATCGGAGGTCGTGTGCAGATTCCACGGCCCACGCAAGGAGCAAGACAGGAGATTGGACCAGATTCAGGCTGAATCCGAGCGGGACCAGAACTAGGACTCTAGGACGTGAATTAATGTAATTTTCTTGTAAGGAAAGCCTAGATGAATCCTTTGCTTGTACGGGAAGTCCAGCCGCCTCTTATATATGTTGGGGGTGACGGCCGATTGAAACAACACACAATCGAACAATCAATATACTACTTTTTCAATCTACAGTTTATCTCTCCATCGTTTTTCTCTCTCGTTCTTCGTCGTTCTTCGTGTTGGAGAGCTGCGAGTACAGAGGCTCTAGGGGCGAGCGAATCGACCTAGGGCAACCCATTGCCGCCGCACTCCCTGACGGGGTCCCTCCCGGGCGTGCGGGGCTTCGGGTCTTCAAAAGCGTCTGTCGGCTGTCCTGCGTATCGCGCTGCCGGTCGGACCTCCTTCGACGTGAGCTGCGGTGCATCACCCCCGGCGTCGAGGGTACACGGTGACGTGTTCGTGTGTCAACAGGGGGCAGCTTATGAAAAAAGTTGGGAAGTAGGCGGCTTATTTTTTAAGCCGTCAAAAGAACTAGCCCTTAGCATTCCCAGCCATTAATATCACATGACAGAATTTATTTACATTGTTAAATTTGATATGTACCACAAGCTTTGTTTTAATTGACTCCCTTTTGCAAGCCAAGTATAGCTTACTAGGAGATACTATACAAGTGCATAACTCGAAGTGTGTCAGGACTCTAGTTTTCTTCCTTTTTAAATCTTTGGACAACACAACCTGAAATTCATTAACTAGAATACATAATTAACAGTCTCACTGTTTTGTTTCAGTATTACAGTCAATGAAGGAGAGGACAAGAATAGTCACACGAAGTTGTCGTACTTGGGAAAAGTCGAGGCTAGTCCATGTGTGTTGGAAAACCTACAACCTGACGTGAATATCAAGCAATGGAGAGCTTGTTTAGTTGTATTTTATCATTTATGTAAACTTGAACTACCAGTATCGTTTCTAGTTATTGGTATTTGTATTTGCATCAGAATTAGACTTTGCTGTACTAATCACTCGCATGAAAGATCATTCCATATTTTCTCTAGTTTTTTTCATTAAGCCTATTGATCACTTTATTATGGAATGAAATGTGTTGGATCTAGAAATATTCTTGCTTTGTTTTGAGAGAGTGAACATACTTTACTGAGACATAGAATTTCTCGACCAGTGACTTTTGCTAGATTTTTGAAGGCATTGAATAATGTCTATTTGGGAACCTCAAAATGCTTCGTAAACGCCTCTACAAATGTCCCTACTATGTGTAGAATTCATTGCCTAATGTGTACATGGAGATGGCTGAGAATGCCTCCATAAATGCATTTATTAGTTTTAAGAGGCATTAATTGATGTCCATAGGAATGCCATTATGTTTCCTTAAAGGCATAATACTTTGTCCCTACAAAGTTGTCTCTATTGGTTGAGACATTGTCTAGTGACTTAATAGAGCGCCTTTACAAATATATAGATACACATTTGAGGTGACCCTTTGAGATGCCTCTACTTGTTGATACATAAACTTATGCCTCTACGAAGTGACTTTATGTCATGTAGAGTCTTTTGACATAATGACTCTAAATCATAGAGACATTGTACATATAGGCATCTGGTGAGGCACTATAGTAAGTGTATCTATAGGTATGTAGATACATTACCTAGTGTCTCTAGGAACCCATGATAATGTCTCTACAGTCTGTTTCTCTTGTAGTGTCATGAAGCAGCCGCTCAACTGGAGGAAGAAGAAGACGGAGACGAATCTGATTTGGACATCTCGAGTAGGAAGATAGAGAATTCTGCTTGCAAGTGCGATCCTAGCTGTCCAATGTCAATCAACCCATGCAAAAGAATTTAATCCAACTTTGACCAATGGCAGTTAGTCAAACTATTCAATAAACAGACTCTCCCCATCATGTAAATATATAACCTGTGGTAAAATATATTTAGTAACTGCATAAGGTTATTTTGTGATGTTGAGTGTGATGTTGCGACAACCTGTGGTACTAAATATATAACCTTATGCCCTTCTGTAAAATAAAGATAGTATGCATCAATATTGTTATCGTGAAAAAGACGGCCTGAATTTTGCCCCCTCACCCGCCCGCTGCATTTTTCCTTTAACTGGACACATGATGTATATATTTCAAACTATTATATTCGTGCCATCGGAGGGCCTTTCTAAAGGAGCATAATTCTTATCTTGATTTTTTTATTGAGTTAAAATAAGGCACATATATTATCATGTAAGTAGTACAAAGTATATTTATGTTCACAGGAATTATAGATCGATCATCGGGCTAATTCAGCTAAGGATATTTGCCTACTCTAGTTTGAGGTCGGGGCGGTTTGATTATTACTAGTGTTGTATAATATCAGGAACGAAGATTTTTTGTACTCCATTTAGTCTATAAATAATTGTGATTGTTACCAATCGAAATTATCTCGGAATTGCCTTTCTAAACATTAGTTGGCCAATTACTCAAAGTCTAAAAATACAACAAATTTTACTAAAAAATTGGCAATGTCCTAGTTGGGGATGCTATAATTTTCACCTATAAAACATGGTAATATATATAATTTTAGGTGTGGCTATTGTGTTGTTTTGGTATGTTTACGACGTCCTCTATATCTAAATAGCCAATCCCCATTAGTTTATTTTAAGGAACATACAACTATACCACCTCACCACAGTTACCACATCATCCCAGTTAGATTTAGCAATTAATTGCATGGATGCACGCAAGCGCAGTTCATACTAGATTTTCTTCTCCCACACTTTTTCCAACTCCCTTTTAACTGGTAACCGAGGGCACATATGATTTGATTGAATATATGCAATAGCCATTCATACAAGGAAATCTCGTTGAAGTACTTCCTCCGTCCCAAAATAAATATCTCAATTTTGTACTAGCTCTAGTTCAAAGTTGTACTAAGCTTGAGACACCTATTTTGAGACGGATGGACTATTTTACAACGAATTCACGCAACAAGCGTAGGGCATCATCTAGTAGTGAGAAAAATTATTACAGATGGAAGTCAAATAGTGAGTCGTCGGGAGCGTTGGTTGGATGTCTGGTTGACCAAGACTTATTCCGTGTGGCCAGGGGCACCAGCACGCGCCGCACAGCAGCGCGTTGCATCGCATGCATGTCCAAACCATTCCGTGTGCCAGGTCGTTGTCATCAACGAAAAGATAAAAAAATAGCAATACACTTTGAGTTTAGTGCAGCCTGCAATAGCCGGCAACAAAAAGGAAAAAAAACATTTGTCTTGGTAAAGAAAAAGGTGCTGGTAGGGATTTTAAAAATAGCAATAAACTTCGAGTTTAGGGTTCATCTGAGAGCATGTGATCTCGGGAGCCAAAATGCCATGCGTGCTAGTACGAGCAGTACAACTACTTCACTCGTTGGGTAGATCTTCTCCAGAAGAGAAATATATTTGATGAAAACACCTTTTGTGAAAACCATGTTTGGAGGCTTTAAAAATTATCAAAAAGTTATTTTGTGTTAGAGAAAAGATGTTTTTATATTAAAAAACTGCGCATTTGGAGCGGTCCGCACTGTTTCCATACCAAAACCCTGCACTCTATTCACCTTCTCCGCTCCGACCGTCGCCGCTCTCCACCCTAATACCCGCCCTTTTCGCATCCCCCGCCGCATGGACCCGGTCGGCGAGCTGTCGGAGCCGGTGGAGGTGGAGGATCCAGAAAAGGTGCAGGCCTGACGGATCAACTCGGTGACACGACAAGCTTATCGCCTCAAACAGAAGGCAAAAGGAAGGCGATGGCAAAAAGTGCGACATGAAGGGCTAGTGGGGTGGGGAAGGGGGTGCACGGACCGGGCCTGGCCGGGGGCGTGGGGCACGGCCGCCGCAACAGCCGTCCGTGCACACACCATCGTGGCCGAAGCAATATCAACGGCGACCAAGATGACGGAGAGGTTCAAGAACATCTTGACGAAGAAGGAGGGGGCATGTATCAAGCGCTCCGAAATGGACAAAAAGGCGGAGAGGTCTAACGTATTGATGGCGGCGGCCGATGAGAAATCCAGGCTTGAACAGAGGAGAGTTGAGCTCGCGACCGCTTCGGAGGAAACAAAAATGTTGACCGTGAGGGACGACAAGTTTGACCCCAAAGCGGCGTGCATCGTGCATCCCGTTCGTATCAAGATGTTGAAGTGCTTGACAACCGAGATGAAGGAGGACAGGAAGTAGGCGGCTGAAGAGGAGCCACCGGCAGCAAAGTGAGCGCGGACTCTCGGACATCATAGAACATCAAAATTGGCTTAAGGACAAAATATTTGATACCTATTTCTCAATTTGGCAAGAACTGTTCTTGGAGACAATTTGCTGGCCTTCATGATTCGATGACCCTATGTTGAACGGGGTGACAATATAGAGCCGTAGTACTGGGTAGAGGCGAGAGGAGGTTCGAGCCACCGTCCACGGCTAACGATGACACGGGGTGGTGGTGCCAAGTGGAGACAAACTTCAAGGTTGGAGTGTGGCCGATAACACTAATACACAACGTGCATTAGAGTAGATGACTATGTCAATGTGGAAGTGGCGGCAAGGGCAAGACGAAAGTTGAGGTAAGGCGACAAGCTATGGGTTAGTGTAGGAGCCTTGGGCTTGTCTCTAGAGGAAGCAACATTTCGGATCAGATGGTCTCTGGACGGTGGGGAAATATCATGTGCTCCCATCCTTGGGGTGCTTCCTATACTGCAACTTCGAAAAACCAATTTGAAATGTTTCAAAAATCTGAAAACAAATCTGAAAGTTCATAAAGAATGTGACTACAATCCCTAGAAATCTCATCAATTGGGAAATCTCCCGAAAAAGAAGGAATCACCTCCCGGGTCGCTTCCGCCCAAGCGACTCCGGAGGCGCCCCATCTCGATCCCGTCGGGCCCCTTCCCTTGCCCTCTGATCCTGGCTGGCGCCGCCGCCGGCGGCGGTGGTGGCGGCGCCTTCCCGTCAAATGACGGAGGGCAGCGGAGTGCATCGCGACGGCGCTTCATGGGCGGTTGTGGGGCGGTGGTGGCGGTGCAAGGTGGCGCGGTCTTTGGAGGCCGGGGCCTGGAGCTGGAGTAGCGAGGTGGAGGCAGGCAGCGCACCGCTCCTGCAGTGGTACCTCGGGCAGCGCAGGTTGCGGATCCGATCTGGGCCAAACTAGACCTGCTCTAGGTGGAGTACTGCAGCCGTTTTCTCCTCTGCTGTTCCAACCGGCGGCGTGGTGGCCTGCTGGTTTTGTTCGTATTAGGAGGCGGTCCTCATGCTCTTGTCACATCACGGCAACGGCCGGCAGGATCGGTCCTCCTTGATCTAGCCATGACGTGTTCCGGAACTGCTGGTGGAGATCTTGCTCAGGATATCCGGATCGGTTAGATTCTGATCGTGCACACCCATATCAGCCGACGCGGTTCTGAGGGCGTGGCGCGAAGCTCTGTTTGGTTGATGACACCTTGGAACATGTCGGCTTCTCGATTTCCATGGTGAAGACAACGGTGGAGAAGGTCATGGTGGACGAGATCGGAGGACCGTTTAGACGGACGGGGCCTTGGAGGCGACGGAGTCAGCCAGGTGTGAGATAACTCTCACGACCAGCAGTGATAAGTGGGGCGGTAACACTGGCGGTTTCCTTTTTGGTGGTGCTCCTTGGGTACCGAGTCGTGACTTTCAGGGTGAAAACCTAAGGTCTGACCTTCATTGGTTGTGCCTGACAATTGCCTTGCTGAAGGAATTGTTTTGAGAGCACGGACTTTCTCCAGGGTGAAAACCTAAGATCTTGGATCGGGCAACGACGACGCTTGTGCACTGTCCCCTTCGTGGATGCGTTGCTTTTGGAGACCTTTTATGATTTCCGAGTGTTGTATTAGCTGGTGGTAGGTGTGTTGTTGTTGAGAGAAGTCGATCGCTGTGGTGGGCCTTTTTCTTTTATTTTTTTTCTCTTTTGGCTGTGTGCATCCTGGACGTCTTTGTGACATCTTGTAGGTGCAGAGGCTGGGTGTAATTGGTATCTTCGCGATATTAATATATTCCCCTTTTCAAAAAAAAAAAGAAATTTCATCTCCAAATTCGAAATGCACATTGAGAAACAAAAAAAGACAAATTCAGATGTGAACAGTGTCAATGTTGTTTGTGTCTTTTTTTGACACAATTCATGCTAGATTTCACATTTTTCTTTCTCAATGTGTATTTGGAATTTGGACCTGAAATTTTTAGGAGTTGTAGTCACATTCGTTGTTAACATTCATATTGTTTTCCAGAATTTTTGAAACATTTAAAGTTGATTTTTTTAAATTGAATCATGGGAAGCACCACAAGGATGAGAGCACCTGATATTTCCCCGCTCGATGGTGGGGGAGACCGTAACCGCTCTAAGGGGGAGAAAAGACGGTGGCAAAGGTGACTTTTGTGTGTCGAGTAAGAGCATCTATAGCCGGACCCCTCAAACCCGCCTGAAACGCCCGGGCAGGACGCCCGGTCACTGACCGATCATAAAAAATCTACCCAGCCGGGCCCCTTAAACGGGCCTCAAACGCCCGGGCTGACAATCACCCCTCATATCCAGCCCAAATATAGGGCGGATATGGGGGAGCCCGGGCGCGTCAGCCATGCCACCACGCCGTCGGCACTACACGATCCAGCACTGTCTCTGGCTCGTTGAGCAGGTCTGGATCCGGAGGGCCGCGAGCTACCTCTGGATCCGAAGGAGGACTTCGAGGAGGATGAGGAGGAGGGGAGGAAGAGGAGGAGGAACTTGGGGTCGAAGAGGACGAGGAGCAGGAGCCGGTGGAGGAGGCACCGCCGCTAGCTGTGGGGGAGGACCAGCAAGAGCCGGTGGAGGAGGCGCCGCTTCTAGCCAGGGGGGTGGGGGGCAGCAGGAGCCGGCGGAGGAGGCGCCGCCGCTGGATGTGGGGGAGGAGGACGCTCCGACGGTCGTGGATCTGTGGCCGAAGCAGCTGGCCATCCTGAACTCCATCCGCTCGGAGTCGGCTGCGGAGGCCAGGCGTCTTTGTCGGCAGCAGATGGAGGCGACGCAAACGACGACGATGAGTAGTATAGTACGTAGTACGTATGCGTTTCATTTTGCATGCTTTTATATGGATATAGGGGATGAAATATGAGAGAGTTGGACGTGGAGGAGCAGATTTGAGACGTGACCGGTCAGTGTCCGCGGACGCGCCCGGACGCGTCCTCGGGCGTTTTTGGGGCCGAATTTGCAAGGTCCGGCTGTAGATGCTCTAAGGACATGTTCGGGTTGCAAGTGCGATCCTGGCCATCCAATCGATCTCAATCCGTTGGTGTAAAGGATTAATTGATCCGACTATAGCCAACTGAAATAAGACTAACTTGTAATTAAACATACTCTGGCCATCAGGTTAGTTTTCTTTTATGGATCGACACGACAAAAAAAAGCTGACGGCTAATTGGTAACCAGGTAGGTGTCAATCTTTATCCCCTTTTCGGGGAAAAAAGCAGATGGCAATCATCTCATGATCAAACCCTGGATGGTCCAGCAAAAGAAAAGAAATGAAAACAGCGTTTCCATGAGGTGTGTGATGAGTATGGTAGTGGAACCCAAAAGAGGACACGGCAACGTCCTGAATTCCCGATATAATATGTGGCCCCTGAGTTGCAAACACGCTAATAAACTAGTGGTGTGCATCCATGATTTGGCCTTTTCATCTGGTTATTATCAATATCTCAACCACACCTATGTACGTACGTGTAGGTAGGAGCAGCACCATGTCGATCCTTAGGTGTCTTGAGCCCGGAAGAGATCTTTCCAGAACAGCTAGCTAGCTAAGCTTTTGCATGCATGCACGTTGATGGATGGACGAGCGCACGTGCACACTCGTGCACCCACGTCGTCGACGTCGATATCTGGAACACCATATTAGTTTCATTCGATTCTTCGTCAAACAAACTTTCACTGATCTATTTATGCACTAAAAGCACAATATGGATAAGGAAATAAAAAATGTGCTTTAAAATCTTTATCTTTACCTAATATTAAAGGAATGATTGTTTCTAAAAAACTCTTACCTCCTATCGGCCGATCCGTGCGACCGTCCCGCCGGCTCCTTGTCCGTTGATCTTGCGTTGATCTAACGGTCGAGATCATGTCCGCGCCCGTTAGAGCCGCGACCGAGCGCGACCGTTTCCTGAAACATACCAGTTGTTTCAGGAAAACGTTCCTGCAGCTGGAAGTAGTCATCCCCGCAGTAGCATGTGCTCGGGTGGCTGGGAGGGCGACGACGACTCGATCTGGGAGGGCGGCGGCGCGACCGGGGCTAGCCCACCACCGTGACGATGCCGACGTCTTCGGGATCGGCGGCGGCCAGCGACAACACAAGCAGGTACGAATCTCCTCTGGATCCCGGTAATTTTTCCTCCTTCCCCCCATTTCTGGCCCACGTTGTTGTTCCGGTAGTTTTCTGCTCCGTGCCTTCCGGTGGCTTCGCCGGCGGCTCCGTGGCGAGCGGCTACGCGGCGCTTAGGTTTGCAGTGGCGGACGCGCAACCCCTCCGTTGGCACGCTTAGCTAGACGACGCACCATGGGCGTCCATTGACGCAAACATAGCGTGGCGTACCCTCCGTGCGAGGCAGCGGGCGCGGGAGGCGGCAGCAGGCCTCGCGGCGGTGGACGTTGGTGACGCGGAGTCGCATTCTCCTGCAACCGTGTCGTTGTGGATGTAGGCTTCTCCCAGGACGGATTCGTTATCGACCTCACGTCCACCGGCATAGTCTGGGATGCAGGCTCCGACGAGGAAGAGTAGGGCATGGGAGACGACGACGCCTCGAGTCCCGTGATCTGGTTCCTGTCCATGTCCTACTCTACCTTGCCGGTGACCGGACCAACACGCTGGGGAGTGCAGTCGGCCGCCGGCCATGGACACGACGAAGGCGGACAAGCTCCGCTTAAAGATCGTTTTACGTTGTATGCAATAATATGGATATGAGATTTCTAATTTGAGGTATCCGGTTGTAGAATGGATTATTTGAGGCTTGATCGGTCACTATTCGAGGACGCGCCTCACGGGCGTTTGAGGGGTTGGATTTGCCAAGTGCGGTTGTAGATGCTCTAACAAACTATATGGATTGAACATGTATACATAGTATTGTCATATTTGTTTTCTAAAACAGTTTTATTTCGGTTATATTTATACTAATTCTATAGATATACTATACGTGAAAATCATTGTTAAAGTTGTGTGTCAAAGAATAAAAAATGTCAAGCATGCCTTACATTACAACATATGAAAACACCCAGAAAGTCGCGCCTGACTGCTGTCTTGGCAGACGATGGCGACGTCTGTGACGTCGTTTCCTTCTCAAGGCATCTTTGTTGCAGGTCACGTCAACTCGATCGGGATGTTTCGGGGGAAACCCTAGAACTGTGTCTACCGGATCGGACGATGACGACGCCATCGGTGTCGTTTTCCCTTCTGGGGGCATCGTTTTGAAGCAAGTGCTGGCTGGAAGGGACAAGAGGAGGAGCGGTGTTACATCTACCGCAAGGCCGACGACGGATCTCGGATGCACGGAGCCGTGGAGTTTCAACGACGGGCGCATGTGGATGGATACGTGCTGGACGGTGGCGTTGTTTAGCACCGTGGTGGCGTCGACGACAGGCCTGGCAAGGTTGGTGCGTCAGTAGCTGCTCTGGAGATGGATCGGTGGAACACGGCGGTGGCGGCCTCTGAGAGTGCGCCGAACCGGTATGTGACCCAATCCCGGCATAGTGGCTTGGCTGGGGCATCCGATTTTAGATATTAGGCTTTGGTGCGATGTCTGTTTGGTATTCGACTCGGACATTCGGCACCCCTTCATCGAGGGAATAGGAGTAGCGACAGGTGTTGTCAAGACGGTGGCTTCAGGCTTACTGATGTATTACTTTATAAAGACTTTATGAATAATTAATAAAACGGCTGTATGCATCGTCCAGATGTAGAGGCCGGGAGTTTATCCTTCTTTTCTAAAAAAAAATGAAAACGCCCAGAAAAATGCAAAACAATACTTTTCAAATTATTTCTATAACCCTATCACAAAAAGGGCTAGAAAACGTGAAAATTTCCAGACCGTCCTGTTAATTGTGTGCTAGGATCACGAAACGCTAATATCATACCCGACCGCCAAAACAGTGTGTTAGAGCTATTTCTCAATATGGAAAAGAGTTATCTTCTAGACAATCTTCTTTTCTTCTCCATTCGGTGACAAGCTTGTGACGAACCTGGCAACGATACGATAATAGAGCTGGGTGGAGGCGAGACGAGGTTCGAGCTGGAGCCAAAGATGATGTGGGATGACATCCCTAAGCAGAGACAAGCTTCAAAGATCGAGTGGAGCCGACGACAACACGGCATTATTGGAGTCATGAGCTTGGTTATTTTGGATGTGGTTCGCCATGCGCGAGGCGTGCCGGCGATGGCGAAGTTCGATGGCGGCTGCGCGAAGCTCCGGGCCGTGTGTCGGTTCATGGAGGTGCGCGGCGCAACTGATGTCATGAGGAGGCGCGCGATGAGTTCGCGATGAACGCAACGGAGACCGCGGTGGCGCTTCGAGGAGCCCGCGGAGGCCGCGGCACGGCACGGCGGCGTTGCGCGCCGTGGTGTAGCGTGCACGACGCCGTGGCGTCAGGCATTCGAGCGCGACGGCATCGATGGCGAGTGCCGCCAGAGACGAAGAAGAAGACACGGTGGTGACCGGCGTCAGCGCGACGAGCACGGCGAACATGGATGGGCAGCGCGAGCGCACGGCGAGTTCGTGGCGGTGGCGACCGGCATCGGTGCGCCAGGTCGAGTCCACGGCCATGACGATGTCAACGACGGGGGCAGCAACAACTTCGGCGACGACAAGTCAAGATTAAGGAGGAAAATGTTAGCACTAATCTTGACCACGACGTCAAACAACGAGCTAGCCGAGTCACGTTCGTGTGTGAGTGGCCGCCGAGCCGTTGTGCTGCTGCATGCGTGGTTTGTTAGCCCGCAAGAGCAGGTGGACGTGGTCGTTCAGAGCTGTGCAACTCGTGGAGGTGGCCGTGTATGTAGTGAGTTTATGCATGGGTTAGTTGGGTTAGTGGTTAGACTAGTGCGTGCGTTCGTGGTGGTCGTGTGTGCGCACCGGGTATAAGTACCTTCCATGTGGACGGGTTGAGGGTGCCGGTTGGTTGCCGAGCCACAGTGTGAGAAGGGCCTGAGGAGAGATGTAGTCTTCAGGTGTGTGTGCGTTCACCGTGTGAAGGAAGATGTAGTCTCCGTCGGGACCGTGGTGTGCGTCCGGTCGACGTGAGAGTTCTTCCGGGTTGTGCTGCGTGTGTGCGTCTGTACCTCCATGTATATGTTTGAGGGAGTTGAGTTGAATAGAGGCCAACTTACAGGCCGTTCGTCGGCCGGGGCGTTCTTCGCCGGAAGTGTGTTTTGTTCATCATCTTCTACCTCTGTCCGGCGTTTGTTTCGCCGGAGTCTTCTCGGCGTTCGTCGTCGGTGGGTTTGTCCCAACAAGAACTGTCCGGGTCCGGCAATGACACCAGCAGAGGCATGGCCCAAGTGAAGGTAAGACAACGAGATAGAAGTTATGCTCTGCCCCTCACACTACATCAAAAACATCCGATAGAGACATATACGTAGGGACACTCCCCCTTATGCCTCTTAGCAGCTAATCCAACCACGGTGTCAAGACATTAAGGGAGACATTATGGAGAGTGTCTCATCAGTAGAGACATCTACATTGAGGCACTCCATATTGTGTCTCTTAGTATTTAGGTAAAGACACTAGAAGAGACATTTGACAATGCCTTAATAGTAGAGACATGTACGTAGAGACATTATTCCATGATGTCTCCTAGCGCTAGTGTAAAGACACTCGAAGAGTCATTTTAGATAATGGCTCAACACAATAGAGGCAACCTCGAGAGACACTATTCATGATGTCTTTTAGATTATGTAAAGACACTCGGAGAGACATTTTATAAAATAACTTGATATTTTAGCTACCGGGACGGCATCCTATCGTACGTGAACTGTACACTCATTAAAAATGTTTAGAAAATTTAGAAAATCTTTTTTAGTGCATATTTATGTCTTTTCCATACATGCAAAGCTTCATGTAGAAAAGTTATATATTCTACCATGGGCAAAAAAGAACAAAAAAATCCTCTATAAAAGACCTTCTTTGGAGAACAAAATGCCTCCTTATGCATGGACATATATAGGAGATGGACATATGTTAAAATCTTCATTTTTTTACGAGTAGATTTTCTCTTTTATAATCGGAAGCATATTAAGCGAATTATTTGGGTGTGCCTTGTGTCCTTCTCCTTCGGTCATACCTTGACGCTTGTATGTTTCTATTATCCAGGAGTTGTGGTCACTGCGAGTGGAAGTTGCCATTGTCGTTGCTGCTACTACATGGAGTTGCTACATAGCTGTTGCTATTTGATGTCAAACTATATCTCTTAACACCCAGGAAGATGCCCTCAAAGAGGAGGCGAGACAGCCGCCGACTTTAACGAGAGAATGGCGCCCCTACCGCAATGGTTGCTCCGCAAGAGTGGGTTTGCCCCTACATGATGGTGTGTGCTCGCTTGCAGAATGAGCTGCTTCACCCTGGATGATTCATTTTGTAGAGGTTATATGCCAATCTTTGAAGATGAATTGATCTTTGCAAGATGAAAGATTAAGCTTCTTCATATTTTTGTTTTGCTCCATGCATTTCGTTATATTTTCAAAGAAACCTCTGAAAAAGTCCAGCAAAATAAATTGTAATATTTTTTTGTGCGGGAATCTATACCTAATAATAAAGGGGCTATTGCTTCTTGTGATACGTCATTGAAATTGCCCTCAAAGTTGTAAAATATTACCCACCAATACCATCTATAAGTGATAAAAATACATTTCACGCAAGGTAATCCTCCGTCTGGACCGGCCCATGCAGTAGGTACATCCTAAACTGCGCTCTACGCCCTATTTGAAGACGCAACCCTCCAATTTGGTTCGGCCCATGTCCAGACGGCCTATTTTTTAATTTTTTTATATATTTTTTCTTCTTCCTTTATTTTCATTTTTTACTTTAAACAATGTGGGATTTAAAAATAAAAAAATAAAAAATGAGAATTTTGAAATAAAATGTTTCGTAAATCATAATTTTTTTGTGGATTCAAAAATGTTCGCAATCTTATCCAAAAATATTTGCTTATTCAATAAATATTCAAATCTTTGAAAACAAATTTTCGGGACATCAAAAAATGTTGATGATTTTTTAATAACTTCGTGTATTAAAAAGTGTTAATCAAATTGAACAAAGTTTCACCAATTCAGAAAATATTCATGAATGGAAAAATATCCCAAAAATTAAAACTCTTAATGACTTACAAAATAGTTTATTCATTCATAAATTGTTCGCTGATTAAAAAAATGGTCATCCATTTAAAAAATGTTCGTTAAATCAAAAAAAGTTCATGATTTTCAAATTTTTGAATCAATTTTCAAAACAATCTTCGCCCATTCTAAAAAGTTCGTCGATTCTAGAAAACTGTTAAAAAATCACATTTTTTTATAAATGTTTACTAATAGTATAAAATGTTCATGAATTCAAAAAATGTTCTTGATTTAAGAAAATATTTAAAAATTTGTAAGTGTTCATGAAATATTTCACGAGTTTAAAAAAAGTTTATGATTTCATAACATTAAGAGTGATAGTGTATCTCCGTGATGCAGTAAAATATGATCATGGCCATCGAAGATTATGAATTTTTTTTCTCCCGTTGCAAAGCACGGGCCCTTTTTCTAATAAACTGTAATTTCACTTTTAACAAAGCATATTCAGAAACTTTATTAATTCTAATATATCCAACCAATTTACATGAACAAGTCAAAGTAAAGAAAATCAACAATTCACCTTTCACGACACCAAACACCGATACTTGTAACCAGTGTACACAACCAGTCACACATACATCCATACTTGGCCCCCCTGCCTCTCGTGTATACATGAAAAAATATTAAAAGAAGCCCATACTAACAGCCCACTAGCGTCCAGGTCAAGATTAGCAAAGAAGCCTCCGATCTTGTCTCCTGGAGCAGCGTAACAACTTTAGTTCGTGCATGATTAGAGTATGTGTGGGTCAGATAGGCGCCGCCGCCTCCCTCTGTGTGCCCTTGCCGCCGCCGCCGCTGCCAATCTTCCTCTGATCTCCCTCCTCTGCCACTCAGGATCTGGATCCGACTCGTACGCCAATCTGCCTCTGATCTCCCTCCTCTGCCACTCAGGATCTGGATCTGATTCGTACGGGAGTCAACGATGCAACCTACTTCATAGCTTCAGCCAACGAACTAGCAGGTTAACACATCACACTACACTAATCTCTCTTGATTCTCATCTCGTATCAGTGTTGATATTATACATCAGATTTTAGTTGTGTTGTTTGACTGGACTTTACACAAGGCTGCAAAACACATCAACATGTCACGATTGCAGCTTTAGATGATGAACAACTTGAGGTCCCTGATAGAATGGCTAGATCACCAGCAGAAGAGAATGTTGCCGCTAAAGGTCAAGATGGGAGCAGAAAAAAAGAAACATTTTTAAGCTTCTTGAAGGATGCAGACTCCAACTTGTATGACGGATGTCAAATTTTTTCAAAGTTATCCTTCTTAGTCAGGTTATTTCACTTAAAGGTTTTACATGGGTGGAGTCAAGCATCGTTCAAATCAGTACTTGATTTATTATCTGATGCTTTTCCTGAAGATGCAAGTCTACCAAAGAACTACCATGAAGCAAAGAAAATCATTCGTGGTTTGGGTCTCAGCTACCAGAAAATTCATGCATGTCCCAGAGATTGCATGCTATACTGGGGTGAGAGGGCTAACCAACAATCTTGCCATGTCTGTAATAGCTCCCGTTGGGCTGATGGAGACAATGTTGATACACAAACAAATTCAAGGCATAAGAAAAAGCCCGCAAAGGTTTTGCGCTACTTTCCACTGATACCTAGGCTACAGAGGTTGTATGCCACTAATAAAACATCAAATGATATGAGGTGGCATGAAGAGGGCCGTACAAAAGATGGATTGTTGCGATGTCCAGCAGATGCAGAAGCATGGAAAGATTTAGATGCTCGTTATCCTGACTTTGCCAAGGATTGCCGCAACATACGTCTTGGCATCACTAGTGATGGGTTCAATCCTTTCAGAAACATGAGCTCAAAGCATAGCACTTGGCCAGTGATGCTTATTCCTTACAACCTACCTCCATGGATTTGCATGAAAGAAACATCTTTAATTTTATCAATGATCATCCCAGGACCCAGTAGTCCAGGGAATGATATAGATGTCTATTTGCAGCCGTTAGTTGAAGAGCTCTTGCAACTATGGAAAGGTGTGGACACATTTGATTGTACCACTAAAAAAAAGTTCCCTCTAAAGGCTGCATTGCTGTGGACACTTAGTGATTTTCCTGCATTAGCATACTTATATGGCTGGAGTACAGGGGGGAGATATGCATGTCCATCTTGTGGGGATTCTACAAGATCAGTTTACCTAAAGAAAGGGAAGAAATTTTCTTATATGGGCCATCGTCGATGGTTACCACAAGGCCACTCCTATCGCCGGCAAAAGAAGAAGTTTGATGGAACTGTGGAGAATGAACTTGCACCAAAAACTATGAGTGGGAGTTCAGTGTTGAAAATGTTGGAAGGAAGGGTGTTATAGCCGTGCTGCAATGTACTTCTATTTTTCCTACTCATATTCAACTGCATATAGAGTTAATAAGTGTACTTCTGTTTTTCCTACTCATATTCAATGTGTCGTTCACTTGCCAAAAATGAATCATCTATACATGTGTACTCGTGAGATAGATACTGTTAGTGGGCTCCAAGAAAATAATTAATAAGTGAGTATATGGTTTTGACAGGATGGGAGATGTCATGTGGGAATTGACATTGCATATGAAGGATGCCTCGTCTGGTAAGAAGGTTGTTACAAGAACAATGAAGAGATGTGACATATGCTACTACAATATTGTCAGTCTCGTTGAGGAATACGGATATATTGCAATGGACTATATCTACATAAAAAGATATGTCCAGGGCCAAACAGGAATGGTTGAACTTCTGCCTGAAACTGATGTTCTTAGGATGCTACGTGAACATGAAGCTGAGCTTGTATGTCACAAAGTATATTCCTAGTTTAAACAACAGGGCAGATCGAGGAGATAGTGAGAGAAGCAATGGTATGGAGACGTCACATCAAAATGACCATGAGACAGAGAGGGCTGAATTAAATGCTGAGTTACAAGCTATGAAGAGGCATCCAGCGGACCGTGGTGCGATCTTGGTATGTTTATCTTCTTTTTTGCATAGTTCCTTCAGTACGACTACACAAGTGCTTAATATATTGTTATAGCATCTTCCATATGCATATTTCATTTTATATCCATGCCTACATGCTAATCATATCATATACAAAATGTAATAATTAGTTAAAGAATTAGCTAGTCTGGTCCTATTATTCTATACTCGTAAAGCATCTTAGATTTTGTTTTAATAAAGGGATTTTTTTAATGATTGATAATGCCACTGTAGTAAAGTAATTTGAACTAGATTCAGGAAGAGTAAGTTATTATATGGCTTTCTTGTTTGACTGTCTGCCTTGATAGAAAACACCGAGGAGACCTATGAGACTGCAAGACATGAGACATGAATCTGAAGATGAAGATTATATGCCACAAGATGATGGGAATATGGAACTCACAGAAACCGAAGAGGAAGATGAGGAGACTATACAGGATGAGCTAGAACTCTCAGAAAATGAGGAGCAAGATGAGAACTTGCAGGATTCTCTAGACCTTAATGACGCTACACTTCCTGACATTGCTCCAAAACCCATAAAATTAATTTGTACGTTCTTCTTTCTGGTGACATATTTTCACTTGTTATTGGTCAACAAGTGCTTGCATCATACCCTTGAGCATGCAGGGCCCAACGGACTTGTGCGAGAGGTGATGGGGCGCTTTCAAGTATCAAATTTGATGCACGTGAAGGATGCAAAGGTAATTGTGGAGACGGATAAAAATGGTGTTCCCAACCAAAGGTCAGGTGGACTTCTTGGTTCGTTCTTAGGGGATTTGGCAAAGAAATCCTTGTATGCTCCATTAAACATAGCAAGATGGGACTAGAAGAAGTAGATATTGGAGATGGCTCAATTCCTAGGCCGACATATGTAAACAAAAATTTGAAAGCCGATTGTAAAGTCAAGTTAATCGAGCTATTGAAAGAATATATTTGTTGCTTTGCATGGGAATATCATGAGATGCCAGGTTTAAGCCGAGAGCTAGTGGAGTATCGGTTACCTATAAAAGCCGGTTTTAGACCATATAAACAATCGGCTAGGAAGTTCAATCCAAAAATATATGACCGGATCAAGGAAGAGATCGGTCGTTTGCTTAAAGCTAATTTTATTAGACCTTGCAGGTATGCCGAGTGGATTTCTAATATTGTGCCAGTGGAAAAGAAAGGCTCCGGCAAGTTGAGGGTGTGCATTGATTTCAGAGATTTGAATAGAGCTACGCCCAAAGATGAGTATCCTATGCCTATAGCCGACATGCTTATTAATGATGCTTCTGGACATAAGGTTATTAGCTTTCTTAATGGCAATGCGGGGTACAATCAAATTTTCATGGCCGAAGAGGACATGTCCAAAACGGCTTTTCGGTGCCCCGGTTTCCTTGGATTATTTGAGTGGACAGTGATGACCTTTGGATTGAAGAATGCCGGCGCCACATATCAAAGGGCTATGAATTTGATCTTTCATGATTTACTCGGTGTTATACTTGAAGTCTATATTGATGATATTGTTGTCAAATCGGATGCTTTTGAATCTCACTTAGCCGATTTGCGTTTAGCTTTTGAGAGGATGAAGAAATATGGGCTGAAGATGAATCCTTTGAAGTGTGCGTTTGGCGTGTCGGCTGGTAAGTTTTTGGGTTTCATTATTCATGAGGATGGCATAGAGATTGATCCCAAAAAGATAGAAGCTATACAAAAAGTGGAGGCTCCAACATGCAAGAGAGATATGCAAAAATTCCTTGGCAAGGTCAATTATTTGAGGAGGTTCATAGCTAATTTGTCAGGGAAGGTTGATGCATTTACTCATATCCTTCGGTTGAAGAATGATGTTGATTTTACTTGGGGGGCAAAACAGCAAGAAGCATTTGATATGATTAAGAATTATTTGTGCACTCCTCCGGTGATGAAGGCACCCAAACATAGAGAGCCCTTTAGACTTTATATTGCAGCCGAGGAAGGCGTTATTGGAGCTGTTTTGACTCAAGAAACCGAAGGAAAAGAGCATGCTATCATTTATTTGAGCCGACGCCTATTGGATGCCGAGACAAGGTATACATTTATTGAAAAATTATGCCTATGCTTATACTATGCTTGCACAAAATTGAGACATTATCTAGTACCAAGTGCTTGCATAGTAGCTTGTCAAACCGATGTAATTAAATACATGTTGCATAGACCAATTCTTAGTGGTAGAATTGGTAAATGGGCTTATGCTTTGATTGAGTATGATTTGACTTATGAGTCTCTAAAGTCCATGAAAGGCCAAATTGTTGCTAATTTTATCGTTGAGCATCGGATTAATGACAAGCAAGATATTGATATAAACCTTGTCTCGTTAGTACCATGGAGATTATATTTTGACGGTTCAGTTTGTAGCAACGGCCAAGGTGTTGGTATTGCTTATATATCTCCTCATGGTGCTGTTTTTGAAGCCTCATGCCGCTTAGAATATTTGTGCACAAATAATCAAGCCGAATATGAAGCATTGTTATTCGGCTTAGAGATGTTACTGGCCATAGGTGCTACACATATTGAGGCTTTTGGTGATTCGTTATTAGTAGTGCGACAAGTATCCAAAGTTTTTCAATGTTTAGACGAATCACTTAATGTTTATCTTGATAAATGTCTGGATATAATTTCTACTTTGGATCATTTTAGCATTGCTCATATATCTAGACATGACAATTGGAGAGCAAATGAGTTAGCACAGCAAGCATCTGGCTATCATGTCAATCATGGCATGTTTCATATCTCTCAAGAGCCGATGTCTTGTCTTGCTAATATAGGGGAGGCCGAACCAGAGCCCACTGATTCGGTCACTAACAATAAATCTAGTGCAGGTGAAAATCATGATTGGAGAAAGCCCATTATTGATTACTTGTACAATACGAGTGAAAAGGTGGACATGGCTGTTCGGCGCATGGCTTTCAAATATACAATAAGAGACGGTGGTCTTTATCGCCGAACGGTTGAAGATGTTCTTTTGAAGTGTTTGGACGAGGATCAAGCAAGAGTTGCTATGGGAGAGGTTCATGAAGGAATTTGCGGTACTCATCAGTCGGCCCCCAAGATGAAGTGGATGTTACGACGTGCTGGATTTTATTGGCCGACGATGATCAATGATTGCTTCAGGTATTATAAAGGATGTGAAGCTTGTCAAAAGTTTGGTGATATTCAGTTAGCTCCCGCTGCTATGTTACATCCTATTATCAAGCCGTGGCCCTTTAGAGGTTGGGGATTGGACTTTATTGGAGAGATTCATCCTTCCTCTTCAAAAGGACATCGGTTCGTGTTGGTGGCAACTGATTATTTCACTAAGTGGTCTGAAGCAGTACCTCTCAAGAATATGACGCATACGGAGGTAATTCAATTCATAAGTAAGCACATTATTCATAGATTCGGTATTCCGCAAACATTAACTACGGATCAAGGTTTATCTTTCATGTCTCATCAAGTTAGAGGATTTGCCGAATTATATAAGATAAAGTTGCTCAATTCCTCCCCGTATTATGCTCAAGCCAATGGACAAGCTGAGTCTAGCAACAAAATTTTGATCAAGCTCATCAAGAAGAAGATTGAAGATAATCCAAGAAGGTGGCATGAATTATTGTCCGAGGCTTTGTGGGCGCATAGAATCTCAAGGCATGGTGCGACGAAGGTAACTCCATATGAGCTCGTATACGGTCAAGAAGCCGTTTTACCGGTAGAGGTGAATTTGAATGCTTTAGAATAGCCAAACAAAGTGATTTATCGGCAGTGGACTTTTATAACTTGATGATGGACAACGTTGATGAGGTTGCCGATAAACGTTTGACTGCATTAAAAGCCATAGAAAGGGACAAGTTGAGGGTAGCAAGAGCTTACAATAAGAAGGTGAAGTTGAAGAATTTTCAGATTGGTGATCTTGTGTGGAAGGTGATTCTACCGATTGGTTCAAAGGACAGAAAATTCGAGAAGTGGTCTCCAAGCTGGGAAGGTCCTTTCAAGATTGCAAGAATAGTTCCCGGAAATTCATATTTGGTGGAATCCATGCAAGGAACATTGCTACCTCGAGCTCTCAATGGCAGATATTTGAAAAAGTACCACCCAAGTGTGTGGCAAGAAGCCTAAATAGGCAATGGCCGATATATAATTATCACCCTAAGCACATATTAATGGCCGATGGAGTGTTGACATCGTCCTTAGAACAAGCCTAATGCAAATTATTTTTCGGCACACAAGTTTTGCCGAAAAACAGGGGGGCATGTGTTGACACCTGATTTTGGCACGATGCAGAATGCAGTAAAGGTGGACTCAAGCGAAAAGCTTGCCGGTTTTGAGTGCTTGCCGAAGACCCAAACAGAGGCAGGAGACGGCCCGGCAAGGAGGTGATCCGGCAAGGAGACGGCCCGGCAAGGAGGCGATCCGGCAAGGAGAAACTTTGAAGTTTGGGCCATTGCCATCCGATCTCATCTCGAAAGCCGAAATTGTGTTCGAACTACTGGGATTTTGTATCCAGAACACTATTCGGCTGATTATGCCCTCAAGATGATCTCATATGAGAAAACTTTCTACATGAATTGTCTTCGTCTCGTCAAATCGGTCGATTTTCATATAAAAATCGTCTCAATCCGAGTTCGTATGCAAAAGTTAGAGCTATCTGAATGCAGCCATGTCAAGAGGCGAAATAAAACGCGGGAGACCAGACACGTCTTGGCGAGTGTCTGATGCAATGCGTGAGCAATTAGCCATTCAAGATAGCCTCGAATCGAAAAACGTTCAACATGAAAGTTGTTCGTAACGTCGAAACGGTCAACTTTGCTTTTGGGCACATTTTCATCCGAGGTCGTTTACTGCCTCAAAAAGGGTCCGCAAGGTGCAGCCAGAAAGCTTGCCGTGTGAACAGTAACCATGCCGGGTGAACAGTAACATTGCCGGGAAGCTTGCCGCGTGTGAACAGTAACATTGCCGGGGGAAAGCTTGCCGCGCGTGAACAGTAATCTTGCCGGGTGAACAGTACCTTGCCGGGGAAAGCTTGCCGCGCGTGAACAGTAACATTGCCGGGGGAAGCTTGCCGCGCGTGAACAGTAATCTTGCCGGGTGAACAGTACCTTGCCGGGGAAAGCTTGCCGCGCGTGAATAGTAACATTGCCGGGGAAGCTTGCTGCGCGTGAACAGTAACTTGCCGGGGTGAACAGTGCCCTCGCCGCGTGAACAGTACCTTGCCGGGGAAAAAAGCTTGCCGCGCGTGAACAGTAACATGCTGGGAAAAAGCTTGCCGCGCATGAACAGTAATCTTGCCGGGGTGAGTAGTACCCCTTGCCGGGTGAACAGTACCTTGCCGGGGGGAAGTTTGCCGCGCGTTAATAGTAACCTTTGCCGGGGGTGAACAGTACCTTGCCGCGGAAAGCTTGTCGTGTGAACAGTAAAAACTGTCCGGCGAGATGCTGAAGATGGGCTCAAATACTTATATAGATTGCCTCAGATCAAAAAGTGTTCAACATGAAAGTTGTTCGTCTCGTCGAAACGGTCAACTTTGCTTTTGGAGTCATCGTCATCCGACGTAGTATTTGACCTGCAGAGACGATACAAGAGTCGGACGGTCCAGTCAGCTATATGAATGAGTCCGACTCGAAATTAAGGATGACCCCGTGGAGCATTCAAGATGGCCTTATTTGGAAAAGTGATCAACATACGGATTATTGGCCTCGTCGAAGCGCACAAAATTCGTGTTTGGACCATCTCCATCGGAGGTCGTGTGCAGATTCCACGGCCCACGCAAGGAGCAAGACAGGAGATTGGACCAGATTCAGGCTGAATCCGAGCGGGACCAGAACTAGGACTCTAGGACGTGAATTAATGTAATTTTCTTGTAAGGAAAGCCTAGATGAATCCTTTGCTTGTACGGGAAGTCCAGCCGCCTCTTATATATGTTGGGGGTGACGGCCGATTGAAACAACACACAATCGAACAATCAATATACTACTTTTTCAATCTACAGTTTATCTCTCCATCGTTTTTCTCTCTCGTTCTTCGTCGTTCTTCGTGTTGGAGAGCTGCGAGTACAGAGGCTCTAGGGGCGAGCGAATCGACCTAGGGCAACCCATTGCCGCCGCACTCCCTGACGGGGTCCCTCCCGGGCGTGCGGGGCTTCGGGTCTTCAAAAGCGTCTGTCGGCTGTCCTGCGTATCGCGCTGCCGGTCGGACCTCCTTCGACGTGAGCTGCGGTGCATCACCCCCGGCGTCGAGGGTACACGGTGACGTGTTCGTGTGTCAACAGGGGGCAGCTTATGAAAAAAGTTGGGAAGTAGGCGGCTTATTTTTTAAGCCGTCAAAAGAACTAGCCCTTAGCATTCCCAGCCATTAATATCACATGACAGAATTTATTTACATTGTTAAATTTGATATGTACCACAAGCTTTGTTTTAATTGACTCCCTTTTGCAAGCCAAGTATAGCTTACTAGGAGATACTATACAAGTGCATAACTCGAAGTGTGTCAGGACTCTAGTTTTCTTCCTTTTTAAATCTTTGGACAACACAACCTGAAATTCATTAACTAGAATACATAATTAACAGTCTCACTGTTTTGTTTCAGTATTACAGTCAATGAAGGAGAGGACAAGAATAGTCACACGAAGTTGTCGTACTTGGGAAAAGTCGAGGCTAGTCCATGTGTGTTGGAAAACCTACAACCTGACGTGAATATCAAGCAATGGAGAGCTTGTTTAGTTGTATTTTATCATGTATGTAAACTTGAACTACCAGTATCGTTTCTAGTTATTGGTATTTGTATTTGCATCAGAATTAGACTTTGCTGTACTAATCACTCGCATGAAAGATCATTCCATATTTTCTCTAGTTTTTTTCATTAAGCCTATTGATCACTTTATTATGGAATGAAATGTGTTGGATCTGGAAATATTCTTGCTTTGTTTTGAGAGAGTGAACATACTTTACTGAGACATAGAATTTCTCGACCAGTGACTTTTGCTAGATTTTTGAAGGCATTGAATAATGTCTATTTGGGAACCTCAAAATGCTTCGTAAACGCCTCTACAAATGTCCCTACTATGTGTAGAATTCATTGCCTAATGTGTACATGGAGATGGCTGAGAATGCCTCCATAAATGCATTTATTAGTTTTAAGAGGCATTAATTGATGTCCATAGGAATGCCATTATGTTTCCTTAAAGGCATAATACTTTGTCCCTACAAAGTTGTCTCTATTGGTTGAGACATTGTCTAGTGACTTAATAGAGCGCCTTTACAAATATATAGATACACATTTGAGGTGACCCTTTGAGATGCCTCTACTTGTTGATACATAAACTTATGCCTCTACGAAGTGACTTTATGTCATGTAGAGTCTTTTGACATAATGACTCTAAATCATAGAGACATTGTACATATAGGCATCTGGTGAGGCACTATAGTAAGTGTATCTATAGGTATGTAGATACATTACCTAGTGTCTCTAGGAACCCATGATAATGTCTCTACAGTCTGTTTCTCTTGTAGTGTCATGAAGCAGCCGCTCAACTGGAGGAAGAAGAAGACGGAGACGAATCTGATTTGGACATCTCGAGTAGGAAGATAGAGAATTCCGCTTGCAAGTGCGATCCTAGCTGTCCAATGTCAATCAACCCATGCAAAAGAATTTAATCCAACTTTGACCAATGGCAGTTAGTCAAACTATTCAATAAACAGACTCTCCCCATCATGTAAATATATAACCTGTGGTAAAATATATTTAGTAACTGCATAAGGTTATTTTGTGATGTTGAGTGTGATGTTGCGACAACCTGTGGTACTAAATATATAACCTTATGCCCTTCTGTAAAATAAAGATAGTATGCATCAATATTGTTATCGTGAAAAAGACGGCCTGAATTTTGCCCCCTCACCCGCCCGCTGCATTTTTCCTTTAACTGGACACATGATGTATATATTTCAAACTATTATATTCGTGCCATCGGAGGGCCTTTCTAAAGGAGCATAATTCTTATCTTGATTTTTTTATTGAGTTAAAATAAGGCACATATATTATCATGTAAGTAGTACAAAGTATATTTATGTTCACAGGAATTATAGATCGATCATCGGGCTAATTCAGCTAAGGATATTTGCCTACTCTAGTTTGAGGTCGGGGCGGTTTGATTATTACTAGTGTTGTATAATATCAGGAACGAAGATTTTTTGTACTCCATTTAGTCTATAAATAATTGTGATTGTTACCAATCGAAATTATCTCGGAATTGCCTTTCTAAACATTAGTTGGCCAATTACTCAAAGTCTAAAAATACAACAAATTTTACTAAAAAATTGGCAATGTCCTAGTTGGGGATGCTATAATTTTCACCTATAAAACATGGTAATATATATAATTTTAGGTGTGGCTATTGTGTTGTTTTGGTATGTTTACGACGTCCTCTATATCTAAATAGCCAATCCCCATTAGTTTATTTTAAGGAACATACAACTATACCACCTCACCACAGTTACCACATCATCCCAGTTAGATTTAGCAATTAATTGCATGGATGCACGCAAGCGCAGTTCATACTAGATTTTCTTCTCCCACACTTTTTCCAACTCCCTTTTAACTGGTAACCGAGGGCACATATGATTTGATTGAATATATGCAATAGCCATTCATACAAGGAAATCTCGTTGAAGTACTTCCTCCGTCCCAAAATAAATATCTCAATTTTGTACTAGCTCTAGTTCAAAGTTGTACTAAGCTTGAGACACCTATTTTGAGACGGATGGACTATTTTACAACGAATTCACGCAACAAGCGTAGGGCATCATCTAGTAGTGAGAAAAATTATTACAGATGGAAGTCAAATAGTGAGTCGTCGGGAGCGTTGGTTGGATGTCTGGTTGACCAAGACTTATTCCGTGTGGCCAGGGGCACCAGCACGCGCCGCACAGCAGCGCGTTGCATCGCATGCATGTCCAAACCATTCCGTGTGCCAGGTCGTTGTCATCAACGAAAAGATAAAAAAATAGCAATACACTTTGAGTTTAGTGCAGCCTGCAATAGCCGGCAACAAAAAGGAAAAAAAACATTTGTCTTGGTAAAGAAAAAGGTGCTGGTAGGGATTTTAAAAATAGCAATAAACTTCGAGTTTAGGGTTCATCTGAGAGCATGTGATCTCGGGAGCCAAAATGCCATGCGTGCTAGTACGAGCAGTACAACTACTTCACTCGTTGGGTAGATCTTCTCCAGAAGAGAAATATATTTGATGAAAACACCTTTTGTGAAAACCATGTTTGGAGGCTTTAAAAATTATCAAAAAGTTATTTTGTGTTAGAGAAAAGATGTTTTTATATTAAAAAACTGCGCATTTGGAGCGGTCCGCACTGTTTCCATACCAAAACCCTGCACTCTATTCACCTTCTCCGCTCCGACCGTCGCCGCTCTCCACCCTAATACCCGCCCTTTTCGCATCCCCCGCCGCATGGACCCGGTCGGCGAGCTGTCGGAGCCGGTGGAGGTGGAGGATCCAGAAAAGGTGCAGGCCTGACGGATCAACTCGGTGACACGACAAGCTTATCGCCTCAAACAGAAGGCAAAAGGAAGGCGATGGCAAAAAGTGCGACATGAAGGGCTAGTGGGGTGGGGAAGGGGGTGCACGGACCGGGCCTGGCCGGGGGCGTGGGGCACGGCCGCCGCAACAGCCGTCCGTGCACACACCATCGTGGCCGAAGCAATATCAACGGCGACCAAGATGACGGAGAGGTTCAAGAACATCTTGACGAAGAAGGAGGGGGCATGTATCAAGCGCTCCGAAATGGACAAAAAGGCGGAGAGGTCTAACGTATTGATGGCGGCGGCCGATGAGAAATCCAGGCTTGAACAGAGGAGAGTTGAGCTCGCGACCGCTTCGGAGGAAACAAAAATGTTGACCGTGAGGGACGACAAGTTTGACCCCAAAGCGGCGTGCATCGTGCATCCCGTTCGTATCAAGATGTTGAAGTGCTTGACAACCGAGATGAAGGAGGACAGGAAGTAGGCGGCTGAAGAGGAGCCACCGGCAGCAAAGTGAGCGCGGACTCTCGGACATCATAGAACATCAAAATTGGCTTAAGGACAAAATATTTGATACCTATTTCTCAATTTGGCAAGAACTGTTCTTGGAGACAATTTGCTGGCCTTCATGATTCGATGACCCTATGTTGAACGGGGTGACAATATAGAGCCGTAGTACTGGGTAGAGGCGAGAGGAGGTTCGAGCCACCGTCCACGGCTAACGATGACACGGGGTGGTGGTGCCAAGTGGAGACAAACTTCAAGGTTGGAGTGTGGCCGATAACACTAATACACAACGTGCATTAGAGTAGATGACTATGTCAATGTGGAAGTGGCGGCAAGGGCAAGACGAAAGTTGAGGTAAGGCGACAAGCTATGGGTTAGTGTAGGAGCCTTGGGCTTGTCTCTAGAGGAAGCAACATTTCGGATCAGATGGTCTCTGGACGGTGGGGAAATATCATGTGCTCCCATCCTTGGGGTGCTTCCTATACAGCAACTTCGAAAAACCAATTTGAAATGTTTCAAAAATCTGAAAACAAATCTGAAAGTTCATAAAGAATGTGACTACAATCCCTAGAAATCTCATCAATTGGGAAATCTCCCGAAAAAGAAGGAATCACCTCCCGGGTCGCTTCCGCCCAAGCGACTCCGGAGGCGCCCCATCTCGATCCCGTCGGGCCCCTTCCCTTGCCCTCTGATCCTGGCTGGCGCCGCCGCCGGCGGCGGTGGTGGCGGCGCCTTCCCGTCAAATGACGGAGGGCAGCGGAGTGCATCGCGACGGCGCTTCATGGGCGGTTGTGGGGCGGTGGTGGCGGTGCAAGGTGGCGCGGTCTTTGGAGGCCGGGGCCTGGAGCTGGAGTAGCGAGGTGGAGGCAGGCAGCGCACCGCTCCTGCAGTGGTACCTCGGGCAGCGCAGGTTGCGGATCCGATCTGGGCCAAACTAGACCTGCTCTAGGTGGAGTACTGCAGCCGTTTTCTCCTCTGCTGTTCCAACCGGCGGCGTGGTGGCCTGCTGGTTTTGTTCGTATTAGGAGGCGGTCCTCATGCTCTTGTCACATCACGGCAACGGCCGGCAGGATCGGTCCTCCTTGATCTAGCCATGACGTGTTCCGGAACTGCTGGTGGAGATCTTGCTCAGGATATCCGGATCGGTTAGATTCTGATCGTGCACACCCATATCAGCCGACGCGGTTCTGAGGGCGTGGCGCGAAGCTCTGTTTGGTTGATGACACCTTGGAACATGTCGGCTTCTCGATTTCCATGGTGAAGACAACGGTGGAGAAGGTCATGGTGGACGAGATCGGAGGACCGTTTAGACGGACGGGGCCTTGGAGGCGACGGAGTCAGCCAGGTGTGAGATAACTCTCACGACCAGCAGTGATAAGTGGGGCGGTAACACTGGCGGTTTCCTTTTTGGTGGTGCTCCTTGGGTACCGAGTCGTGACTTTCAGGGTGAAAACCTAAGGTCTGACCTTCATTGGTTGTGCCTGACAATTGCCTTGCTGAAGGAATTGTTTTGAGAGCACGGACTTTCTCCAGGGTGAAAACCTAAGATCTTGGATCGGGCAACGACGACGCTTGTGCACTGTCCCCTTCGTGGATGCGTTGCTTTTGGAGACCTTTTATGATTTCCGAGTGTTGTATTAGCTGGTGGTAGGTGTGTTGTTGTTGAGAGAAGTCGATCGCTGTGGTGGGCCTTTTTCTTTTATTTTTTTTCTCTTTTGGCTGTGTGCATCCTGGACGTCTTTGTGACATCTTGTAGGTGCAGAGGCTGGGTGTAATTGGTATCTTCGCGATATTAATATATTCCCCTTTTCAAAAAAAAAAAGAAATTTCATCTCCAAATTCGAAATGCACATTGAGAAACAAAAAAAGACAAATTCAGATGTGAACAGTGTCAATGTTGTTTGTGTCTTTTTTTGACACAATTCATGCTAGATTTCACATTTTTCTTTCTCAATGTGTATTTGGAATTTGGACCTGAAATTTTTAGGAGTTGTAGTCACATTCGTTGTTAACATTCATATTGTTTTCCAGAATTTTTGAAACATTTAAAGTTGATTTTTTTAAATTGAATCATGGGAAGCACCACAAGGATGAGAGCACCTGATATTTCCCCGCTCGATGGTGGGGGAGACCGTAACCGCTCTAAGGGGGAGAAAAGACGGTGGCAAAGGTGACTTTTGTGTGTCGAGTAAGAGCATCTATAGCCGGACCCCTCAAACCCGCCTGAAACGCCCGGGCAGGACGCCCGGTCACTGACCGATCATAAAAAATCTACCCAGCCGGGCCCCTTAAACGGGCCTCAAACGCCCGGGCTGACAATCACCCCTCATATCCAGCCCAAATATAGGGCGGATATGGGGGAGCCCGGGCGCGTCAGCCATGCCACCACGCCGTCGGCACTACACGATCCAGCACTGTCTCTGGCTCGTTGAGCAGGTCTGGATCCGGAGGGCCGCGAGCTACCTCTGGATCCGAAGGAGGACTTCGAGGAGGATGAGGAGGAGGGGAGGAAGAGGAGGAGGAACTTGGGGTCGAAGAGGACGAGGAGCAGGAGCCGGTGGAGGAGGCACCGCCGCTAGCTGTGGGGGAGGACCAGCAAGAGCCGGTGGAGGAGGCGCCGCTTCTAGCCAGGGGGGTGGGGGGCAGCAGGAGCCGGCGGAGGAGGCGCCGCCGCTGGATGTGGGGGAGGAGGACGCTCCGACGGTCGTGGATCTGTGGCCGAAGCAGCTGGCCATCCTGAACTCCATCCGCTCGGAGTCGGCTGCGGAGGCCAGGCGTCTTTGTCGGCAGCAGATGGAGGCGACGCAAACGACGACGATGAGTAGTATAGTACGTAGTACGTATGCGTTTCATTTTGCATGCTTTTATATGGATATAGGGGATGAAATATGAGAGAGTTGGACGTGGAGGAGCAGATTTGAGACGTGACCGGTCAGTGTCCGCGGACGCGCCCGGACGCGTCCTCGGACGTTTTTGGGGCCGAATTTGCAAGGTCCGGCTGTAGATGCTCTAAGGACATGTTCGGGTTGCAAGTGCGATCCTGGCCATCCAATCGATCTCAATCCGTTGGTGTAAAGGATTAATTGATCCGACTATAGCCAACTGAAATAAGACTAACTTGTAATTAAACATACTCTGGCCATCAGGTTAGTTTTCTTTTATGGATCGACACGACAAAAAAAAGCTGACGGCTAATTGGTAACCAGGTAGGTGTCAATCTTTATCCCCTTTTCGGGGAAAAAAGCAGATGGCAATCATCTCATGATCAAACCCTGGATGGTCCAGCAAAAGAAAAGAAATGAAAACAGCGTTTCCATGAGGTGTGTGATGAGTATGGTAGTGGAACCCAAAAGAGGACACGGCAACGTCCTGAATTCCCGATATATTATGTGGCCCCTGAGTTGCAAACACGCTAATAAACTAGTGGTGTGCATCCATGATTTGGCCTTTTCATCTGGTTATTATCAATATCTCAACCACACCTATGTACGTACGTGTAGGTAGGAGCAGCACCATGTCGATCCTTAGGTGTCTTGAGCCCGGAAGAGATCTTTCCAGAACAGCTAGCTAGCTAAGCTTTTGCATGCATGCACGTTGATGGATGGACGAGCGCACGTGCACACTCGTGCACCCACGTCGTCGACGTCGATATCTGGAACACCATATTAGTTTCATTCGATTCTTCGTCAAACAAACTTTCACTGATCTATTTATGCACTAAAAGCACAATATGGATAAGGAAATAAAAAATGTGCTTTAAAATCTTTATCTTTACCTAATATTAAAGGAATGATTGTTTCTAAAAAACTCTTACCTCCTATCGGCCGATCCGTGCGACCGTCCCGCCGGCTCCTTGTCCGTTGATCTTGCGTTGATCTAACGGTCGAGATCATGTCCGCGCCCGTTAGAGCCGCGACCGAGCGCGACCGTTTCCTGAAACATACCAGTTGTTTCAGGAAAACGTTCCTGCAGCTGGAAGTAGTCATCCCCGCAGTAGCATGTGCTCGGGTGGCTGGGAGGGCGACGACGACTCGATCTGGGAGGGCGGCGGCGCGACCGGGGCTAGCCCACCACCGTGACGATGCCGACGTCTTCGGGATCGGCGGCGGCCAGCGACAACACAAGCAGGTACGAATCTCCTCTGGATCCCGGTAATTTTTCCTCCTTCCCCCCATTTCTGGCCCACGTTGTTGTTCCGGTAGTTTTCTGCTCCGTGCCTTCCGGTGGCTTCGCCGGCGGCTCCGTGGCGAGCGGCTACGCGGCGCTTAGGTTTGCAGTGGCGGACGCGCAACCCCTCCGTTGGCACGCTTAGCTAGACGACGCACCATGGGCGTCCATTGACGCAAACATAGCGTGGCGTACCCTCCGTGCGAGGCAGCGGGCGCGGGAGGCGGCAGCAGGCCTCGCGGCGGTGGACGTTGGTGACGCGGAGTCGCATTCTCCTGCAACCGTGTCGTTGTGGATGTAGGCTTCTCCCAGGACGGATTCGTTATCGACCTCACGTCCACCGGCATAGTCTGGGATGCAGGCTCCGACGAGGAAGAGTAGGGCATGGGAGACGACGACGCCTCGAGTCCCGTGATCTGGTTCCTGTCCATGTCCTACTCTACCTTGCCGGTGACCGGACCAACACGCTGGGGAGTGCAGTCGGCCGCCGGCCATGGACACGACGAAGGCGGACAAGCTCCGCTTAAAGATCGTTTTACGTTGTATGCAATAATATGGATATGAGATTTCTAATTTGAGGTATCCGGTTGTAGAATGGATTATTTGAGGCTTGATCGGTCACTATTCGAGGACGCGCCTCACGGGCGTTTGAGGGGTTGGATTTGCCAAGTGCGGTTGTAGATGCTCTAACAAACTATATGGATTGAACATGTATACATAGTATTGTCATATTTGTTTTCTAAAACAGTTTTATTTCGGTTATATTTATACTAATTCTATAGATATACTATACGTGAAAATCATTGTTAAAGTTGTGTGTCAAAGAATAAAAAATGTCAAGCATGCCTTACATTACAACATATGAAAACACCCAGAAAGTCGCGCCTGACTGCTGTCTTGGCAGACGATGGCGACGTCTGTGACGTCGTTTCCTTCTCAAGGCATCTTTGTTGCAGGTCACGTCAACTCGATCGGGATGTTTCGGGGGAAACCCTAGAACTGTGTCTACCGGATCGGACGATGACGACGCCATCGGTGTCGTTTTCCCTTCTGGGGGCATCGTTTTGAAGCAAGTGCTGGCTGGAAGGGACAAGAGGAGGAGCGGTGTTACATCTACCGCAAGGCCGACGACGGATCTCGGATGCACGGAGCCGTGGAGTTTCAACGACGGGCGCATGTGGATGGATACGTGCTGGACGGTGGCGTTGTTTAGCACCGTGGTGGCGTCGACGACAGGCCTGGCAAGGTTGGTGCGTCAGTAGCTGCTCTGGAGATGGATCGGTGGAACACGGCGGTGGCGGCCTCTGAGAGTGCGCCGAACCGGTATGTGACCCAATCCCGGCATAGTGGCTTGGCTGGGGCATCCGATTTTAGATATTAGGCTTTGGTGCGATGTCTGTTTGGTATTCGACTCGGACATTCGGCACCCCTTCATCGAGGGAATAGGAGTAGCGACAGGTGTTGTCAAGACGGTGGCTTCAGGCTTACTGATGTATTACTTTATAAAGACTTTATGAATAATTAATAAAACGGCTGTATGCATCGTCCAGATGTAGAGGCCGGGAGTTTATCCTTCTTTTCTAAAAAAAAATGAAAACGCCCAGAAAAATGCAAAACAATACTTTTCAAATTATTTCTATAACCCTATCACAAAAAGGGCTAGAAAACGTGAAAATTTCCAGACCGTCCTGTTAATTGTGTGCTAGGATCACGAAACGCTAATATCATACCCGACCGCCAAAACAGTGTGTTAGAGCTATTTCTCAATATGGAAAAGAGTTATCTTCTAGACAATCTTCTTTTCTTCTCCATTCGGTGACAAGCTTGTGACGAACCTGGCAACGATACGATAATAGAGCTGGGTGGAGGCGAGACGAGGTTCGAGCTGGAGCCAAAGATGATGTGGGATGACATCCCTAAGCAGAGACAAGCTTCAAAGATCGAGTGGAGCCGACGACAACACGGCATTATTGGAGTCATGAGCTTGGTTATTTTGGATGTGGTTCGCCATGCGCGAGGCGTGCCGGCGATGGCGAAGTTCGATGGCGGCTGCGCGAAGCTCCGGGCCGTGTGTCGGTTCATGGAGGTGCGCGGCGCAACTGATGTCATGAGGAGGCGCGCGATGAGTTCGCGATGAACGCAACGGAGACCGCGGTGGCGCTTCGAGGAGCCCGCGGAGGCCGCGGCACGGCACGGCGGCGTTGCGCGCCGTGGTGTAGCGTGCACGACGCCGTGGCGTCAGGCATTCGAGCGCGACGGCATCGATGGCGAGTGCCGCCAGAGACGAAGAAGAAGACACGGTGGTGACCGGCGTCAGCGCGACGAGCACGGCGAACATGGATGGGCAGCGCGAGCGCACGGCGAGTTCGTGGCGGTGGCGACCGGCATCGGTGCGCCAGGTCGAGTCCACGGCCATGACGATGTCAACGACGGGGGCAGCAACAACTTCGGCGACGACAAGTCAAGATTAAGGAGGAAAATGTTAGCACTAATCTTGACCACGACGTCAAACAACGAGCTAGCCGAGTCACGTTCGTGTGTGAGTGGCCGCCGAGCCGTTGTGCTGCTGCATGCGTGGTTTGTTAGCCCGCAAGAGCAGGTGGACGTGGTCGTTCAGAGCTGTGCAACTCGTGGAGGTGGCCGTGTATGTAGTGAGTTTATGCATGGGTTAGTTGGGTTAGTGGTTAGACTAGTGCGTGCGTTCGTGGTGGTCGTGTGTGCGCACCGGGTATAAGTACCTTCCATGTGGACGGGTTGAGGGTGCCGGTTGGTTGCCGAGCCACAGTGTGAGAAGGGCCTGAGGAGAGATGTAGTCTTCAGGTGTGTGTGCGTTCACCGTGTGAAGGAAGATGTAGTCTCCGTCGGGACCGTGGTGTGCGTCCGGTCGACGTGAGAGTTCTTCCGGGTTGTGCTGCGTGTGTGCGTCTGTACCTCCATGTATATGTTTGAGGGAGTTGAGTTGAATAGAGGCCAACTTACAGGCCGTTCGTCGGCCGGGGCGTTCTTCGCCGGAAGTGTGTTTTGTTCATCATCTTCTACCTCTGTCCGGCGTTTGTTTCGCCGGAGTCTTCTCGGCGTTCGTCGTCGGTGGGTTTGTCCCAACAAGAACTGTCCGGGTCCGGCAATGACACCAGCAGAGGCATGGCCCAAGTGAAGGTAAGACAACGAGATAGAAGTTATGCTCTGCCCCTCACACTACATCAAAAACATCCGATAGAGACATATACGTAGGGACACTCCCCCTTATGCCTCTTAGCAGCTAATCCAACCACGGTGTCAAGACATTAAGGGAGACATTATGGAGAGTGTCTCATCAGTAGAGACATCTACATTGAGGCACTCCATATTGTGTCTCTTAGTATTTAGGTAAAGACACTAGAAGAGACATTTGACAATGCCTTAATAGTAGAGACATGTACGTAGAGACATTATTCCATGATGTCTCCTAGCGCTAGTGTAAAGACACTCGAAGAGTCATTTTAGATAATGGCTCAACACAATAGAGGCAACCTCGAGAGACACTATTCATGATGTCTTTTAGATTATGTAAAGACACTCGGAGAGACATTTTATAAAATAACTTGATATTTTAGCTACCGGGACGGCATCCTATCGTACGTGAACTGTACACTCATTAAAAATGTTTAGAAAATTTAGAAAATCTTTTTTAGTGCATATTTATGTCTTTTCCATACATGCAAAGCTTCATGTAGAAAAGTTATATATTCTACCATGGGCAAAAAAGAACAAAAAAATCCTCTATAAAAGACCTTCTTTGGAGAACAAAATGCCTCCTTATGCATGGACATATATAGGAGATGGACATATGTTAAAATCTTCATTTTTTTACGAGTAGATTTTCTCTTTTATAATCGGAAGCATATTAAGCGAATTATTTGGGTGTGCCTTGTGTCCTTCTCCTTCGGTCATACCTTGACGCTTGTATGTTTCTATTATCCAGGAGTTGTGGTCACTGCGAGTGGAAGTTGCCATTGTCGTTGCTGCTACTACATGGAGTTGCTACATAGCTGTTGCTATTTGATGTCAAACTATATCTCTTAACACCCAGGAAGATGCCCTCAAAGAGGAGGCGAGACAGCCGCCGACTTTAACGAGAGAATGGCGCCCCTACCGCAATGGTTGCTCCGCAAGAGTGGGTTTGCCCCTACATGATGGTGTGTGCTCGCTTGCAGAATGAGCTGCTTCACCCTGGATGATTCATTTTGTAGAGGTTATATGCCAATCTTTGAAGATGAATTGATCTTTGCAAGATGAAAGATTAAGCTTCTTCATATTTTTGTTTTGCTCCATGCATTTCGTTATATTTTCAAAGAAACCTCTGAAAAAGTCCAGCAAAATAAATTGTAATATTTTTTTGTGCGGGAATCTATACCTAATAATAAAGGGGCTATTGCTTCTTGTGATACGTCATTGAAATTGCCCTCAAAGTTGTAAAATATTACCCACCAATACCATCTATAAGTGATAAAAATACATTTCACGCAAGGTAATCCTCCGTCTGGACCGGCCCATGCAGTAGGTACATCCTAAACTGCGCTCTACGCCCTATTTGAAGACGCAACCCTCCAATTTGGTTCGGCCCATGTCCAGACGGCCTATTTTTTAATTTTTTTATATATTTTTTCTTCTTCCTTTATTTTCATTTTTTACTTTAAACAATGTGGGATTTAAAAATAAAAAAATAAAAAATGAGAATTTTGAAATAAAATGTTTCGTAAATCATAATTTTTTTGTGGATTCAAAAATGTTCGCAATCTTATCCAAAAATATTTGCTTATTCAATAAATATTCAAATCTTTGAAAACAAATTTTCGGGACATCAAAAAATGTTCATGATTTTTTAATAACTTCGTGTATTAAAAAGTGTTAATCAAATTGAACAAAGTTTCACCAATTCAGAAAATATTCATGAATGGAAAAATATCCCAAAAATTAAAACTCTTAATGACTTACAAAATAGTTTATTCATTCATAAATTGTTCGCTGATTAAAAAAATGGTCATCCATTTAAAAAATGTTCGTTAAATCAAAAAAAGTTCATGATTTTCAAATTTTTGAATCAATTTTCAAAACAATCTTCGCCCATTCTAAAAAGTTCGTCGATTCTAGAAAACTGTTAAAAAATCACATTTTTTTATAAATGTTTACTAATAGTATAAAATGTTCATGAATTCAAAAAATGTTCTTGATTTAAGAAAATATTTAAAAATTTGTAAGTGTTCATGAAATATTTCACGAGTTTAAAAAAAGTTTATGATTTCATAACATTAAGAGTGATAGTGTATCTCCGTGATGCAGTAAAATATGATCATGGCCATCGAAGATTATGAATTTTTTTTCTCCCGTTGCAAAGCACGGGCCCTTTTTCTAATAAACTGTAATTTCACTTTTAACAAAGCATATTCAGAAACTTTATTAATTCTAATATATCCAACCAATTTACATGAACAAGTCAAAGTAAAGAAAATCAACAATTCACCTTTCACGACACCAAACACCGATACTTGTAACCAGTGTACACAACCAGTCACACATACATCCATACTTGGCCCCCCTGCCTCTCGTGTATACATGAAAAAATATTAAAAGAAGCCCATACTAACAGCCCACTAGCGTCCAGGTCAAGATTAGCAAAGAAGCCTCCGATCTTGTCTCCTGGAGCAGCGTAACAACTTTAGTTCGTGCATGATTAGAGTATGTGTGGGTCAGATAGGCGCCGCCGCCTCCCTCTGTGTGCCCTTGCCGCCGCCGCCGCTGCCAATCTTCCTCTGATCTCCCTCCTCTGCCACTCAGGATCTGGATCCGACTCGTACGCCAATCTGCCTCTGATCTCCCTCCTCTGCCACTCAGGATCTGGATCTGATTCGTACGGGAGTCAACGATGCAACCTACTTCATAGCTTCAGCCAACGAACTAGCAGGTTAACACATCACACTACACTAATCTCTCTTGATTCTCATCTCGTATCAGTGTTGATATTATACATCAGATTTTAGTTGTGTTGTTTGACTGGACTTTACACAAGGCTGCAAAACACATCAACATGTCACGATTGCAGCTTTAGATGATGAACAACTTGAGGTCCCTGATAGAATGGCTAGATCACCAGCAGAAGAGAATGTTGCCGCTAAAGGTCAAGATGGGAGCAGAAAAAAAGAAACATTTTTAAGCTTCTTGAAGGATGCAGACTCCAACTTGTATGACGGATGTCAAATTTTTTCAAAGTTATCCTTCTTAGTCAGGTTATTTCACTTAAAGGTTTTACATGGGTGGAGTCAAGCATCGTTCAAATCAGTACTTGATTTATTATCTGATGCTTTTCCTGAAGATGCAAGTCTACCAAAGAACTACCATGAAGCAAAGAAAATCATTCGTGGTTTGGGTCTCAGCTACCAGAAAATTCATGCATGTCCCAGAGATTGCATGCTATACTGGGGTGAGAGGGCTAACCAACAATCTTGCCATGTCTGTAATAGCTCCCGTTGGGCTGATGGAGACAATGTTGATACACAAACAAATTCAAGGCATAAGAAAAAGCCCGCAAAGGTTTTGCGCTACTTTCCACTGATACCTAGGCTACAGAGGTTGTATGCCACTAATAAAACATCAAATGATATGAGGTGGCATGAAGAGGGCCGTACAAAAGATGGATTGTTGCGATGTCCAGCAGATGCAGAAGCATGGAAAGATTTAGATGCTCGTTATCCTGACTTTGCCAAGGATTGCCGCAACATACGTCTTGGCATCACTAGTGATGGGTTCAATCCTTTCAGAAACATGAGCTCAAAGCATAGCACTTGGCCAGTGATGCTTATTCCTTACAACCTACCTCCATGGATTTGCATGAAAGAAACATCTTTAATTTTATCAATGATCATCCCAGGACCCAGTAGTCCAGGGAATGATATAGATGTCTATTTGCAGCCGTTAGTTGAAGAGCTCTTGCAACTATGGAAAGGTGTGGACACATTTGATTGTACCACTAAAAAAAAGTTCCCTCTAAAGGCTGCATTGCTGTGGACACTTAGTGATTTTCCTGCATTAGCATACTTATATGGCTGGAGTACAGGGGGGAGATATGCATGTCCATCTTGTGGGGATTCTACAAGATCAGTTTACCTAAAGAAAGGGAAGAAATTTTCTTATATGGGCCATCGTCGATGGTTACCACAAGGCCACTCCTATCGCCGGCAAAAGAAGAAGTTTGATGGAACTGTGGAGAATGAACTTGCACCAAAAACTATGAGTGGGAGTTCAGTGTTGAAAATGTTGGAAGGAAGGGTGTTATAGCCGTGCTGCAATGTACTTCTATTTTTCCTACTCATATTCAACTGCATATAGAGTTAATAAGTGTACTTCTGTTTTTCCTACTCATATTCAATGTGTCGTTCACTTGCCAAAAATGAATCATCTATACATGTGTACTCGTGAGATAGATACTGTTAGTGGGCTCCAAGAAAATAATTAATAAGTGAGTATATGGTTTTGACAGGATGGGAGATGTCATGTGGGAATTGACATTGCATATGAAGGATGCCTCGTCTGGTAAGAAGGTTGTTACAAGAACAATGAAGAGATGTGACATATGCTACTACAATATTGTCAGTCTCGTTGAGGAATACGGATATATTGCAATGGACTATATCTACATAAAAAGATATGTCCAGGGCCAAACAGGAATGGTTGAACTTCTGCCTGAAACTGATGTTCTTAGGATGCTACGTGAACATGAAGCTGAGCTTGTATGTCACAAAGTATATTCCTAGTTTAAACAACAGGGCAGATCGAGGAGATAGTGAGAGAAGCAATGGTATGGAGACGTCACATCAAAATGACCATGAGACAGAGAGGGCTGAATTAAATGCTGAGTTACAAGCTATGAAGAGGCATCCAGCGGACCGTGGTGCGATCTTGGTATGTTTATCTTCTTTTTTGCATAGTTCCTTCAGTACGACTACACAAGTGCTTAATATATTGTTATAGCATCTTCCATATGCATATTTCATTTTATATCCATGCCTACATGCTAATCATATCATATACAAAATGTAATAATTAGTTAAAGAATTAGCTAGTCTGGTCCTATTATTCTATACTCGTAAAGCATCTTAGATTTTGTTTTAATAAAGGGATTTTTTTAATGATTGATAATGCCACTGTAGTAAAGTAATTTGAACTAGATTCAGGAAGAGTAAGTTATTATATGGCTTTCTTGTTTGACTGTCTGCCTTGATAGAAAACACCGAGGAGACCTATGAGACTGCAAGACATGAGACATGAATCTGAAGATGAAGATTATATGCCACAAGATGATGGGAATATGGAACTCACAGAAACCGAAGAGGAAGATGAGGAGACTATACAGGATGAGCTAGAACTCTCAGAAAATGAGGAGCAAGATGAGAACTTGCAGGATTCTCTAGACCTTAATGACGCTACACTTCCTGACATTGCTCCAAAACCCATAAAATTAATTTGTACGTTCTTCTTTCTGGTGACATATTTTCACTTGTTATTGGTCAACAAGTGCTTGCATCATACCCTTGAGCATGCAGGGCCCAACGGACTTGTGCGAGAGGTGATGGGGCGCTTTCAAGTATCAAATTTGATGCACGTGAAGGATGCAAAGGTAATTGTGGAGACGGATAAAAATGGTGTTCCCAACCAAAGGTCAGGTGGACTTCTTGGTTCGTTCTTAGGGGATTTGGCAAAGAAATCCTTGTATGCTCCATTAAACATAGCAAGATGGGACTAGAAGAAGTAGATATTGGAGATGGCTCAATTCCTAGGCCGACATATGTAAACAAAAATTTGAAAGCCGATTGTAAAGTCAAGTTAATCGAGCTATTGAAAGAATATATTTGTTGCTTTGCATGGGAATATCATGAGATGCCAGGTTTAAGCCGAGAGCTAGTGGAGTATCGGTTACCTATAAAAGCCGGTTTTAGACCATATAAACAATCGGCTAGGAAGTTCAATCCAAAAATATATGACCGGATCAAGGAAGAGATCGGTCGTTTGCTTAAAGCTAATTTTATTAGACCTTGCAGGTATGCCGAGTGGATTTCTAATATTGTGCCAGTGGAAAAGAAAGGCTCCGGCAAGTTGAGGGTGTGCATTGATTTCAGAGATTTGAATAGAGCTACGCCCAAAGATGAGTATCCTATGCCTATAGCCGACATGCTTATTAATGATGCTTCTGGACATAAGGTTATTAGCTTTCTTAATGGCAATGCGGGGTACAATCAAATTTTCATGGCCGAAGAGGACATGTCCAAAACGGCTTTTCGGTGCCCCGGTTTCCTTGGATTATTTGAGTGGACAGTGATGACCTTTGGATTGAAGAATGCCGGCGCCACATATCAAAGGGCTATGAATTTGATCTTTCATGATTTACTCGGTGTTATACTTGAAGTCTATATTGATGATATTGTTGTCAAATCGGATGCTTTTGAATCTCACTTAGCCGATTTGCGTTTAGCTTTTGAGAGGATGAAGAAATATGGGCTGAAGATGAATCCTTTGAAGTGTGCGTTTGGCGTGTCGGCTGGTAAGTTTTTGGGTTTCATTATTCATGAGGATGGCATAGAGATTGATCCCAAAAAGATAGAAGCTATACAAAAAGTGGAGGCTCCAACATGCAAGAGAGATATGCAAAAATTCCTTGGCAAGGTCAATTATTTGAGGAGGTTCATAGCTAATTTGTCAGGGAAGGTTGATGCATTTACTCATATCCTTCGGTTGAAGAATGATGTTGATTTTACTTGGGGGGCAAAACAGCAAGAAGCATTTGATATGATTAAGAATTATTTGTGCACTCCTCCGGTGATGAAGGCACCCAAACATAGAGAGCCCTTTAGACTTTATATTGCAGCCGAGGAAGGCGTTATTGGAGCTGTTTTGACTCAAGAAACCGAAGGAAAAGAGCATGCTATCATTTATTTGAGCCGACGCCTATTGGATGCCGAGACAAGGTATACATTTATTGAAAAATTATGCCTATGCTTATACTATGCTTGCACAAAATTGAGACATTATCTAGTACCAAGTGCTTGCATAGTAGCTTGTCAAACCGATGTAATTAAATACATGTTGCATAGACCAATTCTTAGTGGTAGAATTGGTAAATGGGCTTATGCTTTGATTGAGTATGATTTGACTTATGAGTCTCTAAAGTCCATGAAAGGCCAAATTGTTGCTAATTTTATCGTTGAGCATCGGATTAATGACAAGCAAGATATTGATATAAACCTTGTCTCGTTAGTACCATGGAGATTATATTTTGACGGTTCAGTTTGTAGCAACGGCCAAGGTGTTGGTATTGCTTATATATCTCCTCATGGTGCTGTTTTTGAAGCCTCATGCCGCTTAGAATATTTGTGCACAAATAATCAAGCCGAATATGAAGCATTGTTATTCGGCTTAGAGATGTTACTGGCCATAGGTGCTACACATATTGAGGCTTTTGGTGATTCGTTATTAGTAGTGCGACAAGTATCCAAAGTTTTTCAATGTTTAGACGAATCACTTAATGTTTATCTTGATAAATGTCTGGATATAATTTCTACTTTGGATCATTTTAGCATTGCTCATATATCTAGACATGACAATTGGAGAGCAAATGAGTTAGCACAGCAAGCATCTGGCTATCATGTCAATCATGGCATGTTTCATATCTCTCAAGAGCCGATGTCTTGTCTTGCTAATATAGGGGAGGCCGAACCAGAGCCCACTGATTCGGTCACTAACAATAAATCTAGTGCAGGTGAAAATCATGATTGGAGAAAGCCCATTATTGATTACTTGTACAATACGAGTGAAAAGGTGGACATGGCTGTTCGGCGCATGGCTTTCAAATATACAATAAGAGACGGTGGTCTTTATCGCCGAACGGTTGAAGATGTTCTTTTGAAGTGTTTGGACGAGGATCAAGCAAGAGTTGCTATGGGAGAGGTTCATGAAGGAATTTGCGGTACTCATCAGTCGGCCCCCAAGATGAAGTGGATGTTACGACGTGCTGGATTTTATTGGCCGACGATGATCAATGATTGCTTCAGGTATTATAAAGGATGTGAAGCTTGTCAAAAGTTTGGTGATATTCAGTTAGCTCCCGCTGCTATGTTACATCCTATTATCAAGCCGTGGCCCTTTAGAGGTTGGGGATTGGACTTTATTGGAGAGATTCATCCTTCCTCTTCAAAAGGACATCGGTTCGTGTTGGTGGCAACTGATTATTTCACTAAGTGGTCTGAAGCAGTACCTCTCAAGAATATGACGCATACGGAGGTAATTCAATTCATAAGTAAGCACATTATTCATAGATTCGGTATTCCGCAAACATTAACTACGGATCAAGGTTTATCTTTCATGTCTCATCAAGTTAGAGGATTTGCCGAATTATATAAGATAAAGTTGCTCAATTCCTCCCCGTATTATGCTCAAGCCAATGGACAAGCTGAGTCTAGCAACAAAATTTTGATCAAGCTCATCAAGAAGAAGATTGAAGATAATCCAAGAAGGTGGCATGAATTATTGTCCGAGGCTTTGTGGGCGCATAGAATCTCAAGGCATGGTGCGACGAAGGTAACTCCATATGAGCTCGTATACGGTCAAGAAGCCGTTTTACCGGTAGAGGTGAATTTGAATGCTTTAGAATAGCCAAACAAAGTGATTTATCGGCAGTGGACTTTTATAACTTGATGATGGACAACGTTGATGAGGTTGCCGATAAACGTTTGACTGCATTAAAAGCCATAGAAAGGGACAAGTTGAGGGTAGCAAGAGCTTACAATAAGAAGGTGAAGTTGAAGAATTTTCAGATTGGTGATCTTGTGTGGAAGGTGATTCTACCGATTGGTTCAAAGGACAGAAAATTCGAGAAGTGGTCTCCAAGCTGGGAAGGTCCTTTCAAGATTGCAAGAATAGTTCCCGGAAATTCATATTTGGTGGAATCCATGCAAGGAACATTGCTACCTCGAGCTCTCAATGGCAGATATTTGAAAAAGTACCACCCAAGTGTGTGGCAAGAAGCCTAAATAGGCAATGGCCGATATATAATTATCACCCTAAGCACATATTAATGGCCGATGGAGTGTTGACATCGTCCTTAGAACAAGCCTAATGCAAATTATTTTTCGGCACACAAGTTTTGCCGAAAAACAGGGGGGCATGTGTTGACACCTGATTTTGGCACGATGCAGAATGCAGTAAAGGTGGACTCAAGCGAAAAGCTTGCCGGTTTTGAGTGCTTGCCGAAGACCCAAACAGAGGCAGGAGACGGCCCGGCAAGGAGGTGATCCGGCAAGGAGACGGCCCGGCAAGGAGGCGATCCGGCAAGGAGAAACTTTGAAGTTTGGGCCATTGCCATCCGATCTCATCTCGAAAGCCGAAATTGTGTTCGAACTACTGGGATTTTGTATCCAGAACACTATTCGGCTGATTATGCCCTCAAGATGATCTCATATGAGAAAACTTTCTACATAAATTGTCTTCGTCTCGTCAAATCGGTCGATTTTCATATAAAAATCGTCTCAATCCGAGTTCGTATGCAAAAGTTAGAGCTATCTGAATGCAGCCATGTCAAGAGGCGAAATAAAACGCGGGAGACCAGACACGTCTTGGCGAGTGTCTGATGCAATGCGTGAGCAATTAGCCATTCAAGATAGCCTCGAATCGAAAAACGTTCAACATGAAAGTTGTTCGTAACGTCGAAACGGTCAACTTTGCTTTTGGGCACATTTTCATCCGAGGTCGTTTACTGCCTCAAAAAGGGTCCGCAAGGTGCAGCCAGAAAGCTTGCCGTGTGAACAGTAACCATGCCGGGGTGAACAGTAACATTGCCGGGAAAGCTTGCCGCGTGTGAACAGTAACATTGCCGGGGGAAAGCTTGCCGCGCGTGAACAGTAATCTTGCCGGGTGAACAGTACCTTTGCCGGGGAAAGCTTGCCGCGCGTGAACAGTAACATTGCCGGGGGAAGCTTGCCGCGCGTGAACAGTAATCTTGCCGGGTGAACAGTACCTTGCCGGGGAAAGCTTGCCGCGCGTGAATAGTAACATTGCCGGGGAAGCTTGCTGCGCGTGAACAGTAACTTGCCGGGGGTGAACAGTGCCCTCGCCGCGTGAACAGTACCTTGCCGGGGAAAAAAGCTTGCCGCGCGTGAACAGTAACATGCTGGGAAAAAAGCTTGCCGCGCGTGAACAGTAATCTTGCCGGGTGAGTAGTACCCCTTGCCGGGTGAACAGTACCTTGCCTGGGGAAGTTTGCCGCGCGTTAATAGTAACCTTTGCCGGGGGTGAACAGTACCTTGCCGCGGAAAAGCTTGTCGTGTGAACAGTAAAAACTGTCCGACGAGATGCTGAAGATGGGCTCAAATACTTATATAGATTGCCTCAGATCAAAAAGTGTTCAACATGAAAGTTGTTCGTCTCGTCGAAACGGTCAACTTTGCTTTTGGAGTCATCGTCATCCGACGTAGTATTTGACCTGCAGAGACGATACAAGAGTCGGACGGTCCAGTCAGCTATATGAATGAGTCCGACTCGAAATTAAGGATGACCCCGTGGAGCATTCAAGATGGCCTTATTTGGAAAAGTGATCAACATACGGATTATTGGCCTCGTCGAAGCGCACAAAATTCGTGTTTGGACCATCTCCATCGGAGGTCGTGTGCAGATTCCACGGCCCACGCAAGGAGCAAGACAGGAGATTGGACCAGATTCAGGCTGAATCCGAGCGGGACCAGAACTAGGACTCTAGGACGTGAATTAATGTAATTTTCTTGTAAGGAAAGCCTAGATGAATCCTTTGCTTGTACGGGAAGTCCAGCCGCCTCTTATATATGTTGGGGGTGACGGCCGATTGAAACAACACACAATCGAACAATCAATATACTACTTTTTCAATCTACAGTTTATCTCTCCATCGTTTTTCTCTCTCGTTCTTCGTCGTTCTTCGTGTTGGAGAGCTGCGAGTACAGAGGCTCTAGGGGCGAGCGAATCGACCTAGGGCAACCCATTGCCGCCGCACTCCCTGACGGGGTCCCTCCCGGGCGTGCGGGGCTTCGGGTCTTCAAAAGCGTCTGTCGGCTGTCCTGCGTATCGCGCTGCCGGTCGGACCTCCTTCGACGTGAGCTGCGGTGCATCACCCCCGGCGTCGAGGGTACACGGTGACGTGTTCGTGTGTCAACAGGGGGCAGCTTATGAAAAAAGTTGGGAAGTAGGCGGCTTATTTTTTAAGCCGTCAAAAGAACTAGCCCTTAGCATTCCCAGCCATTAATATCACATGACAGAATTTATTTACATTGTTAAATTTGATATGTACCACAAGCTTTGTTTTAATTGACTCCCTTTTGCAAGCCAAGTATAGCTTACTAGGAGATACTATACAAGTGCATAACTCGAAGTGTGTCAGGACTCTAGTTTTCTTCCTTTTTAAATCTTTGGACAACACAACCTGAAATTCATTAACTAGAATACATAATTAACAGTCTCACTGTTTTGTTTCAGTATTACAGTCAATGAAGGAGAGGACAAGAATAGTCACACGAAGTTGTCGTACTTGGGAAAAGTCGAGGCTAGTCCATGTGTGTTGGAAAACCTACAACCTGACGTGAATATCAAGCAATGGAGAGCTTGTTTAGTTGTATTTTATCATTTATGTAAACTTGAACTACCAGTATCGTTTCTAGTTATTGGTATTTGTATTTGCATCAGAATTAGACTTTGCTGTACTAATCACTCGCATGAAAGATCATTCCATATTTTCTCTAGTTTTTTTCATTAAGCCTATTGATCACTTTATTATGGAATGAAATGTGTTGGATCTAGAAATATTCTTGCTTTGTTTTGAGAGAGTGAACATACTTTACTGAGACATAGAATTTCTCGACCAGTGACTTTTGCTAGATTTTTGAAGGCATTGAATAATGTCTATTTGGGAACCTCAAAATGCTTCGTAAACGCCTCTACAAATGTCCCTACTATGTGTAGAATTCATTGCCTAATGTGTACATGGAGATGGCTGAGAATGCCTCCATAAATGCATTTATTAGTTTTAAGAGGCATTAATTGATGTCCATAGGAATGCCATTATGTTTCCTTAAAGGCATAATACTTTGTCCCTACAAAGTTGTCTCTATTGGTTGAGACATTGTCTAGTGACTTAATAGAGCGCCTTTACAAATATATAGATACACATTTGAGGTGACCCTTTGAGATGCCTCTACTTGTTGATACATAAACTTATGCCTCTACGAAGTGACTTTATGTCATGTAGAGTCTTTTGACATAATGACTCTAAATCATAGAGACATTGTACATATAGGCATCTGGTGAGGCACTATAGTAAGTGTATCTATAGGTATGTAGATACATTACCTAGTGTCTCTAGGAACCCATGATAATGTCTCTACAGTCTGTTTCTCTTGTAGTGTCATGAAGCAGCCGCTCAACTGGAGGAAGAAGAAGACGGAGACGAATCTGATTTGGACATCTCGAGTAGGAAGATAGAGAATTCCGCTTGCAAGTGCGATCCTAGCTGTCCAATGTCAATCAACCCATGCAAAAGAATTTAATCCAACTTTGACCAATGGCAGTTAGTCAAACTATTCAATAAACAGACTCTCCCCATCATGTAAATATATAACCTGTGGTAAAATATATTTAGTAACTGCATAAGGTTATTTTGTGATGTTGAGTGTGATGTTGCGACAACCTGTGGTACTAAATATATAACCTTATGCCCTTCTGTAAAATAAAGATAGTATGCATCAATATTGTTATCGTGAAAAAGACGGCCTGAATTTTGCCCCCTCACCCGCCCGCTGCATTTTTCCTTTAACTGGACACATGATGTATATATTTCAAACTATTATATTCGTGCCATCGGAGGGCCTTTCTAAAGGAGCATAATTCTTATCTTGATTTTTTTATTGAGTTAAAATAAGGCACATATATTATCATGTAAGTAGTACAAAGTATATTTATGTTCACAGGAATTATAGATCGATCATCGGGCTAATTCAGCTAAGGATATTTGCCTACTCTAGTTTGAGGTCGGGGCGGTTTGATTATTACTAGTGTTGTATAATATCAGGAACGAAGATTTTTTGTACTCCATTTAGTCTATAAATAATTGTGATTGTTACCAATCGAAATTATCTCGGAATTGCCTTTCTAAACATTAGTTGGCCAATTACTCAAAGTCTAAAAATACAACAAATTTTACTAAAAAATTGGCAATGTCCTAGTTGGGGATGCTATAATTTTCACCTATAAAACATGGTAATATATATAATTTTAGGTGTGGCTATTGTGTTGTTTTGGTATGTTTACGACGTCCTCTATATCTAAATAGCCAATCCCCATTAGTTTATTTTAAGGAACATACAACTATACCACCTCACCACAGTTACCACATCATCCCAGTTAGATTTAGCAATTAATTGCATGGATGCACGCAAGCGCAGTTCATACTAGATTTTCTTCTCCCACACTTTTTCCAACTCCCTTTTAACTGGTAACCGAGGGCACATATGATTTGATTGAATATATGCAATAGCCATTCATACAAGGAAATCTCGTTGAAGTACTTCCTCCGTCCCAAAATAAATATCTCAATTTTGTACTAGCTCTAGTTCAAAGTTGTACTAAGCTTGAGACACCTATTTTGAGACGGATGGACTATTTTACAACGAATTCACGCAACAAGCGTAGGGCATCATCTAGTAGTGAGAAAAATTATTACAGATGGAAGTCAAATAGTGAGTCGTCGGGAGCGTTGGTTGGATGTCTGGTTGACCAAGACTTATTCCGTGTGGCCAGGGGCACCAGCACGCGCCGCACAGCAGCGCGTTGCATCGCATGCATGTCCAAACCATTCCGTGTGCCAGGTCGTTGTCATCAACGAAAAGATAAAAAAATAGCAATACACTTTGAGTTTAGTGCAGCCTGCAATAGCCGGCAACAAAAAGGAAAAAAAACATTTGTCTTGGTAAAGAAAAAGGTGCTGGTAGGGATTTTAAAAATAGCAATAAACTTCGAGTTTAGGGTTCATCTGAGAGCATGTGATCTCGGGAGCCAAAATGCCATGCGTGCTAGTACGAGCAGTACAACTACTTCACTCGTTGGGTAGATCTTCTCCAGAAGAGAAATATATTTGATGAAAACACCTTTTGTGAAAACCATGTTTGGAGGCTTTAAAAATTATCAAAAAGTTATTTTGTGTTAGAGAAAAGATGTTTTTATATTAAAAAACTGCGCATTTGGAGCGGTCCGCACTGTTTCCATACCAAAACCCTGCACTCTATTCACCTTCTCCGCTCCGACCGTCGCCGCTCTCCACCCTAATACCCGCCCTTTTCGCATCCCCCGCCGCATGGACCCGGTCGGCGAGCTGTCGGAGCCGGTGGAGGTGGAGGATCCAGAAAAGGTGCAGGCCTGACGGATCAACTCGGTGACACGACAAGCTTGTCGCCTCAAACAGAAGGCAAAAGGAAGGCGATGGCAAAAAGTGCGACATGAAGGGCTAGTGGGGTGGGGAAGGGGGTGCACGGACCGGGCCTGGCCGGGGGCGTGGGGCACGGCCGCCGCAACAGCCGTCCGTGCACACACCATCGTGGCCGAAGCAATATCAACGGCGACCAAGATGACGGAGAGGTTCAAGAACATCTTGACGAAGAAGGAGGGGGCATGTATCAAGCGCTCCGAAATGGACAAAAAGGCGGAGAGGTCTAACATATTGATGGCGGCGGCCGATGAGAAATCCAGGCTTGAACAGAGGAGAGTTGAGCTCGCGACCGCTTCGGAGGAAACAAAAATGTTGACCGTGAGGGACGACAAGTTTGACCCCAAAGCGGCGTGCATCGTGCATCCCGTTCGTATCAAGATGTTGAAGTGCTTGACAACCGAGATGAAGGAGGACAGGAAGTAGGCGGCTGAAGAGGAGCCACCGGCAGCAAAGTGAGCGCGGACTCTCGGACATCATAGAACATCAAAATTGGCTTAAGGACAAAATATTTGATACCTATTTCTCAATTTGGCAAGAACTGTTCTTGGAGACAATTTGCTGGCCTTCATGATTCGATGACCCTATGTTGAACGGGGTGACAATATAGAGCCGTAGTACTGGGTAGAGGCGAGAGGAGGTTCGAGCCACCGTCCACGGCTAACGATGACACGGGGTGGTGGTGCCAAGTGGAGACAAACTTCAAGGTTGGAGTGTGGCCGATAACACTAATACACAACGTGCATTAGAGTAGATGACTATGTCAACGTGGAAGTGGCGGCAAGGGCAAGACGAAAGTTGAGGTAAGGCGACAAGCTATGGGTTAGTGTAGGAGCCTTGGGCTTGTCTCTAGAGGAAGCAACATTTCGGATCAGATGGTCTCTGGACGGTGGGGAAATATCATGTGCTCCCATCCTTGGGGTGCTTCCTATACTGCAACTTCAAAAAACCAATTTGAAATGTTTCAAAAATCTGAAAACAAATCTGAAAGTTCATAAAGAATGTGACTACAATCCCTAGAAATCTCATCAATTGGGAAATCTCCCGAAAAAGAAGGAATCACCTCCCGGGTCGCTTCCGCCCAAGCGACTCCGGAGGCGCCCCATCTCGATCCCGTCGGGCCCCTTCCCTTGCCCTCTGATCCTGGCTGGCGCCGCCGCCGGCGGCGGTGGTGGCGGCGCCTTCCCGTCAAATGACGGAGGGCAGCGGAGTGCATCGCGACGGCGCTTCATGGGCGGTTGTGGGGCGGTGGTGGCGGTGCAAGGTGGCGCGGTCTTTGGAGGCCGGGGCCTGGAGCTGGAGTAGCGAGGTGGAGGCAGGCAGCGCACCGCTCCTGCAGTGGTACCTCGGGCAGCGCAGGTTGCGGATCCGATCTGGGCCAAACTAGACCTGCTCTAGGTGGAGTACTGCAGCCGTTTTCTCCTCTGCTGTTCCAACCGGCGGCGTGGTGGCCTGCTGGTTTTGTTCGTATTAGGAGGCGGTCCTCATGCTCTTGTCACATCACGGCAACGGCCGGCAGGATCGGTCCTCCTTGATCTAGCCATGACGTGTTCCGGAACTGCTGGTGGAGATCTTGCTCAGGATATCCGGATCGGTTAGATTCTGATCGTGCACACCCATATCAGCCGACGCGGTTCTGAGGGCGTGGCGCGAAGCTCTGTTTGGTTGATGACACCTTGGAACATGTCGGCTTCTCGATTTCCATGGTGAAGACAACGGTGGAGAAGGTCATGGTGGACGAGATCGGAGGACCGTTTAGACGGACGGGGCCTTGGAGGCGACGGAGTCAGCCAGGTGTGAGATAACTCTCACGACCAGCAGTGATAAGTGGGGCGGTAACACTGGCGGTTTCCTTTTTGGTGGTGCTCCTTGGGTACCGAGTCGTGACTTTCAGGGTGAAAACCTAAGGTCTGACCTTCATTGGTTGTGCCTGACAATTGCCTTGCTGAAGGAATTGTTTTGAGAGCACGGACTTTCTCCAGGGTGAAAACCTAAGATCTTGGATCGGGCAACGACGACGCTTGTGCACTGTCCCCTTCGTGGATGCGTTGCTTTTGGAGACCTTTTATGATTTCCGAGTGTTGTATTAGCTGGTGGTAGGTGTGTTGTTGTTGAGAGAAGTCGATCGCTGTGGTGGGCCTTTTTCTTTTATTTTTTTTCTCTTTTGGCTGTGTGCATCCTGGACGTCTTTGTGACATCTTGTAGGTGCAGAGGCTGGGTGTAATTGGTATCTTCGCGATATTAATATATTCCCCTTTTCAAAAAAAAAAAGAAATTTCATCTCCAAATTCGAAATGCACATTGAGAAACAAAAAAAGACAAATTCAGATGTGAACAGTGTCAATGTTGTTTGTGTCTTTTTTTGACACAATTCATGCTAGATTTCACATTTTTCTTTCTCAATGTGTATTTGGAATTTGGACCTGAAATTTTTAGGAGTTGTAGTCACATTCGTTGTTAACATTCATATTGTTTTCCAGAATTTTTGAAACATTTAAAGTTGATTTTTTTAAATTGAATCATGGGAAGCACCACAAGGATGAGAGCACCTGATATTTCCCCGCTCGATGGTGGGGGAGACCGTAACCGCTCTAAGGGGGAGAAAAGACGGTGGCAAAGGTGACTTTTGTGTGTCGAGTAAGAGCATCTATAGCCGGACCCCTCAAACCCGCCTGAAACGCCCGGGCAGGACGCCCGGTCACTGACCGATCATAAAAAATCTACCCAGCCGGGCCCCTTAAACGGGCCTCAAACGCCCGGGCTGACAATCACCCCTCATATCCAGCCCAAATATAGGGCGGATATGGGGGAGCCCGGGCGCGTCAGCCATGCCACCACGCCGTCGGCACTACACGATCCAGCACTGTCTCTGGCTCGTTGAGCAGGTCTGGATCCGGAGGGCCGCGAGCTACCTCTGGATCCGAAGGAGGACTTCGAGGAGGATGAGGAGGAGGGGAGGAAGAGGAGGAGGAACTTGGGGTCGAAGAGGACGAGGAGCAGGAGCCGGTGGAGGAGGCACCGCCGCTAGCTGTGGGGGAGGACCAGCAAGAGCCGGTGGAGGAGGCGCCGCTTCTAGCCAGGGGGGTGGGGGGCAGCAGGAGCCGGCGGAGGAGGCGCCGCCGCTGGATGTGGGGGAGGAGGACGCTCCGACGGTCGTGGATCTGTGGCCGAAGCAGCTGGCCATCCTGAACTCCATCCGCTCGGAGTCGGCTGCGGAGGCCAGGCGTCTTTGTCGGCAGCAGATGGAGGCGACGCAAACGACGACGATGAGTAGTATAGTACGTAGTACGTATGCGTTTCATTTTGCATGCTTTTATATGGATATAGGGGATGAAATATGAGAGAGTTGGACGTGGAGGAGCAGATTTGAGACGTGACCGGTCAGTGTCCGCGGACGCGCCCGGACGCGTCCTCGGGCGTTTTTGGGGCCGAATTTGCAAGGTCCGGCTGTAGATGCTCTAAGGACATGTTCGGGTTGCAAGTGCGATCCTGGCCATCCAATCGATCTCAATCCGTTGGTGTAAAGGATTAATTGATCCGACTATAGCCAACTGAAATAAGACTAACTTGTAATTAAACATACTCTGGCCATCAGGTTAGTTTTCTTTTATGGATCGACACGACAAAAAAAAGCTGACGGCTAATTGGTAACCAGGTAGGTGTCAATCTTTATCCCCTTTTCGGGGAAAAAAGCAGATGGCAATCATCTCATGATCAAACCCTGGATGGTCCAGCAAAAGAAAAGAAATGAAAACAGCGTTTCCATGAGGTGTGTGATGAGTATGGTAGTGGAACCCAAAAGAGGACACGGCAACGTCCTGAATTCCCGATATATTATGTGGCCCCTGAGTTGCAAACACGCTAATAAACTAGTGGTGTGCATCCATGATTTGGCCTTTTCATCTGGTTATTATCAATATCTCAACCACACCTATGTACGTACGTGTAGGTAGGAGCAGCACCATGTCGATCCTTAGGTGTCTTGAGCCCGGAAGAGATCTTTCCAGAACAGCTAGCTAGCTAAGCTTTTGCATGCATGCACGTTGATGGATGGACGAGCGCACGTGCACACTCGTGCACCCACGTCGTCGACGTCGATATCTGGAACACCATATTAGTTTCATTCGATTCTTCGTCAAACAAACTTTCACTGATCTATTTATGCACTAAAAGCACAATATGGATAAGGAAATAAAAAATGTGCTTTAAAATCTTTATCTTTACCTAATATTAAAGGAATGATTGTTTCTAAAAAACTCTTACCTCCTATCGGCCGATCCGTGCGACCGTCCCGCCGGCTCCTTGTCCGTTGATCTTGCGTTGATCTAACGGTCGAGATCATGTCCGCGCCCGTTAGAGCCGCGACCGAGCGCGACCGTTTCCTGAAACATACCAGTTGTTTCAGGAAAACGTTCCTGCAGCTGGAAGTAGTCATCCCCGCAGTAGCATGTGCTCGGGTGGCTGGGAGGGCGACGACGACTCGATCTGGGAGGGCGGCGGCGCGACCGGGGCTAGCCCACCACCGTGACGATGCCGACGTCTTCGGGATCGGCGGCGGCCAGCGACAACACAAGCAGGTACGAATCTCCTCTCGATCCCGGTAATTTTTCCTCCTTCCCCCCATTTCTGGCCCACGTTGTTGTTCCGGTAGTTTTCTGCTCCGTGCCTTCCGGTGGCTTCGCCGGCGGCTCCGTGGCGAGCGGCTACGCGGCGCTTAGGTTTGCAGTGGCGGACGCGCAACCCCTCCGTTGGCACGCTTAGCTAGACGACGCACCATGGGCGTCCATTGACGCAAACATAGCGTGGCGTACCCTCCGTGCGAGGCAGCGGGCGCGGGAGGCGGCAGCAGGCCTCGCGGCGGTGGACGTTGGTGACGCGGAGTCGCATTCTCCTGCAACCGTGTCGTTGTGGATGTAGGCTTCTCCCAGGACGGATTCGTTATCGACCTCACGTCCACCGGCATAGTCTGGGATGCAGGCTCCGACGAGGAAGAGTAGGGCATGGGAGACGACGACGCCTCGAGTCCCGTGATCTGGTTCCTGTCCATGTCCTACTCTACCTTGCCGGTGACCGGACCAACACGCTGGGGAGTGCAGTCGGCCGCCGGCCATGGACACGACGAAGGCGGACAAGCTCCGCTTAAAGATCGTTTTACGTTGTATGCAATAATATGGATATGAGATTTCTAATTTGAGGTATCCGGTTGTAGAATGGATTATTTGAGGCTTGATCGGTCACTATTCGAGGACGCGCCTCACGGGCGTTTGAGGGGTTGGATTTGCCAAGTGCGGTTGTAGATGCTCTAACAAACTATATGGATTGAACATGTATACATAGTATTGTCATATTTGTTTTCTAAAACAGTTTTATTTCGGTTATATTTATACTAATTCTATAGATATACTATACGTGAAAATCATTGTTAAAGTTGTGTGTCAAAGAATAAAAAATGTCAAGCATGCCTTACATTACAACATATGAAAACACCCAGAAAGTCGCGCCTGACTGCTGTCTTGGCAGACGATGGCGACGTCTGTGACGTCGTTTCCTTCTCAAGGCATCTTTGTTGCAGGTCACGTCAACTCGATCGGGATGTTTCGGGGGAAACCCTAGAACTGTGTCTACCGGATCGGACGATGACGACGCCATCGGTGTTGTTTTCCCTTCTGGGGGCATCGTTTTGAAGCAAGTGCTGGCTGGAAGGGACAAGAGGAGGAGCGGTGTTACATCTACCGCAAGGCCGACGACGGATCTCGGATGCACGGAGCCGTGGAGTTTCAACGACGGGCGCATGTGGATGGATACGTGCTGGACGGTGGCGTTGTTTAGCACCGTGGTGGCGTCGACGACAGGCCTGGCAAGGTTGGTGCGTCAGTAGCTGCTCTGGAGATGGATCGGTGGAACACGGCGGTGGCGGCCTCTGAGAGTGCGCCGAACCGGTATGTGACCCAATCCCGGCATAGTGGCTTGGCTGGGGCATCCGATTTTAGATATTAGGCTTTGGTGCGATGTCTGTTTGGTATTCGACTCGGACATTCGGCACCCCTTCATCGAGGGAATAGGAGTAGCGACAGGTGTTGTCAAGACGGTGGCTTCAGGCTTACTGATGTATTACTTTATAAAGACTTTATGAATAATTAATAAAACGGCTGTATGCATCGTCCAGATGTAGAGGCCGGGAGTTTATCCTTCTTTTCTAAAAAAAAATGAAAACGCCCAGAAAAATGCAAAACAATACTTTTCAAATTATTTCTATAACCCTATCACAAAAAGGGCTAGAAAACGTGAAAATTTCCAGACCGTCCTGTTAATTGTGTGCTAGGATCACGAAACGCTAATATCATACCCGACCGCCAAAACAGTGTGTTAGAGCTATTTCTCAATATGGAAAAGAGTTATCTTCTAGACAATCTTCTTTTCTTCTCCATTCGGTGACAAGCTTGTGACGAACCTGGCAACGATACGATAATAGAGCTGGGTGGAGGCGAGACGAGGTTCGAGCTGGAGCCAAAGATGATGTGGGATGACATCCCTAAGCAGAGACAAGCTTCAAAGATCGAGTGGAGCCGACGACAACACGGCATTATTGGAGTCATGAGCTTGGTTATTTTGGATGTGGTTCGCCATGCGCGAGGCGTGCCGGCGATGGCGAAGTTCGATGGCGGCTGCGCGAAGCTCCGGGCCGTGTGTCGGTTCATGGAGGTGCGCGGCGCAACTGATGTCATGAGGAGGCGCGCGATGAGTTCGCGATGAACGCAACGGAGACCGCGGTGGCGCTTCGAGGAGCCCGCGGAGGCCGCGGCACGGCACGGCGGCGTTGCGCGCCGTGGTGTAGCGTGCACGACGCCGTGGCGTCAGGCATTCGAGCGCGACGGCATCGATGGCGAGTGCCGCCAGAGACGAAGAAGAAGACACGGTGGTGACCGGCGTCAGCGCGACGAGCACGGCGAACATGGATGGGCAGCGCGAGCGCACGGCGAGTTCGTGGCGGTGGCGACCGGCATCGGTGCGCCAGGTCGAGTCCACGGCCATGACGATGTCAACGACGGGGGCAGCAACAACTTCGGCGACGACAAGTCAAGATTAAGGAGGAAAATGTTAGCACTAATCTTGACCACGACGTCAAACAACGAGCTAGCCGAGTCACGTTCGTGTGTGAGTGGCCGCCGAGCCGTTGTGCTGCTGCATGCGTGGTTTGTTAGCCCGCAAGAGCAGGTGGACGTGGTCGTTCAGAGCTGTGCAACTCGTGGAGGTGGCCGTGTATGTAGTGAGTTTATGCATGGGTTAGTTGGGTTAGTGGTTAGACTAGTGCGTGCGTTCGTGGTGGTCGTGTGTGCGCACCGGGTATAAGTACCTTCCATGTGGACGGGTTGAGGGTGCCGGTTGGTTGCCGAGCCACAGTGTGAGAAGGGCCTGAGGAGAGATGTAGTCTTCAGGTGTGTGTGCGTTCACCGTGTGAAGGAAGATGTAGTCTCCGTCGGGACCGTGGTGTGCGTCCGGTCGACGTGAGAGTTCTTCCGGGTTGTGCTGCGTGTGTGCGTCTGTACCTCCATGTATATGTTTGAGGGAGTTGAGTTGAATAGAGGCCAACTTACAGGCCGTTCGTCGGCCGGGGCGTTCTTCGCCGGAAGTGTGTTTTGTTCATCATCTTCTACCTCTGTCCGGCGTTTGTTTCGCCGGAGTCTTCTCGGCGTTCGTCGTCGGTGGGTTTGTCCCAACAAGAACTGTCCGGGTCCGGCAATGACACCAGCAGAGGCATGGCCCAAGTGAAGGTAAGACAACGAGATAGAAGTTATGCTCTGCCCCTCACACTACATCAAAAACATCCGATAGAGACATATACGTAGGGACACTCCCCCTTATGCCTCTTAGCAGCTAATCCAACCACGGTGTCAAGACATTAAGGGAGACATTATGGAGAGTGTCTCATCAGTAGAGACATCTACATTGAGGCACTCCATATTGTGTCTCTTAGTATTTAGGTAAAGACACTAGAAGAGACATTTGACAATGCCTTAATAGTAGAGACATGTACGTAGAGACATTATTCCATGATGTCTCCTAGCGCTAGTGTAAAGACACTCGAAGAGTCATTTTAGATAATGGCTCAACACAATAGAGGCAACCTCGAGAGACACTATTCATGATGTCTTTTAGATTATGTAAAGACACTCGGAGAGACATTTTATAAAATAACTTGATATTTTAGCTACCGGGACGGCATCCTATCGTACGTGAACTGTACACTCATTAAAAATGTTTAGAAAATTTAGAAAATCTTTTTTAGTGCATATTTATGTCTTTTCCATACATGCAAAGCTTCATGTAGAAAAGTTATATATTCTACCATGGGCAAAAAAGAACAAAAAAATCCTCTATAAAAGACCTTCTTTGGAGAACAAAATGCCTCCTTATGCATGGACATATATAGGAGATGGACATATGTTAAAATCTTCATTTTTTTACGAGTAGATTTTCTCTTTTATAATCGGAAGCATATTAAGCGAATTATTTGGGTGTGCCTTGTGTCCTTCTCCTTCGGTCATACCTTGACGCTTGTATGTTTCTATTATCCAGGAGTTGTGGTCACTGCGAGTGGAAGTTGCCATTGTCGTTGCTGCTACTACATGGAGTTGCTACATAGCTGTTGCTATTTGATGTCAAACTATATCTCTTAACACCCAGGAAGATGCCCTCAAAGAGGAGGCGAGACAGCCGCCGACTTTAACGAGAGAATGGCGCCCCTACCGCAATGGTTGCTCCGCAAGAGTGGGTTTGCCCCTACATGATGGTGTGTGCTCGCTTGCAGAATGAGCTGCTTCACCCTGGATGATTCATTTTGTAGAGGTTATATGCCAATCTTTGAAGATGAATTGATCTTTGCAAGATGAAAGATTAAGCTTCTTCATATTTTTGTTTTGCTCCATGCATTTCGTTATATTTTCAAAGAAACCTCTGAAAAAGTCCAGCAAAATAAATTGTAATATTTTTTTGTGCGGGAATCTATACCTAATAATAAAGGGGCTATTGCTTCTTGTGATACGTCATTGAAATTGCCCTCAAAGTTGTAAAATATTACCCACCAATACCATCTATAAGTGATAAAAATACATTTCACGCAAGGTAATCCTCCGTCTGGACCGGCCCATGCAGTAGGTACATCCTAAACTGCGCTCTACGCCCTATTTGAAGACGCAACCCTCCAATTTGGTTCGGCCCATGTCCAGACGGCCTATTTTTTTAATTTTTTTATATATTTTTTCTTCTTCCTTTATTTTCATTTTTTACTTTAAACAATGTGGGATTTAAAAATAAAAAAATAAAAAATGAGAATTTTGAAATAAAATGTTTCGTAAATCATAATTTTTTTGTGGATTCAAAAATGTTCGCAATCTTATCCAAAAATATTTGCTTATTCAATAAATATTCAAATCTTTGAAAACAAATTTTCGGGACATCAAAAAATGTTCATGATTTTTTAATAACTTCGTGTATTAAAAAGTGTTAATCAAATTGAACAAAGTTTCACCAATTCAGAAAATATTCATGAATGGAAAAATATCCCAAAAATTAAAACTCTTAATGACTTACAAAATAGTTTATTCATTCATAAATTGTTCGCTGATTAAAAAAATGGTCATCCATTTAAAAAATGTTCGTTAAATCAAAAAAAGTTCATGATTTTCAAATTTTTGAATCAATTTTCAAAACAATCTTCGCCCATTCTAAAAAGTTCGTCGATTCTAGAAAACTGTTAAAAAATCACATTTTTTTATAAATGTTTACTAATAGTATAAAATGTTCATGAATTCAAAAAATGTTCTTGATTTAAGAAAATATTTAAAAATTTGTAAGTGTTCATGAAATATTTCACGAGTTTAAAAAAAGTTTATGATTTCATAACATTAAGAGTGATAGTGTATCTCCGTGATGCAGTAAAATATGATCATGGCCATCGAAGATTATGAATTTTTTTTCTCCCGTTGCAAAGCACGGGCCCTTTTTCTAATAAACTGTAATTTCACTTTTAACAAAGCATATTCAGAAACTTTATTAATTCTAATATATCCAACCAATTTACATGAACAAGTCAAAGTAAAGAAAATCAACAATTCACCTTTCACGACACCAAACACCGATACTTGTAACCAGTGTACACAACCAGTCACACATACATCCATACTTGGCCCCCCTGCCTCTCGTGTATACATGAAAAAATATTAAAAGAAGCCCATACTAACAGCCCACTAGCGTCCAGGTCAAGATTAGCAAAGAAGCCTCCGATCTTGTCTCCTGGAGCAGCGTAACAACTTTAGTTCGTGCATGATTAGAGTATGTGTGGGTCAGATAGGCGCCGCCGCCTCCCTCTGTGTGCCCTTGCCGCCGCCGCCGCTGCCAATCTTCCTCTGATCTCCCTCCTCTGCCACTCAGGATCTGGATCCGACTCGTACGCCAATCTGCCTCTGATCTCCCTCCTCTGCCACTCAGGATCTGGATCTGATTCGTACGGGAGTCAACGATGCAACCTACTTCATAGCTTCAGCCAACGAACTAGCAGGTTAACACATCACACTACACTAATCTCTCTTGATTCTCATCTCGTATCAGTGTTGATATTATACATCAGATTTTAGTTGTGTTGTTTGACTGGACTTTACACAAGGCTGCAAAACACATCAACATGTCACGATTGCAGCTTTAGATGATGAACAACTTGAGGTCCCTGATAGAATGGCTAGATCACCAGCAGAAGAGAATGTTGCCGCTAAAGGTCAAGATGGGAGCAGAAAAAAAGAAACATTTTTAAGCTTCTTGAAGGATGCAGACTCCAACTTGTATGACGGATGTCAAATTTTTTCAAAGTTATCCTTCTTAGTCAGGTTATTTCACTTAAAGGTTTTACATGGGTGGAGTCAAGCATCGTTCAAATCAGTACTTGATTTATTATCTGATGCTTTTCCTGAAGATGCAAGTCTACCAAAGAACTACCATGAAGCAAAGAAAATCATTCGTGGTTTGGGTCTCAGCTACCAGAAAATTCATGCATGTCCCAGAGATTGCATGCTATACTGGGGTGAGAGGGCTAACCAACAATCTTGCCATGTCTGTAATAGCTCCCGTTGGGCTGATGGAGACAATGTTGATACACAAACAAATTCAAGGCATAAGAAAAAGCCCGCAAAGGTTTTGCGCTACTTTCCACTGATACCTAGGCTACAGAGGTTGTATGCCACTAATAAAACATCAAATGATATGAGGTGGCATGAAGAGGGCCGTACAAAAGATGGATTGTTGCGATGTCCAGCAGATGCAGAAGCATGGAAAGATTTAGATGCTCGTTATCCTGACTTTGCCAAGGATTGCCGCAACATACGTCTTGGCATCACTAGTGATGGGTTCAATCCTTTCAGAAACATGAGCTCAAAGCATAGCACTTGGCCAGTGATGCTTATTCCTTACAACCTACCTCCATGGATTTGCATGAAAGAAACATCTTTAATTTTATCAATGATCATCCCAGGACCCAGTAGTCCAGGGAATGATATAGATGTCTATTTGCAGCCGTTAGTTGAAGAGCTCTTGCAACTATGGAAAGGTGTGGACACATTTGATTGTACCACTAAAAAAAAGTTCCCTCTAAAGGCTGCATTGCTGTGGACACTTAGTGATTTTCCTGCATTAGCATACTTATATGGCTGGAGTACAGGGGGGAGATATGCATGTCCATCTTGTGGGGATTCTACAAGATCAGTTTACCTAAAGAAAGGGAAGAAATTTTCTTATATGGGCCATCGTCGATGGTTACCACAAGGCCACTCCTATCGCCGGCAAAAGAAGAAGTTTGATGGAACTGTGGAGAATGAACTTGCACCAAAAACTATGAGTGGGAGTTCAGTGTTGAAAATGTTGGAAGGAAGGGTGTTATAGCCGTGCTGCAATGTACTTCTATTTTTCCTACTCATATTCAACTGCATATAGAGTTAATAAGTGTACTTCTGTTTTTCCTACTCATATTCAATGTGTCGTTCACTTGCCAAAAATGAATCATCTATACATGTGTACTCGTGAGATAGATACTGTTAGTGGGCTCCAAGAAAATAATTAATAAGTGAGTATATGGTTTTGACAGGATGGGAGATGTCATGTGGGAATTGACATTGCATATGAAGGATGCCTCGTCTGGTAAGAAGGTTGTTACAAGAACAATGAAGAGATGTGACATATGCTACTACAATATTGTCAGTCTCGTTGAGGAATACGGATATATTGCAATGGACTATATCTACATAAAAAGATATGTCCAGGGCCAAACAGGAATGGTTGAACTTCTGCCTGAAACTGATGTTCTTAGGATGCTACGTGAACATGAAGCTGAGCTTGTATGTCACAAAGTATATTCCTAGTTTAAACAACAGGGCAGATCGAGGAGATAGTGAGAGAAGCAATGGTATGGAGACGTCACATCAAAATGACCATGAGACAGAGAGGGCTGAATTAAATGCTGAGTTACAAGCTATGAAGAGGCATCCAGCGGACCGTGGTGCGATCTTGGTATGTTTATCTTCTTTTTTGCATAGTTCCTTCAGTACGACTACACAAGTGCTTAATATATTGTTATAGCATCTTCCATATGCATATTTCATTTTATATCCATGCCTACATGCTAATCATATCATATACAAAATGTAATAATTAGTTAAAGAATTAGCTAGTCTGGTCCTATTATTCTATACTCGTAAAGCATCTTAGATTTTGTTTTAATAAAGGGATTTTTTTAATGATTGATAATGCCACTGTAGTAAAGTAATTTGAACTAGATTCAGGAAGAGTAAGTTATTATATGGCTTTCTTGTTTGACTGTCTGCCTTGATAGAAAACACCGAGGAGACCTATGAGACTGCAAGACATGAGACATGAATCTGAAGATGAAGATTATATGCCACAAGATGATGGGAATATGGAACTCACAGAAACCGAAGAGGAAGATGAGGAGACTATACAGGATGAGCTAGAACTCTCAGAAAATGAGGAGCAAGATGAGAACTTGCAGGATTCTCTAGACCTTAATGACGCTACACTTCCTGACATTGCTCCAAAACCCATAAAATTAATTTGTACGTTCTTCTTTCTGGTGACATATTTTCACTTGTTATTGGTCAACAAGTGCTTGCATCATACCCTTGAGCATGCAGGGCCCAACGGACTTGTGCGAGAGGTGATGGGGCGCTTTCAAGTATCAAATTTGATGCACGTGAAGGATGCAAAGGTAATTGTGGAGACGGATAAAAATGGTGTTCCCAACCAAAGGTCAGGTGGACTTCTTGGTTCGTTCTTAGGGGATTTGGCAAAGAAATCCTTGTATGCTCCATTAAACATAGCAAGATGGGACTAGAAGAAGTAGATATTGGAGATGGCTCAATTCCTAGGCCGACATATGTAAACAAAAATTTGAAAGCCGATTGTAAAGTCAAGTTAATCGAGCTATTGAAAGAATATATTTGTTGCTTTGCATGGGAATATCATGAGATGCCAGGTTTAAGCCGAGAGCTAGTGGAGTATCGGTTACCTATAAAAGCCGGTTTTAGACCATATAAACAATCGGCTAGGAAGTTCAATCCAAAAATATATGACCGGATCAAGGAAGAGATCGGTCGTTTGCTTAAAGCTAATTTTATTAGACCTTGCAGGTATGCCGAGTGGATTTCTAATATTGTGCCAGTGGAAAAGAAAGGCTCCGGCAAGTTGAGGGTGTGCATTGATTTCAGAGATTTGAATAGAGCTACGCCCAAAGATGAGTATCCTATGCCTATAGCCGACATGCTTATTAATGATGCTTCTGGACATAAGGTTATTAGCTTTCTTAATGGCAATGCGGGGTACAATCAAATTTTCATGGCCGAAGAGGACATGTCCAAAACGGCTTTTCGGTGCCCCGGTTTCCTTGGATTATTTGAGTGGACAGTGATGACCTTTGGATTGAAGAATGCCGGCGCCACATATCAAAGGGCTATGAATTTGATCTTTCATGATTTACTCGGTGTTATACTTGAAGTCTATATTGATGATATTGTTGTCAAATCGGATGCTTTTGAATCTCACTTAGCCGATTTGCGTTTAGCTTTTGAGAGGATGAAGAAATATGGGCTGAAGATGAATCCTTTGAAGTGTGCGTTTGGCGTGTCGGCTGGTAAGTTTTTGGGTTTCATTATTCATGAGGATGGCATAGAGATTGATCCCAAAAAGATAGAAGCTATACAAAAAGTGGAGGCTCCAACATGCAAGAGAGATATGCAAAAATTCCTTGGCAAGGTCAATTATTTGAGGAGGTTCATAGCTAATTTGTCAGGGAAGGTTGATGCATTTACTCATATCCTTCGGTTGAAGAATGATGTTGATTTTACTTGGGGGGCAAAACAGCAAGAAGCATTTGATATGATTAAGAATTATTTGTGCACTCCTCCGGTGATGAAGGCACCCAAACATAGAGAGCCCTTTAGACTTTATATTGCAGCCGAGGAAGGCGTTATTGGAGCTGTTTTGACTCAAGAAACCGAAGGAAAAGAGCATGCTATCATTTATTTGAGCCGACGCCTATTGGATGCCGAGACAAGGTATACATTTATTGAAAAATTATGCCTATGCTTATACTATGCTTGCACAAAATTGAGACATTATCTAGTACCAAGTGCTTGCATAGTAGCTTGTCAAACCGATGTAATTAAATACATGTTGCATAGACCAATTCTTAGTGGTAGAATTGGTAAATGGGCTTATGCTTTGATTGAGTATGATTTGACTTATGAGTCTCTAAAGTCCATGAAAGGCCAAATTGTTGCTAATTTTATCGTTGAGCATCGGATTAATGACAAGCAAGATATTGATATAAACCTTGTCTCGTTAGTACCATGGAGATTATATTTTGACGGTTCAGTTTGTAGCAACGGCCAAGGTGTTGGTATTGCTTATATATCTCCTCATGGTGCTGTTTTTGAAGCCTCATGCCGCTTAGAATATTTGTGCACAAATAATCAAGCCGAATATGAAGCATTGTTATTCGGCTTAGAGATGTTACTGGCCATAGGTGCTACACATATTGAGGCTTTTGGTGATTCGTTATTAGTAGTGCGACAAGTATCCAAAGTTTTTCAATGTTTAGACGAATCACTTAATGTTTATCTTGATAAATGTCTGGATATAATTTCTACTTTGGATCATTTTAGCATTGCTCATATATCTAGACATGACAATTGGAGAGCAAATGAGTTAGCACAGCAAGCATCTGGCTATCATGTCAATCATGGCATGTTTCATATCTCTCAAGAGCCGATGTCTTGTCTTGCTAATATAGGGGAGGCCGAACCAGAGCCCACTGATTCGGTCACTAACAATAAATCTAGTGCAGGTGAAAATCATGATTGGAGAAAGCCCATTATTGATTACTTGTACAATACGAGTGAAAAGGTGGACATGGCTGTTCGGCGCATGGCTTTCAAATATACAATAAGAGACGGTGGTCTTTATCGCCGAACGGTTGAAGATGTTCTTTTGAAGTGTTTGGACGAGGATCAAGCAAGAGTTGCTATGGGAGAGGTTCATGAAGGAATTTGCGGTACTCATCAGTCGGCCCCCAAGATGAAGTGGATGTTACGACGTGCTGGATTTTATTGGCCGACGATGATCAATGATTGCTTCAGGTATTATAAAGGATGTGAAGCTTGTCAAAAGTTTGGTGATATTCAGTTAGCTCCCGCTGCTATGTTACATCCTATTATCAAGCCGTGGCCCTTTAGAGGTTGGGGATTGGACTTTATTGGAGAGATTCATCCTTCCTCTTCAAAAGGACATCGGTTCGTGTTGGTGGCAACTGATTATTTCACTAAGTGGTCTGAAGCAGTACCTCTCAAGAATATGACGCATACGGAGGTAATTCAATTCATAAGTAAGCACATTATTCATAGATTCGGTATTCCGCAAACATTAACTACGGATCAAGGTTTATCTTTCATGTCTCATCAAGTTAGAGGATTTGCCGAATTATATAAGATAAAGTTGCTCAATTCCTCCCCGTATTATGCTCAAGCCAATGGACAAGCTGAGTCTAGCAACAAAATTTTGATCAAGCTCATCAAGAAGAAGATTGAAGATAATCCAAGAAGGTGGCATGAATTATTGTCCGAGGCTTTGTGGGCGCATAGAATCTCAAGGCATGGTGCGACGAAGGTAACTCCATATGAGCTCGTATACGGTCAAGAAGCCGTTTTACCGGTAGAGGTGAATTTGAATGCTTTAGAATAGCCAAACAAAGTGATTTATCGGCAGTGGACTTTTATAACTTGATGATGGACAACGTTGATGAGGTTGCCGATAAACGTTTGACTGCATTAAAAGCCATAGAAAGGGACAAGTTGAGGGTAGCAAGAGCTTACAATAAGAAGGTGAAGTTGAAGAATTTTCAGATTGGTGATCTTGTGTGGAAGGTGATTCTACCGATTGGTTCAAAGGACAGAAAATTCGAGAAGTGGTCTCCAAGCTGGGAAGGTCCTTTCAAGATTGCAAGAATAGTTCCCGGAAATTCATATTTGGTGGAATCCATGCAAGGAACATTGCTACCTCGAGCTCTCAATGGCAGATATTTGAAAAAGTACCACCCAAGTGTGTGGCAAGAAGCCTAAATAGGCAATGGCCGATATATAATTATCACCCTAAGCACATATTAATGGCCGATGGAGTGTTGACATCGTCCTTAGAACAAGCCTAATGCAAATTATTTTTCGGCACACAAGTTTTGCCGAAAAACAGGGGGGCATGTGTTGACACCTGATTTTGGCACGATGCAGAATGCAGTAAAGGTGGACTCAAGCGAAAAGCTTGCCGGTTTTGAGTGCTTGCCGAAGACCCAAACAGAGGCAGGAGACGGCCCGGCAAGGAGGTGATCCGGCAAGGAGACGGCCCGGCAAGGAGGCGATCCGGCAAGGAGAAACTTTGAAGTTTGGGCCATTGCCATCCGATCTCATCTCGAAAGCCGAAATTGTGTTCGAACTACTGGGATTTTGTATCCAGAACACTATTCGGCTGATTATGCCCTCAAGATGATCTCATATGAGAAAACTTTCTACATAAATTGTCTTCGTCTCGTCAAATCGGTCGATTTTCATATAAAAATCGTCTCAATCCGAGTTCGTATGCAAAAGTTAGAGCTATCTGAATGCAGCCATGTCAAGAGGCGAAATAAAACGCGGGAGACCAGACACGTCTTGGCGAGTGTCTGATGCAATGCGTGAGCAATTAGCCATTCAAGATAGCCTCGAATCGAAAAACGTTCAACATGAAAGTTGTTCGTAACGTCGAAACGGTCAACTTTGCTTTTGGGCACATTTTCATCCGAGGTCGTTTACTGCCTCAAAAAGGGTCCGCAAGGTGCAGCCAGAAAGCTTGCCGTGTGAACAGTAACCATGCCGGGGTGAACAGTAACATTGCCGGGAAAGCTTGCCGCGTGTGAACAGTAACATTGCCGGGGGAAAGCTTGCCGCGCGTGAACAGTAATCTTGCCGGGTGAACAGTACCTTTGCCGGGGAAAGCTTGCCGCGCGTGAATAGTAACATTGCCGGGGGAAGCTTGCCGCGCGTGAACAGTAATCTTGCCGGGTGAACAGTACCTTGCCGGGGAAAGCTTGCCGCGCGTGAATAGTAACATTGCCGGGGAAGCTTGCTGCGCGTGAACAGTAACTTGCCGGGGGTGAACAGTGCCCTCGCCGCGTGAACAGTACCTTGCCGGGGAAAAAAGCTTGCCGCGCGTGAACAGTAACATGCTGGGAAAAAGCTTGCCGCGCGTGAACAGTAATCTTGCCGGGTGAGTAGTACCCCTTGCCGGGTGAACAGTACCTTGCCTGGGGAAGTTTGCCGCGCGTTAATAGTAACCTTTGCCGGGGGTGAACAGTACCTTGCCGCGGAAAGCTTGTCGTGTGAACAGTAAAAACTGTCCGACGAGATGCTGAAGATGGGCTCAAATACTTATATAGATTGCCTCAGATCAAAAAGTGTTCAACATGAAAGTTGTTCGTCTCGTCGAAACGGTCAACTTTGCTTTTGGAGTCATCGTCATCCGACGTAGTATTTGACCTGCAGAGACGATACAAGAGTCGGACGGTCCAGTCAGCTATATGAATGAGTCCGACTCGAAATTAAGGATGACCCCGTGGAGCATTCAAGATGGCCTTATTTGGAAAAGTGATCAACATACGGATTATTGGCCTCGTCGAAGCGCACAAAATTCGTGTTTGGACCATCTCCATCGGAGGTCGTGTGCAGATTCCACGGCCCACGCAAGGAGCAAGACAGGAGATTGGACCAGATTCAGGCTGAATCCGAGCGGGACCAGAACTAGGACTCTAGGACGTGAATTAATGTAATTTTCTTGTAAGGAAAGCCTAGATGAATCCTTTGCTTGTACGGGAAGTCCAGCCGCCTCTTATATATGTTGGGGGTGACGGCCGATTGAAACAACACACAATCGAACAATCAATATACTATTTTTTCAATCTACAGTTTATCTCTCCATCGTTTTTCTCTCTCGTTCTTCGTCGTTCTTCGTGTTGGAGAGCTGCGAGTACAGAGGCTCTAGGGGCGAGCGAATCGACCTAGGGCAACCCATTGCCGCCGCACTCCCTGACGGGGTCCCTCCCGGGCGTGCGGGGCTTCGGGTCTTCAAAAGCGTCTGTCGGCTGTCCTGCGTATCGCGCTGCCGGTCGGACCTCCTTCGACGTGAGCTGCGGTGCATCACCCCCGGCGTCGAGGGTACACGGTGACGTGTTCGTGTGTCAACAGGGGGCAGCTTATGAAAAAAGTTGGGAAGTAGGCGGCTTATTTTTTAAGCCGTCAAAAGAACTAGCCCTTAGCATTCCCAGCCATTAATATCACATGACAGAATTTATTTACATTGTTAAATTTGATATGTACCACAAGCTTTGTTTTAATTGACTCCCTTTTGCAAGCCAAGTATAGCTTACTAGGAGATACTATACAAGTGCATAACTCGAAGTGTGTCAGGACTCTAGTTTTCTTCCTTTTTAAATCTTTGGACAACACAACCTGAAATTCATTAACTAGAATACATAATTAACAGTCTCACTGTTTTGTTTCAGTATTACAGTCAATGAAGGAGAGGACAAGAATAGTCACACGAAGTTGTCGTACTTGGGAAAAGTCGAGGCTAGTCCATGTGTGTTGGAAAACCTACAACCTGACGTGAATATCAAGCAATGGAGAGCTTGTTTAGTTGTATTTTATCATTTATGTAAACTTGAACTACCAGTATCGTTTCTAGTTATTGGTATTTGTATTTGCATCAGAATTAGACTTTGCTGTACTAATCACTCGCATGAAAGATCATTCCATATTTTCTCTAGTTTTTTTCATTAAGCCTATTGATCACTTTATTATGGAATGAAATGTGTTGGATCTAGAAATATTCTTGCTTTGTTTTGAGAGAGTGAACATACTTTACTGAGACATAGAATTTCTCGACCAGTGACTTTTGCTAGATTTTTGAAGGCATTGAATAATGTCTATTTGGGAACCTCAAAATGCTTCGTAAACGCCTCTACAAATGTCCCTACTATGTGTAGAATTCATTGCCTAATGTGTACATGGAGATGGCTGAGAATGCCTCCATAAATGCATTTATTAGTTTTAAGAGGCATTAATTGATGTCCATAGGAATGCCATTATGTTTCCTTAAAGGCATAATACTTTGTCCCTACAAAGTTGTCTCTATTGGTTGAGACATTGTCTAGTGACTTAATAGAGCGCCTTTACAAATATATAGATACACATTTGAGGTGACCCTTTGAGATGCCTCTACTTGTTGATACATAAACTTATGCCTCTACGAAGTGACTTTATGTCATGTAGAGTCTTTTGACATAATGACTCTAAATCATAGAGACATTGTACATATAGGCATCTGGTGAGGCACTATAGTAAGTGTATCTATAGGTATGTAGATACATTACCTAGTGTCTCTAGGAACCCATGATAATGTCTCTACAGTCTGTTTCTCTTGTAGTGTCATGAAGCAGCCGCTCAACTGGAGGAAGAAGAAGACGGAGACGAATCTGATTTGGACATCTCGAGTAGGAAGATAGAGAATTCCGCTTGCAAGTGCGATCCTAGCTGTCCAATGTCAATCAACCCATGCAAAAGAATTTAATCCAACTTTGACCAATGGCAGTTAGTCAAACTATTCAATAAACAGACTCTCCCCATCATGTAAATATATAACCTGTGGTAAAATATATTTAGTAACTGCATAAGGTTATTTTGTGATGTTGAGTGTGATGTTGCGACAACCTGTGGTACTAAATATATAACCTTATGCCCTTCTGTAAAATAAAGATAGTATGCATCAATATTGTTATCGTGAAAAAGACGGCCTGAATTTTGCCCCCTCACCCGCCCGCTGCATTTTTCCTTTAACTGGACACATGATGTATATATTTCAAACTATTATATTCGTGCCATCGGAGGGCCTTTCTAAAGGAGCATAATTCTTATCTTGATTTTTTTATTGAGTTAAAATAAGGCACATATATTATCATGTAAGTAGTACAAAGTATATTTATGTTCACAGGAATTATAGATCGATCATCGGGCTAATTCAGCTAAGGATATTTGCCTACTCTAGTTTGAGGTCGGGGCGGTTTGATTATTACTAGTGTTGTATAATATCAGGAACGAAGATTTTTTGTACTCCATTTAGTCTATAAATAATTGTGATTGTTACCAATCGAAATTATCTCGGAATTGCCTTTCTAAACATTAGTTGGCCAATTACTCAAAGTCTAAAAATACAACAAATTTTACTAAAAAATTGGCAATGTCCTAGTTGGGGATGCTATAATTTTCACCTATAAAACATGGTAATATATATAATTTTAGGTGTGGCTATTGTGTTGTTTTGGTATGTTTACGACGTCCTCTATATCTAAATAGCCAATCCCCATTAGTTTATTTTAAGGAACATACAACTATACCACCTCACCACAGTTACCACATCATCCCAGTTAGATTTAGCAATTAATTGCATGGATGCACGCAAGCGCAGTTCATACTAGATTTTCTTCTCCCACACTTTTTCCAACTCCCTTTTAACTGGTAACCGAGGGCACATATGATTTGATTGAATATATGCAATAGCCATTCATACAAGGAAATCTCGTTGAAGTACTTCCTCCGTCCCAAAATAAATATCTCAATTTTGTACTAGCTCTAGTTCAAAGTTGTACTAAGCTTGAGACACCTATTTTGAGACGGATGGACTATTTTACAACGAATTCACGCAACAAGCGTAGGGCATCATCTAGTAGTGAGAAAAATTATTACAGATGGAAGTCAAATAGTGAGTCGTCGGGAGCGTTGGTTGGATGTCTGGTTGACCAAGACTTATTCCGTGTGGCCAGGGGCACCAGCACGCGCCGCACAGCAGCGCGTTGCATCGCATGCATGTCCAAACCATTCCGTGTGCCAGGTCGTTGTCATCAACGAAAAGATAAAAAAATAGCAATACACTTTGAGTTTAGTGCAGCCTGCAATAGCCGGCAACAAAAAGGAAAAAAAACATTTGTCTTGGTAAAGAAAAAGGTGCTGGTAGGGATTTTAAAAATAGCAATAAACTTCGAGTTTAGGGTTCATCTGAGAGCATGTGATCTCGGGAGCCAAAATGCCATGCGTGCTAGTACGAGCAGTACAACTACTTCACTCGTTGGGTAGATCTTCTCCAGAAGAGAAATATATTTGATGAAAACACCTTTTGTGAAAACCATGTTTGGAGGCTTTAAAAATTATCAAAAAGTTATTTTGTGTTAGAGAAAAGATGTTTTTATATTAAAAAACTGCGCATTTGGAGCGGTCCGCACTGTTTCCATACCAAAACCCTGCACTCTATTCACCTTCTCCGCTCCGACCGTCGCCGCTCTCCACCCTAATACCCGCCCTTTTCGCATCCCCCGCCGCATGGACCCGGTCGGCGAGCTGTCGGAGCCGGTGGAGGTGGAGGATCCAGAAAAGGTGCAGGCCTGACGGATCAACTCGGTGACACGACAAGCTTGTCGCCTCAAACAGAAGGCAAAAGGAAGGCGATGGCAAAAAGTGCGACATGAAGGGCTAGTGGGGTGGGGAAGGGGGTGCACGGACCGGGCCTGGCCGGGGGCGTGGGGCACGGCCGCCGCAACAGCCGTCCGTGCACACACCATCGTGGCCGAAGCAATATCAACGGCGACCAAGATGACGGAGAGGTTCAAGAACATCTTGACGAAGAAGGAGGGGGCATGTATCAAGCGCTCCGAAATGGACAAAAAGGCGGAGAGGTCTAACATATTGATGGCGGCGGCCGATGAGAAATCCAGGCTTGAACAGAGGAGAGTTGAGCTCGCGACCGCTTCGGAGGAAACAAAAATGTTGACCGTGAGGGACGACAAGTTTGACCCCAAAGCGGCGTGCATCGTGCATCCCGTTCGTATCAAGATGTTGAAGTGCTTGACAACCGAGATGAAGGAGGACAGGAAGTAGGCGGCTGAAGAGGAGCCACCGGCAGCAAAGTGAGCGCGGACTCTCGGACATCATAGAACATCAAAATTGGCTTAAGGACAAAATATTTGATACCTATTTCTCAATTTGGCAAGAACTGTTCTTGGAGACAATTTGCTGGCCTTCATGATTCGATGACCCTATGTTGAACGGGGTGACAATATAGAGCCGTAGTACTGGGTAGAGGCGAGAGGAGGTTCGAGCCACCGTCCACGGCTAACGATGACACGGGGTGGTGGTGCCAAGTGGAGACAAACTTCAAGGTTGGAGTGTGGCCGATAACACTAATACACAACGTGCATTAGAGTAGATGACTATGTCAACGTGGAAGTGGCGGCAAGGGCAAGACGAAAGTTGAGGTAAGGCGACAAGCTATGGGTTAGTGTAGGAGCCTTGGGCTTGTCTCTAGAGGAAGCAACATTTCGGATCAGATGGTCTCTGGACGGTGGGGAAATATCATGTGCTCCCATCCTTGGGGTGCTTCCTATACTGCAACTTCAAAAAACCAATTTGAAATGTTTCAAAAATCTGAAAACAAATCTGAAAGTTCATAAAGAATGTGACTACAATCCCTAGAAATCTCATCAATTGGGAAATCTCCCGAAAAAGAAGGAATCACCTCCCGGGTCGCTTCCGCCCAAGCGACTCCGGAGGCGCCCCATCTCGATCCCGTCGGGCCCCTTCCCTTGCCCTCTGATCCTGGCTGGCGCCGCCGCCGGCGGCGGTGGTGGCGGCGCCTTCCCGTCAAATGACGGAGGGCAGCGGAGTGCATCGCGACGGCGCTTCATGGGCGGTTGTGGGGCGGTGGTGGCGGTGCAAGGTGGCGCGGTCTTTGGAGGCCGGGGCCTGGAGCTGGAGTAGCGAGGTGGAGGCAGGCAGCGCACCGCTCCTGCAGTGGTACCTCGGGCAGCGCAGGTTGCGGATCCGATCTGGGCCAAACTAGACCTGCTCTAGGTGGAGTACTGCAGCCGTTTTCTCCTCTGCTGTTCCAACCGGCGGCGTGGTGGCCTGCTGGTTTTGTTCGTATTAGGAGGCGGTCCTCATGCTCTTGTCACATCACGGCAACGGCCGGCAGGATCGGTCCTCCTTGATCTAGCCATGACGTGTTCCGGAACTGCTGGTGGAGATCTTGCTCAGGATATCCGGATCGGTTAGATTCTGATCGTGCACACCCATATCAGCCGACGCGGTTCTGAGGGCGTGGCGCGAAGCTCTGTTTGGTTGATGACACCTTGGAACATGTCGGCTTCTCGATTTCCATGGTGAAGACAACGGTGGAGAAGGTCATGGTGGACGAGATCGGAGGACCGTTTAGACGGACGGGGCCTTGGAGGCGACGGAGTCAGCCAGGTGTGAGATAACTCTCACGACCAGCAGTGATAAGTGGGGCGGTAACACTGGCGGTTTCCTTTTTGGTGGTGCTCCTTGGGTACCGAGTCGTGACTTTCAGGGTGAAAACCTAAGGTCTGACCTTCATTGGTTGTGCCTGACAATTGCCTTGCTGAAGGAATTGTTTTGAGAGCACGGACTTTCTCCAGGGTGAAAACCTAAGATCTTGGATCGGGCAACGACGACGCTTGTGCACTGTCCCCTTCGTGGATGCGTTGCTTTTGGAGACCTTTTATGATTTCCGAGTGTTGTATTAGCTGGTGGTAGGTGTGTTGTTGTTGAGAGAAGTCGATCGCTGTGGTGGGCCTTTTTCTTTTATTTTTTTTCTCTTTTGGCTGTGTGCATCCTGGACGTCTTTGTGACATCTTGTAGGTGCAGAGGCTGGGTGTAATTGGTATCTTCGCGATATTAATATATTCCCCTTTTCAAAAAAAAAAAGAAATTTCATCTCCAAATTCGAAATGCACATTGAGAAACAAAAAAAGACAAATTCAGATGTGAACAGTGTCAATGTTGTTTGTGTCTTTTTTTGACACAATTCATGCTAGATTTCACATTTTTCTTTCTCAATGTGTATTTGGAATTTGGACCTGAAATTTTTAGGAGTTGTAGTCACATTCGTTGTTAACATTCATATTGTTTTCCAGAATTTTTGAAACATTTAAAGTTGATTTTTTTAAATTGAATCATGGGAAGCACCACAAGGATGAGAGCACCTGATATTTCCCCGCTCGATGGTGGGGGAGACCGTAACCGCTCTAAGGGGGAGAAAAGACGGTGGCAAAGGTGACTTTTGTGTGTCGAGTAAGAGCATCTATAGCCGGACCCCTCAAACCCGCCTGAAACGCCCGGGCAGGACGCCCGGTCACTGACCGATCATAAAAAATCTACCCAGCCGGGCCCCTTAAACGGGCCTCAAACGCCCGGGCTGACAATCACCCCTCATATCCAGCCCAAATATAGGGCGGATATGGGGGAGCCCGGGCGCGTCAGCCATGCCACCACGCCGTCGGCACTACACGATCCAGCACTGTCTCTGGCTCGTTGAGCAGGTCTGGATCCGGAGGGCCGCGAGCTACCTCTGGATCCGAAGGAGGACTTCGAGGAGGATGAGGAGGAGGGGAGGAAGAGGAGGAGGAACTTGGGGTCGAAGAGGACGAGGAGCAGGAGCCGGTGGAGGAGGCACCGCCGCTAGCTGTGGGGGAGGACCAGCAAGAGCCGGTGGAGGAGGCGCCGCTTCTAGCCAGGGGGGTGGGGGGCAGCAGGAGCCGGCGGAGGAGGCGCCGCCGCTGGATGTGGGGGAGGAGGACGCTCCGACGGTCGTGGATCTGTGGCCGAAGCAGCTGGCCATCCTGAACTCCATCCGCTCGGAGTCGGCTGCGGAGGCCAGGCGTCTTTGTCGGCAGCAGATGGAGGCGACGCAAACGACGACGATGCGTAGTATAGTACGTAGTACGTATGCGTTTCATTTTGCATGCTTTTATATGGATATAGGGGATGAAATATGAGAGAGTTGGACGTGGAGGAGCAGATTTGAGACGTGACCGGTCAGTGTCCGCGGACGCGCCCGGACGCGTCCTCGGGCGTTTTTGGGGCCGAATTTGCAAGGTCCGGCTGTAGATGCTCTAAGGACATGTTCGGGTTGCAAGTGCGATCCTGGCCATCCAATCGATCTCAATCCGTTGGTGTAAAGGATTAATTGATCCGACTATAGCCAACTGAAATAAGACTAACTTGTAATTAAACATACTCTGGCCATCAGGTTAGTTTTCTTTTATGGATCGACACGACAAAAAAAAGCTGACGGCTAATTGGTAACCAGGTAGGTGTCAATCTTTATCCCCTTTTCGGGGAAAAAAGCAGATGGCAATCATCTCATGATCAAACCCTGGATGGTCCAGCAAAAGAAAAGAAATGAAAACAGCGTTTCCATGAGGTGTGTGATGAGTATGGTAGTGGAACCCAAAAGAGGACACGGCAACGTCCTGAATTCCCGATATATTATGTGGCCCCTGAGTTGCAAACACGCTAATAAACTAGTGGTGTGCATCCATGATTTGGCCTTTTCATCTGGTTATTATCAATATCTCAACCACACCTATGTACGTACGTGTAGGTAGGAGCAGCACCATGTCGATCCTTAGGTGTCTTGAGCCCGGAAGAGATCTTTCCAGAACAGCTAGCTAGCTAAGCTTTTGCATGCATGCACGTTGATGGATGGACGAGCGCACGTGCACACTCGTGCACCCACGTCGTCGACGTCGATATCTGGAACACCATATTAGTTTCATTCGATTCTTCGTCAAACAAACTTTCACTGATCTATTTATGCACTAAAAGCACAATATGGATAAGGAAATAAAAAATGTGCTTTAAAATCTTTATCTTTACCTAATATTAAAGGAATGATTGTTTCTAAAAAACTCTTACCTCCTATCGGCCGATCCGTGCGACCGTCCCGCCGGCTCCTTGTCCGTTGATCTTGCGTTGATCTAACGGTCGAGATCATGTCCGCGCCCGTTAGAGCCGCGACCGAGCGCGACCGTTTCCTGAAACATACCAGTTGTTTCAGGAAAACGTTCCTGCAGCTGGAAGTAGTCATCCCCGCAGTAGCATGTGCTCGGGTGGCTGGGAGGGCGACGACGACTCGATCTGGGAGGGCGGCGGCGCGACCGGGGCTAGCCCACCACCGTGACGATGCCGACGTCTTCGGGATCGGCGGCGGCCAGCGACAACACAAGCAGGTACGAATCTCCTCTGGATCCCGGTAATTTTTCCTCCTTCCCCCCATTTCTGGCCCACGTTGTTGTTCCGGTAGTTTTCTGCTCCGTGCCTTCCGGTGGCTTCGCCGGCGGCTCCGTGGCGAGCGGCTACGCGGCGCTTAGGTTTGCAGTGGCGGACGCGCAACCCCTCCGTTGGCACGCTTAGCTAGACGACGCACCATGGGCGTCCATTGACGCAAACATAGCGTGGCGTACCCTCCGTGCGAGGCAGCGGGCGCGGGAGGCGGCAGCAGGCCTCGCGGCGGTGGACGTTGGTGACGCGGAGTCGCATTCTCCTGCAACCGTGTCGTTGTGGATGTAGGCTTCTCCCAGGACGGATTCGTTATCGACCTCACGTCCACCGGCATAGTCTGGGATGCAGGCTCCGACGAGGAAGAGTAGGGCATGGGAGACGACGACGCCTCGAGTCCCGTGATCTGGTTCCTGTCCATGTCCTACTCTACCTTGCCGGTGACCGGACCAACACGCTGGGGAGTGCAGTCGGCCGCCGGCCATGGACACGACGAAGGCGGACAAGCTCCGCTTAAAGATCGTTTTACGTTGTATGCAATAATATGGATATGAGATTTCTAATTTGAGGTATCCGGTTGTAGAATGGATTATTTGAGGCTTGATCGGTCACTATTCGAGGACGCGCCTCACGGGCGTTTGAGGGGTTGGATTTGCCAAGTGCGGTTGTAGATGCTCTAACAAACTATATGGATTGAACATGTATACATAGTATTGTCATATTTGTTTTCTAAAACAGTTTTATTTCGGTTATATTTATACTAATTCTATAGATATACTATACGTGAAAATCATTGTTAAAGTTGTGTGTCAAAGAATAAAAAATGTCAAGCATGCCTTACATTACAACATATGAAAACACCCAGAAAGTCGCGCCTGACTGCTGTCTTGGCAGACGATGGCGACGTCTGTGACGTCGTTTCCTTCTCAAGGCATCTTTGTTGCAGGTCACGTCAACTCGATCGGGATGTTTCGGGGGAAACCCTAGAACTGTGTCTACCGGATCGGACGATGACGACGCCATCGGTGTCGTTTTCCCTTCTGGGGGCATCGTTTTGAAGCAAGTGCTGGCTGGAAGGGACAAGAGGAGGAGCGGTGTTACATCTACCGCAAGGCCGACGACGGATCTCGGATGCACGGAGCCGTGGAGTTTCAACGACGGGCGCATGTGGATGGATACGTGCTGGACGGTGGCGTTGTTTAGCACCGTGGTGGCGTCGACGACAGGCCTGGCAAGGTTGGTGCGTCAGTAGCTGCTCTGGAGATGGATCGGTGGAACACGGCGGTGGCGGCCTCTGAGAGTGCGCCGAACCGGTATGTGACCCAGTCCCGGCATAGTGGCTTGGCTGGGGCATCCGATTTTAGATATTAGGCTTTGGTGCGATATCTGTTTGGTATTCGACTCGGACATCCGGCACCCCTTCATCGAGGGAATAGGAGTAGCGACAGGTGTTGTCAAGACGGTGGCTTCAGGCTTACTAATGTATTACTTTATAAAGACTTTATGAATAATTAATAAAACGGCTGTATGCATCGTCCAGATGTAGATGTAGAGGCCAGGGGTTTATCCTTCTTTTCTAAAAAAAATGAAAACACCTAGAAAAATGCAAAACAATACTTTTCAAATTATTTCTATAACACTATCACAAAAAGGGCTAGAAAACGTGAAAATTTCCAGACCGTCCTGTTAATTGTGTGCTAGGATCACGAAACGCTAATATCATACCCGACCGCCAAAAGAGTGTGTTAGAGCTATTTCTCAATATGGAAAAGAGTTATCTTCTAGACAATCTTCTTTTCTTCTCCATTCGGTGACAAGCTCGTGACGAACCTGGCAACGATACGATAATAGAGCTGGGTGGAGGCGAGACGAGGTTCGAGCTGGAGCCAAAGATGATGTGGGATGACATCCCTAAGCAGAGACAAGCTTCAAAGATCGAGTGGAGCCGACGACAACACGGCATTATTGGAGTCATGAGCTTGGTTATTTTGGATGTGGTTCGCCATGCGGGAGGCGTGCCGGCGATGGCGGCGTTCGATGGCGGCTGCGCGAAGCTCCGGGCCGTGTGTCGGTTCATGGAGGTGCGCGGCGCAACGGATGTCATGAGGAGGCGCGCGATGAGTTCGCGATGAGCGCAGCGGAGACCGCGGTGGCGCTTCGAGGAGGCCGCGGCACGGCACGGCGGCGTTGCGCGCCGTGGTGTAGCGTGCACGACGCCGTGGCGTCAGGCATTCGAGCGCGACGGCATCGATGGCGAGTGCCGCTAGAGACGAAGAAGAAGGCACGGTGGTGACCGGCGTCAGCGCGACGAGCACGGCGAACATGGATGGGCAGCGCGAGCGCACGGCGAGTTCGTGGCGGTGGCGACCGGCATCGGTGCGCCAGGTCGAGTCCACGGCCATGACGATATCAACGACGGGGGCAGCAACAACTTCGGCGACGACAAGTCAAGATTAAGGAGGAAAATGTTAGCACTAATCTTGACCACGAATCAAACAACGAGCTAGCCGAGTCACGTTCGTGCGTGAGTGGCCGCCGAGCCGTTGTGCTGCTGCATGCGTGGTTTGTTAGCCCGCAAGAGCAGGTGGACGTGGTCGTTCAGAGCTGTGCAACTCGTGGAGGTGGCCGTGTATGTAGTGAGTTTATGCATGGGTTAGTTGGGTTAGTGGTTAGACTAGTGCGTGCGTTCGTGGTGGTCGTGTGTGCGCACCGGGTATAAGTACCTTCCATGTGGACGGGTTGAGGGTGCCGGTTGGTTGCCGAGCCACGGTGTGAGAAGGGCCTGAGGAGAGATGTAGTTTCCAGGTGTGTGTGCGTTCACCGTGTGAAGGAAGATGTAGTCTTCGTCGGGACCGTGGTGTGCGTCCGGTCGACGTGAGAGTTCTTCCGGGTTGTGCTGCGTGTGTGCGTCTGTACCTCCATGTATATGTTTGAGGGAGTTGAGTTGAATAGAGGCCAACATACAGGCCGTTCGTCGGCCGGGGCGTTCTTCGCCGGAAGTGTGTTTTGTTCATCGTCTTCTACCTCTGTCCGGCGTTTGTTTCGCCGGAGTCTTCTCGGCGTTCGTCGTCGGTGGGTGTGTCCCAACAATAACTGTCCGGGTCCGGCAATGACACCAGCAGAGGCATGACCCAAGTGAAGGTAAGACAACGAGATAGAAGTTATGCTCTGCCCCTCATGAAGCAGCCGCTCAACTGGAGGAAGAAGAAGCCGGAGACGAATCTGATTTGGACATGTCGAGTAGGAAGATGGAGAATTCCGCTTGCAAGTGCGATCCTAGCTGTCCAATGTCAATCAACCCATGCAAAAGAATTTAATCCAACTTTGACCAATGGCAGTTAGTCAAACTATTCAATAAACAGACTCTCCCCATCAAGTAAATATATAATCTGTGGTAAAATATATTTAGTAACTGCATAAGGTTATTTTGTGATGTTGAGTGTGATGTTGCGACAACCTGTGGTACTAAATATATAACCTTATGCCCTTCTGTAAAATAAAGATAGTATGCATCAATATTGTTATCGTGAAAAAGACGGCCTGAATTTTGCCCCCTCACCCGCCCGCTGCATTTTTCCTTTAACTGGACACATGATGGATATATTTCAAACTATTATATTCGTGCCATCGGAGGGCCTTTCTAAAGGAGCATAATTCTTATCTTGATTTTTTTATTGAGTTAAAATAAGGCACATATATTATCAGGTAAGTAGTACAAAGTATATTTATGTTCACAGGAATTATAGATCGATCATCGGGCTAATTCAGCTAAGGATATTTGCCTACTCTAGTTTGAGGTCGGGGCGGTTTGATTATTACTAGTGTTGTATAATATCAGGAACGAAGATTTTTTGTACTCCATTTAGTCTATAAATAATTGTGATTGTTACCAATCGAAATTATCTCGGAATTGCCTTTCTAAACATTAGTTGGCCAATTACTCAAAGTCTAAAAATACAACAAATTTTACTAAAAAATTGGCAATGTCCTAGTTGGGGATGCTATAATTTTCACCTATAAAACATGGTAATATATATAATTTTAGGTGTGACTATTGTGTTGTTTTGGTATGTTTACGACGTCCTCTATATCTAAATAGCCAATCCCCATTAGTTTATTTTAAGGAACATGCAACTATACCACCTCACCACAGTTACCACATCATCCCAGTTAGATTTAGCAATTAAATGCATGGATGCACGCAAGCGCAGTTCATACTAGATTTTCTTCTCCCACACTTTTTCCAACTCCCTTTTAACTGGTAACCGAGGTCACATATGATTTGATTGAATATATGCAATAGCCATTCATACAAGGAAATCTCGTTGAAGTACTTCCTCCGTCCCAAAATAAGTGTCTCAATTTTGTACTAGCTCTAGTTCAAAGTTGTACTAAGCTTGAGACACCTATTTTGAGACGGATGGACTATTTTACAACGAATTCACGCAACAAGCGTAGGGCATCATCTAGTAGTGAGAAAAATTATTACAGATGGAAGTCAAATAGTGAGTCGTCGGGAGCGTTGGTTGGATGTCTGGTTGACCAAGACTTATTCCGTGTGGCCAGGGGCACCAGCACGCGCCGCACAGCAGCGCGTTGCATCGCATGCATGTCCAAACCATTCCGTGTGCCAGGTCGTTGTCATCAACGAAAAGATAAAAAAATAGCAATACACTTTGAGTTTAGTGCAGCCTGCAATAGCCGGCAACAAAAAGGAAAAAAAACATTTGTCTTGGTAAAGAAAAAGGTGCTGGTAGGGATTTTAAAAATAGCAATAAACTTCGAGTTTAGGGTTCATCTGAGAGCATGTGATCTCGGGAGCCAAAATGCCATGCGTGCTAGTACGAGCAGTACAACTACTTCACTCGTTGGGTAGATCTTCTCCAGAAGAGAAATATATTTGATGAAAACACCTTTTGTGAAAACCATGTTTGGAGGCTTTAAAAATTATCAAAAAGTTATTTTGTGTTAGAGAAAAGATGTTTTTATATTAAAAAACTGCGCATTTGGAGCGGTCCGCACCGTTTCCACACCAAAACCCTGCACTCTATTCACCTTCTCCGCTCCGACCGTCGCCGCTCTCCACCCTAATACCCGCCCTTTTCGCATCCCCCGCCGCATGGACCCGGTCGGCGAGCTGTTGGAGCCGGTGGAGGTGGAGGATCCAGAAAAGGTGCAGGCCTGACGGATCAACTCGGTGACACGACAAGCTTGTCGCCTCAAACAGAAGGCAAAAGGAAGGCGATGGCAAAAAGTGCGACATGAAGGGCTAGTGGGGTGGGGAAGGGGGTGCACGGACCGGGCCTGGCCGGGGGCGTGGGGCACGGCCGCCGCAACAGCCGTCCGTGCACACACCATCGTGGCCGAAGCAATATCAACGGCGACCAAGATGACGGAGAGGTTCAAGAACATCTTGACGAAGAAGGAGGGGGCATGTATCAAGCGCTCCGAAATGGACAAAAAGGCGGAGAGGTCTAACATATTGATGGCGGCGGCCGATGAGAAATCCAGGCTTGAACAGAGGAGAGTTGAGCTCGCGACCGCTTCGGAGGAAACAAAAATGTTGACCGTGAGGGACGACAAGTTTGACCCCAAAGCGGCGTGCATCGTGCATCCCGTTCGTATCAAGATGTTGAAGTGCTTGACAACCGAGATGAAGGAGGACAGGAAGTAGGCTTCTGAAGAGGAGCCACCGGCAGCAAAGTGAGCGCGGACTCTCGGACATCATAGAACATCAAAATTGGCTTAAGGACAAAATATTTGATACCTATTTCTCAATTTGGCAAGAACTGTTCTTGGAGACAATTTGCTGGCCTTCATGATTCGATGACCCTATGTTGAACGGGGTGACAATATAGAGCCGTAGTACTGGGTAGAGGCGAGAGGAGGTTCGAGCCACCGTCCACGGCTAACGATGACACGGGGTGGTGGTGCCAAGTGGAGACAAACTTCAAGGTTGGAGTGTGGCCGATAACACTAATACACAACGTGCATTAGAGTAGATGACTATGTCAACGTGGCAGTGGCGGCAAGGGCAAGACGAAAGTTGAGGTAAGGCGACAAGCTATGGGTTAGTGTAGGAGCCATGGGCTTGTCTCTAGAGGAAGCAACATTTCGGATCAGATGGTCTCTGGACGGTGGGGAAATATCATGTGCTCCCATCCTTGGGGTGCTTCCTATACTGCAACTTCAAAAAACCAATTTGAAATGTTTCAAAAAATCTGAAAACAAATGTGAAAGTTCATAAAGAATGTGACTACAATCCCTAGAAATCTCATCAATTGGGAAATCTCCCGAAAAAGAAGGAACCACCTCCCGGGTCGCTTCCGCCCAAGCGACTCCGGAGGCGCCCCATCTCGATCCTGTCGGGCCCCTTCCCTTGCCCTCTGATCCTGGCTGGCGCCGCCGCCGGCGGCGGTGGTGGCGTCGCCTTCCCGTCAAATGACGGAGGGCAGCGGAGTGCATCGCGACGGCGCTTCACGGGCAGTTGTGGGGCGGTGGTGGCGGTGCAAGGTGGCGCGGTCTTTGGAGGCCGGGGCCTGGAGCTGGAGTAGCGAGGTGGAGGCAGGCAGCGCGCCGCTCCTGCAGTGGTACCTCGGGCAGCGCAGGTTGCGGATCCGATCTGGGCCAACTAGACCTGCTCTAGGTGGAGTACTGCAGCCGTTTTCTCCTCTGCTATTCCAACCGGCGGCGTGGTGGCCTGCTGGTTTTGCTCGTATTAGGAGGCGGTCCTCATGCTCTTGTCACATCACGGCAACGGCCGGCAGGATCGGTCCTCCTTGATCTAGCCCTGACGTGTTCCGGAACTGCTGGTGGAGATCTTGCTCAGGATATCCGGATCGGTTAGATTCTGATCATGCACACCCATATCAGCCTACGCGGTTCTGAGGGCGTGGCGCGAAGCTCTATTTGGTTGATGACACCTTGGAACATGTCGGCTTCCCGATTTCCATGGTGAAGACAACGGTGGAGAAGGTCATGGTGGACGAGATCGGAGGACCGTTTAGACGGACGGGGCCTTGGAGGCGACGGAGTCAGCCAGGTGTGAGATAACTCTCACGACCAGCAGTGATAACTGGGGCGGCAACACTGGCGGTTTCCTTTTTGGTGGTGCTCCTTGGGTACCGAGTCGTGACTTTCAGGGTGAAAACCTAAGGTCTGACCTTCATTGGTTGTGCCTGACGATTGCCTTGCTGAAGGAATTGTTTTGAGAGCACGGACTTTATCCAGGGTGAAAACCTAAGATCTTGGATCGGGCAACGACGACGCTTGTGCACTGTCCCCTTCTTGGATGCGTTGCTTTTGGAGACCTTTTATGATTTCCGAGTGTTGTATTAGCTGGTGGTAGGTGTGCTGTTGTTGAGAGAAGTCGATCACTGTGGCGGGCCTTTTTCTTTTATTTTTTTCTCTTTTGGCTGTGTGCATCCTGGACGTCTTTGTGACATCTTGTAGGTGCAGAGGCTGGGTGTAATTGGTATCTTCGCGATATTAATATATTCCCCTTTTCAAAAAAAAAAAGAAATTTCATCTCCAAATTCGAAATGCACATTGAGAAACAAAAATAGACAAATTCAGATGTGAACAGTGTCAATGTTGTTTGTGTCTTTTTTTTACACAATTCATGCTAGATTTCACATTTTTCTTTCTCAATGCGTATTTGGAATTTGGACCTGAAATTTTTAGGAGTTGTAGTCACATTCGTTGTTAACATTCATATTGTTTTCCAGAATTTTTGAAACATTTAAAGTTGATTTTTTTTAAATTGAATCATGGGAAGCACCACAAGGATGAGAGCACCTGATATTTCCCCGCTCGATGGTGGGGGAGACCGTAACCGCTCTAAGGGGGAGAAAAGACGGTGGCAAAGGTGACTTTTGTGTGTCGAGTAAGAGCATCTATAGCCGGACCCCTCAAACCCGCCTCAAACGCCCGGGCAGGACGCCCGGTCACTGACCGATCATAAAAAATCTACCCAGCCGGGCCCCTTAAACGAGCCTCAAACGCCCGGGCTGACAGTCACCCCTCATATCCAGCCCAAATATAGGGCGGATATGGGGGAGCCCGGGCGCGCCCGGGCACGCCCGCCAAGTCGGCCTGACGTTGTGGCCCCACGCGGACTCGCCCGGAAACCCGACGGTCCGACGACTGCCTCGACCGTCGGCGCGGTGTAAACGCCACGTGGTGCCGCTCTGGCTCCCCGCCCTTATCCATAGCCGGCTATTTAAGCCGGCCGGCGTCCCCAGCCCTAGCACATCCACCTCCTCCCTTCTGCCGCCGCCACCCGAGCCCGTCAGCCATGCCACCATGCCGTCGGCACTACACGATCCAGCACTGTCTCTGGCTCGTTGAGCAGGTCTGGATCCGGAGGGCCGCGAGCTACCTCTGGATCCGAAGGAGGACTTCGAGGAGGATGAGGAGGAGGGGAGGAAGAGGAGGAGGAACTTGGGGTCGGAGAGGACGAGGAGCAGGAGCCGGTGGAGGAGGCACCGCCGCTAGCCGTGGGGGAGGACCAGCAAGAGCCGGTGGAGGAGGCGCCGCTTCTAGCCAGGGGGGTGGGGGGCAGCAGGAGCCGGCGGAGGAGGCGCCGCCGCTGGATGTGGGGGAGGAGGACGCTCCGACGGTCGTGGATCTATGGCCGAAGCAGCTGGCCATCCTGAACTCCATCCGCTCGGAGTCGGCTGCGGAGGCCAGGCGTCTTTGTCGGCAGCAGATGGAGGCGACGCAAACGACGACGATGAGTAGTATAGTACGTAGTACGTATGCGTTTCATTTTGCATGCTTTTATATGGATATAGGGGATGAAATATGAGAGAGTTGGACGTGGAGGAGCAGATTTGAGACGTGACCGGTCAGTGTCCGCGGACGCGCCCGGACGCGTCCTCGGGCGTTTGAGGGGCCGAATTTGCAAGGTCCGGCTGTAGATGCTCTAAGGACATGTTCGGGTTGCAAGTGCGATCCTGGCCATCCAATCGATCTCAATCCGTTGGTGTAAAGGATTAATTGAGCCGACTATAGCCAACTGAAATAAGACTAACTTGTAATTAAACATACTCTGGCCATCAGGTTAGTTTTCTTTTATGGATCGACTCGACAAAAAAAAGCTGACGGCTAATTGGTAACCAGGTAGGTGTCAATCTTTATCCCCTTTTCGGGGAAAAAAGCAGATGGCAATCATCTCATGATCAAACCCTGGATGGTCCAGCAAAAGAAAAGAAATGAAAACAGCGTTTCCATGAGGTGTGTGATGAGTATGGTAGTGGAACCCAAAAGAGGACACGGCAACGTCCTGAATTCCCGATATATTATGTGGCCCCTGAGTTGCAAACACGCTAATAAACTAGTGGTGTGCATCCATGATTTGGCCTTTTCATCTGGTTATTATCAATATCTCAACCACACCTATGTACGTACGTGTAGGTAGGAGCAGCACCATGTCGATCCTTAGGTGTCTTGAGCCCGGAAGAGATCTTTCCAGAACAGCTAGCTAGCTAAGCTTTTGCATGCATGCACGTTGATGGATGGACGAGCGCACGTGCACACTCGTGCACCCACGTCGTCGACGTCGATATCTGGAACACCATATTAGTTTCATTCGATTCTTCGTCAAACAAACTTTCACTGATCTATTTATGCACTAAAAGCACAATATGGATAAGGAAATAAAAAATGTGCTTTAAAATCTTTATCTTTACCTAATATTAAAGGAATGATTGTTTCTAAAAAACTCTTACCTCCTATCGGCCGATCCGTGCAACCGTCCCGCCGGCTCCTTGTCCGTTGATCTTGCGTTGATCTAACGGTCGAGATCATGTCCGCGCCCGTTAGAGCCGCGACCGAGCGCGACCGTTTCCTGAAACATACCAGTTGTTGCAGGAAAACGTTCCTGCAGCTGGAAGTAGTCATCCCCGCAGTAGCATGTGCTCGGGTGGCTGGGAGGGCGACGACGACTCGATCTGGGAGGGCGGCGGCGCGACCGGGGCTAGCCCACCACCGTGACGATGCCGACGTCTTCGGGATCGGCGGCGGCCAGCGACAACACAAGCAGGTACGAATCTCCTCTGGATCCCGGTAATTTTTCCTCCTTCCCCCCATTTCTAGCCCACGTTGTTGCTCCGGTAGTTTTCTGCTCCGTGCCTTCCGGTGGCTTCGCCGGCGGCTCCGTGGCGAGCGGCTACGCGGCGCTTAGGTTTGCAGTGGCGGACGCGCAACCCCTCCGTTGGCACGCTTAGCTAGACGACGCACCATGGGCGTCCATTGACGCAAACATAGCGTGGCGTACCCTCCGTGCGAGGCAGCGGGCGCGGGAGGCGGCAGCAGGCCTCGCGGCGGTGGACGTTGGTGACGCGGAGTCGCATTCTCCTGCAACCGTGTCGTTGTGGATGTAGGCTTCTCCCAGGACGGATTCGTTATCGACCTCACGTCCACCGGCATAGTCTGGGATGCAGGCTCCGACGAGGAAGAGTAGGGCATGGGAGACGACGACGCCTCGAGTCCCGTGATCTGGTTCCTGTCCATGTCCTACTCTACCTTGCCGGTGACCGGACCAATACGCTGGGGAGTGCAGTCGGCCGCCGGCCATGGACACGACGAAGGCGGACAAGCTCCGCTTAAAGATCGTTTTACGTTGTATGCAATAATATGGATATGAGATTTCTAATTTGAGGTATCCGGTTGTAGAATGGATTATTTGAGGCTTGATCGGTCACTATTCGAGGACGCGCCTCACGGGCGTTTGAGGGGTTGGATTTGCCAAGTGCGGTTGTAGATGCTCTAACAAACTATATGGATTGAACATGTATACATAGTATTGTCATATTTGTTTTCTAAAACAGTTTTATTTCAATTATATTTATACTAATTCTATAGATATACTATACGTGAAAATCATTGTTAAAGTTGTGTGTCAAAGAATAAAAAATGTCAAGCATGCCTTACATTACAACATATGAAAAAACCCAGAAAGTCGCGCCTGACTGCTGTCTTGGCAGACGATGTCGACGTCTGTGACGTCGTTTCCTTCTCAAGGCATCGTTGTTGCAGGTCACGTCAACTCGATCGGGATGTTTCGGGGAAAACCCTAGAACTGGGTCTACCGGATCGGACGATGACGACGCCATCGGTGTTGTTTTCCTTTCTGGGGGCATCGTTTTGAAGCAAGTGCTGGCTGGAAGGGACAAGAGGAGGAGCGGTGTTACATCTACCGCAAGGCCGACGACGGATCTCGGATGCACGGAGCCGTGGAGTTTCAATGACGGGCGCATGTGGATGGATACGTGCTGGACGGTGGCGTTGTTTAGCACCGTGGTGGCGTCGACGACAGGCCTGGCAAGGTTGGTGCGTCAGTAGCTGCTCTGGAGATGGATCGGTGGAACACGGCGGTGGCGGCCTCTGAGAGTGCGCCGAACCGGTATGTGACCCAGTCCCGGCATAGTGGCTTGGCTGGGGCATCCGATTTTAGATATTAGGCTTTGGTGCGATGTCTGTTTGGTATTCGACTCGGACATTCGGCACCCCTTCATCGAGGGAATAGGAGTAGCGACAGGTGTTGTCAAGACGGTGGCTTCAGGCTTACTGATGTATTACTTTATAAAGACTTTATGAATAATTAATAAAACGGCTGTATGCATCGTCCAGATGTAGAGGCCAGGGGTTTATCCTTCTTTTCTAAAAAAAATGAAAACACCCAGAAAAATGCAAAACAATACTTTTCAAATTATTTCTATAACACTATCACAAAAAGGGCTAGAAAACGTGAAAATTTCCAGACCGTCCTGTTAATTGTGTGCTAGGATCACGAAACGCTAATATCATACCCGACCGCCAAAACAGTGTGTTAGAGCTATTTCTCAATATGGAAAAGAGTTATCTTCTAGACAATCTTCTTTTCTTCTCCATTCGGTGACAAGCTCGTGACGAACCTGGCAACGATACGATAATAGAGCTGGGTGGAGGCGAGACGAGGTTCGAGCTGGAGCCAAAGATGATGTGGGATGACATCCCTAAGCAGAGACAAGCTTCAAAGATCGCGTGGAGCCGACGACAACACGGCATTATTGGAGTCATGAGCTTGGTTATTTTGGATGTGGTTCGCCATGCGGGAGGCGTGCCGGCGATGGCGGCGTTCGATGGCGGCTGCGCGAAGCTCCGGGCCGTGTGTCGGTTCATGGAGGTGCGCGGCGCAACGGATGTCATGAGGAGGCGCGCGATGAGTTCGCGATGAGCGCAGCGGAGACCGCGGTGGCGCTTCGAGGAGGCCGCGGCATGGCACGGCGTCGTTGCGCGCCGTGGTGTAGCGTGCACGACGCCGTGGCGTCAGGCATTCGAGCGCGACGGCATCGATGGCGCGTGCCGCCAGAGATGAAGAAGAAGGCACGGTGGTGACCGGCGTCAGCGCGACAAGCACGGCGAACATGGATGGGCAGCGCGAGCGCACGGCGAGTTCGTGGCGGTGGCGACCGGCATCGGTGCGCCAGGTCGAGTCCACGGCCATGACGATGTCAACGACGGGGCAGCAACAACTTCGGCGACGACAAGTCAAGATTAAGGAGGAAAATGTTAGCACTAATCTTGACCACGACGTCAAACAACGAGCTAGCCGAGTCACGTTCGTGCGTGAGTGGCGGCCGAGCCGTTGTGCTGCTGCATGCGTGGTTTGTTAGCCCGCAAGAGCAGGTGGACGTGGCCGTTCAGAGCTGTGCAACTCGTGGAGGTGGCCGTGTATGTAGTGAGTTTATGCATGGGTTAGTTGGGTTAGTGGTTAGACTAGTGCGTGCGTTCGTGGTGGTCGTGTGTGCGCACCGGGTATAAGTACCTTCCATGTGGACGGGTTGAGGGTGCCGGTTGGTTGCCGAGCCACAGTGTGAGAAGGGCCTGAGGAGAGATGTAGTCTCCAGGTGTGTGTGCGTTCACCGTGTGAAGGAAGATGTAGTCTCCGTCGGGACCGTGGTGTGCGTCCGGTCGACGTGAGAGTTCTTTCGGGTTGTGCTACGTGTGTGCGTCTGTACCTCCATGTATATGTTTGAGGGAGTTGAGTTGAATAGAGGCCAACATACAGGCCGTTCGTCGGCCGGGGCGTTCTTCGCCGGAAGTGTGTTTTGTTCATCGTCTTCTACCTCTGTCCGGCGTTTGTTTCGCCGGAGTCTTCTCGGCGTTCGTCGTCGGTGGGTTTGTCCCAACAAGAACTGTCCGGGTCCGGCAATGACACCAGCAGAGGCATGGCCCAAGTGAAGGTAAGACAACGAGATAGAAGTTATGCTCTGCCCCTCATGAAGCAGCCGCTCAACTGGAGGAAGAAGAAGACGGAGACGAATCTGATTTGGACATGTCGAGTAGGAAGATGGAGAATTCCGCTTGCAAGTGCGATCCTAGCTGTCCAATGTCAATCAACCCATGCAAAAGAATTTAATCCAACTTTGACCAATGGCAGTTAGTCAAACTATTCAATAAACAGACTCTCCCCATCAAGTAAATATATAACCTGTGGTAAAATATATTTAGTAACTGCATAAGGATATTTTGTGATGTTGAGTGTGATGTTGCGACAACCTGTGGTACTAAATATATAACCTTATGCCCTTCTGTAAAATAAAGATAGTATGCATCAATATTGTTATCGTGAAAAAGACGGCCTGAATTTTGCCCCCTCACCCGCCCGCTGCATTTTTCCTTTAACTCGACACATGATGGATATATTTCAAACTATTATATTCATGCCATCGGTGGGCCTTTCTAAAGGAGCATAATTCTTATCTTGATTTTTTTATTGAGTTAAAATAAGGCACATATATTATCAGGTAAGTAGTACAAAGTATATTTATGTTCACAGGAATTATAGATCGATCATCGGGCTAATTCAGCTAAGGATATTTGCCTACTCTAGTTTGAGGTCGGGGCGGTTTGATTATTACTAGTGTTGTATAATATCAGGAACGAAGATTTTTTGTACTCCATTTAGTCTATAAATAATTGTGATTGTTACCAATCGAAATTATCTCGGAATTGCCTTTCTAAACATTAGTTGGCCAATTACTCAAAGTCTAAAAATACAACAAATTTTACTAAAAAATTGGCAATGTCCTAGTTGGGGATGCTATAATTTTCACCTATAAAACATGGTAATATATATAATTTTAGGTGTGGCTATTGTGTTGTTTTGGTATGTTTACGACGTCCTCTATATCTAAATAGCCAATCCCCATTAGTTTATTTTAAGGAACATGCAACTATACCACCTCACCACAGTTACCACATCATCCCAGTTAGATTTAGCAATTAATTGCATGGATGCACGCAAGCGCAGTTCATACTAGATTTTCTTCTCCCACACTTTTTCCAACTCCCTTTTAACTGGTAACCGAGGTCACATATGATTTGATTGAATATATGCAATAGCCATTCATACAAGGAAATCTCGTTGAAGTACTTCCTCCGTCCCAAAATAAGTGTCTCAATTTTGTACTAGCTCTAGTTCAAAGTTGTACTAAGCTTGAGACACCTATTTTGAGACGGATGGACTATTTTACAACGAATTCACGCAACAAGCGTAGGGCATCATCTAGTAGTGAGAAAAATTATTACAGATGGAAGTCAAATAGTGAGTCGTCGGGAGCGTTGGTTGGATGTCTGGTTGACCAAGACTTATTCCGTGTGGCCAGGGGCACCAGCACGCGCCGCACAGCAGCGCGTTGCATCGCATGCATGTCCAAACCATTCCGTGTGCTAGGTCGTTGTCATCAACGAAAAGATAAAAAAATAGCAATACACTTTGAGTTTAGTGCAGCCTGCAATAGCCGGCAACAAAAAGGAAAAAAAACATCTGTCTTGGTAAACAAAAAGGTGCTGGTAGGGATTTTAAAAATAGCAATAAACTTCGAGTTTAGGGTTCATCTGAGAGCATGTGATCTCGGGAGCCAAAATGCCATGCGTGCTAGTACGAGCAGTACAACTACTTCACTCGTTGGGTAGATCTTCTCCAGAAGAGAAATATATTTGATGAAAACACCTTTTGTGAAAACCATGTTTGGAGGCTTTAAAAATTATCAAAAAGTTATTTTGTGTTAGAGAAAAGATGTTTTTATATTAAAAAACTGCGCATTTGGAGCGGTCCGCACTGTTTCCACACCAAAACCCTGCACTCTACTCACCTTCTCCGTTCCGACCGTCGCCGCTCTCCACCCTAATACCCGCCCTTTTCGCATCCCCCGCCGCATGGACCCGGTCGGCGAGCTGTCGGAGCCGGTGGAGGTGGAGGATCCAGAAAAGGTGCAGGCCTGACGGATCAACTCGGTGACACGACAAGCTTGTCGCCTCAAACAGAAGGCAAAAGGAAGGCGATGGCAAAAAGTGCAACATGAAGGGCTAGTGGGGTGGGGAAGGGGGTGCACGGACCGGGCCTGGCCGGGGGCGTGGGGCACGGCCGCCGCAACAGCCGTCCGTGCACACACCATCGTGGCCGAAGCAATATCAACGGCGACCAAGATGACGGAGAGGTTCAAGAACATCTTGACGAAGAAGGAGGGGGCATGTATCAAGCGCTCCGAAATTGACAAAAAGGCGGAGAGGTCTAACATATTGATGGCGGCGGCCGATGAGAAATCCAGGCTTGAACAGAGGAGAGTTGAGCTCGCGACCGCTTCGGAGGAAACAAAAATGTTGACCGTGAGGGACGACAAGTTTGACCCCAAAGCGGCGTGCATCGTGCATCCCGTTCGTATCAAGATGTTGAAGTGCTTGACAACCGAGATGAAGGAGGACAGGAAGTAGGCGGCTGAAGAGGAGCCACCGGCAGCAAAGTGAGCGCGGACTCTCGGACATCATAGAACATCAAAATTGGCTTAAGGACAAAATATTTGATACCTATTTCTCAATTTGGCAAGAACTGTTCTTCGAGACAATTTGCTGGCCTTCATGATTCGATGACCCTATGTTGAACGGGGTGACAATATAGAGCCGTAGTACTGCGTAGAGGCGAGAGGAGGTTCGAGCCACCGTCCACGGCTAACGATGACACGGGGTGGTGGTGCCAAGTGGAGACAAACTTCAAGGTTGGAGTGTGGCCGATAACACTAATACACAACGTGCATTAGAGTAGATGACTATGTCAACGTGGCAGTGGCGGCAAGGGCAAGACGAAAGTTGAGGTAAGGCGACAAGCTATGGGTTAGTGTAGGAGCCTTGGGCTTGTCTCTAGAGGAAGCAACATTTCGGATCAGATGGTCTCTAGACGGTGGGGAAATATCATGTGCTCCCATCCTTGGGGTGCTTCCTATACTGCAACTTCAAAAAACCAATTTGAAATGTTCCAAAAATCTAAAACAAATGTGAAAGTTCATAAAGAATGTGACGACAATCCCTAGAAATCTCATCAATTGGGAAATCTCCCGAAGTGTTAAAGTCCAAAGAAGGAGCATTGCAATAAGGTAGTGATGAAGGATCATCAGTAATAAGCCCACTATCATCATTGCAATGACCAACACTACTCACCATATCATTACCTTGTGGCAAACCACATGTAGGTGGAGTAGAAAAAGTTGAGAAGACAACACGACCGGAGGTGGAGGGAGAACAATCATCCCCACAAATCTTGGACACACCATATTTATCTTGAAGCTTTGTCCACAACTCATGAGCATCCCGAAACGGCATGAGTTGAAATATAACTACATTGCTCAAAGCATCGAAAAGCACATTAGAAGCATGAGCATTGAGATAAGAGTTTTTCTCATCCTCTATAGATAATCTTTGAGAATCCTTTGGAGGAGAAAAACCCATATCTACAATTCGCTCTAAACATGGGTCAATGGCCCGGAAATGATTAAGCATGCGAATCACCCAAACATCAAAATTTGTGCCATCGAAACTAAGAGTGTCAAAGAATCCTAATCCCCTAGTCGACATCTTTACTCTCTAGGTGGTTAAACCTAATAATGAGAGACGAGGCTCTGATACCAATTGAAAGATCGTGGATGTCGCCTAAAGGGGGGGGGTGAATAGGCGCTTAAAATAATTACGGTTTAGGCTTGAACAAATGCGGAATAAAACTAGCGTTTAATTTGTCAAGCACAAAACCTAAATCGACTAGGCTCACCTATGTGCACCAACAACTTATGCTAAGCAAGATGAACAACTAAGTGATAGCAAGATATATAACTAGAAACAATATGGCTATCACAAAGTAAAGTGCATAAGTAAAGGGCTCGGGTAAGAGATAACCGAGGCACGCGGAGACGACGATGTATCCCGAAGTTCACACCCTTGCGGATGCTAATCTCCGTTAGAGCGGTGTGGAGGCACAATGCTCCCCAACAATGCCACTAGGGCCACCGTATTCTCCTCACGCCCTCGCACAATGCAAGGTGCCGTGATTCCACTAAGGGACCCTTGAGGGCGGTCACCGAACCCGTACACTTTGGCAACCCTTGGGGGCGGTCACCGGTACCCGTCAAATTGCTCGAGGCGATCTCCACAACCTAATTGGAGACCCCGACGCTTGCCCGGAGCTTTACACCACAATGATTGAGCTCCGAGGCACCACCAAGCCGTCTAGGGCGCCAAGGCACCCAAGAGGAACAAGCTCTAGGGTGCTCAAACACCCAAGAGTAATAAGCTTCTCAACTACTAACTTCCACGTATCACCGTGGAGAACTCAAACCGATGCAACTAATGCAATGGCAAGAACACACCAAGTGCTCAAGTCCCTCTCTCTCAAATCCCACCAAAGCAACAAAAGCTATGGAGGAAAGTGAGAGGAAGAACAAGGAGAACACCAAGAACTCCAAGATCTAAATCCACAAGGTTTCCCTCACATAGAGGAGAAAGTGATTGGTGGAAAGATGGATCTAGATCTCCTCTCTCTATTCCCTCAAGAAGGAGCAAGAATCATTGGAGGGATGGAGAGATAGCAAAGCTCTAAGAGGTCAACAATGGAGGAGAGAGAGCTGCAAGGGATAAAAGAACCGTTGGGGGCAAGGGGGAAGAAGACCCCCTTTTAAAGGAGCCCCCAAATCCAACCGTTACCTGTCTCAGCCCGCACAGAGCGGTACTACCGCTCCCTCAGAGCGGTACTATCGCTCGGGCGGTAGTAATTCAAAAAACAGCAGGCGAGAACACGGAACTGGAGCGGTAGTGCCGCACTTAGCGGTACTACCGTTCCAACCATGCGGTACTACCGCTAAAGTGAAAAGAGCAACAGAAGCTTGCACACTCTGCGAAAAAACAAGCAGTAGTGGAGGGCGGAAGTACCGCACCAAGCGGTACTACCGCCCAGCAGAGCGGTACTACCTCCCTGAGCGGTACTACCGCACTACTGCCGCACTACTACCGTTTAACAGAAAATGATACCAGAAGAAATACCCGCAAGCGGAACTTGCAGCGGTAGTAGAAACCGGAAGTACCGCCCAAGCGGTACTACCGTGCTACTACCGTGCCACTACCGCACAAAGCGGTACTACCGCTCTACTACCGCACTACTTCTGCTTAACAAAAATCGGCAACAGAAGAAATTCCCACAAGCGGTACTCGCTGCGGTAGACCACAGCGGTACTACCGTGGTACCGAGCGGTACTACCGCTTGGGTGCTGCAAAAGTGCCCAAGCAGAACAGACAGATCTCTTCGTGATGCTCCACTTGAACTTGCACACCGCAATCTTCTTCATTAGGATGATGTCTTGAAGGTAAACATGAATGTTCACACAATCTTCTTCTTCAAGACATGCTTGCAATAGGCTCAACACTCACATGACCAATCTTTGGATAAATCCTTGAATAGTACCTTGGTCAACACATATTCTTCTTCTAATAACCTTGAAACCAACAAATGGTCTTCAAGCAATGCCTATGGACAAACCCTTCAAATATAACTCAAGGCAACCATTAGTCCATAGGGATTGTCATCAATTACCAAAACCAAACATGGGGGCAGCGCATGTTCTTTCAATCTCCCCCATTTTGGTAATTGATGACAATCACTTTCAAGAGAGTTTATATAAGGAATTAAGCATCACCATGCAAGACAACAACTAATAATGCATGAGCATGAGATGCAAATGCTTAGGAACAAAACCAAAGCAAGAAACGAAGAAGCAACTCACTTCTCCTATAAACTCTCTAAGCTTCTCCCCCATTGGCATCGATTGCCAAAATGGACTCCAAGCTTAGAAGGCCAATATAATATGTGTTCCTCCATAAAGTGTGTATTTCTTAAAATATGAGTGGAATACAATACACATTTCCAAGGATACGCAAAAGGAGGAAGACAAACTATATTGAGGATCCAAAGATTGCAAAAGGAATGATATGACACAAAGACATACCAAAGAGTGAAGCAAGCAATCTAAAGATACCAATTGAACCAATCAATCAAATGAACCGACGAGCCACACGATTAAAAGATATTATGATATGAGCAAATGAGTGTTATAAAGAACATAGAGAAGCTCCCCATGATTTGTGCAATATTTAGTTTTGTATTTGGATACAACGTGCACAAAATAGGATCATCACTCCCCCAAAATCAATAGAAACTCACAACAAGTGCAAGTGAGCATATAGGAAACTAAGCCTAGCACTTGCAACAAACACATGGTTGAGCAACATGAAAGAGAGGCAACTTAGGAATAGGCTCAACTAAAACGATGTGTGTGAGTCATGGCAAAGCACTTGAGAAGACTAATATAAGGATGAGCATTAAGCATCAATATAGTCTTGAATAAACGAGATACAAGGTGCAAGACACGTCCTTCCCACACACAACAAGCAAATGGGTTCACAAGCTCACTAAAAAGCGAATTAACTACAAAGCTTGTGACAACCCGCGGTGAAAATAGAGAATGATAGCTTTGTCAAGAGGAGGGATACCAATTGACATGGCGAAAGCCTCGTCAAGACAAGCATGAGGAAAACAATCTTCACCACAAAAGAGTGCAACGAGATGCAACGATATAAGATCCACACTCAAGACAAACGATTTCACGGAGCCACCAAAGAAATAAAACAAGAAAGACAAGGTGGTCGTGAAAGAAAGGATATCAATCCACAAAGAAGGATATACACACAAAATAGTTACAACACGAAGGAACAAGATATCCACAAGGAAGTCATAAATATACCAATAAGATCTTTGCTTGAAAGCATAGCACATGGCTTAATATTGTCTTATTGTATATCAATGAACTCCACACACACACACACACATCAAAGACATCACAACTCGCAACAAGAGATCATTGTTGGGATGCTTTGAGAAAGGAAACAAGTATCACAAGAACGAATCAAGAAATTCATGCCATGATGCAACCTACACAAGGTTGAATGCAAGAAATGTATGCATGAAGTTGATACTTGTTACCGAGATAGCATTGGAATGATGTAGTAGATACCAATTGAATGTAGTAGATTGTAGTTCATTGATCATCCTAGCCTGACTCCAATAAGCACATGGTGACAACACCTTCCTTGTGAGTGAGCCGAGCATCCAATGCATCTCCAATTGTTCCTAGAACAACATCACAAACAAAATGGTGCCCAAACTCATTGGGACCAAAGAGTTAGAGAACCAACAATACATAGGACAAACTCCACATAAATATGTGCATATAGAAATGAAATTGAATTTCATGCACATCTCATCCAATTTGAGACTTGGTGGAGTTTCCCCTATATATTGGGTCAAAGAAAGAAAACATGCCAAAGGAAATACATAAAGTAAATATGCATGCACAAGATTTTCAAAGACCAAAGGGAGATACAATTTGGACAAAACACCAAGTAAACCAAGAAGGCAACCAAAAGATTGACATGACATAAGGTTGTCCAAATTATATCAAAGAACCAACTCAACTCATGATTTAAGACAATTAGAGATCAACACATGAGAAGAGATGCCAATTGAAACCAAACCAAATCAACACATGATTTTATAAGATACCAATTGAAAAGATACCAAGTGAAAATAAGATACCAAATGAAGAAATAATCACTTGAAGGATACCAAATGGGGAAATCATCACTCGGAAGATATCAATAAAGATACATCAAGGAATGAGATATCCAATGATACACACTAAAAAAAAAATATCAAGCTCCCAAAAGAGAGGAAGGTTCCGAACAAACCAAACCCTCTACAAAGTTTCATGATGGCACAAAGTACCAAAAAGAAACGGCATGCCTTCCACCAACACACACTTGATAAGGATCACAAGATGAGTGTTATAAAGAAAATAGGATAGCTCCCCCAAGTGTTGTGCATTATAGAGAATTTGCATTTGAATACAAAATGCACAAGATGGGATCACCACTTTCACTATATCTAGAAAAACACTAGACAAGATCAAGAAATTAATAAGATCCACAAGTGGCACGGAAGACAACGGGAGTTGACACAATCCTTGGCAAGAGATAAGGCAAATAAGCACAAGCCAACGAAAAGATGATTCAACAATTTCTACCACATACAAGAATACCAATTGTACAAGTACAAGAAGTATTTGGAATGAATTCCCGGTGGTAGATTGTAAAGCAATCCAACATCATCTTCACACCAAACAACATAAGCAAATTGCAACTTGTAGAGCTAACATGTCACCTAGGAACAAGATAATTTACTATATCAACTCTAAGTGACAATATCTCAAATGTACACATTTTCTAGGCTTGTAATATACACAAAGCATATTACTCCCCCATAATGTGATACCAATGACAACCAAACAAGAGGCAATAAGAGGATACAACACGAGATAATTAATGGACTATTTAGAATTTGAATTTCTCATGAGAAGACATACCACATAGAGACTAGATATACTTGTAATATCAATACTAGGTAGTATTCCTCATGTACACACATTTATAGGATCGTGAAGTGCACAAAGCACATCACTCCCCCAAAATGGGATGTTCCATTAATCTCTCACAAGAGCCAACAAAGATATGAACAAGAAGCAAACAAGGCTCAACACAACACTCATACATACATGATGTGCAAACCAATCATACACATACTTGATTACTCAAGACAAGCAAATTGGAAGCACAACATATACAAATATATGCAAGGTACAAAACCAAACATGTAAAGGGGCAAGTAACTTTCAATGTAAACAATTTAAGGACAAGTTACCGCAAGGAGGCACATTGGATATAAGATAGAACCTTGATAATCCAATGACTTGGCTTGAGACAATATGAATGATGAAGTCCCCTTAATTCTTCATAATATAGCCAAGTCTCCAATGCCCTCCATCAACACCTATTGATCAAGTTTGAGCTTGTTGGTCCCCAACGAAGTTGGGTCCTAAGAGGTTAGTCATAATAGGCTTGGCTACCCAAATGGTTCTTTTCTTGACACCACTTTGAGTACCAATAAATTTGGCAAACACATTGCCAACCTTATCCTTCCCAAGAGAATAGATATCATCAATTAGAATAGGGTTGGATAAGGTACCATTCGTGCATGAAGAAGCAAAGTGACCCTTCTTCCGACATAAGTAGCAACATTTACCCTTTACTTTCTTGTCAATTGATTTCTCAACTTGAGGAGCGTTGACTTGGGTCTTCTTGGGAAGTGGCCTTTCTTCAACTTGACGTTGGGCATGGGATTGAACTTGTGGCCGCTTCCCTTGTTGCTTGTCACTATGGGGCTTCTTCTTCAATGGGCAAGATCTAACATGGTGCCCTTCTATCTTGCACTTGAAGCAAACAATCTTGGCCGAATTCTTGACTTGTTCTTGGCCCTTCTTATTGTTGCTCTTGGACTTCTTCTTCTTATTGGAGTTGAATCCAAGTCCACCTTTGTCATTGGGGGATTTTTGCACACTCAAAATATTCTTGAGTGTGGACTTCCCTTCATGACTCTTTTCCAAGTCTTTCTTCAAAGAAGTGACTTGGGCCTTGAGCTCTTTGATTTCCTCTACATGGTTAGTATCAACACAAGTACTAGAGGAAGTATAAGCATCATTGTTAGAGCAACAAGGCAAGGAAAGTAATTCATCACAAGATGTACCAATGTTATGCATAGATGAATTACGAGGACTAGCACATGTCAATAAAGCATTTCTACTATATGTAGTGCTAATATCCACATGAGGCTCACTAGATGTTACCTTAGTAGTACAAGCCTCATGAGCTATCTTTAGCACATCATGGGATACTAGAAGATCACCATGAGAGCTCGAGAGCTTTTCATGACTTTCTTCTAATTTCCCATAATTGCTAGATAGCACCTCAAGTTGAGCCTTTAGCTCAACATTCTCCTTTAAAATGGATGCTTCACAAGAAATAGAGTTAGTAGCACAAGCATCATCATTAACAATAAGAGGAGAAGGCAACTTGGCAAGCTCTTTAGCATATGAAGCTTGAAGTTGAGCATGAGACTCGGTGAGTTCAATGAGCGAACTCTTAATGGCCCTTGAGCCATTTTCGAGGTGCTCAAAGTCCTCAAGGAGTTTAGCATGTGCAAATTCAAGCTTATCATTTTTAGTTCTAAAATCATTAGCCACCTCGAGAGCTCTATCATGGGATCCCTTTAATCTAGATAATTCTAGAGCAAAGGTCTCCTCAAGAGATTCCTTGGTGGTTTGTTCAAGTTCAAGAGCTTGAGATAGCTCCGCAATCTCATTAGCGTAATCACGCTCATGACCTTCCATTTTCTCAATGGTGGCCTCATGCTCATCGAGATGAGATTCCAACTCCTCAATATATTTCTTGCCCTCAATGGCAATAGTCAAAATTTCCATGAAGTTGGAACGAGCAAGTTTATTCATATGAAGAGCTTTAAAAATAATTTCCCCCTTAAATTTTAAGGAGGCAACATTATCATTCTCTTCATCATTAGCATCAACATCATCATTAAGAGATATATTGGAGTTCAAAGGAGGAGATACCTTTGAAGCCTTAGCCATAAGGCAAAAAGCAATAGATGATGATGTAGGATCCCTTGAGACACCATTCAAGACCACATCTTGTTCCATGGAGTGTTGGGTTTCCTCTACATTGTTATCACAACAACTAGAGGGAATACATACATTTTTATCATGGCAACAAGATATAGCAAGCATATCATTATGAGATGTAGTCAAGCAATTTCTACATGATATGCAAGGACTATCAACACAAGCATGTGAAGCATTTAGAGTGCTCGAAGTGTTAAAGTCCAAAGAAGGAGCATTGCAATAAGGTAGTGATGAAGGATCATCAATAATAAGCCCACTATCATCATTGCAATGACCAACACTACTCACCATATCATTACCTTGTGGCAAACCACATGTAGGTGGAGTAGAAAAAGTTGAGAAGACAACACGACCGGAGGTGGAGGGAGAACAATCATCCCCACAAATCTTGGACACACCATATTTATCTTGAAGCTTTGTCCACAACTCATGAGCATCCCAAAACGGCATGAGTTGAAATATAACTACATTGCTCAAAGCATCGAAAAGCACATTAGAAGCATGAGCATTGAGATAAGAGTTTTTCTCATCCTCTATAGATAATCTTTGAGAATCCTTTGGAGGAGAAAAACCCATATCTACAATTCGCTCTAAACATGGGTCAATGGCCCGGAAATGATTAAGCATGCGAATCACCCAAACATCAAAATTTGTGCCATCGAAACTAAGAGTGTCAAAGAATCCTAATCCCCTAGTCGACATCTTTACTCTCTAGGTGGTTAAACCTAATAATGAGAGACGAGGCTCTGATACCAATTGAAAGATCGTGGATGTCGCCTAAAGGGGGGGGTGAATAGGCGCTTTAAAATAATTACGGTTTAGGCTTGAACAAATGCGGAATAAAACTAGCGTTTAATTTGTCAAGCACAAAACCAAAATCGACTAGGCTCACCTATGTGCACCAACAACTTATGCTAAGCAAGATGAACAACTAAGTAATAGCAAGATATATAACTAGAAACAATATGGCTATCACAAAGTAAAGTGCATAACTAAAGGGCTCGGGTAAGAGATAACCGAGGCACGCGGAGACGACGATGTATCCCGAAGTTCACACCCTTGCGGATGCTAATCTCCGTTAGAGCGGTGTGGAGGCACAATGCTCCCCAACAATGCCACTAGGGCCACCGTATTCTCCTCACGCCCTCGCACAATGCAAGGTGCCGTGATTCCACTAAGGGACCCTTGAGGGCGGTCACCGAACCCGTACACTTTGGCAACCCTTGGGGGCGGTCACCGGTACCCGTCAAATTGCTCGAGGCGATCTCCACAACCTAATTGGAGACCCCGACGCTTGCCCGGAGCTTTACACCACAATGATTGAGCTCCGAGGCACCACCAAGCCGTCTAGGGCGCCAAGGCACCCAAGAGGAACAAGCTCTAGGGTGATCAAACACCCAAGAGTAATAAGCTTCTCAACTACTAACTTCCACGTATCACCGTGGAGAACTCAAACCGATGCAACTAATGCAATGGCAAGAACACACCAAGTGCTCAAGTCCCTCTCTCTCAAATCCCACCAAAGCAACAAAAGCTATGGAGGAAAGTGAGAGGAAGAACAAGGAGAACACCAAGAACTCCAAGATCTAAATCCACAAGGTTTCCCTCACATAGAGGAGAAAGTGATTGGTGGAAAGATGGATCTAGATCTCCTCTCTCTATTCCCTCAAGAAGGAGCAAGAATCATTGGAGGGATGGAGAGATAGCAAAGCTCTAAGAGGTCAACAATGGAGGAGAGAGAGCTGCAAGGGATAAAAGAACCGTTGGGGGCAAGGGGGAAGAAGACCCCCTTTTAAAGGAGCCCCCAAATCCAACCGTTACCTGTCTCAGCCCGCACAGAGCGGTACTACCGCTCCCTCAGAGCGGTACTACCGCTCGGGCGGTAGTAATTCAAAAAACAGCAGGCGAGAACACGGAACTGGAGCGGTAGTGCCGCACTTAGCGGTACTACCGTTCCAACCATGCGGTACTACCACTAAAGTGAAAAGAGCAACAGAAGCTTGCACACTCTGCGAAAAAACAAGCGGTAGTGGAGGGCGGAAGTACCGCACCAAGCGGTACTACCGCCCAGCAGAGCGGTACTACCGCCCTGAGCGGTACTACCGCACTACTGCCGCACTACTACCGTTTAACAGAAAATGATACCAGAAGAAATACCCGCAAGCGGAACTTGCAGCGGTAGTAGAAACCGGAAGTACCGCCCAAGCGGTATTACCGTGCTACTACCGTGCCACTACCGCACAAAGCGGTACTACCGCTCTACTACCGCACTACTTCCGCTTAACAAAAATCGGCAACAGAAGAAATTCCCACAAGCGGTACTCGCTGCGGTAGACCACAGCGGTACTACCGTGGTACCGAGCGGTACTACCGCTTGGGTGCTGCAAAAGTGCCCAAGCAGAACAGACAGATCTCTTCGTGATGCTCCACTTGAACTTGCACACCGCAATCTTCTTCATTAGGATGATGTCTTGATTAGGATGATGTCTTGAAGGTAAACATGAATGTTCACACAATCTTCTTCTTCAAAACATGCTTGCAATAGGCTCAACACTCACATGACCAATCTTTGGATAAATCCTTGAATAGTACCTTGGTCAACACATATTCTTCTTCTAATAACCTTGAAACCAACAAATGGTCTTCAAGCAATGCCTATGGACAAACCCTTCAAATATAACTCAAGGCAACCATTAGTCCATAGGGATTGTCATCAATTACCAAAACCAAACATGGGGGCAGCGCATGTTCTTTCACCGGGGCCTGGAGTTGGAGTAGCGAGGTGGAGGCAGGCAGCGCGCCGCTCCTGCAGTGGTACCTCGGGCAGCGCAGGTTGCGGATCCGATCTGGGCCAACTAGACCTGCTCTAGGTGGAGTACTGCAGCCGTTTTCTCCTCTGCTGTTCCAACCGGCGGTGTGGTGGCCTGCTGGTTTTGCTCGTATTAGGAGGCGGTCCTCATGCTCTTGTCACATCATGGCAACGGCCGGCAGGATCGGTCCTCCTTGATCTAGCCCTGACGTGTTCCGGAACTGCTGGTGGAGATCTTGCTCAGGATATCCGGATCGGTTAGATTCTGATCATGCACACCCATATCAGCCTACGCGGTTCTGAGGGCGTGGCGCGAAGCTCTGTTTGGTTGATGACACCTTGGAACATGTCGGCTTCTCGATTTCCATGGTGAAGACAACGGTGGAGAAGGTCATGGTGGACGAGATCGGAGGACCGTTTAGACGGACGGGGCCTTGGAGGCGACGGAGTCAGCCAGGTGTGAGATAACTCTCACGACCAGCAGTGATAAGTGGGGCGGCAACACTGGCGGTTTCCTTTTTGGTGGTGCTCCTTGGGTACCGAGTCGTGACTTTCAGGGTGAAAACCTAAGGTCTGACCTTCATTGGTTGTGCCTGACGATTGCCTTGCTGAAGGAATTGTTTTGAGAGCACGAACTTTCTCCAGGGTGAAAACCTAAGATCTTGGATCGGGCAACGACGACGCTTGTGCACTGTCCCCTTCTTGGATGCGTTGCTTTTGGAGACCTTTTATGATTTCCGAGTGTTGTATTAGCTGGTGGTAGGTGTGCTGTTGTTGAGAGAAGTCGATCACTGTGGCGGGCCTTTTTCTTTTATTTTTTTTCTCTTTTGGCTGTGTGCATCCTGGACGTCTTTGTGACATCTTGTAGGTGCAGAGGCTGGGTGTAATTGGTATCTTCGCGATATTAATATATTCCCCTTTTCAAAAAAAAAAAGAAATTTCATCTTTAAATTCGAAATGCACATTGAGAAACAAAAAAAGACAAATTCAGATGTGAACTGTGTCAATGTTGTTTGTGTCTTTTTTTGACACAATTCATGCTAGATTTCACATTTTTCTTTCTCAATGCGTATTTGGAATTTGGACCTGAAATTTTTAGGAGTTGTAGTCACATTCGTTGTTAACATTCATATTGTTTTCCAGAATTTTTGAAACATTTAAAGTTGATTTTTTTTAAATTGAATCATGGGAAGCACCACAAGGATGAGAGCACCTGATATTTCCCCGCTCGATGGTGGGGGAGACCGTAACCGCTCTAAGGGGGAGAAAAGACGGTGGCAAAGGTGACTTTTGTGTGTCGAGTAAGAGCATCTATAGCCGGACCCCTCAAACCCGCCTCAAACGCCCGGGCAGGATGCCCGGTCACTGACCGATCATAAAAAATCTACCCAGCCGGGCCCCTTAAACGGGCCTCAAACGCCCGGGCTGACAGTCACCCCTCATATCCAGCCCAAATATAGGGTGGATATGGGGGAGCCCGGGCGCGCCCGGGCACGCCCGCCAAGTCGGCCTGACGTTGTGGCCCCACGCGGACTCGCCCGGAAACCCGACGGTCCGACGACTGCCTCGACCGTCGGCGCGGTGTAAACGCCACGTGGTGCCGCTCTGGCTCCCCGCCCTTATCCATAGCCGGCTATTTAAGCCGGCCGGCGTCCCCAGCCCTAGCACATCCACCTCCTCCCTTCTGCCGCCGCCACCCGAGCCCGTCAGCCATGCCACCACGCCGTCGGCACTACACGATCCAGCACTGTCTCTGGCTCGTTGAGCAGGTCTGGATCCGGAGGGCCGCGAGCTACCTCTGGATCCGAAGGAGGACTTCGAGGAGGATGAGGAGGAGGGGAGGAAGAGGAGGAGGAACTTGGGGTCGAAGAGGACGAGGAGCAGGAGCCGGTGGAGGAGGCACCGCCGCTAGCTGTGGGGGAGGACCAGCAAGAGCCGGTGGAGGAGGCGCTGCTTCTAGCCAGGGGGGTGGGGGGCAGCAGGAGCCGGCGGAGGAGGCGCCGCCGCTGGATGTGGGGGAGGAGGACGCTCCGACGGTCGTGGATCTGTGGCCGAAGCAGCTGGCCATCCTGAACTCCATCCGCTCGGAGTCGGCTGCGGAGGCCAGGCGTCTTTGTCGGCAGCAGATGGAGGCGACGCAAACGACGACGATGAGTAGTATAGTACGTAGTACGTATGCGTTTCATTTTGCATGCTTTTATATGGATATAGGGGATGAAATATGAGAGAGTTGGACGTGGAGGAGCAGATTTGAGACGTGACCGGTCAGTGTCCGCGGACGCGCCCGGACGCGTCCTCGGGCGTTTGAGGGGCCGAATTTGCAAGGTCCGGCTGTAGATGCTCTAAGGACATGTTCGGGTTGCAAGTGCGATCCTGGCCATCCAATCGATCTCAATCCGTTGGTGTAAAGGATTAATTGATCCGACTATAGCCAACTGAAATAAGACTAACTTGTAATTAAACATACTCTGGCCATCAGGTTAGTTTTCTTTTATGGATCGACACGACAAAAAAAAGCTGACGGCTAATTGGTAACCAGGTAGGTGTCAATCTTTATCCCCTTTTCGGGGAAAAAAGCAGATGGCAATCATCTCATGATCAAACCCTGGATGGTCCAGCAAAAGAAAAGAAATGAAAACAGCGTTTCCATGAGGTGTGTGATGAGTATGGTAGTGGAACCCAAAAGAGGACACGGCAACGTCCTGAATTCCCGATATATTATGTGGCCCCTGAGTTGCAAACACGCTAATAAACTAGTGGTGTGCATCCATGATTTGGCCTTTTCATCTGGTTATTATCAATATCTCAACCACACCTATGTACGTACGTGTAGGTAGGAGCAGCACCATGTCGATCCTTAGGTGTCTTGAGCCCGGAAGAGATCTTTCCAGAACAGCTAGCTAGCTAAGCTTTTGCATGCATGCACGTTGATGGATGGACGAGCGCACGTGCACACTCGTGCACCCACGTCGTCGACGTCGATATCTGGAACACCATATTAGTTTCATTCGATTCTTCGTCAAACAAACTTTCACTGATCTATTTATGCACTAAAAGCACAATATGGATAAGGAAATAAAAAATGTGCTTTAAAATCTTTATCTTTACCTAATATTAAAGGAATGATTGTTTCTAAAAAACTCTTACCTCCTATCGGCCGATCCGTGCGACCGTCCCACCGGCTCCTTGTCCGTTGATCTTGCGTTGATCTAACGGTCGAGATCATGTCCGCGCCCGTCAGAGCCGCGACCGAGCGCGACCGTTTCCTGAAACATACCAGCTGTTTCAGGAAAACGTTCCTGCAGCTGGAAGTAGTCATCCCCGCAGTAGCATGTGCTCGGGTGGCTGGGAGGGCGACGACGACTCGATCTGGGAGGGCGGCGGCGCGACCGGGGCTAGCCCACCACCGTGACGATGCCGACGTCTTCGGGATCGGCGGCGGCCAGCGACAACACAAGCAGGTACGAATCTCCTCTGGATCCCGGTAATTTTTCCTCCTTCCCCCCATTTCTGGCCCACGTTGTTGCTCCGGTAGTTTTCTGCTCCGTGCCTTCCGGTGGCTTCGCCGGCGGCTCCGTGGCGAGCGGCTACGCGGCGCTTAGGTTTGCAGTGGCGGACGCGCAACCCCTCCGTTGGCACGCTTAGCTAGACGACGCACCATGGGCGTCCATTGACGCAAACATAGCGTGGCGTACCCTCCGTGCGAGGCAGCGGGCGCGGGAGGCGGCAGCAGGCCTCGCGGCGGTGGACGTTGGTGACGCGGAGTCGCATTCTCCTGCAACCGTGTCGTTGTGGATGTAGGCTTCTCCCAGGACGGATTCGTTATCGACCTCACGTCCACCGGCATAGTCTGGGATGCAGGCTCCGACGAGGAAGAGTAGGGCATGGGAGACGACGACGCCTCGAGTCCCGTGATCTGGTTCCTGTCCATGTCCTACTCTACCTTGCCGGTGACCGGACCAACACGCTGGGGAGTGCAGTCGGCCGCCGGCCATGGACACGACGAAGGCGGACAAGCTCCGCTTAAAGATCGTTTTACGTTGTATGCAATAATATGGATATGAGATTTCTAATTTGAGGTATCCGGTTGTAGAATGGATTATTTGAGGCTTGATCGGTCACTATTCGAGGACGCGCCTCACGGGCGTTTGAGGGGTTGGATTTGCCAAGTGCGGTTGTAGATGCTCTAACAAACTATATGGATTGAACATGTATACATAGTATTGTCATATTTGTTTTCTAAAACAGTTTTATTTCAGTTATATTTATACTAATTCTATAGATATACTATACGTGAAAATCATTGTTAAAGTTGTGTGTCAAAGAATAAAAAATGTCAAGCATGCCTTACATTACAACATATGAAAACACCCAGAAAGTCGAGCCTGACTGTTGTCTTGGCAGACGATGTCGACGTCTGTGACGTCGTTTCCTTCTCAAGGCATCGTTGTTGCAGGTCACGTCAACTCGATCGGGATGTTTCGGGGGAAACCCTAGAACTGGGTCTACCGGATCGGACGATGATGACGCCATCGGTGTTGTTTTCCTTTCTGGGGGCATCGTTTTGAAGCAAGTGCTGGCTGGAAGGGACAAGAGGAGGAGCGGTGTTACATCTACCGCAAGGCCGACGACGGATCTCGGATGCACGGAGCCGTGGAGTTTCAACGACGGGCGCATGTGGATGGATACGTGCTGGACGGTGGCGTTGTTTAGCACCGTGGTGGCGTCGACGACAGGCCTGACAAGGTTGGTGTGTCAGTAGCTGCTCTGGAGATGGATCGGTGGAACACGGCGGTGGCGGCCTCTGAGAGTGCGCCGAACCGGTATGTGACCCAGTCCCGGCATAGTGGCTTGGCTGGGGCATCCGATTTTAGATATTAGGCTTTGGTGCGATGTCTGTTTGGTATTCGACTCGGACATTCGGCACCCCTTCATCGAGGGAATAGGAGTAGCGACAGGTGTTGTCAAGACGGTGGCTTCAGGCTTACTGATGTATTACTTTATAAAGACTTTATGAATAATTAATAAAACGGCTGTATCCATCGTCCAGATGTAGAGGCCAGGGGTTTATCCTTCTTTTCTAAAAAAAATGAAAACACCCAGAAAAATGCAAAACAATACTTTTCAAATTATTTCTATAACACTATCACAAAAAGGGCTAGAAAACGTGAAAATTTCCAGACCGTCCTGTTAATTGTGTGCTAGGATCACGAAACGCTAATATCATACCCGACCGCCAAAACAGTGTGTTAGAGCTATTTCTCAATATGGAAAAGAGTTATCTTCTAGACAATCTTCTTTTCTTCTCCATTCGGTGACAAGCTCGTGACGAACCTGGCAACGATACGATAATAGAGCTGGGTGGAGGCGAGACGAGGTTCGAGCTGGAGCCAAAGATGATGTGGGATGACATCCCTAAGCAGAGACAAGCTTCAAAGATCGAGTGGAGCCGACGACAACACGGCATTATTGGAGTCATGAGCTTGGTTATTTTGGATGTGGTTCGCCATGCGGGAGGCGTGCCGGCGATGGCGGCGTTCGATGGCGGCTGCGCGAAGCTCCGGGCCGTGTGTCGGTTCATGGAGGTGCGCGGCGCAACGGATGTCATGAGGAGGCGCGCGATGAGTTCGCGATGAGCGCAGCGGAGACCGCGGTGGCGCTTCGAGGAGGCCGCGGCACGGCACGGCGGCGTTGCGCGCCGTGGTGTAGCGTGCACGACGCCGTGGCGTCAGGCATTCGAGCGCGACGGCATCGATGGCGAGTGCCGCCAGAGACGAAGAAGAAGGCACGGTGGTGACCGGCGTCAGCGCGACGAGCACGGCGAACATGGATGGGCAGCGCGAGCGCACGGCGAGTTCGTGGCGGTGGCGACCGGCATCGGTGCGCCAGGTCGAGTCCACGGCCATGACGATGTCAACGACGGGGCAGCAACAACTTCGGCGACGACAAGTCAAGATTAAGGAGGAAAATGTTAGCACTAATCTTGACCACGACGTCAAACAACGAGCTAGCCGAGTCACGTTCGTGCGTGAGTGGCCGCCGAGCCGTTGTGCTGCTGCATGCGTGGTTTGTTAGCCCGCAACAGCAGGTGGACGTGGTCGTTCAGAGCTGTGCAACTCGTGGAGGTGGCCGTGTATGTAGTGAGTTTATGCATGGGTTAGTTGGGTTAGTGGTTAGACTAGTGCGTGCGTTCGTGGTGGTCGTGTGTGCGCACCGGGTATAAGTACCTTCCATGTGGACGGGTTGAGGGTGCCGGTTGGTTGCCGAGCCACAGTGTGAGAAGGGCCTGAGGAGAGATGTAGTTTCCAGGTGTGTGTGCGTTCACCGTGTGAAGGAAGATGTAGTCTTCGTCGGGACCATGGTGTGCGTCCGGTCGACGTGAGAGTTCTTCCGGTTTGTGCTGCGTGTGTGCGTCTGTACCTCCATGTATATGTTTGAGGGAGTTGAGTTGAATAGAGGCCAACATACAGGCCGTTCGTCGGCCGGGGCGTTCTTCGCCGGAAGTGTGTTTTGTTCATCGTCTTTTACCTCTGTCCGGCGTTTGTTTCGCCGGAGTCTTCTCGGCGTTCGTCGTCGGTGGGTTTGTCCCAACAATAACTGTACGGGTCCGGCAATGACACCAGCAGAGGCATGGCCCAAGTGAAGGTAAGACAACGAGATAGAAGTTATGCTCTGCCCCTCATGAAGCAGCCGCTCAACTGGAGGAAGAAGAAGACGGAGACGAATCTGATTTGGACATGTCGAGTAGGAAGATGGAGAATTCCGCTTGCAAGTGCGATCCTAGCTGTCCAATGTCAATCAACCCATGCAAAAGAATTTAATCCAACTTTGACCAATGGCAGTTAGTCAAACTATTCAATAAACAGACTCTCCCCATCAAGTAAATATATAACCTGTGGTAAAATATATTTAGTAACTGCATAAGGTTATTTTGTGATGTTGAGTGTGATGTTGCGACAACCTGTGGTACTAAATATATAACCTTATGCCCTTCTGTAAAATAAAGATAGTATGCATCAATATTGTTATCGTGAAAAAGACGGCCTGAATTTTGCCCCCTCACCCGCCCGCTGCATTTTTCCTTTAACTGGACACATGATGGATATATTTCAAACTATTATATTCGTGCCATCGGAGGGCCTTTCTAAAGGAGCATAATTCTTATCTTGATTTTTTTATTGAGTTAAAATAAGGCACATATATTATCAGGTAAGTAGTACAAAGTATATTTATGTTCACAGGAATTATAGATCGATCATCGGGCTAATTCAGCTAAGGATATTTGCCTACTCTAGTTTGAGGTCGGGGCGGTTTGATTATTACTAGTGTTGTATAATATCAGGAACGAAGATTTCTTGTACTCCATTTAGTCTATAAATAATTGTGATTGTTACCAATCGAAATTATCTCGGAATTGCCTTTCTAAACATTAGTTGGCCAATTACTCAAAGTCTAAAAATACAACAAATTTTACTAAAAAATTGGCAATGTCCTAGTTGGGGATGCTATAATTTTCACCTATAAAACATGGTAATATATATAATTTTAGGTGTGACTATTGTGTTGTTTTGGTATGTTTACGACGTCCTCTATATCTAAATAGCCAATCCCCATTAGTTTATTTTAAGGAACATGCAACTATACCACCTCACCACAGTTACCACATCATCCCAGTTAGATTTAGCAATTAATTGCATGGATGCACGCAAGCGCAGTTCATACTAGATTTTCTTCTCCCACACTTTTTCCAACTCCCTTTTAACTGGTAACCGAGGTCACATATGATTTGATTGAATATATGCAATAGCCATTCATACTAGCAAATCTCGTTGAAGTACTTCCTCCGTCCCAAAATAAGTGTCTCAATTTTGTACTAGCTCTAGTTCAAAGTTGTACTAAGCTTGAGACACCTATTTTGAGACGGATGGACTATTTTACAACGAATTCACGCAACAAGCGTAGGGCATCATCTAGTAGTGAGAAAAATTATTACAGATGGAAGTCAAATAGTGAGTCGTCGGGAGCGTTGGTTGGATGTCTGGTTGACCAAGACTTATTCCGTGTGGCCAGGGGCACCAGCACGCGCCGCACAGCAGCGCGTTGCATCGCATGCATGTCCAAACCATTCCGTGTGCCAGGTCGTTGTCATCAACGAAAAGATAAGAAAATAGCAATACACTTTGAGTTTAGTGCAGCCTGCAATAGCCGGCAACAAAAAGGAAAAAAAACATTTGTCTTGGTAAAGAAAAAGGTGCTGGTACGGATTTTAAAAATAGCAATAAACTTCGAGTTTAGGGTTCATCTGAGATCATGTGATCTCGGGAGCCAAAATGCCATGCGTGCTAGTACGAGCAGTACAACTACTTCACTCGTTGGGTAGATCTTCTCCAGAAGAGAAATATATTTGATGAAAACACCTTTTGTGAAAACCATGTTTGGAGGCTTTAAAAATTATCAAAAGGTTATTTTGTGTTAGAGAAAAGATGTTTTTATATTAAAAAACTGCGCATTTGGAGCGGTCCGAACTGTTTCCACACCAAAACTCTGCACTCTATTCACCTTCTCCGCTCCGACCGTCGCCGCTCTCCACCCTAATACCTGCCCTTTTCGCATCCCCCGCCGCATGGACCCGGTCGGCGAGCTGTCGGAGCCGGTGGAGGTGGAGGATCCAGAAAAGGTGCAGGCCTGACGGATCAACTCGGTGACACGACAAGCTTGTCGCCTCAAACAGAAGGCAAAAGGAAGGCGATGGCAAAAAGTGCGACATGAAGGGCTAGTGGGGTGGGGAAGGGGGTGCACGGACCGGGCCTGGCCGGGGGCGTGGGGCACGGCCGCCGCAACAGCCGTACGTGCACACACCATCGTGGCCGAAGCAATATCAACGGCGACCAAGATGACGGAGAGTTCAAGAACATCTTGACGAAGAAGGAGGGGGCATGTATCAAGCGCTCCGAAATGGACAAAAAGGCGGAGAGGTCTAACATATTGATGGCGGCGGCCGATGAGAAATCCAGGCTTGAACAGAGGAGAGTTGAGCTCGCGACCGCTTCGGAGGAAACAAAAATGTTGACCGTGAGGGACGACAAGTTTGACCCCAAAGCGGCGTGCATCGTGCATCCCGTTCGTATCAAGATGTTGAAGTGCTTGACAACCGAGATGAAGGAGGACAGGAAGTAGGCGGCTGAAGAGGAGCCACCGGCAGCAAAGTGAGCGCGGACTCTCGGACATCATAGAACATCAAAATTGGCTTAAGGACAAAATATTTGATACCTATTTCTCAATTTGGCAAGAACTGTTCTTCGAGACAATTTGCTGGCCTTCATGATTCGATGACCCTATGTTGAACGGGGTGACAATATAGAGCCGTAGTACTGGGTAGAGGCGAGAGGAGGTTCGAGCCACCGTCCACGGCTAACGATGACACGGGGTGGTGGTGCCAAGTGGAGACAAACTTCAAGGTTGGAGTGTGGCCGATAACACTAATACACAACGTGCATTAGAGTAGATGACTATGTCAACGTGGCAGTGGCGGCAAGGGCAAGACGAAAGTTGAGGTAAGGCGACAAGCTATGGGTTAGTGTAGGAGCCTTGGGCTTGTCTCTAGAGGAAGCAACATTTCGGATCAGATGGTCTCTGGACGGTGGGGAAATATCATGTGCTCCCATCCTTGGGGTGCTTCCTATACTGCAACTTCAAAAAACCAATTTGAAATGTTTCAAAAAATCTGAAAACAAATGTGAAAGTTCATAAAGAATGTGACTACAATCCATAGAAATCTCATCAATTGGGAAATCTCCCGAAAAAGAAAGAACCACCTCCCTGGTCGCTTCCGCCCAAGCGAGTCCGGAGGCGCCCCATCTCGATCCTGTCGGGCCCCTTCCCTTGCCCTCTGATCCTGGCTGGCGCCACCGCCGGCGGCGGTGGTGGCGGCGCCTTCCCGTCAAATGACGGAGGGCAGCGGAGTGCATCGCGACGGCGCTTCACGGGCAGTTGTGGGGCGGTGGTGGCGGTGCAAGGTGGCGCGGTCTTTGGAGGCCGGGGCCTGGAGCTGGAGTAGCGAGGTGGAGGCAGGCAGCGTGCCGCTCCTATCGGCCGATCCGTGCGACCGTCCCGCCGGCTCCTTGTCCGTTGATCTTGCGTTGATCTAACGGTCGAGATCATGTCCGCGCCCGTTAGAGCCGCGACCGAGCGCGACTGTTTCCTGAAACATACCAGTTGTTTCAGGAAAACGTTCCTGCAGCTGGAAGTAGTCATCCCCGCAGTAGCATGTGCTCGGGTGGCTGGGAGGGCGACGACGACTCGATCTGGGAGGGCGGCGGCGTCATCGGGGCTAGCCCACCACCGTGACGATGCAGACGTCTTCGGGATCGGCGGCGGCCAGCGACAACACAAGCAGGTACGAATCTCCTCTGGATCCCGGTAATTTTTCCTCCTTCCCCCCATTTCTGGCCCACGTTGTTGCTCCGGTAGTTTTCTGCTCCGTGCCTTCCGGTGGCTTCGCCGGCGGCTCCCTGGCGAGCGGCTACGCGGCGCTTAGGTTTGCAGTGGCGGACGCGCAACCCCTCCGTTGGCACGCTTAGCTAGACGACGCACCATGGGCGTCCATTGACGCAAACATAGCGTGGCGTACCCTCCGTGCGAGGCAGCGGGCGCGGGAGGCGGCAGCAGGCCTCGCGGCGGTGGACGTTGGTGATGCGGAGTCGCATTCTCCTGCAACCGTGTCGTTGTGGATGTAGGCTTCTCCCAGGACGGATTCGTTATCGACCTCACGTCCACCGGCATAGTCTGGGATGCAGGCTCCGACGAGGAAGAGTAGGGCATGGGAGACGACGACGCCTCGAGTCCCGTGATCTGGTTCCTGTCCATGTCCTACTCTACCTTGCCGGTGACCGGACCAACACGCTGGGGAGTGCAGTCGGCCGCCGGCCATGGACACGACGAAGGCGGACAAGCTCCGCTTAAAGATCGTTTTACGTTGTATGCAATAATATGGATATGAGATTTCTAATTTGAGGTATCCGGTTGTAGAATGGATTATTTGAGGCTTGATCGGTCACTATTCGAGGACGCGCCTCACGGGCGTTTGAGGGGTTGGATTTGCCAAGTGCGGTTGTAGATGCTCTAACAAACTATATGGATTGAACATGTATACATAGTATTGTCATATTTGTTTTCTAAAACAGTTTTATTTCAGTTATATTTATACTAATTCTATAGATATACTATACGTGAAAATCATTGTTAAAGTTGTGTGTCAAAGAATAAAAAATGTCAAGCACGCCTTACATTACAACATATGAAAACACCCAGAAAGTCGCTCCTGACTGCTGTCTTGGCAGACGATGTCGACGTCTGTGACGTCGTTTCCTTCTCAAGGCATCGTTGTTGCAGGTCACGTCAACTCGATCGGGATGTTTCGGGGGAAACCCTAGAACTGGGTCTACCGGATCGGACGATGACGACGCCATCGGTGTTGTTTTCCCTTCTGGGGGCATCGTTTTGAAGCAAGTGCTGGCTGGAAGGGACAAGAGGAGGAGCGGTGTTACATCTACCGCAAGGCCGACGACGGATCTCGGATGCACGGAGCCGTGGAGTTTCAACGACGGGCGCATGTGGATGGATACGTGCAGGACGGTGACGTTGTTTAGCACCGTGGTGGCGTCGACGACAGGCCTAGCAAGGTTGGTGCGTCAGTAGCTGCTCTGGAGATGGATCGGTGGAACACGGCGGTGGCGGCCTCTGAGAGTGCGCCGAACCGGTATGTGACCCAGTCCCGGCATAGTGGCTTGGCTGGGGCATCCGATTTTAGATATTAGGCTTTGGTGCGATGTCTGTTTGGTATTCGACTCGGACATTCGGCACCCCTTCATCGAGGGAATAGGAGTAGCGACAGGTGTTGTCAAGACGGTGGCTTCAGGCTTACTGATGTATTACTTTATAAAGACTTTATGAATAATTAATAAAACGCCTGTATGCATCGTCCAGATGTAGAGGCCGGGGGTTTATCCTTCTTTTCTAAAAAAAATGAAAACACCCAGAAAAATGCAAAACAATACTTTTCAAATTATTTCTATAACACTATCACAAAAAGGGCTAGAAAACGTGAAAATTTCCCGACCGTCTTGTTAATTGTGTGCTAGGATCACGAAACGCTAATATCATACCCGACCGCCAAAACAGTGTGTTAGAGTTATTTCTCAATATGGAAAAGAGTTATCTTCTAGACAATCTTCTTTTCTTCTCCATTCGGTGACAAGCTCGTGACGAACCTGGCAATGATACGATAATAGAGCTGGGTGGAGGCGAGACGAGGTTCGAGCTGGAGCCAAAGATGATGTGGGATGACATCCCTAAGCAAAGACAAGCTTCAAAGATCGCGTGGAGCCGACGACAACACGGCATTATTGGAGTCATGAGCTTGGTTATTTTGGATGTGGTTCGCCATGCGGGAGGCGTGCCGGCGATGGCGGCGTTCGATGGCGGCTGCGCGAAGCTCCGGGCCGTGTGTCGGTTCATGGAGGTGCGCGGCGCAACGGATGTCATGAGGAGGCGCGCGATGAGTTCGCGATGAGCGCAGCGGAGACCGCGGTGGCGCTTCGAGGAGGCCGCGGCACGGCACGGCGGCGTTGCGCGCCGTGGTGTAGCGTGCACGACGCCGTGGCGTCAGGCATTCGAGCGCGACGGCATCGATGGCGAGTGCCGCCAGAGACGAAGAAGAAGGCACGGTGGTGACCGGCGTCAGCGCGATGAGCACGGCGAACATGGATGGGCAGCGCGAGCGCACGGCGAGTTCGTGGCGGTGGCGACCGGCATCGGTGCGCCAGGTCGAGTCCACGGCCATGACGATGTCAACGACGGGGGCAACAACAACTTCGGCGACGACAAATCAAGATTAAGGAGGAAAATGTTTGCACTAATCTTGACCACGACGTCAAACAACGAGCTAGCCGAGTCACGTTCGTGCGTGAGTGGCGGCCGAGCCGTTGTGCTGCTGCATGCGTGGTTTGTTAGCCCGCAAGAGCAGGTGGACGTGGTCGTTCAGAGCTGTGCAACACGTGGAGGTGGCCGTGTATGTAGTGAGTTTATGCATGGGTTAGTTGGGTTAGTGGTTAGACTAGTGCGTGCGTTCGTGGTGGTCGTGTGTGCGCACCGGGTATAAGTACCTTCCATGTGGACGGGTTGAGGGTGCCGGTTGGTTGCCGAGCCACGGTGTGAGAAGGGCCTGAGGAGAGATGTAGTCTCCAGGTGTGTGTGCGTTCACCGTGTGAAGGAAGATGTAGTCTCCGTCGGGACCGTGGTGTGCGTCCGGTCGACGTGAGAGTTCTTTCGGGTTGTGCTGCGTGTGTGCGTCTGTACCTCCATGTATATGTTTGAGGGAGTTGAGTTGAATAGAGGCCAACATACAGGCCGTTCGTCGGCCGGGGCGTTCTTCGCCGGAAGTGTGTTTTGTTCATCGTCTTCTACCTCTGTCCGGCGTTTGTTTCGCCGGAGTCTTCTCGGCGTTCGTCGTCGGTGGGTTTGTCCCAACAAGAACTGTCCGGGTCCGGCAATGACACCAGCAGAGGCATGGCCCAAGTAAAGGTAAGACAACGAGATAGAAGTTATGCTCTGCCCCTCATGAAGCAGCCGCTCAACTAGAGGAAGAAGAAGACGGAGACGAATCTGATTTGGACATGTCGGGTAGGAAGATGGAGAATTCCGCTTGCAAGTGCGATCCTAGCTGTCCAATGTCAATCAACCCATGCAAAAGAATTTAATCCAACTTTGACCAATGGCAGTTAGTCAAACTATTCAATAAACAGACTCTCCCCGTCAAGTAAATATATAACCTGTGGTAAAATATATTTAGTAACTACATAAGGTTATTTTGTGATGTTGAGTGTGATGTTGCGACAACCTGTGGTACTAAATATATAACATTATGCCCTTCTGTAAAAGAAAGATAGTATGCATCAATATTGTTATCGTGAAAAAGACGGCCTGAATTTTGCCCCCTCACCCGCCCGCTGCATTTTTCCTTTAACTGGACACATGATGGATATATTTCAAACTATTATATTTGTGCCATCGGAGGGCCTTTCTAAAGGAGCATAATTCTTATCTTGATTTTTTTATTGAGTTAAAATAAGGCACATATATTATCAGGTAAGTAGTACAAAGTATATTTATGTTCACAGGAATTATAGATCGATCATCGGGCTAATTTAGCTAAGGATATTTGCCTACTCTAGTTTGAGGTCGGGGCGGTTTGATTATTACTAGTGTTGTATAATATCAGGAACGAAGATTTTTTGTACTCCATTTAGTCTATAAATAATTGTGATTGTTACCAATCGAAATTATCTCGGAATTGCCTTTCTAAACATTAGTTGGCCAATTACTCAAAGTCTAAAAATACAACAAATTTTACTAAAAAATTGGCAATGTCCTAGTTGGGGATGCTATAATTTTCACCTATAAAACATGGTAATATATATAATTTTAGGTGTGGCTATTGTGTTGTTTTGGTATGTTTACGACGTCCTCTATATCTAAATAGCCAATCCCCATTAGTTTATTTTAAGGAACATGCAACTATACCACCTCACCACAGTTACCACATCATCCCAGTTAGATTTAGCAATTAATTGCATGGATGCACGCAAGCGCAGTTCATACTAGATTTTCTTCTCCCACACTTTTTCCAACTCCCTTTTAACTGGTAACCGAGGTCACATATGATTTGATTGAATATATGCAATAGCCATTCATACAAGGAAATCTCGTTGAAGTACTTCCTCCGTCCCAAAATAAGTGTCTCAATTTTGTACTAGCTCTAGTTCAAAGTTGTACTAAGCTTGAGACACCTATTTTGAGACGGATGGACTATTTTACAACGAATTCACGCAACAAGCGTAGGGCATCATCTAGTAGTGAGAAAAATTATTACAGATGGAAGTCAAATAGTGAGTCGTCGGGAGCGTTGGTTGGATGTCTGGTTGACCAAGACTTATTCCGTGTGGCCAGGGGCACCAGCACGCGCCGCACAGCAGCGCGTTGCATCGCATGCATGTCCAAACCATTCCGTGTGCCAGGTCGTTGTCATCAACGAAAAGATAAAAAAATAGCAATACACTTTGAGTTTAGTGCAGCCTGCAATAGCCGGCAACAAAAAGGAAAAAAAACATTTGTCTTGGTAAAGAAAAAGGTGCTGGTACGGATTTTAAAAATAGCAATAAACTTCGAGTTTAGGGTTCATCTGAGATCATGTGATCTCGGGAGCCAAAATGCCATGCGTGCTAGTACGAGCAGTACAACTACTTCACTCGTTGGGTAGATCTTCTCCAGAAGAGAAATATATTTGATGAAAACACCTTTTGTGAAAACCATGTTTGGAGGCTTTAAAAATTATCAAAAGGTTATTTTGTGTTAGAGAAAAGATGTTTTTATATTAAAAAACTGCGCATTTGGAGCGGTCCGCACTGTTTCCACACCAAAACCCTGCACTCTATTCACCTTCTCCGTTCCGACCGTCGCCGCTCTCCACCCTAATACCCGCCCCTTTCGCATCCCCCGCCGCATGGACCCGGTCGGCGAGCTGTCGGAGCCGGTGGAGGTGGAGGATCCAGAAAAGGTGCAGGCCTGACGGATCAACTCGGTGACACGACAAGCTTGTCGCCTCAAACAGAAGGCAAAAGGAAGGCGATGGCAAAAAGTGCGACATGAAGGGCTAGTGGGGTGGGGAAGGGGGTGCACGGACCGGGCCTGGCCGGGGGCGTGGGGCACGGCCGCCGCAACAGCCGTCCGTGCACACACCATCGTGGCCGAAGCAATATCAACGGCGACCAAGATGACAGAGAGGTTCAAGAACATCTTGACGAAGAAGGAGGGGGCATGTATCAAGCGCTCCGAAATGGACAAAAAGGCGGAGAGGTCTAACATATTGATGGCGGCGGCCGATGAGAAATCCAGGCTTGAACAGAGGAGAGTTGAGCTCGCGACCGCTTCGGAGGAAACAAAAATGTTGACCGTGAGGGACGACAAGTTTGACCCCAAAGCGGCGTGCATCGTGCATCCCGTTCGTATCAAGATGTTGAAGTGCTTGACAACCGAGATGAAGGAGGACAGGAAGTAGGCGGCTGAAGAGGAGCCACCGGCAGCAAAGTGAGCGCGGACTCTCGGACATCATAGAACATCAAAATTGGCTTAAGGACAAAATATTTGATACCTATTTCTCAATTTGGCAAGAACTGTTCTTCGAGACAATTTGCTGGCCTTCATGATTCGATGACCCTATGTTGAACGGGGTGACAATATAGAGCCGTAGTACTGGGTAGAGGCGAGAGGAGGTTCGAGCCACCGTCCACGGCTAACGATGACACGGGGTGGTGGTGCCAAGTGGAGACAAACTTCAAGGTTGGAGTGTGGCCGATAACACTAATACACAACGTGCATTAGAGTAGATGACTATGTCAACGTGGCAGTGGCGGCAAGGGCAAGACGAAAGTTGAGGTAAGGCGACAAGCTATGGGTTAGTGTAGGAGCCTTGGGCTTGTCTCTAGAGGAAGCAACATTTCGGATCAGATGGTCTCTAGACGGTGGGGAAATATCATGTGCTCCCATCCTTGGGGTGCTTCCTATACTGCAACTTCAAAAAACCAATTTGAAATGTTCCAAAAATCTGAAAACAAATGTGAAAGTTCATAAAGAATGTGACTACAATCCCTAGAAATCTCATCAATTGGGAAATCTCCCGAAGTGTTAAAGTCCAAAGAAGGAGCATTGCAATAAGGTAGTGATGAAGGATCATCAATAATAAGCCCACTATCATCATTGCAATGACCAACACTACTCACCATATCATTACCTTGTGGCAAACCACATGTAGGTGGAGTAGAAAAAGTTGAGAAGACAACACGACCGGAGGTGGAGGGAGAACAATCATCCCCACAAATCTTGGACACACCATATTTATCTTGAAGCTTTGTCCACAACTCATGAGCATCCCGAAACGGCATGAGTTGAAATATAACTACATTGCTCAAAGCATCGAAAATCACATTAGAAGCATGAGCATTGAGATAAGAGTTTTTCTCATCCTCTATAGATAATCTTTGAGAATCCTTTGGAGGAGAAAAACCCATATCTACAATTCGCTCTAAACATGGGTCAATGGCCCGGAAATGATTAAGCATGCGAATCACCCAAACATCAAAATTTGTGCCATCGAAACTAAGAGTGTCAAAGAATCCTAATCCCCTAGTCGACATCTTTACTCTCTAGGTGGTTAAACCTAATAATGAGAGACGAGGCTCTGATACCAATTGAAAGATCGTGGATGTCGCCTAACGGGGGGGGGGGGGGGGTGAATAGGCGCTTTAAAATAATTACGGTTTAGGCTTGAACAAATGCGGAATAAAACTAGCGTTTAATTTGTCAAGCACAAAACCTAAATCGACTAGGCTCACCTATGTGCACCAACAACTTATGCTAAGCAAGATGAACAACTAAGTGATAGCAAGATATATAACTAGAAACAATATGGCTATCACAAAGTAAAGTGCATAAGTAAAGGGCTCGGGTAAGAGATAACCGAGGCACGCGGAGACGACGATGTATCCCGAAGTTCACACCGTTGCGGATGCTAATCTCCGTTAGAGCGGTGTGGAGGCACAATGCTCCCCAACAATGCCACTAGGGCCACCGTATTCTCCTCACGCCCTCGCACAATGCAAGGTGCCGTGATTCCACTAAGGGACCCTTGAGGGCGGTCACCGAACCCGTACACTTTGGCAACCCTTGGGGGCGGTCACCGGTACCCGTCAAATTGCTCGAGGCGATCTCCACAACCTAATTGGAGACCCCGACGCTTGCCCGGAGCTTTACACCACAATGATTGAGCTCCGAGGCACCACCAAGCCGTCTAGGGCGCCAAGGCACCCAAGAGGAACAAGCTCTAGGGTGCTCAAACACCCAAGAGTAATAAGCTTCTCAACTACTAACTTCCACGTATCACCGTGGAGAACTCAAACCGATGCAACTAATGCAATGGCAAGAACACAAGTGCTCAAGTCCCTCTCTCTCAAATCCCACCAAAGCAACAAAAGCTATGGAGGAAAGTGAGAGGAAAACAAGGAGAACACCAAGAACTCCAAGATCTAAATCCACAAGGTTTCCCTCACATAGAGGAGAAAGTGATTGGTGGAAAGATGGATCTAGATCTCCTCTCTCTATTCCCTCAAGAAGGAGCAAGAATCATTGGAGGGATGGAGAGATAGCAAAGCTCTAAGAGGTCAACAATGGAGGAGAGAGAGCTGCAAGGGATAAAAGAACCGTTGGGGGCAAGGGGGAAGAAGACCCCCTTTTAAAGGAGCCCCCAAATCCAACCGTTACCTGTCTCAGCCCGCACAGAGCGGTACTACCGCTCCCTCAGAGCGGTACTACCGCTCGGGCGGTAGTAATTCAAAAAACAGCAGGCGAGAACACGGAACTAGAGCGGTAGTGCCGCACTTAGCGGTACTACCGTTCCAACCAAGCGGTACTACCGCTAAAGTGAAAAGAGCAACAGAAGCTTGCACACTCTGCGAAAAAACAAGCGGTAGTGGAGGGCGGAAGTACCGCACCAAGCGGTACTACCGCCCAGCAGAGCGGTACTACCGCCCTGAGCGGTACTACCGCACTACTGCCGCACTACTACCGTTTAACAGAAAATGATACCAGAAGAAATACCCGCAAGCGGAACTTGCAGCGGTAGTAGAAACCGGAAGTACCGCCCAAGCGGTACTACCGTGCTACTACCGTGCCACTACCGCACAAAGCGGTACTACCGCTCTACTACCGCACTACTTCCGCTTAACAAAAATCGGCAACAGAAGAAATTCCCACAAGCGGTACTCGCTGCGGTAGACCACAACGGTACTACCGTGGTACCGAGCGGTACTACCGCTTGGGTGCTGCAAAAGTGCCCAAGCAGAACAGACAGATCTCTTCGTGATGCTCCACTTGAACTTGCACACCGCAATCTTCTTCATTAGGATGATGTCTTGATTAGGATGATGTCTTGAAGGTAAACATGAATGTTCACACAATCTTCTTCTTCAAGACATGCTTGCAATAGGCTCAACACTCACATGACCAATCTTTGGATAAATCCTTGAATAGTACCTTGGTCAACACATATTCTTCTTCTAATAACCTTGAAACCAACAAATGGTCTTCAAGCAATGCCTATGGACAAACCCTTCAAATATAACTCAAGGCAACCATTAGTCCATAGGGATTGTCATCAATTACCAAAACCAAACATGGGGGCAGCGCATGTTCTTTCACCGGGGCCTGGAGTTGGAGTAGCGAGGTGGAGGCAGGCAGCGCGCCGCTCCTGCAGTGGTACCTCGGGCAGCGCAGGTTGCGGATCCGATCTGGGCCAACTAGACCTGCTCTAGGTGGAGTACTGCAGCCGTTTTCTCCTCTGCTGTTCCAACCGGCGGCGTGGTGGCCTGCTGGTTTTGCTCGTATTAGGAGGCGGTCCTCATGCTCTTGTCACATCACGGCAACGGCCGGCAGGATCGGTCCTCCTTGATCTAGCCCTGACGTGTTCCGAAACTGCTGGTGGAGATCTTGCTCAGGATATCCGGATCGGTTAGATTCTGATCATGCACACCCATATCAGCCTACGCGGTTCTGAGGGCGTGGCGCGAAGCTCTGTTTGGTTGATGACACCTTGGAACATGTCGGCTTCTCGATTTCCATGGTGAAGACAACGGTGGAGAAGGTCATGGTGGACGAGATCGGAGGACCGTTTAGACGGACGGGGCCTTGGAGGCGACGGAGTCAGTCAGGTGTGAGATAACTCTCACGACCAGCAGTGATAAGTGGGGCGGCAACACTGGCGGTTTCCTTTTTGGTGGTGCTCCTTGGGTACCGAGTCGTGACTTTCAGGGTGAAAACCTAAGGTCTGACCTTCATTGGTTGTGCCTGACGATTGCCTTGCTGAAGGAATTGTTTTGAGAGCACGGACTTTCTCCAGGGTGAAAACCTAAGATCTTGGATCGGGCAACGACGACGCTTGTGCACTGTCCCCTTCTTGGATGCGTTGCTTTTGGAGACCTTTTATGATTTCCGAGTGTTGTATTAGCTGGTGGTAGGTGTGCTGTTGTTGAGAGAAGTCGATCACTGTGGCGGGCCTTTTTCTTTTATTTTTTTTCTCTTTTGGCTGTGTGCATCCTGGACGTCTTTGTGACATCTTGTAGGTGCAGAGGCTGGGTGTAATTGGTATCTTCGCGATATTAATATATTCCCCTTTTCAAAAAAAAAAAGAAATTTCATCTTTAAATTCGAAATGCACATTGAGAAACAAAAAAAGACAAATTCAGATGTGAACTGTGTCAATGTTGTTTGTGTCTTTTTTTGACACAATTCATGCTAGATTTCACATTTTTCTTTCTCAATGCGTATTTGGAATTTGGACCTGAAATTTTTAGGAGTTGTAGTCACATTCGTTGTTAACATTCATATTGTTTTCCAGAATTTTTGAAACATTTAAAGTTGATTTTTTTTAAATTGAATCATGGGAAGCACCACAAGGATGAGAGCACCTGATATTTCCCCACTCGATGGTGGGGGAGACCGTAACCGCTCTAAGGGGGAGAAAAGACGGTGGCAAAGGTGACTTTTGTGTGTCGAGTAAGAGCATCTATAGCCGGACCCCTCAAACCCGCCTCAAACGCCCGGGCAGGACGCCCGGTCACTGACCGATCATAAAAAATCTACCCAGCCGGGCCCCTTAAACGGGCCTCAAACGCCCGGGCTGACAGTCACCCCTCATATCCAGCCCAAATATAGGGTGGATATGGGGGAGCCCGGGCGCGCCCGGGCACGCCCGCCAAGTCGGCCTGACGTTGTGGCCCCACGCGGACTCGCCCGGAAACCCGACGGTCCGACGACTGCCTCGACCGTCGGCGCGGTGTAAACGCCACGTGGTGCCGCTCTGGCTCCCCGCCCTTATCCATAGCCGGCTATTTAAGCCGGCCGGCGTCCCCAGCCCTAGCACATCCACCTCCTCCCTTCTGCCGCCGCCACCCGAGCCCGTCAGCCATGCCACCACGCCGTCGGCACTACACGATCCAGCACTGTCTCTGGCTCGTTGAGCAGGTCTGGATCCGGAGGGCCGCGAGCTACCTCTGGATCCGAAGGAGGACTTCGAGGAGGATGAGGAGGAGGGGAGGAAGAGGAGGAGGAACTTGGGGTCGAAGAGGACGAGGAGCAGGAGCCGGTGGAGGAGGCACCGCCGCTAGCTGTGGGGGAGGACCAGCAAGAGCCGGTGGAGGAGGCGCTGCTTCTAGCCAGGGGGGTGGGGGGCAGCAGGAGCCGGCGGAGGAGGCGCCGCCGCTGGATGTGGGGGAGGAGGACGCTCCGACGGTCGTGGATCTGTGGCCGAAGCAGCTGGCCATCCTGAACTCCATCCGCTCGGAGTCGGCTGCGGAGGCCAGGCGTCTTTGTCGGCAGCAGATGGAGGCGACGCAAACGACGACGATGAGTAGTATAGTACGTAGTACGTATGCGTTTCATTTTGCATGCTTTTATATGGATATAGGGGATGAAATATGAGAGAGTTGGACGTGGAGGAGCAGATTTGAGACGTGACCGGTCAGTGTCCGCGGACGCGCCCGGACGCGTCCTCGGGCGTTTGAGGGGCCGAATTTGCAAGGTCCGGCTGTAGATGCTCTAAGGACATGTTCGGGTTGCAAGTGCGATCCTGGCCATCCAATCGATCTCAATCCGTTGGTGTAAAGGATTAATTGATCCGACTATAGCCAACTGAAATAAGACTAACTTGTAATTAAACATACTCTGGCCATCAGGTTAGTTTTCTTTTATGGATCGACACGACAAAAAAAAGCTGACGGCTAATTGGTAACCAGGTAGGTGTCAATCTTTATCCCCTTTTCGGGGAAAAAAGCAGATGGCAATCATCTCATGATCAAACCCTGGATGGTCCAGCAAAAGAAAAGAAATGAAAACAGCGTTTCCATGAGGTGTGTGATGAGTATGGTAGTGGAACCCAAAAGAGGACACGGCAACGTCCTGAATTCCCGATATATTATGTGGCCCCTGAGTTGCAAACACGCTAATAAACTAGTGGTGTGCATCCATGATTTGGCCTTTTCATCTGGTTATTATCAATATCTCAACCACACCTATGTACGTACGTGTAGGTAGGAGCAGCACCATGTCGATCCTTAGGTGTCTTGAGCCCGGAAGAGATCTTTCCAGAACAGCTAGCTAGCTAAGCTTTTGCATGCATGCACGTTGATGGATGGACGAGCGCACGTGCACACTCGTGCACCCACGTCGTCGACGTCGATATCTGGAACACCATATTAGTTTCATTCGATTCTTCGTCAAACAAACTTTCACTGATCTATTTATGCACTAAAAGCACAATATGGATAAGGAAATAATAAATGTGCTTTAAAATCTTTATCTTTACCTAATATTAAAGGAATGATTGTTTCTAAAAAACTCTTACCTCCTATCGGCCGATCCGTGCGACCGTCCCGCCGGCTCCTTGTCCGTTGATCTTGCGTTGATCTAACGGTCGAGATCATGTCCGCGCCCGTTAGAGCCGCGACCGAGCGCGACCGTTTCCTGAAACATACCAGTTGTTTCAGGAAAACGTTCCTGCAGCTGGAAGTAGTCATCCCCGCAGTAGCATGTGCTCGGGTGGCTGGGAGGGCGACGACGACTCGATCTGGGAGGGCGGCGGCGCGACCGGGGCTAGCCCACCACCGTGACGATGCCGACGTCTTCGGGATCGGCGGCGGCCAGCGACAACACAAGCAGGTACGAATCTCCTCTGGATCCCTGTAATTTTTCCTCCTTCCCCCCATTTCTGGCCCACGTTGTTGCTCCGGTAGTTTTCTGCTCCGTGCCTTCCGGTGGCTTCGCCGGCGGCTCCGTGGCGAGCGGCTACGCGGCGCTTAGGTTTGCTGTGGCGGACGCGCAACCCCTCCATTGGCACGCTTAGCTAGACGACGCACCATGGGCATCCATTGACGCAAACATAGCGTGGCGTACCCTCCGTGCGAGGCAGCGGGCGCGGGAGGCGGCAGCAGGCCTCGCGGCGGTGGACGTTGGTGACGCGGAGTCGCATTCTCCTGCAACCGTGTCGTTGTGGATGTAGGCTTCTCCCAGGACGGATTCGTTATCGACCTCACGTCCACCGGCATAGTCTGGGATGCAGGCTCCGACGAGGAAGAGTAGGGCATGGGAGACGACGACGCCTCGAGTCCCGTGATCTGGTTCCTGTCCATGTCCTACTCTACCTTGCCGGTGACCGGACCAACACGCTGGGGAGTGCAGTCGGCCGCCGGCCATGGACACGACGAAGGCGGACAAGCTCCGCTTAAAGATCGTTTTACGTTGTATGCAATAATATGGATATGAGATTTCTAATTTGAGGTATCCGGTTGTAGAATGGATTATTTGAGGCTTGATCGGTCACTATTCGAGGACGCGCCTCACGGGCGTTTGAGGGGTTGGATTTGCCAAGTGCGGTTGTAGATGCTCTAAGAAACTATATGGATTGAACATGTATACATAGTATTGTCATATTTGTTTTCTAAAACAGTTTTATTTCAGTTATATTTATACTAATTCTATAGATATACTATACGTGAAAATCATTGTTAAAGTTGTGTGTCAAAGAATAAAAAATGTCAAGCATGCCTTACATTACAACATATGAAAACACCCAGAAAGTCGAGCCTGACTGCTGTCTTGGCAGACGATGTCGACGTCTGTGACGTCGTTTCCTTCTCAAGGCATCGTTGTTGCAGGTCACGTCAACTCGATCGGGATGTTTCGGGGGAAACCCTAGAACTGGGTCTACCGGATCGGACGATGATGACGCCATCGGTGTTGTTTTCCTTTCTGGGGGCATCGTTTTGAAGCAAGTGCTGGCTGGAAGGGACAAGAGGAGGAGCGGTGTTACATCTACCGCAAGGCCGACGACGGATCTCGGATGCACGGAGCCGTGGAGTTTCAACGACGGGCGCATGTGGATGGATACGTGCTGGACGGTGGCGTTGTTTAGCACCGTGGTGGCGTCGACGACAGGCCTGGCAAGGTTGGTGTGTCAGTAGCTGCTCTGGAGATGGATCGGTGGAACACGGCGGTGGCGGCCTCTGAGAGTGCGCCGAACCGGTATGTGACCCAGTCCCGGCATAGTGGCTTGGCTGGGGCATCCGATTTTAGATATTAGGCTTTGGTGCGATGTCTGTTTGGTATTCGACTCGGACATTCGGAACCCCTTCATCGAGGGAATAGGAGTAGCGACAGGTGTTGTCAAGACGGTGGCTTCAGGCTTACTGATGTATTACTTTATAAAGACTTTATGAATAATTAATAAAACGGCTGTATGCATCGTCCAGATGTAGAGGCCAGGGGTTTATCCTTCTTTTCTAAAAAAAATGAAAACACCCAGAAAAATGCAAAACAATACTTTTCAAATTATTTCTATAACACTATCACAAAAAGGGCTAGAAAACGTGAAAATTTCCAGACCGTCCTGTTAATTGTGTGCTAGGATCACGAAACGCTAATATCATACCCGACCGCCAAAACAGTGTGTTAGAGCTATTTCTCAATATGGAAAAGAGTTATCTTCTAGACAATCTTCTTTTCTTCTCCATTCGGTGACAAGCTCGTGACGAACCTGGCAACGATACGATAATAGAGCTGGGTGGAGGCGAGACGAGGTTCGAGCTGGAGCCAAAGATGATGTGGGATGACATCCCTAAGCAGAGACAAGCTTCAAAGATCGAGTGGAGCCGACGACAACACGGCATTATTGGAGTCATGAGCTTGGTTATTTTGGATGTGGTTCGCCATGCGGGAGGCGTGCCGGCGATGGCGGCGTTCGATGGCGGCTGCGCGAAGCTCCGGGCCGTGTGTCGGTTCATGGAGGTGCGCGGCGCAACGGATGTCATGAGGAGGCGCGCGATGAGTTCGCGATGAGCGCAGCGGAGACCGCGGTGGCGCTTCGAGGAGGCCGCGGCACGGCACGGCGGCGTTGCGCGCCGTGGTGTAGGGTGCACGACGCCGTGGCGTCAGGCATTCGAGCGCGACGGCATCGATGGCGAGTGCCGCCAGAGACGAAGAAGAAGGCACGGTGGTGACCGGCGTCAGCGCGACGAGCACGGCGAACATGGATGGGCAGCGCGAGCGCACGGCGAGTTCGTGGCGGTGGCGACCGGCATCGGTGCGCCAGGTCGAGTCCACGGCCATGACGATGTCAACGACGGGGCAGCAACAACTTCGGCGACGACAAGTCAAGATTAAGGAGGAAAATGTTAGCACTAATCTTGACCACGACGTCAAACAACGAGCTAGCCGAGTCACGTTCGTGCGTGAGTGGCCGCCGAGCCGTTGTGCTGCTGCATGCGTGGTTTGTTAGCCCGCAACAGCAGGTGGACGTGGTCGTTCAGAGCTGTGCAACTCGTGGAGGTGGCCGTGTATGTATTGAGTTTATGCATGGGTTAGTTGGGTTAGTGGTTAGACTAGTGCGTGCGTTCGTGGTGGTCGTGTGTGCGCACCGGGTATAAGTACCTTCCATGTGGACGGGTTGAGGGTGCCGGTTGGTTGCCGAGCCACAGTGTGAGAAGGGCCTGAGGAGAGATGTAGTTTCCAGGTGTGTGTGCGTTCACCGTGTGAAGGAAGATGTAGTCTTCGTCGGGACCATGGTGTGCGTCCGGTCGACGTGAGAGTTCTTCCGGTTTGTGCTGCGTGTGTGCGTCTGTACCTCCATGTATATGTTTGAGGGAGTTGAGTTGAATAGAGGCCAACATACAGGCCGTTCGTCGGCCGGGGCGTTCTTCGCCGGAAGTGTGTTTTGTTCATCGTCTTCTACCTCTGTCCGGCGTTTGTTTCGCCGGAGTCTTCTCGGCGTTCGTCGTCGGTGGGTTTGTCCCAACAATAACTGTCCGGGTCCGGCAATGACACCAGCAGAGGCATGGCCCAAGTGAAGGTAAGACAACGAGATAGAAGTTATGCTCTGCCCCTCATGAAGCAGCCGCTCAACTGGAGGAAGAAGAAGATGGAGACGAATCTGATTTGGACATGTCGAGTAGGAAGATGGAGAATTCCGCTTGCAAGTGCGATCCTAGCTGTCCAATGTCAATCAACCCATGCAAAAGAATTTAATCCAACTTTGAACAATGGCAGTTAGTCAAACTATTCAATAAACAGACTCTCCCCATCAAGTAAATATATAACCTGTGGTAAAATATATTTAGTAACTGCATAAGGTTATTTTGTGATGTTGAGTGTGATGTTGCGACAACCTGTGGTACTAAATATATAACCTTATGCCCTTCTGTAAAATAAAGATAGTATGCATCAATATTGTTATCGTGAAAAAGACGGCCTGAATTTTGCCCCCTCACCCGCCCGCTGCATTTTTCCTTTAACTGGACACATGATGGATATATTTCAAACTATTATATTTGTGCCATCGGAGGGCCTTTCTAAAGGAGCATAATTCTTATCTTGATTTTTTTATTGAGTTAAAATAAGGCACATATATTATCAGGTAAGTAGTACAAAGTATATTTATGTTCACAGGAATTATAGATCGATCATCGGGCTAATTCAGCTAAGGATATTTGCCTACTCTAGTTTGAGGTCGGGGCGGTTTGATTATTACTAGTGTTGTATAATATCAGGAACGAAGATTTCTTGTACTCCATTTAGTCTATAAATAATTGTGATTGTTACCAATCGAAATTATCTCGGAATTGCCTTTCTAAACATTAGTTGGCCAATTACTCAAAGTCTAAAAATACAACAAATTTTACTAAAAAATTGGCAATGTCCTAGTTGGGGATGCTATAATTTTCACCTATAAAACATGGTAATATATATAATTTTAGGTGTGACTATTGTGTTGTTTTGGTATGTTTACGACGTCCTCTATATCTAAATAGCCAATCCCCATTAGTTTATTTTAAGGAACATGCAACTATACCACCTCACCACAGTTACCACATCATCCCAGTTAGATTTAGCAATTAATTGCATGGATGCACGCAAGCGCAGTTCATACTAGATTTTCTTCTCCCACACTTTTTCCAACTCCCTTTTAACTGGTAACCGAGGTCACATATGATTTGATTGAATATATGCAATAGCCATTCATACTAGCAAATCTCGTTGAAGTACTTCCTCCGTCCCAAAATAAGTGTCTCAATTTTGTACTAGCTCTAGTTCAAAGTTGTACTAAGTTTGAGACACCTATTTTGAGACGGATGGACTATTTTACAACGAATTCACGCAACAAGCGTAGGGCATCATCTAGTAGTGAGAAAAATTATTACAGATGGAAGTCAAATAGTGAGTCGTCGGGAGCGTTGGTTGGATGTCTGGTTGACCAAGACTTATTCCGTGTGGCCAGGGGCACCAGCACGCGCCGCACAGCAGCGCGTTGCATCGCATGCATGTCCAAACCATTCCGTGTGCCAGGTCGTTGTCATCAACGAAAAGATAAAAAAATAGCAATACACTTTGAGTTTAGTGCAGCCTGCAATAGCCGGCAACAAAAAGGAAAAAAAACATTTGTCTTGGTAAAGAAAAAGGTGCTGGTACGGATTTTAAAAATAGCAATAAACTTCGAGTTTAGGGTTCATCTGAGATCATGTGATCTCGGGAGCCAAAATGCCATGCGTGCTAGTACGAGCAGTACAACTACTTCACTCGTTGGGTAGATCTTCTCCAGAAGAGAAATATATTTGATGAAAACACCTTTTGTGAAAACCATGTTTGGAGGCTTTAAAAATTATCAAAAGGTTATTTTGTGTTAGAGAAAAGATGTTTTTATATTAAAAAACTGCGCATTTGGAGCGGTCCGCACTGTTTCCACACCAAAACCCTGCACTCTATTCACCTTCTCCGCTCCGACCGTCGCCGCTCTCCACCCTAATACCTGCCCTTTTCGCATCCCCCGCCGCATGGACCCGGTCGGCGAGCTGTCGGAGCCGGTGGAGGTGGAGAATCCAGAAAAGGTGCAGGCCTGACGGATCAACTCGGTGACACGACAAGCTTGTCGCCTCAAACAGAAGGCAAAAGGAAGGCGATGGCAAAAAGTGCGACATGAAGGGCTAGTGGGGTGGGGAAGGGGGTGCACAGACCGGGCCTGGCCGGGGGCGTGGGGCACGGCCGCCGCAACAGCCGTACGTGCACACACCATCGTGGCCGAAGCAATATCAACGGCGACCAAGATGACGGAGAGTTCAAGAACATCTTGACGAAGAAGGAGGGGGCATGTATCAAGCGCTCCGAAATGGACAAAAAGGCGGAGAGGTCTAACATATTGATGGCGGCGGCCGATGAGAAATCCAGGCTTGAACAGAGGAGAGTTGAGCTCGCGACCGCTTCGGAGGAAACAAAAATGTTGACCGTGAGGGACGACAAGTTTGACCCCAAAGCGGCGTGCATCGTGCATCCCGTTCGTATCAAGATGTTGAAGTGCTTGACAACCGAGATGAAGGAGGACAGGAAGTAGGCGGCTGAAGAGGAGCCACCGGCAGCAAAGTGAGCGCGGACTCTCGGACATCATAGAACATCAAAATTGGCTTAAGGACAAAATATTTGATACCTATTTCTCAATTTGGCAAGAACTGTTCTTCGAGACAATTTGCTGGCCTTCATGATTCGATGACCCTATGTTGAACGGGGTGACAATATAGAGCCGTAGTACTGGGTAGAGGCGAGAGGAGGTTCGAGCCACCGTCCACGGCTAACGAGGACATGGGGTGGTGGTGCCAAGTGGAGACAAACTTCAAGGTTGGAGTGTGGCCGATAACACTAATACACAACGTGCATTAGAGTAGATGACTATGTCAACGTGGCAGTGGCGGCAAGGGCAAGACGAAAGTTGAGGTAAGGCGACAAGCTATGGGTTAGTGTAGGAGCCTTGGGCTTGTCTCTAGAGGAAGCAACATTTCGGATCAGATGGTCTCTGGACGGTGGGGAAATATCATGTGCTCCCATCCTTGGGGTGCTTCCTATACTGCAACTTCAAAAAACCAATTTGAAATGTTTCAAAAAATCTGAAAACAAATGTGAAAGTTCAAAAAGAATGTGACTACAATCCCTAGAAATCTCATCAATTGGGAAATCTCCCGAAAAAGAAAGAACCACCTCCCTGGTCGCTTCCGCCCAAGCGACTCCGGAGGCGCCCCATCTCGATCCTGTCGGGCCCCTTCCCTTGCCCTCTGATCCTGGCTGGCGCCGCCGCCGGCGGCGGTGGTGGCGGCGCCTTCCCGTCAAATGACGGAGGGCAGCGGAGTGCATCGCGACGGCGCTTCACGGGCAGTTGTGGGGCGGTGGTGGCGGTGCAAGGTGGCGCGGTCTTTGGAGGCCGGGGCCTGGAGCTGGAGTAGCGAGGTGGAGGCAGGCAGCGTGCCGCTCCTATCGGCCGATCCGTGCGACCGTCCCGCCGGCTCCTTGTCCGTTGATCTTGCGTTGATCTAACGGTCGAGATCATGTCCGCGCCCGTTAGAGCCGCGACCGAGCGCGACTGTTTCCTGAAACATACCAGTTGTTTCAGGAAAACGTTCCTGCAGCTGGAAGTAGTCATCCCCGCAGTAGCATGTGCTCGGGTGGCTGGGAGGGCGACGACGACTCGATCTGGGAGGGCGGCGGCGCGACCGGGGCTAGCCCACCACCGTGACGATGCAGACGTCTTCGGGATCGGCGGCGGCCAGCGACAACACAAGCAGGTACGAATCTCCTCTGGATCCCGGTAATTTTTCCTCCTTCCCCCCATTTCTGGCCCACGTTGTTGCTCCGGTAGTTTTCTGCTCCGTGCCTTCCGGTGGCTTCGCCGGCGGCTCCCTGGCGAGCGGCTATGCGGCGCTTAGGTTTGCAGTGGCGGACGCGCAACCCCTCCGTTGGCACGCTTAGCTAGACGACGCACCATGGGCGTCCATTGACGCAAACATAGCGTGGCGTACCCTCCGTGCGAGGCAGCGGGCGCGGGAGGCGGCAGCAGGCCTCGCGGCGGTGGACGTTGGTGACGCGGAGTCGCATTCTCCTGCAACCGTGTCGTTGTGGATGTAGGCTTCTCCCAGGACGGATTCGTTATCGACCTCACGTCCACCGGCATAGTCTGGGATGCAGGCTCCGACGAGGAAGAGTAGGGCATGGGAGACGACGACGCCTCGAGTCCCGTGATCTGGTTCCTGTCCATGTCCTACTCTACCTTGCCGGTGACCGGACCAACACGCTGGGGAGTGCAGTCGGCCGCCGGCCATGGACACGACGAAGGCGGACAAGCTCCGCTTAAAGATCGTTTTACGTTGTATGCAATAATATGGATATGAGATTTCTAATTTGAGGTATCCGGTTGTAGAATGGATTATTTGAGGCTTGATCGGTCACTATTCGAGGACGCGCCTCACGGGCGTTTGAGGGGTTGGATTTGCCAAGTGCGGTTGTAGATGCTCTAAGAAACTATATGGATTGAACATGTATACATAGTATTGTCATATTTGTTTTCTAAAACAGTTTTATTTCAGTTATATTTATACTAATTCTATAGATATACTATACGTGAAAATCATTGTTAAAGTTGTGTGTCAAAGAATAAAAAATGTCAAGCACGCATTACATTACAACATATGAAAACACCCAGAAAGTCGCGCCTGACTGCTGTCTTGGCAGACGATGTCGACGTCTGTGACGTCGTTTCCTTCTCAAGGCATCGTTGTTGCAGGTCACGTCAACTCGATCGGGATGTTTCGGGGGAAACCCTAGAACTGGGTCTACCGGATCGGACGATGACGACGCCATCGGTGTTGTTTTCCCTTCTGGGGGCATCGTTTTGAAGCAAGTGCTGGCTGGAAGGGACAAGAGGAGGAGCGGTGTTACATCTACCGCAAGGCCGACGACGGATCTCGGATGCACGGAGCCGTGGAGTTTCAACGACGGGCGCATGTGGATGGATACGTGCAGGACGGTGACGTTGTTTAGCACCGTGGTGGCGTCGACGACAGGCCTAGCAAGGTTGGTGCGTCAGTAGCTGCTCTGGAGATGGATCGGTGGAACACGACGGTGGCGGCTTCTGAGAGTGCGCCGAACCGGTATGTGACCCAGTCCCGGCATAGTGGCTTGGCTGGGGCATCCGATTTTAGATATTAGGCTTTGGTGCGATGTCTGTTTGGTATTCGACTCGGACATTCGGCACCCCTTCATCGAGGGAATAGGAGTAGCGACAGGTGTTGTCAAGACGGTGGCTTCAGGCTTACTGATGTATTACTTTATAAAGACTTTATGAATAATTAATAAAACGCCTGTATGCATCGTCCAGATGTAGAGGCCGGGGGTTTATCCTTCTTTTCTAAAAAAAATGAAAACACCCAGAAAAATGCAAAACAATACTTTTCAAATTATTTCTATAACACTATCACAAAAAGGGCTAGAAAACGTGAAAATTTCCAGACCGTCTTGTTAATTGTGTGCTAGGATCACGAAACGCTAATATCATACCCGACCGCCAAAACAGTGTGTTAGAGTTATTTCTCAATATGGAAAAGAGTTATCTTCTAGACAATCTTCTTTTCTTCTCCATTCGGTGACAAGCTCGTGACGAACCTGGCAATGATACGATAATAGAGCTGGGTGGAGGCGAGACGAGGTTCGAGCTGGAGCCAAAGATGATGTGGGATGACATCCCTAAGCAAAGACAAGCTTCAAAGATCGAGTGGAGCCGACGACAACACGGCATTATTGGAGTCATGAGCTTGGTTATTTTGGATGTGGTTCGCCATGCGGGAGGCGTGCCGGCGATGGCGGCGTTCGATGGCGGCTGCGCGAAGCTCCGGGCCGTGTGTCGGTTCATGGAGGTGCGCGGCGCAACGGATGTCATGAGGAGGCGCGCGATGAGTTCGCGATGAGCGCAGCGGAGACCGCGGTGGCGCTTCGAGGAGGCCGCGGCACGGCACGGCGGCGTTGCGCGCCGTGGTGTAGCGTGCACGACGCCGTGGCGTCAGGCATTCGAGCGCGACGGCATCGATGGCGAGTGCCGCCAGAGACGAAGAAGAAGGCACGGTGGTGACCGGCGTCAGCGCGACGAGCACGGCGAACATGGATGGGCAGCGCGAGCGCACGGCGAGTTCGTGGCGGTGGCGACCGGCATCGGTGCGCCAGGTCGAGTCCACGGCCATGACGATGTCAACGACGGGGGCAACAACAACTTCGGCGACGACAAGTCAAGATTAAGGAGGAAAATGTTTGCACTAATCTTGACCACGACGTCAAACAACGAGCTAGCCGAGTCACGTTCGTGCGTGAGTGGCGGCCGAGCCGTTGTGCTGCTGCATGCGTGGTTTGTTAGCCCGCAACAGCAGGTGGACGTGGTCGTTCAGAGCTGTGCAACTCGTGGAGGTGGCCGTGTATGTAGTGAGTTTATGCATGGGTTAGTTGGGTTAGTGGTTAGACTAGTGCGTGCGTTCGTGGTGGTGGTGTGTGCGCACCGGGTATAAGTACCTTCCATGTGGACGGGTTGAGGGTGCCGGTTGGTTGTCGAGCCACAGTGTGAGAAGGGCCTGAGGAGAGATGTAGTCTCCAGGTGTGTGTGCGTTCACCGTGTGAAGGAAGATGTAGTCTCCGTCGGGACCGTGGTGTGCGTCCGGTCGACGTGAGAGTTCTTTCGGGTTGTGCTGCGTGTGTGCGTCTGTACCTCCATGTATATGTCTGAGGGAGTTGAGTTGAATAGAGGCCAACATACAGGCCGTTCGTCGGCCGGGGCGTTCTTCGCCGGAAGTGTGTTTTGTTCATCGTCTTCTACCTCTGTCCGGCGTTTGTTTCGCCGGAGTCTTCTCGGCGTTCGTCGTCGGTGGGTTTGTCCCAACAAGAACTGTCCGGGTCCGGCAATGACACCAGCAGAGGCATGGCCCAAGTAAAGGTAAGACAACGAGATAGAAGTTATGCTCTGCCCCTCATGAAGCAGCCGCTCAACTGGAGGAAGAAGAAGACGGAGATGAATCTGATTTGGACATGTCGAGTAGGAAGATGGAGAATTCCGCTTGCAAGTGCGATCCTAGCTGTCCAATGTCAATCAACCCATGCAAAAGAATTTAATCCAACTTTGACCAATGGCAGTTAGTCAAACTATTCAATAAACAGACTCTCCCCGTCAAGTAAATATATAACCTGTGGTAAAATATATTTAGTAACTGCATAAGGTTATTTTGTGATGTTGAGTGTGATGTTGCGACAACCTGTGGTACTAAATATATAACATTATGCCCTTCTGTAAAAGAAAGATAGTATGCATCAATATTGTTATCGTGAAAAAGACGGCCTGAATTTTGCCCCCTCACCCGCCCGCTGCATTTTTCCTTTAACTGGACACATGATGGATATATTTCAAACTATTATATTTGTGCCATCGGAGGGCCTTTCTAAAGGAGCATAATTCTTATCTTGATTTTTTTATTGAGTTAAAATAATGCACATATATTATCAGGTAAGTAGTACAAAGTATATTTATGTTCACAGGAATTATAGATCGATCATCGGGCTAATTTAGCTAAGGATATTTGCCTACTCTAGTTTGAGGTCGGGGCGGTTTGATTATTACTAGTGTTGTATAATATCAGGAATGAAGATTTTTTGTACTCCATTTAGTCTATAAATAATTGTGATTGTTACCAATCGAAATTATCTCGGAATTGCCTTTCTAAACATTAGTTGGCCAATTACTCAAAGTCTAAAAATACAACAAATTTTACTAAAAAATTGGCAATGTCCTAGTTGGGGATGCTATAATTTTCACCTATAAAACATGGTAATATATATAATTTTAGGTGTGGCTATTGTGTTGTTTTGGTATGTTTACGACGTCCTCTATATCTAAATAGCCAATCCCCATTAGTTTATTTTAAGGAACATGCAACTATACCACCTCACCACAGTTACCACATCATCCCAGTTAGATTTAGCAATTAATTGCATGGATGCACGCAAGCGCAGTTCATACTAGATTTTCTTCTCCCACACTTTTTCCAACTCCCTTTTAACTGGTAACCGCGGTCACATATGATTTGATTGAATATATGCAATAGCCATTCATACAAGGAAATCTCGTTGAAGTACTTCCTCCGTCCCAAAATAAGTGTCTCAATTTTGTACTAGCTCTAGTTCAAAGTTGTACTAAGCTTGAGACACCTATTTTGAGACGGATGGACTATTTTACAACGAATTCACGCAACAAGCGTAGGGCATCATCTAGTAGTGAGAAAAATTATTACAGATGGAAGTCAAATAGTGAGTCGTCGGGAGCGTTGGTTGGATGTCTGGTTGACCAAGACTTATTCCGTGTGGCCAGGGGCACCAGCACGCGCCGCACAGCAGCGCGTTGCATCGCATGCATGTCCAAACCATTCCGTGTGCCAGGTCGTTGTCATCAACGAAAAGATAAAAAAATAGCAATACACTTTGAGTTTAGTGCAGCCTGCAATAGCCGGCAACAAAAAGGAAAAAAAACATTTGTCTTGGTAAAGAAAAAGGTGCTGGTAGGGATTTTAAAAATAGCAATAAACTTCGAGTTTAGGGTTCATCTGAGAGCATGTGATCTCGGGAGCCAAAATGCCATGCGTGCTAGTACGAGCAGTACAACTACTTCACTCGTTGGGTAGATCTTCTCCAGAAGAGAAATATATTTGATGAAAACACCTTTTGTGAAAACCATGTTTGGAGGCTTTAAAAATTATCAAAAAGTTATTTTGTGTTAGAGAAAAGATGTTTTTATATTAAAAAACTGCGCATTTGGAGCGGTCCGCACTGTTTCCACACCAAAACCCTGCACTCTATTCACCTTCTCCGTTCCGACCGTCGCCGCTCTCCACCCTAATACCCGCCCTTTTCGCATCCCCCGCCGCATGGACCCGGTCGGCGAGCTGTCGGAGCCGGTGGAGGTGGAGGATCCAGAAAAGGTGCAGGCCTGACGGATCAATTCGGTGACACGACAAGCTTGTCGCCTCAAACAGAAGGCAAAAGGAAGGCGATGGCAAAAAGTGCAACATGAAGGGCTAGTGGGGTGGGGAAGGGGGTGCACGGACCGGGCCTGGCCGGGGGCGTGGGGCACGGCCGCCGCAACAGCCGTCCGTGCACACACCATCGTGGCCGAAGCAATATCAACGGCGTCCAAGATGACGGAGAGGTTCAAGAACATCTTGACGAAGAAGGAGGGGGCATGTATCAAGCGCTCCGAAATTGACAAAAAGGCGGAGAGGTCTAACATATTGATGGCGGCGGCCGATGAGAAATCCAGGCTTGAACAGAGGAGAGTTGAGCTCGCGACCGCTTCGGAGGAAACAAAAATGTTGACCGTGAGGGACGACAAGTTTGACCCCAAAGCGGCGTGCATCGTGCATCCCGTTCGTATCAAGATGTTGAAGTGCTTGACAACCGAGATGAAGGAGGACAGGAAGTAGGCGGCTGAAGAGGAGCCACCGGCAGCAAAGTGAGCGCGGACTCTCGGACATCATAGAACATCAAAATTGGCTTAAGGACAAAATATTTGATACCTATTTCTCAATTTGGCAAGAACTGTTCTTCGAGACAATTTGCTGGCCTTCATGATTCGATGACCCTATGTTGAACGGGGTGACAATATAGAGCCGTAGTACTGGGTAGAGGCGAGAGGAGGTTCGAGCCACCGTCCACGGCTAACGATGACACGGGGTGGTGGTGCCAAGTGGAGACAAACTTCAAGGTTGGAGTGTGGCCGATAACACTAATACACAACGTGCATTAGAGTAGATGACTATGTCAACGTGGCAGTGGCGGCAAGGGCAAGACGAAAGTTGAGGTAAGGCGACAAGCTATGGGTTAGTGTAGGAGCCTTGGGCTTGTCTCTAGAGGAAGCAACATTTCGGATCAGATGGTCTCTGGACGGTGGGGAAATATCATGTGCTCCCATCCTTGGGGTGCTTCCTATACTGCAACTTCAAAAAACCAATTTGAAATGTTCCAAAAATCTGAAAACAAATGTGAAAGTTCATAAAGAATGTGACTACAATCCCTAGAAATCTCATCAATTGGGAAATCTCCCGAAGTGTTAAAGTCCAAAGAAGGAGCATTGCAATAAGGTAGTGATGAAGGATCATCAATAATAAGCCCACTATCATCATTGCAATGACCAACACTACTCACCATATCATTACCTTGTGGCAAACCACATGTAGGTGGAGTAGAAAAAGTTGAGAAGACAACACGACCGGAGGTGGAGGGAGAACAATCATTCCCACAAATCTTGGACACACCATATTTATCTTGAAGCTTTGTCCACAACTCATGAGCATCCCGAAACGGCATGAGTTGAAATATAACTACATTGCTCAAAGCATCGAAAAGCACATTAGAAGCATGAGCATTGAGATAAGAGTTTTTCTCATCCTCTATAGATAATCTTTGAGAATCCTTTGGAGGAGAAAAACCCATATCTACAATTCGCTCTAAACATGGGTCAATGGCCCGGAAATGATTAAGCATGCGAATCACCCAAACATCAAAATTTGTGCCATCGAAACTAAGAGTGTCAAAGAATCCTAATCCCCTAGTCGACATCTTTACTCTCTAGGTGGTTAAACCTAATAATGAGAGACGAGGCTCTGATACCAATTGAAAGATCGTGGATGTCGCCTAAAGGGGGGGGGGGGGTGAATAGGCGCTTTAAAATAATCACGGTTTAGGCTTGAACAAATGCAGAATAAAACTAGCGTTTAATTTGTCAAGCACAAAACCTAAATCGACTAGGCTCACCTATGTGCACCAACAACTTATGCTAAGCAAGATGAACAACTAAGTGATAGCAAGATATATAACTAGAAACAATATGGCTATCACAAAGTAAAGTGCATAAGTAAAGGGCTCGGGTAAGATATAACCGAGGCACGCGGAGACGACGATGTATCCCGAAGTTCACACCCTTGCGGATGCTAATCTCCGTTAGAGCGGTGTGGAGGCACAATGCTCCCCAACAATGCCACTAGGGCCACCGTATTCTCCTCACGCCCTCGCACAATGCAAGGTGCCGTGATTCCACTAAGGGACCCTTGAGGGCGGTCACCGAACCCGTACACTTTGGCAACCCTTGGGGGCGGTCACCGGTACCCGTCAAATTGCTCGAGGCGATCTCCACAACCTAATTGGAGACCCCGACGCTTGCCCGGAGCTTTACACCACAATGATTGAGCTCCGAGGCACCACCAAGCCGTCTAGGGCGCCAAGGCACCCAAGAGGAACAAGCTCTAGGGTGCTCAAACACCCAAGAGTAATAAGCTTCTCAACTACTAACTTCCACGTATCACCGTGGAGAACTCAAACCGATGCAACTAATGCAATGGCAAGAACACAAGTGCTCAAGTCCCTCTCTCTCAAATCCCACCAAAGCAACAAAAGCTATGGAGGAAAGTGAGAGGAAGAACAAGGAGAACACCAAGAACTCCAAGATCTAAATCCACAAGGTTTCCCTCACATAGAGGAGAAAGTGATTGGTGGAAAGATGGATCTAGATCTCCTCTCTCTATTCCCTCAAGAAAGAGCAAGAATCATTGGAGGGATGGAGAGATAGCAAAGCTCTAAGAGGTCAACAATGGAGGAGAGAGAGCTGCAAGGGATAAAAGAACCGTTGGGGGCAAGGGGGAAGAAGACCCCCTTTTAAAGGAGCCCCCAAATCCAACCGTTACCTGTCTCAGCCCGCACAGAGCGGTACTACCGCTCCCTCAGAGCGGTACTACCGCTCGGGCGGTAGTAATTCAAAAAACAGCAGGCGAGAACACGGAACTGGAGCGGTAGTGCCGCACTTAGCGGTACTACCGTTCCAACCAAGCGGTACTACCGCTAAAGTGAAAAGAGCAACAGAAGCTTGCACACTCTGCGAAAAAACAAGCAGTAGTGGAGGGCGGAAGTACCGCACCAAGCGGTACTACCGCCCAGCAGAGCGGTACTACCGCCCTGAGCGGTACTACCGCACTACTGCCGCACTACTACCGTTTAACAGAAAATGATACCAGAAGAAATACCCGCAAGCGGAACTTGCAGCGGTAGTAGAAACCGGAAGTACCGCCCAAGCGGTACTACCGTGCTACTACCGTGCCACTACCGCACAAAGCGGTACTACCGCTCTACTACCGCACTACTTCCGCTTAACAAAAATCGGCAACAGAAGAAATTCCCACAAGCGGTACTCGCTGCGGTAGACCACAGCGGTACTACCATGGTACCGAGCGGTACTACCGCTTGGGTGCTGCAAAAGTGCCCAAGCAGAACAGACAGATCTCTTCGTGATGCTCCACTTGAACTTGCACACCGCAATCTTCTTCATTAGGATGATGTCTTGATTAGGATGATGTCTTGAAGGTAAACATGAATGTTCACACAATCTTCTTCTTCAAGACATGCTTGCAATAGGCTCAACACTCACATGACCAATCTTTGGATAAATCCTTGAATAGTACCTTGGTCAACACATATTCTTCTTCTAATAACCTTGAAACCAACAAATGGTCTTCAAGCAATGCCTATGGACAAACCCTTCAAATATAACTCAAGGCAACCATTAGTCCATAGGGATTGTCATCAATTACCAAAACCAAACATGGGGGCAGCGCATGTTCTTTCACCGGGGCCTGGAGCTGGAGTAGCGAGGTGGAGGCAGGCAGCTCGCCGCTCCTGCAGTGGTACCTCGGGCAGCGCAGGTTGCGGATCCGATCTGGGCCAACTAGACCTGCTCTAGGTGGAGTACTGCAGCCGTTTTCTCCTCTGCTGTTCCAACCGGCGGCGTGGTGGCCTGCTGGTTTTGCTCGTATTAGGAGGCGGTCCTCATGCTCTTGTCACATCACGGCAACGGCCGGCAGGATCGGTCCTCCTTGATCTAGCCCTGACGTGTTCCGGAACTGCTGGTGGAGATCTTGCTCAGGATATCCGGATCGGTTAGATTCTGATCATGCACACCCATATCAGCCTACGCGGTTCTGAGGGCGTGGCGCGAAGCTCTGTTTGGTTGATGACACCTTGGAACATGTCGGCTTCTCGATTTCCATGGTGAAGACAACGGTGGAGAAGGTCATGGACGAGATCGGAGGACCGTTTAGACGGACGGGGCCTTGGAGGCGACGGAGTCAGCCAGGTGTGAGATAACTCTCACGACCAGCAGTGATAAGTGGGGCGGCAACACTGGCGGTTTCCTTTTTGGTGGTGCTCCTTGGGTACCGAGTCGTGACTTTCAGGGTGAAAACCTAAGGTCTGACCTTCATTGGTTGTGCCTGACGATTGCCTTGCTGAAGGAATTGTTTTGAGAGCACGGACTTTCTCCAGGGTGAAAACCTAAGATCTTGGATCGGGCAACGACGACGCTTGTGCACTGTCCCCTTCTTGGATGCGTTGCTTTTGGAGACCTTTTATGATTTCCGAGTGTTGTATTAGCTGGTGGTAGGTGTGCTGTTGTTGAGAGAAGTCGATCACTGTGGCGGGCCTTTTTCTTTTATTTTTTTCTCTTTTGGCTGTGTGCATCCTGGACGTCTTTGTGACATCTTGTAGGTGCAGAGGCTGGGTGTAATTGGTATCTTCGCGATATTAATATATTCCCCTTTTAAAAAAAAAAGAAATTTCATCTTTAAATTCGAAATGCACATTGAGAAACAAAAAAAGACAAATTCAGATGTGAACAGTGTCAATGTTGTTTGTGTCTTTTTTTGACACAATTCATGCTAGATTTCACATTTTTCTTTCTCAATGCGTATTTGGAATTTGGACCTGAAATTTTTAGGAGTTGTAGTCACATTCGTTATTAACATTCATATTGTTAACTACCGCACTACTGCCGCACTACTACCGTTTAACAGAAAATGATACCAGAAGAAATACCCGCAAGCGGAACTTGCAGCGGTAGTAGAAACCGGAAGTACCGCCCAAGCGGTACTACCGTGCTACTACCGCACAAAGCGGTACTACCGCTCTACTACCGCACTACTTCCGCTTAACAAAAATCGGCAACAGAAGAAATTCCCACAAGCGGTACTCGCTGCGGTAGACCACAGCGGTACTACCGCATAAGCGGTACTACCGTGGTACCGAGCGGTACTACCGCTTGGGTGCTGCAAAAGTGCCCAAGCAGAACAGACAGATCTCTTCGTGATGCTCCACTTGAACTTGCACACCGCAATCTTCTTCATTAGGATGATGTCTTGATTAGGATGATGTCTTGAAGGTAAACATGAATGTACAATCTTCTTCTTCAAGACATGCTTGCAATAGGCTCAACACTCACATGACCAATCTTTGGATAAATCCTTGAATAGTACCTTGGTCAACACATATTCTTCTTCTAATAACCTTGAAACCAACAAATGGTCTTCAAGCAATGCCTATGGACAAACCCTTCAAATATAACTCAAGGCAACCATTAGTCCATAGGGATTGTCATCAATTACCAAAACCAAACATGGGGGCAGCGCATGTTCTTTCAATCTTCCCCATTTTGGTAATTGATGACAATCACTTTCAAGAGAGTTTATATAAGGAATTAAGCATCACCATGCAAGACAACAACTAATAATGCATGAGCATGAGATGCAAATGCTTAGGAACAAAACCAAAGCAAGAAACGAAGAAGCAACTCACTTCTCCTATAAACTCTCTAAGCTTCTCCCCCATTGGCATCGATTGCCAAAATGGGCTCCAAGCTTAGAAGGCCAATATAATATGTGTTCCTCCATAAAGTGTGTATTTCTTAAAATATGAGTGGAATACAATACACATTTCCAAGGATACGCAAAAGGAGGAAGACAAACTATATTGAGGATCCAAAGATTGCAAAAGGAATGATATGACACAAAGACATACCAAAGAGTGAAGCAAGCAATCTAAAGATACCAATTGAACCAATCAATCAAATGAACCGACGAGCCACACGATTAAAAGATATTATGATATGAGCAAATGAGTGTTATAAAGAACATAGAGAAGCTCCCCATGATTTGTGCAATATTTAGTTTTGTATTTGGATACAACGTGCACAAAATAGGATCATCACTCCCCCAAAATCAATAGAAACTCACAACAAGTGCAAGTGAGCATATAGGAAACTAAGCCTAGCACTTGCAACAAACACATGGTTGAGCAACATGAAAGAGAGGCAACTTAGGAATAGGCTCAACTAAAACGATGTGTGTGAGTCATGGCAAAGCACTTGAGAAGACTAATATAAGGATGAGCATTAAGCATCAATATAGTCTTGAATAAACGAGATACAAGGTGCAAGACACGTCCTTCCCACACACAACAAGCAAATGGGTTCACAAGCTCACTAAAAAGCGAATTAACTACAAAGCTTGTGACAACCCGCGGTGAAAATAGAGAATGATAGCTTTGTCAAGAGGAGGGATACCAATTGACATGGCGAAAGCCTCGTCAAGACAAGCATGAGGAAAACAATCTTCACCACAAAAGAGTGCAACGAGATGCAACGATATAAGATCCACACTCAAGACAAACGATTTCACGGAGCCACCAAAGAAATAAAACAAGAAAGACAAGGTGGTCGTGAAAGAAAGGATATCAATCCACAAAGAAGGATATACACACAAAATAGTTACAACACGAAGGAACAAGATATCCACAAGGAAGTCATAAATATACCAATAAGATCTTTGCTTGAAAGCATAGCACATGGCTTAATATTGTCTTATTGTATATCAATGAACTCCACACACACACACACACATCAAAGACATCACAACTCGCAACAAGAGATCATTGTTGGGATGCTTTGAGAAAGGAAACAAGTATCACAAGAACGAATCAAGAAATTCATGCCATGATGCAACCTACACAAGGTTGAATGCAAGAAATGTATGCATGAAGTTGATACTTGTTACCGAGATAGCATTGGAATGATGTAGTAGATACCAATTGAATGTAGTAGATTGTAGTTCATTGATCATCCTAGCCTGACTCCAATAAGCACATGGTGACAACACCTTCCTTGTGAGTGAGCCGAGCATCCAATGCATCTCCAATTGTTCCTAGAACAACATCACAAACAAAATGGTGCCCAAACTCATTGGGACCAAAGAGTTAGAGAACCAACAATACATAGGACAAACTCCACATAAATATGTGCATATAGAAATGAAATTGAATTTCATGCACATCTCATCCAATTTGAGACTTGGTGGAGTTTCCCCTATATATTGGGTCAAAGAAAGAAAACATGCCAAAGGAAATACATAAAGTAAATATGCATGCACAAGATTTTCAAAGACCAAAGGGAGATACAATTTGGACAAAACACCAAGTAAACCAAGAAGGCAACCAAAAGATTGACATGACATAAGGTTGTCCAAATTATATCAAAGAACCAACTCAACTCATGATTTAAGACAATTAGAGATCAACACATGAGAAGAGATGCCAATTGAAACCAAACCAAATCAACACATGATTTGATAAGATACCAATTGAAAAGATACCAAGTGAAAATAAGATACCAAATGAAGAAATAATCACTTGAAGGATACCAAATGGGGAAATCATCACTCGGAAGATATCAATAAAGATACATCAAGGAATGAGATATCCAATGATACACACTAAAAAAAAAATATCAAGCTCCCAAAAGAGAGGAAGGTTCCGAACAAACCAAACCCTCTACAAAGTTTCATGATGGCACAAAGTACCAAAAAGAAATGGCATGCCTTCCACCAACACACACTGGATAAGGATCACAAGATGAGTGTTATAAAGAAAATAGGATAGCTCCCCCAAGTGTTGTGCATTATAGAGAATTTGCATTTGAATACAAAATGCACAAGATGGGATCACCACTTTCACTATATCTAGAAAAACACTAGACAAGATCAAGAAATTAATAAGATCCACAAGTGGCACGGAAGACAACGGGAGTTGACACAATCCTTGGCAAGAGATAAGGCAAATAAGCACAAGCCAACGAAAAGATGATTCAACAATTTCTACCACATACAAGAATACCAATTGTACAAGTACAAGAAGTATTTGGAATGAATTCCCGGTGGTAGATTGTAAAGCAATTCAACATCATCTTCACACCAAACAACATAAGCAAATTGCAACTTGTAGAGCTAACATGTCACCTAGGAACAAGATAATTTACTATATCAACTCTAAGTGACAATATCTCAAATGTACACATTTTCTAGGCTTGTAATATACACAAAGCATATTACTCCCCCATAATGTGATACCAATGACAACCAAACAAGAGGCAATAAGAGGATACAACACGAGATAATTAATGGACTATTTAGAATTTGAATTTCTCATGAGAAGACATACCACATAGAGACTAGATATACTTGTAATATCAATACTAGGTAGTATTCCTCATGTACACACATTTATAGGATCGTGAGGTGCACAAAGCACATCACTCCCCCAAAATGGGATGTTCCATTAATCTCTCACAAGAGCCAACAAAGATATGAACAAGAAGCAAACAAGGCTCAACACAACACTCATACATACATGATGTGCAAACCAATCATACACATACTTGATTACTCAAGACAAGCAAATTGGAAGCTCAACATATACAAATATATGCAAGGTACAAAACCAAACATGCAAAGGGGCAAGTAACTTTCAATGTAAACAATTTAAGGACAAGTTACCGCAAGGAGGCACATTGGATATAAGATAGAACCTTGATAATCCAATGACTTGGCTTGAGACAATATGAATGATGAAGTCCCCTTAATTCTTCATAATATAGCCAAGTCTCCAATGCCCTCCATCAACACCTATTGATCAAGTTTGAGCTTGTTGGTCCCCAACCAAGTTGGGTCCTAAGAGGTTAGTCACAATAGGCTTGGCTACCCAAATGGTTCTTTTCTTGACACCACTTTGAGTACCAATAAATTTGGCAAACACATTGCCAACCTTATCCTTCCCAAGAGAATAGATATCATCAATTAGAATAGGGTTGGATAAGGTACCATTAGTGCATGAAGAAGCAAAGTGACCCTTCTTCCGACATAAGTAGCAACATTTACCCTTTACTTTCTTGTCAATTGATTTCTCAACTTGAGGAGCGTTGACTTGGGTCTTCTTGGGAAGTGGCCTTTCTTCAACTTGACGTTGGGCATGGGATTGAACTTGTGGCCGCTTCCCTTGTTGCTTGTCACTATGGGGCTTCTTCTTCAATGGGCAAGATCTAACATGGTGCCCTTCTATCTTGCACTTGAAGCAAACAATCTTGGCCGAATTCTTGACTTGTTCTTGGCCCTTCTTATTGTTGCTCTTGGACTTCTTCTTCTTATTGGAGTTGAATCCAAGTCCACCTTTGTCATTGGGGGATTTTTGCACACTCAAAATATTCTTGAGTGTGGACTTCCCTTCATGACTCTTTTCCAAGTCTTTCTTCAAAGAAGTGACTTGGGCCTTGAGCTCTTTGATTTCCTCTACATGGTTAGTATCAACACAAGTACTAGAGGAAGTATAAGCATCATTGTTAGAGCAACAAGGCAAGGAAAGTAATTCATCACAAGATGTACCAATGTTATGCATAGATGAATTACGAGGACTAGCACATGTCAATAAAGCATTTCTACTATATGTAGTGCTAATATCCACATGAGGCTCACTAGATGTTACCTTAGTAGTACAAGCCTCATGAGCTATCTTTAGCACATCATGGGATACTAGAAGATCACCATGAGAGCTCGAGAGCTTTTCATGACTTTCTTCTAATTTCCCATAATTGCTAGATAGCACCTCAAGTTGAGCCTTTAGCTCAACATTCTCCTTTAAAATGGATGCTTCACAAGAAATAGAGTTAGTAGCACAAGCATCATCATTAACAATAAGAGGAGAAGGCAACTTGGCAAGCTCTTTAGCATATGAAGCTTGAAGTTGAGCATGAGACTCGGTGAGTTCAATGAGCGAACTCTTAATGGCCCTTGAGCCATTTTCGAGGTGCTCAAAGTCCTCAAGGAGTTTAGCATGTGCAAATTCAAGCTTATCATTTTTAGTTCTAAAATCATTAGCCACCTCGAGAGCTCTATCATGGGATCCCTTTAATCTAGATAATTCTAGAGCAAAGGTCTCCTCAAGAGATTCCTTGGTGGTTTGTTCAAGTTCAAGAGCTTGAGATAGCTCCGCAATCTCATTAGCGTAATCACGCTCATGACCTTCCATTTTCTCAATGGTGGCCTCATGCTCATCGAGATGAGATTCCAACTCCTCAATATATTTCTTGCCCTCAATGGCAATAGTCAAAATTTCCATGAAGTTGGAACGAGCAAGTTTATTCATATGAAGAGCTTTAAAAATAATTTCCCCCTTAAATTTTAAGGAGGCAACATTATCATTCTCTTCATCATTAGCATCAACATCATCATTAAGAGATATATTGGAGTTCAAAGGAGGAGATACCTTTGAAGCCTTAGCCATAAGGCAAAAAGCAATAGATGATGATGTAGGATCCCTTGAGACACCATTCAAGACCACATCTTGTTCCATGGAGTGTTGGGTTTCCTCTACATTGTTATCACAACAACTAGAGGGAATACATACATTTTTATCATGGCAACAAGATATAGCAAGCATATCATTATGAGATGTAGTCAAGCAATTTCTACATGATATGCAAGGACTATCAACACAAGCATGTGAAGCATTTAGAGTGCTCGAAGTGTTAAAGTCCAAAGAAGGAGCATTGCAATAAGGTAGTGATGAAGGATCATCAATAATAAGCCCACTATCATCATTGCAATGACCAACACTACTCACCATATCATTACCTTGTGGCAAACCACATGTAGGTGGAGTAGAAAAAGTTGAGAAGACAACACGACCGGAGGTGGAGGGAGAACAATCATCCCCACAAATCTTGGACACACCATATTTATCTTGAAGCTTTGTCCACAACTCATGAGCATCCCAAAACGGCATGAGTTGAAATATAACTACATTGCTCAAAGCATCGAAAATCACATTAGAAGCATGAGCATTGAGATAAGAGTTTTTCTCATCCTCTATAGATAATCTTTGAGAATCCTTTGGAGGAGAAAAACCCATATCTACAATTCGCTCTAAACATGGGTCAATGGCCCGGAAATGATTAAGCATGCGAATCACCCAAACATCAAAATTTGTGCCATCGAAACTAAGAGTGTCAAAGAATCCTAATCCCCTAGTCGACATCTTTACTCTCTAGGTGGTTAAACCTAATAATGAGAGACGAGGCTCTGATACCAATTGAAAGATCGTGAATATCGCCTAAAGGGGGGGGGGTGAATAGGCGCTTTAAAATAATTACGGTTTAGGCTTGAACAAATGCGGAATAAAACTAGCGTTTAATTTGCCAAGCACAAAACCTAAATCGACTAGGCTCACCTATGTGCACCAACAACTTATGCTAAGCAAGATGAACAACTAAGTGATAGCAAGATATATAACTAGAAACAATATGGCTATCACAAAGTAAAGTGCATAAGTAAAGGGCTCGGGTAAGAGATAACCGAGGCACGCGGAGACGACGATGTATCCCGAAGTTCACACCCTTGCGGATGCTAATCTCCGTTAGAGCGGTGTGGAGGCACAATGCTCCCCAACAATGCCACTGGGGCCACCGTATTCTCCTCACGCCCTCGCACAATGCAAGGTGCCGTGATTCCACTAAGGGACCCTTGAGGGCGGTCACCGAACCCGTACACTTTGGCAACCCTTGGGGGCGGTCACCGGTACCCGTCAAATTGCTCGAGGCGATCTCCACAACCTAATTGGAGACCCCGACGCTTGCCCGGAGCTTTACACCACAATGATTGAGCTCCGAGGCACCACCAAGCCGTCTAGGGCGCCAAGGCACCCAAGAGGAACAAGCTCTAGGGTGCTCAAACACCCAAGAGTAATAAGCTTCTCAACTACTAACTTCCACGTATCACCGTGGAGAACTCAAACCGATGCAACTAATGCAATGGCAAGAACACACCAAGTGCTCAAGTCCCTCTCTCTCAAATCCCACCAAAGCAACAAAAGCTATGGAGGAAAGTGAGAGGAAGAACAAGGAGAACACCAAGAACTCCAAGATCTAAATCCACAAGGTTTCCCTCACATAGAGGAGAAAGTGATTGATGGAAAGATGGATCTAGATCTCCTCTCTCTATTCCCTCAAGAAGGAGCAAGAATCATTGGAGGGATGGAGAGATAGCAAAGCTCTAAGAGGTCAACAATGGAGGAGAGAGAGCTGCAAGGGATAAAAGAACCGTTGGGGGCAAGGGGGAAGAAGACCCCCTTTTAAAGGAGCCCCCAAATCCAACCGTTACCTGTCTCAGCCCGCACAGAGCGGTACTACCGCTCCCTCAGAGCGGTACTACCGCTCGGGCGGTAGTAATTCAAAAAACAGCAGGCGAGAACACGGAACTGGAGCGGTAGTGCCGCACTTAGCGGTACTACCGTTCCAACCAAGCGGTACTACCGCTAAAGTGAAAAGAGCAACAGAAGCTTGCACACTCTGCGAAAAAACAAGCGGTAGTGGAGGGCGGAAGTACCGCACCAAGCGGTACTACCGCCCAGCAGAGCGGTACTACCGCCCTGAGCGGTACTACCGCACTACTGCCGCACTACTACCGTTTAACAGAAAATGATACCAGAAGAAATACCCGCAAGCGGAACTTGCAGCGGTAGTAGAAACCGGAAGTACCGCCCAAGCGGTACTACCGTGCTACTACCGTGCCACTACCGCACAAAGCGGTACTACCGCTCTACTACCGCACTACTTCCGCTTAACAAAAATCGGCAACAGAAGAAATTCCCACAAGCGGTACTCGCTGCGGTAGACCACAGCGGTACTACCGTGGTACCGAGCGGTACTACCGCTTGGGTGCTGCAAAAGTGCCCAAGCAGAACAGACAGATCTCTTCGTGATGCTCCACTTGAACTTGCACACCGCAATCTTCTTCATTAGGATGATGTCTTGATTAGGATGATGTCTTGAAGGTAAACATGAATGTACAATCTTCTTCTTCAAGACATGCTTGCAATAGGCTCAACACTCACATGACCAATCTTTGGATAAATCCTTGAATAGTACCTTGGTCAACACATATTCTTCTTCTAATAACCTTGAAACCAACAAATGGTCTTCAAGCAATGCCTATGGACAAACCCTTCAAATATAACTCAAGGCAACCATTAGTCCATAGGGATTGACATCAATTACCAAAACCAAACATGGGGGCAGCGCATGTTCTTTCACCGGGGCCTGGAGCTGGAGTAGCGAGGTGGAGGCAGGCAGCGCGCCGCTCCTGCAGTGGTACCTCGGGCAGCGCAGGTTGCGGATCCGATCTGGGCCAACTAGACCTGCTCTAGGTGGAGTACTGCAGCCGTTTTCTCCTCTGCTGTTCCAACCGGCGGCGTGGTGGCCTGCTGGTTTTGCTCGTATTAGGAGGCGGTCCTCATGCTCTTGTCACATCACGGCAACGGCCGGCAGGATCGGTCCTCCTTGATCTAGCCCTGACGTGTTCCGGAACTGCTGGTGGAGATCTTGCTCAGGATATCCGGATCGGTTAGATTCTGATCATGCACACCCATATCAGCCTACGCGGTTCTGAGGGCGTGGCGCGAAGCTCTGTTTGGTTGATGACACCTTGGAACATGTCGGCTTCTCGATTTCCATGGTGAAGACAACGGTGGAGAAGGTCATGGTGGACGAGATCGGAGGACCGTTTAGACGGACGGGGCCTTGGAGGCGACGGAGTCAGCCAGGTGTGAGATAACTCTCACGACCAGCAGTGATAAGTGGGGCGGCAACACTGGCGGTTTCCTTTTTGGTGGTGCTCCTTGGGTACCGAGTCGTGACTTTCAGGGTGAAAACCTAAGGTCTGACCTTCATTGGTTGTGCCTGACGATTGCCTTGCTGAAGGAATTGTTTTGAGAGCACGGACTTTCTCCAGGGTGAAAACCTAAGATCTTGGATCGGGCAACGACGACGCTTGTGCACTGTCCCCTTCTTGGATGCGTTGCTTTTGGAGACCTTTTATGATTTCCGAGTGTTGTATTAGCTGGTGGTAGGTGTGCTGTTGTTGAGAGAAGTCGATCACTGTGGCGGGCCTTTTTCTTTTATGTTTTTCTCTTTTGGCTGTGTGCATCCTGGACGTCTTTGTGACATCTTGTAGGTGCAGAGGCTGGGTGTAATTGGTATCTTCGCGATATTAATATATTCCCCTTTTCAAAAAAAAAAGAAATTTCATCTTTAAATTCGAAATGCACATTGAGAAACAAAAAAAGACAAATTCAGATGTGAACAGTGTCAATGTTGTTTGTGTCTTTTTTTGACACAATTCATGCTAGATTTCACATTTTTCTTTCTCAATGCGTATTTGGAATTTGGACCTGAAATTTTTAGGAGTTGTAGTCACATTCGTTGTTAACATTCATATTGTTTTCCAGAATTTTTGAAACATTTAAAGTTGATTTTTTTTAAATTGAATCATGGGAAGCACCACAAGGATGAGAGCACCTGATATTTCCCCGCTCGATGGTGGGGGAGACCGTAACCGCTCTAAGGGGGAGAAAAGACGGTGGCAAAGGTGACTTTTGTGTGTCGAGTAAGAGCATCTATAGCCGGACCCCTCAAACCCGCCTCAAACGCCCGGGCAGGACGCCCGGTCACTGACCGATCATAAAAAATCTACCCAGCCGGGCCCCTTAAACGGGCCTCAAACGCCCGGGCTGACAGTCACCCCTCATATCCAGCCCAAATATAGGGTGGATATGGGGGAGCCCGGGCGCGCCCGGGCACGCCCGCCAAGTCGGCCTGACGTTGTGGCCCCACGCGGACTCGCCCGGAAACCCGACGGTCCGACGACTGTCTCGACCGTCGGCGCGGTGTAAACGCCACGTGGTGCCGCTCTGGCTCCCCGCCCTTATCCATAGCCGGCTATTTAAGCCGGCCGGCGTCCCCAGCCCTAGCACATCCACCTCCTCCCTTCTGCCGCCGCCACCCGAGCCCGTCAGCCATGCCACCACGCCGTCGGCACTACACGATCCAGCACTGTCTCTGGCTCGTTGAGCAGGTCTGGATCCGGAGGGCCGCGAGCTACCTCTGGATCCGAAGGAGGACTTCGAGGAGGATGAGGAGGAGGGGAGGAAGAGGAGGAGGAACTTGGGGTCGAAGAGGACGAGGAGCAGGAGCCGGTGGAGGAGGCACCGCCGCTAGCTGTGGGGGAGGACCAGCAAGAGCCGGTGGAGGAGGCGCTGCTTCTAGCCAGGGGGGTGGGGGGCAGCAGGAGCCGGCGGAGGAGGCGCCGCCGCTGGATGTGGGGGAGGAGGACGCTCCGACGGTCGTGGATCTGTGGCCGAAGCAGCTGGCCATCCTGAACTCCATCCGCTCGGAGTCGGCTGCGGAGGCCAGGCGTCTTTGTCGGCAGCAGATGGAGGCGACGCAAACGACGACGATGAGTAGTATAGTACGTAGTACGTATGCGTTTCATTTTGCATGCTTTTATATGGATATAGGGGATGAAATATGAGAGAGTTGGACGTGGAGGAGCAGATTTGAGACGTGACCGGTCAGTGTCCGCGGACGCGCCCGGACGCGTCCTCGGGCGTTTGAGGGGCCGAATTTGCAAGGTCCGGCTGTAGATGCTCTAAGGACATGTTCGGGTTGCAAGTGCGATCCTGGCCATCCAATCGATCTCAATCCGTTGGTGTAAAGGATTAATTGATCCGACTATAGCCAACTGAAATAAGACTAACTTGTAATTAAACATACTCTGGCCATCAGGTTAGTTTTCTTTTATGGATCGACTCGACAAAAAAAAGCTGACGGCTAATTGGTAACCAGGTAGGTGTCAATCTTTATCCCCTTTTCGGGGAAAAAAGCAGATGGCAATCATCTCATGATCAAACCCTGGATGGTCCAGCAAAAGAAAAGAAATGAAAACAGCGTTTCCATGAGGTGTGTGATGAGTATGGTAGTGGAACCCAAAAGAGGACACGGCAACGTCCTGAATTCCCGATATATTATGTGGCCCCTGAGTTGCAAACACGCTAATAAACTAGTGGTGTGCATCCATGATTTGGCCTTTTCATCTGGTTATTATCAATATCTCAACCACACCTATGTACGTACGTGTAGGTAGGAGCAGCACCATGTCGATCCTTAGGTGTCTTGAGCCCGGAAGAGATCTTTCCAGAACAGCTAGCTAGCTAAGCTTTTGCATGCATGCACGTTGATGGATGGACGAGCGCACGTGCACACTCGTGCACCCACGTCGTCGACGTCGATATCTGGAACACCATATTAGTTTCATTCGATTCTTCGTCAAACAAACTTTCACTGATCTATTTATGCACTAAAAGCACAATATGGATAAGGAAATAATAAATGTGCTTTAAAATCTTTATCTTTACCTAATATTAAAGGAATGATTGTTTCTAAAAAACTCTTACCTCCTATCGGCCGATCCGTGCGACCGTCCCGCCGGCTCCTTGTGCGTTGATCTTGCGTTGATCTAACGGTCGAGATCATGTCCGCGCCCGTTAGAGCCGCGACCGAGCGCGACCGTTTCCTGAAACATACCAGTTGTTTCAGGAAAACGTTCCTGCAGCTGGAAGTAGTCATCCCCGCAGTAGCATGTGCTCGGGTGGCTGGGAGGGCGACGACGACTCGATCTGGGAGGGCGGCGGCGCGACCGGGGCTAGCCCACCACCGTGACGATGCCGACGTCTTCGGGATCGGCGGCGGCCAGCGACAACACAAGCAGGTACGAATCTCCTCTGGATCCCGGTAATTTTTCCTCTTCCCCCCATTTCTGGCCCACGTTGTTGCTCCGGTAGTTTTCTGCTCCGTGCCTTCCGGTGGCTTCGCCGGCGGCTCCCTGGCGAGCGGCTACGCGGCGCTTAGGTTTGCAGTGGCGGACGCGCAACCCCTCCGTTGGCACGCTTAGCTAGACGACGCACCATGGGCGTCCATTGACGCAAACATAGCGTGGCGTACCCTCCGTGCGAGGCAGCGGGCGCGGGAGGCGGCAGCAGGCCTCGCGGCGGTGGACGTTGGTGACGCGGAGTCGCATTCTCCTGCAACCGTGTCGTTGTGGATGTAGGCTTCTCCCAGGACGGATTCGTTATCGACCTCACGTCCACCGGCATAGTCTGGGATGCAGGCTCCGACGAGGAAGAGTAGGGCATGGGAGACGACGACGCCTCGAGTCCCGTGATCTGGTTCCTGTCCATGTCCTACTCTACCTTGCCGGTGACCGGACCAACACGCTGGGGAGTGCAGTCGGCCGCCGGCCATGGACACGACGAAGGCGGACAAGCTCCGCTTAAAGATCGTTTTACGTTGAATGCAATAATATGGATATGAGATTTCTAATTTGAGGTATCCGGTTGTAGAATGGATTATTTGAGGCTTGATCGGTCACTATTCGAGGACGCGCCTCACGGGCGTTTGAGGGGTTGGATTTGCCAAGTGCGGTTGTAGATGCTCTAACAAACTATATGGATTGAACATGTATACATAGTATTGTCATATTTGTTTTCTAAAACAGTTTTATTTCAGTTATATTTATACTAATTCTATAGATATACTATACGTGAAAATCATTGTTAAAGTTGTGTGTCAAAGAATAAAAAATGTCAAGCATGCCTTACATTACAACATATGAAAACACCCAGAAAGTCGCGCCTGACTGCTGTCTTGGCAGACGATGTCGACGTCTGTGACGTCGTTTCCTTCTCAAGGCATCGTTGTTGCAGGTCACGTCAACTCGATCGGGATGTTTCGGGGGAAACCCTAGAACTGGGTCTACCGGATCGGACGATGACGACGCCATCGGTGTTGTTTTCCCTTCTGGGGGCATCGTTTTGAAGCAAGTGCTGGCTGGAAGGGACAAGAGGAGGAGCGGTGTTACATCTACCGCAAGGCCGACGACGGATCTCGGATGCACGGAGCCGTGGAGTTTCAACGACGGGCGCATGTGGATGGATACGTGCAGGACGGTGACGTTGTTTAGCACCGTGGTGGCGTCGACGACAGGCCTAGCAAGGTTGGTGCGTCAGTAGCTGCTCTGGAGATGGATCGGTGGAACACGGCGGTGGCGGCCTCTGAGAGTGCGCCGAACCGGTATGTGACCCAGTCCCGGCATAGTGGCTTGGCTGGGGCATCCGATTTTAGATATTAGGCTTTGGTGCGATGTCTGTTTGGTATTCGACTCGGACATTCGGCACCCCTTCATCGAGGGAATAGGAGTAGCGACAGGTGTTGTCAAGACGGTGGCTTCAGGCTTACTGATGTATTACTTTATAAAGACTTTATGAATAATTAATAAAACGCCTGTATGCATCGTCCAGATGTAGAGGCCGGGGGTTTATCCTTCTTTTCTAAAAAAAATGAAAACACCCAGAAAAATGCAAAACAATACTTTTCAAATTATTTCTATAACACTATCACAAAAAGGCCTAGAAAACGTGAAAATTTCCAGACCGTCCTGTTAATTGTGTGCTAGGATCACGAAACGCTAATATCATACCCGACCGCCAAAACAGTGTGTTAGAGCTATTTCTCAATATGGAAAAGAGTTATCTTCTAGACAATCTTCTTTTCTTCTCCATTCGGTGACAAGCTCGTGACGAACCTGGCAACGATACGATAATAGAGCTGGGTGGAGGCGAGACGAGGTTCGAGCTGGAGCCAAAGATGATGTGGGATGACATCCCTAAGCAAAGACAAGCTTCAAAGATCGAGTGGAGCCGAGGACAACACGGCATTATTGGAGTCAGGAGCTTGGTTATTTTGGATGTGGTTCGCCATGCTGGAGGCGTGCCGGCGATGGCGGCGTTCGATGGCGGCTGCGCGAAGCTCCGGGCCGTGTGTCGGTTCATGGAGGTGCGCGGCGCAACGGATGTCATGAGGAGGCGCGCGATGAGTTCGCGATGAGCGCAGCGGAGACCGCGGTGGCGCTTCGAGGAGGCCGCGGCACGGTACGGCGGCGTTGCGCGCCGTGGTGTAGCGTGCACGACGCCGTGGCGTCAGGCATTCGAGCGCGACGGCATCGATGGCGAGTGCCGCCAGAGACGAAGAAGAAGGCACGGTGGTGACCGGCGTCAGCGCGACGAGCACGGCGAACATGGATGGGCAGCGCGAGCGCACGGCGAGTTCGTGGCGGTGGCGACCGGCATCGGTGCGCCAGGTCGAGTCCACGGCCATGACGATGTCAACGACGGGGGCAGCAACAACTTCGGCGACGACAAGTCAAGATTAAGGAGGAAAATGTTAGCACTAATCTTGACCACGACGTCAAACAACGAGCTAGCCGAGTCACGTTCGTGCGTGAGTGGCGGCCGAGCCGTTGTGCTGCTGCATGCGTGGTTTGTTAGCCCGCAAGAGCAGGTGGACGTGGTCGTTCAGAGCTGTGCAAGGTGGCCGTGTATGTAGTGAGTTTATGCATGGGTTAGTTGGGTTAGTGGTTAGACTAGTGCGTGCGTTCGTGGTGGTCGTGTGTGCGCACCGGGTATAAGTACCTTCCATGTGGACGGGTTGAGGGTGCCGGTTGGTTGCCGAGCCACAGTGTGAGAAGGGCCTGAGGAGAGATGTAGTCTCCAGGTGTGTGTGCGTTCACCGTGTGAAGGAAGATGTAGTCTCCGTCGGGACCGTGGTGTGCGTCCGGTCGACGTGAGAGTTCTTCCGGGTTGTGCTGCGTGTGTGCGTCTGTACCTCCATGTATATGTTTGAGGGAGTTGAGTTGAATAGAGGCCAACATACAGGCCGTTCGTCGGCCGGGGCGTTCTTCGCCGGAAGTGTGTTTTGTTCATCGTCTTCTATCTCTGTCCGGCGTTTGTTTCGCCGGAGTCTTCTCGGCGTTCGTCGTCGGTGGGTTTGTCCCAACATTCACTGTCCGGGTCCGGCAATGACACCAGCAGAGGCATGGCCCAAGTGAAGGTAAGACAACGAGATAGAAGTTATGCTCTGCCCCTCATGAAGCAGCCGCTCAACTGGAGGAAGAAGAAGACGGAGACGAATCTGATTTGGACATGTCGAGTAGGAAGATGGAGAATTCCGCTTGCAAGTGCGATCCTAGCTGTCCAATGTCAATCAACCCATGCAAAAGAATTTAATCCAACTTTGAACAATGGCAGTTAGTCAAACTATTCAATAAACAGACTCTCCCCATCAAGTAAATATATAACCTGTGGTAAAATATATTTAGTAACTGCATAAGGTTATTTTGTGATGTTGAGTGTGATGTTGCGACAACCTGTGGTACTAAATATATAACATTATGCCCTTCTGTAAAATAAAGATAGTATGCATCAATATTGTTATTGTGAAAAAGACGGCCTGAATTTTGCCCCCTCACCCGCCCGCTGCATTTTTCCTTTAACTGGACACATGATGGATATATTTCAAACTATTATATTCGTGCCATCGGAGGGCCTTTCTAAAGGAGCATAATTCTTATCTTGATTTTTTTATTGAGTTAAAATAAGGCACATATATTATCAGGTAAGTAGTACAAAGTATATTTATGTTCACAGGAATTATAGATCGATCATCGGGCTAATTTAGCTAAGGATATTTGCCTACTCTAGTTTGAGGTCGGGGCGGTTTGATTATTACTAGTGTTGTATAATATCAGGAACGAAGATTTTTTGTACTCCATTTAGTCTATAAATAATTGTGATTGTTACCAATCGAAATTATCTCGGAATTGCCTTTCTAAACATTAGTTGGCCAATTACTCAAAGTCTAAAAATACAACAAATTTTACTAAAAAATTGGCAATGTCCTAGTTGGGGATGCTATAATTTTCACCTATAAAACATGGTAATATATATAATTTTAGGTGTGGCTATTGTGTTGTTTTGGTATGTTTACGACGTCGTCTATATCTATATAGCCAATCCCCATTAGTTTATTTTAAGGAACATGCAACTATACCACCTCACCACAGTTACCACATCATCCCAGTTAGATTTAGCAATTAATTGCATGGATGCACGCAAGCGCAGTTCATACTAGATTTTCTTCTCCCACACTTTTTCCAACTCCCTTTTAACTGGTAACCGAGGTCACATATGATTTGATTGAATATATGCAATAGCCATTCATACAAGGAAATCTCGTTGAAGTACTTCCTCCGTCCCAAAATAAGTGTCTCAATTTTGTACTAGCTCTAGTTCAAAGTTGTACTAAGCTTGAGACACCTATTTTGAGACGGATGGACTATTTTACAACGAATTCACGCAACAAGCGTAGGGCATCATCTAGTAGTGAGAAAAATTATTACAGATGGAAGTCAAATAGTGAGTCGTCGGGAGCGTTGGTTGGATGTCTGGTTGACCAAGACTTATTCCGTGTGGCCAGGGGCACCAGCACGCGCCGCACAGCAGCGCGTTGCATCGCATGCATGTCCAAACCATTCCGTGTGCCAGGTCGTTGTCATCAACGAAAAGATAAAAAAATAGCAATACACTTTGAGTTTAGTGCAGCCTGCAATAGCCGGCAACAAAAAGGAAAAAAAACATTTGTCTTGGTAAAGAAAAAGGTGCTGGTACGGATTTTAAAAATAGCAATAAACTTCGAGTTTAGGGTTCATCTGAGATCATGTGATCTCGGGAGCCAAAATGCCATGCGTGCTAGTACGAGCAGTACAACTACTTCACTCGTTGGGTAGATCTTCTCCAGAAGAGAAATATATTTGATGAAAACACCTTTTGTGAAAACCATGTTTGGAGGCTTTAAAAATTATCAAAAGGTTATTTTGTGTTAGAGAAAAGATGTTTTTATATTAAAAAACTGCGCATTTGGAGCGGTCCGCACTGTTTCCACACCAAAACCCTGCACTCTATTCACCTTCTCCGTTCCGACCGTCGCCGCTCTCCACCCTAATACCCGCCCCTTTCGCATCCCCCGCCGCATGGACCCGGTCGGCGAGCTGTCGGAGCCGGTGGAGGTGGAGGATCCAGAAAAGGTGCAGGCCTGACGGATCAACTCGGTGACACGACAAGCTTGTCGCCTCAAACAGAAGGCAAAAGGAAGGCGATGGCAAAAAGTGCGACATGAAGGGCTAGTGGGGTGGGGAAGGGGGTGCACGGACCGGGCCTGGCCGGGGGCGTGGGGCACGGCCGCCGCAACAGCCGTCCGTGCACACACCATCGTGGCCGAAGCAATATCAACGGCGACCAAGATGACAGAGAGGTTCAAGAACATCTTGACGAAGAAGGAGGGGGCATGTATCAAGCGCTCCGAAATGGACAAAAAGGCGGAGAGGTCTAACATATTGATGGCGGCGGCCGATGAGAAATCCAGGCTTGAACAGAGGAGAGTTGAGCTCGCGACCGCTTCGGAGGAAACAAAAATGTTGACCGTGAGGGACGACAAGTTTGACCCCAAAGCGGCGTGCATCGTGCATCCCGTTCGTATCAAGATGTTGAAGTGCTTGACAACCGAGATGAAGGAGGACAGGAAGTAGGCGGCTGAAGAGGAGCCACCGGCAGCAAAGTGAGCGCGGACTCTCGGACATCATAGAACATCAAAATTGGCTTAAGGACAAAATATTTGATACCTATTTCTCAATTTGGCAAGAACTGTTCTTCGAGACAATTTGCTGGCCTTCATGATTCGATGACCCTATGTTGAACGGGGTGACAATATAGAGCCGTAGTACTGGGTAGAGGCGAGAGGAGGTTCGAGCCACCGTCCACGGCTAACGATGACACGGGGTGGTGGTGCCAAGTGGAGACAAACTTCAAGGTTGGAGTGTGGCCGATAACACTAATACACAACGTGCATTAGAGTAGATGACTATGTCAACGTGGCAGTGGCGGCAAGGGCAAGACGAAAGTTGAGGTAAGGCGACAAGCTATGGGTTAGTGTAGGAGCCTTGGGCTTGTCTCTAGAGGAAGCAACATTTCGGATCAGATGGTCTCTGGACGGTGGGGAAATATCATGTGCTCCCATCCTTGGGGTGCTTCCTATACTGCAACTTCAAAAAACCAATTTGAAATGTTTCAAAAAATCTGAAAACAAATGTGAAAGTTCATAAAGAATGTGACTACAATCCCTAGAAATCTCATCAATTGGGAAATCTCCCGAAAAAGAAGGAACCACCTCCCGGGTTGCTTCCGCCCAAGCGACTCCGGAGGCGCCCCATCTCGATCCTGTCGGGCCCCTTCCCTTGCCCTCTGATCCTGGCTGGCGCCGCCGGCGGCGGCGGTGGTGGCGGCGCCTTCCCGTCAAATGACGGAGGGCAGCGGAGTCCATCGCGACGGCGCTTCACGGGCAGTTGTGGGGCGGTGGTGGCGGTGCAAGGTGGCGCGGTCTTTGGAGGCCGGGGCCTGGAGCTGGAGTAGCGAGGTGGAGGCAGGCAGCGCGCCGCTCCTGCAGTGGTACCTCTGGCAGCGCAGGTTGCGGATCCGATCTGGGCCAACTAGACCTGCTCTAGGTGGAGTACTGCAGCCGTTTTCTCCTCTGCTGTTCCAACCGGCGGCGTGGTGGCCTGCTGGTTTTGCTCGTATTAGGAGGCGGTCCTCATGCTCTTGTCACATCACGGCAACGGCCGGCAGGATCGGTCCTCCTTGATCTAGCCCTGACGTGTTCCAGAACTGCTGGTGGAGATGTTGCTCAGGATATCCGGATCGGTTAGATTCTGATCATGCACACCCATATCAGCCTACGCGGTTCTGAGGGCGTGGCGCGAAGCTCTGTTTGGTTGATGACACCTTGGAACATGTCGGCTTCTCGATTTCCATGGTGAAGACAACGGTGGAGAAGGTCATGGTGGACGAGATCGGAGGACCGTTTAGACGGACGGGGCCTTGGAGGCGACGGAGTCAGCCAGGTGTGAGATAACTCTCACGACCAGCAGTGATAAGTGGGGCGGCAACACTGGCGGTTTCCTTTTTGGTGGTGCTCCTTCGGTACCGAGTCGTGACTTTCAAGGTGAAAACCTAAGGTCTGACCTTCATTGGTTGTGCCTGACGATTGCCTTGCTGAAGGAATTGTTTTGAGAGCACGGACTTTCTCCAGGGTAAAAACCTAAGATCTTGGATCGGGCAACGACGACGCTTGTGCACTGTCCCCTTCTTGGATGCGTTGCTTTTGGAGAGCTTTTATGATTTCCGAGTGTTGTATTAGCTGGTGGTAGGTGTGCTGTTGTTGAGAGAAGTCGATCACTGTGGCGGGCCTTTTTCTTTTATTTTTTTCTCTTTTGGTTGTGTGCATCCTGGACGTCTTTGTGACATTTTGTAGGTGCAGAGGCTGGGTGTAATTGGTATCTTCGCGAAATTATATATTCCCCTTTTCAAAAAAAAAAAGAAATTTCATCTCCAAATTCGAAATGCACATTGAGAAACAAAAAAAGACAAATTCAGATGTGAACAGTGTCAATGTTGTTTGTGTCTTTTTTTGACACAATTCATGCTAGATTTCACATTTTTCTTTCTCAATGTGTATTTGGAATTTGGACCTGAAATTTTTAGGAGTTGTAGTCACATTCGTTGTCAACATTCATATTGTTTTCCAGAATTTTTGAAACATTTAAAGTTGATTTTTTTTAAATTGAATCATGGGAAGCACCACAAGGATGAGAGCACCTGATATTTCCCCGCTCGATGGTGGGGGAGACCGTAACCGCTCTAAGGGGGAGAAAAGACGGTGGCAAAGGTGACTTTTGTGTGTCGAGTAAGAGCATCTATAGCCGGACCCCTCAAACCCGCCTCAAACGCCCAGGCAGGACGCCCGGTCACTGACCGATCATAAAAAATCTACCCAGCCGGGCCCCTTAAACGGGCCTCAAACGCCCGGGCTGACAGTCACCCCTCATATCCAGCCCAAATATAGGGCGGATATGGGGGAGCCCGGGCGCGCCCGGGCACGCCCGCCAAGTCGGCCTGACGTTGTGGCCCCACGCGGACTCGCCCGGAAACCCGACGGTCCGACGACTGCCTCGACCGTCGGCGCGGTGTAAACGCCACGTGGTGCCGCTCTGGCTCCCCGCCCTTATCCAGCCGGCTATTTAAGCCGGCCGGCGTCCCCAGCCCTAGCACATCCACCTCCTCCCTTCTACCGCCGGCACCCGAGCCCGTCAGCCATGCCACCACGCCGCCGGCACTACACGATCCAACACTGTCTCTGGCTCGTTGAGCAGGTCTGGATCCGGAGGGCCGCGAGCTACCTCCGGATCCAAAGGAGGACTTCGAGGAGGATGAGGAGGAGGGGAGGAAGAGGAGGAGGAACTTGGGGTCGAAGAGGACGAGGAGTAGGAGCCGGTGGAGGAGGCACCGCCGCTAGCTGTGGGGGAGGACCAGCCAGAGCCGGTGGAGGAGGCGCCGCTTCTAGCCAGGGGGGTGGGGGGCAGCAGGAGCCGGCGGAGGAGGCGCCGCCGCTGGATGTGGGGGAGGAGGACGCTCCGACGGTCGTGGATCTGTGGCCGAAGCAGCTGGCCATCCTGAACTCCATCCGCTCGGAGTCGGCTGCGGAGGCCAGGCGTCTTTGTCGGCAGCAGATGGAGGCGACGCAAACGACGACGATGAGTAGTATAATACGTAGTACGTATGCGTTTCATTTTGCATGCTTTTATATGGATATAGGGGATGAAATATGAGAGAGTTGGACGTGGAGGAGCAGATTTGAGACGTGACCGGTCAGTGTCCGCGGACGCGCCTGGACGCGTCCTCGGGCGTTTGAGGGGCCGAATTTGCAAGGTCCGGCTGTAGATGCTCTAAGGACATGTTCGGGTTGCAAGTGCGATCCTGGCCATCCAATCGATCTCAATCCGTTGGTGTAAAGGATTAATTGATCCGACTATAGCCAAAAAAAAGCTGACGGCTAATTGGTAACCAGGTAGGTGTCAATCTTTATCCCCTTTTCGGGGAAAAAAGCAGATGGCAATCATCTCATGATCAAACCCTGGATGGTCCAGCAAAAGAAAAGAAATGAAAACAGCGTTTCCATGAGGTGTGTGATGAGTATGGTAGTGGAACCCAAAAGAGGACACGGCAACGTCCTGAATTCCCGATATATTATGTGGCCCCTGAGTTGCAAACACGCTAATAAACTAGTGGTGTGCATCCATGATTTGTCCTTTTCATCTGGTTATTATCAATATCTCAACCACACCTATGTACGTACGTGTAGGTAGGAGCAGCACCATGTCGATCCTTAGGTGTCTTGAGCCCGGAAGAGATCTTTCCAGAACAGCTAGCTAGCTAAGCTTTTGCATGCATGCACGTTGATGGATGGACGAGCGCACGTGCACACTCGTGCACCCACGTCGTCGACGTCGATATCTGGAACACCATATTAGTTTCATTCGATTCTTCGTCAAACAAACTTTCACTGATCTATTTATGCACTAAAAGCACAATATGGATAAGGAAATAATAAATGTGCTTTAAAATCTTTATCTTTACCTAATATTAAAGGAATGATTGTTTCTAAAAAACTCTTACCTCCTATCGGCCGATCCGTGTGACCGTCCCGCCGGCTCCTTGTCTGTTGATCTTGCGTTGATCTAACGGTCGAGATCATGTCCGCGCCCGTTAGAGCCGCGACCGAGCGCGACCGTTTCCTGAAACATACCAGTTGTTTCAGGAAAACGTTCCTGCAGCTGGAAGTAGTCATCCCCGCAGTAGCATGTGCTCGGGTGGCTGGGAGGGCGACGACGACTCGATCTGGGAGGGCGGCGGCGCGACCGGGGCTAGCCCACCACCGTGACGATGCCGACGTCTTCGGGATCGGCGGCGGCCAGCGACAACACAAGCAGGTACGAATCTCCTCTGGATCCCGGTAATTTTTCCTCCTTCCCCCCATTTCTGGCCCACGTTGTTGCTCCGGTAGTTTTCTGCTCCGTGCCTTCCGGTGGCTACGCCGGCGGCTCCGTGGCGAGCGGCTACGCGGCGCTTAGGTTTGCGGTGGCGCCCCCCGTTTGTGATTTGCGCCCCCGAATTTAGGTGGGGAAAGGACTAGGAACTCGGGCTGCAGATAAGAGCAGCAATGGCCACAGGTTGGGTTGTCACCTCGCCTGCTGTGGAGAAGGAACGCCCCAGCCTAGGAGCACAGGCACAACAAGTTCTTGCCTGCCTGACTGCCCCTTGGCACCTGGAGAGGAGCAGTGATTGGGCACAAAATAACTGGCTCTGTTTTGCTCTCCATAGGATGATAGGAAAGATGCAAAAATGGTGCTTGTATATTGTTTCATTTCCGCGAAAACAATACAGAAACAGGGCAGTGTTGAGCATGTCCTGGCGCTAGCAGCAAATCCAGGCCAGATTTTAGTACTATATATCACATTGCAACAACACTAGTAGCACAATTTGCCCCGTTTGTTTCCCTCTTTGTATCTGCATCCACTGGAAATTAAGAACCAACTAGGGATGGATCATGGCGCTTGCTAAGCTAATGTGCCAACGTCTTCCTCGATCCATTTGTGTGGCATGACATGAGGCTTCGTATCTCTTGTTTTATTTCGGGTGCCTTGCTCCTTTGGTTGCTCTATGGGTCTTCTATTTGCATTTTCTTCACACTTGTTTCGTGTAAGCAGCCTTGCAATAATATGTGAATGCTACTGAATTTTATAAATACTACTCAATTTCAGTGTATGCTACTGAATTTTATGAGCTAGTTTTTGTACTGCATTTTCTTGTAATTTTTGAACTAGTTTAATGTTTTCTGAATTTTGGTATTGCATTTCCTGAAGCTTATAAGGACATGGCAATTAGGCAATGTTTTCTTTGAAATCCAGTCATGCCTGCTTGAAGTAGCTAATGTTTTCATTTTTGTTTGTTTTCGCAGCATGGGTATCTACCAAACCCGATGGTCGGCAAGGCGGCTACGCGAGATAGCCAACACCATCAAGGGGAAGAAGAGGGATGTCATAAGCAAGTGCTCTTTCGGGGATTTGCTTCATATCTCTCCTTTGGTTCCTCCTCCAGAAGCGGTTGTTGATTTCATAGTCATGACGATTGATACCAAGAAGCGCCTCCTCAAGTATGTTTGCTGTTTTTTCTTGCTTTATTTATGTGTTGTATAAAACCCTTTTCCGATTTATCTTTCGAAACATGTACTGATTTTCATATGTTTTTTTGTGTCTCACAGGTTAAATGATCGCAAGAAGATTCACTTCACAAAAGATATGGTTAAGAAGATATTCAATGTCCCATCTTGTAGCAAGCCGATAGAAATCAGCAAGAGGGGGAAAAGCAAATTTCCGTGACGTTTATTTGGATGGTGAAAGGGCTGCAATACCCACCACAGTTGCTGTTTTATCAAATGCTGATGATGACGATGAGGAGACCATTGATAGGTCATGGGTTTTACTTTGCCTATCATTGCTCCTAGCTCCTGGGACAGGAAACATGGTGCCTCTAGAATATTTATACACCTTACGAGACATGAGTGATGTCCATGAGTTCGAGTGGGACGAGTATATTCTGTTTGATGTGATGAGGGAAGTTAAAAAATAGCAGGATAAGAGGAATGATGGTAAACTGAAATTCCTGATTGGCGGTTGTCTACCAATGCTTCTGGTACATCCCTTCATTCCCGTAACAACCTCCTTTTCTTTTTTCCGGAGCATCCTGCTTTTACAGTGGCTTATGTGTCTTCTTTTTTTGCAGGTAATTTACTTGGACGACAACGACATTCCAAGAGGATGCATAGTTGATCATACCATCGACTATTCTCTGCCACGGGCTTGTTTTGTCCAGGATTTGGATTTCACCATTGTTGTCGCAGTTGACACCCTAGAAGATGGTTTTGGGAAGCGCCCTGTAAGTATCGCTTTTCAAATTTTGGAAACAATACCTTTGGTTTCTGTTTTGCAATTCCAATTCTGGATCCTTGTCACATTTTTCATGTGTTTTCCTCTGTTTTTGTTTTTGGAATGTAGTTCAGCTCCATTACACCATACGCAACAACGAAGTTTATGTCATACGTAGACCAACTTTCCCAGATACCAATGCAAGCTAGTGTGACAGAGGAGCCGCCGGAGATAAACGACCAAGGATGAGCTGTTGCGTCCGCAACACACATTCTGGATGTACCAGATAACTCGCACACACAAGCAAAGCTACAAGGGGGAGTCGTTGAGGGTGCTCGAGAACCATCTAAGGGTGGTATGGATGGTGCTGATGGCACAACAGGGAATGTGCATGAGCCACCTCCGGATAAAATGGAGGCTGGTGATGATGTGTGCGGCTCTTTGGAGGAGTGGATGGATCCACTACCTACATTCGAGGAGTTAGAGGTGGGCGATATAACATTTCTTTTTGGAACTCTCTTTTTCCCGCATCGTATCTGTTGCTTCACAAAAATTTCAAAACTATGTAGAAAACGTCGTTTTTCCCGTTCTCTGTTTTTTGTTTCTATGCATTGCAGCTGCCCCCACATATGCGTGCCATATACAACAAGAATAAATAGATCCATGCTATAGAACTTAATGCCGCATTGAGCTCATTTGGGAGGTTGTTGCAGGGCATCTACTGCAAACGAATGGGCCTGATGTTGTCCGAGGCATCCAAAGCTGGATCCAGGAGTGACAAAGGCAAATATGAAGGTCCAGAGGTCACTTTCGATGTACCAGCAGCTCCTGCTGTGGCATGTGTGATGCCAGTGGCACTGGACCATTTGTGCAGTAGCCGAACAATGATGATTGCCCGCATGGGACTGCAGGCATGGCTGATGCAACTGCTAGTGACTTGTCTCCACAGCAGCAGAAGCAACCGGATGGGACTACATCAATTACCGATACAACTGTCACTGTTTCATCTCCGCAACAGCAAAAGTAATCGGACAGGGCGAATGGGACTACAAAAACCATTGAAGCCACGGTCTCTGTATCGTCTCTGCAGCAGGCTAAGCAATCGGATGGCACAAAGAGTGGGGATCCAACAGTGGAAGTTGGTCACATAAATGCTGCCCAACCCAAAAAGAGTGAGCACATCAATGGCAATGATCATAGCAATGCCAAGGGAGAAGATATATGCTGCAAGGTAAAAAGCATTGAACAGATGTCACCTCGCAGCCCAACCCCCCATGCGTGAATTTGATTAGGAGGCCAGGGACACTTGAAGATGGGCCTTCATTTGGCTTGTTTGAACCTAGTAGTGACGACGCTTTACTATTTCAGGAGCCACCACAAGTTTCACCTGCATGATCACCTTCTTTGGATTTGGACTCTTTCTTGGAGATTCAAGAGAGGAGCCCTTTGTTTGATCATTCTCCTGCCACTTCAGCTGGTCCTATTTATGATGTGACTCCACTCGCAACATGTCCCCCAATATCAACAGGCCCCACAGGTTTTAATAAGTCATTCCCGCAACTTTTTTGTTATGCAACATATCCTCCTCTCTTTTTGAAACTTAGCACATCCATGATTCAAACTATTTCTCACTAGTTCTTTCTTCTTTCTTTTTTCCTTTTTGGCAGAAGCAAGTGGTGTTGAAATAGGAGAGGGGGTGGTGGTTGAAGTCAGCAGTGGGCGGAGCCATGATCAGAAGAAGCCTAGACTTAAGAGAGCTGCATTGACTGAACCAATCACGCAACAGACGATGTCATATACCAGAGGTACCGCTGTACCAATTATAAGATAAAGGACCCACCCCCCTTTGTAAGTGTTTTTTTGTCTTTCTTGTGTGCTGAGAGAAAAAATCCATCCATTATTTTTTACACCTTCTAACCAAGTTTCTGTTCTTTTGCAACAAACAGACCTTCCTTCATCGGGATAGGTGGCTTTGAGATTTCATTCAAACATTTCTGCAGCGGGCTAAAAAAGCGGGCACATTTGAACAATGAGGTGATGTCACTTTACATTGAAAGTTTCAACATTGAGCAGATGTACAGCTCAACCAAGCCAAGGAAGTTTGCATTCTCACCACATGTGGCTCTGAGTCATCTAAACATCTTTTTTGCTTTTTTGTCACTTATGTTTTCCCAACGCAACGTAGTAGGTTTTACATGGTAGCCACTATCTTTTCACCTTTTTGTTTTGTCCCCATGTTTACATAGTCAAAGCTTTGTGTGGACCCAAGTTCATTCAAAACAAGTTCTTGCATCAGAGATTTCACCAGGGCATGTGAGAAGAACGACATTGTGCAATTTGATCAAGTAAGGCTTTCATTCACCTATTTTGTATATTGTGCAAACATTTTACTTTCAGCGCAACAATGCTTCAGTTTTTGAATTATATCAATTTTAATTCTTGTAGTTGTTCTTCACCATTGTCCAACAAGACCATTGGGCAGTTGTTGTTGTAAATTTCATGCATAAACAGTTCAATGTGTTCGACTCCAGGAGTCAAGACCCTGACTATGTCAGCAACCTTGAGAAGCCTTGTTGCAATCTGGTATGGGGGTACCAATGAATTTTTGTTTTTCTCCCCATGTTTTTCAAATCAATGTTGCGGTACCAATCAATCTTACATTCCAGATAGAGAACTTCAAAACTCTGGTCAAAGAAAGAAACCCATGGAAGCATGATCTTGACACATTTGAGCGCTTCGGTCCATCAGGCTACCCACAACAGTCAACAACGTAGTATTTTTCGCAACTTTACATTTTTGGCAACTTCATGTGATTTGTGTGATCTCATTTTTCCTCCATATTTTTTCTGGCATATTTAGTTGTGGCATCTTTGCTATTCTATACATGGACAATTTAACTGCCAAGGGGTTGAAGCCATTTAATACAGTATGACTTTGGACTCATTTTCTTTTTTTTTGCAACCTATCAAACATTAGTAGTACAAAAACACTCTGCAACACTAGTAGTAAAGAAACACTCTGCAACACTAGAATCAATTATTTTGTGAAATCATCTTTTTATGCAACAATGCTTTTTCCCCTTGCTAGTAGTTTCTAATTATGTGTTTTTCTTGCTGTGTATGCTCAGGACACAAACTCCTTGCCCAACTTCCGGATGTACCTTGCGGCGAAGCTTTTCAGACACCCGCAAAACACCCACATCTTGGAGGAGGAGTTCCAAGCCCTGCTGAAAAAGTCGTAGATCAAAGTGAACCGTCGACCGCAACAAGAGTTAGGTAGTAGTTTAGGCTTCTTTTTTTCTGGTGCATGCGTGTGCGACATGTTTGTAACCGAGCTCTCTAGTAGTCCATGGAACTAAATCTTTTGGAGAAGAATGTGTCATGCTGGGGCTTGCCCCCCTGTTTCCTCTTTTTTTTGTATGCTGGAGCTTTACCGATGCAACCATTTATTGCTAATGCTCCGGTGTTGCACAACTATATACAGTGTAGAAGTGATAATGAAATGTTGTTCCTGATGTGTGTTCCATATAAAGTTTTTTGTTACACCCTGGTGTATCATTTTTGGTGCATGGGAGCACTTGTTGCATGATAAATCTTTCAATGGCAAAATATTCTATAACCATTGTGTTTCTTTAACATGATCCATTGATCTTTTTTATACTCTAGCAAAATCAACATTTAAATGCATTTTCCCATGTAACATGAACAAATGTATACTTGTTCCTGTAACATCACCAAGTGAAAGTTCCTTCATGTTTGATTTATGTTTTTCCTGTAACCTTAATACAATAGCTATTTTTCATGGATGCATCCTGGAACATCATGTCCGTGTAACATGAACATGAACATGAACAAGCTATTATTCTCGTAACATGAACATAAACATGAAACAAGCTATTTTTCCTATAACCTGAATCAAACAGCCAACTTGTTGAATCCTTGAACAATCAAATCTTTAGCTTAGTACATGCTGAATAGCATGAAAAACAATACATTACACTACTTCAACTAAACAAAGGAAGAGAAAACAATGCTATTTGCTGGCAAAAAAACATGGAAAGGTAGTTTCATGAACCAAACCCTAGAAGACTGCAAAGAGGGCCACCTTATTTGACTCGACTACTGTAGAGCTAGTTACTTTTCCTGTAACCTGAATACACAAAGCCAGATGAAAAACTGGTTATACAGGAAACAAAACCCAGATGTTCCTGTATCATGTTTTGCAAATGCAACTTACACATCATCAAGTTTGCAAAAACAAAAGTTCTTGTTTCAAACACAGGGAGCAACTACATCTTTGCTTTACGAGTTGAAAAAGAAAACAAAAAAGTTGTCTGCTGGAGATCTCCCCCCTGTTTCTGTCATTTCTTTTCTACAGCTTCAGCTACGTCACTTGGGCAATTTTTGGATCATTTGCCATCACGGCTCTCAATTGTTGACAATCTAGGACTGTATGTCCAACCCCATAGCAGAATTGGCATTTTGGGGGTACTGCTGCCGCCTCCATTGCAGCTTTTAGGGGGCCACATGTCTGAATGTTGTGTCCTTCTTCGTTGAAGTGCTTGGAGCGAATAGTCCTTTTTGGAGCTTTTGTCTTTCTTGATGTCGTTGCCTTCTTCTCTTGATGTTTCACCTTCTTATTTTGTTCATCATCTCGCTACTCTACCAGTGTCTTCTTTCTCTTCTCTTTGTTAGTTGGTCGGCCTTTCTTAGGGACATGAGCTGGGTTTTGTAGCATATCCGAGCTTTTATGTTGTTCTATGTCATCATTCAATGTTACCGTTGCTGCAGAGGGTAGTGTTGGGGGTTCACTCTGTTGCGTTGCTTGTTGATAGGGCAGTGCTCCTCTCTTCGCCGCTGCTATGGCTGGCTCCAGAACTTTTGTTGCATCATCTAATATTTTGTAGGCATCATCATTGCAACATGCATTAGAGGCAAGCCATGTCAACCTTCGACACACGGAGTTGTATTTCAGTGTGTTCGTCGAGGGGTGCCTGAAGTCCAGCAACCGGCCAGTCCTGCCCATGCTTGTTGTGGCTGCTTTAGACCACCTCTCCAACAAGTATTGCTGCAGAATTACATGGACATTGAGATGAACCATTGCCCTTATTATGTGTGCACAAATCAGCCCATTCATCTCAAAGTAGTGGTAGCTACATTCAAACACCCCTTTATCCATCATAACGTGCACATAATATAGCTTTGGGTTCTCATAGGAGCTTGCTTTTAGCTCAAACAAGAGGCCTTGCCCTTGGTAGTCAGTGTCTTGGTTGATAATGAAGCCGGTAAATGCAGTCACCTGTTTCTGAAACTTACCAAAGATGCTGTGGGTGTAGTAAGCAGCAACTTGGCGCTCAATGTTGTACCTGCAACATCACAAGAAATAGTTCAGAAACCAAATCACATAGAGACTAAGACCAGCAACAACTTTTTTTGTTTTTGATTTTTTGGTAAAGCTCAAAAGTATGTGTACTGAGAGTATAGTGGCGGAGTTTTTGTTTCAGCAATGAATCCAGCATTGTCAACACAATCAATCATAGTTTCTAAACACATTTCATATTTCTGGACAAACCTCCAAACCGAATCAGCGGGTCGAATCAGGGTTTGCAAATATGAGTTGATCCCCACAGACCTGCCTGTTGTGCTCGTGAACGGGAAGAATTTGTTCTCGAAATATGCTGGAGCCCACGTGTGCCTTGTTCGCCACATATTCTTGAGAAGTTTGTTCTCAGCCACTTCAAAATAATGCAACATGTGTTGCCATGTTTCCTCAAATCCTCAACAATTTCGGATTGGTTGATACACGTGTAAAACACATCTGCAAATGCCTCGTCTCTGCTCAACAGCCTTCCCAACTTGGACCGCGCATTGCTAAACACATGAAACTTCCAACACCTATGGCAAGTGTTTGGGAACACCCGATCAATGGCTGTTGCCATCGCTTGGTCCTGGTCAGTCATGATGTTGGTAGGTTGCTCGTTATCCATCGCAACCATCCACTACTGGAACATCCACTTAAATGTTTTAATAGTTTCATCCGGCAACAAGGCACATCCAAGTGCAATTGGCTGGAGGTGGTTGATACGTCCATTTTGCATCATGATTTCCTACTGTTATTTATTACGTTTTGTTGAATAATAATGCTTTGGGGAGTGATTCTAATGCCTTTTCTTTCATAATATGCAAGGTTTACACAAAGAGGGAGAATACCGGCAGCTGGAATTCTGGACCCAATAAAAGCACATCAGTGATACCTATTCTGCACAACTCCAATGAAGCTGAAATTTTACGGAGATTATTTTTGGAATAAATAAAAAATACTGGAGCAGAAAACTACAGGAGGGGGCAAACCTATTGGGCACAACCCACCAGGGCGCGCTCTGATGGGTTGTGGCCTCCTCGGCCCACCTCCGGTGCTCATCTTCTGGTATATAGTCACACTTGTCCTAGAAAAAAATCAGAGGATGACTTTCGGGACGAAGCGCCGCCGCCTCGAGGCGGAACTTGGGCAGGAGCACTTTTGCCCTCCGGCGGAGCGATTTCGCAGGGGGAACTTCCCTCCCAGAGGGGGAAATCGAAGCCATCGTCATCACCAACACCCCTCTCATCTTTGGGAGGCAAATCTTCATCAACATCTTCAACAGCACCATCCCCTCTCAAACCCTAGTTCATCTCTTGTGTTCAATCTTTCTACCGGAACCTCAGATTGGTACCTGTGGGTGACTAGTAGTGTTGATTACCTTGCGTAGTTGATTACTATAGGGTTTATTTGGTGGAAGATTATATGTTCAGATCCATTATGCTATTCAATACCTCTCTGATCTTGAGCATGATTATTATTTGTGAGTAGTTACTTTTGTTCTTGAGGTCACGGGAGAAGTCATGTTGCAAGTAATCACGTGAATTTGATATGTCTTCGATATTTTGATGGTATGTATGTTGTGATTCCCTTAGTGGTGTCATGTGAATGTCGACTACTTGACACTTCACTATTCATGGGCCTAAGGGAATGCATTGTGGAGTAGTTATTAGATGATGGGTTGCTAGAGTGACAGAAGCTTAAACCCTAGTTTATGCGCTACTTCGTAAGGGGCTGATTTGGATCCAAATGTTTAATGCTATGGTTAGATTTTATCTTAATACTTTTCTCGTAGTTGCGGATGCTTGCGAGGGGGTTAATCATAAGTGGGAGGTTTTTCAAGTAAGAACATCACCCAAGCAACGGTCCACCCACATATCAAATTATCAAAGTAGCGAACACGAATCAAACCAACATGATTATCGCTCTAGACGGAATTCCCGTGTACCCTCAAGAACACTTTGCCTATTACTAGAGATTGTTCTGGCTTGTCCTTTGCCACAAAAGGATTCGGCTACCTTGCTGCACCTTATTTACCGTTACCGTTACTTGCTCGTTACCAATTATCTTTCTATCAAACTATCTATTACCTACAATTTCAGTGCTTGCAGAAATTACCTTGCTGAAAACCGCTTGTCATTTCCTTCTGCTCCTCGTTGGGTTTGACACTCTTACTTATCGAAAGGACTACGATTGATCCCCTATACTTGTGGGTCATCAAGACTCTTTTTTGGCACCGTTGTCGGGGAGTGAAGTGCTCTTGGTAAGTGGAAATCGGTAAGGAAAAACTTATACTACGTGCTGAAATTTATTCCTACATGCTACTATGGAAAACAATCCTTTGAGGGGTTTGTTCGGGGTATCTTCACCTCGACCGGAACCACAATTAGTTTCCCCTCAACCTACTGCAGCTACTGAAAACATTGGTTATGAAATTCCTTCGGGTATGGTAGAACAACTACTTGCTAAACCTTATGCAGGAGATGGAACTGAACATCCTGATATGCACCTATTATATGTGAACGAAATTTGTGGATTATTTAAGCTTGCAGGTTTACCCGGAGATGAAGTCAAGAAGAAGGTTTTCCCTTTATCTTTGGAGGGAAAAGCATCGACATGGTATATCCTATGTGATGATCTTGGATCGTGGAACTGGAATCGTTTGCAATTGGAATTCCACCAAAAGTTTTATCCCATGCATCTAGTTCATCGTGATCGGAATTATATATATAATTTTTGGCCTCGTGAAGGAGAAAGTATCGCTCTAGCTTGGGGGAGGCTTAAGTCAATGCTATATTCATGCCCCAATAATGACATCCCGAGAGAAGTTATCATTCAGAATTTTTATGCTCGGCTTTCTCGTAATGATCAATCCATGCTCGATACTTCTTGTGCTGGTTCTTATATGAAGAAGACTATTGAATTCAAGTGGGATCTTTTAGAAAGAATTAAACGCAATTCTGAAGATTGGGAACTCGACGAAGGTAATGAGTTAGGTATAAAACTTGAGTTTGATTGTGTTAAATCTTTATGAATACCGATACTTTTCACAAGTTTAGCACTAAATATGGACTTGACTCTGAGATAGTAGCCTCTTTCTGTGAAGCATTTGCCACTCACGTTGACCTCCCTAAGGAGAAGTGGTTTAAATATCATCCCCCTATTAAAGAAGAAATTAAAGAACCAGTCATAGCTAAGGAAGAAACCATGTTTTACAATGTTGATCCAGTTGTGCCTACCGCTTATATTGAAAAACCACCTTTCCCTGTTAGGATAAAGGAACATGCTAAGGTATCAACTGTGGTTCGTAAGAGTAATATAAGAGCACCTAAACCCCCTGAGAAAATTAAAGTAGCACCAAGTGTTGCTATGGTTAAAGATCTCTTGGTAGAAAATATTGATGGGAATGTTATCTACTTCTGTGATGAAGCTGCTAGAATTGCTAAACCCGATGAAAAAGATAAACATAGACCCATAGAAGGCATGTCTGTTGTCTCAGTCAAAATAGGAGATCATTGCTATCATGGTTTTTGTGATTTGGGTGCTAGTGTGAGTGCTATCCCTTTTACCTTATACCAAGAATTTATGGATGAAATAGCACCTGCTGAAATAGAAGACACTGATGTTACTATGAAACTTGCTAATAGAGACACCATCACACCACTTGGGATTGTTAGAGATGTTGAAGTCTTGTGTGGGAAAGTAAAATACCCCACCGATTTTCTAGTCCTTGGTTCCCCACAAGATGACTTTTGTCCCATTATCTTTGGTAGACCTTTCTTGAGCACCGTCAATGCTAAGATAGATTGTGAAAAACAAACTGTCGGTGTCAGTTTTGGTAGTGTGTCTCATGAGTTTAATTTTTCCAATTTCAGTAGAAAACCTTGCGATAAAGCTTTATCTAGTAAATATGAAATAATTGGTCTTGCCTCTATTGTTATGCCTCTTACTGATCCAATAGAACAATATTTGCTTGACCATGAAAATGATATGCACTTGCGTGAAAGAAATGAAATCGATCAAATTTTCTTTGAACAACAACCTCTCCTGAAATACAATTTGCCTATTGAAACTCTTGGAGGTCCTCCTCCACCTAAAGGTGATCCTGTGTTTGAATTAAAGCAATTGCCTGACACTTTGAAGTATGCTTATCTTGATGAGAAAAAGATATATCCTGCTATTATTAGTGCTAACCTTTCAGAACATGAAGAAGAAAGATTATTAAAAGTTCTAAGGAAGCACCGAGCTGCTATTGGATATACTCTTGATGATCTTAAGGGCATTAGTCCCACTCTATGTCAGCACAAGATTAATATGGAACCTGATGCTAAACCCGTTGTTGATCACCAACGACGACTGAATCCTAAGATGAAGGAAGTGGTATGAACTAAAATATTAAAGCTTCTGGAAGCAGGTATAATCTATCCCGTAGCTGATAGTAGATGGGTAAGTCCCATTCATTGTGTCCCTAAGAAAGGAGGTATTACCGTTGTTCCCAATGATAAGAATGAACTCATCCCACAAAGAATTGTTATTGGTTATAGAATGGTAATTGATTTTAGAAAGTTAAATAAAGCTACTAGAAAAGATCATTATCCTCTACCTTTCATTGATCAAATGCTAGAAAGATTATCTAAGCACATACACTTTTGCTTCCTAGATGGATATTCTGGTTTCTCTCAAATACCTGTGTCACAATCCGATCAAGATAAAAACACCTTTACTTGCCCTTTTGGAACCTATGCTTATAGACATATGCCTTTTGGTTTATGCAATGCACCTCCTACCTTTCAAAGATGTATGACTGCTATATTCTCTGACTTTTGTGAAAAGATTGTGGAGGTTTTCATGGATGATTCTTCCGTTTACGGAACATCTTTTGATGACTGCTTAAGCAACCTTGATCGAGTTTTGCAGAGGTGTGAACAAACTAATCTCATCTTGAATTGGGAGAAGTGCCACTTTATGGTTAATGAAGGCACTTACTAATCTCTTGCAAAAGGATATTCCTTTTATTTTTGATGATGATTGTGTGGAAGCCTTTGAAACACTCAAGAAAGCCTTAACCTCTGCACCTATCATTCAACCACCTGATTGGAACTTGCCTTTTGAAATTATGTGTGATGCTAGTGATTATGCTGTTGGTGCTGTTCTAGGATAAAGAGTTGATAAGAAATTGAATGTTATCCATTATGCTAGTAAAACTCTAGACAGTGCCCAACCAAATTATGACACTACTGAAAAAGAATTCTTAGCAGTTGTGTTTGCCTGTGATAAATTTGGATCCTATAATGTTGACACAAAAGTTATTGTTCACACCGACCATGCTGCTATAAAATACCTTATGGAAAAGAAAGATGCTAAACCTAGACTCATTAGGTGGGTTCTCTTGCTTTAAGAATTTGACTTACACATCGTTGATAGGAAGGGAGCTGAGAACCCCTGTGACGCCCCCAACTCGACCGTGCACTAATCATACACGCAAATGCACACGATCAAGCCTAGGGACTCACTTGAAGATATCACAACACAACTGTAGACACAAATAAAATAATACAAGCTTATATTACAAGCCAGGGGCCTCGAGGGCTCGAATACATAAGCTCGATGTCATACAAGCATCAGCGGAAGCAAAAGTATCTGAGTACAGACACGAAGTTAAACAAGTTTTGCCTTAAGAAGGCTAGCACAAAAGCAACAACGATCGAAAAGGCAAGGCCTCCTGCCTGGGAGCCTCCGAACTAGTCCTGGTCGGCTGGCTCAACCCAGTAGAAGTGGCCTCCGGGACTCTCCTGGTAGTAGCAGTCTGCGGCGGCGTCTGGCTCCTGGGCTCCGTCATCTGGTCGCAAGTATCGGGTATGGGGGAAAAAGAATAGCAAAGCAACCGTGAGTACTCATCCAAAGTACTGGCAAGACTGACATCAGAACTATACTAAATGCATTGTATCAAAGGAATGGGGCTATATCTGTGGACTGTACTGAAGAATGCTGGAATAAAAGGGGGAGAGGCCTAGCCTATCGAAGACTAGCATCTTGAAGCAATCTTGCAGCATCAGAAGAGAGTAGAGCAAGATAATAAATAGCAATCATAGTTTAGTAACTCCCTGAGATCCTTCCTCGACTATCCCGCGAGAAAGTAATCCCGAGAGCAGTAGTAACAGTTTAATATGTATCATCATCACTTTGTAGTTGTCATAGATCCGGATACAACTCTGAGCGTCCTGTTACCGTGGACACGGCTATTCGAATAGATATCTTCCCTGCAGGGGTGCACTACTGTTACCCAACACGCTCGATTACCTCCGGCCAGACACACTTGCTGGGTAATACCCGGCCTCGGGTGATCGACACATCGCAGCCCGACCTAGAGCTCAGCAGAGAGGTCAACACGCCGGTCTAAATCCTAAGTACAAATGGGTCTTGGGCCATCGCCCTTCGCACTCCTGCACGTTGCGTGACTGGCCGAGAAGCAGGCGCGACACTGAACAACCCAGTGAAGTAACCAGCCCAATCTTAGCAATCAGCCCGCATCTCTGAGCTGTGACGTCTGAAGAGCTTTCGACTGATACTACGACGTAGAGGGCCCCATTAAACCATTATCCCACGTGGTGGTAGTGCGTAAAGGGCACGACGACCCACTCAGATCAAATACCCAAATCCGTTAAGCTCATTTAGTAACTCGCAGAGACGAACAGGGTTCCTGTCGCTCCGACTTGGTAAAACATGACGCGCCGGTACTCTTGGAGCCGACCCGTCTTTAATGATATTCAATCGCGGGCACCTTGGGGCCAGCCCATCTTTAACAGTTTAAGTAATTGCAGAATGTAAATGTTTCCGCGATCCTTACCCAGAGTGATCACGGCCCGATATCAAGCATGGCATACGGACAAGGGTGATGGCCATCGATGAAGAAGTAGCACAACTAAGTATTGTGGGACAACAGGTGGGGTATCAATAACAGGCTCGAAAATCAGGCTATGCATCAGAATAGGTGCTATCGGAACAGTAGCAGGGGCAATTCTAATGCAAGCATAAGAGAGAAGGGAATGGGTGATATCTGATGATCAAGGGGGTTTTGCTTGCCTGGAAGCTCTGCCGAAGGGGCCTGGTCGTCGGCGACGTCGTCGTACACGGCGGTGTCGTCGGCGGTCTCGGAGGCTATCGAGAGAGAAGGGGGAGAAGAAACAATAAATACATGGCAAAAATGCAACAACGATGCATGACATGCCTAAATGATATGCAGAGGAGTTCTACTGCCTAACAAAATGATTTAGTTAATTTAAGAATTTATTTGGATTTATTTTATTAAGGTAAAGCACTATTCATTTATCGAAATCAGTCAAAATGTTGCATGTTCAGCTAGCTAGGAGTATTGAACAGAAGTTTTGATCACATATTCGAAATCTTCATATTTTTTTGATCGTTTTACATATATAAATTATTTTAATCCGAGTTACGGTTTAAAAGATATGATTTTCTAAAGTTTTACTAATTTTCTGGAATTTCTGGATTTATTTAATTCAACATTATCCCAAACAGTGAAGGCTGACGTCAGCATGACGCATGCATGACATCATTAGTCAACAGTCTCAGCTAACTGGTCAAACTGACATGTGGGACCCACATGTCATAGACTCATTTTTAATTCAGTGTTAATTTAAACTAACATAGACTAATTTAGCAAGTGGGGCCCATCTGTCATAGACACATTAGGTTTAAATTAATTATTTTTTTAATCTATTTATCTAATTAACCTACTGACAGATGTGGCCCACATGTCATAGACACAGGGGGGGCCCACCAGTCAGCGACTAGGCTGGTCCAGTCAGCAGGTTGACTAGGTCAACTGGTCAACCAGGACCGCGGGGCCCGCGGGTCAGTGACCCTGGCAGTGGCCCCGACCCGGCCACGTCAGCGGCGGCCGGCGTCTCACCACCGGCGGCCAAAAACCACGGCGGAGGCACGAGAGGGGCTCGGGTTTCGCCTGTGGGGGGGTCAAATCGGACGCGGCCGGCGCCGATCAAACCGCCGTGGAGTGCCGCATCCAACGGCGGTGGTCTCGCGGGCGGGGACGGCCGGAATCGAGCACGGCGAGCTCGTCGGCGGCGACGTTTTCGGGCGGAGCTCGGGCGCGTGGCTGCGGTGGGCTAGCGAGCAAACGGAGCGGCTGGGCAAGGCCTACCCGATGCGGTGAAGCGAACGGGCACGAGCGCGGGGCCGTTTGGTCGTCGGAGCTACGCCGGCGACGAGGACAGGCGGCGGCGCGGTCGGGCATCTCCAATGCGGCGGCTATGGGGGCGAATCCGTGCGGGGAAGAGAGGGGAAGGGAGCGCGAGCTCACCGGGAGCCTGTAGGGGAGCTAAGTGGGCGCGGGGACGGCTTGACGGCGACGAAATCAACGGCGAGGTCGGGGTGGCCGTAGGTTTAAGAAGACGACGAGGAGCTCGATGCAGCGGCGCTCCTGCTCGGGTGACTCGTCGGGGAGGAAGAGGTGGCCGAGGCGGTCGTTCTTGGCGCGGAGGCGAGGCGAGGCGGGCACGGTGGCCGCGGGATCGACGGCGGCGACGGCGGGCGTCTTCGGGTGAGAGAGAGAGAGAGCGCACGGGCGAGGGGGAAAAGATCTGGGGCGGCCAGGGGCGGTGCTGCGGTGGCTGGTCTTATCCTCTCCGCCTCTGTAGCGACGCGGGCGACGGGGAGGGGTGCGGCTGTGGCCAGCCGGCGTCGACGCGGTCGGGCGCGCGAGCGACCGAGCGCGGGAGCAGTGTGATGGAGAAGGAGGGGGCGAGGTGGGCTGGGCCGGTCGGCCGACTAGAGCCCAGCACGGCTGGGCCTTTTCCTTTTCTTCTTTTTCTTTTCTGTTTGTCTTTTTAGTTTCTGTTTAGGAAATAATTTAGCCACAAAGGGAGTTTTGTAAAATAGGTGACTTGGCCCAATATTTAATATGCAATATTAGCTAATACCAGAAATTGGTTTGGAGGTGATATGATTTCATATGAATTTTAATTAATTAAAAAGGTATTTAATATTGATGTTTGGTACTGTTTTGATGATGCAAGGCTCATTTAACTAATTCAAATAATGTTATTTATATTTTTATAAATGCTCCTGGATTATTTGCAACATCACGTACATTTTTGTTTCTGATTTTGAACAACTTTTAAATTCACTTTTAAATTGATTTGAATTTTGAATTTGAATTTGAAATGTGATATGATGCTAATGATGATCATGTACTATTAATCATGATGACATGGCACTATTAACAGGGGTTTACAATTCTCCTCCTCTAACAAGAATTCTCGTCCCAAGAATTAAGAGGTAGGCTGAAAGAGAGATGGGTATTCTTCACGAAGACGATCTTCGCGTTCCCAAGTGGCTTCATCTTCAGAATGATTCGACCACTGAACTTTAAGGAACTTGATGGCCTTCTGACGGGTTCGACGTTCAGCTTGATCAAGAATGCGGATCGGATACTCTTGATAAGAAAGATCCTCTTGCAATTCAAGTACTTCATGATTCACTGCTCGGATAGGATCCTTGAAGCAGCGTCGGAGTTGCGACACATGAAAGACGTCGTGAACTTGAGAGAGATTCGACGGCAATTCCAATTGATATGCCACTTCTCCACGTCTTGCGAGAATGCGGAACGGGCCAATGTAGCGAGGAGCTAACTTGCCCTTGATCCCAAATCGGTGGGTGCCTTTCATCGGAGTGACGCGAAGGTAAGCTTGCTCGCCAGGTTGATAGACCATTACTTGGTGCTTTCGATCATAGTTGCTCTTCTGGCGGGACTGAACAGTTTTCAAATGCTCACGGACAATGCGGACTTGTTCTTCAGCTTGCTGAATAATGTCCGGTCCAACGAGTGAACGTTCCCCAGTTTCTGACCAATTCAGAGGGGTTCGACACTTACGTCCATACAAAACTTCAAATGGTGCCATCTTCAAACTAGCTTGATAGCTATTATTGTAAGAGAATTCGGCATATGGGAGAGATTCTTCCCATTTCTTACCGAATGAGATAACACAAGCTCGAAGCATATCTTCAAGCACTTGATTGACTCTTTCAACTTGTCCCTGGGACTGGGGGTGAAATGCGGTGCTGAAGGACAAATGAGTTCCCATAGCTTCTTGGAAACTGTTCCAAAATCTGGAGGTAAAGAGGCTGCCACGATCTGAACTGATCTCCAACGGAACACCGTGGAGTGACACAATTCTGGAGACATACAAGTCAGCTAACTGGCTAGCAGTGATTGTCTCCTTAACAGGAAGAAAGTGAGCAACCTTGGAGAAACGGTCGATGACGACAAAGATAGCATCATGACCTTTCTGCGATCTGAGAAAACCAGTAATGAAGTCCATTTCGACCTTGTCCCATTTCCATTCAGGAATTTCAAGTGGTTGAAGTAGTCCAGCAGGCCTTTGATGTTCTGCCTTGATGCGACGGCAAACGTCACATTCAGCAACATATTTAGCAATATCATGCTTCATATCAGGCCACCAGTACCGTTGACGAATGTCTTGGTACATCTTGGTGCTACCGGGGTGAATTGACAAAGGGGTATCATGCGCTTCCTTCATAACATCCGAACGAGAGTCCAGATTATGCTTTCTGGGGACCACTAGGCGACCTTTGAAGAACAAGGCACCATCATCTCCAACATGATAGAATGAAGGATTTCCCTTGGAGAGGTATTTCTTAATCTTCTCAACTTCAGAGTCGTATTTCTGTCTCGTCTTGATGTTGCACTCGAGGTTTGGTTCAACCACCAGGGTATTGAGATAACCCTGTGGAACAATATGAAGGTTCAACTTGCGGAGCTCTTCATATAGTTGAGGCTGTGCTTGCTGAACCATGAGGTTGTTGCAATACGACTTACGACTCAAAGCATCGGCCATTACATTAGCCTTGCCAGGAGTATAAGAAATACCCAAGTCATAGTCTGTAACGGCCTCCAGCCATCTTTGTTGACGGAGGTTCAGAGATGGTTGAGTGAACAAGTACTTCAGACTCTTATGATCCGTGTAGATCTCGCATCGATTACCAAGAAGGTAATGTCGCCACAACTTCAATGCATAGATAACCGCAGCTAGTTCGAGATCATGTACTGGATAATTTTCCTCATGAGGACGCAATTGACGAGAGCCATAAGCAATTACTTTGCGCTCTTGCATTAGGACACAGCCTAATCCTTGACGGGATGCGTCACAGTATATCACAAAGTCCTTGCCAGAATCAGGGGGAGCTAGCACTGGGGCAGATGTCAACTTGTCTTTAAGCGTCTGAAAACTTTCCTGACACTTTTCTGTCCACTCGAACTTAACGCCTTTGTGGAGCAGATCAGTCAGTGGTTTAGCAATCTTGGAGAAGTTCTCGACGAATCGGCGGCAATAGCTCGCAAGACCGAGAAAACTTCTGACTTGCTTAACATTCTTTGGGGGAGTCCAGTCAAGAATAGCCTGAACTCGTTCTGGGTTAATGGCAATGCAGTGGCAGGAAGTCAAGGATGTTGTCGATGATAACATCGATATGTGATTTCCAAGGATGGCATAGCTGTTTAACAAAAGTGTCAAATGACAGTGAGAAGTATAATATAACTTGGAGAGAAAGGTTAACCGAACCAAAGTAAAGGAGAATATGATTATCAGACTAATCACATCAATGGTAAGGAACAAGCACAGATAATCCAGCTCTCCGGGTGGACGAGATTACGAGATCCTAGTGTCGGCGTTAGTAAAATTCATTTAACCCGAAAGGAAGAGAGTTCAGAGTCCCAGAGTATAGAAGAGGAATAAAAGATCCTAATACCACCCAGTTGGCGACGTGGGCCCGTAAGCCACACAGCCAAGTTAGTAAAATAGTTTTCGGAAATACTAGACTCAACTGCGGCCAAGGAGTAGGAGAGGGGCTTCCTACAGGCAGTCGGCTCTGATACCAACTTGTGATGCCCCCAACTCGACCGTGCACTAATCATACACGCAAATGCACATGATCAAGCCTCGGGACTCACTTGAAGATATCACAACACAAATCTAGACACAAATAAAATAATACAAGCTTATATTACAAGTCAGGGGCCTCGAGGGCTCGAATACATAAGCTCGATGTCATACAAGCATCATCGGAAGCAAAAGTATCTGAGTACAGACACAAAGTTAAACAAGTTTTGCCTTAAGAAGGCTAGCACAAAAGCAACAACGATCGAAAAGGCAAGGCCTCCTGCCTGGGAGCCTCCGAACTAGTCCTGGTTGGCTGGATCAACCCAGTAGAAGTGGCCTCCGGGACTCTCCTGGTAGTAGCAGTCTGCGGCGGCGTCTGGCTCCTGGGCTCCGTCATCTGGTCGCAAGTATCGGGTATGGGGGAAAAAGAATAGCAAAGCAACCGTGAGTACTCATCCAAAGTACTCGCAAGACTGACATCAGAACTATACTAAATGCATTGTATCAAAGGAATGGGGCTATATCTGTGGTCTGTACTGAAGAATGCTGGAATAAAAGGGGGAGAGGCCTAGCCTATCGAAGACTAGCATCTTGAAGCAGTCTTGCAGCATCAGAAGAGAGTAGAGCAAGATAATAAATAGCAATCATAGTTTAGTAACTCCCTGAGATCCTTCCTCGACTATCCCGCGAGAAAGTAATCCCGAGAGCAGTAGTAACAGTTTAATATGTATCATCATCACTTTGTAGTTGTCATAGATCCGGATACAACTCTGAGTGTCCTGTTACCGTGGACACGGCTATTCGAATAGATATCTTCCCTGCAGGGGTGCACTACTGTTACCCAACACGCTCGATTACCTCCGGCCAGACACACTTGCTAGGTAATACCCGGCCTCGGGTGATCGACACATCGCAGCCCGACCTAGAGCTCAGCAGAGAGGTCAACACGCCGGTCTAAATCCTAAGTACAAAGGGGTCTTGGGCCATCGCCCTTCGCACTCCTGCACGTTGCGTGACTGGCCGGGAAGCAGGCGCGACACAGAACAACCCAGTGAAGTAACCAGCCCAATCTTAGCAATCAGCCCGCATCTCTGAGCTGTGACGTCTGAAGAGCTTTCGGCTGATACTACGACGTAGAGGGCCCCATTAAACCATTATCCCACGTGGTGGTAGTGCGTAAAGGGCACGACGACCCACTCAGATCAAATACCCAAATCCGTTAAGCTCATTTAGTAACTCGCAGAGACGAACAGGGTTCCTGTCGCTCCGACTTGGTAAAACATGACAAGCGGGTACTCTTGGAGCCGACCCGTCTTTAATGATATTCACTCGCGGGCACCCTTGGGGCCAGCCCGTCTTTAACAGTTTAAGTAATTGCAGAATGTAAATGTTTCCGCGATCCTCACCCAGAGTGATCACGGCCCGATATCAAGCATGGCATACGGACAAGGGTGATGGCCACCGATGAAGAAGTAGCACAGCTAAGTATTGTGGGACAACATGTGGGGTATCAATAACAGGCTACAAAATCAGGCTATGCATCGGAATAGGTGCTATCGGAACAGTAGCAAGGGCAATTCTAATGCAAGCATAAGAGAGAAGGGAATGGGTGATATCTGATGATCAAGAGGGTTTTGCTTGCCTGGAAGCTCTGTTGAAGGGGCCTGGTCGTCGGCGACGTCGTCGTACACGGCGGTGTCGTCGGCGGTCTCGGAGGCTATCGAGAGAGAAGGGGGAGAAGAAACAATAAATACATGGCAAAAATGCAACAACGATGCATGAAATGCCTAAATGATATGCAGAGGTATTCTACTACCTAACAAAATGATTTAGTTAATTTAGGAATTTATTTGGATTTATTTTATTAAGGTAAAGCACTATTCATTTATCGAAATCAATCAAAATATTGCATGTTCAGCTAGCTAGGAGTGTTGGACAGACGTTTTGATCACATATTCGGAATATTCATATTTTTCTGATCGTTTTACATATATAAATTATTTTAATCCGAGTTACGGTTTAAAAGATATGATTTTCTAAAGTTTTACTAATTTTCTGGAATTTCTGGATTTATTTAATTCAACATTATCGGAAACAGTGAAGACTGACGTCAGCATGACGCATGCATGACATCAGCAGTCAACAGTCTCAGCTGACTGGTCAAACTGACATGTGGGACCCACATGTCATAGACTCATTTTTAATTCAGTGTTAATTTAAACTAACAGAGACTAATTTAGCAAGTGGGGCCCATCTGTCATAGACACATTAGGTTTAAATTAATTATTTTCTTAATCTATTTATCTAATTAACCTACTGACAGATGTGGCCCACATGTCATAGACACGGGGGGGGGCACCAGTCAGCGACTGGGCTGGTCCAGTCAGCAGGTTGACCAGGTCAACTGGTCAACCAGGACCGCGGGGCCCGCGGGTCAGTGACCCTGGCAGTGGCCCCGACCCGGCCACGTCAGCGGCGGCCGGCGTCTCGCCGCCGGCGGCAAAAAACCACGGCGGAGGCACGGGAGGGGCTCGGGTTTCGCCTGTGGGGGGGTCAAATCGGAGGCCGCCGGCGCCGACCAAACCGCCGTGGAGTGCCACATCCAACGGCGGTGGTCTCGCGGGCGGGGACGGCCGGAATCGAGCACGGCGAGCTTGTCGGCGGCGTTTTCGGGTGGAGCTCGAGCGCGTGGCTGCGGTGGGCTAGCGAGCAAACGGAGCGGCTGGGCGAGGCCTACCCGATGCGGTGAAGCGAACGGGCACGAGCGCGGGGCCGTTTGGTCGCCGGAGCTACGCCGGCGACGAGGACAGGCGGCGGCGCGGTCGGGCATCTCCAATGCGGCGGCTACGGGGGCAAATCCGTGCGGGGAAGAGAGGGGAAGGGAGCGCGAGCTCACCGGGAGCCTGTAGGGGAGCTAAGTGGGCGCGGGGACGGCTTGACGGCGACGAAATCAACGGCGAGGTCGGGGTGGCCGTAGGTTGAAGAAGACGGCGAGGAGCTCGATGCAGCGGCGCTCCTGCTCGGGTGACTTGTCGGGGAGGAAGAGGTGGCCGAGGCGGTCCTTCTTGGCGCGGAGGCGAGGCGAGGCGGGCACGGTGGCCGTGGGATCGACGGCGGCGACGGTGGGCGTCTTCGGGTGAGAGAGGGAGAGAGCGCACGGGCGAGGGGGAAAAGATCTGGGGCGGCCAGGGGGGGTGCTGCGGTGGCTGGTCTTATCCTCTCTGCCTCTGTAGCGACGCGGGCGACGGGGAGGGGGTGGGGAATGACCGGGGGAGGAAGAAGGTGGGGGCGTTGTTTAGGCGCCCGGCGGTGTGGTGCGGGGCGGGGCGGCGCAGGAGGCGGCCGGCGGCGCGCGGGGGCGTGGCAGGAGTTGGGCGGGGCGGAGTGAGGCGGAGCGCCGCGTGGCAGAGCGCTGCGTTATTTTTCCCCTTCGTACCGGTTCGATTTGGACTGCGGGTTGAATATCAAACTGAAGGCGTAAGCTCACGGAAAGAAGCGTATTGTGACGGTGAACCAACGGAGTCAATCCGTGCTTTATTATTATTATAATATATATATATAGATATATATATATATATATATATATATATATATATATATATATAGGGAAAGATTATTATTATTATTATGTTTTTCGTTCATCGCGGGCTACGTCCAACTGAACTACCCGTGGCTTCTGTTTTAAAGGAGGAAGGATTCGACTTTATATTTAATAGTACATCCTCACTTTTTTACAGCCTCATATTTTGACTAAATTTTGCATTACATCTGAATGTGTTTTTGCACATAAAAATCTAACTAAACTTGGATATGAATTCATTTTTCTTCCGTTGCAGTGCATGGGCATTTGTGCTAGTCCTACAAAAACAAGAAACTTCCAGACGTTGCATGTTATACGCCACCACAGTTAATAAAAACCCCAGTCGTTGATATTCATTAATCTATTCCCATTAGATTTCTCAGATCAGATGCAGAAGAGTTAATAAACCGTTGATATTCATTAATGTATTGGCATCTGAATTCTCATATCCCGTATAAAAGAGTTAATCAACCGTTGATATTCATTAATCTATACCCCTATGAATTCTCATGTCATGTATAAGTCACCATCAGTTTATCGAATAAATAAAGACAACATTGTACATCAGCCTGGTGATGATCTATTAGATTGACCGTCTCGGTAGATGACGTGCGAGACATCCATTTGATCTCCCGCCACGTCAGCCTCAACCTTTGCAACATGTACCATGTTGCACTCAAAAGCTTTGCAGCAAGGACCTTGTTGCACTCATGTGGTCACCAGGTAAGCTTGCTTGACGTGGGCTTTGGTCATCCATTGCAACATGGACTATGCTGTGGTCACCTCCAGCTTGCATGACATAGGTTTTGGTTTTACATTGCAAGATGGACCATGCTGCGGTCACCCATTCCAACATGGGCATGTTGTGGTCATCCGTTGTTGCGGCGGGATCAAGCGAAGCAGAGGACAACCTAGTCGGTTGTAAAGATGACAATGGGTAGGTGGGTGCGATGTGGATAAGGTTTGGGACACATGGGTGGATGCACGCGAAGGTATGTCGCTAACATGGACCGCACAAATAGGCTTGATCCGACTGCTGCGCACCCAGCGGACGCTTACATGGAATCGGCCAGTTCAAAGCAAGCATTTCACATAAATAAAATCTACTAGGGTATGTTAGGAACTAACTCTACTAATCAATTCTGGTACTGGATTACAAAGATGTGGTAGCTATTTTGGGATACAAGTTGAAGCACGAGAGGGGATCGAGCGAGAGAGAGACGGAGGTAGGAGAGAACCGTTGTTGGCCAAAAATCACGCAATGTAGACCTCACACCACTATACTTTCTCATTCAAAACTACAGCTGGGAAACATAGTAGAAAATAAAAAAACCGCCATACGATCAACCAGGAACATTATGAAGATACAATAAATGGTTGTGATTGGATCGTTACCGACTCCAAGTTGCAGTGGAAGTAGACGAGTCGGTGTAGATAGTTGATGAGGCTCCTCGAACCTTAGATGAACGATCCCGCGAACCGCCCACGAACGATCCACGTACTGAAGGCTGAAAGCACAACCTCTCTACTTGGTTGCAAGCGTACGGTCTTCACGATCCGACATCGCTTTGCCGTCCAGAGCTAATCATCGTCGAAGAATTAGAGAGAGGAGATTAGAACCACACTGGGCTTCTAATATGACAATTAGAGGAACTAGGTCTAGCTCTAATTAGTCAACTATGACCAATTAAAACTAGAACTAGAGGAACTAGAGGAGGCTCCAAAACTTGTACAAACAATATGACCATTACCTCAAGTATATATAGGTTGGAGGGGAGAGGAGGGGCTGCCATCAAGGAGGGAAAGTCCCTCATTGGTCGCCGGCCATGGGAGGAGGAGTTGGACTCCTCGCACTCCAATTCGCCCCCCCCCCCCCCCACAAGGAAGTGGGCGCCAACTCTACTTGGGCCCTTGTGGCCCAAGTTGCCTTCCACCTCCTGACCTTTTAAGGTCGTTGATATTTACTTATTTATAAAAGCCTTCTAATAATTGTTAGACACTTTTATATATAATTTAATATCATCGGAAACATTTTTCACCTATATATTATTTATCGGCAATACCTGGTATTGTCAGATAACCACCGAAACCCTTCCGGTGACCCCGAAACGCTTCTGGATCCTCTGAAAACTATTTTAAATATTAATGAAACAATTTCACAAATATGTTCTCATTACTCCAGTCTTACTAACACTCTGTGGATAATGATTACCTTAAAATTGTGACCCCATACGTTCGGTAACTCATAGACATGAACGAAACCCCTTCGTTCAATGATCTATAGCGAAACCGTGGACGCCCATATCGACCCCTATAAGTACATGAATGGTATACGAGTGAACCTTTGGTTATCATATGATATTCTCTTTGCTTCGCGACACTTTACAGAACCCGAGATGCTTTAATTAGTATCCTCGTGAGTCATTCACATTCTCACTATTTCATTGTACTCATTACTGGTTTTGTTCTTCTTTCTCGTTGATATGTTCGGGCATCCGCGTGACATAGTCACCTGTGTCTGGCTAGACGATGATGGATACCGTCACACCGATAGGACCCTAAGAATATCTAGCCATCACCAGAGGAGAAAATTCCACTCTCGAGCTATCTAGTCCCTTGTCAAACTTTTCGATGAACCTGTATGTTGTCGTTATGATCACCTAGGTACAGATGACATTTAGCAACTTCAAAGTTCGTCGTACGATAAGAAGTGACTACGATACTCTCATGGTATAACGAACATAAAACACATGTTAACACTATGTTTTATAACAATTGATTTTAGACGATATTATCTCAAAGTATAACAAACAAGTTTGGGTCAATTCAATATGACCGTTCTTCTAACGTCATAGTCTCAATGTTGTTTTAGGATCATCGTTACACTTAATGACATCCTAAGAACCGGAAAACGTGATCACAAATAACACTTGAGCTAATCTTAGAGGCGAGACTAGGAGTCTTATTTTACAGTTTATCATTCCACACGTGCATATTAGTTTCTGAATCACATATTCCAGGATCGTAGCAGTTATAACATAGAAGATAAACACTTAATTATGAATATAAAAATATAATAATATAATATTATTGCCTTTATGGCATATTTTCAACAACTACCTCCACTAACGTAAACAAAACTTCGTGACCACCATGTCCCCATGCTCGCGCCGTTGCCGCCGAACCTGTGCCAGCACCCCGTCGCGCCTTCCCGGCTCTCTCCCATTGCATGTCACTCCTACCATTCTTCGATGGCCGTCCGCTATTTCCGCACCCATCGGAGCATGCCTAATCATGACCGGACATACCATATGTCGTGCCTACGCCCACCCGACTCGCAACACCTGCCGGTCCCGCCGACGCAGTCCTCGCCATGAAGGGACATACTATCAGAGGCGCTGCAGCCGGCACCCGTTGAGCAAAACAAGCTAGGACTAAACACAGCGTCTGCCACTCCCGTCCAGGTAGAGCAACACCTGTCGTTCACGCTCCCGTTTCCTCCACCCGCCCACGTTCACTAGCTTCACCGTCATCAGGTCGCCTAATGACAATATCCCTGCAGTGCCCACTCTCCTATGTGCTCAACACCAACAAATCTTTTGTCATTCCCGACATGAATTACAACTAGTGCTATCGCCGATTTATGCGGATAATCCCGCGAGTATATGGTCGCTATCTTCTTCTTCGGGAACGAAACCACAACTCTTTCAGTATTTGAGATCATAATCACACTTCCATTTCATCCATTTTTTTGGGACAATGCTAATTAGCTACATAATGTTTAATCAATTGTGAACGTCGAAATTATCTCAGTATTTTGATGCCCTATTTTCCAGCTTTCCGTATGTAACTAATCAGGCTGGGTTGATCTCTGGCACGGAATACTGCTCTACGACGTGCTCCATGACGACGACAATGACAACGACAAAATCCACCTAATGCCACTGCCGGTAAGGCCGGGAAGCCATTGCGGCAAGGCGCTTGAGTGCTGTCCAAAGCCTTACCGAAGCGTTTCTGTCGTGGGGGATTGCCTCAAGCTTGTCAAGTTGGAACCCTTCGGCGATCGTCTTCCCGGTAAAGACCCTGAAACCGAGGGCCCCAACCTCAGAGTTGACGACTGGACACTCAGCACATATACCAACTGCAAAATCACCGGCGATCCCGAGGATTGGAAACCGGGGGCCCCAACCTCAGAGTTTTCAATAAGGTTTACGCTTCATACTTCTATGTTGTGATGAATTGTTACTTGTGCACGAGAAGTTATATGATGACAATATATATTGAATAAGTTTATGTTAGAGTTTGTTGCTGTTATGATAATAAGCATGATGCTTCTATGTCCGTATCTTGCTTTTATCGACACCTCTCTCTCAAACCATGTGGACATGCTTTTCAATATCGGCTTTTGCTTGAGGACAAGCGAGGTCTAAGCTTGGGGGAGTTGATATGTTCATTTTGCATCATGATTTCCTACTGTTATTTATTATGTTTTGTTAAATAATAATGCTTTGGGGAGTGATTCTAATGCCTTTTCTTTCATAATATGCAAGGTTTACACAAAGAGGGAGAATACCAGCAGCTGGAATTCTGGACCCAAGAAAAGCATATCAGAGATACCTATTCTGCACAACTCCAATGAAGCTGAAATTTTACGGAGATTATTTTTGGAATAAATAAAAAATACTGGAGTAGAAAACTACCGGAGGGGGCAAACCTGGTGGCCACAACCCACCAGGGCGCGCCCTGATGGGCTGTGGCCTCCTCGGCCCACCTCCGGTGCCCATCTTCTGGTATATAGTCAAATTTGACCTAGAAAAAAAATCAGAGGAAGACTTTCGGGACGAAGCGATGCCACCTCGAGGCGGAACTTGGGCAGGAGCACTTTTGCCCTCCGGCGGAGTGATTCCGCCGGGGGAACTTCCCTCCCGGAGGGGGAAATCGAAGCCATCGTCATCGCCAACACCCCTCTCATCTTTGGGAGGCCAATCTTCATCAACATCTTCAACAGCACCATCTCCTCTCAAACCCTAGTTCATCTCTTGTGCTCAATCTTTGTATCGGAACCTCAGATTGGTACCTGTGGGTGACTAGTAGTGTTGATTACCTTGCGTAGTTGATTACTATATGGTTTATTTGGTGGAAGATTATATGTTCAGATCCATTATGCCATTCAATACCTCTCTGATCTTGAGCAAGATTATTATTTTTGAGTAGTTACCTTTGTTCTTGAGGTCACAGGAGAAGTCATGTTGCAAGTAATCATGTGAATTTGATATGTGTTCGATATTTTGATGGTATGTATGTTGTGATTCCCTTAGTGGTGTTATGTGAACATCAACTACATGACACTTCACCATTCATGGGCCTAAGGGAATGCATTATGGTGTAGTCATTAGATGATGGGTTGCTAGAGTGACAGAAGCTTAAACCCTAGTGTATGCGCTACTTCGTAAGGGGCTGATTTGGACCCAAACGTTTAATGCTATGGTTAGATTTTATCTTAATACTTTTCTTGTAGTTGCAGATGCTTGCGAGGGTGTTAATCATAAGTGGGAGGTTGTTCAAGTAAGAACAGCACCCAAGCACCGGTCCACCCACATATCAAATTATCAAAGTAGCGAACACGAATCAAACCAACATGATAAAAGTGACTAGACGGATTTCCCGTGTACCCTCAAGAACACTTTGCCTAATACTAGAGATTGTTCTGGCCTGTCCTTTGCGACAAAAGGATTGGGCTACCTTGCTGCACCTTATTTACCGTTACCGTTACTTGCTCGTTACCAATTATCTTGCTATCAAATTATCTATTACCTACAATTTCAGTGCTTGCAGAAATTACCTTGCTGAATACCGTTTGTCATTTCCTTCTGCTCCTCGTTGGGTTCGACACTCTTACTTATCGAAAGGACTACGATTGATCCCCTATACTTGTGGGTCATCAGTGGTTGTTTACACCAACTATAGGAGCAAATGGCATGTTGTATCTATTGGTGCAGAAGGTTGTATCACAGAATACACAATCTTTGTAGTTCGGGTACAATGCCCTTGTTCTCCCATCAACCCAAAATAAGGTAGTCTCTGAGTTTGTTGCAGGATCTTGTTGCTTCGCTTAGAAAAACTCTGGATTCTCAGCCTTCCTCCTCTCAAAGTACTTCACTGTCATATCCATGTCTCGGAATGTTAACCCTCTCCGGAGCTTTGCACGTTCATTTGTAACATCTCTCGTCACATGCGGGAGCATCCTAGTGTCACCTCCATGGATCCTACCAAGGATGCCCATGCAGTCCGAATTAGCGAGGTTCACATCATGCAGCGTCAACAAGAGTTGGTAATCCTCGGCAGGTATGCTGCGATGCGAGCGGTAGTACCTAACACGCTCCGGCTGTTCCATCACTGGATGTGTATGCTCTGCAACAAAGCAAGTCACTGTCCATCTCTCCTCCCTTAGCCCAACAATCATATGCACCTTACAATCATGACGTAGCATCCTGTTTTTTGACGTTTTCTTGTAACATCCATCCCTTCACTAGGCTGCCTACTAGAGTTGTTGTTTTCCATTGCAATGCTCTCTGATGTGCTACTCATTTCCGTTTTGACGGGCTTTCTAGCGTGCACACACTCAAAGACCATCTTTATCAGTATTGCATCCTCTTTCTTCTGACCTCTCTTCTGGGTGAATTTTGAAGTAGATATATGTGTCCCGAACCCCAACTTGAAGGCATAGTCGTTGTAGAATTTCCGGCCATCCTCGATTGTGTCAAACACTATCCCAACATAGGGCGGCAGTGGCGCGACAAAACATCTCCATCATCTGAATCATCTTGGATTGAATCTTCAACAAACAACAGCCCCTCTGCATCTTCACCACTACCAACAGAAAAATTGCCTTGGACATAGCGCCCTTCACCTCCAGTTTCAGGTTCCTGCAACAGAGTTGTTCTGCAACAATCATTTCATCTCTCCATAGAATCAGCAAATTTGTATCTTGTTTCAGAAATTCAGGTACCCAGCAGAAACATATAACATAATCAAATCAACGGAAATTCTACATGCAACATGCACAATCAAATCACACAATAAACATGCAACATACTCAATGTGTTTTTTTTTCTGAAACATCATACACAATGAAATCAAGCCAAAGGCATTAACAAGTTTCATAAAATGGGAGCTGGGCAACTAACCAATGCAACCAGAGGCATTAACCAATGCAACTAAATTTTTCTGAGTCGCATGTTTCAGAGATACAACAAGCAGGACATGTTGAAGAGAGCTAATGTTTAAGGAAATATGGAGGCTCATGTGCAACTAAAATTTGGGAGGCTCATTGCTCTGGTTTTTCACACATGGATTCATGTTTCAGAGTGGAACAGAGCTAGTGTTTCAGAAACAGGATCTCACCGAAGATTGTTGATGGGATCTGCTCGATGGAGCTTTAGGAAACACCACCGAGGGATTTGTGAACCAAGACGAAGATCGAGCTCGCGGCGGAAGCCCCCCGGCGGCGCTTGGAGCTGAGAAAGATGGCCATGTTCTTTCTCCAAGCAGAGGTCCTCGGTGAGCTAGATTGACGTCCGATCCCAACATCTGGCACACGATATGGTGCGCCATGGAGGTCCCCCACGCCGGCGGCGGCTGATTTTGGGGTGGTTGGGGGCGGCGCCGCGCTGGGCGCAGGTCTATCGAGACCGAGACAAAGCAGTTGTTTCTGCAACGCGACCGTTGTTTCAGGAATTAATGAGTGGGGCAAGCGATTGAGCCGCGTACCAGGAGGTCGATCGGAGGGCTGCACGCGCGTAGATCCAACTGCCATCGAGATGGCGGACATATAGCACATGTCGGCCGGTGGACGCATAGCAATCCCCTTATTGTTTTTCTTTTCATACGTGTGTCCGCTTTTTCGTACGTCACCATGTTTTTTTTTCGTTTTTTTTTTTTTTAAAAGAACCCTGCCAGCAGGGAAGAAGGCGACACACACAAACCAGTTCAGCTAGCAATGCGTTGTTTGACAAAAAGAATGAATATATACTTTTATTTGGTAGGTACGAGTTTATATGGGAATTTAATTTTTTTTCCGTCCGCTTTTATGCAGGATTGGTTCTCCACTTTTTTTTGTCCAACGGACTTCTTCTTATTCTTATTCTTATTCTTATTATTATTATTATTATTATTATTATTATTATTATTACTAGGAAATGTGCCCGTGCGTTGCTACGGAGGACACACAGTGCTTCCCTACGGAGAAAACGCTAGTTGTAACAAACCAGGGTTGACCGGCATCCAGACGATGCAACACAACAACATCCGAATGGTGCTGCTCGGTGGCGTGGAGGCCGCATCTTCCTCGACTTCGAATGCCATCCACCAGCGCTGACGACTTCTGATGGCAAACTCGGCTGCTTATTGTACAGTACATGTCGTTTTCCGTAATCATATGCTGATATGCATATGCATGAAGAACGATTTGCTAATGATAGTCACGGATCGAGATTTTCTCACTTTTCAGCATCAAGCACATGTGACTTGCGAAGCAATGTCTTTTCTCCTAGCTCTTAGCATACAGGGTACATCAGCCCTTCTTGCAATTTCACAAATCCCAAATGCATACAAATGCAATTTCACAAATAGAATCTAATGGAGGTCGATGTTCACAGGTTGACCCTTGGTTATACGCCCCAGAATGGTTAAATTGTGCAAGGTGGAAGAGAAAAGGAGAAGGAAGAAATCATACACACGAAGCTTCAGAAACCAGGGTACCTCTTGTACCAAGTTCGCTATGACAGGACTTGCTCACATCTCATTCATCATGGAGTTGTGTCGGTGTCGCTCTAGTGGCCAATTTATCAATTCTCTCAGTGTTATTAATTTAGACAAAGTATTTTGCTATTCAGTTAAGCAATTCAGATTGGTCTGATTTTTGGATCACATGGTGTGCACATTGTAGTATCTCAGCTCTTGACGCCAGCAATTCAGATAAAGTGAAGCAGTTTGCATGTGACATCTGCACATAAACACCTGGCAATTTAGACACAAAGAAGCAATTAAGAAAATTCAGACCCAAAGAAGCAGTTTAGCAGTTTAGTAAACTGAATAATTCTTTACAAGCATGTGCAATAATCACTGCTATTCACTTCCTCATGTAAGAAATCAAATCGAAGCATGACACCATTAGGAAGAAAAGCACACATATTAGGCATTGACGGGAAAGTTTAGCAAGAAAATGTAATCTCCACTGCTCTTATTCTCTTGACTTGATCAGAAAATCGGAAGGAGTTGGAGGAGGCACAGTGCCCCATCTTCCACTTGAACGACATATGCGCAGAAAAACACCTTGATGGCTTGTCCTTTGTGAGTGCTCATTAATTCTGCTCCCCGAACATAAACGCATGAAACTCATGCACATCTAGCTAGCTCTTTGTTGAAGGAGTGATCTGGTCAACCAATTCCTAGCCAAAGCAACACACACAACCCGGCGAACCGCACGCTGTCGGCCGGTAAACCACACTCCACGGCCCGGCGAACTGCACGTCGCTGTAGCACGACCACCAGCGGCGAGGAGCAGAGCACCAGCTCATGGCGGGAACTCGTCATCTGGATGCCCGGTGACACCCCCAATCCCCACCCAACTACCTGGATCGACCGGGGCGACGCCGGTAAGCAGCAGATCGTGGAACTGCAGCCGCACGACATAGAGCAGAGCAAAGATAACTGAATCGAACACAGAAAAATTCTACTGTAATGAACTGCACAGGAAACTCACAGCCGAACTTGTAAATTCTGAATTGCACTTGACGCAGGCAAATTTTTACAACCTGGATGCAAACATCAACCAGAGAACCTAAACTCAAAGAGAAGAAAGAACTGCACTGAACTATATTTTTGCACTGAACAACGCCCCCACCTTCTTCCTCCCCGGCTCATTCCCCACCCCCACCCCTCGACCCCCATCAAAAATCTGAAACAAAAATGCAAAAACTTTGAACTCCATGGCAGTGGAATCCATAGAGCAGAGCACCACACTACGGTCTTCCTGGCGCGTCACCGCCGGCGATGCTGGTCCTCTCGCACTCTCGGGTCCACGAGACCCCTTCCAGCCTCGTGGTCGCCATGGTCGGCGACACAGAGAAAATAGGGGAGGGTATGGTCATGGGGGGTGGGGGACCAGAACCGACAAGGTACACGACGGGACGGACACGGCGAACTGCACGGCTTCGGCACCCTGTACTGCATGCCGCGGGGCATCTGGGAACCTCGCAGGGAGATGAGGAAGGGAAGGTCGGCACTCGGCAGAGAGCAGGCGCTGGTGAGCTCACCGTCGATGTTGACGCAGAGGAGAGGAAAGAGGGAGCGTGGCGGCTGGGGCTCGCCGGAAGCTAAGCTGGAAGGGAGGGTAGTGGAGGCAACCAGTCGCGGGGGAGGAGGGGAGTAGTTGCCGGCCCAGATCCGCCGCCGGGAGGCGCGCTGGGACGGTTGCCGGCTCGGATCCATCGCCCGGCGGCGCTTTGGGGCAGTGGGAGATTGAGGGAAGCCCAGCCGGGGGCGATAACGGGTGGCGGCCGCCGGATCCAACTCGTGGCGAGAGCTCTGGAGGTGGGAGGGGTAGCCAGGGGATAGGAGGTGTGGTTCCGCGAGAGTTTTGTGGAGCGGCGGCGCGACGCGTCGGGGAGGTAGATGGATGGGGGCGCCGGGTCTCGGAAGCATGTGGGTCGTCGGGGTAGGCGTCAGTGGGTGGGTGGCCGGTGGCGGCGTCCGACGATGGTGGAGAGGGCGGTGGTTGGTGGGGGTCGAGGGGTGGGGGTGGGGAATGACCGGGGGAGGAAGAAGGTGGGGGCGTTGTTTAGGCGCCCGGCGGTGTGGTGCGGGGCGGGGCGGCGCAGGAGGCGGCCGGCGGCGCGCGGGGGCGTGGCAGGAGTTGGGCGGGGCGGAGTGAGGCGGAGCGCCGCGTGGCAGAGCGCTGCGTTATTTTTCCCCTTCGTACCGGTTCGATTTGGACTGCGGGTTGAATATCAAACTGAAGGCGTAAACTCACGGAAAGAAGCGTATTGTGACGGTGAACCAACGGAGTCAATCCGTGCTTTATTATATACTAGCAAACATGTCCGTGCGTTGCAACGGGAGAAAACATGCCCGTGCGTTGCAAACGCCAATTATCACGAATTACGCTGGCCAGGCAGAGGATAAGTTTGATGATGACAAAATGATGGATCAATTAACAATAGGATTCTTTGGGGCGCTAGTTCAAAACATGGGACATAAATTGTAGTCATCTAATCGGGTGAGCAACCCTATCTTTAGATTACTATACTGACAATGCTTATTTTTATTTACTGACATCACATAATAAAAATGTGGTATACTTCATCCGGCGTCTAGGCATGTATGTTTCCGGCGTTTACATTTTTCGTCTGACTTCAGTATAACATTGTAGATCAGATCGTCGATGCCTGGTGAAAAAGCATACCACATCGGCAGACAAATCTTTGTAATGTCATCAGACAATAAAAATGTTGAGCATGCAGCACTTTCAAAGTAATTTTACCTGGATGCAACTGTTGTTCCTCCATAGGTTTATTATATGCACTTTTATGAATCGGGATCAGCAATGTCTGGAGACAATTTATATTCGTTGGACGTGCAAGCTATATGTTTTCGTTGTGTTTGTCCTAATATGTGTATATATATTAGTCTTACAGTTTTCACGTCTTAATAGTCCGTCAATATGAATTCGTAAGGAAAACAAACAGAGCCAAATTCAATCTAAAAAAAATATCTTGCATCAAATCTGACAACGTGTGCCATATAGGTTCGGACAACCAACACATGTGTACACGTCCGCGTACTCCAGATATTTACTGTTGCGTGAAGTAATCATCCCGGCCTGTGCGCCACACGTCCTTGTGGAAAATCCTCCTTGTAGAGTCAAAATCCCCCTTGTAGAGTCATCTCCAGAAGCCCCTATTGGGAGCAACCGTCGGACTTGCAGCAGCAGCGCACGGCGGCGACCTCTCGAGCAGCCGGCCTGCAGCTCCCCCAAAGATCGAGCCTGTGCGCCCAAGGCTGCCTCGCCCTACCTCCTCCAACCGCATCGGGAGAGGAGCTCCTCTGCCCCGAGCTGCCTCAAAAGCAGGCCAGCCAGCTGCGGCCCCTCTCCTCCTCTCTTGGCTTTCCCTTCTCCTTCTCTCTAATCTCTCTCTCTCTCTCGCACGTTATATCCAGGAGCCGCCATGGAACAACCCCGCCAGAGCAGCCGGATCCGCCGCCCAGACTGCCGAGCGCCGCCTCATGTGCCCATTCGTCCGCTGCGTGGGCCACGCAGCTGCCACGGCCCAGCTCGCCCGCGAAGCGGTTGTCCATCTCTCTGCCATGCTGTGCAGGCCACTGCCGCCGCTGGTGTCACAAGGTCTTCATGCGGGCGTTGATACTTCGATTGGACCGCGGGTGTCCCTCTTTTTTGTTCCTTCCTTCCTCTACCCAAAGCTGGGTCTTTGTGTCTCTCTGCTCCCGAGCTGCGCAGCATGCACGCAAGCTGCTTTTTGGATTTCTTCTTTATATCTCAAGGGTAAATATTACCCATATATCTCATGTCTTCGCTTGCTTGATTCTTGCAACTGGCCAACGTATATAAGTTGATAAGATTTGATTTAACGGAGCAAGGTGGGACTATTAATTACAAAAAAAAAATCAGCACATGCATAAGGAGCAACTTTTTCACCGGCCCATTAAAACTCTGGCCCACTTCTGAATCTGCAGACGACACCGGACGAACGCGTTATGACGTACGAAACTGAACGCGAGGTGGACGGACCAAAACGGACGAAATTACGGTGGTAAGAAACGATCACCCCTTTATTATTATATATATATCAATATCACACGCCCTTGCCAGAAAAGTAGCCGGGACGATGCAAAAACTCTCAGGATTTTGTACCTAGCGTCCGCATTATACGTGCCCTAACCATGTTTCAAGTGGCAAAAAATACTTGAAAAAGGCCCGTGCGTTGCAACGGGTGAAAATCAATATCACACGCCCTTGCCAGAAAAGTAGCCGGGACGATGCAAAAACTCTCAGGATTTTATATCACACGCCCTTGATCATCTCCATCCATATGGCACGGAGCCTCCCAAAGCTCACAAGCAAATGAGCAATCGCGTCCAGACAACATATGTTTGTTCCGTTGTGAACATCTTATCGTGGAGATGAAGAGGCTCCTCGGTCTGCATGGGTTTGTTCGAGCGTAATAAAATAAAGTTGCTCGTAACCTAGCTAATATTGATTGCTAGGTAGAACCGCTAGTTGGTTGCACCGGTTTCAACCAGTGTATCTAAGTTCGTTTAGCGTACTATAACACTATTACATTTATCCCGCGAATAAATATTTTTGTTGGCAATTGATGCAGGCAAGCAGCTGGTTGAAACAACCGACAATGAGACCGATAGCAACAATGATGTCTTGCAGAGGACGTCAAGGAAGTGAAAAAAATAAAAAGCGCATAGCCATGAATAGATAGAGCGCTTTTTCTCTCCTTCATTTCTTAAACAAAGCGGCAAAAAAGTGAATAGTCCACAGAAACTACCACACGCACTCAACACAAAGTCTTAGTACGTGAAGCAGGCTCATTGTGAGTTTTATTTACAGTAATCAGTGCCCTTTTTTCGTTCATTTACCAACGTGTAGCCCGTTTTAATATGCACAGATTGATTGAATGAAATGTGTCCTGTCTCCCATGCAACTCTACGGTTGTTTCTCTTTCCTTCTTTTATTTTCATATATAGAAGGCCTCATTTTCCTTCCTTATTTCTCTCTTCCATTTTATTAGACGCAGCACATATATATAAGGCCTCCTCTTTCTTTTCTCTTTCCATCCCTTTCTTTCCTTATTTCTGTGACCTTGCTTCTCTTTCCTTCTTTTACTTCTCGTGTAATTAGCCTCATCTCATCTCATCCCTTTTTCCCTTGGTGATGTACTCCAGCTCATAGGCCTATTTAAATTAGCGGAATTTAATTGAAAGGAGCGAGGCGGGACTAAAGTGTAGATCAGGGCCAGCTCGGCCCATGCGAAAAGTAGCAATTGTGTTGGTCGCGTGGCAGCCCCTCAGGAAAGCTGGACGTGTGGCCCATGATTCGAGTGGTGAATATAGCACGAGAAGTTTCTTGCTTTTGCACGAGCACCAGCTGGCTGAGTTGGCTAGCAGCTGCGTGCTCTTTCCTAGACAACCCAAGTTCGAGTACGCACTTAGCAATTTTTTTGGCGTTCGAAGAAAAAAAAACTTAGGGACAGACGAAAAAAAGTTCCAACGAAAAAAAAAACATCTAATCGCGGGACGAAACCAAGAATATCACCTTGCTTTATTAGTACTTGCTTTATGCTTTATTAGTAGGTATATATATATATATATATATATATATATATATATATATATATATATATGGAAAGATTATTATTATTATTATGTTTTTCGTTCATCGCGGGCTACGTCCAACTGAACTACCCGTGGCTTCTGTTTTAAAGGAGGAAGGATTCGACTTTATATTTAATAGTACATCCTCACTTTTTTACAGCCTCATATTTTGACTAAATTTTGCATTACATCTGAATGTGTTTTTGCACATAAAAATCTAACTAAACTTGGATATGAATTCATTTTTCTTCCGTTGCAGTGCATGGGCATTTGTGCTAGTCCTACAAAAACAAGAAACTTCCAGACGTTGCATGTTATACGCCACCACAGTTAATAAAAACCCCAGTCGTTGATATTCATTAATCTATTCCCATTAGATTTCTCAGATCAGATGCAGAAGAGTTAATAAACCGTTGATATTCATTAATGTATTGGCATCTGAATTCTCATATCCCGTATAAAAGAGTTAATCAACCGTTGATATTCATTAATCTATACCCCTATGAATTCTCATGTCATGTATAAGTCACCATCAGTTTATCGAATAAATAAAGACAACATTGCACATCAGCCTGGTGATGATCTATTAGATTGACCGTCTCGGTAGATGACGTGCGAGACATCCATTTGATCTCCCGCCACGTCAGCCTCAACCTTTGCAACATGTACCATGTTGCACTCAAAAGCTTTGCAGCAAGGACCTTGTTGCCCTCATGTGGTCACCAGGTAAGCTTGCTTGACGTGGGCTTTGGTCATCCATTGCAACATGGACTATGCTGTGGTCACCTCCAGCTTGCATGACATAGGTTTTGGTTTTACATTGCAAGATGGACCATGCTGCGGTCACCCATTCCAACATGGGCATGTTGTGGTCACCCGTTGTTGCGGCGGGATCAAGCGAAGCAGAGGACAACCTACTCGGTTGTAAAGATGACAATGGGTAGGTGGGTGCGATGTGGATAAGGTTTGGGACACATGGGTGGATGCACGCGAAGGTATGTCGCTAACATGGACCGCACAAATAGGCTTGATCCGACTGCTGCGCACCCAGCGGACGCTTACATGGAATCGGCCAGTTCAAAGCAAGCATTTCACATAAATAAAATCTACTAGGGTATGTTAGGAACTAACTCTACTAATCAATTCTGGTACTGGATTACAAAGATGTGGTAGCTATTTTGGGATACAAGTTGAAGCACGAGAGGGGATCGAGCGAGAGAGAGACGGAGGTAGGAGAGAATCGTTGTTGGCCAAAAATCACGCAATGCAGACCTCACACCACTATACTTTCTCATTCAAAACTACAGCTGGGAAACATAGTAGAAAATAAAAAAACCGCCATACGATCAACCAGGAACACTATGAAGATACAATAAATGGTTGTGATTGGATCGTTACCGACTCCAAGTTGCAGTGGAAGTAGACGAGTCGGTGTAGATAGTTGATGAGGCTCCTCGAACCTTAGATGAACGATCCCGCGAACCGCCCACGAACGATCCACGTACTGAAGGCTGAAAGCACAACCTCTCTACTTGGTTGCAAGCGTACGGTCTTCACGATCCGACATCGCTTTGCCGTCCAGAGCTAATCATCGTCGAAGAATTAGAGAGAGGAAATTAGAACCACACTGGGCTTCTAATATGACAATTAGAGGAACTAGGTCTAGCTCTAATTAGTCAACTAGGACCAATTAAAACTAGAACTAGAGGAACTAGAGGAGGCTCCAAAACTTGTACAAACAATATGACCATTACCTCAAGTATATATAGGTTGGAGGGGAGAGGAGGGGCTGCCATCAAGGAGGGAAAGTCCCTCATTGGTCGCCGGCCATGGGAGGAGGAGTTGGACTCCTCGCACTACAATTCGCCCCCCCCCCCCCCCCCCCCCCCACAAGGAAGTGGGCGCCAACTCTACTTGGGCCCTTGTGGCCCAAGTTGCCTTCCACCTCCTGACCTTTTAAGGTCGTTGATATTTACTTATTTATAAAAGCCTTCTAATAATTGTTAGACCCTTTTATATATAATTTAATATCATCGGAAACATTTTTCACCTATATATAATTTATCGGCAATACCTGGTATTGTCAGATAACCACCGAAACCCTTCCGGTGACCCCGAAACGCTTCTGGATCCTCTCAAAACTATTTTAAATATTAATGAAACAATTTCACAAATATGTTCTCATTACTCCTGTCTTACTAACACTCTGTGGATAATGATTACCTTAAAATTGTGACCCCATACGTTCGGTAACTCATAGACATGAACGAAACCCCTTCGTTCAATGATCTATAGCGAAACCGTGGACGCCCATATCGACCCCTATAAGTACATGAATGGTATACGAGTGAACCTTTGGTTATCATATGATATTCTCTTTGCTTCGCGACACTTTACAGAACCCGAGATGCTTTAATTAGTATCCTCGTGAGTCATTCACATTCTCACTATTTCATTGTACTCATTACTGGTTTTGTTCTTCTTTCTCGTTGATATGTTCGGGCATCCGCGTGACATAGTCACCTGTGTCTGGCTAGACGATGATGGATACCGTCACACCGATAGGACCCTAAGAATATCTAGCCATCACCAGAGGAGAAAATTCCACTCTCGAGCTATCTAGTCCCTTGTCAAACTTTTCGATGAACCTGTATGTTGTCGTTATGATCACCTAGGTACAGATGACATTTAGCAACTTCAAAGTTCGTCGTACGATAAGAAGTGACTACGATACTCTCATGGTATAACGAACATAAAACACATGTTAACACTATGTTTTATAACAATTGATTTTAGACGATATTATCTCAAAGTATAACAAACAAGTTTGGGTCAATTCAATATGACCGTTCTTCTAATGTCATAGTCTCAATGTTGTTTTAGGATCATCGTTACACTTAATGACATCCTAAGAACCGGAAAACGTGATCACAAATAACACTTGAGCTAATCTTAGAGGCGAGACTAGGAGTCTTATTTTACAGTTTATCATTCCACACGTGCATATTAGTTTCTGAATCACATATTCCAGGATCGTAGCAGTTTTAACATAAACACTTAATTATGAATATAAAAATATAATAATATAATATTATTGCCTTTATGGCATATTTTCAACAACTACCTCCACTAACGTAAACAAAACTTCGTGACCACCATGTCCCCATGCTCGCGCCGTTGCCGCCGAACCTGTGCCAGCACCCCGTCGCGCCTTCCCGGCTCTCTCCCATTGCATGTCACTCCTACCATTCTCCGATGGCCGTCCGCTATTTCCGCACCCATCGGCGCATGCCTAATCATGACCGGACATACCATATGACATGCCTACGCCCACCCGACTCGCAACACCTGCCGGTCCCGCCGACGCAGTCCTCGCCATGAAGGGACATACTATCAGAGGCGCTGCAGCCGGCACCCGTTGAGCAAAACAAGCTAGGACTAAACACAGCATCTGCCACTCCCGTCCAGGTAGAGCAACACCTGTCGTTCACGCTCCCGTTTCCTCCACCCGCCCACGTTCACTAGCTTCACCGTCATCAGGTCGCCTAATGACAATATCCCTGCAGTGCCCACTCTCCTATGTGCTCAACACCAACAAATCTTTTGTCATTCCCGACATGAATTACAACTAGTGCTATCGCCGATTTATGCGGATAATCCCGCGAGTATATGGTCACTATCTTCTTCTTCGGGAACGAAACCACGACTCTTTCAGTATTTGAGATCATAATCACACTTCCATTTCATCCATTTTTTTGGGACAATGCTAATTAGCTACATAATGTTTAATCAATTGTGAACGTCGAAATTATCTCAGTATTTTGATGCCCTATTTTCCAGCTTTCCGTATGTAACCATGGTTTTCTTACAAAGTTGGTGGTGGCACTGGGTAGTATTCTCGTCATACCGACGAGAAGAATCAACAATACCTGAAAAAACAATGGAAAGCATGCCAAGCTAAGAAGGTTGCGGCGACACCATCTGCACCATCCTCTTGGGATGTTGAACGTATGCTCTTTAAAGATATCACAAACACATCGACAAAGGGCCAATCCTTACCCATGGAGAATTCTTTTTTTATAATTCTCCGAGTCGACTTTGGTGCAATTTTCATGGATTGCTTATAAAGCGAATGGCACATAGACTAGATGTCTGTCATTTGTTGCTAGCCAACGTTATAGTGCATGACTTAATCACAACTCAGTAGCATGTAGAACAGGAAGTAGACCTCCTTTGGTTCATAGAATAAGAATATCACAGGAATAGAAAAATCGTAGAAAGTGAGATGACATGTTTATCAATTTCTACATGGGAAGAGATGGCATTCGATGTATAGGTTAGGAATTTTTTCATTGAGTCTAGGCTAATGTTTTTTTTTCCTTTGAAATGTGAAGGATTGTTTTCAATCCTATCTAGTAATAGGGATCCATTCAAACAAATCAAAGGGCTTCAAAGAAATTTTCCTTCAAATATCCTATCTTGTAGAATTCCTACAAACCAAAGGAGTCCGTCATGACAAAACCCATTTCTTAGGCTTATGATTGTGGTTACTCGTGCATTGTGTGTGCACAGTTACTAGTAAAGTAATAAGGAAGTCATTGTTTTCAAGAGGTTCTTACATTTGTATTAATTAGCGAAACATTTAAAGCTTATTTAAAAAAAATCAAAGTAACAAATACACTTGATTTAAAGATTTTCATATGTAGTTTTAACAGAGATATGTTAACTAACCATATTGATGTAAAACTACGAGATAGTATAAACATTACATTTTTTTTCGAAGCATTAATAGATGTAGGATTAGTTAAAGTGCATATTTTGTTCAAAGTGACTCCTAGCTAGAGTTTCTCTGCAATTAATAAGTAAACGTTGTGATTTTCCGAAAGTACTGTTCTAGTCCCGAGCTCATGTGAGCTCGGGTGAACAGTAAAATCAAAATAAAATGAAAAAAGTTTCAAAAAATTCCGATTTTTTTTGTGTGAAACTTTAACAAATGTTTTGATAGCTCGCAAAATTTCAGAACCAGATGACATTCGTGTAAAATGTGGCAAAAAAAAAACAAAATCGATGCTCCAAAATGCGTTTGAAAATAACATTTTTTTAGCATCTGTTTTGTTTTTTTGCCACATTTTACACGAATGTCATATGGTGATGAAATTTTGCAAGCTATCAGAACAATTGTCAAAGTTTCATACGAAAAAAAAATCAGAATTTTTAAAATTTGTTTTGATATTTTTTCGATTTTACTGTTCACCCGAGCTCACATGAGCTCGGGATCATAACAGCCGCGTCCGTGATTTTCTTGAATCAAAAAATAAAGTAGGGTTGGTCTAAGCTAATATTTTTTTCATCGAAAAGGAGGCTTGGCTCCGGCCTGAATAGAGATAGTTTGATCACAATTATGTAAATGCAAGATATCTATTATTCACAATTATTTTTCTTGGCATGGAATTCTAAAGCAAGATATTTCCATTACAAAATACATGTACACGTATATGTTTTTTTTTGGGGGGGGGGGGGGGGGGGGATATGTACGTGTACATATTTCTTTCATAGGAATAATATATATTACTCAATAAATTGATCATCTCGTTTTCTTTCCTTTTCTCAGCACCCAACAAATACTACTTAGGTAACATTCTAAAGCCTAAAATTGTGAACATAATCAAATGATTTCTGTAATAATTTTAGAAATTATAACTCTAACAATTTAACATGCTTTGATGGTAGACTAAGGAGATGAGATATTAAGGATTTGAGGAAGGACGGATCATAGCCGTACTTTCGGGTGGCTGAAACGACGAGGAGTTCACGCGTGGGCTCAGGCGCGTGTGGCTACCCGGTTGCGGCTACATGGCGCGTGTGGCTATGAGGTTGCGGCTACCCTGGTGCAAAATCGCCTGAGACCTGGTGCTTCTCTGAAGGGCAGTGATAGGCGCCGGCAGTCCGGCCGAACAGTTGGGCCGGACTAGCCCCAGCCGTCCGATTCAGCAAGTACGAACAGTTCGATCCCCCGCGTTGACTTCCCCTCTCCCTCTTCCTCCCTGTGGCTTGGATGCCCTCCCGGCCGCCGGCCGTCACCCCCTCACCTGGGCCTGCTCTCTCCGCCGCCCCCGCGCCGCCGGTCGCCGCAGGGATCCAGGCATGCAGCACGCCACCAGTGGGTCCAGCGCGTGGTCACCATGGATGCAGCTCTAACGCCGTCCAGTTCCAGCACGCTGTGGCCATGGTTGTAGCATCTCATGGTGTCGCCTCCCAGCTCGCCGTCGTCGTCGACTTGCACCGCCGCATCCGGCAAAATTTCTAAAAAAAGCAACAGAACCTCCGACACTCGATTGAAGCAGAAAATTAGCTGGTTCCAGCACAAAAAAATGACGGTTCCAGCAAAAAATTATCTGCAGCGAAAACTCTAGTAGTGGATTGTAGCAAACAAATTAGCGAGTTCCAGCAAAAAACGCCGCTGGTTCCAACAAAAAATTCTCAGCAGCAAAAATAGCAGTAGTCGATGTAGCAAAACAAAAAACCAGTTACAACAAAAAATAATGCTGTTTCCAGCAAAAAAATGCGTCGCGCGCGAGTCGCGCGTCCCGTTCCAGCACCCAGGAATACTGCTTCCAGCATATTGCGTGGCCGGTTGCAGCTTGTCAATCGGTGGGTTCCAGCACCTGTTGGATCTTTGCCTTGCCGGTTGTAGCTCAATGCTCGAACGGCTCCAGCACCGCCGCCGTCGCCGGGATGCAGCTCTCACAGCAAATTTCGGAGCTGTGGTGGCCATGGCCGGTGCATCAGATCTGAACGACGGTGAGAGGGGATTGGAGATTAGGGGGAGAAGGGTTGGAGTGCGTATGCTCGTGGGACGGAGGCTGCGAGTGATGGTAATCGGGCCGGCGTCGCAGCAGACGGTGGTCGGGGGCTGCCGGTGCGAGAAAGGAGATGGGCGAGAGAGACGAGAGGAACGGGAGAAGAGAATGAGTGGCTGACGGCTTCCCCCAGAGAGATAAGGATGAAAAGAGATAAGAATGAGTGGCTGTAGTTAAAGGAGGACCGCTAGATGTTGTCGCGATCGAACGATTCGCGAGGGACCGGCGCAACGCTCGGCCGGTGCGCCGGGTGGAAACGTTTTCCTTCTCTGAAACCGGTCTGAACCTTGTTTGGCTGGTGTCCTGAAACATCGGATGCTAGGGTTTCCTCCCACCAACTTATCTCGCCGTCTCCCGTCCTTGTCCTTGAACCAACCCCCCACCCGTCCCCAACCCTTAACCTGAGAAGAGAAATCCAAATCTTTGCCTCTAGGGAGAGTTTCCATGGCGGCCGCCTGTATCCTCGTCGATTCCGGAGCCTACATAGACGACACCAACGAGAGAACCAACGAAAGCACGGCCCAAGGGTTTACTAGCACAGGCAGTCAGATCGTGGTTTCCTTATGGCCTGCTCTCCCGCCGATCCCATCCCGTCTCTCCTTGCACGGCAAGAGTATGCATCCTGGCCATGACTTCTTCGAGGAACCCAAGATCCTTTGCACGGCCGACTGCTTCTTCGTCCTCCGCGTCGCCATTGGCCGCAGCCCCCAACCGACATACATCACACAGAAGATGAGCGACTACTTCATCTACCACTGCAAAGGTCCGTCGTCGCTCAAGCTCCTTGCGCACCCTCACCCTCACTTGTTCAGAGACGATGACGTTGGCGTCCTGCCCCGCGGCGGCGACCACTTCACCGTCGCCGTGCTCTCTCAAGCCTCGTATTTCAAATTCGAGCTCTACCTCTTCAAGCCTGAGGACTGGTGTTGGACCTCCAAGAAGGTGCTAGTGGATCCACCGCAGATACCCTTCCCGATGCCGCTCCCCTCTGGCCGCCACCACTTTGGGCATGTTACCAGCTCGGTCAACACCATCGGGAGCAGGGGAGCCATTGGCTGGGTTGATCTCTGGCACGGAATACTGCTCTACGACGTGCTCCATGACGACGACAATGACAACGACAAAATCCACCTAATGCCACTGCCGGTAAGGCCGGGAAGCCATTGCGGCAAGGCGCTTGAGTGCTGTCCAAAGCCTTACCGAAGCGTTTCTGTCGTGGGGGATTGCCTCAAGCTTGTCAAGTTGGAACCCTTCGGCGATCGTCTTCCCGGTAAAGACCCTGAAACCGGGGGCCCCAACCTCAGAGTTGACGACTGGACACTCAGCACATATACCAACTGCAAAATCACCGGCGATCCCGAGGATTGGAAACCGGGGGCCCCAACCTCAGAGTTTTCAATAAGGTTTACGCTTCATACTTCTATGTTGTGATGAATTGTTACTTGTGCACGAGAAGTTATATGATGACAATATATATTGAATAAGTTTATGTTAGAGTTTGTTGCTGTTATGATAATAAGCATGATGCTTCTATGTCCGTATCTTGCTTTTATCGACACCTCTCTCTCAAACCATGTGGACATGCTTTTCAATATCGGCTTTTGCTTGAGGACAAGCGAGGTCTAAGCTTGGGGGAGTTGATATGTTCATTTTGCATCATGATTTCCTACTGTTATTTATTATGTTTTGTTAAATAATAATGCTTTGGGGAGTGATTCTAATGCCTTTTCTTTCATAATATGCAAGGTTTACACAAAGAGGGAGAATACCAGCAGCTGGAATTCTGGACCCAAGAAAAGCATATCAGAGATACCTATTCTGCACAACTCCAATGAAGCTGAAATTTTACGGAGATTATTTTTGGAATAAATAAAAAATACTGGAGTAGAAAACTACCGGAGGGGGCAAACCTGGTGGCCACAACCCACCAGGGCGCGCCCTGATGGGCTGTGGCCTCCTCGGCCCACCTCCGGTGCCCATCTTCTGGTATATAGTCAAATTTGACCTAGAAAAAAAATCAGAGGAAGACTTTCGGGACGAAGCGATGCCACCTCGAGGCGGAACTTGGGCAGGAGCACTTTTGCCCTCCGGCGGAGTGATTCCGCCGGGGGAACTTCCCTCCCGGAGGGGGAAATCGAAGCCATCGTCATCGCCAACACCCCTCTCATCTTTGGGAGGCCAATCTTCATCAACATCTTCAACAGCACCATCTCCTCTCAAACCCTAGTTCATCTCTTGTGCTCAATCTTTGTATCGGAACCTCAGATTGGTACCTGTGGGTGACTAGTAGTGTTGATTACCTTGCGTAGTTGATTACTATATGGTTTATTTGGTGGAAGATTATATGTTCAGATCCATTATGCCATTCAATACCTCTCTGATCTTGAGCAAGATTATTATTTTTGAGTAGTTACCTTTGTTCTTGAGGTCACAGGAGAAGTCATGTTGCAAGTAATCATGTGAATTTGATATGTGTTCGATATTTTGATGGTATGTATGTTGTGATTCCCTTAGTGGTGTTATGTGAACATCAACTACATGACACTTCACCATTCATGGGCCTAAGGGAATGCATTATGGTGTAGTCATTAGATGATGGGTTGCTAGAGTGACAGAAGCTTAAACCCTAGTGTATGCGCTACTTCGTAAGGGGCTGATTTGGACCCAAACGTTTAATGCTATGGTTAGATTTTATCTTAATACTTTTCTCGTAGTTGCAGATGCTTGCGAGGGTGTTAATCATAAGTGGGAGGTTGTTCAAGTAAGAACAGCACCCAAGCACCGGTCCACCCACATATCAAATTATCAAAGTAGCGAACACGAATCAAACCAACATGATAAAAGTGACTAGACGGATTTCCCGTGTACCCTCAAGAACACTTTGCCTAATACTAGAGATTGTTCTGGCCTGTCCTTTGCGACAAAAGGATTGGGCTACCTTGCTGCACCTTATTTACCGTTACCGTTACTTGCTCGTTACCAATTATCTTGCTATCAAATTATCTATTACCTACAATTTCAGTGCTTGCAGAAATTACCTTGCTGAATACCATTTGTCATTTCCTTCTGCTCCTCGTTGGGTTCGACACTCTTACTTATCGAAAGGACTACAATTGATCCCCTATACTTGTGGGTCATCAGTGGTTGTTTACACCAACTATAGGAGCAAATGGCATGTTGTATCTATTGGTGCAGAAGGTTGTATCACAGAATACACAATCTTTGTAGTTCGGGTACAATGCCCTTGTTCTCCCATCAACCCAAAATAAGGTAGTCTCTGAGTTTGTTGCAGGATCTTGTTGCTTCGCTTAGAAAAACTCTGGATTCTCAGCCTTCCTCCTCTCAAAGTACTTCACTGTCATATCCATGTCTCGGAATGTTAACCCTCTCCGGAGCTTTGCACGTTCATTTGTAACATCTCTCGTCACATGCGGGAGCATCCTAGTGTCACCTCCATGGATCCTACCAAGGATGCCCATGCAGTCTGAATTAGCGAGGTTCACATCATGCAGCGTCAACAAGAGTTGGTAATCCTCGGCAGGTATGCTGCGATGCGAGCGGTAGTACCTAACACGCTCCGGCTGTTCCATCACTGGATGTGTATGCTCTGCAACAAAGCAAGTCACTGTCCATCTCTCCTCCCTTAGCCCAACAATCATATGCACCTTACAATCATGACGTAGCATCCTGTTTTTTGACGTTTTCTTGTAACATCCATCCCTTCACTAGGCTGCTTACTAGAGTTGTTGTTTTCCATTGCAATGCTCTCTGATGTGCTACTCATTTCCGTTTTGACGGGCTTTCTAGCGTGCACACACTCAAAGACCATCTTTATCAGTATTGCATCCTCTTTCTTCTGACCTCTCTTCTGGGTGAATTTTGAAGTAGATATATGTGTCCCGAACCCCAACTTGAAGGCATAGTCGTTGTAGAATTTCCGGCCATCCTCGATTGTGTCAAACACTATCCCAACATAGGGCGGCAGTGGCGCGACAAAACATCTCCATCATCTGAATCATCTTGGATTGAATCTTCAACAAACAACAGCCCCTCTGCATCTTCACCACTACCAACAGAAAAATTGCCTTGGACATAGCGCCCTTCACCTCCAGTTTCAGGTTCCTGCAACAGAGTTGTTCTGCAACAATCATTTCATCTCTCCATAGAATCAGCAAATTTGTATCTTGTTTCAGAAATTCAGGTACCCAGCAGAAACATATAACATAATCAAATCAACGGAAATTCTACATGCAACATGCACAATCAAATCACACAATAAACATACAACATACTCAATGTGTTTTTTTTTCTGAAACATCATACACAATGAAATCAAGCCAAAGGCATTAACAAGTTTCATAAAATGGGAGCTGGGCAACTAACCAATGCAACCAGAGGCATTAACCAATGCAACTAAATTTTTCTGAGTCGCATGTTTCAGAGATACAACAAGCAGGACATGTTGAAGAGAGCTAATGTTTAAGGAAATATGGAGGCTCATGTGCAACTAAAATTTGGGAGGCTCATTGCTCTGGTTTTTCACACATGGATTCATGTTTCAGAGTGGAACAGAGCTAGTGTTTCAGAAACAGGATCTCACCGAAGATTGTTGATGGGATCTGCTCGATGGAGCTTTAGGAAACACCACCGAGGGATTTGTGAACCAAGACGAAGATCGAGCTCGCGGCGGAAGCCCCCCGACGGCGCTTGGAGCTGAGAAAGATGGCCATGTTCTTTCTCCAAGCAGAGGTCCTCGGTGAGCTAGATTGACGTCCGATCCCAACATCTGGCACGCGATATGGTGCGCCATGGAGGTCCCCCACGCCGGCGGCGGCTGATTTTGGGGTGGTTGGGGGCGGCGCCGCGCTGGGCGCAGGTCTATCGAGACCGAGACAAAGCAGTTGTTTCTGCAACGCGACCGTTGTTTCAGGAATTAATGAGTGGGGCAAGCGATTGAGCCGCGTACCAGGAGGTCGATCGGAGGGCTGCACGCGCGTAGATCCAACTGCCATCGAGATGGCGGACATATAGCACATGTCGGCCGGTGGACGCATAGCAATCCCCTTATTGTTTTTCTTTTCATACGTGTGTCCGCTTTTTCGTACGTCACCATGTTTTTTTTTCGTTTTTTTTTTTTTAAAAGAACCCTGCCAGCAGGGAAGAAGGCGACACACACAAACCAGTTCAGCTAGCAATGCGTTGTTTGACAAAAAGAATGAATATATACTTTTATTTGGTAGGTACGAGTTTATATGGGAATTTAATTTTTTTTCCGTCCGCTTTTATGCAGGATTGGTTCTCCACTTTTTTTTGTCCAACGGACTTCTTCTTATTCTTATTCTTATTCTTATTATTATTATTATTATTATTATTATTATTATTACTAGGAAATGTGCCCGTGCGTTGCTACGGAGGACACACAGTGCTTCCCTACGGAGAAAACGCTAGTTGTAACAAACCAGGGTTGACCGGCATCCAGACGATGCAACACAACAACATCCGAATGGTGCTGCTCGGTGGCGTGGAGGCCGCATCTTCCTCGACTTCGAATGCCATCCACCAGCGCTGACGACTTCTGATGGCAAACTCGGCTGCTTATTGTACAGTACATGTCGTTTTCCGTAATCATATGCTGATATGCATATGCATGAAGAACGATTTGCTAATGATAGTCACGGATCGAGATTTTCTCACTTTTCAGCATCAAGCACATGTGACTTGCGAAGCAATGTCTTTTCTCCTAGCTCTTAGCATACAGGGTACATCAGCCCTTCTTGCAATTTCACAAATCCCAAATGCATACAAATGCAATTTCACAAATAGAATCTAATGGAGGTCGATGTTCACAGGTTGACCCTTGGTTATACGCCCCAGAATGGTTAAATTGTGCAAGGTGGAAGAGAAAAGGAGAAGGAAGAAATCATACACACGAAGCTTCAGAAACCAGGGTACCTCTTGTACCAAGTTCGCTATGACAGGACTTGCTCACATCTCATTCATCATGGAGTTGTGTCGGTGTCGCTCTAGTGGCCAATTTATCAATTCTCTCAGTGTTATTAATTTAGACAAAGTATTTTGCTATTCAGTTAAGCAATTCAGATTGGTCTGATTTTTGGATCACATGGTGTGCACATTGTAGTATCTCAGCTCTTGACGCCAGCAATTCAGATAAAGTGAAGCAGTTTGCATGTGACATCTGCACATAAACACCTGGCAATTTAGACACAAAGAAGCAATTAAGAAAATTCAGACCCAAAGAAGCAGTTTAGCAGTTTAGTAAACTGAATAATTCTTTACAAGCATGTGCAATAATCACTGCTATTCACTTCCTCATGTAAGAAATCAAATCGAAGCATGACACCATTAGGAAGAAAAGCACACATATTAGGCATTGACGGGAAAGTTTAGCAAGAAAATGTAATCTCCACTGCTCTTATTCTCTTGACTTGATCAGAAAATCGGAAGGAGTTGGAGGAGGCACAGTGCCCCATCTTCCACTTGAACGACATATGCGCAGAAAAACACCTTGATGGCTTGTCCTTTGTGAGTGCTCATTAATTCTGCTCCCCGAACATAAACGCATGAAACTCATGCACATCTAGCTAGCTCTTTGTTGAAGGAGTGATCTGGTCAACCAATTCCTAGCCAAAGCAACACACACAACCCGGCGAACCGCACGCTGTCGGCCGGTAAACCACACTCCACGGCCCGGCGAACTGCACGTCGCTGTAACACGACCACCAGCGGCGAGGAGCAGAGCACCAGCTCATGGCGGGAACTCGTCATCTGGATGCCCGGTGACACCCCCAATCCCCACCCAACTACCTGGATCGACCGGGGCGACGCCGGTAAGCAGCAGATCGCGGAACTGCAGCCGCACGACATAGAGCAGAGCAAAGATAACTGAATCGAACACAGAAAAATTCTACTGTAATGAACTGCACAGGAAACTCACAGCCGAACTTGTAAATTCTGAATTGCACTTGACGCAGGCAAATTTTTACAACCTGGATGCAAACATCAACCAGAGAACCTAAACTCAAAGAGAAGAAAGAACTGCACTGAACTATATTTTTGCACTGAACAACGCCCCCACCTTCTTCCTCCCCGGCTCATTCCCCACCCCCACCCCTCGACCCCCATCAAAAATCTGAAACAAAAATGCAAAAACTTTGAACTCCATGGCAGTGGAATCCATAGAGCAGAGCACCACACTACGGTCTTCCTGGCGCGTCACCGCCGGCGATGCTGGTCCTCTCGCACTCTCGGGTCCACGAGACCCCTTCCAGCCTCGTGGTCGCCATGGTCGGCGACAGAGAAAATAGGGGAGGGTATGGTCATGGGGGGTGGGGGACCAGAACCGACAAGGTACACGACGGGACGGACACGGCGAACTGCACGGCTTCGACACCCTGTACTGCATGCCGCGGGGCATCTGGGAACCTCGCAGGGAGATGAGGAAGGGAAGGTCGGCACTCGGCAGAGAGCAGGCGCTGGTGAGCTCACCGTCGATGTTGACGCAGAGGAGAGGAAAGAGGGAGCGTGGCGGCTGGGGCTCGCCGGAAGCTAAGCTGGAAGGGAGGGTAGTGGAGGCAACCAGTCGCGGGGGAGGAGGGGAGTAGTTGCCGGCCCAGATCCGCCGCCGGGAGGCGCGCTGGGACGGTTGCCGGCTCGGATCCATCGCCCGGCGGCGCTTTGGGGCAGTGGGAGATTGAGGGAAGCCCAGCCGGGGGCGATAACGGGTGGCGGCCGCCGGATCCAACTCGTGGCGAGAGCTCTGGAGGTGGGAGGGGTAGCCAGGGGATAGGAGGTGTGGTTCCGCGAGAGTTTTGTGGAGCGGCGGCGCGACGCGTCGGGGAGGTAGATGGATGGGGGCGCCGGGTCTCGGAAGCATGTGGGTCGTCGGGGTAGGCGTCAGTGGGTGGGTGGCCGGTGGCGGCGTCCGACGATGGTGGAGAGGGCGGTGGTTGGTGGGGGTCGAGGGGTGGGGGTGGGGAATGACCGGGGGAGGAAGAAGGTGGGGGCGTTGTTTAGGCGCCCGGCGGTGTGGTGCGGGGCGGGGCGGCGCAGGAGGCGGCCGGCGGCGCGCGGGGGCGTGGCAGGAGTTGGGCGGGGCGGAGTGAGGCGGAGCGCCGCGTGGCAGAGCGCTGCGTTATTTTTCCCCTTCGTACCGGTTCGATTTGGACTGCGGGTTGAATATCAAACTGAAGGCGTAAACTCACGGAAAGAAGCGTATTGTGACGGTGAACCAACGGAGTCAATCCGTGCTTTATTATATATATATATATATATATATATATATATATATATATATATAGGGAAAGATTATTATTATTATTATGTTTTTCGTTCATCGCGGGCTACGTCCAACTGAACTACCCGTGGCTTCTGTTTTAAAGGAGGAAGGATTCGACTTTATATTTAATAGTACATCCTCACTTTTTTACAGCCTCATATTTTGACTAAATTTTGCATTACATCTGAATGTGTTTTTGCACATAAAAATCTAACTAAACTTGGATATGAATTCATTTTTCTTCCGTTGCAGTGCATGGGCATTTGTGCTAGTCCTACAAAAACAAGAAACTTCCAGACGTTGCATGTTATACGCCACCACAGTTAATAAAAACCCCAGTCGTTGATATTCATTAATCTATTCCCATTAGATTTCTCAGATCAGATGCAGAAGAGTTAATAAACCGTTGATATTCATTAATGTATTGGCATCTGAATTCTCATATCCCGTATAAAAGAGTTAATCAACCGTTGATATTCATTAATCTATACCCCTATGAATTCTCATGTCATGTATAAGTCACCATCAGTTTATCGAATAAATAAAGACAACATTGCACATCAGCCTGGTGATGATCTATTAGATTGACCGTCTCGGTAGATGACGTGCGAGACATCCATTTGATCTCCCGCCACGTCAGCCTCAACCTTTGCAACATGTACCATGTTGCACTCAAAAGCTTTGCAGCAAGGACCTTGTTGCACTCATGTGGTCACCAGGTAAGCTTGCTTGACGTGGGCTTTGGTCATCCATTGCAACATGGACTATGCTGTGGTCACCTCCAGCTTGCATGACCTAGGTTTTGGTTTTACATTGCAAGATGGACCATGCTGCGGTCACCCATTCCAACATGGGCATGTTGTGGTCACCCGTTGTTGCGGCGGGATCAAGCGAAGCAGAGGACAACCTACTCGGTTGTAAAGATGACAATGGGTAGGTGGGTGCGATGTGGATAAGGTTTGGGACACATGGGTGGATGCACGCGAAGGTATGTCGCTAACATGGACCGCACAAATAGGCTTGATCCGACTGCTGCGCACCCAGCGGACGCTTACATGGAATCGGCCAGTTCAAAGCAAGCATTTCACATAAATAAAATCTACTAGGGTATGTTAGGAACTAACTCTACTAATCAATTCTGGTACTGGATTACAAAGATGTGGTAGCTATTTTGGGATACAAGTTGAAGCACGAGAGGGGATCGAGCGAGAGAGAGACGGAGGTAGGAGAGAACCGTTGTTGGCCAAAAATCACGCAATGCAGACCTCACACCACTATACTTTCTCATTCAAAACTACAGCTGGGAAACATAGTAGAAAATAAAAAAACCGCCATACGATCAACCAGGAACACTATGAAGATACAATAAATGGTTGTGATTGGATCGTTACCGACTCCAAGTTGCAGTGGAAGTAGACGAGTCGGTGTAGATAGTTGATGAGGCTCCTCGAACCTTAGATGAACGATCCCGCGAACCGCCCACGAACGATCCACGTACTGAAGGCTGAAAGCACAACCTCTCTACTTGGTTGCAAGCGTACGGTCTTCACGATCCGACATCGCTTTGCCGTCCAGAGCTAATCATCGTCGAAGAATTAGAGAGAGGAGATTAGAACCACACTGGGCTTCTAATATGACAATTAGAGGAACTAGGTCTAGCTCTAATTAGTCAACTAGGACCAATTAAAACTAGAACTAGAGGAACTAGAGGAGGCTCCAAAACTTGTATAAACAATATGACCATTACCTCAAGTATATATAGGTTGGAGGGGAGAGGAGGGGCTGCCAACAAGGAGGGAAAGTCCCTCATTGGTCGCCGGCCATGGGAGGAGGAGTTGGACTCCTCGCACTCCAATTCGCCCCCCCACAAGGAAGTGGGCGCCAACTCTACTTGGGCCCTTGTGGCCCAAGTTGCCTTCCACCTCCTGACCTTTTAAGGTCGTTGATATTTACTTATTTATAAAAGCCTTCTAATAATTGTTAGACCCTTTTATATATAATTTAACATCATCGGAAACATTTTTCACCTATATATTATTTATCGGCAATACCTGGTATTGTCATATAACCACCGAAACCCTTCCGGTGACCCCGAAACGCTTCTGGATCCTCTCAAAACTATTTTAAATATTAATGAAACAATTTCACAAATATGTTCTCATTACTCCTGTCTTACTAACACTCTGTGGATAATGATTACCTTAAAATTGTGACCCCATACGTTCGGTAACTCATAGACATGAACGAAACCCCTTCGTTCAATGATCTATAGCGAAACCGTGGACGCCCATATCGACCCCTATAAGTACATGAATGGTATACGAGTGAACCTTTGGTTATCATATGATATTCTCTTTGCTTCGCGACACTTTACAGAACCCGAGATGCTTTAATTAGTATCCTCGTGAGTCATTCACATTCTCACTATTTCATTGTACTCATTACTGGTTTTGTTCTTCTTTCTCATTGATATGTTCGGGCATCCGCGTGACATAGTCACCTGTGTCTGGCTAGACGATGATGGATACCGTCACACCGATAGGACCCTAAGAATATCTAGCCATCACCAGAGGAGAAAATTCCACTCTCGAGCTATCTAGTCCCTTGTCAAACTTTTCGATGAACCTGTATGTTGTCGTTATGATCACCTAGGTACAGATGACATTTAGCAACTTCAAAGTTCGTCGTACGATAAGAAGTGACTACGATACTCTCATGGTATAACGAACATAAAACACATGTTAACACTATGTTTTATAACAATTGATTTTAGACGATATTATCTCAAAGTATAACAAACAAGTTTGGGTCAATTCAATATGACCGTTCTTCTAACGTCATAGTCTCAATGTTGTTTTAGGATCATCGTTACACTTAATGACATCCTAAGAACCGGAAAACGTGATCACAAATAACACTTGAGCTAATCTTAGAGGCGAGACTAGGAGTCTTATTTTACAGTTTATCATTCCACACGTGCATATTAGTTTCTGAATCACATATTCCAGGATCGTAGCAGTTATAACATAGAAGATAAACACTTAATTATGAATATAAAAATATAATAATATAATATTATTGCCTTTATGGCATATTTTCAACAACTACCTCCACTAACGTAAACAAAACTTCGTGACCACCATGTCCCCATGCTCGCGCCGTTGCCGCCGAACCTGTGCCAGCACCCCGTCGCGCCTTCCCGGCTCTCTCCCATTGCATGTCACTCCTACCATTCTCCGATGGCCGTCCGCTATTTCCGCACCCATCGGCGCATGCCTAATCATGACCGGACATACCATATGTCGTGCCTACGCCCACCCGACTCGCAACACCTGCCGGTCCCGCCGACGCAGTCCTCGCCATGAAGGGACATACTATCAGAGGCGCTGCAGCCGGCACCCGTTGAGCAAAACAAGCTAGGACTAAACACAGCGTCTGCCACTCCCGTCCAGGTAGAGCAACACCTGTCGTTCACGCTCCCGTTTCCTCCACCCGCCCACGTTCACTAGCTTCACCGTCATCAGGTCGCCTAATGACAATATCCCTGCAGTGCCCACTCTCCTATGTGCTCAACACCAACAAATCTTTTGTCATTCCCGACATGAATTACAACTAGTGCTATCGCCGATTTATGCGGATAATCCCGCGAGTATATGGTCGCTATCTTCTTCTTCGGGAACGAAACCACGACTCTTTCAGTATTTGAGATCATAATCACACTTCCATTTCATCCATTTTTTTGGGACAATGCTAATTAGCTACATAATGTTTAATCAATTGTGAACGTCGAAATTATCTCAGTATTTTGATAACCTATTTTCCAGCTTTCCGTATGTAACCATGGTTTTCTTACAAAGTTGGTGGTGGCACTGGGTAGTATTCTCGTCATACCGACGAGAAGAATCAACAATACCTGAAAAAACAATGGAAAGCATGCCAAGCTAAGAAGGTTGCGGCGACACCATCTGCACCATCCTCTTGGGATGTTGAACGTATGCTCTTTAAAGATATCACAAACACATCGACAAAGGGCCAATCCTTACCCATGGAGAATTCTTTTTTTATAATTCTCCGAGTCGACTTTGGAGCAATTTTCATGGATTGCTTATAAAGCGAATGGCACATAGACTAGATGTCTGTCATTTGTTGCTAGCCAACGTTATAGTGCATGACTTAATCACAACTCAGTAGCATGTAGAACAGGAAGTAGACCTCCTTTGGTTCATAGAATAAGAATATCACAGGAATAGAAAAATCGTAGAAAGTGAGATGACATGTTTATCAATTTCTACATGGGAAGAGATGGCATTCGATGTATAGGTTAGGAATTTTTTCATTGAGTCTAGGCTAATGTTTTTTTTTCCTTTGAAATGTGAAGGATTGTTTTCAATCCTATCTAGTAATAGGGATCCATTCATACAAATCAAAGGGCTTCAAAGAAATTTTCCTTCAAAAATCCTATCTTGTAGAATTCCTACAAACCAAAGGAGTCCGTCATGACAAAACCCATTTCTTAGGCTTATGATTGTGGTTACTCGTGCATTGTGTGTGCACAGTTACTAGTAAAGTAATAAGGAAGTCATTGTTTTCAAGAGGTTCTTACATTTGTATTAATTAGCGAAACATTTAAAGCTTATTTAAAAAAAATCAAAGTAACAAATACACTTGATTTAAAGATTTTCATATGTAGTTTTAACAGAGATATGTTAACTAACCATATTGATGTAAAACTACGAGATAGTATAAACATTACATTTTTTTTCGAAGCATTAATAGATGTAGGATTAGTTAAAGTGCATATTTTGTTCAAAGTGACTCCTAGCTAGAGTTTCTCTGCAATTAATAAGTAAACGTTGTGATTTTCCGAAAGTACTGTTCTAGTCCCGAGCTCATGTGAGCTAGGGTGAACAGTAAAATCAAAATAAAATGAAAAAAGTTTCAAAAAATTCCGAATTTTTTTGTGTGAAACTTTAACAAATGTTTTGATAGCTCGCAAAATTTCAGAACCAGATGACATTCGTGTAAAATGTGGCAAAAAAAAAACAAAATCGATGCTCCAAAATGCGTTTGAAAATAACATTTTTTTAGCATCTGTTTTGTTTTTTTGCCACATTTTACACGAATGTCATATGGTGATGAAATTTTTCAAGCTATCAGAACAATTGTCAAAGTTTCATACAAAAAAAAATTCAGAATTTTTAAAATTTGTTTTGATATTTTTTCGATTTTACTGTTCACCCGAGCTCACATGAGCTCGGGATCATAACAGCCGCGTCCGTGATTTTCTTGAATCAAAAAATAAAGTAGGGTTGGTCTAAGCTAATATTTTTTTCATCGAAAAGGAGGCTTGGCTCCGGCCTGAATAGAGATAGTTTGATCACAATTATGTAAATGCAAGATATCTATTATTCACAATTATTTTTCTTGGCATGGAATTCTAAAGCAAGATATTTCCATTACAAAATACATGTACACGTATATGTTTTTTTTGGGGGGGGGGGGGGGGGTATGTACGTGTACATGTTTCTTTCATAGGAATAATATATATTACTCAATAAATTGATCATCTCGTTTTCTTTCCTTTTCTCAGCACCCAACAAATACTACTTAGGTAACATTCTAAAGCCTAAAATTGTGAACGTAAACAAATGATTTCTGTAATAATTTTAGAAATTATAACTCTAACAATTTAACATGCTTTGATGGTAGACTAAGGAGATGAGATATTAAGGATTTGAGGAAGGACGGATCATAGCCGTACTTTCGGGTGGCTGAAACGACGAGGAGTTCACGCGTGGGCGAAGGCGCGTGTGGCTACCCGGTTGCGGCTACATGGCGCGTGTGGCTATGAGGTTGCGGCTACCCTGGTGCAAAATCGCCTGAGACCTGGTGCTTCTCTGAAGGGCAGTGATAGGCGCCGGCAGTCCGGCCGAACAGTTGGGCCGGACTAGCCCCAGCCGTCCGATTCAGCAAGTACGAACCGTTCGATCCCCCGCGTTGACTTCCCCTCTCCCTCTTCCTCCCTGTGGCTTGGATGCCCTCCCGGCCGCCGGCCGTCACCCCCTCACCTGGGCCTCCTCTCTCTGCCGCCCCCGCGCCGCCGGTCGCCGCCAGGATCCAGGCATGCAGCACGCCACCAGTGAGTCCAGCGCGTGGTCACCATGGATGCAGCTCTAACGCCGTCCAGTTCCAGCACGCTGTGGCCATGGTTGTAGCATCTCATGGTGTCGCCTCCCAGCTCGCCGTCGTCGTCGACTTGCACCGCCGCATCCGGCAAAATTTCTAAAAAAAGCAACAGAACCTCCGACACTCGATTGAAGCAGAAAATTAGCTGGTTCCAGCACAAAAAAATGACGGTTCCAGCAAAAAATTATCTGCAGCGAAAACTCTAGTAGTGGATTGTAGCAAACAAATTAGCGAGTTCCAGCAAAAAACGCCGCTGGTTCCAACAAAAAATTCTAAGCAGCAAAAATAGCAGTAGTCGATGTAGCAAAACAAAAAACCAGTTACAACAAAAAATAATGCTGTTTCCAGCAAAAAACGCGTCGCGCGCGAGTCGCGCGTCCCGTTCCAGCACCCAGGAATACTGCTTCCAGCATATTGCGTGGCCGGTTGCAGCTTGTCAATCGGTGGGTTCCAGCACCTGTTGGATCTTTGCCTTGCCGGTTGTAGCTCAATGCTCGAACGGCTCCAGCACCGCCGCCGTCGCCGGGATGCAGCTCTCACAGCAAATTTCGGAGCTGTGGTGGCCATGGCTGGTGCATCAGATCTGAACGACGGTGAGAGGGGATTGGAGATTAGGGGGAGAAGGGTTGGAGTGCGTATGCTCGTGGGACGGAGGCTGCGAGTGATGGTAATCGGGCCGGCATCGCAGCAGATGGTGGTCGGGGGCTGCCGGTGCGAGAAAGGAGATGGGCGAGAGAGACGAGAGGAACGGGAGAAGAGAATGAGTGGCTGACGGCTTCCTCCAGAGAGATAAGGATGAAAAGAGATAAGAATGAGTGGCGAGGGACCGGCGCAACGCTCGGCCGGTGCGCCGGGTGGAAACGTTTTCCTTCTCTGAAACCGGTCTGAACCTTGTTTGGCTGGTGTCCTGAAACATCGGATGCTAGGGTTTCCTCCCACCAACTTATCTCGCCGTCCCCAACCCTTAACCTGAGAAGAGAAATCCAAATCTTTGCCTCTAGGGAGAGTTTCCATGGCGGCCGCCTGTATCCTCGTCGATTCCGGTGCCTACATAGACGACACCAACGAGAGAACCAACGAAAGCACGGCCCAAGGGTTTACTAGCACAGGCAGTCAGATCATGGTTTCCTTATGGCCTGCTCTCCCGCCGATCCCATCCCGTCTCTCCTTGCACGGCAAGAGTATGCATCCTGGCCATGACTTCTTCGAGGAACCCAAGATCCTTTGCACGGCCGACTGCTTCTTCATCCTCCGCGTCGCCATTGGCCGCAGCCCCCAACCGACATACATCACACAGAAGATGAGCGACTACTTCATCTACCACTCCAAAGGTCCGTCGTCGCTCAAGCTCCTTGCGCACCCTCACCCTCACTTGTTCAGAGACGATGACGTTGGCGTCCTGCCCCGCGGCGGCGACCACTTCACCGTCGCCGTGCTCTCTCAAGCCTCGTATTTCAAATTCGAGCTCTACCTCTTCAAGCCTGAGGACTGGTGTTGGACCTCCAAGAAGGTGCTAGTGGATCCACCGCAGATACCCTTCCCGATGCCGCTCCCCTCTGGCCGCCACCACTTTGGGCATGTTACCAGCTCGGTCAACACCATCGGGAGCAGGGGAGCCATTGGCTGGGTTGATCTCTGGCACGGAATACTGCTCTACGACGTGCTCCATGACGACGACAATGACAACGACAAAATCCACCTAATGCCACTGCCGGTAAGGCCGGGAAGCCATTGCGGCAAGGCGCTTGAGTGCTGTCCAAAGCCTTACCGAAGCGTTTCTGTCGTGGGGGATTGCCTCAAGCTTGTCAAGTTGGAACCCTTCGGCGATCGTCTTCCCGGTAAAGACCCTGAAACCGGGGGCCCCAACCTCAGAGTTGACGACTGGACACTCAGCACATATACCAACTGCAAAATCACCGGCGATCCCGAGGATTGGAAAACCGACTTCACCGTCGATGCATCTGCCATCCGAATTGACACAACAATGCGGTCTGTATTGCTTCGCTGTGGGATGCTTCGGCGTAAGACTCACAACAGTGGTGAGGCTGCAGAGAGAAACTTGCAAAATCTCTGGACATGTCAGCCTGTTGTCAGCCTGAATGATGAAGGTACTGTTGTTTACCTAATCACCAGGGTAAAATTCCAGCACCCTAAGGCATGGCTTCTTGCTGTTGACATGGCCAACAACCAAGTACGAGCAATGGCTATGATTGAAACTGAAAGGAGCACTGCCGTGTCACTCAACTATTTTCCTTGTAGGATCTCATCTCCAGCTACCTGAGTGCATGGGACGACTATGCCAGGTAATTATATGTATCATACTGTCAAATTAATGCCATGTCCTGTGATTACTTGTACAAGATGCAACCGTTAAGATAAAATAATTCTTGCCAAATCTGCAGAACTTGCAATTGTTAACTACTGAGGCCAATGTGACATGTTTCTTTTCAGGTGACAATGAATTTCCTTATAATGGTAGGTAACCAAGGAGAATTAACATTGTAGTGATATACTGATTGTGAAATCAACTATGTAGTGTTTTCTGTCGGTCATGTCCTAAGTTATGTCTCGCTTGAGGATTGTTGCATTGTAGTGCCTTAAGTGTGTCATTATATCCGAGAAACCAATCGAACACTTGAGTTTATTTACCTACTGAATTTCACTCTCGATTAGAAGTGGAGTACATGACAAATGTCCAGTGCCATGTCAGAACTGATCAGAAACGATACTGCAGTAGAGAACATATGGTTGGGGTCCACCTGAGAACTATCCATTGGAATGAGATGCCACAAGAAGGTCGTTCTCATGAAATTTGTGGCTTTGCGTTGACATAATTTAGTGAAAGTTGGATCTCTTGATTTAACGGGGATCTGAATGTAGTAATGTTTAATTCTTTTTGCAGGGAGTCGAGTGAAATTACTCTGTTTTTTTGCATTGAAATGAGTAAATGTTGATACTGAACAATGATAAAATGAAACTTAACTTGTGCTGATTCCTCCCCTTAATTTGTATCTTGTTTTATTCTAGCACCATATCTTAGTGTGTGATAATTAATATGAAGATTTTTCCCTGTTGCTGTTCTATTTACTATTTGTCTTGTCAAAGAGCTGATTTACTATTTACTATTCTAGCACCATATCTTAGTGTGTGATAATTAACATGCCCTCAGCCCCGAGGGTGAGCTGTTCCCTCCTCATCATGGAGACCGCCAGGATAATGAAGATGGCCTCCGGTGATGATTTCCCCCTCCGGCAGGGTACCGGGACAGGGCCCCGGATGAGATTTCTTCGGTACGGAGACTTGCAGCGGCAGAGCGGAAGTTCTTGGTTTATTTCTGGGGGTTTCTCTATCTCTATTTATATTATTTTTCAGCATTGGAATCACGCGAAACGGAGCAACGGCCCCCCCCAAGGCAACATGGCACGACCCCCCCCCCCCCGGCACGCCTTGTTACCTTGGAACCTCCTCGTGGGTCACCCGGTACTCCCTCGAAGCTTTCTGGGCCTCTTCCCTTTCAGAAAAAATCGTCAAAAAGGTTCGGGCGAATCCAAGAATTTTTATTTTCTGCACAAAAACAACACCATGGTAATTTTGCTGAAAACCGCGTCACTCCAGATTAGTTCCAATTAAATCATATAAAGTGCATCAAAACCATATAAAAATATTGTAAACATACGTAAATGTGGCATGAATACTTCATAAATTATCGATACATTGGAGACGTATCAAGAAGCGAGACGATAAGGCAGACCTAGGTTTTGAGGCTGATGCGGCAGAGGCGGCGGCCATGGGTATGGGCTCTCGCCTAGATCCGTCGTCGGCTACGGCGGCGCGGTTGGGGGCTTGACTGTGCCTGTTAGACACTATGGTGGTGCTGACAGAGTCCGGATAGGAGACGGCGGGCTGGACCGGGGCGACGTGGGGCCTGCTGCCGTGATAATAAAGGTGGCGGCCCTCATGCTCTTCTCACATCACGACAACATCATATATGACCGGTCCTCCTCGTTCTGGTCATCGACGCGTTCCGGAACTGCTACCGGAGATCTTGCCCAGGATATCTTGATCAGATAGAATTCGGTCATGCACACCCATATTGGCTTACGAGGTTCCATGAGGGTGCGTCGCGAAGCTCTGTTGTTTGTTGACACCATCGGACGTGTTGGCTTCTCGATTTCCATTGTTTATACTGTTATGAAGAAGGTCATGCTAGCTGAGATCGAAGGATCAGTTAGACGGTCGGAGCCTTCGAGGCGATGGAGTCATCTAGTTGTTTGATAACTTTCAGGAGCAGCAGTGTCAAGTGGATGTAGAGGCTGGGTGCATCCTGGCTATCTTTGCGACATCTTGTAGGTGTAGTGGCCGGGTGTAATTGGTATCTTGGCGAGATCGGTTCCGCAACCTGCGGGCCTAGTTATGATAGGTCCCAACCAACTAAATCCTGGGCTAGGATGAGGAGCCGTTGCACCAGTGCAAGCGACCGTCCAGAGGAGCACCACGCCCCCAGGGATGCGAAGACACTAGTCGTGCAATCGACAAGGTTCCTGCAGAGCATGTGCGACAGAACCGTTGTTGCCTAGCCGCGCCTTGTAGGAGATATGCACTAGAGGCAGTAATAACAGTTACTTTGTATCCACGAGGTCCGGAGAGAAACTCATGTTTATGATCCACGCTATAACTGCAATGATTCTCGAGTCTACAATATCCACGAGGCTCGGAGGGAAACTCATGTGCACGTGTGGTACAATAAACGGTAAAAAGTATTCCTAGTCATGCCTCTAAGACTAGCTCAAGTATTGCATGATGATCATGTTTTCCTAATCATGGGCATGTCTATGCCAGCAAGTTTGAGGGCACAATGTTGGTAGAACACTTGTGTTGAATCAACCCGAATTGATGTTATGCTATGAGATACATTCGTCACAAGTTAGTGGTTAATAACATAGAGATAGTTAACGTTTGCATAGTTTCTTAGACCATGAGTGTATCGAGTTCCTTCGTGCTTGCTTCGTGAACTTTGGGGTTTGTTAAACGTCATTTGTAACAGGGTGGCTATTACGGCGGCTTACGGGTTCACGGAAAAGTATGACAAGTAACTTGGTAGCTCAAGATTGGGATTTGCTCCTCCGACGATGGAGAGATATTCTTGGGCCCTCTCGGTGTTGCGGTATCCATCATCGTCTGGCCAGACACAATGTGATTTGATCACAGGGATGCCGATACACGGAAACGAGAAAGGAGAACAAAACCGGTAATGAGGTAACTGGCATAGTGGACAAGGTGTTGATCCATGGGGATGCCGACAAGTCTCACCTCGGGGTTTTGTATCATATCGTGAAGCAACAGGAATAGCACACGGCAAACTAATGGTTCACTCGAATATTTATTCGTGTGGGTATAAGGGCCAATATGGGTGTCCACGGCTCCGATGTTGATCATTGATCGGAAAGTGTTCCGCTCATGTCTATACTTCACCGAACCTATAGGGTCACACACTTAAGGGTCATCTATCTGCTGAATACTAGACAGGGAGTCTGAGAGGAAATCACCGGAAAAGTTTCGGGGACAACGGAAGAGTTCCGGAGAGAGAACACCGGAAGAGCTTCGGTAAAACCGAAAAGTTGTTTCGGAGTATACCATTAAGTCAAATTGGTTTCGGCATACGCCTGGAAATTATTGGAGGGTACCAGAATTGTTCCGGTAACTTCTGGGATTTTTCGGAGACAAAAACCGGAAATGTTTCGGACTGCCGGAACCGCTTTGGTTGCTTTTCGCAGATGAAAATCATTGATCTGAAAATGTTTCGGAACGCATCCAGAATTGTTTTAGTGGGTACTGGAATTATTCTAAGACCCACGGAAATATTTTCAGATTTAACGGCCGCGAAAAAATATCTTGGGATGACATGGATGGATGAGAGCCCCTCATGGGGGGGCCCACTTGTGGTGGCCGGCCAAGCGAGGATCTCCTCCATGGAGGTCCTCTAGCCTTCCCATTTTGCCCCTTTGGAAACTCCATGTGATGGGTTTTTTGGGTATTTCAAGTGCCACCCTACCCCTTGGTTTTTTCCTATAAATAGAGGTGGAGATGCACTCTCCACACTCACTCTTTCTCACATACAAATGCCATGCATGATCTGGCCTTCTCTCTCCCTCCCCGCAAAATAGTTTCGTAGAGCCGAAAGGCTGTCTGGGTTCCGGCAGGAACCAGTTCTGGACGGTGAAGCCCTGCCGGATAGCTGACACCGTGTGTGTGCAACCCCGTAGATCGTCCGAGGGACTGTTCGAGGGTCCTCTCGGAGGGCTGTCCGAGTTACCGTTTGGGCTTCGAGGGTCTTCCCGAAGGGCTGTCCGTGACATCGTCCGAGGGACTGTCCGATCGCATCCCGAAGGGCTGTCCGACGAGGGAATACATCCTCGCGGTTGGGAGGTTGTAAATCCTAGCTGCGGGGATCTGCATCACCGATCTTCATCGACTCTACTTCCGCTGTGCTACGAGTCGGTAATGATCAGATCAAAACCTTGTATGCATCTCTATAGTGATCCTGGGCATGCTCGCAGTTCAGAAATTTTTGTTTTCTGTCGGGTTCCCCAATAGTGGCATCATGAGCCAGGCTATGCGTAGATGCAGGTTACGATCTAGAATACTTGAGATGTATGGGTATTGCATAGTATAATTTTGTAGTAGATAACATCTATTGCTGAAAATTATTTGTGCGGGTAGTAGATGAAATCTATTACCCGATGTTCTTGTTGCTTCCCTTGAATTTGTGTAGTCCTGATCTTGACAGCATGGTGGCATCTGACAAAGTTCTGGCAATCCGCGATCCTTTCATGCTGCTCCTGAGTATGCTGATTGACAGATCAACGAAGTGCTTTAGTGTCTTTGGGTTCCGCCATAGTTGAGAAAGATGGATGTTTTGCAGACGAAAGGGCAATGCAGATATGATCTGCACGGGGGTCATGTGTATGACGAAGTTCAGTATGGGGTTCAAGATTTTATTATCTCGTGCTTCATACACCCCGCAAAGTTAATCTAGCAACTTGAATGATCATACTTGATGATAAACATTGGTAGCTGCGGTTTAAGTCATAACCTTAGAAGCCACGTAAATAAAACTTTGCATAAACCGATTAGAGGCATATAACTTGGTTTTGCAGGATCGCATGTGATGTGGTGTACCAGTTCTCATGTTAATTTTATTATGTATGAGATGATTATATGATGTAAATTTACTAACATGACCTGCGTGTCATGATTCGGCATGATGGCTGGAGCCATATGATTGTCACTTTAAAATGACCTGCGTGTCAACCTTATATAATGTACTTATTTTATTAGCTATAGAGATAGCAATATTATCTGGTGCATCGACGAGGTGGTGGCAATCTTCGCGAAGGTGAACACCGACGCAAATGTCGAAGACGAAGAAATTAATGACTTCTCCGTCAGAAAGGGCTATACCATATCATGCTATTATGAATTGCCTGAGATGTTTATCCCTTATGATGCACCCTTCTTGATTGCACGGTAGTCGCTTTTTTATTAGGGTGATCTCTCACTTAAAAATATCAAGTAGTTAGTGTTCTCCCAAGTGTAGCACCGTCACGGCACCTATCTCTTCGGTGTATCACATTGTTACATGGATACGAACGATGAGAAAAGTGTGAGGCAGGTGAGTTGAGACCTCCCAGCAAGATCACTTGGTTATCTTGACGTTCCAGAGGATCGTCCTGAGCTCGGAACACGCCCATTGAAAGATGAACAAGAGTCACATAGAGATGTGATTGGCAAGTTGGCCTACCAATTGAAATTCTCGTCACTTGAGATGGTTACATCCTTGACGTTGAATTGAAAGTTGGGTCTTGCATCACTCACAATCAATTATGAGAGATATTGATTTGAGTGGGAGCGCACCTTAGAATAAATTTGTTTATTCACTAGTGCAAAATTAATTATGAACAATGTCTAAAGTGAATTTTGTGTTTATCGTTGTCGATCACATGGCTCGCAATGCGCCGTTCAACTTAGGCCCGATGTTAGAGAAAGAGAAGTTAGCTGCAAATGTAAACAACTATGCGTACTGGGTTCGTACCCTGAGGATTGTCCTTAGGAGTGCTAAGAAAGTTTACGTGCTTGACGGACCTCTTCCACCTAAGCCGGTGGCAACTGCCCCGGCAGATTAACAAAATATCTGGGCCACTAAGGATGATGATTTCAACTTAGTGCAGTGCTTCATGCTGTCTTGCATGAGTTCAGAGCTTCAAAAACGTTTTGAATTCCATAACTCCTTTGATATGATCAAGGAACTGGATGTTCTGTACAAGAAAAATGCACGGTCTGAACGTTACGATATCATGAAAATCTTAACGGAGACCAAGATGGCTGAGGGCAGTTCAGTTGGCGAGCACGTGGTCAATATGATTGACTACGTTGAAAGGCTTAATACCTTGGAATTTCCACTTCCACCAGCCCATGTTATGGACATGTTGCTCGGTTCACTCCCCCCGTCTTACGATGGTTTTATCATGAACTACAACATGAATGGGATGGATAAATCACCTAATGAGGTGCTTGCCATGTTGAAAACTGCTGAAGGAGGACTGCGGAAAAATCACAAGCAAGTGTTGCTTGTGAATAAAACCGCTAGTTTCAAAAAGAAAGGCAAGTCCAAGAAGGGCAAGGGCGCCGGTAAGACCAGCTCCCAATGCAGCTCTAAGGGCGGAGCCAAGGCTGAAACTGAGTGCTTCTACCGCAAAGGCACAGGACACTGGAAGAGAAACTGCAAGAAGTATCTAGAAGATAAGAAGCCTGGGAAAGCTGGAAAAGGTATAACTGTTATACAAGTTAATGTCATTGACGTTTTGCTTGCTAGCGAAAATTCTAAGTCTTGGGTATTTGATACCGGATCGGCTGCTCACATTTGTAACTCGATACAGGGGCTTCAGGAGGTGCGCAAGCTGGCAAAGAATGAAGTCGTGATGCGCGTCGGGAACGGTGCTGGGATCACCGCTCAAGCCGTCGGCATTATGCCTCTACGTCTCGCTTCAGGATTTACCTTAGAACTAAGTAACTGTTATTTTGTTCTGACATTGTGTAGAAACATTATCTCTGGATCATGTTTAGTGCATGATGGGTACTCCTACAAGTCTGAGAACAATGGTTGTTCACTTTATTGTAAGGATTTTTATGGATTTGCACCCATTGTTGGGGGCCTTTTCATACTAAATCTTGAATGTGAAAATGATGTCTTTAACGTGAATGCTAAACGTCTTAAGAAGGCTGATACCACCACCACTTACTTGTGGCATTGTCGTCTTGGCCACATCGGAAAGAAACGCATGAAAAGACTCCAAAAGGTTGGAGTTTTACCGTCTTTTGATTTTGAATCATTTGACACATGTGAGGCTTGCTTGATGGGGAAAATGACCAAGACACCGTTCATGGGTCATCCTGAACGGGCGAGTGAATTATTGGAAATAGTACATAGTGATGTATGTGGTCCAATGAGCACAATCACACGGGGTGGGTATTTCTACTTCGCGACTTTTACTGACGATTTAAGTAGGTATGGATATATCTACTTGATGAAGCATAAGTCGGAAACCTTTCAAAAGTTCAAAGAATTTCAGAATGAGGTAGAAAATTATCGTAACAAAAGGATTAAGTTTCAACGATCATATCGTGGGGGCGAATATCTTAGTCATGAGTTTAGCCAACATCTGAGTGACCGTGGAATCGTTTCACAACTTACGCCCCCCAGAACTCCACAGCGAAACGGAGTGTCGGAACGACGTAACCGAACCCTGTTAGACATGGTGAGGTCGATGATGTCTCTTACAGATCTGCCGATATCTTTTTGGGGTCACGCACTACTTACTGCCGCTTATACATTAAACAGAGCACCGTATAAATTTGTTGAGATGACACCACATGAGATGTGGTATGGGAAGATACCTAGTGTGTCGCATCTCAAGGTTTGGGGTTGTGAGGCATACGTAAAATGTTTACAGCGAACCAAACTGGAACCTAGATCAGACAAATGTTACTTTGTAGGTTATCCAAATAACACCATAGGATATTCCTTCTACCACCAGTCCGAGGGCAAAGTGTTTGTCGCAAAGGTGGGACACTTTCTCGAGAAAGAATTTCTCGCTAAAGAATTAAGTGGGAGGACAGTACAACTTAATGAGATTAGTGAATCTTCGGCAACCGTTGATATGGCTAAGGAACCGGAAGCAATTCCGAAAATTATCCCTACAACCGAGCCGGAAGTTGTCGCATGTGATGCGGGAACTTCAGACAAAGTTGTATTTGAACCGCGCAGATCAGGTAGGGCTGTCAAGCCACCTGAGTGGTTTCATAACGAAATCTTCATTCTTGAAGACGATGAACCTGCGCACTACAAGGAAGCGATGGCGGGGCCTAGCTCAAGGGAATGGCACAAAGCCATGAGATCCGAGATGGAATCCATGTACGAAAACCAAGTTTGGAACTTGGAAGAACTTCCAGAAGGCGTAAAGCCCATTGGTTGTAAATGGATTTTCAAAAGAAAGACAGACGCGGATGGTAACATTACAATCCACAAAGCTAGACTTGTCGCGAAAGGGTTCACGCAAGTTCCAGGAGAGGACTACGACGAGACTTTCTCGCCCGTAGCTATGCTTAGGTCTGTTCGGATATTACTAGCAATTGCTTCTTATTTCGATTATGAAATATGGCAGATGGACGTCAAAACGGCTTTCCTAAATGGAAATCTCAAAGAAGATGTATACATGATACAGCCTGAAGGTTTTGTCGTTCATAAGGATACTGGAAAGGTATGTGAACTTCAGAAGGCCATTTATGGTCTGAATCAAGCAGCAAGGATCTGGAACATTCGTTTTGATAAAGTGATCAAACAGTTTGGCTTGATCAGGAATGACGAAGAATCTTGTGTTTACAAGAAGTTTAGTGGGAGCACAAAAGCATTTCTAATCTTGTATCTGGCTGACATATTGTTGATTGGAAATGACGTGAATTTTCTTAACGAAATAAAAGAATCATTGAAGAAGAGTTTTTCAATGAAAGACTTAGGCGAAGCAGCATACGTATTGGGCATCAGGATCTATAGGGATAGATCAAAACGCCTAATAGCGCTTAGCCAAAGCATGTACATTGACAAGGTGTTGAAAAGGTTCAACATGGAGAACTCCAAGAAAGGCCTACTCCCCATGTCACCTGGCATAGTGCTTTGCAAGAATCAGTGTCCTCGGACTGCCGATGAGCGAGTACAAATGAATGATGTTCCATATGCTTCGGCAGTTGGTTCTATTATGTATGCCATGCTATGTACAAGACCAGATGTTTCCTATGCGCTAAGTGTTAGCAGCCGGTACCAAAGTGATCCAGGATAGGAACACTTGGCCGCAGTCAAAAATATTCTTAAGTATCTCAGAAGGACCAAGGATTTACTCCTTGTGTACGGAGGTGATGAAGAGCTCATTGTAAGTGGTTACACTGATGCGGGCTTCATGACTGACCCAGATGACTTCAAATCTCAATTAGGCTATGATTTCATATTGAACGGTGGCGCAGTTGATTGGATAAGTTCCAAACAAAAGACTGTGGCGGATTCTACGACGGAGGCGGAATATGTTGCTGCTTTAGAAGCATCCAAGCAGGCTGTCGGGATCAAGCAATTTCTTGAAGACCTTGGTGTGGTTCCAAGTGCTCTGGACCCGGTGGAGATCTATTGTGATAATAGTGGCGCCGTGGCTCAGGCAATGGAGCCAAGTTCGCACCATAAGGCAAGACATATTGAATGCAAATATAAACTCATTCGACATCATGTCAAAACGGGTTTAGTGAAAGTACGCAAAGTTCACAAGGATCTAAATGTGTCAGACCCGATGATGAAGCCTCTTCCACGAGCAAAGCATGAGCAGCACCGGATAGCCATCGGTGTTAAGGAAGCCATGTAACTGGATTATGACTCTAGTGCAAGTGGGAGTCCGTAGGAGATATGCCCTAGAGGCAGTAATACCAGTTACTTTGTATCTCCTGGTTTGTAATGAATGTTTATGATCCATGCTATAACTGCAATGGTTCTCGAGTCTACAATATCCACGAGGCTCGGAGGGAAACTCATGTGCACGTGTGGTACAATAAACTGTTAAAAGTATTCCTAGTCATGCCTCTAAGACTAGCTCAAGTATTGCATGATGATCCTGTTTTCCTGATCATGGGATAGTCTAAGCCAGCAATTTTGAGGGCACAATGTTGGTAGAACACTTGTGTTGAATCGACCCGAATTGATGTTATGCTATGAGATACATTCGTCATAAGTTAATGGTTAATAACACAGAGATAGTTAACGTTTTCATAATTCCTTAGACCATGAGAGTATCGAGTTCCTTTGTGCTTGCTTCGTGAACTTTGGGGTTTGTTAAACGTCATCTATAACAGGGTGGCTATTACGGCGGCTTACGGGTTCACGGAAAAGTATGACAAGTAACTTGGTAGCCCAAGATTGGGATTTGCTCCTCCGACGATGGAGATATATTCTTGGGCCCTCTCGGTGTTGCGGTATCCATCATCGTCTGGCCAGACACTATGTGATTTGATCACAGGGATGCCGATACACGGAAACGAGAAAGGAGAACAAAACCGGTAACAAGGTAACTGGCATAGTGGACAAGGTGTTGATCCATGGGGATGCCGACAAGTCTCACCTCGGGGTTTTGTATCATATCGTGAAGCAACAGGAATAGCACATGGCAAACTAATGGTTCACTCGAATATTTATTCGTGTGGGTATAGGGGTCAATATGGGTGTCCACGGCTCCGATGTTGATCATAGATCGGAAAGTGTTCCGCTCATGTCTATACTTCACCGAACCTATAGGGTCACACACTTAAGGGTCATCTATCTGCTGAATACTAGACAGGGAGTCTGAGAGGAAATCAACGGAAAAGTTTCGGGGACAACGGAAGAGTTCCGGAGAGAGAACACCGGAAGAGTTCCGGAGAGAGAACACCGGAAGAGTTTCGAGGACAACGGAAGAGTTCCGGAGTATACCATTAAGTCAAATTGGTTTCGGCATACACCTGGAAATTATTGGAGGGTACCAGAATTGTTCCGGTAACTTCTGGGATTTTTCGGAGACAAAAACCGGAAATGTTCCGGACTGCCGGAACCTCTTTGGTTGCTTTTCGCAGATGAAAATCATTGATCTGAAAATGTTTCAAAACGCGTCCTGAATTGTTTTAGTGGGTACTGAAATTATTCTAAGACCCAAGGAAATATTTTCGGATTTAACGGCCGCAAAAAAATAGTTTCGTGAATAGTAAAAAACACTTTATGGTTACTTTATGGAAAGCCACCTTTTTGGGCTTTGTTCCAAAATATATTGAGATGACATGGATGGCTGAGAGCCCCTCATGGGGGGCCCACTTGTGGTGGTCGGCCAAGGGAGGATCTCCTCCATGGAGGTCCTCTAGCCTTCCCATTTTGCCCCTTTGGAAACTCCATGTGATGTTTTTTTTGGGTATTTCAAGTGCCACCCTACCCCTTGGGTTTTTCCTATAAATAGAGGTGGAGATGCACTCTCCACACTCACTCTTTCTCACATACAAATGCCATGCATGATCTGGCCTTCTCTCTCCCTCCCCGCGAAATAGTTTCGTAGAGGCGAAAGGCTGTCCGGGTTCCGGCAGGAACCAGTTCTGGACGGCGAAGCCCTGCCGGATAGCTGACACCGTATGTGTGCAACCCCATAGAGAGGTCGTAGTTTCGATCTTTTGCCCGAGGGGCTGTTCGAGGGTCCTCTTGCAGGGCTGTCCGAGTTACCCTTTGGGCTTCGAGGGTCTTCCCGAAGGGCTGTCCGTGACATCGTCTGAGGGATTATCCGACCGCCTCCCGAAGGGCTGTCCGACGAGGGAATACATCCTCGCGGTTGGGAGGTTGTAAATCCTAGCTGTGGGGATCTGCATCACCGATCTTCATTGACTCTTCTTCCGCTACGCTACGAGTCGGTAATGATCAGATCAAAACCTTGTATGCACCTCTATAGTGATCCTGGGTGTGCTCACAGTTCAGAATTTTTTGTTTTCTGTCGCGTTTCCCAACAGGCCTTCATCACGATCAACCACTGTAACCGCGGCCAAGCCCCGCCACGGCACCGCAAAACGGCCAGAGTCGTGGCGCCTTGAAGCGCGAGTCGAGCGTCGCCCCCTCGAACCGCACCACCCGAGCCATGCGAGAGGGAAGTGAGGCCCCACCGCTGCCGAAACCGTGCCGGCTTTTCACGACGACGAGGAAGTGGGAGGAGAGGTGTGGTGGTCGGCGGTGGAAAGTCGGCACTCTGGCCTCTTGCTGGAGCAGGGACGACTTGGCTTTTCTCTCACTAGGGATGAGATATCCGGGTCACAAATTCACAACCTTAATTAAACAATTCAAAAGGTGATACTTTTTTAACTATTAGCTGATCCTTATTCAAAGAACCCATGCTTCGTGTTTTACATAAGACTAGATCACGGTGCTTTTAGATGCCAAGAAATCAATGTAAACAAAGATCTTCGGTAAACCGTGTGGCTCTTGTGGTGATCATGTTTAATAAGTAGAGTGGATAGATGTAATGAAGTGCATTTGTACAATGGGAACGAAGCAATCACAACCTAAGTACTTCCACCCTCGCAATAAATAAATAAAAACGTAAACAGTACATTAAACTAGAAAGGAACTTCATAACAAAATCAACGATGGAAACCATAGACAAATTTAAGTACAACTATCTTTATCTCAGGCGAAACGTATCCTCTCAAATTAAGTTGCCTTATATTGCCAGACCACACATGTGTAGATAGTTTTTTCTAGTATAGTACCAGCATTCATTTTTGCTGGTGGTAGCCAACATAGTTATGAGCCAAAGTATATACTTTTGCTTGGTATGGATTATCTCATTTTTGAAAGGTAAAAATAGGTTAGCTTGATATATCACATAACTTTCCCTTGCTAGCCTTTCCTGCTTGTGATAAAAGGCAGAGATAGATCATACAGCTGCAGTGCATGAACGAGTCTCAAACTGGAAAGCCTTCGGCACAAAGCTTGTCATCTTACCATTGATGGATTTTTTAATATGTTTTTGGGCCTGCCCTTTGGCATGTTGCTGATGGTGACAAAAAGGTAATTAAAAGGACAATTTATGGTCTCAAAGCAGCCATTTAGTCAGGGGAAGCACGGTGACAGCCGGTCGTCGTCGACGAGCGTGTTTATGACAACAGGCAGTCATGCATCATTGACGTCTTGACGACAAGGGTGTGAGTAAGTTCTAAGCAGCCTAGTGTAGTAGCCGATATTTTTTGGTCTCTATGAGCCGTTGGATTTATGCCGGACCATTAATAAAATGAGGAAGATCAACAACACTGAATTTCAGACCTGGCAATAAAAGGTTAATCTCAGTGATCATCTTCAGTTCAATCTAACATTACAAGATATAAGAATACCACTAAGATCATCAAGCTGAGATATCCAAAGTTCAATCCATCATCAATTTATTTCTCAAACATTTGCTTAGACAATATCATCATCATGATGAGATGGAGTGCGTGAACAAGACACACCGTAGGGGCAGCCTGAAACTGGAAAGCCGTCGTCAGATAGTTTGTTATATCCTTCCATGGACTTCTTCAGTTCTTGGAGCTGTCATTCACATGTGCCAATGGTGATAGAATCAAGAGGGTGTGTCACGCATGTGCCATCTAAAAAAAAACCAGTGAGGCCAAACGAGCGTTCACGACACCTTCTATCAACTTCTTGGCAGCGTTGAGTGGGACAAAAATAAAGTGTCTGGTGGATTAAGGGAGTAGTAAAGGGCCTTCCACCCTCACAAAAAAATGTAAGTAAATGACTAATATTATAAAGTAAAAAAGAAATCCCATAAGCAAATGAACAATGGATACCAGCAAGAACTTTATGTACCACATGTCACATAAGAGTTACAAAATAGTTTCATCTCAAACCAAACGATTCCTCTCAAATTAAGTTGCCTTGTTGCTAGACCACCCATGTGACAGTTTTTTCAAGTATCGTGTACCGGCATTCATTTTTGGCTGTTGGTAGCCAATATAGTTTCATGGCAAACTATATGATTTTGCTTGATATGGATGCATGCACCAACAGACGCAAAGCCATGGGATTAACTCATTTTTTAAGAAGAATAAATACGTTTTTCCAGCTGCTATGCTGTCCAGACTTCCAGTGAAGTTTCCATTGCCAGTCGTTCCTGCTTGTGATAAACAGCAAAGATTATACAACTACAGTGCATGAACTTGCTAGAAACGGTAGTGCAGTCTCAAAGTGGAAAGCCTTCGACAGAAAGTTAGTCATCTTTCCCTTGATGGATTTCTTGATACGTGTTTGGTCCCTTCGGCATGCTACTGATGGTGAAAAAAAAGTGACAGCCAGCCGGTCGTCATCGACGGGCAGTCATGATTTATTGACATATTGATGACAAGGCCACAAGGGCGTTTATGACGCGCAACTTCTAAGCAGCGTAGTGTAGTAACCTAGATTTTTGGTCTCTGTGAGCCGTTGGATCTCTACTGGACCATCAAAAAATAGGGAAGAAAAATAAAACTGAATTTCAAACATTGGCAAATAAAATGTCAGTATCACGCAGACAAATCTCTCGTTCAACTTAACAGTACACTTACAAGATTACCAATTTCATCAAGCTGAGATATCCAACGTTTCTATTCATCATCAATTCATTTCTAATACATTGGCTGAGACAATATCATCATGATCACTTGATCAAATGGAGCGCATGATGAACGAGACCCAAGGTAGGGGCAGCCTGAAATTGGAAAGCCTTCATCAGAAAGTTTGTTATCTCTCCTTCAATGTAGTTCTTCAGTATCTGGAGCTGTCCTCCACAAAGTGCAGATGGTCGATGGAGGGTATGGTCACCGCGGGTGAGCATTTACGGCAGCTTATCAACTTCTTGGTCCCCTGCAAAAAATAAATAAAAAAAATTCCAACAAACCTTCCTGGCAGCGTTGAGTAGGACAAAGAATAAAATGTCTTGTGGATTAAGCGAGTAGTGAATGTAATATTTAGGCCGACACAGGAGCCTTTGGAATTTTATCGGACGATGAAGAAAAGAACCAGTACTGAGAAAAGGAAACACGCTGTTTCACCCCGGGTTGCAAGAATCTAAACGCAAATCGTAACATCATTTTGCTGTCGATTGACACTTGGGAAAATCACACAACCATGAAGTAGCAACTGCAATATTATTATTGGACAAGAGTATCACTAAAATAGTTCCATGATAAGCAAGAATACATCACTGAGAAACATCACCTTCATGGCGACAGTAGTTGGCTGAACAACCAGACACAAGAACTGAAGAGCATTGCTGAATTTTATTCATCACTCAATTTAGCAGACATCGATAATGTTGCCATGAAATGGCTGGCTAATTTTAAGGCGAGGCATGCCCATGCGGCCATGCCCCTGCCCATGCATGGACGCACGTCATCTCAGGGTAACCAGGGAACGGGCAGAAGGCGACCTCGTAGTCGATGTTGCTGCCGTCGCCGCGGTGGTCGTTGAACGGGCAGGTGCAGCCCTTGCCGTCGCAGTCGGGGTCATTGCACGTGAGGTAGCCGCCGCCACAGTCGCCGGTTCCCCAGCCACCGCGGCCGGTGGCGGGGTCGAATGTGCAGTTGATGCGGGCCCATATCCTGAGTGAGGCGGCGCCGGCGAGCGGGCACCGTGAGGTTACACAGCGAGCCGGCCAGGCCGTGCTGATCGGACGGGCTAGCGAGAGTGGAGGCGCGGCGTTCCGTGCATCGTGGCTTAGTGGTTAGTGCATGGTAGGTCGATTAGTGTGTGCGTGCATGCGATGGTTAGTGGCCCGATGCATGCGACGTCTGGGCTGTGTTCCTGTGTGCTGAGCTATATAAGCCAATGCAATCGACTTGTTCGGTGTGTCAAGTGAATATAGTGGAAAAAAAGGCCCTGGCGTTCGTCGCCGGGGTGGGCGTCCGTCGCCACGGGTGTTGGTCGCCCAACAAAATTCATCTTCTCGTGTTCTTGCGATTGTTCGTCGATACTTGGTTCCAACACACGAAAGGGCACAGGTCTATGACGGCGAAGGTGAGCGAGAACAGAAGGAGGAGAAGGATAGCCGAGGAGACGGCCGCCGGAGTTGCCATTGTAACTTAGTGTTGTATAGAGTGCACCCTCCAGCCAACAGCGTGCGTGCGTATATAAAGAGGCTTTCTACGAGAGAAGCCAACATTTAGGAGAATATAATTTGGAACACGTACTGTTCCTCGGACCTCAGATCATTGCAACACGATAACATACAACACTGCATTGTGCATATGAAATCCTTAAATAACTCAATTAGGAGTAAATAATATAGTCCCTCTGTCCCATAATATAAGATGTTTTTGTTAGTAAAAAATCCCGTAGGATAGACATGATTGGATCATAAGCCTAGTCATTAGATCACTTAATTTCATAGTTCATTAACAGAGAGGGGAATTGGATCTTACCACCAATGGAAGCAGCCATTGGTGTTGTTGATGCGAAGTCCCGTGCCTGCTCGATGCAGGCGTGATGCAGGCTCGATGTAGATGGTCGATGCAGGTAGCGGCGTCCCTTCGGGCGCCAACGGCGCTGCCCTGGCACCGGAGCACAGGTAGGAGAATGCCTTCCCGTCGCACAGTTCTCCCCAGATCGGATTGGGGTTTTAGGATTTAGGAGGGCAGAGTAGACCAAGGTTCAAAATATCGGATATCGGGTACATATCGGTTTGGCTTCGACATATCAGATGCCGGATATCGGGTGATATATCGGACGATATGTGGATATATCAAAGGAAACATATCTGGATTTTTTCCATTATTCTTACTCAAAACATGTGTTTTTAGTTAAACAAAATGTATGATGTCAATGTTTGAGCATACCAATTTTAGAATTTTAGTTTGTTAACTTTTTAATTAAGATATTATTAAGAAAGATTCACAAAATCATTACTATAAAATTAAAAACAATACGATCTATATGCATATTTATAAGACATCATGCATGAGTTTGATAATATGATGAAGTTGAAAATGATAAAGTTGAAAATGCATAGTCTTATTTTCACGGCATTCTTATAGAGAATTTTGATCTCTATGTATCGGCCTATATCAGTGCCCATATCAGGTCAGATATCGGCTATATCGGTCGATATTTCGGCCCATATCGGACGATATCTGTGAAAATGATAGAGAATGATATGTTATATTTATATCGGTAGAGCTCGAAAAATGATATATCGGCCTATAGATCGTGCGTGGCAGGCTGCCCCCCTTTTTATATGTGGCGCTGGCGATTAAGCGACCTCAACCACGTTGGTTTGGGTCATCCCCGATCAGGGCGCGTCAGTTGGGGTCGAGGAGGTATGTACGTTGGTTCGTGACCTCCCCCTTAGCGTTATTTATTTCTGGTTCTTTCTCTTGGCCCATTGGGCATTAGATCAATACCAATATTCTCCCCCTTGATCGTTAGGTCTACATAGGAATGATATACCAGAGTAAAGTGTTCCAACAACAACTGAAATGTCATTGAACCACAATACTCATAGCACACACCCTATTTCGAAGTGGAATGCATATTACTTAATAGGGAGTGGTTTATATTAGCGGTCCCATAACTCCAGAATCAAGAGGCGTCCAATAATCCCATGCCAGCTACATGCTCACCCAATATATTGGGTGGTAAGCCTTTAGTGAGCAGATTCGCAAGCATACATGTCATACTGATATGCTTAACGTTAATAGTTTGATCCTGGATTCTATGTTGAACAACACGATAATTTAGGTCAATGTGCTTGGCAGCAACACTTGACTTGTTGTTATTAGCACAGAAAGTTGCAGGTTCATTATCGCAGTACAATGTTAGTTGTTTGGAAATGCTGTCAACCACTTTAAGTCTAGGAAGGAAATTCTTTAGCTATACAGCCTACCCAGTGGCCTAAAACATGCTATAAACTTTGCCTGCATCGTAGATGAGGAAAGTATCATTTGCTTCGAGCTTTTCCACGATATGGCTCCACCAGTGAGTGTGAATATATAACCTGACGTTGATTTCTTACTATCCACACACCCGGCAAGATCAGAGTCTGAGTAACCAATAACTTCCAGGTTATCGGAATTTCTATATGTAAGCATGAAAATTGTAGTACCTTGCATATAACGCAAGACTTTCTTTGCGGCCTTTCAGTGGTCCATTCCTGGATTAGATTTTACTAGTAGAGAAATGGCTAGCCACAACTCTTGTTGGTGTCGTTTTCAGCCGACGTCAGCACTGCATTTTTCAAATACCGCTGGCGTCGGCCATTTTGGTACGACATAGCTAGTTACTTAGTGTTGGCGCTGGACGTACGTGGAACGCCACTTTTATGTGGCCTCCAAAGTTGTGTGCAGGCGCAACTTACTGTTGGCGCACCAGGATGGTACTATGCCGACAATATTTCCTATATCTATGGTGTTGCTTTCGTCCGGACGCCAACAATTTATTTTGTGGGTCCATTTTTGTAGGTCAACAATGGGGCCCACATAACACCGGTATAACATACAATGGCCCGCCAGGAATATACATGTTAGTGCTGGCGTCTTGTTGTCTTGAAACGCCAGTAATAAAGTCGCAACACTATTACCACGTGATAGCCCTTGTGTATACACTATATTCCCCTTCTTCTTCCTCTTGCTCTTGCTCTTCCTCTTTCCTCCTCGTCTTGAGAAACCCAATTATGTTATCATGATTCTTAATTAGATGGTTAGATCTAGCTAGGTGATGCATTAGTTACGTTTGCTAGCCTCCACGTACCCACTCTCTAAGCTAGCTATCCAACTCTCTCCTCCACCCACTTGCATTAAATTTTCCTTCACCCTCCATTAATGGCGCCCACGAACCTACGTACGGTCGACCAGCTTCTCGCGCGATCGATCGAGGACTAGCTCGACTCGTGTCTCTTCTGCTTGAGGTAATTAACAGAAAAAACTTCCTCGTAATTTAATTATGCATGTTACGTACGTGTGTGATTTTTATATGGTGAAACGTGCATGGATGGCGATTTTTTAGAGAGAGTTGCAAATGTTTTGGCGAAACGTTGATTTATTTCCGATTCGTCAAATTTCTGGTACTCAATATGAACCATTTTTAGCAAAGGTCATGCCGAAATTTTGTATGCCCTCGCTCGTTGTTAATACTAGGTGATACCCCGCGCGTTGCTGCGGAACATTTTATAAGGACCAATTGATGCATACACATGTGCAACCTAAAAAAATAACACATGCATATTTTCTTATAATTTATATAAGTTCAAATAATATTAAATACTGACAATTAAATAGACTTTCGGCAAACAAAAGACAGCTGAATAGACTTGCTAGAGTTAAAAAAACAATGGACTTACTAATAGGTTGTTTGGCTCCGTTGAAAAAAAAACTCATTGTTATCACCCTTTTCTATCTATTTTTCCTGATAAAGTTGTCTGCACCTTGTATTCAGCTAAATACAAAAATAATTCTTACCATCACTAAGCTTGAAAGAGCTTAGCTGTACTACTATGAAGGAAGTTAATGGTGGGATGTTGCCAAAGTAGAGATTAATAGTGCTTTGATTAAAATGAAGCAATCAAGTAAAACTTGTGAACTCAAACTGCAAGTGTATGGTTTATGTGCAATGTGAAAATAGGACCAGATGAAACTGCGATAATGTGAAAATAGGTGAGATCCGAACAAATCTGAATATAAGCTTGCCATCCATCATATATACATACCGTATCACATTTTTCAACTGTAACAAATAGAATCCATCAGAATCATATTCCCATGCTCTCTAAATTAGTAAGTAGACTAACAGAATGCGCATATGATAACTCAATGTCGAAAATAAAATTCAAATATGGGAGCTTGTGCTCTCTAAAGAAGTATGGAGGCTAACAGAATGTGCTTGAGAAGAACACACTATTTGCAGGATCTTTTTCTGGTTTAGTTATGTGTAAAAAAAAGTGTCATGGGTGAAGTATGTCAGAACGGCATAACACACATGAGTTAAGAATATGATCGATGTGTTTGTCCGTCAGATGCAAAATTAATAGATTGCACATACATAGTTCCACTACACGTACCTGACTGGTGACTGCTGAAGAGATAGATATGAGATATCCCTGCTGCCCTGAAGGTACTCCTTTCTTCTGGTGTCAACGATCAAGTCCTCCATATTGCATCGCTGTTTTGTGAGTAACCTGATGAAAAAAATGGTTCACGATCACAGTTACATGGTCTGCACTCTGCACAGAGTATCATACATTCTAAATTTATGATCGATTGATGTCCTCGCCTCTCACCATTGTCAGAAACATACACAGATGTATTCTTGTATCTCTGGTTGACATACTTGACAATCTGCTCCATTGCCTCATCCCAAATATATATAGCAGCCTACTACTTGAATCTTTACACAAAAACAAACACACACTCACACACTGAAAAAAGAGAGGTAGGAATGAAATAAAGAAGGTGAGGGAGAAAGAGCCTGGATTGAAGGCGTACCTCCTGATCCCAAGCGCTGCACCTCCGAGAGCATGGTCAGCGGCGACGGACAACATCCTTCCACCACGGCGTTCCTGAGAGACGAACGTCTAGCTTTGGCGGAGACCCCTACCTCTCCGCCTAAGGGCTAGAGTTTGGCAACCGGTGCTGCCGGCTTGCCGACGAGGCACGCCGCGTTGAACGACAGGAAGAGCACATCGGCGACAACATCAGTCCGTCCCCTCATCCGGTCATGCCGCTGGGCACTGATTCCCACCGGGGGAGGTGAGTGCTCATGGACGGGCGGCGGCCGATTTGGCGTGGCTTGCGAGCGTGGGAGGCGGCGTCTCGCACTGGTGGCAGATTTGGAGATGCGAACCAAGAAGATGGAGTAGTGAAGGCCAAATTGGTTGGGAATTAAAGTGAAAGTGGAAGGGGAATCGGCGGCTGCATTTGGTGCTGCGTTCTTGGAGGCGAGGAGCCAAGGGAGGTGGAGGAACGTCGAAGTGGAACCAACGCAAGGGGTGATAGACTGCGGGAGGTTCAACCCAAGAACTGCAGATCTGGCCATCCGTGGTTAATCGAATGGATGAAAGTATTTGTGGTGACGTGGCTAACTGTGAGGGCAACAAAATCAGGTAGTGGGGTGCTCCTATTTAGATATAGTAGATATATGTAATTCTTTTTGTATTTACCTTTACAGGCTAATTTGATCTATCGAAAGATTCAATATGGATCGAAGTTTGAAGGCCTTGCAAGGCTACTTTGATCTATCGAAACGCAGATATTATGTCCATGTAAGGCCTGCAAAAATGGAATTTTCTATAACCCGTTCGATGGTAGCGTCCTCGCGCACTTGATTCGTTGTGGTTTCATTGAAGGTTATACACAATGGACAAAGCATGGTGAGGCGAATAATGATGTACGTGACGACGACGGAGCGATGGATATGAAAGCGGAGAACCCTTTCGATGATAAATTAGCAGGGCCGCCAGAAGGAGGAAACAATAATGAACATGCGCCTGGAGGAGGAAATGATGACACGCCACCCGAACATGAGGAGGGCCATGTCAGCCAGGATATGTCATTGGCTGAAATACTGCAGGATCCCCATGTTAAAGAATTGCTTCAGAAGAAGACGAAAAATGAGAGAGCTGCTATTAATGAGGCTCTCAAGTTGGCGCAATTGGAGTTAGACGCAAATGCTCCACTGGATGAATGTTGCGATCCTGAGCACACCCGCTTGCACGTCACGCTTAAACTTGTGGACATCAAGGCAAGATTCAAGAGCACAGACGCAAGTCTGGACGCTACATTGGAATATTAACATATAGTTTTGCCCAAGGGGAATTTGTTGCCTAAGAGTGTTGATGAGGCGAAAAAGATCGTGTGCTCTCTTGATTTTCCGCATGTAAGATATCATGCATGCATAAATGATTGCATCTTATATCGTAACGAGCATTGATACGTCTGCAACGTATATATAATTTTTGATTGTTCCATGCTGTTATATTATCATTCTTGAATGTTTTATAATCATTTTATAGAAACTTTATAATATTTTTTGGGACTAACCTATTAACATAGTGCCCAGTGCCAGTTGCTATTTTTTACTTGTTTTTCACTTTGCAGAATATCAGTACCAAACGAAGTCCAATTGCCACGATACTTTTTGGAGATTTTTTTTGGACCAGAAGACAACTTGGGTGCCAAGGAAGCACCCGGGAGGAGACCCGTGGGTCCCACACACTAGTAGAAAACAGGGCATTGGTCCCGGTTCTGAAGGGCCTTCAGTCCCGGTTCTGCAACCGTGACTAAGGAATCGGGACTAAAGGCCCTCACTTGTAGTCCCGGTTGCGCCACGAACCGGGACTAAAGGAGCTTCACGTGGCCGATTTCGGGTGCCCAGGCAGGAGGACCTTTAGTCCCGGTTGGTAACACCAACCGGGACTAAAAGGTCGTGTTTCATATTGTGTTTTCATTATATTTTATATTTATATTGTATTTTCACGCGGTTACACATGTTAATATACAACATCATTACAAATTATGGAAGAACAACATCCAACATCAATACAAATTAGATGGATGCAAGAGACCAAGTTGAATTAGATGTAAATACGATGTTGCGATTCGCAACATCGTATTTACATCTAATTCAACTTGGTCTCTTGCATCCATCTAACTTTTACTAGTATAGTCATATAACAACTCATCATCATCTTAATCAACTTCTCATCATTCTAGTTGTTATCATACTAGTTAAACAACTCTTCATCATTCCAAGTAAAATAGCATAAAAAAGGTGAGAACTCCTCATTATTCAAGTTGTTATCATACTAGCAAGAGTTACCAAGTTATCACAAGCTAGTTAGAAACGCTAACTACTCCTCTCTCCTAGGGTAATATAGCATAAAAAAGGTGAACTTCTGCATCTCCACATTGAAGCATACAGATCAATATATCTCCAACTTGTGGCGTGATTAACCCATCTCCAGCAATCAAGATATCATGTCCAAGTGGTTGCGTGGGTGCTTTTATTGCCTTGCTCCATCCTTTGATTTTCAGGGTTTCTTCACTTCGAGATATTATGTATTTACCAGGGTAACTCAACAACATTGGGCGTAAGCTAACCATATGCAAATCACCGGTGGTAACCATCTTAGGCACGGTCTCTCGCGGGAGTACCTGTTGAAGAACATAAGTAATAATAACATAGTTAGATAAACTAGTTTTGCTTAAGAACAATGTATGAAAAAGATGGACTAGTGACGCAATGGTAAAAAAATTCTTACAAAGTTGTCTGAAGTGATGTTATAAGGGTTCAACTTGTGCACTAGTGGCACATATCCATGATAAATGTTGCCAGTCATGTAATGTTTAGCATGATACTCAACATCATGAATAAATGAGATGAGATGATTTTTCTCCAACCAAGTAAGCTCGGAGAAGTAACTGTAGTAGGTCTAATCTATTATCTCCCGTGTAGTTCTTGTAGCATGGAAATAAGCTGATAATTAAAAATAAAGAAATTTAGTCGGGATGAGTACCAAATACTTTTCAATAATCAATATAAATTACCTAACAAATTTGTTGACAAACGCACCTGGAGGTAGAACTGGAATCAAGTCATCATCCGCATGCACCCAAATTTCTATATTATTATCACGAACATCGTCATTACCAAGATCGAAGGTAATGTTCATGTCCTCATCCAACCCATACGTCTTGCAAAATGCTCTCTAATTGGAACAACCAAAATACGTGTGATCTTCGTTATTTTTCACCTTAACAACAAAAGTGTAATGCTCCGTTCTTAGGTGAGCTATCTTAGGCTCTGTACTACCCTCCTCTTTGAAATGGAACTTGTCCAAGACAGCGAATCTTGCATGTCAGGGAACACACTAGTCGAATTGTACAAAAGAAAATTAAAGGTTAATTAAAGCAAAAAAGCACACGTCATACTTTATTAACAAAAAATACATGCCGTCTTTACATACCGTAATAATACTAAATCCTCCGTTAGCTTGACGGTGAAGGATGTACCATTTTCTAGGTGAGGATAAGTTCACATTTACCCCTGTCATCCCAGCATGAAGGGCACTGAGGGATCCTCCCATCGTCGTCAGACGACGTCGACATTTCCTGTTCAGGATTCTAAGATTAAAAATCGACGTTAATTATTTTAGCAAGATCATCATATAGTATCACTAATACATATAATATCACCGGCGATTGTCAGGGACTCTTCATATAATATTATCATATTATATCACTAATACATCTTGAATAATCCAATTAATGGAGCATAGAATATTATCAAATTTGATCCCTAATACAGCTCTAATATTATCGAATAATCTAGTTGACTCGCGGTTCCTGAGGCATGGGCGGTGGACACCCAAAGAGAAGGAACCATCACAAGATCATAGCTCGGGTGAGATCCCTGAAAGTACTGCCTGGTATTGGAGAACCTGACGTCCAACGCAACCATGTAGGGACGGACGTGCTCGTCCTCCTCCCTGACACGGCGACGTACCACCTCCTCGGTTGCCGGCTGCCTCCGCACCGATAGTGGCCCAAGCGACCGCCACGAAAGAAACTCCGGGTCGACGATGAGACCCGGATTCCTCACCAAGCTGCGTGCCCCGGAAGGTAGCATCTCCCAGTGTCAGCCTGGCGGAGCCTAGTCCCGGACATGGCGCAACTGGTTGTCGGCGCTGCCGAGGCGACGACGAGGATGTGGGATGGGCATCGTCGACGAGAACAAATTATGGCTAGCATATAACATTTTATTTAACAACAATAAAAACAATACCATATTTTATAATAAATCCACACGCACACACTCGCATACAACAAATAACATATGTCTAGCTATATTACATAGAACCAAAACATCTATGAACACAACATATACGACTAGCTAGAACATGGAAGAGATTTGAACATGCTACATAATTTCTACATGGCAACAAATGGCATGACATGAGTGTACATGTAACACATGGCAAAATATGCTTACTGAACTAATTCAAATAAGGTATGACACTTCAAACTAGGTAACACATGACACTTCAAACTAGGTATCACATTGAGTATATGTATCTAAAAACCTAGTAAAACTATACAAAACAAACAAAAAAAATTGAGAATTTATCTATGATCTACAAGAGAGTAGCGCTTGCATCCATAGTAGAATTAATTTGCTTGTTCACATCAATGTAAAAAAAATAAAGTCTCCATGGCGACGGATTGGCCACGACGACGGCTACGGCCACAGCGACGGCGACAGATCGAGGTAGGAAACGGAGGGGGAATTAGAGGTCCTCACCGAGGCGACGGCGATCTCCGGAGAATAGTGGCGGCAATGGCGAGGAGGCCCGGCGACGAAGCAGCGGAGCTCACCGGGGCTGCGATGGCGAGCAGGCCCGGCGACGAGGCCGAGCGGGCTCGAAGGCGACGGCGATCTCCGGCGTAGCAGCCTGGCGGCGTCGTGGACCGGCGTTGGGGGGAGAATGGGAGAGATTGGGAACTAATAAGTGTAGCTTATATACCCCAACCTTTAGTCCCGGTTGGTGGCTCCAACCGGGAATAAAGGTGAATTTCATCAGCCCAAAGGGCGCGAAACCCAACCCTTTAGTCCCGGTTGGTGGAACGAACCGGGACTAAAGCCCCCCCTTTAGTCCCGATTGGAGCCACTAACCGGGACTAAAAGTGAATTTCTCCAGCCGATAGGGCGCAAAACCCAGTCCTTTAGTCCCAGTTGGTGGAACAAACCGGGACTAAAGGGGGGCCACCAATCAGAGCGCCTCACGCGGATCAATGACGTTGCCCTACTGCCTAATCCACACCGTCCAATCACAGATATTCAGTGGGCATAAAGGGTGCGGGGTTTTGGCTAGGGTTTGAGGGGTTTTGAAGGGGTTATGAGGGTTTTTGAAGGCGTTATGAGCGCTAGGGTTGACCAGAACTAATTCAAAAAAAAATCACAAAAATATGATACTTGCACCCATCATCGTTTTATGTTACTAGGTTGCTGGAAAAAATATGAAACCTGGTTTACGGGCATTTTCATGAAAAACCCTTCACAAAACCTAGCAATCAAGCAATGGGACAAGACGGGAGAGCCCCATCGACTTGACTAGCATGAGAACACCTCCAGTGATTAATTTCTCTCTCATGATGTGGATCCACCATCTGGGACTATATCTAATTTTCCTATTTTTGGTTGTAGTTTTACTTTACTTTAGATCAGAAACATTTTTTATTATTAGTTGATTTTTTTATTTAATTCTAAGTTAATATTATTTTGATCATAAATAGAGTTTTATAAAAGCTTTTTAGTTGATTCTTTTTGCTATTGAAGAATATTATAAAATACTTTTTGTAAACATAAAATTTATATAATTTTAAGTTAATATTATTTTTCATAGGTACCATACTCATGATGTGGGTTTGTACTCCTGATGTAAGATAATATAAAGGTGCCTGGATGTTCATGAGATATGCCAAAACAATAGACTATTCTCATAGGATTCTCTGATTTCCCAGCCCTCAACATATCATCAACTTCCCCTTTTGACCCTTTCATGAATCGGCGATATGAGAGCACATGCTTTTCCGGTGGCCTATCAATGGTCCCACATATCTGTCTATTATGCATATTTGTACAAGAAATGAAACATACATTTACCAAAAAATAAAACAGATGCCAACCTTGCCAGTTAATACATCGCCTTCATGTAACTGCAGTGATCATCAGAATACTTGTGGAGCATAACTAGGGCTTTCAACCCAGAATCAAAGGTGCAAATTATTTGGTTATCTTATATATGCCAAAGAGTTACTTGAACAATCCTACCATCTGATGTGTTGTCCTCAGTTTCACCAGAAAGCAACCAGAACTCCTCTCATCCGGACTTGGAGCCACCAACGGAGACTGTATCTAATTTTCGTATTTTTGGTTTTAGTTTTCTTTTAAACAGATTCAAAAACAGTAGCATCATGGAAAGTTTTAAGAAAAAATAATTTATGAATAATTTAGTCGGATAAATTTTACTTTCTATTAACTTTACTTTAGATCAGAAACAATTTGTATTATTAGTTGATTTTTTTATTTAACTCTAAGTTAATATTATTTTGATCATAAATATAGTTTTATAAAAGCTTTTTAGTTGATTCTTTTTGCTATTGAAGCATATTATAAAATACTTTTTGTCAACAAAAAAATTATATAACTTTAAGTTAATATTATTTTTCATAGGTACCATACTCATGATGTGGGTTTGTACTCCTGATGTAAGATAATATAAAGGTGCCTGGATGTTCATGAGATATGCCAAAACAATAGACTATTTTCATAGGATTCTGTGATTTCCCAGCCCTCAACATTTCATCAACTTTTCCTTTTGACCCTTTCATGAATCGGTGATATAAGAGAACATGCTTTTCAGGTGGCCTACCAATGGTCCCACATATCTGTCTATTATGCATATTTGTACAAGAAAAGAAACATACATTTACCAAAAATTAAAACAGATGCCAACCTTGCCAGTTATACATTGCCTTCATGTAACTGCAGTGATCATCAGAATACTTGTGGAGCATAACTATGGCTTTCAACCCAGAATCAAAGGTGCAATTATTCGGTTATCTTATATATGTCGAACAGTTACTTGAACTCCTCTCATCTAGTGCCCTTAGTGTATTGAAGACTTATAGGTTAAGGGACTAATATGTTTGTGAGTGTACACATGCTCTATAAGTCGATAAGGAGTTTGATATATTCGTAGAATGATGGCCCCTAAAATGAATGTCTTCAACTGAAGACTTTGATGCTTTCTTGAAGTCTTTGATAATGAAGAATTTGGTGTGACCTTGAAGACATTGATGCGAGGACTATGAAGCATGAAGACTGTTGTTTTCGTAGTTTCATTTCCTTTCTTTGAGTCATAGGAAACACCGTACTGTTAAAGGGGATCGAGTTAATACTTAGGAAAATTTTCCAAGTGGTGCTCATCTCAAAGCCTACACATACCCAAAACCTTCGAGTGAAGCCTTTGAAAATCTCTTACAGTTCAGTCAATTTCTTCAGTGACAGTGATGAAGTTCTTCTGTTCTCTGAGGAATTTGCCCTGACTGAGGAGTTAGGATTTCGCCAGTGCGAATTGCCTACCATGAGGAATATGATAGCCCTGAGGAATTTCAGAGATCAAAGTTCCGACCATTGCTACGCCTTGTGCCAGCTGTCCAAATATCTTACCAACATAACGGTCATATCATTAGGGGAATTTATGTCATATCATGTCGGGTTGCACCCTGGCTATAAATAGCCGCCCTCCACAACCACTAGCTGGTTGGCTGCTCCGAAAGAGATTGACACTTGTCATTTGAGAGCAACCCATCCTCTGAGGACTTTGAGAGAAAATCATTAGTGAGGAAAAACACAAAACCGAAACCACCAAAACCCAAAGTGATTGAGCATCACTGAAGAGATTGTTCCTCTGTGGAACCGACGCTTGTTACCTTTGAAGACTGTGCATCTTCCAGACGGTTAGGCGTCATGGTCCAGAGCATCCAAGAGGAAATTGTGGATCGTCGGGTGACCGAGTTTGTGAGGGTTTGGAAGTCTGCCCTGAAGACTTACCACGAGTGTTGGGCGAGGTCTGTGTGACCTTAGCTCAAGGAGAATACGGTAAGGACTGTGTGTCCTGGGACTGTGTGGCTTTTGGTTTAAATACCAAGCCGCTCCAAACCAGACGTATGACTGTCACAACAGTTGGAACTGGGTCATCAAATCATTGTCTTCACCGAGCTCCTGGTTCCATTTCTTCAACCCTTTTATTTCCTGGTTAACTTGTTGATGAAATTGATCGTTACTGATTGAAGACTTTGACTGAAGATTTCTCAATTTCCTCATCTCAATTTCTTTAGTCACTTTATCTGTTTCCTGCTTATCCTGTGTTTACGCTACTTATACTCTGTGTATTTTTCATTTCATCATGATGACTATGCTACTGTTGTGTTTCGCATGCACTTGAGTACTCATTCTGCTCCTAGCCTTTTGTTACTTAGTGAATTCCTCATTCGCACGCACTTATAAAAATCGCCTATTCACCCCCCTCTAATCGATATAATGCACTGTCAATTGGTATCAGAGCAAGGTACTCCCTTGTTCTGTGTGATTTTGGTTTAACCACCTGGAGTTTTAGTTATGTCGACTGCAGGCATGATCAAGGTCTCAGCTGGGTGTCCTACCTTTGATGGGACGGACTACCCCTACTGGAAGAACAAGACGCGCATGCACTTGAGGCAATTGACAATGATCTCTGGTATGTTGTGGAAAATGGTGTTCCCTCCGTCACTCCCGCTATCACCGGTGCTGATGTGAAGAGATTCAAGCAACTCGACTCTCAAGCAAAGAATATCATTTGTGGCCATCTGAGCAAAGGTCAGTATGGCAGAGTGAGTGCTTTGGAAACTGCTAAGCTTATCTGGGATAGGCTATCCAAGGTCAATGAAGGTGTTTCAACTCAGCATGACTCTCGAGTTGATGTTCTTCGCAATCTCTTCAACCGCTTCAAAAGACTCGACAACGAAAATGTTTAGCAAACTTTTGATCGTCTCACTGATATCTCCAATGAGCTCCAAGCTCTTAGTGCCACTGACATCACCGACCATGAGATGGTGAAGAAACTGCTGAGATAACTTGATTCCTCATTCGATACACTTGCTTTGATGATCCAAGAACGTGGAGACTACAAGTCACTTGATCTCGCATATATTCTCGAGAGACTCAATACTCATGAATTCCAACAAGATGAAAAAAGAGACCTCTACGGACCAAGGTATGGAAGAACTCGTGCCCTGAAGGCAAAAGCAATTTCCTCATCTGAAGGCGAAGAATCCGACAGTAGCCTTGGTGATCCTGAAGAACTGAGTCAGGAGCTAGCAATGCTCGTGAGGAAATTCCAGAAGTTCTCATGGAGAGGCCAATTTGGAAAATCTTCAAGAAGTGATGAAAAAAGATCAGATTCCTCATCCCAAGACTACAAGAAAGAACTTATTACAAATGCAAGAAATCTGGCCACTACATTGCTGATTGTCCACTCTGGGAGAACGAATCTAAGAAGATGAAGTACAAGGATGACAGTTCTGATGACTCGAAGAAGAAGAAGAAGAAGAAATCTTCAAAGTCCTCATCGTCAAAATCATCACCTCACAAGAAGAGCAGTTCCAGAAAGGCTCGGGCATTTATTGGCAAGGAAATGGAATCTGAGGCTGAATCTGAAGAATATGAGGAATTGGAGGAATCTGAGGAGGAGTCTGACTCTGGTGTTGCTAGTTTAGCTCTCGCTACTGCTTCCGTTAGCGAGTCCATCTTCAACACTGAGGAAAGTGATGATGTCTCCAACACTGATAATGATGAATTTGCTCCCACCTATTGCTTCATGGCTAAAGGTGCCAAGGCATCCACAGAGTGCCCTCTCTTTGACGACATAGATTATCCTAGGTGGAAAGTCCAGATGCGGAAGCACCTCATATCGAAGAACAGTGAGTTATGGACTGTTACTGAAATAGGACTGACGAATCTCTGCAAGATGGCCAATGCTGATGACATTCATAAGTACACGCAGCTAGAGGATCAGGCGAAGAATATCATCTGCTCTAGTTTATCAAAGGTCATGATCAAGAACATTTGTCATCTTCAAAATGCAAAGCTCATCTGGGACAGGCTCTCTGATGTCCACGAAGTTTATCGCACTCGCCAAGGTCCCATGTTCATCGAATACAAGAAATTCCTCAAATCCCAGGAATCAGATCCGGTTTCATCTTCCTCATATATGTGCCTCATGGCAAAAGGTTCAAAGGTACTAAAATCTCACTTCTTCTCTAACTCTAGTGAAGGCGAATCTGATGAAAATCTAAAACCTAGCTATTCTAAACTCGCTAATATTGCCACTAAACAACAAACTGCTTTGGATAAGATTCAGAAGCTGCTAGACAAAAGCGATGATCTGTTGAATGAGGAAATGGATCGTACTCAAACTCTAACCGAGGACCTTCAAAGTCTTCAGTCTAAATATTATAATCTTCTAAGTCATCATGAAACTCTCTTAGCTGAACATGCGAAGCTTTCCTATGAATTTCTTCAAAGAAAGCAAGATCTTCAAGAACTAAGGGTGTCTCATGAAGATCTTAAAAGGGACAACGATTCTTTGCTTGCTCAATAGATCAGTACCGCTCAGGAAGAATTTGTTCCACCATGTTTGAAATGCATCGAACGTGAAACTTCTAATTCCTCACCTGAAAGTTCAAATGCTTCTATTGCTGCAAATTGTTCAACTGTATTTGTGGTCACAAATTCCTCATCTGGGGATACCACAAGTGTTACTAATGAAAATGCAGGGTTGAAGGACTTGTATGTGACAGGCATATACAAAAGCCTCAAAGGGCATCAAACCCTTTGTGATGTGCTCAAAAAGCAGATTCTAAACAGGAACCCCAGGATAGAGGGTATTTCCTTTCAGAGGAAACTCAATGATGATGGGACCTACTGGAAACCTGAGCAGTATCCGAAAACCTCATGGGTTGCTGCAAAAGGACCTCCAGTGGATCCATTATCCTTATCTGGATTTACTTGTGAATCTTCATTTTCCTATGATGAGTCATTTGACTCCAATTATAAACTATTCAAATATCAGAATGGTGAAGTATTTGCCAGATATGTTGGTACTAACTGTAGGTACGTTCCTCCAATGAAGAAAATCTGGGTTCCCAAAGGATGCCTTGAAAGTCTTCAGGTGAATGTCCTCATGACACCACCTATGAAGAACAGGAACCCCAGGTCAAATTCTTCACTCGGACCAAAGTCTTCACAAGGACCAAACTCCTCATATGGTCAAAAATCATATCATTCTCGTTATAATGCATCTATTTTACAGGGAAAATCTATGGGTCATGAATATGTGCATTATTCTTCAAATCGTTATATTCATAAGTCCTCGAAGAATTTCTCTGCTTATTCATATGTATATTCTAACCCCACTCCTGTGAAACGGAGTGCACTTGCTTCAATGCCTCCCTTCTCATATGGGCCTCGCAGAATGATGGACTCTTTGCCACCCCTCCAGATGTGGGTGGTGAAGAAATCAAACTAATCTCATATGCAGGGTCAGGTCTCCAGACGAACTTGACTGTCTGATGAATTTGTTTGAGACCTAAGGAAATTCTTGAAAGGACGCAAGCTAATCACAAAGAAATGAATTATTCATTTCTCACGTCCTCATGTTACTTTGCTTACTACACTATGTGATGAATTTGATGTCATATTCTTCACTCTGAAGTATATGTGCTCGTAAGTGATACTAATTCATCTACATGATGAGCCACCTAAAGCAACCGAGTGGGTACTTGATAGTGGATGCACCAACCACATGACTGGTGACAAGAGTTTATTGATGGACATCCCACTTGCTCCATCTCATCTGAAGCATATCACCTACGCTGACAAAGGAAAAAAGCAAGGTATTGGGTCTAGGTAAGGTGGCAATCTCGAAAGATCAACACATGGATAAGGTGATGCTTGTCGAATCCCTCGGATTCAACCTCATGTCTGTCTCAATGCTTTGTGATCTTGATATGGTTGTCATTTTTGGCAAATATCGCTGTGTTGTCCTCATGGAATATGACAAATCTAAAGTCTTCGAAGGCTTTAGGAGAGGAGATCTGTATATTGTTGATTTCTCTACAGGTCCGCAGCCGGCCACATGTCTACTTGCAAGAGCTTCAGAATGCTGGCTATGGCATCGACGACTTGGACATGCTGGAATGAGAAACTTGCACACGCTCGTGAAGAAAAAGCATGTCATTGGGATTGAGGGTGTCAAATTCCTCAAGGATCACTTGTGTGGGTCTTGTGAGTCTGGAAAGATGACCAGATCCAAGCATCCCTCCAAGACTATCATGACTACCACTCGTCCTTTTGAATTGCTTCATATGGATCTTTTTGGTCCCACTCATTATGCCACTCTAACCAATGCTGCATCACTATATGGCTTTGTCATTGTTGATGACTTTACTTGTTTTACTTGCGTGCATATTATCTAGTACGAAAATGAAGTGCAGAAAGTCTTCAGATGATTTTCTTCAAGGGCATCAACGAACTTTGGCGTCAAGATCAAGCACATAAGGAGTGATAGTGGGACCGAGTTCAAGAACACTGGTCTTGATGACTATCTTGATGAACTTGGTATTACTCATGAGCTATCTGCCCCATATACTCCTCAGCAAAATGGCGTTGTTGAGCGCAAGAACAGGACTCTTGTTGAGATGGCTCACACCATGCTGAATGAATAGAAGACCCCTCGTGGTTTCTGGCCTAAGGCAATCAATACTGCTTGCCACGTCATCAACAGGGTATATCTTCACAAATTCCTCAAGAAGATTCCATATGAACTCCTCACTAACAAAAAACCCAATGTGAGTTATTTCAAAGTCTTCTGTTATAAATGTTGGATTAGAGATCCTCACCACAGTTCTAAATTTGCATCGAAAGCACATGAAGGATTTATGCTTGGTTATGGAAAGGACTCGCACACCTACAGAGTCTTCAACACCTATCACAACAAGGTTGTTGAAACTGTAGATGTGCGGTTCGATGAAACTAACGGCTCTCAAAGAGAGCACCTGCCTCCTGTACTAGATGAAATGCCTCCTGAGGAATCCATCAAATTCAAGGCCACTGAAGATGTGATACCCACTGATGAACCTCCAACTACTGAGGAAATTACCCCAAACACTGAATACATTCATAATGACACACTTCAAGAAAATGGCGCTGAAGAAAATGCTCAGCCCCGACAAAGTAATCAACATGCTCAACCAAGAATAGCAAACGAAGTGTAGATAGAGAAAATCCTTGACGATATCAATGCACCAGGTCCTCTCACTCGCTCAAGAGCTTCACATTTGTCTAACTTTTGTGGGCATTTTTCTTTTGTCTCTATCACAGAGCCCACCAAAGTTGATGAAGCTTTCCTGGAGCCTGAGTGGATTCAAGCCATGCAAGAGGAATTGCATCAATTCAAGCTCAACAATGTGTGGGAACTTGTCAAGCGCCCAGATCCTCGCAAGCACAATATCATCGGTACCAAGTTGATCTACCGCAACAAACAGGATGAACTTGGTCAGGTAGTGAGGAATAAGGCCCGTCTTGTAGCACAGGGCTACATGCAGGTTGAGGGAATTCACTTTGATGCACTGTTTAAAAAATCTTCCGATTCAGCGATTTATCATCCGATTTATCGCTACTCTTGGGGTGACCGATAAGATTTTGCCTTATCTTCACCATTTATCGTTTTGGCCAATTTATCGCTATGAAAAGCGATTTATGAAGAATCTACCGATAAATCAGACCTATTCATATCACTATGTTTGTAAAAACTATGTTTATTTGCATTTTGTGGAACCTATTATACAATATGTACAGTTGTCCTATTTTTTTTATCAATATACGAGGATTCAAAGTCTAGGAATCAAGGTAACACTTCTATCCAATATTGTTTTGGTGTTGAATATAGCATATTTTACTGTTGGGAACCTGGGATTTGCAAAAAATGGCCGATGAATAGTCGATTGATAAAACCGATTAATCGACCAATTTCCGATTAGTCTCTAATCCACAGCTGACCGAGACGCTAACGATAAGCGATATCCTCAACATTTCTTTGATGAAACATTTGCACCTGTTGCTAGACTTGAAGCTATTCGAACATTGCTTGCTTATGCTAACCATCACACTATCATCTTATATCAAATGGATGTGCAAAGTGCATTCCTCAATGGTAAGCTTGAGGAAGAAGTATATGTTGCTCAACCCCCAGGTTTTGAAAATCCTAAGCATCCTAACAAAGTCTTCAGACTCAACAAGGCCCTCTATGGCCTCAAGCAGGCCCCTCGGGCGTGGTATGACACTCTGAAGGAATTCCTCATGAAGAAAGGCTTCACACCCGGTTCACTTGACCCAACTCTTTTCTCAAAATTTTATGATGATGAATTATTTGTATGCCAAATATATGTGGACGATATTATCTTTGGCTGCACTGACAAACGTTAAAGTGACGAATTCGCCTATATGATGAGTGAAGAATATCAAATGTCTATGATGGGAGAGCTGAAATTCTTCTTAGGCCTTCAAATTCGTCAACAACGCAATGGCATATTCATTTCTCAAGAGAATTATCTCAAGGATGTCCTGAAGAAATTCGGCATGCAGGATTGCAAAGGTGTCAAGATTCCTATGCCCACATCTGCTCAACTTTGCACTGAGGCAAAATCGTAAAGATTTCGATCAGAATATATATCGCTCCATGATTGGCTCATTATTGTATCTATATGCATCTAGGCCAGATATTATGCTTACTATTTGCATGTGTGCCCGGTTTCAAGCAACACCGAAGGAATCACTCCATAAGGCTGTGAAGCATATTCTTCGACATCTAGGCTCAGATCTTGACCTCATTGGATATTCTGATTCTTATTATGCTGGTGATCGCGTGGACCGCAAGTCAACATCAGGCACATGTCATTTCCTCGGACGATCCTTAGTTTGTTGGTCCTCGAAGAAGTAGAACTATGTGTCACTATCCACTGCTGAAGCTGAGTATATTGCTACTAGATCCTTTTGTGCTCAATTGCTATGGATGAAGCAAACCCTCAAGGACTACGACATCTACGTGAAGAATGTCCCTCTCTACTGCGACAACGATAGTGCCATCAAGATTGCTTATAACCCAGTTCAGCATTAATGACCAAGCACATCCAGATTCGTCATCATTTTCTTCGTGACCATGTGATGAAAGGCGACATCTTCATCGAACACGTGAAGACTGAAGAACAACTGGCTGATATCTTCACAAAGCCCTTGGATGAGAAGAGATTTTGCAAGTGGCGGTGTGAGCTAAATATCTTAGAATCTTCAAACGTTCTTTGAAAGGACTCACATCCTAACACTTAGGCAAAATTGATGACTTAGATGTGCAACACACGAAGTAACGTTTTTCTTCAAACAATGAAGACTAACTCTCTAAGTGTGAAGAAATTAATGAGGAATTTGATTCTCGGAAACCTACGACAATTGTACGCGGTGTCTGAAATCATCATTCTTATACGGTGGGTCATGCCACCACCAAAGTTGAAATTCTTCGGACATTGAGTTTTTCATCATTTTGTAAATTCTTCAGATTTTCAAATTCCTCAAGTTTGCAAATTCATCAAAATTTCAAATTCTTCAAAAAATTTCAACTGATGTTCTTCAGGTGAGTTTCTCTTCATTGATAATATATATATATATGAGTTTTTCAATGTCCTCAACATCATTCACTTATTGCTAATTCTTCGAAGTTGATTTTCTTCCAAGTGAATGTGATCGGCCCCGTTCCCCCTCTATGGTAAACTCAATCCAGTCTGTTCACAAATTCATCATGTGCGTTCTACTTTGAAACCCGCTCAAAGTCTTCACTATGTCCTTGTCACCTGAAGAATTTGCGAACGAATCTTCAAAAATTTCAATTTCTTTTTTTTGGCGGTTGCCGCTCAAACCGATTCCGATTCCCGCGACTGGATAACCCACGATCCTCCACTATCTCCACCTCTCAGTACGTGGGTGACGCATGTCACGTGGAGAGCAAGGGTCAGCGGTAAATCTGTCCTAAATCTTTGGATATTTCAATTTTCACTTTGGCTATAAATACCCCGTTCCCTTACCTTCTCAGTTTTACTCCGCTCGATCTCTCCCTCCCACTCGAGCTCAGACCTAGCGCCGCCGCTATACCTCATCGCCGCCGGAGAGGAAGAGCTTAGCTGCCTCGACCTCCTCGACGTCGTACTCGCATCGGCCGCGGAAGTCTTCACCCCGCCGCCGCTATAGCTGTCTTCCACCGCCGAGTTAGGGCGTGGGAGATCTGGACGGAAGAACTTCACTGTTCTTACCCCCAGTTCATCGTGTTCTTCACTAAGGGTAACTAAAATATTATTTTACTGCCCTATTTTGATCCTTATGACTTTCACAAAATCCTCAAAAGGTGTTTATTCTTCAAGAATCCACTTCTTCAACACCTCACATGCTTCTTTACCTTGATTTATTTCTCTAAGTTGTGTTTTTCTTCATGATTCCTCAATTTTGTGGATCCTCAAATCTGTACAACTCTGGAACCTAAGTCAAGAACACTTAGTGAAATTCCTCAAGACATCTGAATGGTCAAATTCCTCAAACTTGATGATCTTTGCAAAAATTCTAAGAACGGATATGACCTCTTCAAATTCTTCGCACCTATACTCTATTCACAGGTACAAATGTCAGCTGATGAATCTCTAGGTTCTCATCAACTTAACTCATTTGTAGCGTTCCTTGAAGAGAAATTGCATACTTCATCAGAATCCTCAAAAGTTGAAAATCCTCAGCCGAAGAAAATGGCAGATGGAAAAAGGCCTCAGAAAGGAGGAAAGAAACCTGATGTGCACACTACTTTTGAGATACCCGATGATCTGTATGACGACTATTGCACAACAGATGAAGCCACTCATGGCAAAGAAACTCAGAAGCAGAGAAAAAATCGCATTCAGAGGATTGAGAGGAGATGGGCTAGGGAATGGAAAGAATATCATTATGTTACACCTAAGTACATGAAGAAATTCACCGTCAAACCTCCCTGCCAAAGACTACCTTTGGCTGAAGGCCAACGTGCAGATCCCACTAGTCTCAAGACTGGTGAAGATTTTCCTCATGACTGGGAAAAGCGTCAAGCCAAGCTGGCGAAAACTGTCGAAGAGACAGTGAGGAAATTCAAAGAGGACTACGCTACTGCTGCCTCTGCTGGGGCCTCTATCAGTACCACTACCCCGAAGAAAGCTATGGTGAAGAAATCTGCTGTGAAGCCAAAGTCTTCAGCCCCGATGTCTTCAGCTCCAAGTTCATCATAGCAAATGCCTCCGACAACTTCATCAAGGGCTGCTGCAAAGCCCTCAGTAGCTGCACAATCCTCAGCTGCTGCTGCAAAGTCCTCAACCCTAGTACATCTTGCAACATGTCAAAGGACTGTAGGTTTTTCACTTGCCTCAAGGGTGTCTGCAACTTCATCAGCTCAACCACATTCTTCAAGCAGCCCCTCTTTACTAAAAGTAAAAGCTACTGCTGGACGAGGCAAGCGGCTCAGTCCCCATCAGAAGGAAGTAATCTTCAAGGTTCCCTCAGACTCTGAGGAAGATGATGCTGATGACGATGAACTTGCTGAAATCATCAGGAACAAAAAAGAGAGAGTGGCCCAAGCAAAGGGCACTCAAATTCCTCTTATGCCCGATCCAAGAACTATGCTGGACTTCATTGATATCTGGCACAACAATCCAAATACTCCAATTGATGACTTGTAGCTTCCTCCTGGCCCGATCACGTCCTCACTACTTTCATTGGTGAAGAAAAATGGAAGTATGAAAAGGCCAGAAAGGACAAGAAGGCTCAGTACAAGAAAGAACGTTTCATGAGGAACAATGTTCTAAATCTGACGCCCGACCAACTTGTCTCTGTCCAAAAGGACATCAAAGGATTCAGTGATGAATTTGACTGCTACTACGCAGGTTGGCAAGAAGCTAAGGTCCGATTTGTCAATGTGGCTGACAAAGTCATCAAAGACCACAACACACGGGTTGCTCGCTCACAACCACAAAATCCTCAGGCTAGCTCCTCTGCTCAGCCTGCTGAAGAAACCACAAGCGCAGCTGAAGAAGTTCATGTTGCTGAAGAAATTGCCAGGGCAACTCCCATTGTTGCGCCTGAAGAAATTGATAGGCCAGCTGAAGAAGAAGCTGCGCCTGAAGAATCTGCCAGGGCGACTGCATTAGTCGTGCCTGAAGAAACTGCTCCTCCTTCACCCCAAGCTCCCCCGACAAATTCCTCAAGGGTGAAGAAAGTGACTCTCCCTTCTGCATCAGAAGCGAAGAAAATAAAGGCTGCAGAGAAAGAAGCTACTCTGAAGAGGAAAGCATCATCAACTGCAGATTCCTCAGCTCCAAAGAGATTGATGACTTTGCCAAGTTCTTCAATAGAACCAATTGATGCAACTCCAATCTCTGCTGTCCCCGCTTATGAAATAGTTCCATTTGGTGAAGACTATCAGATTCCAAATGATGAAGCTGAAGAAAATCAATCCGCTGCTTCCTTAGAACAGATTGATGAAGAAATAGAGGTGGATGCAAATGCTCCAACCCCTCTGATATCATCACCCCAGCCTCAGTTGACAGCTGAAGAGGCTAGAATTGAAGAAATAGATGAGGATGTGGACATTGGTAGCACAACTCCTGTTATCAATGATGACTATTGGGAAACTGTACACCCCAATTCACCAATATCCACCCCACTTACTCAAATTCCTCAGTCACTTGCTCCAAGGGTGATGACTGATCGTGAGCTTCTTCTCGGTCTTCATTAAAAAGTCGATCGCAATCACAAGTGGGTCAAACAGCAATTTGCTGCTATTCTTCATGATATGACTGTCACTCATAACGCTGTGAGGAAGAATCAATATTACCTGCATGAAGTCTTCAACCGCACTTGGGCCACTCTTCAGCATATCTATATTCCTAAAGAACTTGCAGAGATGAATTTTCAGCAGAACAATGACTGGTCATCTCAGCCCAACAAGAAATTCAAGAAGGTTCAAGTTCCTCTGATGGTTACCAGTTCATTTTCTTCATCGTGCGGAACAGACTCCAATGAGGATATTGACGACACTCCTGCGGGCCCTGCATCGACAAATGACCCCAACAACGCTGACGCTCCTCCACCAACCTCCGGATGAAATTCTTCAGGGGCGTTAGCTCTAAATTTCGTCCCTTTTGGTCACTTGATGACAAAGGGGGAGAAATTTGAGTTAGTCTTCAAGCGGGTATCTATATATGGGCTGTTTTATGTTTAAGTTACAACTCTCATTTTTCTGAGGTGTTTGTTGATTGATTTGTAAACTTAAGTCCGATGGTGGTCTGACTCTTTTGAACTGCTATTCGCATGCTTGTTTCCTCAGGTACCTTAATGCACGCATGCTGAACTTCGTCAGACACCATTTTTTCATCATGCATTTCAAATTCCTCTTACTATATATTGAATGCGTGTATGGATTACAAGATATAGGGGGAGATCCCCAAGTTTTATCCTGCCATGTGCATTTGCAGTCCAAAGCAAATTCCTCAAATATGCACATCTTCAGGGGAGTTTCTCTATATCTTGCAATCAAATTCCTCAAACTCAGTACTTACAATTCATATATTTATCCCCGTTGAAAACTTAACCTATTTGTCATCAATCACCAAAAAGGGGGAGATTGTAAGTGCATCTAGTGCCCCTTAGTGATTTTGGTGTATTGAAGACTTATAGGTTAAGGGACTAATATGTTTGTGAGTGTACACGAGCTCTATAAGTCGATAAGGAGTTTGATATATTCATAGATAGACGACCCTTAAAAATGAATGTCTTCAATTGAAGACTTTGATGCTTTCTTGAAGACTTTGATAATGAAGAATTTGGTGTGACCTTGAAGACATTGATGCGAGGACTATGAAGCATGAAGACTGTTGTTTTCGTAGGTTCATTTCCTTTCTTAGAGTCTTAGGAAACACCGTACTGTTAAAGGGGGTCGAGGTCATACTAAGGAAATATTTCCAAGTGCTGCTCATCTCAAGGCCTACACATACCCAAAACCTTCGAGTGAAGCCTTTGGAAATCTCTTACAATTCAGTTAATTCCTTCAGTGACAGTGACGAAGTTCTTGTATTCTTTGAGGAATTTGTCTTGACTGAGGAGTTAGGATTTCGCCAGTGCGAATTGCCTACCGTGAGGAATATGATAGCCGTGAGGAATTTGAGAGATCAAAGTTCCGACCGTTGATGCACCTTGCGCCAGCTGTCCAAATATCTTACCCACATAACGTTCATATCATTACGGGCATTTATGTCATATCATGTCGGGTTGCACCCTGGCTATAAATAGCCGCCCTCCACAACCACTAGCTGGTTGGCTGCTCCGAAAGAGATTGACACTTATCATTTGAGAGCAACCCATCCTATGAGGACTTTGAGAGAAAATCATCAGTGAGGAAAAACACAAAACCAAAACGACCAAAACCCTAAGTGATTGAGCATCACTGAAGAGATTGTTCCTGTGTGGAACCGATGCTTGTTACCTTTGAAGACTGTGCATCTTCCAGACGGCTAGGCGTCATGGTCTAGAGCATCCAAGAGGAAATTGTGGATCGTCAGGTGACCGAGTTAGTGAGGGTTTGGAAGTCTGCCCTGAAGACTTACCATGAGTGTTGGCCGAGGTCTGTGTGACCTTAGCTCAAGGAGAATACGGTAAGGATTGTGTGTCCTGGGACTATGTGTCTTTTGGTTTAAATACCAAGGCGCTCCAAACAAGACGTACGACTGTCACAACTGTTGGAACTGGGTCATCAAATCATTGTCTTCACCGAGCTCCTAGTTCCATTTCTTCAACCCTTTCATTTCCTGGTTAACTTGTTGATGAAATTGATCGTTACCGATTGAAGACTTTGACTGAAGATTTTCTCAATTTCCTGATCTCAATTTCTTCAGTCACTTTATTTGTTGCCTGCTTATCCTGTGATTACGCTACTTCTACTCTGTGTATGTTTCATTTCATCATGATGACTATGCTACTGCTGTGTTTCGCAAGCACTTGAGTACTCATTCCGCTGCTAGCCTTTTCTTACTTAGCGAATTCCTCGGAACATAATTCCTCAGTTACAAACTTATAAAAATTGCCTATTCACCCCCCTCTAGTCGATATAACGCATTTTTAGATCGGCATATACAAGATAACCGAAAATTTTACACCCTTTTGTTAACTCAACTGGCATCATGCTCACAGGCATTTCATCGAACACCTCTTGTGCATAGGAAGGGAAAATAAACTAGCACACACCTCCCATCTCATATGAGGAAAAAACAGAGGAGAGGGCGGGCAGTTGCGAGGGTATATAAACGCAAACTTGTAGACCCGATTGGTGTCTGAAATCGGGACTGAAGATGGAACTTTAGTCCCGGTTGGAGACACCAACCGGGACGAAAGGGCGTCGCTCCTGGCGCAACCCCTTTAGTCCCGGTTTGTGTAACCAACCGGGACTAAAGGTCCTGTTCGAACCAGGACTGGTGCCTGCAGAGCCCCGGTCGGCGTCCTAGCCGCCCGAACCAGGACTGATGCACACATTAGTCCCGGTTCCTAACTCGACCGGGACTATTGCTCCGTTCAGCCTAGAACCAAAGCCCTGTTTTCTCCCAGTGACAAGACACCAGGGCACGCCAGGGGCCCCGACGCGCCCTGATGGGTTGTGGAGCCCACGGGGGTCTCCTCCACCGCCTCTCAGCTCTATAAATTCTCAGAAATCCCAGAAACCCTAGAGGAGTCGACGAAATACACTTCCAGCCGCTTCAAGTGCCAGAACCACGAGATCCAATCTAACACCATCACGGAGGGTTTCATTATCCTCATTGGTGCCTCTCCGTTGATGCGTGAGTAGTCCACCATAGACCTACAGGTCCGTAGGCAGTAGCTAGATGGCTTTCTCTCTCTCTTTTGATTCTCAATACAATGGTCTCTTGGAGATCTATTTGATGTAATGACTTTTTGCGGTGTGTTTGTTGGGATCCGATGAAGTTTGACTTCATCATCAGTTTCTATCCATGAATATTATGTGAGTCTTCTTTGATCTCTTATATGCATGATTATTTATAGCCTCGTATTTCTTCTTTGAATCTTTGGTTTAGTTAGGCCAACTAGATCATTTTTTCTTGCCATGGGAAGAGGTGCTTTGTGATGGGTTCGATCTTGCGATGTCCTCTCCTAGTGACAGAAGGGGCAGCGAGGCATGCATGTATCGTTGCTATTAAGGATAACAAGATGGGGTCTATTCCTACATGAATAGATATTATCTACATCATGTCATCATTCTTAATGCATTACTCCGTTTCTCCGTGAACTTAATACACTAGATGCATGCTGGATAGCGGTCGATGTGTGGAGTAATAGTAGTAGATGCAGAATCGTTTCAGTCTACTAATCTTGGACGTGATGCCTATATATTGATCATCGCCTTGGATATCGTCATGATTATTTGATCTTCTGTCAATTGCCCAACAGTAATTTTTTTACCCACCGTGTGCTATACTCATGACAGAAGCCACTAGCGAAACCTACGGCCCCCGGGTCTATTCTTTCAACATATTGCTTTCCGATCTATCTTTTTCCGCTTTTTGATTTCTGATCTATTATTCCAAAAACCCAAAAATACCTTGCAGCACTTTTTATTTGCCCCTTTTATTTTGTGTTCTTGTGCTACCTATTTATCCAATCTCATACAAACTAATCTATCTATTTACCGTGGAGAGATTGATAACCTCTGTTACGCGTCGGGTTGCAAGTATTTGTTCTTTGTGTGCAGGTACCGTTTACATAGTGTTGCTTGGTTCTCCTACTGGTTCGATAATCTTGGTTTCATAAATGAGGGAAATACTTACTGTAGGTGTGCTGGATCATCCCTTCCTCTTTGGGGAAATACCGACACAGTCTCAAGCCACGTCAAGCATGAACACAAAACAGAGTGTCCAACTTGCAAGGAACCCTGATACAAGCATGGAAAGAAGGATGCTCGAAAGGTTGTATGGTACCTTCCGTTCATTCCACGCCCGCAGCGTTATTTCGCTGATGCGAAGGAAGCAAAGAACATGACTTGGCACAAGACCAGGAAATCCAGAAATGATGGCATTCTGAGACATATTGCAGATGGTTGTCAGTGGAAAGCACTTGACTGCATTGAACCAGAATTCGCAGTAGAACCAAGAAACCCCAGGTTGGGTGTCAGTAGCGATGGTCTAAATCCATTTGGCAAGCAGAGTAGCAAACACATAGTACATGGCCCTTGTTTGTTTGGATGTACAACCTCCCGCCTTGGCTCTGCATGAAACAAAAGTACGTACACATGGTAATGCTCATTCAAGGACCGCTCCAACCAGGCAACGATATCAACACATATCTTGAGCTATTGAAGGAGGAGTTAGACATATTATGGAAGGATGAAGGGGTCAAAACGTGGGACGCCAACACTGGAAACTATTTTCCAATGAGAGCAGCATTGCTCACGACCGTTCATGACTATCTAGGTTACGGATATATTTCCGTACAAGCGTGTCATGGACATTGCGGATATGTTAAATGTATGGATGACACTGTTTGACATTCTCTGGGGCTTGAAGTATTGGGAACTACTCAGCTCGCCGCATTCTCTTGATATGATGCATATCACAAAAAAATCTGTGAGAGTTTGCTTGGCACACTGTTTGACATGCCAGAAAAAAGTAAAGATGGTACGAGGGCAAGACAAGACTTAAATGATATAGGTATTAGGGAAGAGCTCCAACCCACATCCCTTAAAAGAACCAAGGAGACGGCCAAGGGCAAAAACATCGCCATAGCCGACGAGACAAAGAAGGGCAAAACTGTGTCAAAAACCAAAGAAGATTATTGCCCCCCAGCTTGCTTCGCCCGACGAGGATGAGCTTCATCAACTTTTCAGTTGCCTTGACGGCATCAAAGTTCCTTCTGGTTACTCGGGGTTCATACGCAAATATCTTAACACAAAAAGCAAAGGTTTAGCAACATGAAGTCCCATGATTGTCATGTCATCATGACACAATTACTTTCGGTAGCCCTCAGAGGGATAATGGATGATAACGTTCACAACACACTTCTTGGCTTCTACAACGTTTTCGACATTCTCTCTCGAAAGTCAATCAGTGTGCGACATCTCACTAGACTACAAGAGGAGATCATCACAATACAATGTGAGCTTGAGATATATTACCCCTGTCATTCTTTGATGTGATGGTGCATCTCCTAGTTCATGTTGTTTCTGAGGTTAAAGACCTTGGACCGACATTCTTGCATACCATGTTCCCATTTTAAGGGATGAATGGAACTGTGAAGGGTTACGTTCGTAACAGGGCTCATCCGGATGGAAGCATCGTCCAGGCCTATCTGATCGAAGAGTGCATATCATTCTGCAATAATTATATAGGTGATGATCAATCTCTTGGTTTGCACACGAGGAAGCAAGCCGATAGGCTTGATGGAGTAGGTCACTCATAGTTGAAGCATGATTTAAATGTGGATATACAGAACCACCGAGATGACTTCGACAGGGCGCACACAGCGGTGTTACAACAAGCAGATATAATCACTCCTTGGCAGCAGACTCACAAGGACACCTTAAAGGGAGAGCATGCAATGGCAGGGAAGTAGAGGACCGAAGCCCACATCATCACAGAGCACAACTTCAAATTTGCAGCTTGGTTAAAGAGCGAATTCGGGACACACCACTGCCAACGTGTATTGCCAATGCAAATCTCATCCATGCATTAGCAGTAGGCCCCGCATGCACCGTTGCCACCTACGAATCATATGATATCAATGGATACACATTCTACACCAAGGAAAAAGACAAAAACTCTGATTACCAGAACTCAGGCATCACGATGATTGCCTCCACCGAGAATGAAACTAACAAATACTATGGAAGGATCGAAGAGATATGGGAACTTGAGTACGCAGAAGATCACACGGTGCCACTATTCCGGGTCAGATGGGCGACGAATGTCGAGAAGGAAGAACATGGTGCCGTTACCATGTCCCTGCCCAAAGCACAAGCTGTTGGTGTAAAGGGTGTCGAAGGAATTACAGCACATATGAGCCTTGGGTATTCGCTAAGGATGTGGCACAATGCTTCTTCATAACTGACCCGACAAAGCCAAGTCGTGTTGTCGTCAGGAGATCCAAGAGATCCATCGTCGGGATGGACGGAGTGTTCAACAAGGATGACTATGATCAGTTTGGCGTCGACCCAAAAGAAGAGGAGAACTACGATGACGATGAAAATTACACCACGAGAAGGAGCAGAACTACCTTGCCTGAGACAAGACGTCCCTTCTTACGAAAGAGTCATAATGCGAGATGGAAGTATTCAAGCATGATTAAAAAGACCAAAACCGTCGTTGAGAGGATTGTCAAACAACGTCGTACTACTTGATTAATTTGTGTGCTTCATTATTCGTATACTACACTTTTGTGTACTTTTCGTTGTGTAATACTTCACACGATATTTGTGTACTTCGTTTGTGTGTACCTGCTAATTTGCATTATTATATATTTCAATCCACATTATTGTATGCATTTTCACACACCATTTGTCAAGTATCAGAACAACCGTAGCTAACACAACACCAATTACTGCTGGTGTTGGCCATGTCATTGGCACCAGCACTAATGACTAATCGGCACTTTTAGCTACACTACTGTTGTGAGAACAACTAAGATTCCCCCTTCTTCCCACCGCCGCCTGACAATATTCTCCATTGTTCCCCCGCCCAGCCGTGCCCGCACCCTGCACCAGACGTACGTGCCGCTGTGCTTCCCAACCGTTCCCTCGGCTCACCCACTCATCCAAGAGCCTCTTCCTCCGTCGTCCTATCCGACCACTCTCTCCCTCCGCGGTCGTCCTGTACGACCACTCTCTCCCTCCGTCGTCCTGGCCGGCCACTCTCTTCCTCCGTCGTCCTGTCTCGCCGCCCCGTTCGCCATGCACCACCACCCCATCGCGCAGTCTTCACAGGCTCCCCCCGTGCGCCCTCCTGACAGCAGACCCCCACTCGATCCGGACGGTAAAAACTTTCTCTAACCATTTGATGAAATGTGAATTGATGAAATATGTTATATATTGCATCGTGAGTTCTTGGGAATTGTCTCGCGCTATGTTTCTTTTTGCAGGGAAATGTCGAGAGAGTTGCCAATGTTTGGGCGAAACGTTGATTCATTTCCATTTCATCAAAATTTCTGGCACTCAATATGTCCATTTTTTACCTACGTTCATGTCCATTTTTCCATTGATTTTTTATTCTATAAATGCAACACAAAATGGAAGAATACCCGTACTATTCCGACAAAGGGGGTATGTGCGGCGATCCTCACCTTGACAACAATAAATGCTTCTCCATCACGCTACAATGCCTCAAGAGGAAAGATGGTTTCAATTCCAAAAGTACAATTTATAATGAGGTAGATGACACATATTTTGTTGCTAATAGTGTGGTTTATATGACAATTATATGCCTCGAGACGAAAGATGATTACTACATTGCTTACTATGTTACTATTTTGTTCAAGGACAAAAGCTCCCAAGATGTGTTGTGCCTCCGGTGATGGATGACCACCAGATGGACAACTCGAAATAAAAGAATGGAGGCAACTATCGAGTGATCGCAACTTGAAGATTGGAGATCGGTGGATCTCTATGCTCCACCATGGAGATGCAGGGGTTTTCCTCATGTTCAAGATTGATCGTAAAGGAGAGGAGTACCGTACTAGTAGTTACGACGGTGGTTAATGTATGCATATATATAAATGATGTGTACCGTAATATAAATTATGTTGTACGTGTTTTCATTTGTTATCGGAATCAATGTGGGACACAAACGTCATTATGTATATACCGTTACAAAATTGCGCTGCCGCGGCAGCATTTTGCGCTGTGGTGGCAGCGTTTTTTTGTTGTGTTTGGTCATTTAGTACTGGCGGGACGCCCATAATGATCTCTCAAGTGTATGGCGTTGGGAAAGTTAGCACGCCATAGATATGAATGATATTGTCGTTGTGGAGATAAACCCAACGCCATAGGTATATGAAATACTGCTCTCGTAGGCTCCAACGCCATCACTATTTTTTAACTTTGGCGTCATATCGGTGGCGTCGGGTGTCTACGCCGGCAAGGCCATTTTTTCCACACCATAGCTAGGCTTTTCTGCATTAGTGTTGGAATCTTTCAAGCATCCTGGTTACCAATGCCAAGTCAGGGCGAGTACATACTTGAGCATACATTATGCTTCCAACAGCCGAAGCATAAGGAACCGACTTCATCTGATCAGTTTCGTTTTGGTTCCATGGACATTGGAATGTCCCAAACTTATCACCCTTGACTATGGGGGCAGGTGAGGAAGAGCACTGATGCATATTGTATTTCTTTAGTACTCTCTCAAAGTATGCCTTTTGTGATAGTCCTAATGTCCCGTTGGATCTATCTCGATGAATCTCAATGCCAAGGACATACGAGGCTTCACCGAGATCCTTCATGTAAAAATTTGAGGACAAAAATCTCTTGGTCTCATGCAGCATATCTTTATCGTTGCAGGCCAATAGAATATCATCCACATATAGGACTAAAATTGTGAACCTACTGCCTTTAAATTTAACAGATATGCAGTTGTCCACTTCATTTTCGTTAAAACCAAAGGTTCTAATAACCGTGTCGAACTTGAGGTACACTGGCTTTTGAAGCTTGCATCAAGCCATATATGGATATCTTTAAATGACATGCCTCTTTTCCTTCCACGACAAAACCTTCACGTTGAGTCATCTAAACTTCTTCGTTTAAGTCACCATTCAAAAATGTCGTCTTGACATCCATTTGATGCAGCTCTAAATCATAATGAGCTACAAGTGCCATGACAATTCTGAATGAATCTTTGGCTGACACACGCGAGGAAATCTCCTTATAATCGATTCCTTCTCTCTGTGTAAAAACCTTTGCTACAAGTCTCGCTTTGAACCTTTCGACGTTCCCTTTGGAATCATATTTGGTTTTGTAGATCCACTTGCAGCCTACCCTTTTGGCTCCATCAGGAACTTCTACTAAGTCCCAAACATCATTCGATCTCATAGATTTCAATTCGTCTTCCATGGCAACCAACCATTTGGATGAGTCTTCACTTCTAGTGGCTTCTTTATATGCGGTCGTATCTTGTGCCTTCCCTATGTCATTTTCATTCTCACACATGAAAGTGACATAATCGCTGGAGATGGCCTTTTTCTTATCTTGTTGTGATCTTCTCACGGGCTCATCAGTATGTGCATTTCTTCTTGCCCGAGATGGTTGAGGATTAACATTAGGTTGAGGATCATCATTTGGCTGAACGTCCTCATCATGCTGAGGATCTTCATTATGCTGAGGCTCCTCTTCAGATTGAGGATCCACTTCCGGTTCAGGATTACCAGTAGGTGTCTTGTGCATGTTAGTCATAGGGATAAAGTTCTCTTGGATAGTCATGGATGGAACATACACCCGCTTCTCCTCAAGATCAATCGCCCTAACCTCAGTGACTTCATTATCCTCAAAAAACACGCCTTCCCTGGTTTCCACGAACTCGGCGGTATGACCTGGGCAATAAAAGCGGTATCCTTTTCCTCTATGAGGGTACCCAATGAAAAAACAACTAAGTGTCTTTGGGTCCAACTTCTTAATATGTGGATTGAATACTATAGCTTTAGTCGGCAGCCCCACACACACAAGTAATTCATGCTCGGTTTCTTTCCCGCCCACATCTCATAAGGTGTGCTCGGTGCTGACCTTGTTGGAGCAAGATTGAGGATGTGTGTAGCTATTTTCAATGCCTCCATCCAAAGACTTACCGTTAAGTTCGCATGCTACGCACCATATCCACAAGAGGGCGGTTGCGACGCTCAGCTACACCATTTTGCTGAGGTTCACCTGGCATTGAATATTGGACAATAATTCCATTTTCAACAAGATATTTAGCAAATGGTCCCGAAATTTTCCCATAAGGAGCATGCCTACCATAATATTCTCCCCCGCGATCAGACCGTATTACTTGGATCTTTTGATCAAGTTGATTTTCAACCTCTTCTTTATAAATCTTAAATTTATCCAAAGCTTCAGATCAATCGCGTATAGGGTAAATGTAGCCATAGCGAGAAAAATCGTCTGTGAAGGTAATGAATGAATCAAAACCATCCATAGATTTTATGTTAAAAGGTCTGCATATGTCAGTATGAAGAAGTTCAAGTACCCTTGTAGCTCTTACTACTCCTTTCTTAATTGTTTTCACATATTTTCCCTTAATACAGTCAATACAATTTCCCGCGTTAGAGAAATCTAGCGAAGGAAGTATTTCTACTTTAATCAATCGTTCCATTCTCCCCCTCGAAATGTGGCCCAAGCGACGATGCGACAATTTCGAATAAGGATTGGTACTTTTCCCATTTTTTTCATGATTGCATTCATTCATATTCATCTCACAGAGATTCACACATATAGGATAATCGGAAAGATTTAACATATAAAGTTTGGCTCGTCGGACGGTGAGACCAACGTCCTTATTACAATACTTTAAGAAACATTGTTTCTCCCCGAAGGTGCAATGAAAACCATAATCATCTAAACATGAAACTGAAATCAAATTCCTACTAAATGTAGGTACATAAAGAACATCCTTGAGCTAAAGTAGGAAGCCAGTGTGCAACGTCAAGGTGAGGGAGCCAACAGCTTCAACTTCAGCCTCGTTCCCATTCGCGACATTAAGTCTTCTTGAACCCCTTCTTAGGGTATGGCTTGTATGGAATCCCTGCAAGGAATTAGCAACATGAACAGTCGCTCCTGAGTCAACCAACCATGTCGATTCAGAAAAATCAACATATAGAGATTCATCTACTAGAATGATATCATCCTTACCATTTTTAGTTAGCCACTTAAGAAAACCTGGACAATCTGCCTTTACATGATTTGGTTGTTTGCAAAAATTGTAAAGTCTTTCTCCAGCGGCATTTGTGATTTGGCTAGAGGAGCGGGACGTGAAAAACTTACCTCATTGCATTGCTTAGGCTTTAGAGGATTCTTTTTCTAAAACTACTTTTTGTTGGGCACATTATTTCCCTGAGCATTGTTCTCATGCTTTCTTTTTCCAAAGTTAACATGGAAAGCTTGATCTTTATGTTCATTCTTCATTCCCTCTTTCTCCTGAACGCGATGTGCAATGAGTTCAGGTAGTTTCCATTTGTTTTCGAATGAATTATAGTTTATCTTGAATGGATTGAACTGTGAGGGTAGTGACCTAAAAACTAGGAGCACAAGAAGCTCTTCGGTCAAGTCACACTTCATGGTTTTAAGCTTTGCCGCGACATTTCTCACACTTAAAATGTGCTCCCTCACACTTCTGTGCCCATCATATTTTGCAAGCAGCTTGTGCAAAAGCTCATCTACATACACTTTCTTTGAACCCTTAAATTGTTCTTCCACCGATTTCAAATATTCGCCGGCATTTTCTTTAGCGGTAATATCCCCTTTGATCTCAGTTGAGATGGAGAAGTTCATAATTAGGAGCGACATTCTGTTTGGCCTCTCCCACTTCTCAACTTTAGCATCATAGACTTTCTTAAGCTCAGCATACCCAGAGGCACCTTTTTCAGGTTCCACTGGTTTACTTTCCGTCATCGCGAGGTCAACCTCATGCCATCCCAAGTGCAATAGCAACGAGTCCTTCCATGTCTGGAAGTTGTTTCCCGTGAGTGGCTCGATGTTCTCGAAACCACGAGGACCAGGAGCTGTCATAATTTCAAAATATCATAAGTAAGGGAAAAGAACATCATGATTAAATTAAATTGCAAGAAAATTAACCTACGTTGGTTGATCAATTTTTCATGTAAAATTAACTCCAAATTATATCACTGTTGGGCAGAAAATAATAAGGAATTAACGGGGTGATTCAAACAACGTTGTATTACAAAAAATCATCACATTAATATGCCATAAAATGACACAAACCTTAATTTCAAAAGAGTTCTCTATATAAAAATTCTCGTTGGTTCCATTTTATTCAGAAAACTAAAACATAATTTACAACATTATTTTTCTGGCAATTTTCCATTTATAACAGCCCAAAACATTTTTAGAATAACCATAATTTCATAAATGCACAGAATAAAACAACAAACACGCATAACTTTATTTTGTCCAATCATAGCCCACGGCAGCCCGTTGAACTTCTAGCCCAGTAAACAAAGCATTAAAAAAAATAAACACATAACATTTGTGCGGGCTAACGTAACTTGGGCCGAAACCCAGCCATGAATTTGGCCCGTTAAGCGGCCGAGGGCTCGGTCGGAGTGCCGCTTTGGCTCGTCCGTCGGATCAAGCGGACGGCATCGATCGCCCCCAACGGAGCGAAAAACGGGACGGTTCAAAACCCTAGCCCCATTCCCCATTCCCCCGATTCACTCTCTCTCTCTCAGAGAGTGGCGACGGCACGGCGGCTCGAGGCTCGCCGGCCATGGCGGCGCGGTATCTACCCTCGCTGGAAGAGCATGCAGCGGACAAGTCCGGCGCGCTGCTCCGTCGAGGGTGGCTGTCGGTGATGCACACATGGCCAATTGAGCGCTGCCGTTTGGGAGGCATTTCGCTGGTGGCTGCCGACGCTAACCTTAAAGACGACGTCTACGGGCGTAGATTGACTGGCCACGCGTGCGTCCATGGGCGCAGCCATGGATGGCCTCTGCTTTATGCGCGCCGTCCGGAGGGACTACGACGTCGCTGGCGGCGGGATCCACAAGAGGAGCACGGTGCGACGTCATCAGGTGAGAACCCAATCCATTTTTTCTCTTAATTTCAACGTTTTGCCTCTGATTTGGGGATTTTGCTTGAACAAAATTGGGGGGGAAATCTAGGGTTTCGGTTTCAGAAGAAAATAGGGGAAAACATTGGATTTTAAATAATCATTGAATCCCTTCCTTCTTATTGCTTAACATAAAACTTGATGCGGAAACATGGCAGAATTAAGATTAGCAGAACATGATTGGCCATAATTATTGGATAATCATCACTGATTTGTGGCCAATTAGACTTGAACCGAAAACTTTTAACCCTAGAGATTAGTCATTGACTTTAACAGAGGGCAATTTGACTATAAGCAATAACCATAACCTTTAACACTGACGATCTGGACTTAATTAAGCACATTAACATAACCAGAACACCAGTAGGGATCTAATCTAGACATATTACGGCTCTGATACCATTGTTAGTAAAAAATCCCGTAAGATAGACATGATTGGATCATAAGCCTAGTCATTAGATCACCTAATTGCATAGATCATGAAGAGAGAAGGGAATTGGATCTTACCACCAATGGAAGCAGCCATTGGTGTTGTTGATGCGAAGTCCCGTGCCTGCTCGATGTAGGTGTGATGCAGGCTCGATGTAGATAGTCACTGCAGGTAATGGCGTCCCATGGGCGCCAGCGACACTGCCCAGGCACCGGAGCAGAGGTAGGAGAAGGCCTTCCCGTCGCACAGCGCTCCCCCAGATCGTATTGGGGTTTTATAATTTAGGAGGGCAGAGTAGACGCACGTGAACTAGTCAAATCGTGCGTGGCAGGCTGCCCCCCTCTTTATATGTAGCGCTGGCGATCACAGGACCTCAACCACGTTGGTTTGGGTCGCCCCCGATAAGGGAGCGTTAGTTGGGGTCGAGGAGGTACGTACGTTGGTTTGTGACCTCCCCCCTTAACGTTATTTATTTCTAGTTCTTTCTTTTGGCCCATTGGCCCTTAGATCAATACCAACAGTTTTTGCAAGCTGCTTAATTTGCAAAAACATCTTACATTGTGTGATGGAGGGAGTATAAGAATATTATGAAGGAAAAGATGCTAGTAGGCTGATACCAATGTGCTACATGTGCAAGATACAACATCACACAAGGTTGTAGGATTTCTAAAATGCAAGAGTACGAACAGAGTCAACTAGCAATTTGGTTTCATCGATTTCCATCTGAATTCCTTAAATATCTTAGTTCATAATAAGTTATTTATCAGAAATTTGTTGTAGTTAGGCAACATGACAAGGTGCCTCACATGTTATAAAATGTCAATATTATAGATATTAGTCTTTATGGACCGCATCCATTAACAAAAGAATAGATAACATTCATTACATGTGTATCAATAACATTGGGTTTTGAAACATAAGAGAACAATTTTTCATCAGGCGAACGAAGGTATCCGGAATCAATCATCTAAAGTATGACAAGTTATATTAGCAGATTAATTTACAAGCTTCCAAAAACACAAGAAATAAGGCCATGCTGAGAATGGAAAGAATCACGGCCGGGCCAGGAACATGTATGTTTCAGTCTGTACTCATGCTGCCGGTGCCGTCGTCGGCCGGCGGGGTCTCACCCTCCGACTCCATACCCACGGCCGCCTTCATCATCTTGGCGCCGCTGCGTGTCACCCTGCGTAGTACAACTTCGCCGTACGCTTGGAAAGTCAATACAGTCGAAGATGGTGTCCTGGCCAACGAGTACATCTCATCTCCAACAATGTTGTGATTCATGAGATGTGTTTGCAACCAACTGCCAAAAGTCGCCATGTGTGTACGTTTAATCCAGGGGTCAGACTGCTCCGGGTTCTTGGAGCGTACAATATCCATGCGTTTCTCGATATACGGGGCCACCAAGGTAGAACTTTGTATAACTGTGTAGTGTGCTTGAGCCCAAGAGTGCTCGTCCCTACATATTATTGATTTCGGTCCTAGCGTGCCTTTTCCACTCAGTCTCCCCTCATGCCGCAGTTGAGGAACACCAATCGGCCTAAGGTCAGGAATAAAGTCAACACAAAACTCAATAACCTCCTCTGTTTCATGACCCTTGGAGATGCTTCCTTCTGGCCTAGCACTATTATGAACATATTTCTTTAAGACTCCCATGAACCTCTCAAAGGGGAACATATTGTGTAGAAATACACGACCCAGAATGGCAATCTCTTCGACTAGGTGAACTAGGACGTGTGTCATAATATTGAAGAAGCATGGTGGGAACACCAACTCGAAACTGACAAGACATTGGACCAAATCATTCTGTAACCTTGGTAGGATTTCTGGATCGATTACCTTCTAAGAAATTGCATTGGGGAATGCACATAGCTTCACAATGGCTAATCGAACATTTTCTGGTAGAAGTCCCCTCAATGCAACCAGAAGCAATTGCATCATAATCACATGGCAGTCATGAGACTTTAGGTTTTGAAATTTTTTCTCTGCCATATTTATTATTCTCTTTATATTCGACGAGAATCCAACCTTGATACTGAGCAGGCATTCAAAAAACATTTCCTTCTCCGCTTTGGTAAGAGCGTAGCTGGCAGGACCTTGATACTGCTTTGGATTCATGCCGTCTCCCGTGCCTCCGGTGTATCTTTTGTGTTCCCATACACTCCCAAGAAGCCTAGCGGGTTCACACATTGATTCTTCGTCACGTGCATCACGTCGATTGCAGAGTGGACCTCTAGGAATTTCCTATAGGGTAGATCCCAAAATATAGATTTCTTCTTCCACATGGGCGCGTGTCCGTCAGCGTCATTCGGAACAGATTGTCCGCCAGGATCCTTTACACAGATGGCCTTTATATCCTTGACCATATCAAATATATCATCACTAGTACGGTGGACAGGCTTCTTCCGTGATCTGCCTCACCTTTGAAATACTTGCCTTTCTTTCTTAAGGGATGCCTGATCAGAAGAAATCAACAATGTCCCAGGTACACATTATTCTTACATTTGTCCAAATATATACTTTCAGTCTCATCTAAACAGTGTGTGCATGCATTGTATCCCTTGTTTGTCTGTCCTGAAATGTTACTAAGAGCTGGCCAATCATTGATGGTTACAAACAGCAAAGCTCGTTGGTCAAATTCCTCCTGTTTGTGCTCATCCCACACATGTACACCTTTTATAACCCACAACTGTAAAAGTTCTTCAACTGATGGCCTTAGGTACACATCAATGTCGTTGCCGGGTTGCTTAGGGCATTGGATGAGCACTGGCATCATAATGAACTTCCACTTCATGCACAACCAAGGAGGAAGGTTGTAGATACATAGAGTCACAGGCCAGGTGCTATGATTGCTACTCTGCTCCCCAAGAGGATTATTACCATCTGCACTTATACCAAACCATAAGTTCCTTGCGTCATCTGCAAACTTCAGCCACTTTCTCTTGATTTTTCTCCACTGCGACCCATCAGTGGGTACTCTCAACATCCCGTCTTTCTTACGGTCTTCTTTGTGCCATCGCAACAACTTGGCATGCTCTTTGTTTCTAAACAGACGTTTCAACCATGGTATTATAGGAGCATACCACATCATCTTTGCAGGAACCCTCTTCCTGGGGCCCTCGCCCTCAACATCACCAGGGTCATCTCGTCTGATCTTATACCGCAATGCACCGCATATCGGGCATTCATTCAAATTCTCGTACTCCTCACCGTTGTAGAGGATGCAGTCATTAGGCCATGCATGTATCTTCTGCACCTCTAATCCTAGAGGGCAGAGAACCTTCTTTGCTTCGTACGTACTGTTAGGCAATTCATTTTCCTTTGGATGCTTCTTCTTCATTATTTTCAGTAACTTCTCAAATCCCTTGTCAGATAAACCATTCTCTGCCTTCCATTGCAGCAATTCCAGTGTGGTGCCGAGCTTTGTGTTGCCATTGACAACCTCTCTTTCGCGTCGGGTTGCAAGTATTTGTTGTTTGTGTGCAAGAGCTACTTATTGGGTGGTGGTGATCCTCCTACTGGTTCGATAACCTTGGTTTCATAATTGAGGGAAATACTTTCCGTCGCTGTGCTGCATCATTCCTTCCTCTTGGGGGAAAAACTGACGTAGTCTCAAGCCACGTCAAGGAAGTTTTCTCGAAACTCCGTCGTTTTTCCCCAAAGAGGAAGGGATGATGCAGCACAGCGACGGTAAGTATTTCCCTCAGTTGTGAAACCAAGGTTATCGAACCAGTAGGAGGATCACCACGACCCAATAAGCAGCTCCTGCACACAAACAACAAATATTTGCAACCCGGCGCGAAAGAGAGGTTGTCAATCTCTCTATGGGAAAAAGATAGCTTAGGTAGTGATAGATAGGAGAGATAGATCTCTCAAGAACACAAAATAAAAAGGCAAATAAAAAGTGCAGCGTTATAATTTGGTTTTTTTGGTATAGTACATCTGAAAACAAAGAAGGCAATAAGATAGATCAAAAAGCAATATGTTGGAAAAGTAGACCCGGGGGCCGTAGGTTTCACTAGGGGCTTCTCTCATGTGTATAGCGCACGGTGGGTGAACAAATTACTGTAGGGCAATTGATAGAAAATCGAATAGTCATGACAATATCCAAGGCAATGATCATTATATAGGCATCACGTCCAAGATAAGTAGACCAACTCCTGCCTACATCTACCAATATTACTCCACACATCGACCGCTATCCAACATGCATCTAGTGTATTAAGTTCATGGAAAAACGGAGTAATGCAATAAGAACGATGACATGATGTAGAAAAGATCTATTCATGTAGGAATAGACCCCATCTTGTTATCCTTAATGGCAACGATACATGCGTGCCTTGCTGCCCCTTCTGTCACTGGGAAAGGACACCGCAAGATCGAACCCATCACAAAGCACCTCTTCCCATGGCAAGAAAAATTGATCTAGTTGGCCTAACTAAACCAAAGATACGAAGAAGAAATACGAGGCTATAAGCAATCATGCATATAGGAGATCAAAGAAGACTCAAATAATATTCATGGATAGAAACTGATCATGAACTCAAAATTCATCGGATCCCAACAGACACACCGCAAAGGTTTACATCAAATATATCTCCAAGAGACCATTGTATTGAGAATCAAAAGAGAGAGAGGAAGCCATCTAGCTACAGCCTACGGACCCATAGGTCTATGGTGGACTACTCACGCATCATCGGAGAGGCACCTATGAATAAGATGAACCCCTCCGTGATGGTGTTAGATGAGATCTCGAGGTTCTAGAACTTGCGGCGGCTGGATGTGTTTTTCGTCAACTCCTCTAGGGTTTTCTGAATATTTGGGAATTTATAGGCGTCATAGGCGGTGGAGGGGGTCCCGAGGTGGGCAACACCCACCAGGGCGCGCCAGGGGCCTCTGGCCGGGCCCTGGTGGGTGTTCCCCACCTCGGGCCTTTCTCTGGTACTTGTCTGGCCCATCTGGTGTCTTCTGGTCCAAAAAAATCTCCCAAAAGTTTCATCGCGATTGGACTCCGTTTGGTACTAATTTTCTGCGAAGTAAAAAACAAGCAAAAACAGCAACTGGCACTTTGGCACTATGTCAATAGGTTAGTCCCAAAAAATGATATAAAGTTGCGATAAAATGATTGTAAAACATCCAAGAATGGTAATATAACAGAATGGAACAATCAAAAATTATAGATACGTTGGAGACGTATCAGCATCCCCAAGCTTAATTCCTACTCGTCCTCGAGTAGGTAAATGATAAAAACAGAATTTTTGATGTGGAATGCTTCCTAACATGTTCATCTCATATTCTTTTTATTTTTGTAGCATGGACATATGGACTTTTAGATGATTCAAGGCAATAGTCTAGTTTTAACATAATGACTTCAATACTCAGGCATGCCAACAAGCAACCATGTCTTTCAAAATATCAACGCTAAAGAATGTTATCCCTAGCCCATCATGCTCAATCATTGATCCATTCATGAAACACACTCGAATATTAGCTACACCCAATGCTCAAGTACGATCATAGTGCCCCCTAGTTGGTGCTGAATAAGAGAAGATGGAGACTCAAAGTAATAATAAAAATTGCATAAAGTAAATAGATAGGCCCTTCGTAGAGGGAAGTAGGGATTTGTAGAGGTGCCAGAGCTCAAAGTTTTAAATTGAGATAGAAAAGGGTGGCATGCCTTTCCTGTCAACGAAAACGACAAAGTAGTTCACAATACTTTCCATGCTAGATATATCATAGGCGATTCCCAAACAGAAAATAAAGTTTATTCCTTTTCCCACCATTCTTTCACATTCCATGGAGGGCCGTATCCACGGTTGCCTTCCATACAAACACTTTCCAAGGAATTTATTATTTGACAACATAAAGTAAATATTTTTTTTCTTTTTCATTTCGGGAATGGGCATCCCTATTACCGCCGCACTCTCGTGCAATGACAAGTGAATAAACACTCATATTGAGAATAACAGATCTAGCATGGAAAAATATTGGACACTCCCCACCGTTTCATGAGCGGTACGAGCACACAAAAGAGAAGTTTATTTTCAAAATTAGAGTTGGCACATACAAATTTGCTAGGAACGGCATGGAAATACCGCATATAGGTAGGTATGGTGGACTCATAAGGCAAAACTTGGTTTAAGGATTTTGGATGCACAAGTAGTATTTCTACTTAGTACAAATGGAGGCTAGCAAATAGATTGAGAAGCAACCAAACCAAGAAACAAAAATTCACATAAGCGAGCATTGAGCATAACTAACACCAAATAATGCACCATAAGTAGGATGTAACTTCATTCCATAACTATTTACTTTCGTACTTTCATAGGGAATCACAAACCTTAACACCAATATCCCTACTAAAGCATAATTACTCACTAACATGTCTCACATATTACTATCACCATGTTTCAAAACTATTGCAAGGAATCAAGTTTAATTTTTCCAATGATCTTCATGAAAGTTTTTATTATATCTTCCTTGGATATCTATCACTTTGGGACTAGTTTAATATATTGCCATTGCCTTTTTTTTTACAAGCTCAAACAAATTTAAGTGAAGCATATGAGCATAAATATTTCATTTCTCAAAAAGGTATAAGTGAAGCATTAGTGGATTTCTTCAAAATTTACTAACTCTCTGATTAATCTAAGTGAAGCACGAGAGTATTTCTTCAAAAATTTCCAAGCACACCGTGCTCAGAAAGATATAAGTGAAGCACTAGAGCAATTCTATAGCTCAAAAAGTTTAAGTGAAGCATATAGAGCAATTCTAACAAATCATAGCATAATTTTAGCTCTCTCAAATAGGTGTGTCCAGCAAGTATACAAATGATACACAAGCAAAACAAGCAAATACTCAAAGGATACAAGACGCTCCAAGCAAAGCTCATGATATGTGACGAATAAAAATACAGTTCCAAGTAAAATACCGATGGTTGTTTGAAGAAAGAGGGGATGCCACTCGGGGGCATCCCCAAGCTGAGTTGCTTGTTTCTCGTTGAATATATCTTGGGGGTGCGGTAGCATCCCCAAGCTTAGGCTCTTTTCACTCTTTATTCCTTCATCCATCGTGATCTCACCCAAAACTTGAAAATTTCAATCACACAAAACTCAACAAAATTTTCGTGAGATCCGTTAGTATAATAAAGCAAATCACTACCTTAGGTGCTGTTGCAAACCCATTCATATTTTAATATTGCATTATACCTACTATATTTTAACTTTGCAATGACTTATACCCCCCAATACAAGCCATAGATTCATCAAAACAAGCACACAATGCAACGAAAACAGAATCTGTTAAGAACAGAACAGTCTGTAGTAATCTGTACACTAACCATACTTCTGTAACTCTAAAAAATCTGAAAAATTAGGAAAACGCAGGGGATTTTATATCAATACTGTGTTAAAATTTGAGCTCAAGACCTCCTTCTAGTAAAAAATGAAAATTCAAATACTGGACGCAAAGTTTCTGTTTCAGATTCAGCATTGTTTCTACTCATCTCATGAATCATCCTAAAGGCTTTACTTGGCAAAAACACTAAATAAACCATAAAAGCACAATCATAACAGAGGCATAATTGTGTCAACACTCAAAAACAGAAAGGAAAAAGCAAAAATAAATTTATTCATTGGGTTGCCTCCCAACAAGCGCTATTGTTTTACGCCCCTAGCTAGGCATAACGCATAGATTCAAGTATTGTCATCTTTGGTTTTCAACTCTTCAATCACACAACTAGATTTCTTAAAAAATTCAGCATGAATATTTTCAATGGAAACACTTCTAGGAAGAAGGCCGAAAAATTTATTTTTGTGAATAGGGTCTCTTACAATTTCAACAAAGTTGAGATGAATACTAATCATTTTAAGATCTCCCTTGAGGCAACTAGGTGTAGCATCTTTGTTCTTAGTGACTTGCGTGGTCTTGCCAATTTTTACGGGAGGTTTTTCAATAGAAGAAAAGGCTGAGCTCAAGTTACTAAAAATTTCTTCCAACTTATCAATCCGGTAAGGAATTTCTTCTATTCTTTTGTTAACTACGGCTTCCTTTTCTTTTAGCAACTTGAAGACATCCCCCGCTTTTGACCCAAATTTATTAGCACAATCTTGCAATTTTTTATCCAAATTTTCAAGATGTTCATGGGTAACCAATTTCTTTTCAATAGCATCTAACTTCTCGATCACATGTTGAAGGGTTAAAGTTGTTTCATTAATCATGATAGAATGTGAACCCACAAGACTCCCAATAGCATTAAAGGCGTCCAAAGAAGGAGACATCAAGAAATTCCCACCGGTAATCGTATCAAGGACGAATCTATACCAAGTGGTGACACCCACATAAAAACAGCAAAGAAGAACAACGGTAGATTGCTTATGGATAGATCTATTATGAGCATTGCAAATCCTATACCAAGCATCTTTTAGATTCTCCCCTCTCCTTTGTTTAAAATTTAGAACCTCATTATCGGGAGTACACGCAATAGAGAAAGAGCTAGCCATTGCAACAAGGTAGGCAAACAAGAGATCTAGCGAGAAAAACGCAAACGAAAAAGAGGGCGAATAAAACGGCAAATTGGTGAAGTGGGGGAGAGGAAAACGAGAGGCAAATGGCAAATAATGTAATTGCAAGGAGATGAGATTTGTGATTAGGAACCTGGTAGATGATGATAGAGTCTCCTCGGTGCCTGAGATTGGCACGTAGAAGAGACCGCTTCCTCCTCGGCAATGGCACCAGAAAACTTCCTTGACGTGGCTTGAGACTGCATCGGTTTTTCCCCCAAGAGGAAGGGATGATGCAGCACAGCGACGGTAAGTATTTCCCTCAATTATGAAACCAAGGTTATCGAACCAGTAGGAGGATCACCACCACCCAATAAGCAACTCCTGCACACAAACAACAAATACTTGCAACCCGACGCGAAAGAGAGGTTGTCAATCTCTCTACGGGAAAAAGATAGCTTAGGTAGTGATAGATAGGAGAGATAGATCTATCAAGAACACAAAATAAAAAGGCAAATAAAAAGTGCAACGATATATTTTTCGGTTTTTTGGTATAGTAGATCTGAAAACAAAGAAGGCAATAAGATAGATCGGAAAGTAATATGTTGGAAAAGTAGACCCGGGGGCCGTAGGTTTCACTAGGAGCTTCTCTCATGAGTATAGCGCACGGTGGGTGAACAAATTACTGGTGGGCAATTGATAGAAAATCGAATAGTCATGACGATATCCAAGGCAATGATCATTATATAGGCATCACGTCCAAGATAAGTAGACCGACTCCTGCCTGCATCTACCACTATTACTCCACACATCGACCGCTATCCAGCATGCATCTAGTGTATTAAGTTCATGGAAAAACGGAGTAATGCAATAAGAACGATGACATGATGTAGACAAGATCTATTCATGTAGGAATAGACCCCATCTTATTATCCTTAATGGCAACGATACATGCGTGCCTTGCTGCCCCTTCTGCCACTAGGAAAGGACACCGCAAGATCGAACCCATCACAAAGCACCTCTTCCCATGGCAAGAAAAATCGATCTAGTTGGCCTAACTAATCCAAAGATTCGAAGAAGAAATACGAGGCTATAAGCAATCATGCATATAAGAGATCAAAGAAGACTCAAATAATATTCATGGATAGAAACTGATCATGAACTCAAAATTCATTGGATCCCAACAAATACACCGCAAAGGTTTACATCAAATATATCTCCAAGAGACCATTGTATTGAGAATCAAAAGAGAGAGAGGAAGCCATCTAGCTACAGCCTACGGACCCATAGGTCTATGGTGGACTACTCACGCATCATCGGAGAGGCACCTATGATTAAGATGAACCCCTCCGTGATGGTGTTAGATAAGATCTCGAGGTTCTAGAACTTGCGGTGGCTGGATGTGTTTTTCGTCGACTCCTCTAGGGTTTTGTGAATATTTGGGAATTTATAGGCGTCATAGGTGGTGGAGGGGGGTCCCGAGGTGGGCAACACCCACCAAGCCGAGCCAGGGGCCTCTGGCCGGGCCCTGGTGGGTGTTCCCCACCTCGGGCCTTTCTCTGGTACTTGTCTAGCCCATCTGGTGTCTTCTGGTACAAAAAAATCTCCAAAAAGTTTCATCGCGATTGGACTCCGTTTGGTACTGATTTTCTGCGAAGTAAAAAACAAGCAAAAACATCAACTGGCACTTTGGCACTATGTCAATAGGTTAGTCCCAAAAAATGATATAAAGTTGCGATAAAATGATTGTAAAACATCCAAGAATGGTAATATAACAGCATGTAACAATCAAAAATTATAGATACGTTGGAGACGTATCAGTCATCTTCGCAATTTGGGTGCAACCTGTTTTTGTGATCCTCGAACATGCAATCGAACTTCAACTTCTCCTTTTCGATTCGCATTCTCTCTGTGCATCAATAATGACACGGCGAAGATCATTAGCGGGCACATCTGGTGCCTCTTGATCTTTAGCTTCCCCCGTTGCAGTATCACCATATTCAGGGAACATAGGATAGTTGTCATCATCCTATTCTTCTTCATTGTCTTCCATCATAACCCCTCTTTCTCCGTGCTTGGTCCAACAATTATAGTGGGGCATGAAACCGGACTTAAGCATGTGGAAGTGAAGGGTTTTCGAGAAAGAGTAATCCTTCGCATTCTCACAGACAACACATGGACAATACATAAAACCATTCTGACTGTTTGCCTCAGCCACATAGGTAAAATTATACATGCCCGTAATGTACTAGGAAGTGCGTCGGTCACCGTACATCCATTGCCGGTTCATCTGCATTATATAATTAAGTATATAGAAAACTATTACGGAACATCATGAATAGAGAAATGACAAAATTAATAGTGATCAAATGTTATTACTGCAAAATAAATACATAAAGTTCATACATAGTTCTCATAAAACAACATACAATTATCTGGAGCATCTAAAACATACATTGAAACTAATACAACTATATAAAACATTTAAATGCAATGACAAATGCGATCAAAATTGCAACTAAGGTAACAATTGATCCAACAATATAAGATACCAAGCCTCTTTATCAATGGCATATTTTCTAATCTTTCTACTCTTCAAGCGCATTGCATCCATCTGCATCCGCAACATGCAACTCCAACTTCATCTTCAATTATTTTCAATTTTTTCTAATAATTGTTTTCTTTTTAAACTAAATTTAACCTCTCGACAAAAGGGTTGGTTGACATTTCCAGTTCACATACCTCCTACGTAAAAATATCTATGTCAAGTTGGTTGGCATAATTGTCATAAAAACTCAATGAAACAAATAGTTATAAAAGACAATATACCACATCCGAATCATAGAACGGACGAGAGCCGACGGGGGCGGATATCAAAACCATGGCACTATATAATAACAAACAATAATACAAGTAAGAAAATTATACAAGTAACTATATAAAACATACAAGTAAGATTTTTTTTAAAAAAGATAAGAACAAGAGGCTCACCACGGTGGTGGCGGCGACGAGGTCAGCGCGGGCGATCGACAACGGTGAGGACGGGGAGGGGGACAGAGACAGAGGAGAAGAATGGATTGTGTGGCTCGGGCAAGAAAGAGGAGAAACCTTAAGTGTGGCTCAAACACCTCATATCATGTTTGTTTTGTAAACTCAAGTGGCATCATGCTCACAGGCATTTCATCGAACACCTCTTGTGCATAGGAAGGGAAAACAAACACACACCTCCCACCTTCTATATATGAGGAAAATATAGAGGAGAGGGCGGGCACGGGCGAGATATATATAGGCAATTTTTTATTCCCGGTTGGGGTCTAAAACCGGGACTAAAGACAGAACCTTAGTCCAGGTTGGACACCAACCGGGACTAAACAGTATTGCGCCTGCCGCAACCCCTTTAGTCCCAGTTGGTGTCTAGAACTGAGACTAAAGGTCCGATTCTGACCGGGACTGATGCCTGCCGAGCCCCAGTCGGCGTCCTAGCCGCAGGGACCGGGATTAATGCTCACATTAGTCCCGGTTCGTAACGCTATCGGGACTATTGCTCCGATCAGCATAGAACCAAAGCGCTGATTTCTAATAGTGCATATTATTGTTGCACATAAATTCCTTCATGAAACGTCCAGGATATTTCTAGGAGTTAGTACACGGTGCCACAAAATCAGTTTGTTCATGGTGGTAAGTGTTAAGATGCTCAAAACATATGAAAATGGGGCAACGGAAGAGCACCAAGCCAGAAAATAACCAACATGGGTTCATATACCTATATGACGATTACTATTAACAATTCCTGCAACGAGATTATCCTAAAATGACTATAATCCTTTCAAAACAAATACACAACAGAGATTAAAATGACTCTACTTTAATTTCATATACAGACTTGTAAAAAAAATACACAACAGAGAAACTCTATCTTCCTTTCAAAATAAGTGACGAGATTATGTCTCGTTTCTTCAGTCCTGCAACCACCTAGGATTATATTACAGAAACAAAAAATTAATTAACTAAGCTATTTAACATAGAGTTGTTGAAATTATTGAAAAACATGGCTTATAGGAATCTTTCGCTGCCACGGTCCACGAAGCAATTGCAACATAGTGTTTACAAAATGAAGATTACATAATTCAAATATCCATCTTAATATTTCAATTTTAGCTCCAAGTGCCTCAAATAAATGCTAAACTAAATAATTTTAACCATTATTTTCTACAGCACCTGGATGTGATCTGCAGTTTTCCTCCTACTTTACATCATCATTGTAATAAAATTAATTTTGTTGCCTCAAGGACAAAGCCTGTCACAAATTGTCTTGCAAGAACTGCAAATCTGTTAATAAAGGGCTTCGTGCCGAGTCACTCCTTTCCGGGAAAAAATGTTTCAGATCGTCTTTCAAGGTCTGAACGGCACGATTAACAGCATATACGATCATCTTCTTGACCTGCATTTTGTGCATAATATGTTTATAAGAGTTCCTCAAGCAAAGACACATGCAAGTACGAATCTGGAATCAAGAAACACCTAAGCAGAGAGGCCAATATGATTGAATTTGTGTTCTGGAACATAGTTCTATGAAACTATATTTGCACCCAAACATAGGGGTAACATAATCTCGCAAAAAGGTTTACCTCTAGCTTGTCTTGTTTTGATCTGTGCTCTTTGGGTAATAAGCGAAAATCTTCGTTTAGCATCATTCATTGTCTAACATTCTCAGGGGAAACAAAGTCCAGAGCAATCTTGGTACAAGACTAAAAAGTAATACAAGAGCACAATCAGTTAGATATTACAAAAATAATATACCAGTTTTTCACCGTCAAATATGATCATGTCTATACATCTAGTGTGTTCAGGAGTTATATACCTGAAGATTTCGTACTTGATGTGGACAACCGGCTGGTATGAAAACAGCTTATCCAAGCTTTTGTACTATATCCAGGGCTCTACTACCGAAATGCATGACCAATATGGATGATATAACACTTTAGTTTACTTTCTCTGAAACTTCTCAAATATTGTGTGATTGTGCCGGTACTACAACTCACCATATTCAAATTTAAGCTTTCTCTTGTGGTGCTCTGTTTGATAAAATGTTTTGGGGCTACACTATACACATACTTCTGTTATCAAAAGTACTAACTTTTTTACTTTAGAACAATGTACATGATGAAATTCTTACGAGTGCTTTCACTAGTAGAAAACAGGGCATTAGTCCTGGTTCCAGAGGGCCTTTAGTCCCGGTACTGCAACGGGACAAAATGATCGGGACTAATGCCCATGACTTTTAGTCTCGGTTGGCTTACGAACCGGGACTAAAGGAGCTCCACGTGGCCGATGTCAGGCGCCCATGCAGGAGGACCTTTAGTCCCGGTTGGTAACACCAACCGGGACTAAAAGGCCGTGTTTCATTTTTTCTTTTCATTTTCTTTTATATTTATATTGTATTTTCACGTGGTGCGTGCCTCTAGGACTTTCCAATACTCTAGCTCCCAAAATATAGATTTCTTTTTCCACATGGGTGTGTGCCTGTCAGCGTCATTTGGAACAGATTGACCGCCAGGACCCTTTCCAAAGATTACTTTTAAATCCTTGACCATATCAAATATATCATGACCAGTACGGTGGCCAGGCTTTTTAGGTTATCCGCCTCACCTTTGAAATGCTTGCCTTTCTTTCTTAAGGCATGCTTGATCGGAAGAAACCGACGATGTCCCAGGTACACAACCTTCTTACATTTATCCAAATATATACCTTCACTCTCATCTAAACAGTGTGTGCATGCATTGTATCCCTTGTTTGTATGTCCTAAAAGGTTACTAAGAGCAGGCCAATCATTGATGGTTACAAACAAGAACGCTCGTAGGTCAAATTCCTCATGTTCGTGCTCATCCCATACAAGTACACCTTTTAAATCCCACAACTGTAAAAGTTCATCAACTAATGGTCTTAGGTACACATCAATGTCGTTTCCGGGTTGCTTAGGGCCTTGGATGAGCACTGGCATCATGATGAACTTCCGCTTCATGCACAACCAAGGAGGAAGGTTGTAGGTACATAGAGTCACAGGCCAGGTGCTATGATTGCTGCTCTGCTCCCCAAAAGGATTGATGCCATCTGCACTTAAACCAAACCATCAGTTCCTTGCGTCATCTGCAAAGTCCGGCCACTTTCTCTCGATTTTTCTCCACTGCGACCCATCAGCGGGTACTCTCAACCTCCCGTCTTTCTTACGGTCATCTTTGTGCCATCGCAACAACTTGGCATGCTGTTTTTTTTGGAACAAACGTTTCAACCGTGGTATTATAGGAGCATACCACATCACCTTGGCAGGAATCCTCTTCCTGGGCGCTCGCCCTCAACATCATCAACAGGGTCATCGCCCCTGATCTTATGGCGCAATGCACCGCATACCGGGCATGCATTCAAATTCTCGCACTCCTCACCGCGGTAGAGGATGTAGTCATTATGGCATGCATGTATCTTATGCACCTCTAATCCTACTGGGAAGACAGCCTTCTTTGCTTCGTACGTACTTTCGGGCAATTCGTTGTCCTTTGGAAGCTTATTCTTCATTATTTTTAGCAACTTTTCAAATCCCTTGTCATTTACACCATTCTCTGCCTTCCATTGCAGCAATTCCAGTGTGGTACCCAGCTTTTTCTTGTCATCTTCGCAATTTGGGTACAACATTTTTTGTGATCCTCTAACATGCGCTGCAACTTCAACTTCTCCTTTTCACTTTCGCAGTTTCTCTTTGCATCAGCAATGGCCCGACCAAGATCATCAGCGGGCTCATCTGATGCCTCTTCTTCAGCTTCTTCTTCTTCTTCATTCTCTTCCCCCATTGTAATACCATCCTATTCGGGGAACACGGGATAGTTGTCATCATCCTCTTCTTCTTCATTCTCTTCCATTAGAACCCCTCTTTCTCCGTGCTTGGTCCAACAGTTATAGCCGGACATGAGACCGGACGTAAACCGGTGGACGTGAATGTCTTTTGAGCTAGAGTAATTCCTATCATTCTTACAGACCGCACATGGACAACACATAAAACCATTCCGCTTGTTTGCCTCTGCCGCATGCAGAAAACTATGCATGCCATTAATGAACTGGGGAGAGCGTCGGTCTTCGTACATCCATTGCCGACTCATCTTCATTAGATAACATCAAAGTGACCAAATTAATACAAGTTCATACATAAAGTTCATACACACTTATTCTCATAAAACAACATACAACAACCTAGCTAAAGTACTTAAATGCAACAACAAATGCGATCAAAATCCCAACTAAGGTAACAATTGATCCAACAGCATAATGATACCAAGCCTCTTTATTAATGGCATATTTTATAATCTTTCTAATCTTCAAGCACATTGCATCCATCTTGATCTTGTGATCATCGACGACATCGGCAACGTACAAGTCCAATTTCATCTTCTCTTCTTCAACTCTTTTCAATTTTTCTTTCAAATAATCATTTTATTTTTCAACTAAATTTAACTTCTCGACAATAGGGTCGGTTGGAATTTCTGGTTCACATACCTCCTAGATAAAAATATGTATGTCAACTTGATGGTCATAATTGTCATTAACACGATCAAAATGCAACAAATAGTTATAAAAGAGAATATACCACATCCGAATCGTAAACCGGACGATGGCCGACGGGCATGGATACCAAAACCATGGCACTTTGTATAACAAACAATCATACAAGTAAGAAGATTATACAAATAACTATCTAAATCATACAAATAAGATTTTCTTTTATAAAAAGGATAAGAACAAGAGGCTCACCAAGGTGGTGCCGGCGACGGGAAGGTGCGGGCGATCGACGGTGGTTAGGACGGGGACGAGAAGGCACTAAGTAAACCACACCTACACATATGCAAACTAAGAAGTTAATTTGAGCTCAAATTGCATATAAATCAAATAAACTTTCACATAATTACTCCCAAACTAAAACCCAGAAATCACTATAATTATAGAGCATTGCACGAGCTAATCTAGCAATGAGAGATGAAAGGACAAAGTTGCTAACCTTTGTGAACATTTGGATGGATGGGGTGCCTCAAATCTTGACAAATATTGGGAAAAATGGAGGATGAGCTCGAGCAAGGGAAGAGAATAGAGGAGAGAAATGCGAAAACAGAGAGCTTCGGCTCGGGCTGGACAAAGCACTATTCATAGTGCTACCTTTAGTCCCGGTTGGTAATACAAACCGGGACTATAGATAGATCTTTAGTCCCGGCTGGTATTACAAACCGGGACTAAAGGGCCTCGCGGGGGCCCAAGCCTGACGCAACCCTGCCACCACCCCTTTAGTCCCGGTTGGTGTCACCAACCGGGACTAGAGGGTCCTCACGAACCGGGACTAATGCTTAACCTCATGAACCGGGACTAGTGGACACATTAGTCCTGGTCCAAAACACGACCGGGACTAATGCTCCAGTCCAAAGGCCTGTTTTCTAATAGTGGGACTAAAGGAGCTCCACGTGGCTGATGTCGGGCGCCCATGCAGGAGGACCTTTAGTCCCGGTTGGTAACACCAACCGGGACTAAAAGGCCGTGTTTAATTTTTTGTTTTCATTTTCTTTTATATTTATATTGTATGTTCACGTGGTTACACATATTAATATACAACATCAGTACAAATTTTGGAAGAACAACATCCAACATCAGTAAAAATTAGATGGATCCAAGAGACCAAGTTGAATTAGAGGAAAATATGATGTTGCGAATCGTATTCGCAACATCGATCGTATTTTCCTCTAATTCAACTTGGTCTCTTGCATCCATCTAATTTGTACTAGTATATGTCATATAACAACTCACCATCATCTTAATCAACTCCTCATCATTCTAGTTGTTATCATACTAGTTAAACAACTCTTCATCATTCCAGGTAAAATAGCATAAAAAAGGTGAGAACTCCTCATCATTCAAGTTGTTATCATACTAACAAGAGTGACCAAAGTTATCACAAGCTAGTTAGAAACGCTAACTACTCCTCGATCCTAGGTAATATAGCATAAAAAAGGTGAACTCCTGCATCTCCCCATTGAAGAATACAGATCAATATATCTCCAACTTGTGGCGTGATCAACCCATCTCCAGCAATCAAGATATCTTGTCCAAGTGGTTGCGTGGGTGCTTTTATTGCGTTGCTTCATCCTTTGATTTTCAAGGTTTCTTCACTTCGAGATATTCTGTATTTACCAGGGTAACTCATCCACATTGGGCGTAAGCTAACCATATGCAAATCACTGGTGGTAACCATCCAGTTAGGCACGGTCTCTGGCGGGAGTACCTGCTGAAGAACATAAGTAATAATAACATAGTTAGCTAGACTAGTTTTTCTTAAGAACAATGTATGAAAAAGATGGACTAGTGATGCAATGGTAAAAAAAATCTTACAAAGTTGTCTGAAGTGATGTTATAAGGGTTCAACTTGTGCACTAGTGGCACATATCCATGATAAATGTTGCCAGTCATGTAATGTTTATCATGATACTCAACATCATGAATAAATGAGATGAGATGATGTTTCTCCAACCAAGTAAGCTCGGAGAAATAACTGTAGTAGGTCTCATCTATTATCTGCCGTGTAGTTCTTGTAGCATGGAAATAAGCTGATAATTAAAAATAAAGAAATTTACTCGGGATGGGTACCAAATACTTTTCAATAATCAATATCACGAACAGCGTCGTTACCAAGATCGAAGGTAATGTTCCTGCCCTCATCCAACCCATACGCCTTGCAAAATGCTCTCCAATTAGAACAACCAAAATATGTGTGATCTTCGTTAGTTTTCACCTTAGCCAGAAAAGTATAATGCTCCGTTCTTAGGTGAGCTATCTTAGGCTTTGTACTACCCTTCTCTTTGAAACGGAACTTGTCCAAGACAGCGAATCTTGCAAGGCAGGGAACGCACTAGTCGAATTGTACAAAAGAAAATTAAAGGTTAATTAAAGCAAAAAAGCACACCTCGTACTTTATTAACAAAAAATACATGCCAACTTTACATACCGTAATAATACTAAATTCCTCCGTTAGCTTTACGGTGAAGGATGTACCGTTGTCTAGGTGAGGACAAAGGTTGCATTTACCCCTGTCATCCCAGCACGAAGGGCACTGGGGGATCCTCACATTGTCGTCAGACGACGTCGACATTTCCTGTTCATGATTCTAAGATTAAAAATCGACGGCAATTTTTTTTAACAAGATCATCATATAATATCACTAATATACATATAATGTCACCGGCGATTGTCAGGGATATGTTGAATTCCCAAGAGAGTTAGGGGTGTTCTAACGCGGCACTACATGATATATATAGGTGAAGGGGGATAACATCCGGGTATGTTTTCCCGAAGTCTGCATTTTCGGACAGATGAAACGGAGGGGCACGGTTCCAGGTTCACTATGCTAGCTGCTTGTACATCCTATGGGTTAGTGCCTTATATCAGTATTGATCACTCTCCTGTGATCTACAAGATAGTATCAATTGCATCTCTGCTAGAGTCCATTAGCTTGCTCAAAACTTGGTTTCAAAAGTGCCACTTGATATTAATTCCAGAAACTGTTATAATTTACAAACTTTGGTAGATGATTGCCATTGATCTATAGTTCTAATGGAGACACTTCATATAAGTGTTTTATTCTACATATGAACATTTTCTATATACATCAATCCATCCATCTATACATACACACATACATGGACAAAAAAATTCTACGAACATAAAAAATTCTATGAACAAAAAAATTCTATGAACATATAAGTGTTTTACTCTACATATGAACATTTTCTATATACATCAATCCATCCATCTATACATACATACATACATCAATCCATCCATCTATACATACATACATATATGAACATTTTCTACATACATCAATCCATCCATCTATAATTTGCATTCAAACGGGGCCTTAGCAGGAGGGGCTCACTGGGGGCAGGGGCCGGCACGGCGACGGCGACGTCGGGGCACTACTAGGAGAAAGCCTAGTAGTTGCGCTAGAATTACCCATACCAGTAGCGCTGGTGGCAGCGCTACTGCTAAGGCGCTACAGCTAAGTTGTAGCAGTAGCGCTGGAAAACCAGCGCTACTGGTAAGTACGGTTAGCAGTAGCACTGGCAAACAACAAGCGCTGCTGATAAACCAGCGCTGCCGCTAGACCCCTACCAACGCTACTGCTAATATTCCTACTTTCACAGATTTAATTCCCCTCTACATATTTGTGCATGCTCTATACAGTAGTTTCATCATATCATAATAAACATACATTATTCTCGTCATATCAAACACATACAGTAGTCTCGTCATACCATCATCATCATCATCATTATCCAACACAAACATCTCGAAAATAGTGCTACAGAAGTCATGTCTCGAATAAATGCAACTGCATGGTCATGGCACACCCACAAGTTTCATCATCTCTATCTAAACCATGATGTAGAAGAGAAGAGCGACCAATATGAGCAAGAGCACGACTATGTAGTACTTCTTGAGGCACCGGTTCTGCTCCCTCTCTTACCGTAGCATCTACCTCAAGTAACTATTTTCCGCTTCGGCTCTGCTGTCGAACCCTCTGTGGCTAGCGCCCGAGTACTTGTCCACCTGGGCCTGAGCGTCTGGCCAGTGGTCGTACTCTCCTGGAACCCTCCCAATGAATATGGCGTAGCAGTGGTTCGCCATCTCCGATCTATGTAGCTGCATCGTAAGTTGATGAATTCAACGATAATATGCAACATAATGTACTTGAGAAACACAAAGAGGCATAGTTAGCAAAATACAAGCAACCTATATTAAACATAAATAACGAAGTTCCCCATACCCAAACTAATTAACTAGAGCAATCTACGCTAGTTCATAGAAAGACAGTAGTACTAATATACAAATTGTCATCGTCAATCACTCCTCCATGTCGGCGCTCCAATCTTCATAGTCAGGGAGGAAGCACCCGAGCTTCGTGAAAGGCTTCAGGTCCAGACGCTGAGCGCTGAGCAGTGTTCGGACATTATCCTGCCTCATTGGCCCATGGTAGAGCATCCCTGTTTGTTCGAGGACCTCCTTCATGATCACTTGGGCAAGTTCACACTATACGTGATAAAACTCAGCTCGGATTCGATGATCCGGTGTCCTTCCTATGTTTGTGGCCCAGTTGACAATCTCGGCATTGCTGGAAGTAGCTGACATGCGAAGGCGTTGATTATCCCTTCTGTACTCGATCATGTGATGCATGAGGTAGAATCCATCAGCCTTACTATCGTTCGGTTGCTGGATGCAGCAGAAGTCGGTCTTATGGCCGAAAGCCGGCCCTTTATTCCTGTACCTTTTCACCTTGATATATCCACCAGTAAGGCTGAAGGTTAAAATGGCACTATCGAGAACACTCTTTATGTGCGTGTAATCCCTTTTCTTGATGTTCTTCGCTGAGTCCAAGTACAGAGCATGGGAGTATTGTGGGTACAGACAGATGAGGACCCCCCCCCCCCGCTACGCAAAATAAGCACACCTCAAATTAGCCTCCATGCTTGCAAAGGAATGATTAAAACTTACGAAAGGATATCTACGGATGACTTACGTGGGATGATAAGGCAGGAGAATCGTTTCCTTGTCCTTATTAGCGACCATGAACTCGCCGATGTACTTGCTCGCATAGTCACTGTGCTCTTTGCAGACTGTCAAGAAGCTCTCGTGCATATTGTACGGGTCCACGACATAGATATATTCTATGTTCTCGCGCCTGATGATGTAGTTGAGATACAGCGCATACATGCGGATGAACTAAAAATCCAGCTTGGTCATGTGGAACATGTCGTAGATGTAGTCAAATCGCAGGATCAACTTATTCGCGGGCCACTATCGACGTATAACCTCCCACCCGGAACCTGAGCCGCGTAAAGCGGGTATCCTGGTTTTTCCGAGATGAGAAGGCTTTTCTCTCTGGACAGCACATCATCATGAAGTCTCCTTAGATCATTGTTCAGTATGCCCTCTAGCGCTTTCTGAGGTACGATCGGGTGGCTGACGACATGGAAACGCTCCGCACCTACGACAGGTATTCTGTCTACCTCCCAGGGCTTCAGAGGCAGCTGGCTGCTTGAAGCAGCTCTAGCGCCTTTAGAGCCTTTCCTCTCCGGTCTCCTCCTTTGCTTCTTGGCGGGTGGCGGTAGTGAGCCCACCATACCTTCCCTAACAACCACCCCCAGTGTCGTCGGGCTAAACAGTGGACGGCCCTTGCATTGTTCTTGATGGGTAGAGGCGGCATCTGGAGGCGTCTCCTGCGAGGATCGCATGAAGAGAGACTTTTTGCAATCAGTCTTAGGACGTTCTGGCTCCGGCAAATCAGACAGCATCAAGTCATCTCCACGCTCATAGCCTGAGTCATAGTCCCGAGCATCGTCATACGCGGTATTGATATACTGGTTAGGGTCATCCTCATCCTCCTCCATGACATCATCAGCATTTGTTTCTTCGACGGGGGCGACGTCATCTGGCACTAATGGAGGCTCTCCCTCGCGTCATCCGCTATCACCCGCCACGACAGGTGCAGGTAATTGGGTAGGTGGGGTGGTGTTCATACCTTGTTGAGGAGTTGTCGTTGATGCGCTATCGGGCGCCTCGACACGAAGAAGAGTCTTCAGCCATGGCAAGAACCAGCTCTTGCATGAGCCAATCCGTTTAGGGGTCTCGTCGTCATCGACTAGTACCGGAGGAGGCAAATCCTCGAAGCACGCTTTGACACTGGCCACGCAAACTTTGAAGACGCTATGGGGCATCTGTCAGTTGTGTAACATGCGGTCCTTCAGCTTCACGATCGTTGCCTTTCCCATGTCCACCTTCTGGCTGTTGATCTCGTACAGTAGGGTGCAAGGGGTTTCGTCGGCCTGCGAAGACATGTCTACGACGTCAAACATTCAAAAGGCAACTGAAACGAAAGACTATAGACGTGCTGGTCAAGAGGGTATGACGCGTAATTACCGTGAGGGCGTCGAGCTCAGCCAAAGACGAAGCCCCGCCGAGCATGCCAGAGATGGAGGACGGGCTGCTATGAACAGGAGTGGGAGCAGGTACGGGAGCATGTGCGGTGGCGTGAGCAGGTGCTGGTGGTGCGATGTTCACCGAATTGCTCCCGACGTAGCTGGGAAGGGGAAAGTCCGCTGGCCCTTTATCTGGATTTTTGTTTGTCCATTCGTAAAATGCCGGAATCAAGCTGGTAATGGAAGATGGGAAGTCAGTCGTGACGCCAGCTACTGCTGCACTGACCCTTGCATCGACTATCTTTTCCAACTCTGCTTTGGTCTCAGCTTTGGACTTATTTGACCGCAAGCGCGACCTTCTCGTCGATGGTCTGTTGAGTAAGCAACCGTCTCTGCCTTCTTTCCTCCGGCTTTCTCGTGGTAGCACGTCTTCCACGAGGCGCCATCTTCGACGCTGTGCACACGTCCATACGACGGCGGTTTGTCCTCCGACACCTTTTTCATATGTTCAGGGCCCGGTTGAAAGGGATGTCCCACGTGGGCCTCGCCGACGACTGAGAAGACTCGTCGCTTTCGGCTGTCTTTTGGTGCTGCTCTTTCTGCAAAAGGAACATGGATGGTTTACAAATGTGACAAAACTTGTTGTCGAATTGATTGGAAGCTAATATAAGGTGGTAATATAACAATTACCAGTAGTCTTGTGAACTCCATCATGTTCGGGTCCATGTAAAAGATTTTATTGACGGGGTCCCACTTGTACCGGGCCCTGATCCAGTCATGCTCCTGCGGGTCGGTGAACTCCGCCAAGGGGTCTGGGATTCCTTGACTTTCACGTTCGGCGTCCTCCTTGGCCCATACGTGCCTCTTGCCCTCATAACCACGACTTCCGAGGTGGTGGGGAGGCATGTTCCTGGCCTGGAGCGCCTTCATTTTCTCTGACTTAGCCTTGACTTCTTCTTTAGCGCAAGTCTCCTTGAATTTTTTTGAATTCCTCTTCCGTTAGTGTCTGATTGTCAGCATTTATCTTGGACCACGGTTCATTCTTCGCAATCGCTTTTTTCACCCGTACTTTCCAGGCGGACAAGTCGGTGGTGAACATCATCATCGCCTTGTTGTTTATCTTTATCATGGGTTCGTCCTTCCATGGATGTTCGCTTTCAGTCCGGCCGGGGAACAAGAACCTATTGTGCAACTTCGTTAGGAGCATGTGCTCCATATGTGGTATCTTCTTTAACTTTTCGTCGTTGATGTTGGCAGTTTCCCTGAGGATGCATCCTAGTTGATTGCCATAGCACGCGCGCGCTTCCTCCGGCCCTGTTGGCACTAATTTCTTGGGGTGCGTCGCCGTGACTACAATTTTTCCGATGCCGAGCTCGTTTGGTTTTCGTGTCCTCTTCGGCTTCGGTCCTTCACCGGTGTCAGGGGTGGTGTCGGTATCGGCGGTACCAGTGTCGGTGCTTCTTTGCGATGGTTTATTTGTGTAGTTTGACATAATCATCTACCACATCTAGGTGTTGTAGCACTACTAAGTTAGCCCTGTCAAAGTCGTCCCGTCGATCCGAGTAGTCCACGTGCAATTCCCTCCGGCCGTTGTTGTGACCTTCTCCTCCGAGCCTCCCATGGTGCTTATTGACGGGCAAACCAACAACAGGGTCTCCGCCGCCTATATAATTCTCTCAAAAGGAGATGCACTCTTGGGTCAGATAACCCTGGACGATGCTCCCATCGGGACGGGACATGTTACGAATGAATCCTTTGATGACCCCATTCATCCTCTCGAACGGCATCATGCTATGAAGGAATGTCGGCCCGAGGTCGATGATGTCGTCCACGATGTGGACACACAGATGCACCATGACGTCAAAGAACGTGGGTGGGAAGTACATCTCAAGCTCACATAGTATGACAACGATCTCTTCCTATAGCCTTCGGAGCTGCTTCACACTGATGGATTTTTGAGAGATAACGTCGAAGAAGTCGCAGAGACCAGTAAGCATGTCACGGACGTGCTTGTCCATTATCCCTCTAATGGCAACCGGGAGTATCTGCGTCATCATCACATGACAGTCATGAGACTTCATCCCGCTGAACCTTTTCTTCTTGGTGTCTAGAAATCTCCTTATCTTCCCACAATAACCGGAACTGACTTTGATTCCCGTAAGGCAATTGATGAATTGATCGATCTCCTTCGCACTTAAGGTGAAACAAGAAAGGGGGCAATAATTCTCCTCCTTCTTGTTGACTTTTCTGCCCCATGGCCCCGCCTTCGCCTCCGTCTCCGTCTCCTCCGTCGACTTTTTATAGGGCATGTGGAGATCTCTCCTGATCTTCAAATCTTCCAAGTCTTTCCTTGCCTTCGGCCCATCCTTGGTCTTCTCCGGCATGTTCATCAGTGTGCCAAGCAAGCTCTAGAGGACATTCTTCATGATATGCATTTGATCAAGGCAATGAGGCGTGTCGTGATTGTGCCAGTACTCCAAGTCCCAGAAAACAGACCTCGTTTTCCATACCTTCAGCAGCGGCTCCGGCGCCTTTTCCATCTTTCCCGGCGCAGGGCACTATTCCCAGTTATTCAATAGCTCGTTGATTTTGCCACCGCTCCTCTTACATGGAGGTCCTCGATGCTCAGCCAAACCATTGAATAGATCTCCACATCTTCTCCACGGGTCATCCTTCTCGAGCCATCTATGATGCCCCATGTACACGATTTTCCCAGACCCGCCATCTTTCGTTGACGTAAGCTGCTGAGACGTTGTATCATCCATGCACCTCGTGCATCCACAGTATCCGTGGCACACCTGGCCTGAGGTGTACCCGTAACCGAGATAGTCGTGCACCATCGTCATCAGCGCGGCTCTCATATAGAAATAATCTCCTGTGCTGGCGTCCCATGACTTGACCTGCGATTTCCATAACGTGTCGCTCCTCTTTCAGAAGCCCCATATATAGGTTAATATTATTTCCCAGTTGTTTCGGCCCTTGAATCAGCATGCTCATGTGTATGTACTTTGTCTTCATGCACTTTCATGGGGGGAGGTTGTACATCCATACAAAGACGGGCCATGTGCTGTGGTTGGTGTTCTGTTTTCCAAACGGATTCATGCCATCGGTACTCGCACCAAGCATGATATTCCTTGCATCTTCTCCGAAAAATCGATATACGGCGTTGAATGCTCTCCACGGGCTAGCATCTACGAGGTGTCTCAGCTTCGGATCATCTCCATCGTCGGGTTTCTTCCTCTCCACGTGCCAGCGCAGGAGCTTTGCTTCCTTAGGATCTACGAAATACCGCTGCAGACGGGGAGTGATCGGAAAGTACCATACAACTTTCTGAGGAGCTTTCTTTCCTGCCTTCTTGTATCGAGAAGCATTGCACACTGGACAGCTGGTTTTTTCCGCGTGCTCCCCCCGATAAATGATGCAATCGTTGATGCATGCGTGGTATCTAATGTGCGGCAGATCAAGAGGGCAAAGGATTTTCTTGGCCTCCTCGACACTAGTAGGACACATGTTCCCCGCGGGAAGACCTTTATTATGAAGATACTTCAAATGCTCATCGAGGCTTTTGTCTGTCCATTTGTTTTTGGCCTTAGTCTTTAGAAGTTCGATAGTGAAACTCAAGCGGGTCACCTCGGGATCGCAACCGTCATACAATGGAGTCTTCGAGTCTACTTCAAGTTGCGCCAGCTTGGCCTTCTCTCTAGAAGCAGCTCTGTTGCTAGTCGTACTCTTGCGAAGGAGGTCTCGAACATGAGGGTCCTGCATGACTGAACTTAGTAGCGTCGAAGACTGCGGCGTGTCCGTCGCCTCTTCTCCGCCATGTCCGGACACTTCTTCGCCGTGTTCGGAATCTTCTCCGCCGCCATGTCCGGACTCTTCTTCGCCGTGTCTGGAATCTTCTCCGCCACCATGTCTGGACTCTTCCCCGCCACCATGTCCGGCGCCATCGTCTTCATGTCGATCGGTCATCTCTTCGTCTAGCCCCATGTCATTATTCCCTGCCATGTGGACGTCCTCATCATCATCTTCACTTATCCACCGAGTATAGCCATCCATGAAACCATTCATCAACACGTGCGCCTTCAAAGTACCACGATCAAAAGGGTCCAAAATGACTCCTTCTTTGCATCTTGTACACGGACATCTAATCCCAGTCCGAATATTTGCATACATCTCCATCAAAGCGGATTGCAAGTATCGCTCCACCTTCCTTCCACTCACCTTCATGACTGCACGGTATAACAAGAAAAAGGGTTATAAACAAAATGCATGCATGCATCAAAGTCATATAAAAATTGGCATGACCTTGCCTTAAAATAGGACATATCGAGTTTGCTCGAAATTCGCCGAAACGGAAATAAATCGACATTTCGGCAAAACATAAGCAACTCACGGGGCATGTCGCTCACACAAATCCCTTCATATCGCAAACACACATATTCCCATTCTTGAAATGCACAACATTTTACTCACATATACCCCGAGAGAGATTGTGCATGGTTAATTAGATCATTAGGCCTTCGCTACCTATAGGGATCGAAAGTGGATGGCTAAATAGCTAGCTAGATCAAGTTGTTGGGAGGAGAGATGACTCTAGCTAAGGAGAGGAAGAGAGATGATCTAGCTAGATCTATATGTATGGAAGGAGGGAGAGCCAAATAAATGTGGAAGATAGAGCTAGAAGAGGCCATTTATGGAGGAGAATTATGGTGGAGGGGGGCATTAGTTGGGAGAGAAGAGAGGTAGAAGGAAGAGAGAAGAAGGGCAATAATGGTGGAGAAGTAACTTAGAGAGGAGAGAGGGTAAAGGAGGGGAGAGGGCAAAGGGGGAGGAAGGGGGAGAGAGGGGGTGGGTGAAAAGGTGGCACCAGCGACGATTAGCAGTAGCGTTGTATTCCTCAGTGCGCTACTGCTATGGGGCTTAGTAGTAGCGCTTGATAGGAGCAGTGCTATTACTAAGTGGGGCCCAATAGCAGTAGCGGTGTCCTCACAGCAAGCGCTACAGCTAAAGTTGTATTATGGGCCGCGCTGCTACTACAGCTAGCGTCGGTGGGCTTGTTGGGTCCCACTTAGTAGTAGCGCCCTTTATATTTCCAGCGCTACTGCTAAGGCTTCACTTGTAGCGCTATCCAAATCCAGCGCTACTGCTAATTAGTAGCAGCGCTTGTTATTTTCCAGTGCTACTACTGATGTCCTACCTATAAGGTTTTTCCTAGTAGTGGGGCCGGCAGGGGCGCGGCGACGACGACGGAGCAGGGGCGTGGTGACGGCGACGACAGGGCAGGGCGAGGCGACGGCGATGGCGGGGCAGGGCACGGCAGCGGCGACGGCGACGTAGGGGCAGGGGCGCAGCGACGGCGATGGCGACATTGGGGCAGGGGAGCAGGGGACGGCAAAATATGGCAGCCTAGCGGCGTCGAGGTGGTCGTTGGCGCCGTCGGGGGAGAGGAGGATCGAAGAAACGGCAGATGGACTGGAAATTTGCCAAGTGCCGCTTATATAGCCGCACCTTTAGTCCCGGTTGGTGGTTCCAACCGGGACTAAAAGCTCCCTTTAGTCCCGATTGGAGCCACCAACCAGGACTAAAGGTGAATTTCACCAGGCGAAAAGGCGGGAAGCCTAGCCCTTTAGTCCCGGTTGGTGGCTCCAACCGGGGTTGAAGGGGGGCCTTTAGTCCCGGTTGGAGCCACCAACCGGGACTAAAGGGATGGTGCTGCCGCAGCCAAAAGTTTAGTCCCACCTCGCTAGTTGAGAGGCGCCCACACTGGTTTATAAGCCGCGCTGCGACTGAGCTGTCGAGCTCCTCTCTATTGCAGGCAGTACATGCCTAACCTTTGTCACTGCCACGTTGGGCCTGCTGGGCCCGTGGGCCTACATCCTGGCCCATGTACAGATGGGTTTCTAGTCGTATGCAGTCCGTGATGGCCTAGTAGGCGGCATTTTTTTATTTTTTATGTTATTTTAGTTTGCTATTTTAGTTGATTCTTTTTGCTATTGAAGAATATTATAGTTTTGTTTTAGTTGATCATAACAAAATATTTTAATTGATTCTTTTTAGTTCATTCTTTTTGCTATTAGAGTTTCATAAAAGCTTTTTAGTTCATTCTTTTTGCTATTAGTTCATTCTTTGAGCTAAATGACCCTGAAATTGACAAGCACTACAAATGAACTCTGAAAAGGTTGAAACTTGGCATGGTGTCATAATTTCACCCACATAGCATGTGCTAAAAAGTTGAGAAGGTTACAGGAAAAACTGGATGCACTTCGTATACAAACTGGACAATCTCTTTCGAAGTATCAGGGTTTCAGACGAAAACTCATCTATTACAAAGGGATTTCATTTTTTAACTTATTTTAACTCCAGACTTTTTGTGTGTTCAAAATGCACCATTCAAAGCCACATCATCAATTTCCAACCCTTTTGTGACTTCATTTGCTATTTTTCATGCATTTAATGATTTATTTTGAGCTAAATGACCCTGAAATTGACAAGCACTACAAATGAACTCTGAAAAGGTTGAAACTTGGCATGGTATCATAATTTCACCCACATAGCATGTGCTAAAACGTTGAGAGGGTTACGGGAAAAACTGGATGCACTTCGTGTACAAACTGGACAATCTCTTTTGAAGTATCACGGTTTCGGACGAAAACTCATCTACTACAAAGGGATTTCATTTTTTTAAACTTATTTTAACTCCAGAATTTTTGTGTGTTCAAAATGCACCACTCAAAGCCACATCATCAATTTTCAACCATTTTGTGACTTCATTTGCTATTTTTCATGCATTTAATGATTTATTTTCACCCACATAGCATGTGCTAAAACGTTGAGAGGGTTACGGGAAAAACTGGATGCACTTCGTGTACAAACTGGACAATCTATTTCGAAGTATCAGGGTTTTGGACGAAAACCACTAGTAGAAAATAGACCTTTTGTCCAAAGCATTAGTCCCGGTCTAGTTTTGAACCGGCACTAATGTGACCATTAGTCCCGGTTCGTTCCGGACCTTTAGTCCCAGTTCGTAACACGAACCGGGACTAAAGGGGTTGTGGCAGGCTGGTGTCAGCCTGGGGCCCCACGATCACCATTAGTCCCGGTTCGTGGCACGAACCGGGACTATAGGCTCACCTTTAGTCCGGGTTCGTGCCACGAACCGGGACTAAAGATCCCCTATATGAACCCTTCGGCCAGCCCGAGCACACTCCGCCCTGTTTTCCCCTTCTTCCCCTCCTTTGTTCTTCCCCTTGCTCGAGCTCACCTCCATTTTTGCCAAAATTTGTCAAGATTTGGAGGCACCCCATCCATCCAAGTGTTCACAAAGGTTAGCAACTTTGTCCTTTCATCTCTCATTGCTAGATTAGCTCTTGCAATGCTCTATAAGTATAGTGATTTGTGGGTTTTAGTTTGGGAGTATTTATATGTGGTAGTTTATTTGATTTATATGCAATTTGAGCTCAAATTAACTTCTTACTTTGCATGTGTAGGTGTGGTTTACTTAGTGCCTTCCCGTCCCCGTCCTAACCACCATCGATCGCCCGCACTGTCCCGTCGCCGGCACCACCTTGGTGAGCCTCTTGTTCTTATCCTTTTTATAAAAAAGAATCATGTTTGTAAGATTTAGATAGTTACTTGTATAGTTTTCTTACGTATATGGTTGTTTGTTATACATAGTGGCATGGTTTTGATATCCGTCCTCGTCGGCCCTCGTCCGGTTTATGATTCGGATGTGGTATATACTCTCTTTTATAACTATTTGTTGCATTTCGTGTTTATGATAATTATGCCCATCAAGTTGACATAGATATTTTTATCTAGGAGGTATGTGAACCGGAAATTGCAACCGACATAGATATTCTTGTCAAGAAGTTAAATTTAGTTGAAAAAGAAAACGAGTATTTGAAAGAAAAATTGAAAAGAGTTGAAGAAGAGAAGATGAAACTGGAGTTGTATGTTACCGGTGTCATCGATGATCACAAGATCAAGATGGATGCAATGCGCTTGAAGATTAGAAAATTTTAAAAATATGCCATTGATAGTGAGGCTTGGTATCCCTATGTTGTTGGATCAATTGTTACCTTAGTTGCGATCTTGATCGCATTTGTTGTTGCATTTAAATGCTTTAGCTAGAGAGTTTGTATGTTGTTCTATGAGAACAAGTGTGTATGAACTTTATGTATGAACTTGTATTAATTTGGTCTTTTCGGTGTTGTGTAATGAAGATGAGCCGGAAATGGATGTACGATGACCGATGCTCTCCCCAGTTCATTAATGGCGTGCATACTTTTCTGGTTGCGGCTGAGGCAAACAAGCGGGCGGATGGTTTTATGTATTGTCCATGTGCTAGCTGTAAGAATGATTGAAATTACTCTAACTCAAGAACCATTCACGTCCACCTGTTTGAGTCCGGTTTCATGTCCGGCTATAACTGTTGGACCAAGCACGGAGAAAGAGGGGTCCTAATGGAAGAGAATGAAGAAGAAGAGGATGACGACAGCTATCCTGGCCATGGGTTCCATGAATACGATGGTACAACAATGGGGGAAGAAGCTGAGCCGGCAATGCCGGAAGGAGCTGAAGAAGAGGCATCAGATGAGCCCGCTGATGATCTTGGTCGGGCCATTGCCGATGCAAAGAGAAACTGCGCAAGTGAAAAGGAGAAGCTGAAGTTGCAGCGCATGTTAGAGGATCACAAGAAATTGTTGTACCCAAATTGCGAAGATGACAAGAAAAAGCTGGGTACCACACTGGAATTGCTGCAATGGAAGGCAGAGAATGGTGTATCTGACAAGGCATTTGAGAAGGTGCTAAAAATAATGAAGAATAAGCTACCAAAGGACAACGAATTGCCCGACAGTACATACGAAGCAAAGAAGGTTGTCTTCCCTCTAGGATTAGAGGTGCCGAACATACATGCATGCCCTAATGACTGCATCCTCTACCGCGGTGAGTACGAGGATTTGAATGCATGCCCGGTATGATGTGCATTGCGCTATAAGATCGGCCACGATGACCCCGGTGATATTGCGGGCGAGCGCCCCAGGAAGAAGATTCCTGCCAAGGTGATGTGGTATGCTCCTATAATACCACGGTTGAAACGTTTGTTCCAAAACAAAGAGCATGCCAAGTTGATGCGATGGCACAAAAAAGACCGTAAGAAAGACGGGAAGTTGAGAGTACCCGCTGATGGATCGCAGTGGAGAAAAATCGAGAGAAAGTGGAAGGACTTTGCAAAGGACGCAAGGAATGTATGGTTTGGTTTAAGTGCAGATGGCATTAATCCTTTTGGGGAGCAGAACAGCAATCATAGCACATGGCCTGTGACTCTATGTATCTATAATCTTCCTCCTTGGTTGTGCATGAAGCGGAAGTTCATTATGATGCCACTGCTCATCCAAGGCCCCAAGCAACCCGGCAAAGATATTGATGTGTACCTAAGGCCATTAGTCGAAGAACTTTTAGAGCTGTTGAATGGAAAAGGTGTACGTACGTGGGATGAGCACAAACAGCAGGGATTTGACCTGCGAGCGTTGCTGTTTGTAACCATCAATGATTGGCCTGCTCTCAGTAACCTTTCAGGACAGACAAACATGGGATACCACGCATGCACGCACTGTATAGATGATACCGACAGTATATATTTGGATAAATGTAAGAAGAATGTGTACCTGGGGCATCGTCGATTTCTTCAGAGCAGGCATCCCGTAAGAAAGAAAGGCAAGCATTTCAAAGGTGAGGCAGATCACCGGAAGAAGCCTCGCCACCGTACTGGTGATGATATACTTGATATGGTCAAGGATTTAAAAGTAATCTTTGGAAAGGGTCTTGGCGGACAATCTGTTCCGAATGATGCTGACGGACGCGCACCCATGTGGAAGAAGAAATCTATATTTTGGGACCTACCCTATTGGAAAGACCTAGAGGTCCGCTCTGCAATCGACGTGATGCACGTGACGAAGAATCTTTGCGTGAACCTGCTAGGCTTCTTGGGCGTGTATGGGAAGACAAAAGATACACCGGAGGCACGAGAGGACCAGCAACGTATGCACGGAGAAGACGGCATGGATCCAAAGCAGTTTCAGGGTCATGCCAGCTACGCTCTTACCAAAGAAGAGAAGGAAATCTTCTTTGAATGCCTGCTCAGTATGAAGGTCCCATCTGGCTTCTCGTCGAATATAAAGGGAATAATAAATATGGCAGAGAAAAAGTTCCAGAACCTAAAGTCTCATGACTGCCACGTGATTATGACGCAACTGCTTCCGGTTGCATTGAGGGGGCTTCTACCAGAAAACGTTCGATTAGCCATTGTGAAGCTATGTGCATTCCTCAATGCAATCTCTCAAAAGGTAATCGATCCAGAAATCCTACCAAGGTTAGAGAATGATTTGGTGCAATGTCTTGTCAGTTTCGAGTTGGTGTTCCCACCATCCTTCTTCAATATCATGACGCACGTCCTAGTTCACCTAGTCGAGGAGATTGCCATTCTGGGTCCTGTATTTCTACACAATAGGTTCCCCTTTGAGATGTTCATGGGAGTCTTAAAGAAATATGTTCATAATCATGCTAGGCCAGAAGGAAGCATCTCCAAGGGCCATGAAACTGAGGAGGTCATTGAGTTTTGTGTTGACTTTATTCCTGACATTAAGCCGATTGGTGTTCCTGAATCGCGGCATGAGGGCAGACTGGGTGGAAAAGGCACGCTAGGAAAGAATTCAGTAATATGCCAGGACGGGCATTCTTTGGCGCAAGCACACTACACAGTTCTACAAAGTTCCGCCTTGGTGGCTCCGTATATCGAGCAACACAAGAATATTCTACGCTCCAAACACCCGGAGCAGTCTGATGACTGGATTACACATGAACAAACGGTGACTTTCGCCGGTTGGTTGCAGACATGTCTCATGCATGACGACACTGTTGCAGATGACCTGTACTTGCTTTCCAAGTTACCATCTTCGACTATATTGACTTTCAAATTGTACGAGATAAATGGGAATACATTTTACACGATCGCCCAAGATAAAAAGAGCGCCAACCAAAACAGTGGTGTCCGCTTTGATGCAGCAAACACCGATAGGCCAAAGGACACATATTATGGTTACATAGAGGAGATATGGGAACTTGACTATGGACTTGGTTTGAAGGTCCCTTTGTTTCGGTGCAAATGGTCAATCTGACAGGAGGCGGGGTAAAGGAAGACCCGCAGTACGGAATGACAACAGTGGATCTCAACAATCTTGGGTAGGCAGACGAACCATTCGTCCTAGCCAATGATGTGGCGCAGGTTTTCTATGTGAAGGACATGTCTACCAAGCCGAGAAAAAGAAAAGATAAGGAAGCGAATACATCATACGATGAGCCAAAGCGCCACATAGTTCTTTCAGGGAAAAGAAACATCGTGGGAGTGGAGGACAAGACAGACATGTCAGAACATTATGAAAAGTTTCATGAAATTGCTCCCTTCACAGTGAATGTTGACCCGAGCATCAAGTTAAACGATGAAGATTGTCCATGGTTACGGCGCAAAGGGACACACGCGAAGAAAAAGTTTTATACCCAAAGATCCCACTCTGGGATGTGACCGGCTTCTCTAGTTAGTTTCCGGACTTATATATCTGGAAAGTCCCACTTCGGACAAACCGGAGGGAATCTTTGTAATAGTAGTGTACTTATGTGTCACGTCATCAATTTTCAACCCTTTCTGACTTCATTTGCTATTTTTCATGCATTTACTGATTTTTTTGAGCTAAATGACCCTGAAATTGAAAAGCACTACAAATGAACTCTAAAAAGGTTGAAAGTTGGCATGGTATCATCATTTCACCCACATAGCATGTGCTAAAAAGTTGAGAGGGTTACGGCAAAAACTGGATCCACTTCGTGTACAAAATGGACAATCTCTTTCGAAGTATCAGGGTTTCAGACGAAAACTCGTCTGTTACAAAGGCATTTCATTTTTTTAAACTTATTTCAACTCCAAACTTTGTGTGTGTTCAGTATGGACCATTCGAAGCCACGTCATCAATTTTCAACCCTTTCTGACTTCATTTGCTATTTTTCATACATTTACTGATTTTTTTGAGCTAAATGACCCTAAAATTGTAAAGCACTACAAATGAACTCTGAAAATGTTGAAATTTGGCATGGTATCATCATTTCACCCACATAGCATGTGCTAAAAAGTTGAGAGGGTTACGGCAAAAACTGGATGCACTTCCTGTACAAAATGGACAATCTCTTTCGAAGTATCAGGGTTTCAGACGAAAACTCGTCTGTTACAAAGGCATTTCATTTTTTTAAACTTATTTCAACTCCAGACTTTTTGTGTGTTCAGTATGCATCATTCGAAGCCACGTCATCAATTTTCAACCCTTTCTGACTTCATTTGCTATTTTTCATGCATTTACTGATTTTTTTAGCTAAATGACCCTAAAATTGAAAAGCACTACAAATGAACTCTGAAAATGTTGAAAGTTGGCATGGTATCATCATTTCACCCACATAGCATGTGCTAAAAAGTTGAGAGGGTTACGGCAAAAACTGGATGCACTTCGTGTACAAAATGGACAATCTCTTTCGAAGTATCAGTGTTTCAGATGAAAACTCGTCTGTTACAAAGGCATTTCATTTTTTAAATAACCTAAGAATTACCCAATTGAATATAACGATAAAACACGCTAATATTAAACAGCAGAAAAAAGAATCACTGCAAAATCTATTTTTAAAGTAAAGTTATTCACAAACTAGTGATTCACACAAATTTCAAATAATTCGAATTGAAACTATTCAAATTTGAAAACTACTGCCACTAACAGAAAGTTTATAAATTTTTTGACCTAACGCAAAAAGATTCACTCATTAACTCTTAATAAAGCAAAAAAAAACTCAGAAACAAAAGAAAATAAATAAAACAGAAATTAAAAAAAACTCAAAAGTAAATAAAAAAAAGGCCGCCTACTGGGCCACCACGGCGTATTGGGCCAGGATGCAGGCCCAGTAGGCCCAACAGGGCAGCACAGGTGCGGTAGGCCCAGAAGGCCTACATTAGAGAGGAGCTCGACACGGTAGCCGCGGCGGGGCTTATAAACCGGTGCGAGCTCCTCTCAACTAGCGAGGTGGGACTAAACATTCGACACGGGAAGCCAGACCTTTAGTCGCGGTTGGTGGCTCCAACCGCGACTAAAGGCCCCCTTTAGTCGCGGTTGGAGCCACCAACCGCGACTAAAGGCCTGCGCTTCCCGCCGCTTGGGCTGGCGAAATCGACCTTTAGTCGCGGTTGGTTGCTCGAACCGCGACTAAAGGTGCCTCCTATATATACAAACACTTACGAATTTTTCCCCAAATCGACGACGCCGAACGTACCATCACGCCGCCAGGCTGCCGGAGCTCGCCATTGTCGTCTGTCCGCGCACCCCTGCCCCTCGACGTCGCCGTCCGTCCGTCCGCGCCCCTACCGCACCTCGACGCCGCCGTCCGTCCGCGCACCCCTACCCCTCGACGCCGCCATCCGTCCGCGCCTCTGCCGCACCTCGACGTCGTGGCCGCCGCGCCCCTGCACCTCGCCATCGCCGTCGCCGTCCGTCTGCGCCCCTGCACCTCGACGCCGCCGTCGCCATCCGTCCGCGCCCCTGCACCTCGACGCCGCCGTCCGTCTGCCCCCTCCGGCGATTTTTTTTTCACTAGTTTTTTTTATACATGTAGGCATGAATGTTTGATGTTTTATTTAGATGTTTTAGTTGTTTTAGATGATTATTTAGTATATATGTATGTATAGAAATTAATTAGTTTAGATGTTTTAGATGATTATTTTGAGGAATGTTTTAGATGTTTTAGATGAATGTTTAATGTTTTATTTAGATGTATAGAAATTAATTATTTTGAGGAATGTTTTAGAAATTAATTATTTTGAGGAATGTTTTAGATAATTAGTTTAGATGTTTTAGATGAATGTTTGATGTTTTATTTAGACATTTTTTTTCACTAGATGATTAGATGTATAGAAAAAAGTTGAGGAATTTTGACATTTGAGGAATTAATTAGTATAATGTATGTATAGAAATTTTGAGGAATTAATTAGTATAATGTATGTATAGAAATTTTGAGGAATTTTGACATTTTTTATACATTTAGATGAAATGTTAGATGAAATGTTAGTTTTTTATACTTTTAGTTATAGAAATGTTAGATGAATGTTAGATTTGCAATTAGTCTTTTAAGGGATTTATCAGGAATGCCCCCATTATGGATGTGCACAAGTTGATCCATTTTTTTTCTGATCTTATGCATCTACCCTTTTATGTGTCACCTTTTGTCTAGCTAGTGTCAAAATGATTCAAGAAAACCATGGCTTCATCATTAGCCGGAAGTAACAGGCGCATGATGGTACGAAGCTTTTCAAAGTTGTTTTGGAACGGAGTTCTTGATAGAATAATTAGTTTTTTTGGTACGAAGTTCAGCAAAGGCCTTCCAAATAGCGATATTCGGAAGGCTCTTGCTGAACTTCGTACCAAAAAGCTAATTATCCTATCCGGGACTCCGTTCCAAAACAACTTTGGACAGCTTCGTACCATCATGCGCCTGTTACTTCCGGCTAATGATGAAGCCATGGTTTTCTTCCTTTGACACTAGCTAGACAACGTGACATATAGAAGGGTAGATGATATCAGGAAAAATATGGACCATTTTCTGCACATCCACAATGGCGCCATTTTGTTAAATCCCTTAAAGGTTAAGAGAATCCGTTATGATTCTGAAGGTTCCTCGTATATAAGAAATCACAATCAAGCATTTAAAAAATGTTAAATTTGCATAGAATTTCTTCTCGGAGTCAACGATGCCCGGCCCGCATCCTCGTCGTCGACTCGCTCGCGACGACGTCCTGCTTCAGAGGGGCAACGTTCGGGACTGGGCTCCACCGGGCTGGCACTGGGAGGTGCTACCTTCAGGGGGCGCGCAGCTTGGTGAGGAACCCGGCCCCGGGTCCCGTCGTCGACCCGGAGCTTCTTTGGTGGCGTTCGCGTGGGCCACTTTCGGTGCGGAGGCAGCCGGCCCCGCCGGAGGTGGTACGTCGCCGTGTCAGGGAAGAGGACGAGCACGTCCGTAGCTACATGGATGCGTTGGACGTCAGGTTCTCCAATACCTGGCAGGTTCTTCAGGGATCTCACCCGAGCTATGATCCTGTGATGGTTCCTTCTCTTTGGGTGTCCACCTCCCGCGCCTCAGGAACCGCGAGTGAACTAGATTCTTCGATAATATTCGATCTGTATTAGCTAGTGATGTTATATATATGATAACATTCGAGATGTATTAGTGATAATACTCGAGATGTATTCGAGATTATATTCGATAATATTCGAGATGATTTATTCGAGATTATATTCGATGATGCATATTATATGAATTATTCGAGATGCATATTATGTACTATGATTCAGTTTTTCCTTATTGATTGCATGCATTCTAATTTGAATACTAAATTGTTTTATCTTTCTTCTGGATTAGTTAAATAAAAGCTATGGACAATACCGGCAGAGAAGGAAAAGAGGCTCTGTTCGACATCATACGCTCCCCGAGCCCAGAGCATGAACCTGAAGATGATGACGGCTCACAATATCTGAACAATTCCGGTGAGGGTTGTATGATATTTGATGAAGACGAACGAATAGATGAAGGCAACAACAACGATGTTGACGAAGAAAATGTTCTTCAAATAACAAAGACCGGCGAGGTATATTTATTATATAAGCCATCCGGTGATCATTACATGTCTTAATTGATTTGTATGTATTAACGAATCGATCTTTCTTCTTTTAGGCCCCCGGATCGAGCAAATCTTCTACAAGCGACAGGGTAGTTCGAGGCCCGGCCAGAAAGTTGGATCCTGGCGTAAAGTTCAACATCGATTCCATCAAAACATCAAATGGCGAACCGCTTGAACCTAGGAAAAATGCGACCAAGTTCAAGAATCAATGCAGAGTTATTGTCAGGGACCAAATCCCGATATCTGTTCAAGAATGGAAAAAGCCAGCAAAGGGAGATCGAGCAGGAGTTACTTTTGTCGACGAAAGAGCAAAATATGTGCTTTGGACATCGCTCATGGAACATTTCACCCTACCAGATAATTTGACAGATGCAGATCTGAAGAAAGTCAGAAACTATGCTCTTAAAAAGATGGCGATCGCATTCAACACCTTCAAGAAAAATGCATGGACTAAGTACGTCAAATCAAAAAAGAAGACTCCAGAATTCACGGGAGCACTGGTGAAGGCAAAAGATCACTGGGACGCTTTCGTGAAGTTCAAGGAATCGGAAGAAGCTAAGGACCGGTCGAGAAAAAGCAAGATTAATGCTGCGAAAAATAAGTGGCACCATACTCTTGGGCCAGGTGGCTACCAGGTGGCCCTGCCTAAGTGGGATCAATCTGAGCAAGAGATGATTAGTGCAGGGGTCACTCCAGTTACATTGACATGGCCCCCCAGGTGCAGGACATGGTTTTGTGCGCATGGGGTGAAGTTGGACCCATAGACAGGGCTGGTTATGGTGAAGGCAAGTCTTAAAGAAGCGACAGACGAAATACTTATTGCAATAGAAGAAGCTCGAACGGGGGTGTTCACGCCCAATAGAGAGAACGTCGAGCTTACGAGCGCCCTGAAGAATCGTGAACACCCGGGAAGAACACGAGGCAAAGGAGTTGTTCCGTGGTATGAGGGGTTTGCAGATTGGAACGGCGACTACAGAAGCCGTGCGAGAAAGAAGAAGCAGGAGGAGCAGAAGAAGAAGGAGGAAGCACTCCGCCTTGAAGGCCTAGAATCAAAGCACCTGGAGTTGGAACGCGCTTTCAGGCGGCAGCAGGAGCAGATCGACTCACTCAGCTAGGAAAGGGCGTCTCAGCGGCAGCATGAGCAGATCGATCCAGCATTGGATAGCACCGTCCCATCTATGCCGAGAAGTAGCGTGGGTTCCGCCCCGGCCGATATTGATGATGCACTGCTAGCTAGCTACCCTGTGGATGATATCAAAGACAGGACTAACTGTGAGCTACACATGAAAGTGAAGAACTTATCTATGAAGGTGGAGGACGGCTATGCTTTAGCAAATCCCCCTAAAGCAACCTTCCATTGCAATCCCATTCCAGCTGGCTATGCTCGTGTCGGGGTTGATGAAGTGTTGTCAGGATATCACGAGCTACAACATGACATTCTTGGAGGTGACGAGGAGAGAACACTGGGAGAGGCCATACATCGTATCATTCTATGGAAAAAGGATTGCATCGTCTTTCCAAGGCCACCGACTCCTCCTCCTCCAAGTCCCCCGCCGCGTCAGTCGACTCCTCCTCCTCCAAGTCCGGCACCGCGTCAGCCGACTCCTCCTCCAAGTCCGGCACGGCGTCAGCCAACTCCTCCTCCTCCAAGTCCGGCACCGCGTCATCCGACTCCTCTTCCAAGTCCGGCACGGCGTCAGCCGACTCCTCCTCCTCCAAGTCCGGCACCGCGTCTGCCGTCTCGGCCGACTCAGCGTGCTCCGTCGCCTAAGCAACAGCGGAAGAGAGAGGCCGCAGCTACGACGGCTAGCGGTACAACAGGCAAGAAATTCAAATATGGTCCAAGCCTCAAGCCTCTTCCGAAGTTGCCTTACCACCTGACTGAGGAGGAACTCAACGCATCCGTAGATGCCAAAGTGAAGGCCCATTTTGGACCGAAATCGCCCCCGCCGCCAAAGGAGAAAGTACCTGAGCATGTCTCACAACACTTTATTGATATGGCTCGACCGGCTGACAATCAGAAGGACTCCGACTATGTGCGGTCTATCAAGAAGTCATATTTGGCAGGACAAAAGGAGTCGAGCTCGAGCTCGAGCCAAGCAGTTGGCAAAAAAAGTGGGAAAACTGTTCCCCAGCTGGGAGAACAGGCAGTGCAATCGATCCCCCCGCTCTTTGTACAAACACCTGTGAGTACCGCCGATCGGCTGGTAATAACCGACGATCATAAAAGGCAGGCTAAAGAGGCCGGTGTCACTGTTGAACAACTCCCAGGCCTTGAGGAAATCCCCGGGATTACAAAGGAGGAAGTAAAATACCAATATGTCCGCGGCAAACCTCTGGTCAATCCTGACGATGTCAAGCTTCTACCAACGAGATTGTACAATTTGCATATGTGGTACATGCAAGAAACAACAAATACCAATCAAGAGTCCCTCATGGTGAGAGTCAAGAGAAAGCATTACTTCCGTAAAAAAGATTTGTGGATTCATTATTCAGAGTTGTTTCAGTTATTCAATCAAGACGCACTCGACAAATCTATCGTCATTTGCTATTGTCTGTAAGTGATTTCTTTCTGTAATTTAAGTCTCTAGCTAGCTAGCTGTGCTCTCATTCATTACCTGTAATTATCCTCACTATATTCTTTTCTGTGGTATTATGCAGAATGAACATGTATGAAATGAAAAAAGTTGGACGCTATGGCATTGGGTTCATTGACCCAAATACGGTTAATCAAGCAATATGGGAAACTGAATATTCGAGAAAAGACACAGAGAGATTCCTGCTAGTGTTTTTGAAGCAACTAAACACCCAACCAGAAATACTACTTCCTTACAACTTCGGGTGAGTGTTACTATATCTTGTACTACAAATTCTATTTTTTGCTTACTAGATGTAATAAGTGTAGTTGATGAGTTATGAACATGCCCGCTTAATTATACAAAACGTGTGTGCATGCAGTTACCACTGGATCTTGTTAATCATTGAAGTTGACAAGGGAAAAGTTGAAGTACTGGACTCACTATATAATAATCCATCTGAATACGCAACCGTGAGGGGGATGGTCGACAGGTAATTTCAATCATTATCGCACTATGTCGGCCTCTTTACTTCATTTCCTGATATCAACTAGTTCATAACTCCTTTATTCATTTTCTTTGCCGGCGGGCAGGGCTTGGGCCAAGTTCGTCAAACTGGTCCCAGGCGACTGGGCACAAAAGCTGACATGGGTGCGACCCAAGGTAATTAAGTAGTACTAGCTAGCTACGTCCGTGCATCTCTTTAATTCTAGTTTGAATACCATTATCATGCTTGATTAATTATTACCTGATTGAATTTTATTCTCGTAAAGTGCATGAGGCAGGAGCAGGGGAATAGTTTATGCGCATACTACGTTTGCGAGAACATTCGCATGATCACGTCTGAAAGGAGCAGAAACGAAAGAAATCTTTGGGTACGTTTGCCAGAACACAACACTATCCATAATTTTTTTATCATGATCTAGCTAATATATATACACACAACTAATATATTCATCTTGATCTCCTTCTTATAGCTGACGGAGATGCGGGGCCAGCTCCTACCAACGGCTCGCGTACGAGCAATTCAAGAGGAAATAGCTGGATTTCTGCTCGATCAGGTCATAGATCCCAAAGGAGAATACCATTACAAGATCAAGCATTAATGCCTGCATATGTAATGATCCGCAAATTGTAGGAGAAATTGTATATACCAAATTGTATATATATATGTATGTGAATGGTCGTCGTACGAGAAATTCGATGATATATATATATGATCATCGGTTCTACGAGAAATTCTATTTATATATATATCTACAACGTGTACAGTATGTAGTAGCGTAATATATGTTTGAAATGAAAAATAATTAAATGGAAAACACAAAATTAAAAGGAAAAATAAACCATAATTAATTCATAAACCCTTAAAGGATTAAAAGGAAAAATAAACCAAAATTAAAAGAATTAAATACTTTTATTCCCGGTTGGTGTTACCAACCGGGACTAAAAGGTCCCCCAGCCCACGGCGCCGGCAAGTGCCACGTGGTGGGCCTTTAGTGCCGGACCGTGTTGAACCGGGACTAAAGGGGGGGGGGAGATTTAGTCCCCACCCTTTAGTGCCGGTTGGAGAACCGGCACTAAAGGCCCTTACGAACCGGCACACAAAAGGTCTGTTTTCTACTAGTGAACTCATCTACTACAAAGGGATTTCATTTTTTTAACTTATTTTAACTCCAGAATTTTTGTGTGTTCAAAATGCACCATTGAAAACCACATCATCAATTTTCAACCCTTTTGTGACTTCATTTGCTATTTTTCATGCATTTAATGATTTATTTTAAGCTAAATGACCCTGAAATTTAAAAGCACTACAAATGAACTCGGAAAAGGTTGAAACTTGGCATGGTATCATAATTTCACCCACATAACATGTGCAAAAAAGTTGAGAGGGTTACGGGAAAAACTGGATGCACTTCGTGTACAAACTGGACAATCTCTTTCGAAGTATCAGGGTTTCGGACGAAAACTCATCTACTACAAAAGGATTTCATTTTTTTAACTTATTTTAACTCCAGAATTTTTGTGTGTTCAAAATAAAACTTTCAAAGCCACATCCTCAATTTTCAACCCTTTTGTGACTTCATTTGCTATTTTTCATGCATTTAATGATTTATTTTGAGCTAAATGATCCTGAAATTTAAAAACACTACAAATGAACTCTGAAAAGGTTGAAACTTGGCATGGTGTCATAATTTCACCCACATAGCATGTGCTAAAAAGTTGAGAGGGTTACGGAAAAAACTGGATGCACTTCATGTACAAACTGGACAATCTCTTTCGAAGTATCAGGGTTTCGGACGAAAACTCATCTATTACAAAAGGGATTTCATTTCTTGACATGTAACTGCAGTGATATTCTAGATCAAAGCCATCATCAGAATAGTTGTGGAGAGAAAGTCTTCACTTTTTCTTCGCGTGTGTCCCTTGCTTATTGCGCCGTAATCATGGATAATCTTCATCGTTTAACAAGATGCTTGGGCCAACCTTCACTTTGAAGGGAGGAATTTCATGAAACTTTTCATAATCTTCAGACATGTATGTCAGGCCCTCAATGTACTCGGAGGTGCGTCGGTCACCGTATATCCATTGCCGGTTCATCTGCGTGCATTATATAATTAAGTGTATCAAAAACCATTATAGAACATCATGAATAGAGAATTGACCAAATTAATACAAGTTCATCATCACATTAAAACCAAAGTACAGTAGTGATCAAATGTTATTACTAAAAAAAAATACATAAAGTTCATACATAGTTCTCATAGAACACATACAACTCTCTAGAGCATCTAATTAAAACATAAATTGAAACTAACATACAACTATGTAAAACATTTAAATGCAACAACAAATGCGATCATAATCAACAACAAATGCGATCATAATCTCCACTAAGGTAACAATTGATCCAACAACATAATGATACCAAGCCTCATTACCAATGGCATATTTTCTTATCTTTCTAATCTCCAAGCGCATTGCATCCATCTTGATCTTGTGATCATCGACGACATCGGCAACATGCAACTCCAATTTCATCTTATCCTCCTCAATTCTTTTCAATTTTTCTTTCAAATACTCATTTTCTTTTTCAACTAAATTTAACCTCTCGACAAGAGGGTCGGTTGGAATTGCCGGTTCACATACCTCCTAGATAAAAACATCTATGTCACGTCACTAGTAGAAAACAGGCCTATAGTCCCGGTTGGGAAGGGTCTTTAGTGCCGGTTCAGGAACCGGCACTAAAGGGTGGGGACTAAAGCCCCCCCCCCCCCTTTAGTCCCGGCTCGTCACGGCCCGGCACTAAAGGGGCTCCACGTGGCGCTGCCTCGGGCGGGGGATGCAGGACCTTTAGTCCCGGTTGGTGTTACCAACCGGGACTAAAAGCTCCACCTTTAGTACTAAAGGTGGAGCCTTTAGTCCCGGTTGGTAACACCAACCGGAACTAAAGGAAATTTTTTTGATATTTTTTTTTGAATTTTTTTTATTTGAATTTTTTTTATTTTTTTTCTGATTTTCGAATCTTTGAATTAATTGATAATTTAATCCCTAATCACCCCTCCTCACTGCTCCACACTCATTCCAAATCGTCTAACTTCCCGGTCGGTCACCCATCCTCTCACTACTCCAGCCCCAGCACGCTTAACTTTCAGGTTCTATCTCCCCTATTTTCCAAGTCTGCACTTGTTGTTTTCCTGACAATCTTAAGCTATCAATCCTGTTAACCCTTAGGTCTTGATGTCACATGATTTAATTTTTTGAATTCTAAACAATTATTAAAATAAACAAAATAAGTACTAATAATATTGAATTTCAATGAAAATAAAATAAGTAATAATATTATTTTATTCATTTTTTTTGCCATTTATTCATTTAATATGACATAATTAATATCTTTAAATCTGTATATCGAAATTCGACAAATAATATATCCATTATTATCAGAAAAATGTGAGGAATCCAAATATGACATCTTATTTTTAAATAAAATTAATTTTTAAAAAAAAATTAAATTTTTTTTTGATTTGAAATAACTTTTTTTCCTTTTGGAATTTTGAGAATCTGAGAAAACTTCACCGGGTAAACCCGGGTGAAATCGAGTCCCAATTTTTCTCTAGTTTTTTTTTTGATATATTAAACTTTTTTTTTCGACGTCGTATGCAAAAGTTATGGCCGTTTTACATTTTTTTTCGTTTTTTTGCAAAAAAGGTCAAAATTCATATTTCAAAATTTCTATACCAACTAGACACTAAAACCTAACTACATCTCAAAGGATTTTAGTTTTTGAAGAGTTTATCATTTTTGTTTATTTTCTACAAAACTAAAAAAGGCGATCCACAAGGGGGGGTAGAGTTTGAAAATTTCAGACCCCCTTTAGTCCGGGTTGGTGTCCACCCAATCATACCGTCGACTACACATCTGGTAGCACCGTCCCAGCCAGAGTCACAACTAAGGTTAACCAAGCCAGAGTCAACCATTTCTAACTTCATTTGCTATTTTTCATGCATTTAATGATTTTTTTGAGCTACAAATGAAATTGAAAAGCACTACAAATGAACTCTGAAAAGGTTGAAACTTGGGATGGTATCATCATTTCACCCACATAGCTTGTGCTAAAAAGTTGAGAGGGTTACGGCAAAAACTTGATGCACTTCGTGTACAAACTGGACCATCTCCTTCGAAGTATCAAGGTTTCGGACGAAAACCCATCTGTTACAAAGGCATTTCATTTTTTTTTTAACTTTTTTCAACTCGACACTTTTTGTGCATTCAATATGCACCATTCAAAGCCACATCCTCAAATTTCAACCCTTTCTAACTTCATTTGCTATTTTTCATGCATTTAATGATTTTTTTGAGCTAAATGACCCTGAAATTGAAAAGCACTACAAATGAACTCTGAAATGGTTGAAACTTGGCATGGTATCATCATTTCACCCACATAGCTTGTGCTAAAAAGTTGAGAGGGTTACGGCAAAAACTTGATGCACTTCGTGTACAAACTGGACCATCTCATTCGAAGTATCAATGTTTCGGACGAAAACTCATCTGTTACAAATGCATTTCATTTTTTTTAACTTTTTTCAACTCCACACTTTTTGTGCATTCAATATGCACCATACTACAACATGTTAAAATCTACAGAAAGAACTAACTAAAAATAATAAAAAACAACAATTAAATGACTAAAACAACTATATAAGCAAAACATTATTGTTTTAATTAAAATCCTAATTTAAATTATTCTAAAAATAACCAAATAAATCTTACTGTGACAACAATCTAACACGTGACTAGGAGCAAAAAGAATTAAATTAAAAACTATTTGTAAACTCAAGTTATTCACAATCTAGGGTTTGAAGCAAATTTGAACAAATTCAAATTTAAACCATTCAAATTTGAAAACTAATGGTACAAACAGAAAGTAGACAAAATTTTGAATCTAATGCAAAAAGAATCACTCAAAAACATCAAATATCTTAAAAGATATAAGCAATTTAAAACAGAAACTATAAACAGAAAAAAAAATCAGAACCCCTTTAGTCCCGGTTGGTGTCTCCAACCGGGACTAAAGGTCCAACCTTTAGTCCCGGTTGGAGACACCAACTGGGACTAAAGCCTCAACCCCTTTAGTCCCGGTTGGTGTTACGAACCGGGACTAAAGGGGGGGCCTTTAGTCCCGGTTGGTGATACAAACCGGGACTAAAGGGGCTCGTGGGGGCCCCAGCTGACACTAGCCTGGCACAACCCCTTTAGTCCCGGTTCGTGTTACGAACCGGGACTAAAGGTCCGGAACGAACCGCGACTAATGATGCCCGTTCCGAACCGGGAATAATGGTCACATTAGTGCCGATTCAAAACCAAACCGGGACTAATGCTTTGGACAAAAGGTCTGTTTTCTACTAGTGCGTTGGTCGACATAATTGTCATAAACACTAAATGAAACAAATAGTTATAAAAGATAATATACCACATCCGAAACATAGACCGGACGAGGGCCGACGGGGGCGGATACCAAAACCATGGCACTATATAATAACAAACAATAATAAAAGTAAGAAATTTATACAAGTATCTATGTAAATCATACAAGTAAGAATTTTTTTTCTTTTAAAAAGAAGATAAGAACAAGAGACTCACCACGGTGGTGCCGGCGACGAGATCGGCGCGGGCGATCGACGACGGTGAGGACGGGGACGGGACGGGACGGACCGCCAAACCTAGACAAATCTTGGGGAAAATGGAGCTTGGAGGTCGAGCTTGGAGAGGAGAACGCTTAAGCGTGGCTCGGGCATTTCATTGAACCCCTCATGTGCATAGGAGGTGAGAGCAGAGCAGCACACACCTCCCACACGCCGGCGGCCAAAAAACAGAGGAGTGAGCGGGCAGGGGCAAGCATATATATAGGCATCTCTTTTGTCCCGGTTGGTGGCTAGAACCGGGACAGAAGACAGACCTTTAGTCCCGGTTCCAGCCACCAACTGGGACTAAAGGGGTTGCGCCAGGAGCGAGGACCTTTAGTCCCGGTTCGTGGCTAGAACCGGGACTAAAGGTGTCAGACGAACCGGGACTGGTGCCTGCCGAGGCCCGACCGGCGTCCTGGCCTCACGAACCGGGACTGATGCACCCATTAATCCCGGTTCGTAACACGACCGGGACTAATGCACTTATCTGGCCTGGATCAAAACCCTGTTTTCTACTAGTGTTTCTCAAATACTCATTCAGTATTGGGACATCCTCTCTTCTGAATATATCCCATAGAGCACCCTATTGAGCCTCCGTATGTTCAGGTGATGGATTATGTTTTGTATAGCCATCCCTGTCTATTTCAACATTTCATAATCCCTTTTTATCTTGGGCCTTGTGTTTTAATTTGAGACCAGCGATGGCACTTTCTTGCCTGCTAGAAGAAGGAACCTTGGCAGTATGCATCGTTACGTTGACCTAATATTAGAATAACAATAAAAATGAATAAAACCACTAGAAGGTGCGCCATTTCATATAATAAAGATTAATTTAAAATAAATTAAAGAATGGAGCTGTGGCCACTTGTTACTTTTTTTACCAGTTAATTAAGGAATTCTCTCGGTTATAGTCGTACACTTATCTATCTCACTTACTTCATCAGTTAAGTCGCAATGAAGCTTGGTAACAGAATCTCCTCTTTCAAGTTATTGTGAAAAACCGTATGCCAAGTATGATTTTGGGCCCAAATCAACCCTGTGGACATCTTTAGGAAGGAAGGTTGAAATATTAAAGAAGCCGAAATTCGGGTTGGTGTATGGTTGGAGATGTAAGGAACTCGTATACATTTCTCCATGCTTTGGTAAGAGCTCTTCAAATTGGTTTGAAGTAGGCCAATCCTTTAGTTTGAGCATCTCTGGCCAACCATTATCATACTGTCGACCTTCGTAGTATCCATTGAAGAAGCCACTATTGTGTATTTCAACCTGAAAAAAGAAGCTTACAAAATTAACTCCTCCTCTTCATCTTTTCATATGGATGGAAAAGAATATTTAAGGAATGAATCTAATTATCTCATGTGACATATATAGACAGAAGGAACTGTAGCGTTTGTATGTTCAGCCTGTCGCTTCTCAGCTAGTTAGGGATTCTTTACTGAAAGTAAAGACCCTGGTAATATATTAATTCCATGTTCTGTGAACTAGTGTTGGAGACATAATTATGCATTTGATTTTGATCTATTAAGGCAAATAATATTTTTAATATGGTTCAATAAAATGGCATATTTAGATCGGTTTTGCTAAATCACATCTAGATGTGACATAAGTATTGCACATCTAAGTCCTATATCATTCATTTTACGTGGAGATTTGTGTGGATATTTTCTTTTCCTTTTTCTTTTCTTTTCTATGCTTCATTTAGTCATTTAGATGTGCAATAACTATGTCACATCTAGATGTGTCCTAGACACACCCTATTTAGATAACCGGAGGGGGTAGTATCATTTAGATCCGAGTTGTAAAAGGACAAGATTACCGCTCACCTCACGACAACTAAGGCAATCGATAGCCTTCACATTCATCAGATCAGAAGCCCTGCCGTCACCATGTATCTGAGACCACATGGTTCGCGGCTCCCAGCTGAAACCTGGCATCTTATCTAGGATGCCTCAAAACACTACTGGTTCTCCCCTCACCCAGTGTTTTTGGAAGTGCTTGAGGTCATCTGGCTTCGCAGTGTCCGACACCGGGTAGTACAGCCAATTATCAATCGAGTTTTCCCTAGAAGCAGCTCTCCTTTTCTCCCCAGACAAACTGCAAAGGCAGCTGCATGCATCATCAGCACCTGCTACATCAGCAGCGGGCAAGAAGTGTTTGAACGCTGTAGCTTCTGCCTCGAGATGCATAAGCCAGTCCTCCGGGAAGAGCCGCCTCAGCTCAAGACCCTGGCGGCCACAGCCCCCGAGCTCGGTGGGAGGGCAAGGGATGCTACCACCATTCGCAGCTACGTTAGATACCCACTTGGCTATTTCAACTTTCTTTGCCACTTTTGCGAAGTGTTGGCCTTCGCCTCCGGATGAGGAGTACGGCTGTGGGTTGCCTCCGTGCAAGTAGTCGGGTCCATTGTCCTGGTAATCGTCCTCTATCTCCTCACAGCAGCCTCGGAGGTTGTTCTCTCGGAGCTCTTTGCAGCAGAGGACGCATAGCTCGTAGCCGCACTCCAGGTCTGGGCACCTTCTGTGGATATCATAGATTGACGTGTCACAATTGTTGCTGCAATGAAAACATGAAAAATTTAATGTACACATTATATTAAAGATTGGATCCATGCAATCTGCTGCAAGAATTCCTGGTTTACATAGGATCAAGACGTACCAGTAGACCCTGTCATATTTGTCGTACACGGCTTGTTCTATTCTCAGCTTGAACAATGTTACTCCTGTGAATTTGGGGGAATAAGTAAACATGGATTAATCAGCACAAAACATTCGCATTTGGCTCACAATGTATAGCTGGTTAGTCTCCCGCTGGAGGTACAACAGTAGAGTATACATGATATTCGCCATAATATATTCACCTTTCAATTTGGCCTCCATCTTCCTCTCGGCCAGCTGCTCCTTGTTTAAATTCGACAAGCACGGCAGTAGGTAGTGTAACAAGTAGCATGCATTCCTTCCATTGCAGATTTGGCACTCTGAGATCCCTTCACACCTACGTACAAATATAGAATTGAAAACCTTACATCGGTCATGATTCACGTATACAACAGCTAGAGAGAAATACAATTATTATAACATTATACAAATAACAGGCGAATAATTTACTAAGTTCTTCCACACACACTAAATTCTCTCCTCCATCAATTCGATAGGGTGGCTCCTGATTGTAATCAAGAGTCGACCGAGAATGAGTTGCACAACAAATAACACTAGCATAGAATATGATACTTATCCAGCTATTCACAAACAAACCCACAGAATAGGAATCGGAATCCCTATTTGAAATTTGCAAATTTTATTTGCTACTTGTTTATGTGTATTATATTGTTATTTCTTTTCAACTTACCCTTCAGTCTCCTATTACATAGGTAAGTGTATGACCACATTATGGAAACTCACTAGAGAAATTAAGGGTTCTCTTTAGTTCTATGCGGACTATCGTCCAGGAGATTGTGGAAGTATTGCATGCAGTATGGATGTCAGTAATTCAAAAACAAGAATCAGAGGTTTTATATAATAACTCGAGTTTATATTATATACTTTATATTAATTTGAGATAACAACTAAAGGAAACAAGCATTTTGGTTTCCTCAATTTAAATATGAAATCCTTAAATAACTCAATTAGGAGTAAAAGTCCTCTTGTCCCATAATATAAGATGTTTTTGCAAGCTGTTTAATTTGCAAAACGTCTTACATTGTGCGACGGAGGGAGTATAAGTATATAATGAAGGAAAAGCTGCTAGTAGGCTAATACCAATGTGCTACATGTGCAAGCGACAATGTTACACAAGGTTGTAGCATTTCTAAAATGCAAGAGTACGAACAAACTCAACTAGAAATTTGGTTTCGTCGATTTCCATCTGAATTCCTTAAAAATCATAGTTCATGATAAGTTATTTATCAGAAATTTGTTGTAGTTAGGCAACATGACAAGGTGCCTCACATGTTATAAAATGTCAATATTCTAGATTTTTTTTTATGGACTGCATCCATTAACAAAAGAATAGATAACATTCATTACATGTGTATCAATAACATTGGGTATTGAAACATAACAGAACAATTTTTCATCAGGCGAACGAATGTATCAGGAATCAATCATGGAAAGTATGGAAAGTTATATAAGCCGATTAATTAAAAAGCTTCCAAAAACACAAGAAATTAAGGCCACTCTGAGAATGGAAAGAATCACGGCAGGGCTAGGAACATGTATGTTCAGTCTGTACTCACGCTGCCGGTGCCCTCGTCTGTCGACGGGGTCTCACCCTCCGACTCCACGCCCACCGCCGCCTTCATCATCTTGGCGCTGCTGCGTATCACCCTGCATAGTACAGCTTCGCCGTACAGGGTAAGAGCCGCCTTCTTCTTCATCATGTCCGCGCGGGCGGCGCTGCTGCGTGTCACTCTCACTCTCCCTCCGTTGGAGATCTGTGCCTCCATGATCTGCACCACAAAACATATGTCGTTCAAGAAATGGCCATCACACCCACAACAACAACCAAGTTATGTAATCGATCTCCCCACCTTTTTTGAGAGAAAAGGCCCGACTTTAAATTAATAAAGCCATGAGGCAACCAAGTATTACAGATGAGAAGTTACCACACGCCCAACCAAAAGTCAAAGAGTTTTAAACACGGTCACAACCGGCAACCTGGCACGCATGCCAGAATAACGAACAACAAAGTAAGACACCAGACACTGCTGAGAGCCAGAATTAATGCGACGAGGCTCGATCATCTCCCAGAATAGAAGTTGTCGAGGCACGCCCGCGAGAAATCAGAAGCTCCACGGCCACCCTGTCGCCTTTTTTAGTCAGATATTTCCACTGCTGTGAAAGGATCAAAAGTTTGAAAACACGGTCAACAACTTTGCTAGGGAACACCTGCTCGATAGTAAACTTATTTCTGGTTGTCCATAGGGTCGAACACATTGCAGGGAAACCAAACCAAAACAGCCTTCTGGCTTGCCCAGATAGGGATGAAATAAGCGGTTTGAGCTCCGAGAAGTTAGCAGCGGCCCATGAAACACCCAACCAATCCCTAAGGCAGCTCCAGAAATGTTGGGCCAGGGGTATTGGAACAAGATATGGCAATAGTCCTCCAGACGGCCACAGAGGGCGCATAATTCGGATCCAGGGCCCTGCCTCTTTTTAATTTGGTTCGCGGGCGGCAGGCTCCCTTTAATGGTCTGCCACACGAAAATTTAAATCTTGGGTGGCACCCTAGCCGCCCAAATAGGCTTGAATTTCGAAGACACCGGACCACCCGAAAGAACACGATAGCACGGTTTAACAGAAAAATAGGCAGAGGCAGAATGAGGCCAAGAGACCACATCCTGGACCTCCGAGAGCACAGGGAGGAGGGCAAGGAGGCGCTGCCAATCCTCCAACTCTTCAGGAGACAAAACCCGGCGAAAACAAAGGTCCCAACCTCTGCCTGCGAGCTCCCCGATGGAGAACGAAGGCGACATGACAAAAGAGAAAAGAACAAGGAAGGGAACAGCTAAAGGCCCCTCCCCAACCCAGCAGTCAAGCCAGAATCTCACAGACTCGCCATTACCAACGGTAAACTTGGTCAGGGCTCTGAATTCGTCACGGACGTTAAGTAACTGGCGCCAAAACAGGGACACCAGGGTATTACTAGAAGGAGAGCATGGAGGGGGAGGAATCTGGGAAGTGTGATTGAACACAAGAGAAAATTTCTCTCTGTCCTAGTTTCCTTAAACTCGAAGTTGATCAGACTTCAGTTGAATTCATTTGGGATAGATGCTTGTCGGAGATCTCAAAACCTTCCACAGACTTAGTCTTCGGTGACCACAACTACTCTTTGTCACACACCGAACCAAAACACACTTGGTTGCCGAAGAATGACATGGAGACGACAATTACTCTTCGTCACTCAAGCCGACACTTATCCGTCTAAAGAGTGTGCATCTCTCAAGAGTAATAGGTACGATTCTCAACCACTGTCTAAGTTTTGGTTATGGGGTTTCTCTCGGTGAATCTTAAACTCAAGTTTTGGTTATAGGATTTCTCTCAGTGAATCTTAAACTCAAATCTCTCAACAGGGGAAGCTCAATTAATCTTCTCAGAGATCTTAAGCGAAGCAGCCAACAAACAACTTTGGAGGGGGTTACAACTTATAGCCGCAGCCTTCCCGGATGGGAAATGACCAAATTGGACACATGGATCAGCTAATCACTGAAAGCGACGTTTCCAACGGTCGGATTTTGAGCACAACGGTATCATGCTAACTCCTCAGTCCGAAAGATATCTCCTGTAGTAACGAAGAACTACAGCTTCAGCTGGCTGGTAATCAATCGAAGAACGAAGAGATTTCTCTTAGAATTTCATAGGTTTTGGCTAAGCATCACAGCAGATCTAAGCTTCGAGAAACTATACCCCTCTTAATAGTACGGAGGTCCTATGACTCAATAAGGAGAAAGAGGTACAACGAGAAGAATGCTACGTCTTCAAATTGTCTTCAATCTCCTCGACTGCATCCATTTTTCTTCGGAAGATCCGAACGAATATTGCTTCACAATAATTTTAAGGGGTCAATTCCTTTGACACAGTCTTCTTGATCACATGTCTTCTAGAAATGTAGCTCATCCTTCTCTGCTTCGCAGATAATCTTCGATGAAGTTATTCAAACTTTAATTTGAATACAACATTCTCCTCGGGGTTGCATGGACCATTTCTCTCTGTATGCGCTAGCAAATAAATCAGTCTATGCATGTTTCTTACAACAATCTCCAAAACACAAGGTTTCAACACAAGGGGACCATTGCTGACAAAACAGAGCACATCAAAAGATAGATGAAGGGTAGCCATCCCTGTCTATTTCATCATTGCATAATCCCTTTTTGTCTTGGGCCTTGTGCTTTTATTTCAGATCAATGATGGCACTTTCTTGCCTCCAATAAGAGGCAACCTTGGCAGTATGCATTAATACATTGACGTAATATTATAACAAAACGTTAAAACTGGGTAAAACCACTAGCTAGTAGGGGCACCATTTCATATAGAATAATAAATATGGGATATTAATTTCAAATGAATTATAGAATAGAGTGGAGGCTACTTATTGCACGTTGTCTTTGATGAGACTGTTTTTCCTTTTGCATCCCTTCATTCAAATGCAGGAGCACAACTTCGAGAGAAATTGTGCTTTAGTCAGTAACTTCAAAAGTTCGAATTGATGGAGAGCGGTGGACAATATAGTTAAACATGGTGAACTTGGGAGAGCATATTTTTTATGCATATGGTACACTGGGAGTTTTATCAAGGAGTCATGGTTGCGTTCTGTCCGCTAACCATATTAATTATTTTATTTTTGCGAAAATGATCCAAATCTATTATCAAGTATCACCGGAAGTACAAAGCACCTCAAACATAATGAAAAATATATCGAGATTCCGAGACCATAGAATGACCAGTATCACCTCCAGAACGAGTCGTCTATTCATCGTTGTCACTGCTCCCCGACCGGAGCCGGCTTGGCCTTGACTATGACATCCGGGAAGTCTTGATGCTCGTGCCCCTAAGGACCAGCGGCCTAGAACCGCAGTCATCATCCATGAACCCTTGAATTGATCTGAAGCACATGACACCAAATCTCGGTACATGAAGAGAAATCCTAACCTCACTATCCCAAGGGGACAAAATGATTCCATGCCGGAGCTCTGTCGGCTATGTTTAGATTGAATGACTCGAGGAGGATCGGAGTCCGGAAGACAATCTCAAAGAAGAAGCGCCGCCATCCGCCGGAGCGGCGCACCTGCATGGACTAAAACACCATAACCTAATAACCGAAGCACATCACCGAGATTCTCCTTCGAGGCACCTGCCATCGGAGAGTCAGGCAGAGGAGAGACGAATCCGCGGGCTCGCCATTGAAGCTTGGAGGGGAGAGTTGCACATTAATTCCTTAATGAAATGTCTAATTAAGATGTGTCTAGGTGTGTGTAACCAATGCCACATAATCATTTATTCATTATGGTAAGTGTTAAGATCCTGAAAAATATGGAAATGGGGAAAATGAAGAGCATCAACACTGAAAATAACCAACACGGGTCCATAACTCTATGATGCTTAGAAACGACTACTCATGCAATGAGATAAGGCTAACCTGTCATGCCTTTTACGCTGTACGTTTTTTCATATACACTAATTAAAAAAAATACACAATAGAGAAACCAACTGTCTTCCTTAAATAAGCAACGAAATTATATCTCATTTCTTCAATCCCACAACCTCCCACGATTGTCTTACAGAAATGCATTTTAATCAACTAAGCTATTCAAGATAGCGTTGTCGAAAGTATCAAGAAAACATGGCTTCTAGGAATCTTTCCCTCCACAAAGCAATTGCAAAATTGTGTTTACAAAATGAAGCGTACATAATTCAAATGTCTATCTTAATATTAGTGTGAAATAATTCTAGCTCCCAGCGTCTCAAAAAATGCTATATTAAATAATTTGTAACCACGATTTTTTGCAGCACCTGGATGTGATCTGCAGCCACTTTTCCTCCTAGTTTACATCATAGTTCTAAGAAAAGTAATTTCATTGCGTCAAGCAGAAAGCATGTCACAAATTGTCTCGTAAGAACTGCAAATTTGTTCATAAAGGGCTTCGTTTGGGGTCACTGCTTTCAAGGAAAGATATATTTCAGATTGTGTTTCAAGGTCTCAACAGCATGATTAACAGCATGTACAACCATCTTCCTACCTGCATATTGTACCTCCCTATAATCTATCTTCCCTATCACTTGTTGCCTACTCAACGACGCCTACCTGTTGAGTGGTCTTGTGACTCTCGTCTTCCCTCAAGCTTCCACTGGGCATTGCTACCCTCTGTTATCTAAAGGATCAAACAATAGACGTTCATGATTGGCTGCCGTCATGTAATAGGATAGGTGTTTAGTTTCCTATCTATTTTTTGCCGCCGGTTGTGGCTGTCCCGATTCCCTATTTCCAGCTCTTTGTGAGCGTTTTTACTTTTTGTGACTTGGAGACTTTGTTGAACTATTTGCTTATTAATAAAGTGGCCGCATGCATCGTTCTGATGCAGAGGCCGGGGGATAACCTCCTTTTCGAAAAAAATGATTGGCTGCCAGGACATCCGTCATCATAGAGGCACCAAGGGCCAGCTTTTTCAGGGTTGGTAAACTTTGGAAGAACATTTTCATGCAAATAGTGAACTGGGAGTTTTACCAAAGAGTAATGGTTGTGCTCGGTCCGCTAATACTAAGATGTTTGGTAAACTTTTGGAGAGCATATTATTGTTGCACATAAATTCCTTAATGAAACGTCCAGGATATTTCTAGGTGTTAGTACAAGGTGCCACAAAATCAGTTTGTTCATGGTGGTAAGTGTTAAGATGCTGAAAACATATGGAAATGGGACGCGGTGCTTCTAATCCCGAGCTCATGTGAGCTCGGGTGAACAGTAAAATCGAAAAAAATGGAAAACAAATTCAAAAAATTCTGAAATTTTTTCGTGAGAAACATTGATGTTTTCTCTACATGTGTGCAAAATTTCGCTACGAAATCACATTCGTGTAGGTGTGGGCAAAAAAAACAAAATCGATGCTCCAAAAAGGCTGTTTTTGGAAGCATTTTGGAGCATCGATTTTGTTTTTTTTCCCCACACCTACACGAATGTCATTTCGTAGCGAGTTTTTGCACGCATGTAGAAAAAACATCAATGTTTCTCACCAAAAAAATTCAGAATTTTTTGAATTTTTTTTCCATTTTTTTTGATTTTACTGTTCACCCGAGCTCACATGAGCTCGGGATTAGAAGAGCACTTTCGATGGAAATGGGGCAATGGAAGACCACCAAGTCTGAAAATAACCAACATGGGTTCATATACCTATATGTCGATTATATGGCGATTACAAACGACAATTCCTGTAACGTGATTAGCCTAAAATGACTGTACTTCTTTCAAAACAAATACACAACAGAGATTAAAATGACTGTACTCTAATTTCATAAACAAACAATACACAACAGAGAAACTCTGTCTTCCTTTCAAAATAAGTGACGAGATTATGTCCCATTTCTTCAGTCCCGCAACCTCCCAGGATTATATTACAGAAATAAAAAATTAATTAACTAAGCTATTTAACATAGAGTTGTTGAAATTATTGAAAAACATGGTTATAGGAATCTTTCGTTGCCACGGTCCACGAAGCAATTGCAACATAGTGTTTTCAAAACGAATATTACATAATTCAAATATCCATCTTAATATTTCAATTTTAGCTCCAAGTGCCTCGAATAAATGCTATACTAAATAATTTTAACCACTATTTTCTGCAGCACCTGGATGTGATCTGCAGTTATCCTCCTACTTTACATCATCATTCTAATAAAATTAATTGTGTTGCCTCAAGGAGAAAGCATGTCACAACTTGTCTCGCAAGAACTGCAAATCTGTTAATAAAGGGCTTCGTGCCGAGTCACTCCTTTCCGGGAAACGTTGTTTCAGATCGTCTTTCAAGGCCTGAACGGCATGATTAACAGCATATATGATCATCTTCTTGACCTGCATTTTGTGCATAATATGTTTATAACAGTTCCTCAAGCAAAGACTCATGCAAGTACGAATCTGGAATCAACAAGCACGTAAGCAGAGAGCCCAATATGATTGAATTTGTGTTCTGGAACATAGTTCTATGAAACTATATTTGCACCAAAACATAGGGGTAACATAATCTTGCGAAAAGGTTTACCTCTAGCTTGTCTTCTTTTGATCTGTGGTCTTTGGGTAATAAGCGAAAATCTTCGTTCAGCATCATACATTGTCTAACATTCTCAGGGGAAACAAAGTCCAGAGCAATCTTGGTACAAGACTAAAAAGTAATACAAGAACACAATCAGTTACGTATTACAGAAGTAATATACCAGTTTTTCGCCGTCAAATATGATCATGTCTATACATATAGTGTGTTCAGGAGATATATACCTGAAGATTTCGTACTTGATGTGGACAACCGGCTGGTATGAAAACAGCTTCTCCAAGCTTTTGTACTATAGTCCAAGGCTCTACTCCTGTACCAATTTGGATGATATAACACTTCAGTTTACTTTTCTCTGAAACTTCTCACGTATTGTGTGATTGTGCCGTTACTACAACTCACCATATTCAAATTTAAGCTTTCTCTTGTGGTGCTCTGTTAGATAAAATGTTTCGTCGTGCACTGGGTTATACACCTGCACCAAAATATCAAATGAGAAGTAAATAAGATTCATGATAGGAACTACAATATACACGTACTTCTGTTATCAAAAGTACTAACTTTTTTTACTTGAGAACAATGTACATGACGAAATTCTTTCGAGTGCTTTCTCAAATACTCATTCAGTATTGGGACATCCTCTCTTCTAAATATATCCCATAGAGCACACTCTTGACCCTCCATATGTTCAGGTGATGGACTATGTTTGGTATAGCCATCCCCGTCTATTTCATCATTGCATGATCCCTTCTTATCTTGGGCCTTGTGTTTTAGTTTGAGAGCAACGATGGCACTTTCTTGCCTGCTAGAAGAGGGAACCTTGGCAGTATGCATCGTTACGTTGACCTAATATTAGAATAACATTAAAAATGAATAAAATCACTAGTAGGGGCGTCCTTTCATATAATACAGATTAATTTAAAATAAATTAAAGAATGGAGTTGTGGCCACTTATTACTTTTTTACCAGTTAATTAAGGAATTCTCTCGGTTATAGTCGTACACTTATCTATCTCACTTACCGCATCAGTTAAGTCGCAATGAAGCTTGGTAACAGAATCTCCTCTTTAAAGTTCTTTTGAAAAACCATATGCCATGTATGATTTTGGGCCCAAATCAACCCTGTGGACATCTTTAGGAAGGAAGGTTGAAATATTAAGGCAGCCAAAATTCGTGTTGGTGTATGGTTGGAGAGGTAAGGAACTCGTGTACATTTCTCCATGCTTTGGTAAGAGCTCTTCAAATTGATTTGAAGTAGGCCAATCCTTCAGTTTGAGCATCTCTGGCCAACCATTATCATAATGTCGACCTTCGTAGTATCCATTGAAGAAGCCACTATTGTGTATTTCAACCTGAAAAAAGAAGCTTAAAAAATTAACTCCTCTTCATCTTTTCATATGGATGGAAAAGAATATTTAAGGGATGAACCTAATTATTTCATGTGACATATATAGACATAGAAGACACTGAAGCCTTTGTACATTCAGTCGGTCACTTCTCAGCTAGTTAGGGATTCTTTACTGAAAGTAAAGACCCTGGTACTATATTAATTCCATGTACTGTGAACTAGTGTTGGAGACATAATTATGCATTTGATTTTGATCTATTAAGGCAAATAGTATTTTTAATACGGTTAAATAAAATGACATATTTAGATAACTGGAGGGAGTAGTATCATTTAGATCCGAGTTGTAAAAGGACAAGATTACCGCTCACCTCACGACAACTAAGGCAATCGATAGCCTTCACATTCATCAGATCAGAAGCCTTGCCGTCACCGTGTATCTGAGACCACATGGTTCGCGGCTCCCAGTTGAAACCTGACATCTTATCTAGGATGCCTCGAAACACTACTGGTTCTCCCCTCACCCAGTGTTTGTGGAAGTGCTTGAGGTCATCCGGCTTTGCTGTGTTCGACACCGGGTAGTACAACCAATCACCAGTCGAGTTCTCCCTACAAGCAGCTCTCCTTTTCTCCCCAGACAAACTGCAAAGGCAGCTGCATGCATCATCAGCACCTGCTACATCAGCAGCGGGCAAGAAGTGTTTGAACGCTGTAGCTTCTGCCTCGAGATGCATAAGCCAGTCCTCCGGGAAGAGCCGCCTCAGCTCAAGACCCTGGCGGCCACAGCCCCCGAGCTCGGTGGGAGGGCAAGGGATGCTACCACCATTCGCAGCTACGTTAGATACCCACTTGGCTATTTCAACTTTCTTTGCCGCTTTTGCAAAGTATTGGCCTTCGCCTCCAGATGAGGAGCACGGCTGCGGGTTGCCTCCGTGCAAGTAGTCAGGTCCATTATCCTGGTAATCGTCCTCTATCTCCTCACAGCAGCCTCGGAGGTTGTTCTCTCGGAGCTCTTTGCAGCAGAGGACACATAGTTCGTAGCCGCACTCCGGGTCTGGGCACCTTCTGTGGATATCATAGATTGACGTGTCGCAATTGTTGCTGCAATGATAATAAAAAAAATGTACACATTATATAAAGATTGGATCGATGCAATATGCTGCAAGAATTCATGATTTACATAGGATCAAGACATACCAGTAGACCCTGTCATCTTTGTCGTACACGGCTTGTTCTATTCTCAGCTTGAACAATGTTATCCCTGTGAATTTGGGGGAATAATTATTAAGTAGACAGGGATTAACAGCACAAAACATTCACATTTAGCTCGCAATGTATAGTTGGTTAGGCTCCCGCTGGAGGTACAACAGTAGAGTGTAGATGATGTTAGTCTCCCGCTGGAGGTACAACAGTTGAGTGTAGATGATATTCGTCATAATATATTCACCTTTCAGTTTGGCCTCCATCTTCCTCTCGGCTAGCTGCTCCTTGTTTAAATCCGACAAGCACGGAAGTAGGTAGTGCAACAAGTAGCATGCATTCCTTCGCTTGCAGATTTGGCATTCTGAGATCCCGTCACACCTACGTACAAAAATAGAATTGAATATCTTACATCGGTCATGATTCACGAATACAACAGCTATCAAGAAATACAATTATTATAACATTATACAAATAAGAGGCAAATAATTTACTAAGTTCGTCCACAGACACTAAATTCTCTCCAGCATCAATTCGATAGTGTGGCTCCTGGTTGTAATCATAGAGTCTACCGAGAATGATTTGCACAACAAATAACACTAGCATAGAATATGATACTTATCCAGCTATTCACAAACAAACCCGCAGAATAGGAATCGGAATGCCTATTTGATACAGAGGAAATTTGCAAATTTTCTTTCCTACTTGTGTATGTATATTATGTTGTTATTTATTTTCAACTTACCCTTCAGTCTCCTAGTACATAGGTAAGTGTATGACCGCATTATGGACACTCACTAGAGAAATTAAGTGTTCTCTTTAATTCTATGCGGACTATTGTCCAAGATATTGAGAAAGTATTACATGCAATATTGATGCCAGTAATTCAAAAGCAAGAATCGGATGTTTTATATATCGACTTGAGTTTATATTAGTTTGAGATAAGCACTAAAGGAAACAATCATTTTGGTTTCCTCAATTTAAATATGAAATCCTAAATAACTCAATTTGGAGTAAATAATATACCCCCCCTGTCCCATAATATAAGATGTTTTTCCAAGTTGTTTAATTTGCAAAAACATCTTACATTGTGGGACGGAGGGAGTATAAGAATATTGTGAAGGAAAAGCTGTTAGTAGGCTTATACCAAAGTACTACATGTGCAAGGGACAATATCACACAAGGTTGTAGGATTTCTAAAGCGCAAGAGTAAGAACAAAGTCAACTAGCAATTTGGTTCCGTCAATTTCCATCTGAACTCCTTAAATATCTGAGTTCATAATAAGTTATTTATCAAAAAATTGTTGTAGTGAGGCAACATGACAAGGTGCCTCACATGTTATAAAATGTCAATATTCTAGATATTAGTCTTTATGGACTGCATCCATTAAGAAAAGAATAGATAACATTCATTACATATTTATCAATAATATTGGGTTTTCAAACGTAAGAGAACAGTTTTTCATCAGGCAAATGAAGGTATCAGGAATAAATCATGAACTGACAGCCATTATCATTGTGAACTGCTACTAAAAGTATGACGGATGGTCGATTATGAGAAATGAAAATGCATATGTACTTTAATTGGCGACGGACAGGGCACACATGATATGTGTAAGAAGTACGGAGACAGATCAGTGTGAACCAATACATGTCCCTTGAATGTGAGTTATGTTTTTTTGTTGTGCTAAACAATATAACTTGAGTCAAACAACATGGAGTGCCTTAGAAAAAGGCACACTATGACCCGAGTGATTTGGAGAAGCAAATTTTGTAGGAACTTTATTTATCATTTGTCCATGTAAGGCATGAATGCACACAATATGGCACAGATTTGATAACGTAATTGCAATACCGCTAATAATGATGAGAGGCTAGATGAAGAGAACACATAATGAAGTTAAGGCTTGTGTATTTACATTGATTTATTTGTGAAAAAGTTCTCTAGCCGATTAAAAAAAAGGCTATATATATTAGGAGGGATGCGTCTTTTCCGATGTATAACTATACTTACAGTAAGGAGACCACATGAAAAACATGAGATTATGGGTCACGTGTGTAACTAAAACATTTTTGAGCTTGAGTAAAAAGACATCTGGGTATGGAGATTATGTAAAAGAAGTGACGCATAGAAAAACTGCAGCCGTTCATTTGCGCGAATTACGTACAATCCTAACTTACTTTACATACCAAGACAGATGTACATACACAAGGACAAGCATGATATATAGCTAGCTAGAGGAGGTGATGGATCTATCTGTCATGACGATCGTAGTGATGGTGCTATCACCAGGAGTTTCATGCGTGATGATGTCTGATAGCTGGGTCCATGCTCTATGTGGTTTTGCTGAGACTTCCGTCTTGATGTCGCCAAAACTGTTGGATATCTATTCTCTGTAATAGGTCTAGCTTAATTGTTGGTGTTGTTCAGGTTTTTGCCCCATAGCACCTGTTTCGATGACGGACAGGTGCAGTGGGTTTTCTAGCAGTGCGTTGAACTCGCTCTCCTCCCTCTCCCGCTTTCTGGTTTGCAGGACTTTGTATTTCCGTTCTAGTAATGGAAAGGAGGAAGCCCGGTTAAAAAAAAAACAAATCTGTCATGACCATCCATGCATTAATGCATGCAATGGCGAGAAATATTTTAAGGGATCCCGAAATAAACAGGGGAATTATTACATGCTACTATAACAAGGGAATTAATACGACAGGTTTGCATGCAGGGCAAGCTAGCTACTAGACTAGATAGCTATGGCCGGGCGATGTCGTACGTACCTGTGCTTCTTGGCCCTAAAGCAGGTCGCCGTCCCGTCGTCGCTGTCACACAGTGGCGGCTGCACCTGAATGCAAAATATGGAAAGTTATATTATCCGATGAATTAACAAGCTTTAAAAAACACAAGAAATCAAGGCCACGCTGAGAATGGAAAGAATCGCGGACGGGCCGGGAACATGTATGTTTCAGTCTGTACTCACGTTGCCGGCACTGTCGTCCGCCGCCGGGGTCTCGCCCTCCGACTCCACGCCCACGGCCGCCTTCATCATCTTGGAGCCGCTTCGTGTCACCCTCCGTGGTACAGCTTCTCCGTACGGGGCTAAGTTTTAAATAGCGCGCTAAGCCTCTTAGCGGCAGCTCGGCCAAAAGCTATGAAACGCTATAGCGCAGCTATAGCGTGCTAAGCCCCATTTAGCGTTTCAGTATAAATCAATAAAAAATGAGAAAATAAACATAGAATCAGTCATCAATTCAACATATATATACTTTGACCATTGACATATATCAACTAGCTACAGAGGATAGTAATTCTGCACAAGCAGTACACTATTAATAATGGTGAATGCTTCTGATTATCAACTAGCAGGAAACTGCAGCATGTTCTAGCGGCAGTCCAGTGTCGAGACTCGACAAACACATGATGAACATTGAAACATTCACTCCCCCAGGCTGTTCAGGATCTGCAGAGTCAAGCCAGTAGCATTCACTCGCTAGTATATCTAAATGCATCCAAAATACGTGATAGAAAAATGTACGGCAATAGCAAATAGACTTCCAATGTATCTGTATATAACTGAAAACTTCAGCAGCATTCGTTTTTGTTGTAAATCGGGAGCATTCAGCCCTTCACCATATTTCTGTAGCAGTACAAGCATTCACAAGAAGAGATAACAGAGGATAAACAAGCTACCTGCTGACGGGATTTGCTGGCTCATGGTCGCCTGCTGGACACCGTCGCCGCGGGGAGCTCCGTTGCCTTGTAGATGCGGTCGTCGTCGTCAGCAGAGGAAGTGGCCAGGAGGGAGCAGCCGAGAGGAAGTGGCCGGGAGCTGCGTCGCCTGTTGGAATACCCCGTCGCTGGGAGGGATTGGTGAGGAAGGTCAGTCACCGGAGTCGCAGCTCGAGGCCGCCGCCATGGTTGGTCGTTGGTCGGCCGCCGCCACAGTTCGTGCTTGAGAAGAGGACGGGAGTGAGGATAGGGTTTGGCTCGAGAGGAGGGTTGGGGGTATTCAACTATTGGTAGGCTTGGGCTTTGGCCCGCGCAGGGATATCAATCTTGGACCAAAAATTCTGGGCCAGAAACGCGGGACGCTAACGCTAGAGGCCAAATTTTAGCGCTAAGTGACCTTTAGCGCGCTATTAGCACGCTAACCCTTCGTAGGTGAAATCGAGCTTCGCGTAGCGCAGCACATGTCCAGACGCGTATAGCGACGCTATAGCGCCGCTATAGCGCGCTATTTAAATCACTTGTCGCCGTCTTCTTCTTCATCATGTCGGCTCGGGCGGCGCTGCTGCGTGTCACTCTCCCTCTCACTCTGTTGGTGATCTCTGCCTCCGGGATCTGCACCACAAAACATATGCCGTTCAAGAAATGGCCACAACACCCACAACAAAAACCAAGTTATGTAATCGATTATCGATCTCCTCACCTTCACTGACGAAGACGAGGAGGAGGATCCCCTTGTGCTGCGACACAGCCAGACACAAGTCAGCTAGCAGCCTAGCACCAAACATGCAGATGCAGATCTGTCAAACAAATAGAAACGACAGAGAAACTCACCTTCTTCACCAGATCTAACGCCACCTGGCTGAAGCGCTTCCTCCCGAAGCGCAGCGTCCTGGCCTCCTCCTCCGGCGCCGGGGACGAGTCCTCCACACATGTCCGGCCGGCAAGCTTGCGCGATGCCATGACTTCCCTCGCACCTCTCTCTCTTCCTTGCGACTGATCGATGGAGTAGATGGGTGTACCTGCTGTGCTCTCGCCGGTCTATGTGCGAGGATATTTATAGATAAATGTCAACGGCGAGCGCATCGGCCTATGCGTCGCTGCGTGAGGGGCCACACGGCTAATGGGCCCCGCACCATTACTCCCTTCTTCTTTGCGCATCGACGTGGCTTTCTTAAGTCGAATGACCATTGAGGACAACTCTGCATGACAACCGGGTGCACTAAGAGTATCTACAACCGGAGTTGCCAAAATTTTGCCCCAAACACCTTCGGATGCGCCCGGACGCATCCACGTGCAGTGACCGGACAATACATAAAAAATCAATTCCACAACCGTAAACCTCTTTTTTTAATCATTAAATTCATATTATACATGTAACGTAAAACCAGCTCTAAGCGGAGCTCGTCCGGCTCCGTCGTGACCATGTCCAGCTGCCCGCTGCGCCCCTCGGAGTGTTTGTCCGGTCGCCAGCAAGGTATAGTAGGACATGGGACACGGACCGGCTGACAGGACTCGAGGCGCCGCCGCATCCCATGCCCTACTCTTCCTCGTCGAAGTCCGAAACCCTCACGGTGCCGGTGGACGTGAGATCGATGATGGATCCGTCCTGTGAAGAGCCGCCGATGTCCACCACGACGAGGTTGCGGCGCCCGGACTGGTGCACTATACAAGGAGCCGAAGAGTGCGACTCCACCTCACCAACGTCCACCGTCGTGAGGGCTGTCGCCGTCTACCGCGCACGCTGCCTTGCACGGTGGGCATGTCGCGCAATATTGGTGTCGGCGGACGCCCATGCGTTCCCCTCCTTCATATTTGCGCGCCAACAAAGAGATCGCACATCCGCCGGTGCATTCACATGAACCGCACTGCCTCCGGTGAGGCAGTGACGACACATTTGGCGCCTAATCCATGCCCCATTTGGGCAGACGCAATGGATTCTCGACGGAAGGATTGCGAGTGCTACCGCCAGGCTGCCACCTCGTAGGAGCGGCGAAACGCAAGGCGAACGGTCATCTCCTCCTCGGGGCCGCGTGGGATGACCTCGGGGTCAACAGATCTAGAGGTTTAGCGCTTGGAACCGCTGCCTGCCACGCCGAATAGGGTAGGAGATTAACGACAGCTTGTGTGGATGGAGAGGGCTGGAGGGGAAGGGAATCAATGCGGCTAAGGTTTCGGCCCAAGATGTGGATAGGGTCCATTTTATGTGGGGTCGGATGGACCAGCGTGAGCCGGATCCGATGTGGCGGGCAGGCCCGAACGCGTCCGGGTGTCCCATATCCGCCCCAGATTTGGGCTGGATATGGGGGTGGCCGGTTAGTCCAGTTGTTTCGGCCAACTACGGTGTTGGTGGGTGGCCTTTGGGCCAGGTTGGGTGGCGTTTTTGCCTCCAGACACTAACCAGGCAGCTCGTCTGGGCGTTTGGGACGGATATGGGAGGTCCGGTTATAGATACTCTAAGAGTTCAATTACTCTAAGAGTTCAAATTATTAGGACGTTGAGGGGGCGGAGCAGGTTAAAGCAAAAACCTTGAATGTAAGGCTTTATCATCCATTATGCTATTCGTCCAACCCCTTCCCTCTCATCTTTTATGAACTTATTGAATAAAATTATATTCCCTTTCGCAAGACAATATGTATTCTTACTAAGTCATTGCCAAATAAAATCTTGAAATCTATTTAGGTAGGCATATCACGAACATGATTTGATAAACAACTATTTTGACAATCACACTAATATGAAAGATAATCATGGGCCAACATACTATAGCATATTTACACCTGTTGCAACTCACGAGCAATTATTTAGTACTCCCTCCGTTCCAAAATAAGTATTTTAAGCCTAGTATAACTTTGCACTAATAGTTGGGACGTTCATGAGATTACTAGCGACAAATCTATGATGTTAGGGGGGAGGGGGGGTAGGGCCCTGCTGCTCCCCTGGCCCAACTACCTTTCGTCCGGAGCTTTAGTCCCGGCCGGGTTTGGAACTGGGACTAATGTTAGCATTAGTCCCGGTTCCAACGGCTAGGAGCAGACGGGGGCAGGGCGACCTCTGGTCCCGGTTCATGAGGGACTTCTAGTCTCGGTTGGTGACACCAACCGGGACTAAAGGGGTGGTGGCAGGTTGGCGTAAGGCTTGGCCCCCTGCGAGCCCCTTTAGTCCCGGTTGGTAGCACCAACCGGGACTAGAGATGGGCCTATAGTCCCGATTGGTATCACCAATCGGGACTAAAGATATCACTATATATAGTGCTTCGTCCAGCCCGATACCAACCTCTCCTTTCTCTATTTTCGCCTTTCTCTCCTCTGTTCTCTTCCCCTTGCTCGAGCTCATCCTCCATTTTTGCCAAGATTTGTCAAGATTTGAGGCACCCCATCTATCCAAGTGTTCACAAAGGTTAGCAACTTTGTCCTTTAATCTCTCATTGCTAGATTAGCTCGTGCAATGCTCTATAAGTATAGTGATTTGTGGGTTTTAGTTTGTGAGTAATTATGTGAGAGTTTATTTGATTTATATGCAATTTGAGCTCAAATTAACTTCTTACACTACTAGGGAAAATCTTATAGATAGAAGGTTAACAGTAGCACGCTATTTTGACCCGCGCTAGTGCTAATTAGTAGTAGCGTGCTATATTGACCCACGCTACCAGTAAATATTACTAGTAGCGTGTGACCCGAAAAGACACGCTACTAGTAAATATCTCCAGCCATGCCCCGCGGACAGGATCTAGTAGTAGCGTGCGTGGGGTACAACCCGCGCTATTACTATCAGTCGACGAAACCGCCGGTGGATATTGGTAGCGCGGCTCACGGGCGTGCGCTACAATTAAGGGCACCCATCCCTCTATCTTGCACCGCTCAGAGAAAATCCCTCTCTCTCACATGCGCCCCCCTCTCTCTCTGCTGCTACTCCCACTACAAGAAATATGCTAACTTGCGACCATCAATATTGGTCATTGAATGGTCATTGTTTTTCATTTTCGACCTTTTTGTGACAAAAAAAGTTGGTCAAAAGCTGACCGTCTTTAATGAAACTTAACGACCTTTTTGTGATATGGTCGTAGAAAGTTACGACCAAAATAAAAGGTCGTTGGTCCAGCGACCAATTGTTTTGGTCACTGGTTGTCTGCCCAGGCCACGTCGGATCCAACGTGGCAAAATTGCGACCAATTAGATTGGTCGTTGATACGAATCAGTCGGTCCAATTCGGTGTCTATATGGGCCGAGCCCATTAATTTAGCCTTTTTAATATATATTTTTCCTTTTAATTTTCGCTAGCTACCTGGGCCTGGCCCAACAATCCGGCTAGAGTTTAGGATTTTATTTTTTTCAAAAGAAGGATCCACTAGTCTGATGGGTCCCAATTGCCAGGTTCTAATAAGTGGGTCCCTATTGTCAGGGTTATATTCCTGAGATTTCAATTATCCAATAAATAAATAACCAATATTTACACAATGCTTCGAACAGAGCACAACTAAATAACATGATAACATGGTTCCCACCATGAATACAATCAAACAGATCCAAACTTGGCACATTGCAATCAAACATGGTTCACATCAGGTTTACAATCAAAACTAGTTCACATCAGGTTTACAATCAAAACTAGTTCACATCAGGTAACACAACTAAAAAATCAAAAAAATAACTAGCTCTAATGAGCTAGAACTTTGTGCTTCTCCTGACTTCTTCATCCTGGAGCTCGCGACGAAACATGAATGAAGGCCAGCATCTGCAAGTTATCAAACAAAATGGTTAGGAACAAAATAAAGGCAAATCTAACAGCACACTAACTTGTAGGCAGTCTATGTGCATAAATAAGAGTAAAACAAGCAAAATGGGGCATAGAAATCTGTGAATACAAGTAGTAACTGTGAGCAGCGAGTAAAAACCACTCCAATCACATCAGGTTTACAATCCTATAAATGCGACATTTTTATCATTTAAGCATAGAAGGACAAGGTAAACAGCATTTCGATGTTTGAAACAAAGAACCAGAATTCCAATGTTTGAACAGCAAAAATATTGTTTCAGTAGAGCATATGCGATTTAAATCAACCCCTAAGGACAGACACTTTGACACCAGTATTATGCAACATCTGTAGAATATGAACCTCGTAAACATCCACTGTGGAATTTGCACCTCAAAGAAGTATACATACATATCAGATTTAATTAGCACATAGAAGCCAAATACAAGTAACTGATGTTTTGTACACAAAGACATGATTCAGCTAAGTAAACAAGGAGATGGCTATCCGTTCATAAAAGTAACCATAAATAGCACATGATTTGTATACGTGTTCAAGAACTTGATTAGAACGCGGTACCCTGAAGAAGCTAGAAAGAAAGAAAAATACTTCTGAAGATGGGAAACCCAGATCAGCACCTTCACCATGACCGCAAGCTTGACCTGGGTATGCATACTGCAAAACAAAGGGCATTTGATTAGGCGAAGGAAAACAACAGTTTAAATCGGCTAATGTATATTCTGTAGCACATAATTCAACATCATGCAAATGCACTATAGACACTGAAAGAACAAAAAACATACCCACATTGTTATATATAGTTGTGCTAGGGAATTTTAAAAACATAATCAAATGCAAATAGGAAGAACACCAAGATTGGTTTCTGTATGAAGATTAACTACAGCCAAAGGAAGGGTAACAAATGAAGAAAAAATCCTGACATACAAGGTAAGCTCATTGTCCATTTTCTTTTTCAATGTGATACACAATAAGCATAAGTAACCACCAAAATCTCTCAATACCGATCATTAACTAGAGACCTCTCGGAGGCCAAATCCCTAATAGCCATGGCATTGAATAGAAGAGTTGGCGTGCAAAGAAAAAGCGACTACCTCTCGGCGGCCGTCGATGGCGGTGATGACCCTGGTGTTGCCCATCTCAAACAGCGCCGACCCGTCGGCCCTGGAGAAGACGCCGACCTCACCCTTGAGCTGCCGCATCTGCAAGGCAAGGCAGCAAACGGGAAGAATCAGAGGCGGTCAAGCTAGCATGAAGAGGATGAGGCTGCTCTGCTGTGGACAAGAAGATTTTAGCTAGGTATGACTGTTAAAAGAAATCAACAAGACAGTGTAACAGTAGCAGTCGGTATATTCCCTCCCAATCATATCATAGACAGGTAAGATTTGGGATGCCACCTCCCTCCCTCACTATGAAATAATTGCTTGGGTGTCATTTAAAATATAACGGTTGACAGCAAGGAAACTAACTCCAAATTAGATATGCACTAGTTAGATAACAATTACATTTAAAATTTAAGGCCTGTATAATTCCGGACTCACATTTAAAATGCGATACTTTCATTAAAAGAACTAAAACTTCATTCCTGAAATTAATTGTTACGATTTCCTTTTAAGTTTTTCGCACCTAAATAGTTTCTACTTTTATGATGATTAAAATTTTAGAATCAGTATGAACATCATATGGCAATAAGCCAAGTTTCTTAGCTAGTTAAATCCTAGTTGCTCAAATTTTGATAATATGAGCCCACAATGTTTTTCTGGTTCCAAACATAAAACAGACTGTTACAACATCCCACATTATTTTTCAGAGAGCAGAATCCAGGTTCGCTAGTTCTAACCATGGATAAAAGGTCACAGTAAACAATGAAAACATAGGGCATAATGCTGAACACAAGCTCTCGATTTAGTCTTGTCATACTAGGAATCCACATGTAAGAAAAAGGAAACATAATAGGGTATCACTGCCCACCTAGAGAACAAGAAACAACGCAAATAGCTACTATGAGAGGGTTTGATGGTGTTGGCCTTTTAAATAGCACCCACACACCAATTGCGGCGCACAGCACTCACAGAAAGAAGAAATCGATCCTCTGATGTACAAAATCTGTACTTAAGCAACTCGAAATTGCCTAGTGTGCAGAATGAGGACTAATAGCAGTAGAAAACTAAGAACACTAACCCCTACTACCAGGTTGCGTATGCATGAACATGGTTACAATTTGGCCAACTATCTGTCCACAACACAGGGTGCATCAGAGGAACTCCAAGACTATTAGTTGCAGATATCACACTCTCCTAATTCAAAGCTGTCCCAACTCATTGTATCGACTATCGAGCGATGTATAGGGTCAACTGCAAAGTGTAAATTAATTACCGAGAATGCGAGGGGGCCGCGGTGACTTACCCAAGCATGCATCGCGACGGCACGGCCGCGCACGACGCCGATCCCCTGCCCTGCACGGACGCACCAGCGAAACAAATCAGCAAGCATCAATGTATGAATTAACTAACGCTAAAAACAAACAAACTGAGACAGGATGGGTGAAGGCAGGTACCCTTATCCTGGCCTCGAGGCGCTTGAACATGGGGGCTTTCTTGAGCATGTCGGGGATGATAATGAACCTAACCCTGCTGCCCCTGATGAAGACGTGCTCCAGCTGCGACACCTTGCCATCCTGTCATCACTGATTTAGATTCGTTCGTCAGACATCCACGAGATGAGATGAGCGGAAGGGGAAGGCACAGACGAAGAGAGGGAGGAAGAGAAGGATTACTACCTTTGTCGTGAAGGTGATGTTCTCGATCTAGCAGTTCCAGTTGTCCTCACACTCGATCATGGAGCCCCAGTAGACCTTGCCGATCTTGAGATCCACCGTCACCACGTGCCCCGCCGCCTCGTGCAGCAGCTTCACCGGGATCCCCAGGCTGCGGCTCATCTTCCTTCCTCTCTTGGCGAGCGCCGTGCGAAACGAAGCCCTAGCTAGATCGGTCTCTTTCTGTCTGTCGGAAGCCGCCGCGGAAGAGAAGAGGGGAAGGGGAATAGAAGAAGAGGGAGGACGAGGCGGGGGCTTCGGTGAGCTCCGCCGCGGCTCACTGGACGTCGCTCGCGCTCGCCGGCGTGCGCCCCCTCGCCCCTCCGCCGGCGCCGCGGCGGCTCTTCCCCTTGCCCATGTGAGAGAGCGCACGAGCAGGCTCTGGAAGTGAGCGACTCGGATGCTAGTCGCCGCCCCCTCCTCCTCTTCTAGCGCCTTCTTCGCGGCCAGATCTCAGACGACATCGCAGGAGAGGCTAAAAGCGCTGCCGCCCGGACTAGTAATTTGGTCTAGGAGAGAGGGTGGGTGGGTGGGGGCGGCGACCGAGGTGGAGTCCATGGCTGGCGGCGAGGTCTGAGCGCCGGGCGATGTTGTGGTGGTGAGGAATTAGGAGCGGAGCGAGATGTGTTTCCCCAATCTAGATGGGGGAGAAGGAGGCGGCGGCGCGCGTGTTTTCCAGATGGAAGGGGATCAAGGGAGGAGAGCCTGTCGCGTGCTGGTAGGGTTTGGGTCGGGCTGCTGAGAGGTGATTGATAGACGTTGGATCTATCGTGTCTGGACGGCTCAGATCAGCTACAATGGAGTGATCCATGGGAAGAGTCCTAATTGGTTCGAAGCATTTGTGATTTAAAATATCATTTTCTAATTGCTAAAAATAGGGGGGTTTGTGAAGCAGTTATAAAAAATATTTTTCAAATGGGCACCACTAAAATTTTCTCTCAATTTAAACCACGGTTTATGTATGATCACCAATTTGTATGCATTTCGGATATTTCTAGCTATTTTTGGCCCTTTAAATGGGTTTATGTCGGTTTAGCTCGAAGCAGGTCAAATTTGAACTGTATGTGCCTCATAGTTTGATCTTTATTTTTTCTACAAAACATTTTTAGGTACATAAGTATCTATTTAATAAGAGACGCTCAAAAAGTTTTGTAAGATTCAACCCCTAGCTACGAACGGTCATGCCCGCGTTTTTGACCGCAATTTGAGACGAGCATAAGAAATTCAAAAAAAAGAAAAAAAATGAAAACCTTCGCATTGTGTCATTATATGTGACCTAGTTTTGAGGAAAAATGACAAACTTAGACTACGGCAAATGTATTTAAAAAGTGCTCTTAGAAACGAGCTATCATGTATGAAGTTCCATGGCTTTCAAGGCAAATGTCCAATGTTATGACAACATTCATGGTATAGTTTGTTCAAATGATATCATATCTTGCACAAGTTTGCATCTTGAAATAACAAACAATGTTGCCTAAGGAATTTTTCATTTTAATTGCACAGAAAATTCATTTTCCATTTTTCAAGTGCCCAAAATGAGTTTTTTTGTGAAGGACCTACCATATATTTGTTGCAAAATTGGACCGAATAAATTTTGTAAAATATTAGGACATATTTAATGTACAATTGACTAAATGGTTGGGTGTCAAAAGCTTTGAGCCACCTCTCGTGAAAAAGACAAATTTCCGCTGATTCAGCACGTAGCGGGTCATATTTGAATTGAAGTTGCCTTATAGTTTGCTCGTGATTTTTTCCAAAAATAATTTCTAGGTACATAAGTATCTATTTAATCAGAGATACATGTTTTGGTGGCGAGACGTCGAGGGTTGGATGGTGGCCGAGGGCCCCAACTCCAGAGCGCGCAAACTGGCATGCCAACCGCGTGGTCACCGCGTGACCTTGGCGTTGCCACGTGTTTGGGGAGGCCTAGGCATGTATGATGGGTTGGGCACTCCCCCGGTAGGTGTTAGGAAGAAGAATACAACAAAAGAATCTCACGAGGAGACTGAACTAAGCTCAAACATGAATTAGCAGCCAAGTGTTTGATTAGAGGTGGGAGAAATGAACATGGCCAATGGGTCTGAGTTTTGGCTGAGGATGATCATGTACTAAGGAGACTGCCTTGGCAAATTTTCAGCTCAAATGGAGGAGCCTAGTTGGTACTTGCTTTGCAAAGTACCACACTGGACAGAAATATGAATGTTGAAGCTGGGCTCAAATAATTGAATGGATTGAGCTCAAATTTGGTGGAGTGTAGTCGTTTGGGCATAGGAAGACACTGTAAAAATTAGATATCATTTGGACGTGCCAAAGTGGTACTTCCTTCACAATGCTCTTCTCCGGACAGAAAATAGAAATCGATGTTGGGCCCACATAGATGATTGGATTGAGATGAAATTTTGATGGGGATGATAATATGAGCATATGAAGGAATTGTCCAAATTTCATACCATTTTAATAAATAAAAATAGTACTTCCTTCACAATGCTCTTCACTGGACAGAAAATTGGGAAAAATATTGAGGAACATTGGCTTCATTAAAATCAGATAAAATTTGCTGTAGGGAGGTTCTATGGGCAGGGTCGTGTTTTGGTAAATTATCAACAATTATAAAGCAATATAAAATATAAATTCTTCACAAATTGAAAATATTTCCAGAAATAAAGATTGAATGGTGAGCTCACATGGATTATTAGATGGGGATCAAATTTTGTGGAGAGCTATTATTTGGGCATATAGAATATGTGGCAAAAATTCAGCTCATTAGGAGATGTCTAGCTAGTACTTACTTCACAAAGCTTCTAGCTAAACAGAAAGTTTGGAAATTTGCTGAGGAAGATTTAATAGGCAAATGGAGCTGAATTTTGTCATGAGGCAATGACTTGGATGGAAAAGAGTGACCAAATTTTTTGAGAGCAATCCAAAAAATATAATAGCACTTCCTTCACAAAGTGTTGTTCTGAACAAAATAGGAAAATGAATATTCCTGAATTATTTTTGAACTAGGAAAGGAAGGGTTTTGACATATTTGAGGAAGATATTATCCAAAGAATTTATGAGAATTTTTTGGGAATTTTGAGAATGACAGAAACGTAGGCTCCTTCACAACCAAGGACAAAAATTGACACATAGGCAAAACTGATGAGGTGGCGCCTAGTCATAGCAATGCACCATAATTTACAAGGGTATGACCATCTATATTGGTCGTGATCAGCTAGAAATAAGGCAGCGGACCAGTGTTGTCTTCTTTACGACCATTTCGTGTAAGGAATTTACGACCTTTCTAACCAAATTGGTCGTTATGGTTTAGCGTTTGGAGCCCCCCGAGCAACTTACGACCAACTGGTCTGAAATAGTCGTAGATTTTTGACCATTTCTTCCAAGGTCACAAGTTGACATATTTCTTGTAGTGTCCTCGCCGGCGATTCCAGCCACGACAGGCATGCTCCAGAGCTTGCCTCCCTCCGCTACGTCCTCCACTCCGGCTGGATTTGACGCTCATGCCCACCCGCAGCCTTCCCCAGCGGCTAAGGTTTCGGGTGCGGCGGCGCCTCCCACTCCTGCGAGTTCAACCCATCCTCCTTCCTCCTCCGATCTCTCTCCCTCCCCGTGTCTAATCTCTGGTCGGTTCTTCTCTTCTAGGTGTGTGAAAGGATCGATATGGTTGACTAGAGGGGGGGGGTGAATAGGCAACTACCAATTTTTAGCTTTTCTTAACAAATTAGGGTTAGCAACAAAATAGGTTGTCTAGATGTGCAACTAGGTGAGCAACCTATATGATGCTAACAAACACAACACAAGCAAGTAAAGGATACAAAACAATTAAAGCAAGCAAAATGTAAAGGTAAGAAATAACCACAAGTGGAGCCGGTGAAGACGAGGATGTGTTACCGAAGTTCCTTCCCTTTGAGAGGAAGTACGTCTCCGTTGGAGCGGTGTGGAGGCACAATGCTCCCCAAGAAGCCACTAAGGCCACCGTATTCTCCTCACGCCCTCACACAATGCGAGGTGCCATGATTCCACTAGTGGTGCCCTTGAAGGCGGCAACCGAACCTTTACAAACAAGGTTGGGGCAATCTCCACAACTTAATTGGAGGCTCCCAACACAACCACGGAGCTTCACCACAATGGAATGTGGCTCCGAGGTGACCTCAACCGTCTAGGGTGCTCAAACACCCAAGAGTAACAAGATCCGCAAGGAATTAGTGGGGGAATCAAATATCTCTTGGTGGAAGTGTAGATCGAGGCCCTCTCCTCCAAACCCTAGAGCATCAACGAGTTTTGGTGGCTAGGGAGAGTGATCGGGCTAAAATGAAGCTTGGGAGCAACAATGGAGTTTGGGAGGAAGAGGTAAGTCAACTTGGGGGAAGAAGACTCACTTATATAGAGAGGAAGAAATCCAACCGTTATGCAGCCTCTGCCCGAGCACAAGCGGTAGTACCGCTCTTACGAGCGGTACTTCCGCTGGCACGGTAGTTCTAGAAGTAGCGTACAACCGAGCACGTCGGGGAGGCGGTAGTGCCGCCGGAGCGGTACTACCGCTCCCACCAGCGGTACTACCGCTTGGTGTTGAGCAACTGGTAGAAGTAGCGGAAGTAGAGGAGGACAGCGCGGTAGTGCCGCTCATAGCGATACTACCGCTACTTACTGCCGCTCTACTACCGCCCGAAGGGCAGAGCAGTCCAGAAGACAAAAATAAGCGGTACTCCCTGCGGTAGTGCAACAGCGGTAGTTCCGCTGGAGCGGTACTACCGCTCCACGGGGCGGTACTACCGCTTAGTACGTCCAGTGAACCAGCAGTAGGGGAGCGGTGGTTAGGGGCTGTAGTACCGCTGGAGCGGTACTACCGCGCGTAACTACCGCTCTACTACCGCTCAGATACACAGAACCCTAAACTAAGCAGAAGTCCCAGTAGCACTAAACTGCGGTAGTACCGTTGGAGCGGTACTACCGTGCAGATGAGCGGTACTACCGCTTATGCGCTTCAAGAAGGCTCAAGCATAAGGAAGGGCAAGCTCCAAAGCGGGAAAGAATGAGGGTGCAAAATGACTGTGTACGTGTTGATTCCACCCAAACCTTTCCGATGCGGACCCCCTCTTGATAGTACGGTGTTCCTACGACTCAAATCCACCGAAGAAGAAACGTAAGAAAAACACCGTCTTCATAATAGCTCCGAGGGGCACGAATCGTCTTGTGCCATATGGTCGATTATCTGAAATGCTCAATGCACACGATTAGTCCGCAAAAGCATTGTCATCAATCACCAAAACCACTAAGGGAGAAATATGCCCTAACAATCTCCCCCTTTTTGGTGGATTGATGACAACACGGGATTTGCACAATTAATAAAACGAGATAATAAGCAAACCCAACATCTACAAAATATAGACGGGCTCCCCCTAGATGTGTGCACTAATTAAGTATGCCTTTGGAATGCAAAGTACACACACTAGGATCCACACTTCCCCTATATTTTATAGACCGGCAACATTTGCATCAATTTCATAAGAGAGATAAGTAAGGATGCACGGAAATAGCATGTGAGCATAAGGATAGGGCACAAAATAAATAACATCTCACAAGCTAGAAACTAATAAGGTACTTGACATAAGATAAAGATAAGGTAGCGTATGTCTCACACCATACAAGAACATAGTCTCATGGTCTCAACACAAAGCAAACAAGATAAAAGAGTTCACAAGCATAAAAACCAACGCAAATAAAACACGAGCTTGTGACTCGACAACACCCTGCAAATGCAAATCCCCGGTCCTAAACTCTCTCCCCCTTTGGCATCGAGACGCCAAAAAGGTAAAGAGTGACACTAAAGCGACCCAAGGTGGTGATGAACTCCAGAACATCAGATCTCCTCGTGCTCATCCGAGCCTTCATGCTCCTCAGACTCCTCTGCTGTTGCGTCCTCATGCTCCACATCTGAATCTGACCACTTGCAGTGTTGAGTGATCCACTCCTCCTCATCGGTGACACGCTCCTCAGAGCCACTAGCGATCTCCTTACCCAGAGCCCTCATCATGGACTTATGACGCGAGCGGGCTGCCTTCTCAGCAACATGAGCTCTATACTGACCCTTGGCCTCAATGCAAAAGAGTTTCTTCATCTTGGATTTGAGCTTGGAAGCCCAAGACGGGACCTTCTGTGAAGGAGGAACAAACTCATAGTCAGGCTCTGCCTCATCATCCGAGTCAGTGGGGGCAATCTCCTCATCAGGGGCAGCAGGTGCGGTCCCCCAGTTCTCCTTTTGGCGCAAGCACAGAACCCCATGAGATACCATATGCTTAGTGGGAAGGGCCTCCTCAGGAAACTCAGCAGCCCAGGTCTTCTCAATCAACGTAAACAGATAAGGACCATAGATGGGCACCTTCCGGTCCAGAACGGCAGAACGAAGCTCACGCCACATGATGTGGGAGATATCCAAAGTAGATGACTTGCCCTTCTCCTTGATGCAAAGCAAGAGAAGATCCACCAAATAAGAGTGTACCTGATCCAGATTCCCAATGCGAGGGCACAGAGTGTTGCGAAAGATACGGTGCATGATGTCCAAGAACGGAATGAGCTCCGTGCGAGTGACCCCCCTGGTAGAAGTCACAGACCTGGAGTAACGGATAAGCTTCGACTTGTGTGTAGGATTGGTCTCCTTGTGAGGCCGGAGACCAATGGGGTTATCTTCCCCCTCATCAGCAATGCCCAAACAGTCCATGAAGTCCTTCCAATCAACCTTCAATCTTCTCCCACCAGTCATCCATGTCATAGATCTCTCCTCATTAGCATGAAAGTGAACGGTGGCATATAATTGAGCCACTAACTCAGCATCATAGTCCTTGTTGAATGCAATGAAAGGAATAAGGCCCCACTGATGACAAAGAGCAAGAGCTTCTCCAAAATAAGCTGAGTCCTTCTCCATGTGAGTGATGTCAATAGACTTGACTGCAACATACAAGTTCTTCTTGGCCTTCAGAATATCCAAATAGATCAGAGATTGCTCCTTGGTCCAGAAGGGACGACCAACAAGAGTCTCGTCCTGAGGACGGCGATACGGGTTGCGTACACGGAAAGCAACAAATTCCTTAGCAGTCATCTCATCTGGAGGAGTGCTCTTCTCCTTCTCTTTCTTCTTGCTGACGGTTGACTTCACATTCTGCCTTGGAGGAGCACTGGAACTGGCTGCTGCAACTTCAGAGGTGCGGAAACGCTTGGATCCACCGGGACGATCTGGGTTCTTGCGTCTAGCCTGATGAGCGGAGCTACCATCACCTGGAACCCACAAACAGAGAGCGAGGGAAAAGCAGGTGTAAAGCCATTGCATAAGCCAAGGGATATAAAAGGAGTATAGCAGTTAGAGCAAAAATTTCAGAAAACTCTATATACCAGCGGTAGTACCGGGCACAGGAGCGGTAGTACCGCCGTCAGGTAAGCGGTAGTACCGTTGGACACGAGCCGTAGTACCGCTTCGAGCGGTAGTACCGTCCGTGTTCCAGCGGTAGTACCGCCCACCCGACGGGAGAACTTCCGCGGATGGATCCGGTAGTACCGGTGACGTAGAATTTCAAAATTTTGGCAAAGACTACTATACTCCTATCTAGCAGTCATTCCACATCCTACTCATGCCTAGATTTAGCCAAAAATCTATGTATACCAAATGCATTGCCCTAGAACCAAGATTCAAAAAATAGAACCGTAGGAGAGAAAAACGAGGGCAATACCGGTATCCATGGCAAGAGGAGAGGGTGGGGATCGATCCCACCGGACGGAAATGGAGAAGACGGCATGGATTCGGAGGGCCGGAGCCGGCCTCCGGAGCAGTTCCTGGTCGCCTGAGAGAGAGAACACGAGAGGAGGGGAAGTGAATGGGTAAGGGGAAGTAAGAACTCCCTGTGCCCACCACCTAACCCCCTTGCGGGTCCTCGAAGCGGTAGTACCGCTAGAGTCAGCGGTAGTACCGCATGAGCGGTAGTACCGGTCACATCCAGCGGTAGAACCGCCCCAGTGCTTCGACAGGAGGTCGGCGCACTGCACTCAGCGGTAGTACCGTAGGTTTGCGCGGTAGTACCGCCTGAGCGGTAGTACCGTGCCGGCTTGAGCGGTAGTACCGTGCCTTCCTGCGGTAGTACCGCTTGCGTCCAGAAAACCTGCTTAGATCAAATTTGAGAGAGGGGCTTATGCAATTATAAGAGGTATGAGATGAAATGGCTTGGGCTAGAGACAAGAAACACCAGCAAACGGGCAGAGACACTCCAAGTTCAAAAAGAGAGAAAAAGCGAGGAGCAAACTTGGAGTGACTCAAAGCACAAACAAACCCCTAACGATAAAAACTCTCAAAGAGAGGGCGGTGGCCTAAGCCACCTATGTTTGAGTCAATTGGTATGGCACCGCGAAGATTTTAACCTTGGGCCCATGACCAAAACTCATCTTTGAAGCACAATTACCATAAAAAATGGCTAATGTGAAAGACTTGATTAATTTATGCATAATGGGGGGAGGGAGAGTTCATTGAGAGAACAACACTCCCCCTATGTCCATGCCTACATCTAGAGCAAGATAAACATGATGAATGCAGTGGGGTGTGACGAGATTCAAGACACGTTGCTCGAATCAATGATATTTAGCTCATGCCTTAACTCGCGAAATCTTGCTTCATCCAATGGCTTCGTGAAAATATCCGCAAGTTGCTCTTGAGTTCCTACATGAATAATATCAATCTCTCCCCGCTTGACGTGATCCCGGATGAAATGATGACGAATCTCAATGTGCTTCGTCTTGCTATGTTGCACCGGATTGTGGGAGATCATGATTGCACTTTCATTGTCACAGAAGAGAGGCACTTTGTCACAAGTGACACCGTAATCCTTTAAAGTTTGCCTCATCCATAACAATTGTGCACAACAACTTGCGACAGCTACATACTCAGCCTCGGTGGTGGAGAGAGACACACAATTTTGCTTCTTCGAAGACCAACTCACCAAAGAGCGACCAAGGAATTGGCACCCTCCGGAGGTTGACTTCCTATCCACACGGTCTCCCGCCCAATCCGAGTCTGAATAACCCATGAGATCAAAGCTTGCTCCTTTGGGATACCATAAGCCAAAGTTTGGGGTATGAGCCAAATATCGAAAGATTCGCTTGATTGCCACAAAGTGACTTTCCTTAGGCGCGGCTTGAAACCGTGCACACATTCCCACACTCAACATGATATCCGGTCTAGATGCACAAAGGTAAAGCAAGGAGCCAATCATGGAACGATATACCTTTTGATCCACCGCTTTACCATTGGGATCGATGTCGAGTTGGCACTTGGTAGGCATTGGAGTCTTGGCCGGTTTGATATCTTTTAGCTTGAATCTCTTGAGCATGTCTTGGGTGTATTTGGCTTGGTTGATGAAGGTTCCTTCTCTTCTTTGCTTGACTTCAAACCCAAGAAAGAACTTCAACTCTCCCATCATAGACATCTCAAACTTCTCGGTCATTAGTGCGGCAAACTCATCATTGAAAGCTTTGTTAGGAGAACCAAAGATAATATCATCAACATATAGTTGGCATATGAACAACTCCCCTTTAACCCTCTTAGTAAAAAGAGTGGGATCGATTTTCCCAATTTCAATCCCACGGTCTTGCAACAACTCGGTAAGGTGCTCATACCACACACGTGGGGCTTGTTTAAGGCCATAGAGTGCCTTATCGAGCTTGTATACATGATTGGGGAACTTGGGATCCTCGAACCCCGGTGGTTGTTTGACATACACCAACTCATTAAGAGGACCATTAAGAAATGCACTCTTCACATCCATTTGTTGCAACTTAAAATCATGATGAGAAGCATATGCAAGCAACATACGAATAGATTCAAGACGAGCAACGGGAGCAAAGGTTTCACCGTAGTCGATACCCTCGACTTGGGAGTAGCCTTGTGCCACCAATCTTGCCTTGTTTCGAGTGACAACACCGTTCGTATCTTGCTTGTTCTTAAAGATCCATTTGGTTCCAATGACATTATGATTCTCCGTTGGCCTTGGCACCAATGTCCACACTTTGTTGCACTCGAAGTTGTTGAGTTCATCATGCATGGCTTCAAGCCAATCCGTGTCCTCGAGCGCCTCATGTACCTTTTGGGGTTCAACACACGAAACAAACGCGTGATGCTCACAAAAGTTTGATAATTGTTTACGAGTGGTTACCCCTTTCTTTAAGCTTCCATAGACATTTTCCAAGACATGTCCTTGTTGCTTGAGTTTGGAAAGTTTGGAAGCAATCTTGGCGGTACGACGCTCCAATAGCTCCTCCGGAGTCACTTGAGGAGGATCATCTCGAGCGTCATCTTGAGCTTGCTCTTGATCATGAGCTTGCCCTTGATCTTGTGCTTGCTCGGTGTCGTGATCTTGATCTTGGGCATCATTTGGTGCATCACCATCATCTTGAGGTTGATCTTGCCCTTGATCTTGATCACTTGGTTGAGGGCCTTCGGTTTGTTCTTCGGAAGCGTGTGGGTCTTGTGTCGGTAATGGTTCCACTTGCGTAGAACATTGTCCTTCTCCTTCCACCACAAGGGGTTCCTCAATGGGTAGGAATTGGCCCACACCCATTCTTCTTATGGCTTGAGGAGGAATTTCATCACCTACATCACAAAGACCACTTTGCTCCACTTGGGAGCCATTATTCTCGTCAAACTCCACGTTACACGTCTCCTCAATGAGTCCAGTGGACTTGTTGAGAACACGGTAAGCATGAGAGTTTGTAGCATAACCAACAAATATGCCCTCTTGAGCTCTAGAATCAAATTTAGACAAGCGAACACCTTTCTTGAGAATAAAACACTTACAACCGAACACCCGGAAGTACGTGAGGTTGGGCTTGTTGCCGGTAAGTATTTCATATGGAGTCTTGTTCAAGCCTTTGCGGAGGTAGAGCCGATTGGATGCATGACAAGCGGTGTTGATGGCTTCGGCCCAAAAGTTGTATGGAGACTTGAACTCCGCCATCATGGTCCTTGCCGCGTCCATCAACGTCCGGTTCTTCCTCTCCGCTACACCATTTTGTTGAGGGGTATAAGGTGCGGAATATTGATGCTTGATCCCCTCATCACCAAGAAACTCATCCAAGGTGTAGTTCTTGAACTCGGTGCCGTTGTCGCTTCTAATGATCAATATCTTTGCATCATGTTGACGTTGAGCTTCATTAGCAAAGTCGATCACGGTTTGTTGGGTCTCGCTCTTCCTCTTGAAGAAATATACCCAAGTGTATCTTGAATAATCATCCACAATCACCAAGCAATACTTTCTTCCCCCAAGACTGTCAAATGTAGGAGGACCAAAGAGATCCATGTGAAGGAGCTCCAAGGGCCTCTTTGAAGAGATAATGGTCTTGGGTCGGTGAGCCGTCTCATGTAACTTCCCTTCGATACAAGCACTGCAAGCACGATCTTTGACAAAACTAACATTTGTTAGTCCTCGGATGTGGTCCCCTTTGAGGAGACTTTGCAAAGATCTCATATTGACGTGGGCTAAACGGCTATGCCAAAGCCATCCCACGTCAACTTTAGCCATTAGGCAAGTCGCGATCTTAGTGGGTCGCTCCGAGAAGTTAACCACATAGAGACCGTTCTCGACATGCCCAACAAAAGCTACTTTAAGAGTCTTGCTCCACAAAAGGGCCACGGTATCAATATCAAAGAACGTAGCAAAGCCCATAATAGCAAGTTGACGAACGGAAAGTAAATTGTATGCAAGGGTCTCAACAAGCATGACCTTCTCAATGGACAAGTCCGGTGAGATGACCACCTTGCCGAGACCCAATACCTTTGACATTGAAGCATCACCATATTGGACATGGGTGGGCATAGATGAACTTGCTTGAACGTCCACCACCAAGTCCTTGCTTCCGGTCATATGATTTGTCGCTCCACTATCAAGCAACCATGACACCCCACCGGAAGCAAACTCCTGCATAAGATCAATGCTTGGTTTTAGGTACCCATTCTTCAATGGGTCCTTTCATGTTAGTAACAAGGGTCTTAGGAACCCAAATGGACCATTCAATGTACTCATAAGAAGAACCAACTAATTTGGCATAAACATGCCCATCACTAGCACGGCATAAAACATAAGAAGGGTTAAAATCGCCGGCTTTGTTGGGATGAGTGGTCTTGCCCCTATTGACATTACCACCCACCGCCTTGTTCTTCTTCTTATTAGGAGCACCCTCTCCCTCTTTCACAAATGTATCTTTGAGAGGGAGAGCTCGCTTGGTCTTGTTCTTCTTGTTTGACTTCTTCTTCTTTGACTTGGGTGCAAATCCAAGTCCCTCCTTGGCCACAACTTCCTTTTGATTGCTCAAAAGTTCGTTGAGGTTTTTCTCACCTTGTATGCACGAAACAAGGCCTTTCTCAAGTTGCTCTTTCAACTTGGCATTCTCCTCAACAAGATGTTCATGCTCACAACAAGGGTTAGTTGCACAAGCATTATCAATTAAAACAAAAGGAGGACAAGTAGCAATTTCTTTAGTTAGCTTCACTTGGAGTTGATCATGAGACTCCTTGAGTGTAGCATGAGCACTTTTCAAGGCCTTGTGAGCCTTGTCAAGTAAAACAAACTCCTCTTCGAGTCTACCATGGCCAACCCCAAGTTCATTCTTCTCAGTTTTAAGCACTTTAGCAAGAACACTAGCATGATCACGATCTTTCTTTAATTTAGCAAGATCTAGATTGTGTGTCTCCTCAAGAGCCACTCTATGACCTTGCTCTTCCTCAAGAGCAATAGAAAGATCGGCAATCTCATCGGCATAATCTCTACTATGCCCTTCTAACTTAGAGATGGTCTCTTCATGAGACTCGATGATTTCATTGGCCTCACCTAATTGTTCCAAGAGAGCCACAAAGTGCTTCTTGGTCTCACCTTTGAGCTTGGCCATGAACTTGTCAAACTCATTTTCCTCCACCTTTGCCTCCTCACTTTCTTCCACACAATTCATCAAAGAAGGAGTGGAAGAAATGCTAGTTTTGATGTTGGAGGTTACCTTGTTGGTGGCCTTGGCCATGAGGCACTTGTGGGTGGTGATGGAGTTCTCGTTGGGGGAGTCGAAGAGGGACACCTTTGGTGATGGAGAGGTGGCGATGGCAACGGAGGCCGTAGCAACCCCTTCACCACTAGCATCTTCATCATCATCGGAGTCGTACTCTTCTTGCACCACCAAACTCTTTTGAGGCACCTTCTTCGCGAAGTTATTGCTCTTGCTTGGGAATGACTTGGATTTGTCCTTGCGAATGAGCTTGCCTCCATTGTCTTCCCTCTTCTCATACGGGCAAGCGGCGACGAAGTGACTCACATTACCACATTTGTAGCAAGTCCTCACACGTTGACCTTTGCCTTTAGAGCCATTAGGCTTGTTTCTTGAAAAGTTGGGCTTGGAGTTTCTTCTGTTGCCCCAAAATTGTCTTGATGCAAGAGCCATGTGCTCGTGGTAAGCATATTTGGTGTCTTCGGGGCAATCTTCTTCCTCATATTCTTCTTCTTCTTCCTCTTCATGAACAACCTTGGCCTTCAAAGCGAGGTTGGGCTTCTTTGAGCGTTGAACACGAGCAAGTGCGTTGTCGGCGGTCTTGTTCAAAATGTTCATAGCAATAAACTCATCCAACACATCACTGGAGGACAAGGTGTGGAAGTCCGGTCTTTGACGAATCACGGAGGACATGCTCTTGTTGTAAGGCAAAATGGCCTTGAGGAATTTGCGCTTGATCCAATTGTCATCCGTGTCCTTGCTCCCGTGATCTCGGAGTGAGACCGCAAGAGTAGTCAATCTCCGGTAAAGCTCACGAGGATCTTCATCTTCATTCATAACAAACTCATCGGCCTCATCAAGAATAACCTCAAAGTTGGAGCGTTGAATGCTCGAGCTTCCCTTGTACAACGAGTTGATATGCTCCCATGCATCTTTGGCAAGAGTGAATGGGCGCAAATGAGGAAGCTCTTCGGGAGGCATGGCGGCTTGAAGAATGAACAAGGCAGATGCGTTGAGTTGGTTGTCCACTTCTTCTCTTGGGGACAAGTTGCTTGGGTCATGCGGATAATAGCCTTGTTCAATGATTCTCCAAAGTTGAGTTGAGCTATAATTCAAATGAGACTTAATACGAAACACCCAATTAGCGAAGTTAGTCAAATCAAGCTTAGGAGGAGGACCATGATTGTTTATATGAGGTGAGGGGACCGGTCCTCCATAGACCGGGGGAGGGGGAACCGAGGCGTGCGTTCCCGTCCCATTCTTACCATGAGGGGAAGATGTTTGAGAGTCTTTAGCCGCTTCCTTGCCGGAATTGGCCTCCGATGCCGATGGGGTGGGATTAACCACAAGCAACGGACCGGGAGTAGACTTCAACCCCTCAAGGAGTTCTTTAAGCATGGACTTGACCTCGGCCGTCATAGACGTCTCAAGTGAAGCCATAGCTTCGTTTAAGACGTCTCGGGTGACCGTGTTCAACTCCATGGCCTCGGGCACTTCCTCAACCCGTTCCCCGTCGTCAACCATACTCTTCGGGTGGTGAAACCCTTAACAAAGAAACCTGGCTCTGATACCAATTGAAAGGATCGATATGGTTGACTAGAGGGGGGGGGTGAATAGGCAACTACCAATTTTTAGCTTTTCTTAACAAATTAGGGTTAGCAACAAAATAGGTTGTCTAGATGTGCAACTAGGTGAGCAACCTATATGATGCTAACAAACACAACACAAGCAAGTAAAGGATACAAAACAATTAAAGCAAGCAAAATGTAAAGGTAAGAAATAACCACAAGTGGAGCCAGTGAAGACGAGGATGTGTTACCGAAGTTCCTTCCCTTTGAGAGGAAGTACGTCTCCGTTGGAGCGGTGTGGAGGCACAATGCTCCCCAAGAAGCCACTAAGGCCACCGTATTCTCCTCACGCCCTCACACAATGCGAGGTGCCATGATTCCACTAGTGGTGCCCTTGAAGGCGGCAACCGAACCTTTACAAACAAGGTTGGGGCAATCTCCACAACTTAATTGGAGGCTCCCAACACAACCATGGTCAAAAGCTTTGAGCCACCTCTCGTGAAAAAGACAAATTTCCGCTGATTCAGCACGTAGCGGGTCATATTTGAATTGAAGTTGCCTTATAGTTTGCTCGTGATTTTTTCCAAAAATAATTTCTAGGTACATAAGTATCTATTTAATCAGAGATACATGTTTTGGTGGCGAGACGTCGAGGTTTGGATGGTGGCCGAGGGCCCCAACTCCAGAGCGCGCAAACTGGCATGCCAACCTCGTGGTCACCGCGTGACCTTGGCGTTGCCACGTGTTTGGGGAGGCCTAGGCATGTATGATGGGTTGGGCACTCCCCCGGTAGGTGTTAGGAAGAAGAATACAACAAAATAATCTCACGAGGAGACTGAACTAAGCTCAAACATGAATTAGCAGCCAAGTGTTTGATTAGAGGTGAGAGAAATGAACATGGCCAATGGGTCTGAGTTTTGGCTGAGGATGATCATGTACTAAGGAGACTGTCTTGGCAAATTTTCAGCTCAAATGGAGGAGCCTAGTTGGTACTTGCTTTGCAAAGTACCACACTGGACAGAAATATGAATGTTGAAGCTGGGCTCAAATAATTGAATGGATTGAGCTCAAATTTGGTGGAGTGTAGTCGTTTGGGCATAGGAAGACACTGTAAAAATTAGATATCATTTGGACGTGCCAAAGTGGTACTTCCTTCACAATGCTCTTCTCCGGACAGAAAATAGAAATCGATGTTGGGCCCACATAGATGATTGGATTGAGATGAAATTTTGATGGGGATGATAATATGAGCATATGAAGGAATTGTCCAAATTTCATACCATTTTAATTAATAAAAATAGTACTTCCTTCACAATGCTCTTCACTGGACAGAAAATTGGGAAAAATATTGAGGAACATTGGCTTCATTAAAATCAGATAAAATTTGCTGTAGGGAGGTTCTATGGGCAGGGTCGTGTTTTGGTAAATTATCAACAATTATAAAGCAATATAAAATATAGTTTCTTCACAAATTGAAAATATTTCCAGAAATAAAGATTGAATGGTGAGCTCACATGGATTATTAGATGGGGATCAAATTTTGTGGAGAGCTATTATTTGGGCATATAGAATATGTGGCAAAAATTCAGCTCATTAGGAGATGTCTAGCTAGTACTTACTTCACAAAGCTTCTAGCTAAACAGAAAGTTTGGAAATTTGCTGAGGAAGATTTAATAGGCAAATGGAGCTGAATTTTGTCATGAGGCAATGACTTGGATGGAAAAGAGTGACCAAAATTTTTGAGAGCAATCCAAAAAATATAATAGCACTTCCTTCACAAAGTGTTGTTCTGAACAAAATAGGAAAATGAATATTCCTGAATTATTTTTGAACTAGGAAAGGAAGGGTTTTGACATATTTGAGGAAGATATTATCCAAAGAATTTATGAGAATTTTTTGGGAATTTTGAGAATGACAGAAACGTAGGCTCCTTCACAACCAAGGACAAAAATTGACACATAGGCAAAACTGATGAGGTGGCGCCTAGTCATAGCAATGCACCATAATTTACAAGGGTATGACCATCTATATTGGTCGTGATCAGCTAGAAATAAGGCAGCGGACCAGTGTTGTCTTCTTTACGACCATTTCGTGTAAGGAATTTACGACCTTTCTAACCAAATTGGTCGTTATGGTTTAGCGTTTGGAGCCCCCCGAGCAACTTACGACCAACTGGTCTGAAATAGTCGTAGATTTTTGACCATTTCTTCCAAGGTCACAAGTTGACATATTTCTTGTAGTGTCCTCGCCGGCGATTCCAGCCACGACAGGCATGCTCCAGAGCTTGCCTCCCTCCGCTACGTCCTCCACTCCGGCTGGATTTGATGCTCATGCCCACCCGCAGCCTTCCCCAGCGGCTAAGGTTTCGGGTGCGGCGGCGCCTCCCACTCCTGCGAGTTCAACCCATCCTCCTTCCTCCTCCGATCTCTCTCCCTCCCCGTGTCTAATCTCTGGTCGGTTCTTCTCTTCTAGGTGTGTGAAAGGATCGATATGGTTGACTAGAGGGGGGGATGAATAGGCAACTACCAATTTTTAGCTTTTCTTAACAAATTAGGGTTAGCAACAAAATAGGTTGTCTAGATGTGCAACTAGGTGAGCAACCTATATGATGCTAACAAACACAACACAAGCAAGTAAAGGATACAAAACAATTAAAGCAAGCAAAATGTAAAGGTAAGAAATAACCACAAGTGGAGTCGGTGAAGACGAGGATGTGTTACCGAAGTTCCTTCCCTTTGAGAGGAAGTACGTCTCCGTTGGAGCGGTGTGGAGGCACAATGCTCCCCAAGAAGCCACTAAGGCCACCGTATTCTCCTCACGCCCTCACACAATGCGAGGTGCCATGATTCCACTAGTGGTGCCCTTGAAGGCGGCAACCGAACCTTTACAAACAAGGTTGGGGCAATCTCCACAACTTAATTGGAGGCTCCCAACACAACCACGGAGCTTCACCACAATGGAATGTGGCTCCGAGGTGACCTCAACCGTCTAGGGTGCTCAAACACCCAAGAGTAACAAGATCCGCAAGGAATTAGTGGGGGAATCAAATATCTCTTGGTGGAAGTGTAGATCGAGGCCCTCTCCTCCAAACCCTAGAGCATCAACGAGTTTTGGTGGCTAGGGAGAGTGATCGGGCTAAAATGAAGCTTGGGAGCAACAATGGAGTTTGGGAGGAAGAGGTAAGTCAACTTGGGGGAAGAAGACTCACTTATATAGAGAGGAAGAAATCCAACCGTTATGCAGCCTCTGCCCGAGCACAAGCGGTAGTACCGCTCTTACGAGCGGTACTTCCGCTGGCACGGTAGTTCTAGAAGTAGCGTACAACCGAGCACGTCGGGGAGGCGGTAGTGCCGCCGGAGCGGTACTACCGCTCCCACCAGCGGTACTACCGCTTGGTGTTGAGCAACTGGTAGAAGTAGCAGAAGTAGAGGAGGACAGCGCGGTAGTGCCGCTCATAGCGGTACTACCGCTACTCACTGCCGCTCTACTACCGCCCGAAGGGCAGAGCAGTCCAGAAGACAAAAATAAGCGGTACTCCCTGCGGTAGTGCAACAGCGGTAGTTCCGCTGGAGCGGTACTACCGTTCCACAGGGCGGTACTACCGCTTAGTACCTAGACGTCCAGTGAACCAGCAGTAGGGGAGCGGTGGTTAGGGGCTGTAGTACCGGTCAGTGCTACTGGGACTTCCGCTTAGTTTAGGGTTCTGTGTATCTGAGCGGTAGTTAGGGGCTGTAGTACCGCTGGAGCGGTACTACCGTGCGTAACTACCGCTCTACTACCGCTCAGATACACAGAACCCTAAACTAAGCGGAAGTCCCAGTAGCACTAAACTGCGGTAGTATCGTTGGAGCGGTACTACCGTGTAGATGAGCGGTACTACCGCTTATGCGCTTCAAGAAGGCTCAAGCATAAGGAAGGGCAAGCTCCAAATCGGGAAAGAATGAGGGTGCAAAATGACTGTGTACGTGTTGATTCCACCCAAACCTTTCCGATGCGGACCCCCTCTTGATAGTACGGTGTTCCTACGACTCAAATCCACCGAAGAAGAAACGTAAGAAAAACACTGTCTTCATAATAGCTCCGAGGGGCACGAATCGTCTTGTGCCATATGGTCGATTATCTGAAATGCTCAATGCACACGATTAGTCCGCAAAAGCATTGTCATCAATCACCAAAACCACTAAGGGAGAAATATGCCCTAACAGTGTGCAGAGAAGAGGGAGATGAATAAGTCCCAGATCCAGTACGCCTCCATGCCATGGACCCTTGGTGAACGAAGGTCGAGGAAGCCCACTGCATCTGTACTCGGCCGCGAGAAGATGACATGGAGCTCGTCTGCCTGCTCATCCTCTTGTAAGGTTGCATCTATCATCTCTGCTGCCCACTCTCAAAACTGAACCCCTTTCTTCTCTGTACATTTAATAGGTTGCAACTTTGTCATTTCAACTTGATAGATAGATGTATTCGTTTTGTCCTGCACTATATTTCTTGCTCAATGTTGTTAGTGCTTAGGTTGTACTAGCACCAGCGGCACAAGTGCAAGAAGGGTTTCAGATTTCTCACTTGTGCAAAGAATAAGTTCAGTCAATCTAATATTGCTATTTACACTGTAAATCCGTATGTAATTTCAGTGAATACCCTTTGTAATCGTAGTGTTTGCAATGTTAAATTGCAGTATAAGATAGACTAATAAAAGACTGAAACTACATTTCAAATCATTTTTTACTTAACTGAAATATTTAGATTGAAAATATGCACTCTAATCACACTGCAACTTTCAGTAATTACAGTGTAATTTAATGTGCATTTTTGTCACAATAATGTGTATTCCTTCTCTTTTTGGTGGCCTGAATTTAAAGTGTTTTGGGACTATAATTTTCAGTAATATGTCACTTCTAGTTTATGTGAATATTTTTGTATTCTTGTCAGTCTTGTGCCCCATTCTAAAGAAGTTCAGCAAATGTGTACGCTCCATTCTGTAAATACCATATTTTACAAAAAAATTAGATACAACAACCTGATCAATGTATCGAAAAAATGCTTCATTTTGTGCACTAGTATATCTTTTGTTCTTTCCGGTTAGAGTTTGCTGCAACCATGGAAGGTCCTCTTTCTCTCTCTTTCTCTCTGGTCTTTTTTGATGAGATTTTGTTACAACCTACCTGAGAGTTGTATCGTTGGTAGAGTGATTTGTTGGACATGTTCTTGATCTGAAGCAAAACCACTTAAACAGCCCCTTCCTATTTTATTTAAGAATAAATAGGGTGTATGCCTACTGTTAGTTGGACATGGGGCTGTTTCACTAGTACAAAACAGGGCTTTGGTCCAGGACAGATAATTGCATTAGTCCCGGTTCTGTTACGAACCGGGACCAATGGGGCATCAGTCCCGGTTCGTGAGGCCAGGGCGCCGGCCGGGCCACGGCAGGCACCAGTCCCGACCCCTTTAGTCCCGGTTCCAGACACGAACCGGGACTAAAGGGGCCGATACCCTTTAGTCCCGGTTGGTGTTACCAACCGGGACTAAAGGTGGAGCCTTTAGTCCCGGTTGGTAACACCAACCGGGACTAAAGGTCCTCCCTCCCCCGCCCCAGGCACCGCCACGTGGATGGTATTTAGTCCCGGTTGGTGTCTCCAACCGGGACTAAAGGTTTCACCCGGCAAGATTTTCACCCGGCAAGCTCTGTTTTTCTGTTTTTACATTTGTTTTCTGTTTTTAGTTTCTGTTTTAATTTGCTTATATCTTTTATGATATTTGATGTTTTTGAGTGATTCTTTTTGCATTGGATTCAAAATTTTGTCTAGTTTCTGCTTGTGCCATTAGTTTTCAAATTTGAATGGTTTAAATTTGAATTTATTCAAATTTGCTTCAAACCCTAGATTGTGAATAACTTGAGTTTACAAATAGTTTTTAATTTAATTATTTTTGCTCCTAGTCACGTGTTAGATTGTTGTCACAGTAAGATTTATTTGGCTATTTTTAGAATAATTTAAATTAGGATTTTAATTAAAACAATACTGTTTTGCTTATATAGTTGTTTTAGTCATTTAATTGTTGTTTTTTATTATTTTTAGTTAGTTCTTTCTGTAGATTTTAACATGTTGTAGTATGGTGCATATTGAATGCACAAAAAGTCTGGAGTTAAAATAAGTTTAAAAAAATGAAATGCCTTTGTAACAGACGATTTTCGTCTGAAACCTTGATACTTCGAAGGAGATAGTCCAGTTTGTACACGAAGTGCATCCAGTTTTTGCCGTAACCCTCTCAACTTTGTAGCACATGCTATGTGGGTGAAATGATGATACCATGCCAAGTTTCAACCTTTTCAGAGTTCATTTGTAGGGCTTTTCAATTTCAGGGTCATTTAGCTCAAAAAAAATCATTAAATGCTTGAAAAATAGCAAATGAAGTTAGAAAGGGTTGAAATTTGAGGATGTGGCTTTGAATGGTGCATATTGAATGCACAAAAAGTATGGAGTTGAAATAAGTTTAAAAAAATGAAATGCCTTTGTAACAGACGAGTTTTCGTCCGAAACCTTGACACTTCGAAAGAGATTGTCCATTTTGTCCACGAAGTGCATCCAGTTTTTGCCGTAACCCTCTCAACTTTTTAGCACATGCTATGTGGGTGAAATGATGATACCATGCCAACTTTCAACCTTTTGAGAGTTCATTTGTAGTGCTTTTCAATTTCAGGGTCATTTAGCTCAAAAAAATCAGTAAATGCATGAAAAATAGCAAATGAAGTCAGAAAGGGTTGAAAATTGATGACGTGGCTTCGAATGGTGCATAATGAACACACAAAAAGTCTGGAGTTGAAATAAATTTTAAAAAATGAAATGCCTTTGTAACAGACGAGTTTTCGTCCGAAACCCTGACACTTCGAAAGAGATTGTCCATTTTGTACACGAAATGCATCCAGTTTTTGCCGTAACCCTCTCAACTTTTTAGCACATGCTATGTGGGTGAAATGATGATACCATGCCAACTTTCAACCTTTTGAGAGTTCATTTGTAGTGCTTTTCAATTTCAGGGTCATTTAGCTCAAAACAATCAGTAAATGCATGAAAAATAGCAAATGAAGTCAGAAAGGGTTGAAAATTGATGGCGTGGCTTCGAAGGTGCATAATGAACACACAAAAAGTCTGGAGTTGAAATAAGTTTAAAAAAATGAAATGCCTTTGTAACAGACGAGTTTTCGTCCGAAACCCTCACACTTCGAAAGAGATTGTCCATTTTGTACACGAAGTGCATCCAGTTTTTGCCGTAACCCTCTCAACTTTTTAGCACATGCTATGTGGGTGAAATGATGATACCATGCCAACTTTCAACCTTTTCAGAGTTCATTTGTAGTGCTTTTCAATTTCAGGGTCATTTATCTCAAAAAAATCAGTAAATGCATGAAAAATAGCAAATGAAGTCAGAAATGGTTGAAAATTGATGGCGTGGCTTCGAATGGTGCATAATGAACACACAAAAAGTCAGGAGTTGAAATAAGTTTAAAAAAATGAAATGCCTTTGTAACAGACGAGTTTTCGTCTGAAACCCTGATACTTCGAAAGAGATTGCCGCATACCTTTCTGACTTGGTTAACCTTAGTTGTGACTCTGGCTGGGACGGTGCTAGCAGATGTGTAGTCGATGGTATGATTGGATGGACACCAACCCGGACTAAAGGGGTTCTGAAATTTTCAAACTCTACCCCCCGGTGGACCGCCTTTTTTAGTTTTGCAGAAAATAAACAAAAATGATAAAATCTTCAAAAAATAAAATCCTTTGAGATGTAGTTAGGTTTTAGTGTCTAGTTGGTATAGAAATTTTGAAATATGAATTTTGACCTTTTTTATAAAAAAATGAAAAAAAAAATATAAAACGGCCATAACTTTTGCATACGACGTCGAAAAAAAAGTTTAATATATCAAAAAAAACTAGAGAAAAATTGGGACTCGATTTCACCGGGGTTTACCCGGTGAAGTTTTCTCAGATTCTTAAAATTCCAAAAGTAAAAAAAGTTATTTCAAATCAAAAAATAATAATTTTAATAATTTTAAAAATTAATTTTATTTAAAAATAAATAAATGATGTCATATTTGGATTCCTCACATTTTTGTGATAATAATGGATATATTATTTGTCGAATTTCGATTTAGAGATTTAAAGATATTAATTATGTCATATTAAATGAATAAATGGCAAAAATAAATAAATAAAATAATATTAGTACTTATTTTATTTTCATTGAAATTCAATATTATTAGTACTTATTTTTTTTATTTTAATAATTGTTTGGAATTCAAATAATTAAATCATGTGACATCAAGACCTAAGGGTTAACAGGATTGATAGCTTAAGATTGTCAGGAAAACAACAAGTGCAGACTTGGAAACTAGGGGAGATAGAACCTGAAAGTTAAGCGTGCTGGGGCTGGAGTAGTGAGAGGATGGGTGACCGGCCGGGAAGTTAGACGATTTGGAATGAGTGCTGATTAGAGACTAGAGATTAAATTCTGAAGCAGTGAGGAGGGGTGATTAGAGATTAAATTGTCAAATAATTCAAAATTTTGAAAATCAGAAAAAAAATTAAAAAAAAATTAAAAAAAAAATTCCTTTAGTCCCGGTTGGTAAGCCCACGCACAGAGAGCGGCCACGTGGAGCCCCTTTGGTCCCGGTTCGTAAGCGAACCGGGACTAAAGGTTTTGGGCTTAATCCCGACCCTTTAGTCCCGGTTCCAGAACCGGGACAAATGGGCCTCTGGAACCGGGACTAAAGGGCCTTTTCCTACTAGTGTTTGTAACTAAACTCCGAGTAGCACTAGGTTCCATCCTTTCTATGGTGGCAATTTTTGAATACTAAATTTGAGCTTCTTCAAACAATATCTGATGTTGTTTCTCTTCTTCAGTGACACTTAGCATTTTGAGAGGTTCAGATGTTGCAGGTGGAAGAGGGAGAGGAGAGGAGCCGCAGCAAACCACCATGCTCTCCTCTCTCCATGACGCTACTGCACGTTCAGATGCTGCTGCTGCTGTCGGTTCTGCTCTTGTCGCCACGGTGGCCGCTCCTCAGGCATGGTGGGAGAAGACCGTCTCCTTCCTGTGCAGCAATGGCCCACAGCCCCTCGCCATCCAATTCGTCTTCGTCGCCGGCAAACTGTAGCTTCAGGAAGACTTCAGCCCTGAATTCGGCGTCCACGGCCAAACCCAGGTACCTACAAACTCCCCTTTGTTATGTTTTAGACCAACTCTGTTTTTCTGCTAGTCAAATAGACTGTAATACTAGTACCATTGTGTAGCTAGATAGATCATTGTTGGTTCTGATGCTTATTGATTGGCACACCAAGTGTTGTTACTCCTGATGATTACTAGTACCACAACAATAATACATGAGTTAAACTGAAATGACCTGACGGTAAAGGGTATAATGTTGGTAATACATCTGCTGTTACTGATGCCTTCTTGCTTGCTTGCTTGGGAATGACCTGGGAATTACTTCTACTTGGTGCACACCCTTTAGTTGTTGCAATTTGTCTCAAAAGCTTGGATTCAGAGTCTATAATAAGATTTGGTACTGCCTTGGAATTCCTTATCTCCTTTCATTTGTGGTCATGCCTAGCACTGTATCCTTCTTAAGTTGGGTTTTCCCCAATTTCTAGGATTGGTATATTTTTTCACATGGACATGAAGTCGCGGTGGCGACGACAACGATATCGACATGGGTCTACGGCGGCGACGCTGACATCGACATCGACATTGGGCTGCGCCGGCGACGACGACAACGGCATCGTCACGGTGCTGCTGCGGCGGCGACGACGACGACGGCATCGTCATGGCGGCGACGACGACGACAATGACAACAACACCATCAACACGAGCTTGTGGAGGTGCCGACGCTGACGACCTATACCCATGGCGTATATTGTGTGTGTGTGTGTGTGTATATATATATATGTATGTATGTATGTTTTAATTATCTATATTAGATATGTATGATTGATTGTATGCATAACATGTACGTATTATGAAATGCGTGTATGTGAGTACTATGAAATACATGTCTAAACTGGATTAGGTAGATTTTTATTTTTTTTAAATCCTAATTAGTTACTAGTAGCGTGGGTGTATCATAGAGGCGCTACAACTATTCCGTTAATAGTAGTGCGGGTGTGAAATAGTAGTAGCATGGGGCATCAGCGCTATTGGTATGTCTTTTACCTGTAGCATGGGGTAGAACACGCGCTACAGCTAAAAAATAGCTGTAGCGCCCCCGCGCTACTTCTAGTAAAAAACCCAATGCTACTACTAGCGTTTTTCCTAGTAGTGTTAGTTTGCATATGTGTAGGTGTGGTTTACTTAGTGCCTTCCGTCCCCGTCCTAACCACCGTCGATCGCCCGCACCGTCCCGTTTCCGGCACCACATTGGTGAGCCTCTTGTTCTTATACTTTAAAAAAAATTGTATGATTTAGATAGTTACTTGTATAATTTTCTTACTTGTATGATTGTTTTTATACATGGTGCCATGGTTTTGATATCCATGCCCGTCGGCCCTCGTCCAGTTTATGATTCAGATGTGGTATATTCTCTGTTATAACTATTTGTTGCATTTCGTGTTTATGACAATTAGACTCATCAAGTTGACATAGATATTTTTATCTAGGAGGTATGTGCACCGGAAATTCCAACCGACCCTCTTGTCGAGAAGTTCAATTTAGTTGAAAAAGAAAATGAGTATTTGAAAGAAAAAATGAAAAGAATTGAAGAGAAGATGATATTGGAGTTTTATGTTGCCGATGTCGTCGATGATCACAAGATCAAGATGGATGCAATGCGTTTGAAGATTAGAAAGATTAGAAAATATGCCGTTAATAAAGAGGCTTGGTATCATTATGCTATTGGATCAATTGCTACCTTAGTTGCAATTTTGATCGCATTTGTTGTTGCATTTAAATGCTTTAGTTAGATAGTTTTATGTTGTTTTATGAGAATAAGTGTGTATGAACTTTATGAACGAACTTGTATTAATTTGGTCTTTTCGGTGTTGTGTAATGAAGATGAGTCGGCAATGGATGTACGATGACCGACGCTCTCCCCAGTTCATTAATGGTGTGCATAGTTTTCTGCATGCGGCTGAGGCAAACAAGAGGAATGGTTTTATGTGTTGTCCATGTGGTGTCTGTAAGAATGATATGAATTACTCTAGCTCAAAAGTCATTCATGTCCACCTGTTTATGTCCGTTTCATGTCCGGCTATAACCGTTGGACCAAGCACGGAGAAAGAGGGGTTCTAATGAAAGAGAATGAAGAAGAAGAGGATGATGACAACTATCCTTGGTTCCCTGAATACGATGGTATTACAATGAGGGAAGAGAATGAAGAAGAAGAAGTTGAAGAAGAGGCATCAGATGAGCCCGCTAATGATCTTGGTCGGGCCATTGCTGATGCAAAGAGAAACTGCGAAGGTGAAAAGGAGAAGTTGAAGTTGCAGCGCATGTTAGAGGATCACAAAAAATTATTGTACCCAAATTGCGAAGATGACAAGAAAAAGCTGAGTACCACACTGGAATTGCTGCAATGGAAGGCAGAGAATGGTGTATCTGACAAGGGATTTGAAAAGTTGCTGAAAATGTTAAAGAAGATGCTTCCAAAGGACAACGAATTGCCCGACAGTACGTACGAAGCAAAGAAGACTGTCTGCCCTCTAGGATTAGAGGTGAAGAAGATACATGCATGCCCTAATGACTGCATTCTCTACCGCGGTGAGGAGTATGAGAATTTAAATGCATGCCCGGTATGCGGTGCATTGCGTTATAAGATCAGTCGCGATGTCCCTGGTGATGATGTTGAGGGCGAGCGCCCCAGGAAGAGGATTCCTGCCAAGGTGATGTGGTATGCTCCTACAATACCACGATTAAAATGTTTGTTCCAAAACAAAGATCATGCCAAGTTGTTGAGAGTACCCGCTGATGGGTCGCAGTGGAGAAAAATCGAGAGAAAGTGGCCGGACTTTGCAGGTTACGGAAGGAACTTATGGTTTGGTATAAGTGCAGATGGCATCAATCCTTTTGGGGAGTAGAGCAGCAATCATAGCACCTGGCCTGTGACTCTATGTGTCTATAACCTTCCTCCTTGGTTGTGCATGAAGCGGAAGTTCATTATGATGTCAGTGCTCATCCAAGGCCCTAAGCAACCCGGCAACGACATTGATGTGTACCTAAGGCCATTAGTTGAAGAACTTTTACAGTTGTGGGACAGAAAAGGTGTACGTGTGTGGGATGAGCACAAACAGGAGGAATTTGACCTACGAGCGTTGCTGTTTGTAACCATCAATGACTGGCCTGCTCTTAGTAACCTTTCAGGACAGACAAACATGGGATACAATACAAGCACGCACTGTTTATATCAGAGTGAAGGTATATATTTGGATAAATGTAAGAAGGTTGTGTACCTGGGACATCGTCGATTTCTTCCGATCAAGCATGCCTTAAGAAAGAAAGGCAAGAATTTCAAAGGTGAGGCAGATCACCGGAAGAAGCCTGGCCTCCGTATTGGTGATGATATACTTGATAAGGTCAAGGATTTAAAAGTAATCTTTGGACAGGGTCCTGGCGGTCAATTTGTTCCGAATGACGCTAACGGAAACGCCCCATGTGGAAGAAGAAATCTATATTTTGGGAGCTACCCTATTGGAAAGGTGAGTCCTAGAGGTTACAGAATCCTAGATGTTCGCTCTGCAATCGATGTGATGCACGTGACGAAGAATCTTTGCGTGAACCTGCTAGGCTTCTTGGGCGTGTATGGGAAGACAAAAGATACACCGGAGGCACGACAGGACTAGCAACGTATTAACGAAAAAGACGGCATGCATCCAACGCAGTATCAAGATCCTGCCAGCTACGCTCTTACCAAAGAAGAGAAGGAAATCTTTTTTGAATGTCTGCTTAGTATGAAGGTCCCGTCTGGCTTCTCGTCGAATATAAAGGGAATAATAAATATGGTAGAGAAAAAAAATTCCAAAACCTAAAGTCTCATGACTTCCACGTGATCATGACGCAATTACTTCCAGTTGCATTGAGGGGGCTTCTACCGGAAAATGTTCGATTAGCCATTGTGAAGCTATGTGCATTTCTCAATGCAATTTCTCAGAAGGTAATCGATTCAGAAATCTTACCAAGGTTACAGAATGATTTAGTCCAACGTCTTGTCAGTTTTGAGTTGGTGTTCCCACCATCCTTCTTCAATATTATGATGCACGTCCTAGTTCACCTAGTCGAAGAGATTGCCATTCTGGGTCCTGTATTTCTACACAATATGTTCCCATTTGAGAGGTTCATGGGAGTCTTAAAGAAATATGTTCATAACCGTGCTAGGCCAGACGGAAGCATCTCCAAGGGCCATGAAATAGAGGAGGTTATTGAGTTTTGTGTTGACTTTATTCCTGACCTTAAGCCGATTGGTGTTCCCGAATCGCAGCATGAGGGAAGACTGAGTGGAAAAGGCACGCTAGGAAATGATTCAGTAATATGTAGGGACGAGCATTCTTGGGCCCAAGAACACTACACAGTTCTACAAAATTCCACCTTGGTGGCTCTGTATATCGAGGAACACATGGATATTGTACGCTCCAAGAACTCGGAGCAGTCTGACCCCTGGATTAAATGTACACACATGGCGACTTTCGGCGGTTGGTTGCAAACACATCCCATGAATGACGACAGAGTTGGAGATGAGTTGTACCTGTTGGCCAAGTTACCATCTTCGACTATATTGACTTTCAAAGGGTACGAGATTAATAGGAATACATTTTACACGATCGCCCAAGATAAAAAAAGCACCAACCAAAACAGTGGTGTCCGCTTTGATGCAACAAACACCAATAGGGAAAATGATACATATTATGGTTACATAGAGGAGATATGGGAACTTGACTATGACCGTGAGTTTAAGGCCCCTTTGTTTCAGTGCAAATGGGTCAATCTGACAGGAGGCGGGGTAAAGGTAGACCCGCAGTACGGAATGACAACTGTAGATCTCAACAATCTTGGGTACACAGAGGAACCATTCGTCCTAACCAATGATGTGGCGCAGGTTTTCTATTTGAAGGACATGTCTACCAAACTAAGAAAAAGGAAAGATAAGAAAGCGAATGCATCATACGGTGAGCCAAAGCGCCACATAGTTCTTTCAGGGAAAAGAAACATCGTGGGAATGGAGGATAAGACAGACATGTCAGAAGATTATGAAAAGTTTCATAAAATTCCTCCCTTCACAGTGAAGACTGACCCAAGCATCTTGTTAAATGATGAAGATTGTCCAGGGTTACGGTTCAAAGGGACACACACGAAGAAAAAGTTTTATACCCCAAGATCCCACTATGGGATGTGATCGGCTTCACCGTCATCACTTTCTTTTCTAGTGAGTAGCCAAGATAGGCCAGTTTGTACACGAAGTGCATCCAGTTTGTGCTGTAACCCTCTCAACATTTTAGCACATGCTATGTGTGTGAAATGATGATACCATGCCAAGTTTCAACCTTTCCAGAGTTCATTTGTACCGCTTCAATTTCAGGGTCATTCAGCGCAAAAAAAATCATTAAATGTATGAAAAATAGCAAATGAAGTTAGAAAGAGTTGAAATTTGAGGATGTGTCTTTGAATGGTGCATATTGAATGCACAAAAATTCTGGAGTTGAAATAAGTTAAAAAAAATGAAATGCCTTTGTAACTCGTCTAAAACCCTCATACTTCGAAGGAGATGGTCCAGTTTGTACACGAAGTGCATCCAGTTTTTGCCGTAACCCTCTCAACTTTTTAGCACATGCTATGTGGGTTAAATGATGATACCATGCCAAGTTTCAACCTTTTCAGAGTTCATTTGTACTACTTTTCAATTTTAGGGTCATTCAGCGCAAAAAAAATCATTAAATGCATGAAAAGTAGCAAATGAAGTTAGAAAGGCTTGAAATTTGAGGATGTGGCTTTGAATGGTGCATATTGAATGCACAAGGGTAGTACGAGGCACGGCCAAAAAGTTTCCCGGTGGCATAAAGTACAACATCGATGTAATCAAAGCAGATGGCGAACCAATTGCTCCTAAAAAGAATGCGGACAAATTTATACGTCAATGCGGAGTTATTGTTATGGACCAAATCCCAATCACCGTTTGAAAGAACATGTGGTGCCCCCATGTTTGGTTTTGGTAATTGATGACAATCTCTATGGACTAATGGTTGCCTTGAGTTATATTTGAAGGGTTTGTCCATAGGCATTGCTTGAAGACCATTTGTTGGTTTCAAGGTTATTAGAAGAAGAATATGTGTTGACCAAGGTACTATTCAAGGATTTATCCAAACATTGGTCATGTGAGTGTTGAGCCTATTGCAAGCATGTCTTGAAGAAGATGATTGTGTGAACATTCATGTTTACCTTCAAGACATCATCCTAATGAAGAGAGTTGGAAAGATTCAAGGTTGATCAAGACTAAATATGAAGAGTGATTCAAGTTGATCAACACACAAAGCGTAGAAGATGTACCGAGTGGGATCAAGTGATCTCACGGTATGGTAAGCATTGTCCATTACGCTTTGTGTACTAACCCATGTTCTATGGGACAGTTCTATGTGGGGTTAGGTATGTTTCCATGGGCTTGCGTCAAGAGGAAGATCTCATTCAACCCATGGAGGATGACATCAAGTGGTGATCGTCATCAAGATTGCGGTGTGCAAGTTCAAGTGGAGCATCACGAAGAGATCACATGCTTGAAGCTTGCCGTCCATTGTGGTAACAATGGACTTGTGAAGATGTGCCGAAGAGTGGCTCACCCATAGTGGAGTATGGGGGAGCAATCTACTAGTCTTCATCAAGCCGGCGCAATCAAGAAAGGTGGTCCAACTTGAGGAGGTCAAGATCGTCATCATCTAGCTCAAGTGGACTATGCGCAAGGCAAAGGTTTGCCCTTGATAGGTTTTCTATTTTACCGGTCTCATGGTGGTAGTTGGGAGACCGGGTTATAGGATCGATAGCCGTACTATCAAGGGGGGCTCTCGGATGAGTAGCTTGATCGTATCATTCGTAGAGAGCTCAAACCATTGCATCCTTGCATCATCTTTCTTGGTGCTTGTTTGGTGTTTCTCTTTGTGAGTCTTTGAGCTTTTGGTCACCTTCATGACAAGCTCAAGTTCATCGAGAACGGATTTTATTTGCATCTTCTATGATGTTTTCGATATTGGAGTTTATGCCGGTTCTTCATTCATAGAGGTTTCTCGTCTCTATATCGATGTTGGATACTACTCGTCGTCCTCTATCCAACAAGCTTGAGTTTGCTCAATTCGGAGCTCATTTGCAGAAGTTATGGCAGTTCTGGTTTTCTTGTATCCTCTGTTTTCTATGCAGTGTTCCTGAAGGCCCCAAGCGGTAGTACCGCTCTCCCGAGCGGTAGTACTGCTTGTAAGCGGCAGTACCGCGGCCTAGTGCCGCGCGTAGTACCGCTGCTTCTGGGAACTCGACTTTCGTGTCGGGTTTGCGCGGAAGTGCATTGGTAGTGCGAAGCGGTAGTACCGCCTATAAGCGGTAGTACCGCCCTCTACTACCGCTGCACTACCGCTCCCTCCAGGTCTCGATGCACTCTCAGCGGAAGTGAAGTGGCAGTGGAGAGCAGCACTACTGCCTATAAGCGGTAGTACCGCTCAGGTGGGCGGTAGTACCGCTGTAGCAGTTCTACTGCTTCTCCCCTGTTCCTGCTCTGTTTCTGAGTAACCCCGAGCTGCAACCCCAGCGGTATAGTACCGCTGGGGCGAGCGGTAGTACCGCTCCGGCTGCACTACCGCCTCGTGGCTTCGTGCCGTTGCACTGCTTTTGGGTTACTACCGCCCGAGTGGTAGTACCGCTCTGTGGAGCGGTAGTACCGCTCTGTGCGGGCTGAGAGCAAGGTAACGGTTGGATTTTTCCCCTCCTATAAAAAGGGGTCTTCTTCCCGCTTGAGCCTTATCCTTTTAGCTCGTGTTCTTCCCCCATTGTTGACCTTCTTCGAGCTTGCTATCTCTCAATCCCTCCAATGATTCTTGCTAGTTCTTGAGGGAAAAGAGAGAGGAGATCTAGATCCACATCTCCACCAATCACTTTCTCCTCTATGTGAGGGGAACCCCTTGGATCTAGATCTTGGAGTTCTTCGTGTTCTCTTCTTCGTTCTTCCTCTCATTTTCCTCCCTAGCATTAGTTGCTTTGGTGGGATTTGGGAGAGAAGGACTTGGGCACTCCGTGTGCCCTTGCCATTGCATTTGGTGCATCGGTTTGAGTTCTCCACGGTGTTACGTGGAAGTGAAGTTTGAGAAGCTTTTTACTCTTGGGTGCTTGGTACCCTAGAGCTTGTTCCTCTTGGGTGCTTGGGCGCCCTAGACGGTTGGTGGTGCCTCGGAGCTCAATCATTGTGGTGTAAAGCTCCAGGCAAGCGTCGGGGTCTCCAATTAGGTTGTGGAGATCGCCCCGAGCAATTTGACGGGTATCGGTGACCGCCCCCAAGGGTTGCCAAAGTGTACGGGTTCGGTGACCGCCCCCAAGGGTTGCCATTTGTACGGGTTCGGTGACCGCCCTCAAGGGTCCCTTAGTGAAATCACGACATCTTGCATTGTGCGAGGGCGTGAGGAGATTACGGTGGCCCTAGTGGCTTCTTGGGGAGCATTGTGCCTCCACACCGCTCCAAACGGAGATTAGCATACGCAAGGGTGTGAACTTCGGGATACATCGTCGTCTCCGCGTGCCTCGGTTATCTCTTACCCGAGCCCTTTACTTATGCACTTTACTTTGTGATAGCCATATTGTTTCTTGTTATATATCTTGCTATCACTTAGTTGTTTATCTTGGTTAGCATAAGTTGTTGGTGCACATAGGTGAGCCTAGTCGATTTAGGTTTTGTGCTTGACAAATTAAACGCTAGTTTTATTCTGCATTTGTTCAAGCCTAAACCGTAATTATTTTAAAGCGCCTATTCACCCCCCTCTAGGCGACATCCACGATCTTTCACCGTTCCAGAATAGAATAAGCCAAAGGAAGATCGTGGAGTTACTTTTGTTGACGAAAGAGCAAAAAATCTGCTTTGGGAGGAGCTCATGTCACATTTCACCCTATCAGAGGGTTTCACAGATCTCCAACGTGAGAAAGTCAAGAAGTTTGCTCTTAAGAAGATGACCACACAATTCCAGACTTGGAAGAAAAGATTATGGGCCAACTACGTGAACGGAGGAAAGAAGACTCCAGAATTCTCCCAACAACAAGAGAAGGTAAAAGATCACTGGGACTTATTTGTGCAGTTCAAGGAATCAGAAGCAGCTAAGGAACGGTCGAGAATAAACAAGATAAATGCTGACAAAAAAAGTTTCACCATGTTCTAGGGCCAGGTGGCTACAAGACTGGGTTGCCTAAGTGGGATGAATCTAAGGAAAAGATGATTGCTGCAGGGGTCACTCCAAAAACAGTGGGTTGGCCCGACAGCTGCAAGACTTGGTTTTATGCGCATGGGGGAAAGTTGGACCCAAAGACAGGGAAGATTATTGCACTGGCAAGTCTTAAAGAGCCTCAGATGCTTTACTTGAAGCAATAGAAGAGGATCGAACGGGGGCGTTCCAACCCGAGAGAGAGAGAGAACGACGAGCTTACACGCGCCCTCAAATATCCTGAACACCCGGGACAAACAAGAGGCAAAGGCGTTATTCCGTGGGTTGAGGGGTTTGCGGAGTGGAACGACACTTATAGAAGCCGTGAGAGAAAGAAGAAGCAGGATGCAGGCCAGCGTCAAATGGTAGAATCAAAGAACGCGGAGTTGGAACGCGCTTTCATGCGGCAGCAAGAGCAGAAAGCCACACTTAGCCAGCAAAGGGCGTCTCAGCAGCAGGAGCAACCAGATCCAGCATTGGACAGTACCATCCCATCTATGCCGAAAAGCAGCATGGGTTCCACGGGGGTCCCGGCCGATTATGCACTGTTGGCGTGCTATCCCGTGGATGATATCCAAGAGACGAGAACTTGTGAGCCACACATGAAAATGAAAAACATATCCATGAAGGTGGCGAACGGCTTTGCTTTACCGAATGCACCTGAAGCAACCATCCACGGCAATCCGATTCCACCTGGCTATGCTCGTGTCGGGGTGGATGAAGTTCTGTCGGGATATGACTCACTACAGCTTGACTTTCTTGGAGGTCAAGGGGAGCAGACACTGGGAGAAGCCATACGTGGTCTCGTTGTATGGAGAAAGAAATGCATCCTATTTCCAAGTCCGCCTCCTCCTCCTCCAAGGCCACCGACTCCTCCTCCAAGTCCGCCGCATCAGCCGACTCCAACCCACCTCGATATGGAGCGCAGCGTGAGTCTGCGATATCGATCTCCGCCGCGTCAGCAGAATCAACCCCACCCCGAGACGGAGCCTAGCGCGAGTCTGTGATATCGATCTCCGCCGCGTCAGCCGACTCCAAAGCGGGAGAGACTAGCAAAGAAGAAACCCGAGCCTCCTGCCAAAAAGAAGTTAGCTTACGAGATGAATGTCGAGGAAAACAATGCCCAAGTGGATTCTGAATTGAAGGCCCATTTTGCACCGAAAGCGCCCTCGCCGCCAAAGGAGAAAATAACTGAGAACGTCATGCAACACTTTATCGATTTTGCTAAATCGGCTATGGAGAAAAGGCAGCGATCAAACTATGACCGCACTATTAGCAAGTCATATCATTAACAAAAAATCAGCAGTCGAGCCTTACAAGTAGTAATAAATGCGGGAAAACTGTTCCCCAACTCGGAGAACAGGCAGTCCAATCGATCCCCCCGCTCAAGGTGAGTACCGATAAGGCGGTAACCGACGCTGATAGAAAGATGGCTAGAGAGATGGGTATCACTTCTGAACAACTCCTAGCCATCGAGGAATTCCTCACGATTGATCGAAAGGAACTAGCATGGAAATATGTCCCCGGGAACCCTCTGGTCAGTCCTGACGAGGATAAGCTTCTATCAACGCAAATGTGCAAATTGCATGACTGGTACCTAAGAGAAATAAAGGCCGGGCGAGAGAGCCTCATGGTGAAAGTCAAGCCAGAGCATTACTTCCATGGAAAAGATGTGTGGATAGAATTTCCAGAATCTTTTCAGTTATTTAATCAAGACGCACTCGACAAATCTCTCGTCAGTTGCTATTGTCTGTAAGTGATTTCTTTCTGTAATTTAAGTCTCTAGCTCAGCTCGTTCATTGCCTGTAATTATCCTCACTATATTCTTTTGTGCGGTATTATGCTGAATGAAGATTTTTGAATTGAAAAGAGATGGAGTCTATGGCACTGGGTTCATTGACCCAAATACCGTTAATGAAGAGGTGTAAAAATAAACACAAACAAGACACAGAGAATAGCTTGCTAATGGTTTTGAAGGAACTAAATACCGGACGAGAAATATTTTTCCCTTACAACTTCAGGTGAGTGTTACTGTCCTGTACTACAAATTCTATTTTTGCTTACTCGATGTTAAGTGTAGTTGATGTGTTATGCATGCCCGCTTATACAACCGTGTGCGCAGTTACCATTGGATCTTGCTAATCATTAGAGTTGACGAGGGAATTGTTGAAGTACTGGAGTCACTAGGTAAAGACCCTAAAGAATACAACAACCTGTTATTGATGCTCGACAAGTAATTTCAATCATTATCGCACTATGTCGGCCTCTTTAGTTCATTTCCTGATATCAAGTAACTAATAACTCCTTTATTCATTTTTTTTGCCAGACAGGGTTTGGGAAAAGTTCACCAAAGAGGTTGTCGGTGAATGGAAAAAGAAGCTGAAATGGCGACGGAGCAAGGTATTTAAGTAGTACTAGCTACGTCCGCACATATCTTTAATTCTAGTTTCAATACCTTTATCATGCTTGATTATTATCTGATTGAATTATATTCTCGCATAGTGCATGAAACAAGCAAATGGGACTAATTTATGTCCATTCTACGTTTGCGAGAACATCCTCTTTATGACCGAAAGGAGCCGAAATGCAAGACATCTTTGGGTACGTAAACACTATTCACAGTTTTTTTCATGATCTAATATATATACACACAACTAATATATTCATATTAATCTCCTTCTTCAAAGATGGTGGAGATGCAGGATAGGCTCCTACCAAAGGATCGCACACGAGCACTTTAAGAGAAAATGGCGGGATTTTTGCTTGAGCAGGTCATATCTCCCGACGGAGAATACCATTACACCTAATGCCTGCATTTAATGATCTGCAAATTGTAGAAGAAATTGTATACATATATGTGTGCATGGTCGTACGAGAAATTTTATGATATATGATTGGTTCTACTAGAAATTCTATTATATATGCATAACGTGTACAGTATGTAGTAGCGTAAAATATGTTTGAAATGAAAAAGAATTAAATGTAAAATACAAAATAAAAAGGAAAAATAAATAATAAACCCTAAACCCCTAAACCCCTAAACCTTTAGTCCCGGTTGGTGTCACCAACCGGGACTAAAGGTCTCCAGACCCCCGCGCGCGCTGCCGGGCACGTTGCGGGGATTTAGTCCCGGGTCGTGGCCAACAGGGACTAAAGGTTGGGGGGCTTTAGTCCCGATTTATTAGTACCGGTTGGTGAACCGGGACTAAAGGCCCTTCCGAAAGAGCATCAACACTCAAAATAACCAACACGGGTCGATAACTCTATGCCGCTTACAAATATATACCTCTATACCTACTAATAAAGCAAGGTGATATTCTTGGTTTCATCCCGCATCTAATCCTACGTTATCTGAAATACACGAGGTGATACTAATTCGTACAACCAAGCTTCGTTAAAAAGAAGTTTGTATCGGCTGGGCCTGCGTTCCTACCGAGCGCGTGTAGCCTTTTTTTTGGACAAGCTCGATCTCACGGCCTGTAAAGTAATCCGGAAGGCTAAAGCCAACTGACAAGGTTTATGTTTGTGTCTTACTACCACCTCACTCCAATAGAAACAATAGCAGCAGTTAAAATACCTATGTAAAAGTTGTATCTACGTGGAAGCTGGGGATTTGTGGGCGTGAATGAAACGGGATTGTGGGCTGCTTGTCTTAATTAAAGAAAGACGATTGTGGGCTTAATTAAAGGAAGAAGAAATTGGTGGGGGCTCGCTGCATGACAAAAACAAAGGGTGGCTTTCAGGTTCGGCTCTGATCCAAACACGTATAAAACACGCACTGCGACGAGAAGGAATGGCGCTTGAACGTCTGCCATGAGCTCCAACATGTTCACGTCCTCTGGCTGGCTCGGCCAGTTGGCAGTGGCCAACTTTGGTGCATGCAGCTCGGCGGCCTTGTCGAGCCCGAGGATCTAAGCATGGACTGTGTTTGCTGCACGAGGCCGACGCCAGAATCGAAGCACGATTGACGATGGCGATGGGGCTGCTCAGTGTGCTCCTGCTCTTGGCAGTCAATTTCAAACTAAATAGAAGGGAATGCATGAATGCGTAATTTTTGTAACAATAAATTCAGAAAGTGTTCTCACATTTATGCAATCATCTACTGGGGAGTAGTCTCGCTTGACTAGGTGTACTGTAATGAAACATTTGTTTTCTTAATGGGCAGTGATATGCGCCGGACGACCGGCCAAGCACGGCGCCGGTCCTACCTTAATCGTTGGATTACTTAATTTATGCCAGTCGGATTAAAATCCCCACGTTATCCTTTCTCTTCCCACCTTTCCCCACCGCTTTGGCTCAGACCGAAAGGAGAGGGACACAGCGTTGACCATCTTTAGATAACTGCCCCCCGCAGGTCGTCTCGTCGGACGACGACACACTGTTTTGCCATGTCCGTCGACGAATCACCAGCGCCTTCGCGGTCCTCGTCATCGACCCCGCTAACTGTCTCGCCATCCGTCAGGATATACGCATCGCCCACACTGTTCGTGGTCCTTCGTCGTTGTCGGTTGCAAAACATATTGTGCTCGCCGTCACAGCCATCCTCGCCGTCTCCCGTGCAGCCTCGCCATCCCAGCAAAAAAACGAGCAGCCATCACCATCCCAGCTAAAGCCTCCGTCGATCGCAGCAAAAACCATCATCGGTCCTAGCAAAAGAAAATTCGCTGGTCTCAGCTTTTTCTCCTGCGCCGGTGGTTCGTAGTAGCAAATGGCAACACCCGTTGTAGCAAAAATGCAACGCGGTTGTAGCAAAATAAACCACACCAGTGGGACATGGTAGCAAAACAAAATGCCGGTTGTAGCAATAGCTGGCGTGGTTGTAGCAGAAAATCAACGCCGGCGATGCGTCGAAGCATAACGAGACGCTGGATGTAGCAGGATGCTACGCCGGTTGTAGCATGACACGGAGCTTGTAGCAGCACAGTGCTGGTTGGAGCAGCGCCGCTGTCCTCGAATTGCCGACGTCGGTGGTGCGTTGTAACAAAACGAAATGCCGATTGTATCAAAAATCCGACATGGTTGTAGCAAAGTATGAAATACCGGTTGAAGCTTTTTCTATCTAAGGTTGAAGCTTTTCTCGTAACGGTTGCAACTTTTTAAGTTTGACATTGCCTGATTGAAGCTTTTCATGTTGTCGGTTGAAGCTTTTTCGGTCTAGGCTTGAAGCTTTTTCGTCAAATGGTTGCAACCCTTCTATGTGGCGGTTCTAACATCGCCTCGTCGGTCGCGTGAAAGGATCGATATGGTTGACTAGAGGGGGGGGGGGTGAATAGGCAACTACCAATTTTTAACTTTTCTTTACAAATTAGGGTTAGCAACAAATAGGTTGTCTAGATATGCAACTAGGTGAGGAACCTATATGATGCTAACAATCACAACACAAGCAAGCAAAGGATACAACACAAGTAAAACAAGTAAAATGTAAAGGTAAGAAATAACCACAAGTGGAGCCGGTGAAGACGAGGATGTGTTACCGAAGTTCCTTCCCTTTGAGAGGAAGTACGTCTCCGTTGGAGCGGTGTGGAGGCACAATGCTCCCCAAGAAGCCACTAAGGCCACCGTATTCTCCTCACGCCCTCACACAATGCGAGATGTCGTGATTCCACTAGTGGTGCCCTTGAAGGCGGCGACCGAACCTTTACAAACAAGGTTGGGGCTATCTCCACAACTTAATTGGAGGCTCCCAACACCACCACGGAGCTTCACCACAATGGAATATGGCTCCGAGGTGACCTCAACCGTCTAGGGTGCTCAAACACCCAAGAGTAACAAGATCCGCAAGGGATTAGTGGGGGGAATCAAATTTCTCTTGGTGGAAGTGTAGATCTAGGCCTTCTCAACCAATCCCTAAAGAATCAACAAGTTTGATTGGCTAGGGAGAGAGATCGGGCGAGTTTGAGCTTAGGGGCAACAATGGAGCTTGGGGGAGGAAGATGTGAGTCAACTTGGGGAAGAAGACCCCCTTTATATAGTGGGGATAGAATCCAACCGTTACCTGTGCTCAGCCCGCACACACAAGCGGTACTACCGCTCTGGAGAGCGGTACTACCGCTTGAGCGGTAGTCCCAAATACTGAGTGGTAGTGCCGCACTAAGCGGTACTACCATGCCCACAAGCGGTACTACCGCTATGGGCCGCAGAACAGCAGAGACTAGGTAGTGGAGCGGTACTGGAGCAGCAGTACCGCAGGAAGCGGTACTACCGCTCTACTACCGCTCTACTACCGCTAGAAGAAACAGGATACCAGAAGAATTTCAGCAAGCGGTACTGGCAGCGGTAGTAGCAAGCGGAAGTACCGCACAAGCGGTACTACCGTGCTACTACCGTGCTACTACCGCTCACCAAGAATGGGCAACAGAAGAAATTCCCACAAGCGGTACTCGCTGCGGTAGACCACAGCGGTACTACCGCATAAGCGGTACTATCGTGGTACCGAGCGGTACTACCGCTTGGGTGACAGGAAAACCTTTCCGATGCGGACCCCCTCTTGATAGTACGGTGTTCCTACGACAAGATCCTCCAAGTTGCCGGAAGGGAATGTGGGTGCATATGGGGTTGTGTACGTGTTGATTCCACCCAAACCTTTCCGATGCGGACCCCCTCTTGATAGTACGGTGTTCCTACGACTCAAATCCACCGAAGAAGAAACGTAAGAAAAACACCGTCTTCATAATTGCTCCGAGGGGCATGCATCGTCTTGTGCCATATGGTCGAATATCTGAAATGCTCAATGCACACGATTAGTCCGCAAAAGTATTATCATCAATCACCAAAACCACTAAGGGAGAAATATGCCCTAACATCGCGTGTCAATGCTCGCCGGTGGTTGCTTCACAAAGGAGCAGGCGTCCTAGCATGTCGAGCCTCCATTTTCAAGCACACGGTCATTCGCCGTTGCAGCATTGACGCTCGGCGCCGATGCAGCTCCTGTGCGCCGTAGGTGAGATTTCCTTGAAAAAACGAAAGATGAAGGCGGATGTGCTCGTTGTTGTTATTTATCTGCCCATGGCGGCTGGTCCTACAGCAGGTGGCGGCAGTTGGCCTGCAGCAGCAACGGCGTCGTAGTTCATCCTTGACGGGTTCCATGGGAGCGAGAACAATGCGGCGCCAATGAAACGGTTAGGATAAGAAACAAATGGAGGAGGAAGAAGATAAGCCAGGGAAAAAAGAAAGCAAAAGAGGACCCTGTGATTAAGTGGGATCTGACGTCGCTGATGCGACCGACGCACGTTTCAGCCGGCGCCCCGGCTCTAAACATTTACCTTTCTTAATATATCTAAACATGGTGCATGTTCATTGTAACAGTGAAACCGATGGGTATATACTACTGGCACCATTATTCATGAACCATGTCTTACACGTGAACATTTTTTTTCATTCTTCGTGATATTGCACGTGGATCTTAGTAACTATAAAATCTTCCCTTCCTGCACCTAATTAATCTGTTTGATTCGGTGTGGCTAATGATTGAATACAACATTAACATGTTTTCTGACTAATTGTTATTAGCTATCAGTTCTGCTTGATATGTTTTATTAGTACTTGTGATGAAGGCCTGCAGTACAAATATTTAGTGTATGAAGAACCACTAGTAGAAAAAGGCCCATTAGTCCCGGTTCCACAGGTCCATTTGTCCCGGTTCTGGAACCAGGACTAAAGGGTCGGGACTAAAGCCCAAAACCTTTAGTCCCAGTTCGCTTACGAACCGGGACCAAAGGGGCTTTAGTCCCGGTTGGTAACACCAACCGGGACTAAATGATTTTTTTTTTCAATTTTTTTTCTGATTTTCAAAATTTTGAATTATTTGACAATTTAATCTCTAATCACCCCTCTTCACTGCTTCAGAATTTAATCTCTAGTCTCTAATCAGCACTCATTCCAAATCGTCTAACTTCCCGGCCGGTCACCCATCCTCTCACTACTCCAGCCCCAGCACGCTTAACTTTCAGGTTCTATCTCCCCTAGTTTCCAAGTCTGCACTTGTTGTTTTCCTGACAATCTTAAGCTATCAATCCTGTTAACCCTTAGGTCTTGATGTCACATGATTTAATTTTTTGAATTCCAAACAATTATTAAAATAAAAAAAATAAGTACTAATAATATTGAATTTCAATGAAAATAAAATAAGTAATAATTTTTTTTCACATTTATTCATTTAATATGACATAATTAATACCTTTAAATCTGTAAATCGAAATTCGACAAATAATATATCCATTATTATCAGAAAAATGTGAGGAATCCAAATATGACATCATTTATTTATTTTTAAATAAAATTAATTTTTAAAAATATTAAAATTATTATTTTTGATTTGAAATAACTTTTTTTTACTTTTGGAATTTTGAGAATGTGATAAAACTTCACCGGGTAAACCCTGGTGAAATCGAGTCCCAATTTTTCTCTAGTTTTTTTTGATATATTAAACTTTTTTTTCGACGTCGTATGCAAAAGTTATGGCCGTTTTACATTTTTTTACATTTTTTTGCAAAAAAGGTCAAAATTCATATTTCAAAATTTCTATACCAACTAGACACTAAAACCTAACTACATCTCAAAGGATTTTATTTTTTGAAGATTTTATCATTTTTGTTTATTTTCTACAAAAATAAAAAAGGCGGTCCACGGGGGGGGGGGGGGGGCGGGGAGGGGGGGTAGAGGTTGAAAATTTCAGAACCCCTTTAGTCCGGGTTGGTGTCCATCCAATCATACCGCCGACTACACATCTGCTAGCACCGTCCCAGCCAGAGTCACAACTAAGGTTAACCCAGTCAGAAAGGTATGTGGCCGTCGGCTTCGAAGTATCAGGGTTTCAGACGAAAAACTCGTCTGTTATAAAGGCATTTCATTTTTTTAAACTTATTTCAACTCCAGACTTTTTGTGCATTCAATATGCACCATTCGAAGCCACACCATCAATTTTCAACCCTTTCTGACTTCATTTGCTATTTTTCATGCATTTACTGATTTTTTGAGCTAAATGACCCTGAAATTGAAAAGCACTACAAATGAACTCTCAAAAGGTTGAAAGTTGGCATGGTATCATCATTTCACCCACATAGCATGTGCTAAAAAGTTGAGAGGGTTACGGCAAAAACTGGATGCACTTCGTGTACAAAATGCACAATCTCTTTCGAAGTGTCAGGGTTTCGGACGAAAACCCATCTGTTACAAAGGTATTTCATTTTTTTAAACTTATTTCAACTCCAGACTTTTTGTGCATTCAATATGCACCATTCAAAGCCACGCCATTAAATTAAAAACTATTTGTAAACTCAAGTTATTCACAATATAGGGTTTGAAGCAAATTTGAATAAATTCAACTTTAAACCATTCAAATTTAAAAAGCAATGGCACAAACAGAAACTAGACAAAATTTTGAATCCAATGCAAGAAGAATCACTCAAAAATATCAAATATCCTAAAAGATATAAGCAAATTAAAACAGAAACTAAAAACAGAAAACAAATGTAAAAACAGAAAAAAGGGCTACCTACCTTTAGTCCCGGTTGGAGACACCAACCGGGACTAAAGGCCATCCACGTGGCGCTGCCTGGGGCGGGGGAGGGAGGACCTTTAGTCCCGCCTTTAGTCCCGGTTGGTAACACCAACTGGGACTAAAGGGTATCGGCCCCTTTAGTCCCGGTTGGTGTCTCCAGCCGGGAGTAAATGTCCCATTTGAACCGGGACTGATGCCCTAGCCGCTCGAACCGGGACTAATGCACGCATTAGTCCCGGTTCGTAACAGAACCGGGACTGTTGCTCCGATCTGGCCTGGACCAATGCCCTGTTTTGTACTAGTGAACACTCACCAAATAAGCTGTATGACTAATGGTGGTTTGTAGCCTCCCTCATTCCGAAGTTATGATTGTAGTTTACTTCACACATGTGTTATCCAAAATCCAGCTACTTTGTATGGTAGGACCCTGTATTGCGAAAATGCCTTTTGGAGCTCGGCCTGCATGGAGGCCAGTTTTTGAAAATCCCAAATTTCATCAAAATTCATATTCTTACATTTCAAAAACATCTGAAAAAAATACAGATATACATGGAGGCATAACACACATGTGTGTAAATTGTTAGGATGAAATACGTTGAAACGAGGTCTGTACAAAAAAGATAAATTTATGGTTTTTTATCACTATTCATCCCAAATGTACACGAATTTGTTCTTTTTGCACAGATCGCATCTCAATGTATTTCATCCTAATTTTTTGCACACGTATACATTTCATCCTTGTGTACTTGCATATATTTTTTTCCGATTTTTCTCAAAACCAAAATTTTGAATTTTGATTTTTTTTTAAATAAAGGGCTCCATGGAGCCCGAGCGCCAAAACGCCCTACTCCCTGTATTGTGATTTCAATCATCCTCTGTCCCTTTGGAGTGACTCATCAAGCGAGCGATCCCTACGTGTGGAGGGATCCGTCCCAGGCACATGACCGCATTTGTCACGAGATGCCCACAATTGATTTTCAGGGTAGGCCCCACCTAAATCTGTCTAAACTCTCCCCGTCACTAATCACCTGCCTAATCCATTAGATTTTTTTTTTTTTTTTTTTTGCGGAAAGATCTCAGGATTATATTGGAAATTCGCAAGTAGTACAAAGGACCCCAACAGAAAAGAAAATTACAGCTCGGTCCTTCTACCACACACCGAAGACCAAACTCGCCGGAGCGGGTTGCAGGCGCGCCGTCGTCGCTGCCGCTCCACCGCCGGAGCTCGCTTCCTCTTGAAGACAGCCAAGATGACGAACGGGAAGTCTACCAACCTCAGCCTCGAAAGACCAGCACACCGGAAAGAAGGTCACCGCCGGCGAATCTCCTCCACAAACCCGAGATCCAGAGCTCCTGACCAAGCAAGATGCGACGAAACACGCCACCAGCAGCCGCCGGCGCAACGCCACACCACCCCCAGCTCCCCACAGCAAGGCCAGGAGCCACCTTACCGCGGCGAAGACAGAAGCGGGGGACAAAAACTCCCATGGGCGGCCTTCATCTCCGCACAGAAGACCACACCAGGAGACCGAGACCTCACCAGATCTGACAACCCAGGAGGAGACCACGCCGGAAGCTCGTCGACGTCGCCACAGGGGACCTCGCCGAGGAGTGGATCGAGCTCCGGCACCATTATTCCACAGCGGCGCCACCACCACCACCTTGCCACCGCCGCCGGGGAGCCTTACTCTACTATCTACATGCCTCGAGCACAGATCGAAGGTCCCTCCACTCTCCCGCCGCCGCACGGACGGCCGGAGAGGGAGGGGACCGACGATCCGGCCGTCGGCGGAGCAAGAGATCTCGGCCCCTTCCCTTTCGCCTCACACGGTCTCTGTTCACGGGAGGGGAAAAGTTGGAATCATCAGGCTAGCAGCTTAATCCATTAGATTTGTTAGCTCCTCACGTAATCAAGCCCGCCCCCCCTTATTTCCCGGGTGAGCCCAGCCCAAGCCCACGCCTAAGCCTCAGGTAATTAAACGGACTGCTATGTTTCCTAATTGGCCCTCTCCGAAATCGAGCGTAGCGGACGCGCGCGCATTAGCCTAAACTGATTGACGGTTCAGAACTGTATCCGCCTCTTGTTGCCACTCAGCCGAGGTTGAGCCGGAGGTTGTTTCAACTCCGACAGGGGCAGGTATCATGGATGACTTAAGCCCGCGTTGCAATGGAGTCCACGCTCATTCGCACTGGCATTAGATATCGAGATGAAGGCGGGCATCATGGATGGTTGCGCGCAACACTGCAACGTCGCTGACTAAATCGAAGTCTCACGGTGCGTCAAGATCATAGTTGTCATCCTTAAAAAGTTCCATTCAAATTATATATATCATTTAATTATTTATTTGGTTCATTTATATATATCATCGACTCATGTAGGCATGTATGCCGTGTGAAGTTGTACGTTCTTACAATAAGAACTCGCACTACATCTTTTGTCCTACCCCTCGCGTCTCTGCGGGATCCTTATGAAAACTTTGGGTAAATAAGGCACTCCTTTTACAAATCAGAGCAAAGCATCAACAATCAATGAGCACATGTAACAAAGTAATAATCAAGTCACAGTTATTCACGTTGGTACCCTGATTATTGTCACTTTGAGTTCTCTGGTTCATAACAATAATAGGTGCATACTAGTTGCACGTATGATCTCAACACATAAATATTCATGAAAACACATATGGTTTATATATGAAATCATGACATTCGGGCCCTACTCTTAAGCATTAAGCATAGCAAATTGATAACAACATCAAACTCACTAGATATATGATACTAAGCATCAAACTTCATCAAGTCACAGTTATTCACTTTGGTACCCTGGTTATTGTCTCATGAAATTTCCATCCACCCCATGTACCTACTGGAAAACTGCTCACACATGAGTGGTGAGATCATGACACTGATGTGGAGAAGGTGATTACGACGACGGAAGATTCTTCTCTCTCTTGGAAGATATCAGAGAAGGCGGCGGCTGTACCTCGCACAACGGGCATGGGAGGCGCTGTTTGTGAGAACCAAGTGCTCCTACCTCGCTGGATAAACTTGAGCTTAGGTACCATCCTAAATTGAACAAATACCTACTTATGGTAATACCCTCAATGCATGTTTCTGCAAATACAAGACAATTAATTAAGATAAATCTAACCATAGAATAAACAATAGATCTAGAATATCCCCTCATAGAACAATTCATAAATTGTGGTTTGGGTTTCTTTCACTCCCTCAACCCATCATTAAAAACTAATTCCACAATGCCTTCCCCTAGGACCAAATATGATGAAGTATCATGTTGTCTACGTTCACATTACACCACTAGAGGAAGAAACAACACAATATATTATCAAAATATTGAACGATAACCAACCTCACATGATTATTAGTAAAACGACTTTTCATCGTTCCTCAGGTCAAAGACCACTTTTGTCGTCAGCTGCTGACAGCAAAGAATGGCTGACGGAAAACTAGAGAAAAACTGATGGCAAATTTCTACAGTCGACAAAGAGCTCACTTTGTTGTCATTTTTTTACTGACGACAAAGAAACACTTTGTCGTTTATTTCTTTTACTGACGGTAAATAGCTCGCTTTGTCGTCTGTTTTTTTACCGACGACAAATAGCTCACTTTGTCGTTTATGGTTATTCGGCTGACGATAATGAGAAAACACATCTCGTGGATCGATCACGTGGCACAGGTAGCCAACCCCGCCACATACGCACGCCCCTGCGCGACCCCAACCCACGCGCGCCCCTCCTCTCCTCCTCTCCTTCTCCGCGCACATGTTCCTCCTCCTTTGCCCTGGTCAGTCGTAACCTGGCCCGGCCATCTCCAACGCTGGCGTCGCCCCTCCCAGCCATCTCTGGTGCCGCCCTCCCGACCTTCTCCTGTGTTGTCCTCCAGTTGCTGATAACGAGGAGGGAAAGAGAGAGGGCGGCAGAGCTACGGGCAACCTGAATTTTTTGTTAATATTTACCAAATTCTGTGTTGTCTTTGGATATACGGGTGATCGCAAAGACTTTGTTGTCAGCCCGATGAAAAGTTGATGGCAAAGTAACCCTCTGCTGACTTACTCTTTGTCGACAGACTTTGCCGTCAGCAAGTTGACGTCAAAGTCTTTGCCCTCTGTTTTCAGGTCTTTATTGCTTGATTGAGGGTGAAGGCAAATTAGACGATTCTTGTAGTGCAGGATCTCACTACAAGAATCAGCTAATTAGTCGTCAAAGGCCTGAAAATAGACGGCAAAGACTTTGTTGTATGTGTGAGGCTGACGGCAGAGAGTAAGTCGACAAAGAGCCAAAGTATGTATTTGTCGTCAGCCATATATCCAAAGACGACAAAGAAATTTTTAAATATTAAAAAAAATACAGGTTGTCGTAGCTCCATGGCCCTCTCTCTTTCCCTCCTTGTTAGCAGCTCTCAGAGGAGTGGCGTCGGAGAAGGCCGGGAGGGTGGCGCCAGAGAAGGCCGATCGGGTAGCAGTGCAATGGCCGGGACGACGGCGTGAGATGGCCAAGAGCACGGCGCCGGAGATGGCCGGGAGGGGCGAGGCCGGTTCTGGAGATTGTTGGGCGAGGGCGCGGCTCGCCGGGCCAAAGGACGAGGAATAAGGGAAGGAGCAACGGAAGGAGGAGCCCGGGCGAGGTGGTGCGGTAGCACGGAGAAGGAGAGGAAGAGATGAGGGAGAGGGGTCCGCGTGTGGTGGGGTCGGGTTGGGGTGTGCATGCATGGTGGGGGTGGCTGCCCCTACCACGTCAACGATCCGCATGATCGATCTGCGAGATGTATTTTCTCTTTGCCGTCAGTCGAATAACCACAGACGACAAAGTGAGCTCTTTGTCGTCAGTAAAATAAAAGATGGCAAAGTGAGCTCTTTTCCGTCAGTAAAAAAACAGACGGCAAAGTCTTTCTTTGTCGTCAGTAAAAAAACAGACGGCAAAGTGAGCTCTTTGCCAACAGTACAAATATGCCATCCATTTCTTTTATATTTCCATCAGTCATTCTTTGTCGTCAGCAGCTGACGTGTAGAAGTCGCATTTTCCATCAGGAACGACAAAAAGCTGACGGCAAGAAGAGGTATTTGCAATCAGGAACGACGAAAAACTGACAACAAAGCGCTCCATAGAAGGCAATTTCCGTGATTCATGTAGTGTGTGCGAGGGCCTGATGGGTCCATATGGTACTTCTTCACTCCAAAAATCTTTATAAAATCCAAAATAATTCTACAAAATTCCATACTATATTTTGAGCTCCGGAGAATTTATTTTTCTTCTCTTGCATTTCAAGTCCAAATATTCACCTATCCTGCAGTCACCCTCTCTTTGTATTCCTCGCATTTTAAGAGCGATAAGGCATTAGAATTACATTATAATGTGAAATATATGAATATAGTAAGATAAATAACAGAAAAAATAATGATGCAAAATGGACGTATGATCGGCCTCCCTGCATTGGTGGATGATGCTTCGGGTGGGGAAAAGTATTAGATACACTTCTTAGAAAATTGCAAAGTGTACTTCTCTAGAGAAGTTTGATCAGGTAAAAAAGTGTGAGTTGAACATTCCCTATATAAAGAAGTTGTATCGAGACTTCGGAAAATCTCAATTGATTTGAAACATAGAGAGATCGGCCTACACATGTCTCATCCCATGTTTTGAATTAACTCGTTAGAGTAGATTGTTTTATCCATCTGTATGATGGAGAAGCTTATGCTTTTGGGTGCAAGCCATTTAGCCAACAACATCTTTTGTGTTCCGGAGAGGAGGAAGGTCTGCCAGAGAAAGTTCCTCTTGCTTGACGTTCAAATCCCGAAGGCTGAGGTTGCCGTAAAATCTTCATCACCGTCGTCGAGGAGATTAAGATATATTTTTGGGTGCTGGCTTTTAAAATATAACTGTCAAAAGTACTAGCCCTTTTTACTTGTGAACAACTTACACGACGAAGCACTCTTGAGTGCTCTCTCAAAAAAAATTAAGAATGGGACATCCTCTACTCTGAAAATGTCCAAAAGAACACCCTCTTGACACCCCATATGTACAGGTGACGGATTATGATTTGCATAGCCATCCACGTCTACTTCATCGCTACATAATCCCTTTTTATCTTCGGCCTTGTGATTTAACTTCAGATCAATGATGGCCCTTTCTTGCCATCTAGAGGAGGCAACCTTGGCAATATGTATCAAGGCATTCACCTAATAATAGAAAAAACGTTAAAACTGGATAAAACTACCAGTAAGGCCCCCATTTGATACAAATAATAAATAACACATATTAATTCGAAATGAATTATGAAATGGTGGTTTGACAGCTTATTGCATTATTACCAAGTTAAAGAATTCTCTCGGCTATAGTCATACACTTATCTATCTCACTTAATGCATCAGTTAGGTCGCAATGAAGCTTTGTAATAGAACCTACTCTTTCAAGCTCTTGTGCGATACCGTATACTGTGTATAATTTTTTGGTCCAAATAAACCTTCAGGACGTCGTTAGGACGAAAATTGAAATATTAAGGAAGCTAAATTTCGGGTTTGTATATAGTTGGAGAGGTAATGAAGTCGTATCCATGTCTCCATTCTTTGGTAAGAGCTGTTCAAATTGATTTGAAGTAGGCCAATCCTTCAGTTTGGACATCTCTGGCCAACCATTCACCAAAATGTCGACCTGTTGAAGAAGTCACTATTGTGTATTTCAACCTGAAAAAACAAGCTTAAAAAATTAATTTCTCCTCTTCATCTTTTAGTAAGGATGGATTTACATATTTAAAGGGTGAATCCAATTATATATTGCATGTGATATATATAAATATAAACATGTATTAATTGAACCCTTTATATGTTCAATCTGTTGCTTCTCAGTTAGCTCGGGATTCTTTATTGAAAGGTAGGACCCTGGTATTGTGTTAATACCATGTACTCTGAACTAGTGTTGGACACATAATTATGTATGTGATTTTGATGTATTATTGCAAATACTATTTTTAATACAATTATATAAAATGACATATTTAGATAACCAGAGGGAGCAGTATCCTCCAGATCGCGGCTCCCAGCTCAGCTCACAACAACTAAAGGAATCGATAGCCTTCATATTCACCATATCTGAAGCCTTTGTCGTCACTGTGTATCTGAGACCACATGGTTCGCGGCTCCCAGCTCAAACTTGACATCTTATCCAGGATGCCTCGAACAACCACTGTCATTCCCCTCACCCACTGTTTCTGGAACAAGTAATACATCCAATTATCAGTTGACTTCTCCTTGGAGGCTGCTCTACTTTTCTCCCTAGAAAAACTGCAAAGGAAGCTGCAGGTATCAATTGCACCTGTTACATCAGCGACGTGCAAGAAGAAGTTGAATGTTGTGGCTTCTGCCTCTCAAGACGCGGGTGACCGCGACCGCTTAGTTCGGCGGGAGGGCAAGGAATGCTGCCACCTTTGTCCTTTGGCAGCAACGTTAGCTACCCACTTGACTATTTTAACTTTTTAGCCGCTCTTGCAATGTCTTGACCTTCCCCTCCCAATGAGGAGCACTGATATGGGTTGCCGCAGTGCAAGTAGTCAGGTCCATTGTCTAGGTAATCGTCCTTCATCTACTCACATCAGCCCCGGAGGTTGTTCTCGCAGAGCTCCTTGCAGCAGGATGCATAGCTGGTAGCCGCACTCTGGGTCTAGGCACCTTCTATGGAGATCATAGATTGACGTCTCGCAATTGTTATGAAAAGAAAAGAAAAATGTAATGCACACATCACATAAGATTGGATCGATGGAATCTACTACAATACCTAGCTAGAGACACGTACGTGCGTTCGGCGACGATGCGAGCGGTCAACCGTCGATTTCTTGCGTACAACAAGGTGGACGAATGAATGGAACTAGTGGCCCTGTCTGGTTAGTCACTTAGTCAGGGACTGGTAGATCATGTACTACAACGATGACATAGTGAAAATGAAATACTAGCATTGATATTACCCTTAAAATAAAAAATAAAAGGAAATAAAACTGAACAAAATCCATATAATAGGTTTTCTAGGAAAGAATGAATTGGTGGCATTGATATTATCCTTCAACAAGAAAAACACAAAAAATAAATAAAACAATAATGAGAAAATTTGCACACATTTATACATAAAAAATGCACTTTTTATAATATGCAGGAACAAACATATAGTAGTGGAATTTTTGCAATAAATATGTTTCCTAAGAAGGAATGAATTAGTGGCATTGGCATTACCCTAAGAGAAGAAAGGAAATTAAAGAAAAAACTAATTCAAAATTAAAATAATAATAATTAAATAAAAAAATAATTAGTGGCATTGGTATTACCCTAAAAGAATAAAGGAAATTAAAGAAAAAATTAATTATAGATTAAAATAATAACAATTAAATAAAACAATAATTAGTGGCATTGGTATTACCCTTTAAGAAGAAAGAAAATAAAAAATAAAACAAATAATAACAAAATTTGCACACAATATACAAAAAATTGCGATTTTTATAATATACAATAATATCACATAATAGTAGATTTTTTGCAAAATTGAAATTCCCTTAGAAGGAATGAAACTCTGGCATTGGTATTACCCTTAAAGAAGAAATGAATTGAAATAAAAACTAAACAAAATTAAAATAATGAAGTATCGTAAGGAAGAATAAATTAGTGGCATATGTATTACGTTTTCGGGACAAAAATTAAAAATAAAAAAATCACAAAATTTGAACACAATTTATAGAAAAATTGACCTATTATATAATATGCAATAATAACATATAATAGTGCATTTTTGCAAAACTGGAAGTTCCCAAAGAAGGAATGAATTATTGGTACTAGTATTACCATTAAAGAAGGAAGAAAATGAATTTAATAAAATGAAATTTTCTAAGAAAGAATGAATTAGTGTGTTTGGTATTATCCTTCAAGAAGAAACAAAATGAAATTAACAAAATGAAACTATTACCATTAAAGAAGAAAGAAAAATTAAATAACAAAAAACAAAATGAAAATGAAAATAATGAAGGATGGCCAGAGAAGAATTAATTAGTGGCTCTGGTACTACTCTTTAAGAAGAAATAAAGTTAAATAAAAAAATTAAAACTCAATCAAAATAAGTTTTAGAGGGGAAAATGGATTGGTGGGATTGATATTACCTTTAAGAAGAAAGAAAATGAATACAAACATGTAAAACAAACAGTGAAAAAATTGCTCACAATTTACACAAAAAATTTCTTTCTAGAATATGCCCGAATAAACATATAATGGTGCAATTTTAGCAAATTCCTAAGAAGAAACGAATTGGTGACAGTTCTATTACTCTTAAAGAAGAAAGAAAATGAAATAATAACTAAATACAACCACAATCAAAATAATTAACTTTTCTAAGAACAATGAATTAGTGGCATTAATATCATTATTTCATAATAAATATCATGAATAAAAAGTTTAAAAAACTTGCACACAACTTTGCACTAAAATTGCACTTTCTCTAGTATGCAACCACCAATCATATAATAGTGTGATTTTTGCACATGTTGCATAGTATTTGTGTGTATATATTTAAAATCATATAACATGCCAAAAATACCTACCAAACAAAACATAAAAAACAACTAATAAAGAAAAACAAAAGACAAAAGAAAAAACACATGAAAACAAAAATCGTAAAAAGAAGAGAGATGGACAGAGGGGAGGGTTGGGCTGTGCTGCTAATGGGCTTCAGTCCAGTAGCAAATCGACTGGCCCAATATAGGGTCAATGAAAACAACAACAACCCAAACCAGCTCACAAACAACCCATGGGAAAAAGGGCACGAATCTCAAAGCCAAAATCAATGACCAACAAAATGGATTGGCCCAAAATTAATTCTTAGGTGACTTACATATAGCTACTGTGACCAAGCAATTTTTTTGGGATGAGAACTACATGCCATGGCGATGTCCGTGGTGCACGTCAGAGGCGCACCGAAGGGGGGGAGGTGCCGTAAGTGATGTTGGGATACAATACGGTGGCAAGTCTAGGGCCTCGCGATGGTGTGTCAGGTGTATTTTCTAGAGCATGAGATTTTATAGTTATACATTTATTTTGCATATGGAGACTAGACATTAAATTTTAGAGAGAAAAAATCGAGCAATTCTTCTGTCTCTATGTCTCTAAAATTACTCCATCTAGTTAAGTCTGTAATGCCTTCCAAATATTTCACAAAAAAGGAATGCCTTCCAAATGCAAATTTTAACAACTAATTTTGTTGTAATAAAAAAATGCATGAGAAACTTAACCTTCTAACTCCTAACAAAAGTGTACTAATATTTAGACCATAGACCACGAGACAAATCTATACGTGTGATTTTGAAGCTTAAATCCAAATTAACAACGTCAGGGAGGTCAAAGGTTGTGAAATGTAAATGAAGCTAGATCATCAACGTCACATTTTTCGGAACTTGTGAGAGTACTCGATTAGCACTTATAACATCGTGGAATATTGTTGCGGCATGATACTTTAGCGAGTAACCTACTTAACATTCCCCCATGGCACCCGGATTCCCTTCATGATCGCAAGTGTGTGACCGCGTTAAGCATTCCGACAATGCACACTAGTACAAAACAGGGCTTCGGTCCAGCCCAGAAAAGCCCATTAATCCCGGTTCACTCACGAACCGGGACCCATGGGGGCATCGGTCCCGGTTCGTGAGGCCAGGGCGCCGGCCGGGCCTCGTGGGCCATTGGTCCCGGTTCGTCTGACCCCTTTGGTCCCTGTTCCAGACACGAACCGGGACCAATGCGCCTCGCTCCTGGCCCACAAACATTGGTCCCGGTTTGTGGCTGGAACCGGGACAAAATGGTGTCCTTTAGTCCCGGCTCCAGCCACAAACCGGGACCAATGGTTGGCCTATATATACCCCCTGCCCGCGAGCAGAGCAGTGCACTGCTCTGCTTTTTTGGCCGGCCGTGGGAGAGCTTTTGGGGTGCTCTAGCTCACCTCCTATGCACATGAGGTGTTCGATGAAATGCCCGAGCCACACTTAAGCTTTCTCCTCTCGAAGCTCCTTGTCCAAGCTCTATTTTCCTCAAGATTTGTCTAGGTTTGGCGGTCCGTCCTGTCCCGTCCCCGTCCTCACCGCCGTCGATCGCCCGCGCCCATCTCGGCGCCGGCACCACCGTGGTTAGCCTCTTCTTCTTATCTTCTTTCTAAAAGAAAAAAGTTCTTACTTGTATGTTTTGATTAGATGCTCCAGAGAGTTATATGTTGTTCAATAATGAGAACTATATAACGCACGCAGATGAACCGACAATGGATGTACGGTGACCGACGCACCTCCGAGTATATTAAGGGCCTGCATAATTTTCTCAAAGCGGCTGAGGCAAACAAGCAGAATGGTTTTATGCATTGTCCATGTACTGTCTGTGAGAATACGAAGGCTTTCTCCAACTCTAAAACCCTTCACTTCCACCTGCTTGAGAAGGGTTTTATGCCACACTATAATGTTTGGACCAAGCACGGAGAAAGAGGGGTTATGATGGAAGACAACGAAGAAGAAGAGGATGATGACAACTACCCGCCCCCTGAATACAGTGATGCTGCAATGGGGGAAGCTGAAGATCAAGAGGAACCAGACGATGTGCCCGATGATGATCTTCGCCGGGTCATTGTTGATGCACAGAGAGAATGCGAAAGTGAAAGGGAGAAGTTGAAGTTCGATCGCATGTTAGAGGATCACAAAAAAGGGCTGTACCCAAATTGCGACGATGGCAACAGAAAGCTCGTTACCACACTGGAATTGCTGCAATGGAAGGCAGACAATGGTGTATCTGACAAGGGATTTAGTTTGCTACTGAAAATAATGAAGAAGAAGCTTCCAAAGGATAACGAATTGCTCGACAGTACGTACGAAGCAAAGAAGGTTCTATGCCCTCTAGGATTGGAGGTGCAGAAGATACATGCATGCCCTAATGACTGCATCCTCTACTGCGGTGCGTACGAGGATTTGAACACATGCCCGGTATGCGGTGCATTGCGGTATAAGATCAGAAGAGATGACCCTGGTGATGTTGAGGGCCAGCGCACCGGGAAGAGGGTTCCTGGCAAGGTGATGTGGTATGCTCCTATAATACCACGGTTGAAACGTCTGTTCAGAAACAAAAAGCATGCCGAGTTGATGCAATGGCACATAAAAGACCGTAAGAAAGACGGGAAGTTGAGAGCACCCGCTGACGGGTCGCAGTGGAGAAAGATCGAGAGAAAGTGGAGCGACTTTACAGGTGACCCAAGGAACGTATGGTTTGGTTTAAGTGTAGATGGCGTTAATCCTTTTGGGGATCAGAGCAGGAAGCATAGCACATGGCCTGTGACTCTATGTATGTATAACCTTCCTCCTTGGTTGTGGATGAAGAGGAAGTTCATTATGATGCCAGTGCTCATCCAAGGCCCTAAGCAACCCGGCAATGACATTGATGTGTACCTAAGGCCATTAGTTGATGAACTTTTATAGCTATGGAACGGAAGAGGTGTACTTGTGTGGGATGAGAACGAACAGGAGGAATTTGACCTACATGCGTTGCTATTTGTAACCATCAACGATTGGCCTGCTCTCAGTAACCTTTCAGGACAGACAAACAAGGGAAACCATGCATGCACACACTGTTTAGATGACACCGACAGTATATATTTGGACAAATGCTGGAAGAATGTGTACCTGGGGCATCGTCGATTTCTTCCGACCAACCATCAATGTCGAAAGAAAGGAAAGCATTTCAAAGGTGAGGCAGATCATCGGAAGAAGCCCGCCCTCCGTACTGGTGATCACATACTTAATATGGTCAATGATTTACAAGTAATCTTTGGAAAGGGTCCTGGCGGACTATCTGTTCTGACTGACGATGCGGGACGCGCACCCATGTGGAAGAAGAAATCTATATTTTAGGACCGACCCTATTGGAAAGACCTAGAGGTCCGCTCTGCAATCGACGTGATGCACGTGATGAAGAATCTTTGCGTGAACCTGCTAGGCTTCTTGGGAGTGTATGGGAAGACAAAAGATACACCAGAGGCACGGGAGGAACAACAACGTGTGCATGAAAAAGACGGCATGCATCCAAAGCAGTATGAAGGTCCTGCCAGCTACGCTCTTACCAAAGAAGAGAAGGAAATCTTCTTTGAATGCCTGCTCCGTATGAAGGTCCCGTCTGGCTTCTCATCGAATATAAAGGGAATAATAAATATGGCAGAGAAAAAGTTCCAGAATCTAAAGTCTCATGACTGCCACGTGATTATGACGCAACTGCTTCCGGTTGCATTGAGGGGGCTACTACCGGAAAACGTTCGATTAGCCATTGTGAAGCTATGTGCATTCCTCAATGCAATCTCTCAGAAGGTGATCGATCCAGAAATCCTGCCAAGGTTAAGGAGTGATTTGGTGCAATGTCTTGTTAGTTTCGAGCTGGTGTTCCCACAGTCCTTCTTCAATATCATGACGCATGTCCTAGTTCATCTAGTCGACGAGATTGTCATTCTGGGCCCTGTATTTCTACACAATATGTTCCCCTTTGAGAGGTTCATGGGACTCTTAAAGAAATATGTTCGTAACCGCGCTAGGCCAGAAGCAAGCATCTCCATGGGCCATCAAACAGAGGATGTCATTGGGTTTTGTGTTGACTTCATTCCTGACCTTAAGAAGATTGGTCTCCCTCAATCGCGGTATGAGGGGAGACTGACTGGAAAAGGCACGCTAGGAGCGGACTCAATAATATGTAGGGACGGGCATTCTTGGTCTCAAGCACACTACACAGTTCTACAGAATTCTACCTTGGTGACCCCGTATGTCGATGAACACAAGAATATTCTGCGCTCCAAACACCCAGAGCAGTGTGACGACTAGATTACATATGAACACATCAGGACTTTCGGCAGTTGGTTGCAAATACGTCTCATGGGTGACAACACTGTTTCTGATGAGTTGTACTCATTGGCCAGGGGACCATCTTCGACTGTATTGACTTACAAAGGGTACGAGATAAATGGGAATACATTTTACACGATCGCTCAAGATCAAAAGAGCACCAACCAAAACAGCGGTGTCCGCTTTGATGCAGCAACCAATAGGGGAAAGGACACATATTATGGTTACATAGTGGACATATGGGAACTTGACTATGGACATGATTTCAAGGTCCCTTTGTTTCAGTGCAAATGGGTCAATCTGTCAGGAGGCGGGGTACAGGAAGACCCACAGTACGGAATGACAACAGTGGATCTGAACAATCTTGGGTACACAGACGAACCATTCGTCCTAGCCAATGATGTGGCGCAAGTTTTCTATGTGAAGGACATGTCTACCAAACCGAGAAAAAGAAAAGATAAGGAAGCGAATACATCATACGATGAGCCAAAGCGCCACATATAGTTCTTTCAGGAAAAAGAGATATCGTGGGATTGGAGGGCAAGACAGACATGTCTGAAGATTATGAAAAGTTTCATGAAATTCCTCCCTTCAAAGTCAAGGCTGACCCAAGCACCCTGTTAAACGATGAAGATTATCCATGGTTACGGCGCAATAAGCAAAGGACACAAGCAAAGAAAAAGTGAAGACTTTCTCTCCACAACTTTGTCCATTTTGTACACGAAGTGCATCCAGTTTTTGCCGTAACCCTCTCAAATTTTTATAACATGCTATGTGGGTGAAATGATTATACCATGCCAACTTTCAACCTTTTCAGAGTCCATTTGTACTGCTTTTCAATTTCAGGGTCATTTAGCTCAAAAAAAATTAGTAAATGCATGAAAAATACCAAATGAAGTCAGAAAGGGTTGAAAACTGATGATGTGGCTTTGAATGGTTCATTTTGAACACACAAAAAGTCTGGAGTTCAAATAAGTTCAAAAAAATGAAATACCTTTGTAACAGATGAGTTTTCGTCCGAAACCCTGATACTTCGAAAGAGATTGTCCGTTTTGTACACGAAGTGCATCCAGTTTTTGCCGTAACCCTCTCAACTTTTTATAACATGCTATGTGGGTGAAATGATGATACCATGCCAACTTTCAACCTTTTCAGAGTTCATTTGTACTGCTTTTCAATTTCAGGGTCATTTAGCTCAAAAAAATCAGTAAATGCATGAGAAATACCAAATGAAGTCAGAAAGGGTTAAAAACTGATGATGTGGCTTTGAATGGTTCATTTTGAACACACAAAAAGTCTGGAGTTCAAATAAGTTCAAAAAAATGAAATACCTTTGTAACAGATGAGTTTTCGTCCGAAACCCTGATACTTCGTGTATATAAGCAGCACTGGTTCCGGTTGGTGGCACCAACCGGGACTAAAGGGCAGCATTGGTTCCGGTTGGTGCCACCAACCGGGACCAATGCTTCGTGTATATAAGCAGCACTTGTGAAAATTTCCATTCAGTTCTTTGATCTCCCCGATGACGCCGCCAGGCTGCCCCTGCCCCGCCGTTGCCGTCGCTGCCCCCGATGCCGTCGTCGCCTCTGCCCCATCGTTGGCGTCGCCGTCGCCGCCCCCGACGCCCCCAACGCCCCCGACGCCGTAACCGCGTCCCTGCCCCGAGCCCTCGCCGTCGCTGCCCCCGACGCCGTCGTCGCCCCTGCCCCATCGTTGGCGTCGCCGTCGCCGCCCCCGACGCCCCCGACGCCGTCGCCGCCCCCGACGATCCCCGTCGCCGTCCGCCGCTCCCGACGCCGCCAGCTGCTCCGCCGCTCCCTGCCCCGACCCCCAGTGAGCTCCCCTTCCCCTGCGCTGCCGCCGCCGTAGCCGCTCCTGCGCTGCCGCCGCCGCCGCCCCTGTTCTGCCGCCGCTGCCATTTTTTTTTGTTCATAACCATTTTTTTAATATGGATGGATGTATGTATGTATGTATGGATGGATGTATATATGTATGTGTGTATGGATATATGCATTTACTGTTAATATGATGCTTTTTTTTGTTCATAGAATTTTTTTTGTTCATTGCATTTTTTGGTGCATGTATATATGTATGTGTATGTATGGATGGATGCATGTATGATTTTTTTGGGTTCAAAATGAGTTAATTAAAAGACTCACTAAGTTAAAATTTACCCCCTTCCCGATAACTTCGACATGAGGGCGGGGGGACGTCGGACATGCATGAGAGAGAGGCGGTACGCTCGCCCGACCAACTATCAAGGCCACCCAAACCCTAGAAGAAAGAGCGTCATTGTCGATCTACCCCGGCCCTCCCCGATAATTTCGACATGAGGGGGGACGTCGGACATGCATGAGAGAGGGAGAGGCGGTCCGCTCGCCCGACCAACTATCGACATGAGGGGGGACGTCGGACATGACATGAGGGGGGACGTCGGACGTCGGACATGAGGGGTGAGCGTCGTTGTCGTCTACCCCCTCCCCGATAACTTCGACATGAGGGGGGACGTTGGACATGACATGAGGGGTGAGCGTCGTTGTCGTCTACCCCCTCCCTGATAACTTCGACATGAGGGGGGACGTCGGACATGGCATGAGGGGGGACGTCGGACGTCGGACATGAGTGGTGAGCGTCGTTGTCGTCTACCCCCTCCCCGATAACTTCGACACGAGGGGGGACGTCAGACATGTCATGTGGAATTTTTTTTGTTCATATAGAAAACTCCGGTAACATAGATTTATCAAGAATGCCCCCATTATGGATGTGCACAAGTTGATCCAATTTTTTTCTGATCTCATCTATATATATATTCTTCTATATGTCACGTTGTCTGTCAAAGTATTGAAGAAATCCATGGCTTCATCATTAGCCAGAAGTAACAGGCGTATGATGCTATGAAGCTCTTCAAAGTTGTTTTGGAACGGAGTTCCAGATAGAATAATTCGCTTTTTGGTACGAAATTCAGCAAAGGCCTTCCAAATAGCGATATTCGGAAGGCTCTTGCTGAAATTCGTACCAAAAAGCTAATTAATTATCCTATCCGGGACTCCGTTCCAAAACAATTTTGGAGAGCTTCATACCATTATGCGCCTGTTACTTCCGGCTAATGATGAAGCCTTGGTTTTCTTGAATCCTTTGACACTAGACAACGTGACATATAGAAGGGTAGATGAGAGCAGGAAAAATATGGACCATTTTCTGCACATCCAGAATGGCGCCATTTTGTTAAATCCCTTAAAGGTTAAGAGAATCCCTTGTTTAACATTCATGAGAGAGGCGGTCCGGACGTCGGACATTCATGAGAGAGGCGGTCCGTACGTCGGACATTCATGAGAGAGGCGGTCCGGACGTCGGACATTCATGTTTGTATATTAATTGCCATGTTGTAATATTTGCAGAAACTATGGATCAAAGAGACTTGGAACAAGAACAGTTGTTGGGGGACATAATTCTCGCCGGACGTGATGTCTTGTCGTTTCTCAACGACACCGATGGTTTGGAAGGAGAGGATGACGGCTCCGGTGATCGAACAATGGAGGAGGAAGGACATGATCATGATGGCTCCGGTGACCGAATGCCGGAGGAAGAAGGAGACCATGATGACGGCTCTGGTGACCGAACGGAGGAGGGAGCTGTTGCAAAGTCCGGCGAGGTATATATATTAATTAAGCCTGTGCTGACTAGCTAATTGATGCATTAATTTTTTTGGTATGTACATATATTAACTCTTCTTTCTTCTTTTATAGCCCTCCAGATCGAGCCAAACTTCGGTAACGAGACGAGGCCCGAAGAAGAGGTTGCGCAAGGATGAAAGGTTCACGATCACAGCACTCGCGGACGATGGCCTACCGATTGAACCCAAGCGGACCAAGGACCCATTTTCTGCTCAGTGCGGAGCTATTGTTAGGGACAACATCCCGATCAGCATCAAGCAATGGAATAAGCCTAAGGACGACGCCCCTGAAGGTGCTTATGTCACCGATAGACAGAAAGATGATCTTTGGACCGCGCTGAAGGCAAATTTCACCCTACCGCCAGAGGAGGATCCGAATAAGCCAGTTATAGAGCCACTGGTCAAGGCGTGTGCTCTTAAGAAGATGGCAGATCTATTCAGGAGGTGGAATAAAGAGTTGAAATCAAAGTTTGTCGACAAAGGTAAGACTCCAGAATTCATCGGCCGATTTGAGAAGATAAGAGATCACTGGCCCGCATTTGTGGCCTACAAGACATCGGACAAGAGTAATAAAATGTCAGAGACAAACAAGAACAACGCTATAAAGAAGCAGTATCACCATCACACGGGGTCAGGTGGCTACCTCAAAGCCCGGCCGTTGTGGGACAAAGCTGAGAATGACCTAATTGCAAAAGGGGTCATACCATAGACATTGAACTAGCCAGACCGTTCAAGGACTTGGTTCTTCGGGGTTGGGGGAACTTTGGACCCTGAAACAGGGAAGTGCCGTTGGACGGACGAGCAACTTTCAATACCCGTCACGAAGCTTTAGAAGTATATCACCACAGCGCAGGAAGGGGCGTTCATTCCCGACAGAGAGAAGGACGAGCTGACTGAGGCCCTAGGGAATGCTGAGCACCCTGGACGAACACGAGGCACACCAGGCTCCGTTCCGTGGAAGGTTGGGTTTCCCGACGCAGGCGGTTACAGAAGCCGGGAGAGAAAGAGGAAAGCGGAGCTGAGCGACATGCAGAAAATTAATGCAAGACTACAAAAGCTAGAGGAACTTGAGAGCCAGCGAGCTACCGGCCAACCATCTCAGCGGCACGAAGATCCTTCCTTCGACACTGTCCCAGAAGCTACCCCACCATCTCAGCGGAGAAGCAGCGTGGCTTCCACGGAGCTCCTTCAGCCTGATATCACGGCTCCTCGCTACCCCGTGGATAGTATCACGCAGGCTGAACATTGTGTGCTAATGGCGAAATGCCAGAACCTGACCTTGAAGGCGGCGGTCGGCTCTGTTTTACCTCCTCGAACTGAGGGAACTTTCCATTGCCGTCAGATTCCACATGGCTATGCTATTGTCACGGTGGATGAGATAAGTGCGGGATTTGAGGGGCTGGAGCTTGACTACCCTACATGTGAAGGGGAGGATCTTCTGGAAAATGCCTTAAGGAGTACCTGCCTATGGAGAAAGGAGTACATCAAGCTTCCAAACTGGACGCCGCCTCAGCAGACGCAGCCGGATCCTCAGCAGACTCCTCCTCACAGTCCAGTTGTGCTATCTCCGCTGCCTGAGTCGTCTCCGGTGCGTCATCCGTCTCCGCCGCCTCAGCGGACTCTAACGGGGGAGGCCCCTCAGCAGAATCCTCCTCCGCCTCAGCTGTCTCCGGCGCGTCAGCCGTCTCTGCCGCCGCAGCTGCCTCCGGCGCGTCAGCGGTCTCCGCCGCCTCAGCGGGCTCCGACGCATCAGCAACAGCGGAAGAGAGCCGCCGCCGCTCCGGCGGCTAGTAGTACAAAAGGCGGGTAGAAATTCAAATATGGTCCAAGCCTCAGGGTTCCTCCAAAGTTACCATATGAGAGGACTGACGAGGAAAACAAAGACATCAGTGCTGCCGAAGTGCAGGCCCATTTTGAACGGAAACGTCCACCTCCGAAGGAAACAATAGATCCGGTGAAAGCGAAGCGCACTCTGGATGCCCTTAAGCGACCACCACCGCCTCCTCCGCAATCCAACTATGACCGCTGTATTGAAAAGACATACGATGAAGCATGGCGGTCGGGAAGTACTGCCAGTGCTTCAAGACGAAGAAGTGGGAAAACAATTCCCCAGTTCGGCGAACAGGAGAAGAAATCGTGCCCCCGCTCAAGGTGTCTAGCGATATCGCTAATCATCCGGGGCTACGGCCTGGTACCACTCTTGGTGATTACGTGGGCGATGATGTACAGTTTGAAACGACTGAGGTAGTAAAGATCTTTAGATACGAGCACTGAAAGCCTCTCGTCAAACCTGATCATCCTCCTCTAACAACGATGATGTGAAGATTGCATGAGTGGTACTTGGAAAGCTGCAGGAAGAATGAGTCCGATAGTTTGATGGTGAGAATTAAAGATGAGCACGACCTCATTGGAGTCGACCTGATGCCTGTTAAATTTGTGGAGTTATTTCAGTTATTCAATCAAGAGGCCCTCGACAAACAAATCATGACTTGCTACTGTCTGTAAGTATTACTTCTGTAATTAAGTCTCTAGCTCAGCTCGTTCATTGCATGTATATATAATTATCCTCACTATATTATGCAGATTGAAGATCATCGAATGCCCAAAAAGACAAATCTATGACATTGGGTTCATTAGCCCAAATACCGTAAATGAATGGACGGTACAAAACAATGTTAAAGAAACCGAGGAAAACTTGCTAAAAGCGTTCCTTCGACATCAAAACAAAAGGGAAATACTCTTTCCTTCCAACTTCAAGTGAGTGTTACTGTCTTCTGCATATTCGGTTTCACTTACTCGAGGTTAAGTACTGTAATTGATGAGTTATGCGTGCGCAGGTTCCACTATATTCTGCTATCCATTAAGCTTGACGGGGGAGTAGTAACTGTCTTAGACTCGAGACGTAAAGATCCCAAGGAATATGCGGACATGACTGCAATGCTCCAGAAGTAAGTTCAATCAATACCGGGACCATATCGGCAACTTTCGTTCATTTCCTGATATCAAGTAATCATTTTCTTTGCCTGGCAGGGTTTGGAAACAGTTCACCGGACAGGTTCCGGGTCTGAAGAACGAGTTGCGATTTACACACCCCAAAGTAAGTAGTACTAGCTAGTTCCGCGCATCTCTCATTGATTCTAGTTTCATCAATACCATTATCGTGCTTGATTATCAGTTTGATTGAACTATATTCTCGTAAAGTTCTTGTGGCAGGAACCCGGGAATAATTTATGTGGATACTACGTTTGCGAGTACATTCGCCACAGGACCTCTGAGCGGGGCAGATCTGAAGAACAATTTGAAGTATGTAAACAATATTCACAATTTTATTTTATTACCATCAATTGTGTTGAGTTTCATTCATATATATGTATTGACCCCCTTCTTTAAATTAGATCTGGCAGATGCGGGATGAACTCCTACCACATGATCGCATACGAGCAATTCAAGAGGAATTGGCGGGATTCTTTCTTGACCACATCATACATGAAAAGGGAGAATACCATACGGAAATTCAATGGGAGTTTGGCGCTTGATGATGTCAAGGATGTTATATATATTGTATATATGTAGTAGCGTCGGATAGATACACGAAAACTTGTTGTTCGACCAAGCACGGAGAAAGAGAGGTCACTTCTCTCTGTATATGTTCATGACGATCTTGGGTAATTAATGGTTTCCTTCATTTGCTTACTAGCTAGCGTCGAGTTCTCTCTATATGTAGTAGCTAGCGTCGACCAAGCACGGAGAAAGAGAGGCCACTTCTCTCTATTAGCTAGCTAACACAATATGAAACCCCTAAACCCTCCAAAACCCCTAAACCCCCGTTTCAAAAAAAAAAAAAACCCCAGCGCCCGCGAGCTGCTGACGCGTGGCTGCCTTTTGGTCCCGGTTGGTGTTACCAACCGGGACTAAAGGTCCTCCTGCCTGAGTGCTGCGAAGCGGCCACGTGGAGGTCCTTTAGTCCCGGTTGGTGTTACCAACCGGGACTAAAGGTCCTTCTACCTGGGCTCCCCACAGCGGCCACGTGGAGCCCCTTTGGTCCCGGTTCGTAAGCGAACCGGGACTAAAGGTTTTGGGCTTTAGTCCCGACCCTTTAGTCCCGGTTCCAGAACCGGGACAAATGGGCCTCTGGAACCGGGACAAATGGGCCTTTTTCTACTAGTGGCATACCCTAGTCATGCCGAGGTGGCAGAGTAGGAAGGAGATGCATGAAGATGGAGACAATGGTTAAGTATATGCTATAATTTCACTTCCCCATATGTATTTCCTGGTGCCTTCTATGCCTATGGACATCAAACTTGAATCTCTAGTATGTAGCGGAAATTCACTTTGGCTCATAGGTGTATATGCACCCATTGTCTAAATACACATTTCAAAATGTTAAATAATTTTGAGAAAAAATGCCGCGTGTAAATTCGGACATTTTATGTGCGTGCACCAAGTTTCGATGAAAAGGGACATTTTTTGTGGCTTGTGTAAAAAAGACAATTTCGATGCTTGATTACAGCTATTCACGAGGAATATTTTTATTTTTTTTATACATGCCGCACAAAAAAATCCCTTTTCACCGAAATTTTGTGTGCAAACATAGGATGTCCGGATGTACACGTGGGATTTTTTCTTGAATTTTTTTAACATTTTGAAATTTGTTTTTTATATGTATTTCATAATAGGTGTATATACACCTAGGAACCAAAACGCCACTCTCACAAACAAACACACAGAATGGTATTGAATAATTCTAAGACAAAGAAACCAAATGACGAATAAGATATTCATCTTTTGTTTAGGGAAGCGTTGCTCTTTTATAAAATGACGTGAGCATTACACAGTGATATGAATTCACCAACACTTCGGTAGATCAGTCTATGAGAATCTCATTATTACGAGCTTGGACATTGGATAGGATAGAGCAATCAATGCATTCATTTGGTTTTATTATTAAAAGGCATAATTTCATTGATCTTTTGTCCTCTCACGACAATGCAACTAGACAACACATTCTTCAAAAGTACAAAGTTTATGAAAAACAAAATCGAACGTTTTTTTTTAAGAAATACAGTGCTTATGTAGATGCTTATATATATACACGCACATATACTCACCCTACGAATGCGCACACACCTTGCACCTATGAGCATTTAATTGATGATAAATCTTGAGACCAACAGAATCACCATAAACATCTTCTGGTTGACTAGCACGTCATACCGGTAAAAGAGTAGCGCCGAAAAGCGTAGAGTAACTCTAGAAAAATGTGATCACCCAGCTCCATGTCTAGGACTAGAACTGGGATGGGAAGACTCCACCACAAGGAATCTGACCAACCTCACAGAGAAAAAGTGAGCCAAACAAAACTAAAGTCGCATAGTAGATTATCATGTGGACATCGCGTCGAAGCCCAATCATAAGATCTTAGTTTTGTTGTCACGTGAAGGATTTGATTTGCGTTTAGTTAATTGAACCTGCCTTTAGTTTCTAGTTAAGGGCTGCAAGTCTGCAACCAATGACACATATCATCAAACGATGAAAAAACATGCATCCCGATTTAATGTTCTTGCTACTGAAATTCCCCTTCGTCTCAATACTAATAAAAGGCCCATTTCCTTCTATCGCCCCCTCCTTCTAAGAGCCACCGTGTCTCACCTGGCTACCCTCTTGTTTTCCTCCGACGGCGTTGCCTCTTAGAGTGAGAAAGAGGTCGGGAGCTCGGGTGACTCATGTTCATAGTAGGGGTAGGATAGTTGTGACATCCTGGCTTAATAGGATTGATAGAGTACTCATATCAACAAGGTGCACCTTCTTTTCAAGATGCCCATCAGAAAGGAACCTCAAAGTTTAGATGTTTTCTGTCCCTTAGATGCATGCAACACTAGTGGTGTCTTTTTTTGTGGGGGAACACTAGTGGTTTTCTAAATTCTCTAAATCAATCTCTGGATTGAATGAATAAAAGCTCGCGACGCATACTTTAAGAACAAAAGGATGAAAAGAAATGGGTCACCCCGAATTTGAGGATTGAAACTAGTGATACAGTTATTCTAAAAAAGAATTATTAGAGTAAATAAAATCAAACTAATTACTACCACAAACAGATAGAAGTAGAATGTTCAAGGCATTAAGATCATGATGTCATATGGTCTTTCAAATGTAATTTTGGCCACTATTTTTCATAGTAGTATACGTATGGTACTTAGTAAACCATTGTATTGTTTAAATTAGTTTTCAAGACAATTATGTCTGTATCTGTGCGCATGAGTGTGTGGTGTCTCTTTGTTTGCTTGCTTGTGTGTGTGTGTGTGTGGGCGTGCGCGTGCGTGTGCGTGTGCGTGTGCGTGTGTGTGTGTGTGTGCGCACGCGCGCTCGCGGGGTTGCTCCAAAGCCATCAAGTTTTCCATCACTCTCGCAAGATTGGTAACATCTCTTTCATCCTTAGAGTCTACCACCACCAACAGGTGACCGTCGTGCACAATTTCAACTAAATTGTTCCTTGTGTCTTATATAACATCATTCGTAAATTCAAAAACATATTGTTCTTCATCCTCTTCATCCCTTGCCTCTTATTCTAATCTTGGGGAAACATCAAGTTATGCCCACCCATTGCATCATGATGGACACTAAAATGCCCGTCAACGTGATGGTGTCTCCTCTAATGGGTGGGAAGTAGATTGCCTTAGGCATATAGTCGCGACTCTATTGTATTGGACAGCCATAAGCCCACCCTTAAAGGATCCCTCGTCTGGCCTCCAGTGAACCTATGCTAATGGGCATTATCACACTAATCAATGGAAGTACACCACTAGTGGGAGGTTGACAATTCGTAGGTGGAGATCAGTCGACATAGATCCAACCTACAATAGTGATTCATTTGTGATTCCCGGTGCCTTCTATACCTAGACCAATCAATTCAAATCCAGATACACAAGAAATAATGGACGGATTAAAATTAGATAGTTCTAAAACAAAGAAATAAAATGACAAATAAGCTATTCAACTTTTGCTTAGGGAAGTGTTGCTCTCTATAAGAGAAATGTGTGGTAGGCAATGCCATGAGATGAATCTCTCTGTTACGTGATTGGACCAAATGTTAGTTGCAAGCCATGAGAGCCTTAAAATAATGCATTTAATCACCTTTTATTTCTGAAAGGAAAAAAATGCATTGATCATTTATTTTCTTCAACACAACGGACAATGTATTAATACAAACTTCAAGAAGAACAAAGCCCAACCACTCATCTTCTTTGGTTTGGGGGAAAAATAACTTCCCATCTATTCATCAAACATCATGGCGGTATAAAAAACACGAGAAGTAAAGAAAACTATATCCATATTCGTAGGGCACCTAGCGACGGCTAAAAGTACTAGAGCGAGCTGAAGGCGTGCCGTCGTCATCGCACCTCCCTCGTTGGTGTCAGGCAAACATTGTTTTAGCAGACCACCGGGAAGTCGTCGTGCTAAGCCCCCAAAGGACAAGCATACGAGAACATCAACCGCCGTTGATGAGGAGAATCGTATATCGGAAGTGTAGGGTAACGCAGCAGAAAACAAAAAATTTCCGACCTACGTACCAGCCCAGGACCACTATGGAGACTGCATACAAGGTTTGATCATTTTTGTTACCGACTCGTAGCGCAGCGGAAGTAGAGTCGATGACGATAGGCGGTGCAGATCCCCGCAGCTAGGATTTACAACCTCCCAACCGCGAGGATGTATACCGTTATCCGCCCCACGGACAGCCCTCCGGGAGGCGGTCAGACAGTCCCCCGGACGGTGTCGCGGACAGCCCTTCGGGAGGACCATCGAAACTCGGACAGCCACTCGGACAGCCCTTCGGGAGGACCCACGAAACTCGGACAGTCACTCGGACAGCCCTTCGGGAGGCACTCTCGAACTAAGACCGAAACTACGATCTCTCTACAGAGTTGCACACATACGGTGTCATCTATCCGGCAGGGCTTCGCCATCCAGAACTAGTTCCCACCGGAACCCAAACAGCCTTTCGGCTCTACGAAACTATTTCGCTGGGAGGGAGAGAGAAAGCCAGATCATGCATGACACTTGTATGTGAGAAGGGATGAGATTTGGGCTGCCCCCTCCACCTCTATTTATAGGAGAAGGAGGGGTGGAGGGGCTGAAATTTCAGCCACATCCATCCATGTCATCTCCAAGATATTTTGGAGCAAAAGCCCAAAAAGGTGGCTTTCCAAAAAGTAATCCAAAAAGCACTTTCACTATTCACGACGACATATTTCAGCGTCCGTTCGAACTGAAAATATTCATGTGGGCTTAGAACATTTCCAGTACCCACTACAATAATTTTCAACGTGATCTGAAACAATTCCGGTTTAGTGATTTTCATCTGCGAAAAGAATCTGAAGCGGTTCCGGCAGCTCCGGAACATTTCCGGTTTTTATCCCGGAAAATTCCAGAAAGGTTCCAGAACGATTCTGGCACCCTCCAAGAATTATCAGGCATGTGCCGAAACCATTTTGACTTTATGGTGTACTCCGAAACAACTTTTTGGTTTAGTGATTTTCATCTGTGAAAAGCAACTAAAGCGGTTCCGGCAGTGTGGAACATTTCCGGATTTTGTCTCTGAAAAATCTCAGAAGTTACCGGAACAATTCTGGTACCTTCCAATAATTTCTAGGCATGTGCCGAAACCAATTTGACTTTATGGTACACTCCGAAACAACTTTTCGGTTTTACCGAAACTCTTCCGGTGTTCCCTCTCTCCGGAACTCTTCCGGTGTCTCCGAAACTTTTTCGGTGAATTTCTCTCAGACTCCCTGTCTAGTATTCAGCAGATAGATGACCCTTAAGCGTGTGACCCTATAGGTTCGGTGAAGTATAGACATGACCTGGAACCCCTTCCGATCAATGATCAACATCGGAGCCGTGGACACCCATATTGACCCCTATACCCACACGAATGAATATTCGAGTGAACCTCCAGTTGCCGTGTGCTATTCCTGTTGCTTCGCGATATGTTACAAAAACCCGAGGTGAGACATGTTGGCATCCCCGTGGATCAACAACTTGTCCACTATGCCAGTTACCTCGTTACCGGTATTGTTCTCTTTTCTCGTTCCCGTGTTCCGGCATCCCCGTGATCAAATCACAAAGTGTCTGGCTAGACGATGATGGATACCATAACACCGAGAGGGCCCAGAGATATCTCTCCATCGTCGGAGGAGCAAATCCCAATCTTGAGCTATCAAGTTACTTGACATACTTTTCCATGAACCCGTAAGCCGCCGTAATAGCCACCCATTTACGGATGACGTTTAACAAACCCCAAAGTTCATGAAGCAAGCATGAAGAAACTCGATACTCTCATGGTCTAAGGAATTATGCAAATGTTAACCATCTCTGTGTTATTAACCATTAACTTATGACGAATGAATCTCATAGCATAACATCAATTCGGGTCGATTCAACACAAATGTTCTTCTAACATTGTGCCCTCAAAATTGCCGGCATAGTCATGCCCATGATCAGGAAAACAGGATCATCATGCAATACTTGAGCCAGTCTTAGAGGCCAGACTAGGAATACATTTTACCGTTTATTATTCCACACGTGCATATGAGTCTTCCTCCGAGCCTCGTGGTTATTGCAGACTCGAGAACCATAGCAGTTATAGCATGGAACATAAACCTAATTATGAACAGGGAGATAATCAATAACATTTATTATTGCCTCTAGGGCATATCTCCTACAGACTCCCACTTGCACTAGAGTCAATAATCTAGTCAATGCTAATGCACTTTACACCTATGGCATACTGGTGTAAAATATGCTTCGCATGTGGTATAGCCTGATGTCCAACGGATCTGACGACTTCAGCTCCGTGTGTAACTTTGCATATCCTCGCGTTTTCACGCTTTCACAAAATTCATATTTTGTGTGGACTTGGCTTTGCATATGTGTGAATCATTGGTCAAAACCTGATTCCTCGGACTGAGCTATGGAGCAACTATCTGCAATAGTGTCCCATAGACCAAAGCCATCTTGGAACCATACTAAGTTCATGAATGAACTATATGATTCAACAACTTCTTTGTCGCTTCTGAAGCGTCAACATACTTAGCCTTTGTTATAGAATTCGCCACAGTATCTTGTTTGGAACAATTTCCAACTACCGTGCCACCATATTGTGTATTACACAAAACCCTTAACTTAAATCGAAAATTGCATGGAGCATTGATGAAGACTGTATCGATGTAATTACTTACAACGAGCACTTCATAATCTCTGCTTGCGAGAAAACATGTCATCACAACTACTCTAGTACTTTAATGACATCTTTCACTGTTGTCCTAGGATCAGTACTTTGATCACTTTGGTATCCATACTCGCAACAACTTTGGAGTATCGGACATATCTGGTTGTTTTACATACCATGGAATACATGATTAATCCAAACACAAGAGTGTGTGGAATCTCCATCATGTATTTCACTCGTCAGTGTTTTGGGACACTGAGTCTTGCAAAAACTCTTTCCATGTGACTTCGGCAAGAATCACTCCTTGGCGTTTTAAATGCTAAAAGGTTTTAGCCTCTTGTCAATATGTATTCATTGCTTAGCCCTATTAGGTAAATCTATCTCCATAGATCATCATGCCTAATATTGAGGCTATTTAGCCCAAGCACTTCATAAAAAAAACCCTTTTCAAATGAAGTCCTAATTCGTGTCAAGAAATTTATTTCCAATTAACAATGTGTCAAGCACACAACGTTTTTAGAAATATTATTATGCCCCCACTTACTTTCTTGAATCACAAGCATCTTCGATACCCATTTGATGAAGTCAAACCCCTTTGACCATTCCATCAAAAACGAAGATTCCAACTCCACTTTGCTCTCTTCTGTCCATCGCTGGAACTCTGAAGTTTGCATCCTTACTAGCATCCTCTGGATCGACAAATTACTTTGGACTGTATCACATACAAGTCCTAGGTTTCATTTCCATCAGATGGAAATCCTTTTGTCATCCATGTTTCATATCTCATGATTGAAATATGTATTAATTGCTAGTTCAACCCGAACCGACTTTAAGCATCGCTACGGTGAGACAATCTCATCGTAGTCAACTCCTTGAACTTGTTATTGCAACAAGTCGAGCTTTATGGATAAAACATTTTTATCCGTATCAGTTTTTAGTTCCATAAATATTCGTTAGACTCTAAGTCTTCCGAAAGGTGTATCAAGATCTTAATCTTGAATCACTTATATGGAAACTATCTCGGATTGTATTGGCATTTAGCCAATTCCGGAGTCAGGGCCCATCAACGCTTCCTTGTGTATCGTAGGTATACTGTTGTCTAACAACAATATCTCGTTTGCGCACCTGATAGGTTTGCACGAGCTTTGCCTACGTGGTTCAGCTGCAAGTTCGACCGAAGTCCATACATTTTATTGTAGAGACTTCCGTATCAGTCGCAGTAGGAAACTCCGGAATTACTTCCAAGGTCTCTTTCCTTTGATCTGATGAAGAAGATACTGTTTATCTCGTCGAGATGCACTGTTCTCCCACTCACCTTGTTAAAAGAACCATTTTCTTCAAAAAGCACACCGTTCTTTGTGGCAAACCTATTTGCCTCGGTATAGTGGTGGGGAAATACCCAATGACTTGGGATAACCTACAAAATAGCACTTGTCTGATTTGGAATAGGTTTGTAACCTTTTACACAAGCCCCATATTCCAAATGTTAAGAAAAGATATAACATGGTTGGGCGTACCATACCATGGCGTCATTTAAACAGACCCGATGGAGCTCTTTTCAGTGTAAAAGCCGCAGTCTCTAAAGCATCACTTTAAAAGGGATAATGGCAAATTTATTTATGTCATCTTTGATCTTACCATGTCATAAATGGTTCGATTACATCTTCACGGACTTTTCACTTGCAGTGGTGTTCCGGGAGGTGCAAGTTATGAAACTCCTTTCACAACTCATCAGACATTCGCTATACTTGTAACTCAAATATTCCTTTCTGCAATCGAATTGTAGAAACATAATTTTCTTGTTACAATAACTTCTACTTCATTTTTGAAAACCTTTCGAATGATTTCAAAAGATCCAGACTTACGTCTCATCAAGTAAATATCCATATATCTACTTGAGTCATTTTTTTTAAGGTAGATAAATCCACTACTTGCAACAACATTTATTGGACTACACACATCATAATGTATGATCACCAATATGTTCTTTGCTCGTTCCTTATGGCCTGTGAACGGTATTTCAGTCACTTCACTTTTCAGAGGAAAGTTGCAAGTGTCAGATGATTCAAAATCAAATGACTTCAAAATCCATCATAATGGAATTTTCCATGCGGGTTTCTCCAATGTGACCAAATGCAGTGCCACACTTGTGTGGTATTCTTTTAGTCTTGCGACATTTAGTGTCAGTGTTATGGATGTATCATATTTCCATCAATATTCATAACATACATCCCATCTCGGATGGAAGCATGGCCCTTCATGTTATTCATAATACTGAACAACAATTGTTGTTTTTATGAACAACTCTTTTGCAACAAATATTGTGCAATGGGCTAGAGTGTATGAAACTCTAAAATGAATTATGAAAGTAAACCCAGAGTTAATGTATTATTATCAATATTCATAACATACGTCTCATTCATAATGAAAGTATGGCCCTTATGTTATTCATAACACCGAACATGAAAAGTTCTCTTATGAACAACCTTCTTGCAAGATACCTTATGCAAAGGGCTAGAGTGTGAAACTCTAAAATGAATTATGAAAGTAAATACATAGGGAATACACCTATGGAAGGCATAGTAACATTTACTATGTTCCCGGCGTGTATCTAAACCTCATTCCTGGCTAGTCTTTCAGGCCATAGTAGTTCTTACATCGAGTTGCAGCAAAATGCAATCAAGCGGGTATCTTTGTGATTAACTCACAATACCCAAGAATTAGTGATTAACATGTTTAACCATAATTCTCAAGAACTATATCTTTGACCAGCCTTCTATACATCAAAAACCTGTATGACATTCATACATGAGCTGGATATTCCAGTCTTCTTTCCTTTTGCCTTTATACTTCTAACAGTTTAACTTTTAGTATTTCTCCTACTCTCAGAAGAAGCATTCAACTTAAGAGTGGCGTTAGCCCCGGACTTCCTAGGCGTGAAAGTTTCACTAACACCCTTCGGACACTTCCTTTCTCTTTAAGTTGTCGTTTTATTCACCATCATCATATGACAGGCGTTCTTCTAGATCCCCTCTTATCAGTCTAATGCATAGTAAACACCTTTACTAATAGTTTGCAAAACAAACATTGCTTTGGATATCACATATCTTTTAGCCATTATTTGTGTCTGAAAAATGATTTTCAGTTCCATGAATATCACATAGCTATCCCAAACTTTTGAAGTTCGGGTTTCATGGAAGCAATTATATTGCACTTGACCGTAACGGAATTCTAGCTTTTGGATCGAAGGACGAGAGTCACATTATCCATAGCATTAGCGGGAGAATACTGAAAGCATGCGATAGGACAAAGTCCTTCTCGGCACTCTTGAGGACAATCCTCACATTACGTTACCAACCGTAAAGTTTTAACCAGATATTTAACAGCTATTCAATTTTAATAGGGAAGGTGGAAACGCGAGCCATTATTCTATAACTATTATGAAAATTTCACTTAGACAAGGTTCATAATTAATTGCACTAAGAATTAAAAGAATTAATTCTAAAGTGCGCTCCCACTCAAATCAATATCTCTCATAATTGATTGTGAGTGATACAAGACCCGCATTTCAATTGTTCGCCATTGGTGTAACACCACTGATGACAAAAATCTCAACCGGTAGGCCAACTTGCCAATCACATCTCCATGTGACTCCTGTTCATCTTTCGATGGGCGTGTTCTGAGCTCATGACGGTCATGCTTGAACGTCAAGACAACCAAGTGATCTCGCTGCGAGGTCTCAACTCACCCGCCTCACACTTCTCTAATCGTTCGTACCCGTGTGACACGGCGCACCCCGAAAAGATAGGTGCCGTGATGGTGCTACACTTGGGAGAACACTAACTACTTGATATTTTTGTGAGAGATCACCCTAATAAAAAGCGACTACCGCGCAATCAAGAAGGGTGCATCAAGAGGGATAAACATCTCAGGCAATTCATAATAGCATGATATGGTATAGCCCCTTCTGACGGAGAAGTCAAGTATTTCTTCGTCTTCGGCATTCGCGTCGGTGTTCACCTTCGCGAAGATTGCCACCACCTTGTCGATGCACCAGATAATATTGCTATCTCTATAGCTTAATAAAATAAGTGCATTACATAAGGTTGACATGCAGGTCATTAAAGTGCAATCATATGGCTCCAGCCATCATGCCGAATCATGACACGCAGGTCATTTTAATTACATCATATAGTCATCTCATACATAATCAAATTAATATGAGACTTGCTATACCACATCACATGCAAACCATCCTGCAAAACCAAGTTAGACGCCTCTAATCGGTTTATGCAAAATATTATTTTACGTGGCTTCTAAGGTTTCGTAACAAACCGAAGCTACCAACGTTCATCATCAAGTATGATAATTCAAGTTGCTAGATTAACTTTCCAGGGTGTATGAAACACGAGATAATAAAATCTCGAGCCCCATACTAAACTTCGTCATACGCGTGACCCCCGTGCAGATCACATCTGCATTGCCCTTTCGTCTGCGAAACATCCATCTTTCTCAACTATGGTGGAACCCAAAGAACTGTTAGCACTTCGTTGATCTGTCAATCAGCATACTCAGGAGCAGCATGAAAGGATCGCGGATTGCCAGAACTTTGTGAGATTCCACCATGCCGTCAAGATCAGGACTACGCAAATTCAGGGGAAGCAACAGGAACATCGGGTAACAGATTTCATCTGCTACCCGCACAAATAATTTTCAGTAATAGAACTCATCTACTACCTAATTATATAGTGCAACACCCATACATCTCTATGTATTCTAGATCGCAACCTGCATCTACGCATAGCACGGCTCTGATACCACTGTAGGGTAACGCAGCAGAAAACAAAAATTTTCCGACCTATGTACCAGCCCAGGACCACTATGGAGACTGCATACAAGGTTTGATCATTTTCGTTACCGACTCGTAGCGCAGCGGAAGTAGAGTCGATGACGATCGGCGGTGCAGATCCCCGCAGCTAGGATTTACAACCTCCCAACCGCGAGGATGTATACCGTTATCCGCCCCACGGACAGCCCTCCGGGAGGCGGTCAGACAGTCCCCCGGACGGTGTCGCGGACAGCCCATCGGGAGGACCATCGAAACTCGGACAGCCACTCGGACAGCCCTTCGGGAGGACCCACGAAACTCGGACAGTCACTCGGACAGCCCTTCGGGAGGCACTCTCGAACTAAGACCGAAACTACGATCTCTCTACAGAGTTGCACACATACGGTGTCATCTATCCGGCAGGGCTTCGCCGTCCAGAACTAGTTCCCACCGGAACCCAGACAGCCTTTCGGCTCTACGAAACTATTTCGCTGGGAGGGAGAGAGAAAGCCAGATCATGCATGGCACTTGTATGTGAGAAGGGATGAGATTTGGGCTGCCCCCTCCACCTCTATTTATAGGAGAAGGAGGGGTGGAGGGGCTGAAATTTCAGCCACATCCATCCATGTCATCTCCAAGATATTTTGGAGCAAAATCCCAAAAAGGTGGCTTTCCAAAAAGTAATCCAAAAAGCACTTTCACTATTCACGACGACATATTTCAGCGTCCGTTCGAACTGAAAATATTCATGTGGGCTTAGAACATTTCCAGTACCCACTAAAATAATTTTCAACGTGATCCGAAACAATTCCGATTTAGTGATTTTCATCTGCGAAAAGCATCTGAAGCGGTTCCGGCAGCTCCGGAACATTTCCGGTTTTTATCCCGGAAAATTCCAGAAAGTTTCCAGAACGATTCTGGCACCCTCCTAGAATTATCAGGCATGTGCCGAAACCATTTTGACTTTATGGTGTACTCCGAAACAACTTTTCGGTTTAGTGATTTTCATTTGTGAAAAGCAACTAAAGCGGTTCCGGCAGTCCGGAACATTTCCGGTTTTTGTCTCTGAAAAATCTCAGAAGTTACCAGAACAATTCTGGTACCTTCCAATAATTTCCAGGCATGTGCCGAAACCAATTTGACTTTATGGTACACTCCGAAACAACTTTTCGGTTTTACCGAAACTCTTCCGGTGTTCCCTCTCTCCGGAACTCTTCCGTTCTCTCCGAAACTTTTTCGGTTAATTTCTCTCAGACTCCCTGTCTAGTATTCAGCAGATAGATGACCCTTAAGCGTGTGACCCTATAGGTTCGGTGAAGTATAGACATGACCCGGAACCCCTTCCGATCAATGATCAACATCGGAGCCGTGGACACCCATATTGACCCCTATACCGACACGAATGAATATTCGAGTGAACCTCCAGTTGCCGTGTGCTATTCCTGTTGCTTCGCGATATGTTACAAATACCCGAGGTGAGACATGTTGGCATCCCCGTGGATCAACAACTTGTCCACTATGCCAGTTACCTCGTTACCGGTATTGTTCTCTTTTCTCGTTCCCGTGTTCCGGCATCCCCGTGATCAAATCACAAAGTGTCTGGCCAGACGATGATGGATACCATAACACCGAGAGGGCCCAGAGATATCTCTCCATCGTCGGAGGAGCAAATCCCAATCTTGAGCTATCAAGTTACTTGACATACTTTTCCATGAACCCGTAAGCCGCCGTAATAGCCACCCATTTACGGATGACGTTTAACAAACCCCAAAGTTCATGAAGCAAGCATGAAGAAACTCGATACTCTCATGTTCTAAGGAATTATGCAAACGTTAACCATCTCTGTGTTATTAACCATTAACTTATGACGAATGAATCTCATAGCATAACATCAATTCAGGTCAATTCAACACAAATGTTCTTCTAACATTGTGCCCTCAAAATTGCCAGCATAGTCATGCCCATGATCAGGAAACAGGATCATCATGCAATACTTGAGCCAGTCTTAGAGGCCAGACTAGGAATACATTTTACCGTTTATTATTCCACACGTGCATATGAGTCTTCCTCCGAGCCTCGTGTTTATTGCAGACTCGAGAACCATAGCAGTTATAGCATGGAACATAAACCTAATTATGAACAGGGAGATAATCAATAACATTTATTATTGCCTCTAGGGCATATCTCCTACAGGAAGGATCCATCCTGTAGACATATGAATGCTCCAATGTTGGCACTCGGGGTCTTTGGGCGGCGTGACTGGCTGCAAAGTGGGGGTGTGCCTGCGACTATGGACCGGCTAGATCTGGCGGCTGGCAGCGACGAGCAGCGTGGGCTGCAGGCGGTGTGCGTCAGTGGCGGTGGCCGCGAGTAGTGGCTGGGAGTCGTGTGCGGTGCCTGCTGCGGTTGGGTACATCCAGCTGGTGTGGACGTTGCGATGGGTGTGGCCTGCTGAAAGAGCACATTTCTCCAGGTGTGGTTTTGGTAATTGATGACACACCTATGGACTAATGGTTGCCTTGAGTTATATTCAAAGGATTTGTCCATAGGCACTTCTTGAAGTCCATCTGTTGGTTTCAAGGAGTTTATTGTTGGAAATATGCCCTAGAGGCAATAATAAATTGGTTATTATTATATTTCCTTGTTCATGATAATCGTTTATTATCCATGCTATAATTGTATTGATTGGAAACTCAAATACATGTGTGGTACATAGACAACACTGTGTCCCTAGTAAGCCTCTAGTTGACTAGCTCGTTGATCAAAGATGGTTAAGGTTTCCTAGCCATTGACATGAGATGTCATTTGATAACGGGATCACATCATTAGGAGAATGATGTGATGGACAAGACCCAAACTATAAACGTAGCATATGATCGTGTCAGTTTATTGCTATTGTTTTCTGCATGTCAAGTATCTGTTCCTTTGACCATGAGATCATGCAACTCACTGACACCGGAGGAATACCTTGTGTGTATCAAACGTCGCAACGTAACTGGGTGACTATAAAGGTGCTCTACAGGTATCTCCGAGGGTGTCTGTTGGGTTGGCATGGATCAAGACTGGGATTTGTTACTCCGTGTGACGGAGAGGTATCTCAGGGCCCACTCGGTAATACAACATCACAATGAGCCTTGCAAGCAATGTGACTAAAGTGTTAGCCACGAGATCTTCTATTACGGAACGAGTAAAGAGACTTGCCGGTAACGAGATTGAACTAGGTATAGAGATACCGACGATCGAATCTCGGGCAAGTAACATACCGAAGAACAAAGGGAACAGTATACGGGATTAACTGAATCCTTGACATAGAGGTTCGACCGATAAAGATCTTCGTAGAATATGTAGGAGCCAATATGGGCATCCAGGTCCCGCTATTGGTTATTGATCGTAGAGGTGTCTCGGTCATGTCTACATAGTTCTCGAACCCGCAGGGTCTACACACTTAAACGTTTGGTGACGATTAGTATAGTTGAGTTATTTTGTTGGTGACCGAAGGTTGTTCGGAGTCCCGGATAAGATCCCGGACATGACGAGGATCTCCGGAATAGTCCGGAGGTAAAGATTGATATATGTGATAATAGTGTTTTGATCTCCGGAAGGGTTCCGGAATTCACCGGAAGGGGTTCCGGATGTTTACCGAAGTGTTCGGGTGCAGCAACACTTTATATGGGCCAAAGGGATAAAAGCCCACGAGGTATTGGAAAGTGCAAAAGGAAGTTTTGCTACTGCCTTAAGCTGGTAAGGCAGTACTACCGCTACTGTAGCAGCGGTACTACCGCTTAAGCTGGTCAAGCGGTACTACCGCTACTGTATCAGCGGTACTACCGCTTAAGCTGGTCAAGCGGTACTACCGCTACTGTAGCAGCGGTACTACCGCTTGTGCGCGGTACTGCAGGGATCCGAGTTGGACTCTTTCCCTGCGGGCCAAACCGACCTTGTGCGGGCAAAACCGACCAGGAGGAGGCTTTTACTCCAAGTTTAGACCCCAAGGCTCAACATATAAATAGAGGGGCAGGGCTAGCACACGGGACACATCAAGATTTCCCCAAGCCGTGTGCGGCAACCCTAACCCTCTAGTTCCTTCGTCATAATCTCCGTAGTGCTTGGCAAAGCCCTGCAGAGATTGTTCCTCACCACCATCACCACGCCGTCGTGCTGCCGGAACTCATCTACTACTTCACCATCGCTCGCTGGATCGAGGAGGTGAAGGCGTCATCAAGCCGTACGTGTGTTGAACGCGGAGGTGCCGTCCGTTCGGCACTAGTTCGTGATCGGATCGAGGGACGACTTGCGATTTGGATCGCGGAGACGTTCGACTACATCAACCGCGTTTCTTAACGCTTCCGCTTAGCGATCTACAAGGGTATGTAGATTCACTCTCCCTCTCGTAGATGCTCATCACCATGGATAGATCTTGTATGTGCGTAGGAAAATTTTTGTTTCCCATGCAACGTTCCCCAACATTTATATGGTGACCAAGGTGGTATTCATTGTTTTATCCAAAGATTGGTCACAAAGGAGATATGATACAAGGTTGATCAAGACTAAGTCAATGAGTAAATCAAGTTGATCAACATGCAAAGCGTACAAGATGTACCGAGAGGGATCAAGTGATCCCATGGTATGGTAAGCATTGTCCATTACGCTTTGTGTACTAACCCATGGTCTACGTGAGAGTTCATTGTGGGGTTAGGTATATTTCCATGGGCTTGCGTCAAGAGGAAGATCTCATACAACCCATGGAGGATGACATCAAGTGGTGATCGTCATCGAGGTTGCGGTGTGCAAGTTCAAGTGAAGCATCACAGAGATATCATGCTTGAAGCTTGCCGTCCATTGTGGTGACAATGCACTTGTGAAGATGTGCCAAAGAGTGGCTCACCCATAGTGGAGTATGGGGAGCAATCAACTAGTCTTCATCGAACCAACGCAATCAAGAAAGGTGGTCCATCTTGAGAAGGACAAGATCGTCATCATCTAGCTCAAGTGGACTATGCGCAAGGAAAAGGTTTGACCTTGATAGGGTTTTCTATTTTACCGGTCTCATGGTGGTAGTTGGGAGACCGGGTTATAGGATCGATAGCCGTACTATCAAGGGGGGGCTCTCAAGTGAGTAGCTTGATCGTATCGTTTGTTGAGAGGTCAAACCATTGCATTCTTGGCATCATCATATTTCTTGGTTCTTGGTTGGTTTTTCTCGTTGTGGGTTTTAGAGCTTATGGTCATCTTCATGACAAGCTCGAGTTCATCAAAAACGGAGTCCATATGCATCTTCTATGATGTTTTTGATGTTGGAGTTTTTGCCGGTTCTTCATTGATAGAGGTTTCTCATCTCTATATCATTGGCATTGTTCATACTGCCTCTTCTTAAGAAAGTTTGTCGTTGTTGGATAGCTCTTGTCGTCTTGAATCCAACAAGCTTGAGTTTGCTCAATTCGGAGCTCGTATGCGAAAGTTATGGCAATTTTAGTGCCGGAGCTGTTTTTCTCTGAACAAGCGGTAGTAATGCTCGGTAGCACGGTAGTACCGCTTGGGCGGTACATCCGCTATGTACTACCGCTGTCTCTACCGCTTATATTTGCCTTTTGGTGCCTACAGGGGTCTCTGGCCATTTTCAGCGGAAGTACCGCTCTCCCCATAGCGGTAGTACCTCTCCAGCGGTACTACTGCCCTGAAGAGCCGCTCGAACTGCCGCTTATTTTTGTAGTTACGAATGCCACGCACTGAAAATGAACTGAATAAATATCACCACTGGATGATTTTATTCTGAAGAAACAAGAGCAAAAAATACTGAATTTCAATACAAAACTGGAGGAAAGCCTAAAAGCAAAATGAGCATCAGCTTCCCTAACAAATATTTTCCGAAGTCAAATAACTAAACATCATATCGTATACACTATTTTTAGTGACTTACTTGCATAGTCTAGCTTATTGACAGGAAATAAACACAAAATAACAATATATGGGTTAGAACGAAGTGGTGAACGGATAAGTTTCCTGTTAACAACTCTAGTAATCAATAAAACAGCTCACATATACCAGATCTTGTTTTGGAGAAAACACAAAAAACTTTGTATCTATCTCAATGCTTGATATAGAAAGAATAGTTAGATACAACCCCAAGAAGGGCCAACACCATGGAGTTAGACATGTCAGCACCGGCAACATTGCCCCGAGGCCCACCGCCCATACTTTCCCACAACTGGGCCTCGGCCCTGATCGTGTCAAGAAGGCTCGTTGATAACCCACAAGTATAGGGGATCAGTTGTAGCCTCTTTAGATAAGTAAGAGTGTCGAACCCAACGAGAAGCTAAAGGTAGAACAAATATTCCCTCAAGTTGTATCGACCACTGATACAACTCTACGCACGCTTAACGTTCGCTTTACCTAGAATAAGTATGAAACTAGAAGTACTTTGTAGGTGTTGTAGGATAGGTTTGCAAGAAAATAAAGAACACATAAATAAAATCTAAGGGCTGTTTAGATAAATTAACAATTAAGTTAGTTTAACGAGTGTGGAAAAGTGGTGGTAGGAGTTGCGGAATTTTCCCTAAGCAATTGACTACGTTACTAGACCAATAGCAAGTTTTATGTGGGAGAGGCCACTGCTAGCAAGTCATCCCTTACTTGCAATTCTATGCACTTATGATTGGAACTATTAGAAAGCATCCACAACTACTAACGTTCATTAAGGTAAAACCCAACCATAGCATTAAGATATATTGGTCCCCCTTCAATCCCGTATGCATCAATTTCTATGCTAGGCTGAAGCTGCTATCACCCTTGCCCTCCAATACATAGGCCTATCAACATACAACTAACCCTATGGTGTGATCCACGTGCGCGCTCATCTGATGGGCACCAAAGGACAGCAACATAACCACAAGCAAATTAAACCAATCATAGCAATTCACCAATCACCGATAGGACAACAAAAATCTACTCAGACATCATAGGATGGCAACACATCATTGGATAATAATATTAATCATAAAGCACCATGTTCAGGTAGAGGGTACAGCGGGTTGCGGGAGAGTGGACCGCTGTAGATAGATGGGGGAAGGTGATGGAGGTGTTGGTGAAGATGATGGAGTTGTTGGAGTAGATCGCCGTCACACGATGATTGCCCCGGCGGCGTTCCGACGCCACCGGGAGAGAGGGGGCGAGAGCCCCACTCCTTCTTCTTCTTCCTTGACCTCCCCCTAGACGGGAGGAGTGTTTCCCCTCTGGTCCTTGGCCTCCATGGCAGCGGAGGGGCGGGAGCCCCTCCGAGATTGGATCTCTCTCTCTGTTTCCTTCTGTTTCTGCGTTCCCAGATTCTGACCTTTCACCGTTTCTTAAATTCCCGGAGATCCATAACTCCGATTGGGCTGAAATTTTAACACGATTTTTATCCGGATATTAGCTTTCTTGCGGTGAAAGAAGGGCACCAACCGCCTTAAGGGGTGACCACAAGCCACCCAAGCGCGCCCTACCCCCCAGGGCGCGCCCCTATGGCTTGTGGGCCCCTCGGGCACCGCCTTCTGTTGACCACTTCCCAAAATTCACATATCTTCCAAAAAAAATCTCCGTAAGTTTTTATCCCGTTTGGACTTCGTTTGGTATGGATATTCTGCGAAACAAAAAACATGCAACAAACAGGAACTGGCACTGGGCACTGGATCAATATGTTAGTCCCAAAAATAGTATAAAAAGTTGCCAAAAGTATATGAAAGTTGTAGAATATTGGCATGAAACAATTAAAAATTATAGATATGACGGAGACGTATCAGCATCCCCAAGCTTAATTCCTGCTCGTCCTCGAGTAGGTAAATGATAAAAAAGATAATTTTTGATGTGGAATGCTACCTAGCATAATCTTGATCATATGATCTAATCATGGCATGAATATTAAAACACGGGTGATTCAAAGCAATAGTCTATCATTTGACATTAAGAAAATAATACTTCAAGCATACTAATAAAGCAATCATGTCTTCTCAAAATAACATGGCCAAAGAAAGTTATCCCTACAAAATCATATAGTCTGGCTATGCTCCATCTTCATTGCACAAAGTATTAAATCATGCACAACCCCGGTTTTAGCCAAGCAATTGTTTCATACTCTAGTATTCTCAAACTTTTTCAACCTTCACGCAATACATGAGCGTGAGCCATGGATATAGCACTATAGGTGGAATAGAATATGGTGGTTGTGGAGAAGACAAAAAGAAAGAGATAGTCTCACATCAACTAGGCGTATCAACGGGCTATGGAGATGCCCATCAATAGATATCAATGTGAGTGAGTAGGGATTGCCATGCAACGGATGCACTAGAGCTATAAGTGTATGAAAGCTCAAAAAGAAACTAAGTGTGTGTGCATCCAACTCGCTTGCTCACGAAGACCTAGGGCAATCTGAGGAAGCCCATCATTGGAATATACAAGCCAAGTTCTATAATGAAAAATTCCCACTAGTATATGAAAGTGACAATATAGGAGACTCTCTATCATGAAGATCATGGTGCTACTTTGAAGCACAAGTGTGGAAAAAGGAATAGTAGCATTGCCCCTTCTCTGTTTTCTCTGTTTTCTCTCATTTTTTTTGTTTTTTATGGGCTTCTTTGGCCTCTTTTTTTATTTGGGCTTCTTTGGCCTCTTTTATTTATTTGTAAAGTCCGGAGACTCATCCCAACTTGTGAGGGAATCATAGCTTCCATCATCCTTTCCTCACATGGGACAATGCTCTAATAATGATGATCATCACACTTTTATTTACTTACAACTCAAGAATTACAACTCGATACTAGAACAAAATATGACTCTATATGAATGCCTCCGGCGGTGTACCGGGATGTGCAATGATCTAGCGTAGCACTGACATCAAAAAAGGACAAGCCATGAAAACATCATGCTAGCTATCTTACGATCATGCAAAGCAATATGACAATGATGGTGCGTGTCATAATAAATGGAACGGTGGAAGTTGCATGGCAATATATCTCGGAATGGCTATGGAAATGCCATAATAGGTAGGTATGGTGGCTGTTTTGAGGAAGGATATATGGTGGGTGTAATGCACCGGCGAAAGTTGCGTGGTACTAGAGAGGCTAGCAATGGTGGAAGGGTGAGAGTGCGTATAACCCATGGACTCAACATTAGTCATAAAGAACTCACATACTTATTGCAAAAATTTATTAGTCATCGAAACAAGATACTACACGCATGCTCCTAGGGGAAGGGTTGGTAGGAGTTAACCATCGCGCGATCCCGACCTCCACACAAAGGATGACAATCAATAAATAAATCATGCTCCGACTTCATCACATAACGGTTCACCATACGTGCATGCTACGGGAATCAAAAACTTTAACACAAGTATTTCTACCAATCCACAATTACTCACTAGCATGACTCTAGTATCACCATCTTTATATCGCAAAACTATTGCAAGGAATCAAACATATCATATTCAGTGATCTACAAGTTTTATGTAGGATTTTATGACTAACCATGTGAATGACCAACTCCTGTTAACTCTCTAAATACATATAAGTGAAGCATGAGAGTTTAATTCTTTCTACCAAAGATATTCCCACGCTCTAACAAATATAAGTGAAGCAAAAGAGCATTCTACAAATGGCGGTTTTCTATGTGTAGAGAAACAGGCAATCCAAACTTCAAATGATATAAGTGAAGCACATGAAGCATTCTATAAAGCCATACTCAAAAGATATAAGTGAGGTGCAAAGAGCCTTCTATAAATCAACCAAGGACTTTCTCATACCAGCATGGTGCATTATTAAAAGAAAAATAAAAAGAACATGACGCTCCAAGATTTACGCATATCATGTGACGAATAAAAATATAGCTCCAAGTAAAATTACCGATGGTTGTTAGAAGAAAGAGGGGATGCCTTCCGGGGCATCCCCAAGCTTAGTTTCTTGGGAGTCCTTGAATATTACCTTGGGGTGCCTCAGTCATCCCCAAGCTTAGTCTCTTTCCACTCCTTATTCCTTCATCCATCATGATCTCACCCAAAACTTGAAAACTTCAATCACACAAAACTTAACAAAACCCTCGTGAGATCGTTTAGTATAATAAAGCAAATTACCACTTTAAGTACTGTTGCAAACCCATACACATTTTATTTTTGCATTGTAGCTACTGTATTATAACTTCTTTATGGCTTATACCACCGATAAAATCGATAGTTTCATCAAAACTAGCAAAACAATGCATCAAAAACAGAATCTGTCTTAAACAGGACAGTCTGTAGCAATCTGAACATTTACTATACTTATGTAACTCTAAAAATTCTAAAAAATTAGGAAAAAAATAAACAATTTGCATAGAAGTACTGTGTAAAAATTTCAGAAACTTTTGACATTCCAGTAAAAAATGTAAATTCACGCGCTACAGCCAAAGTTTCTGTTTTTCACTGCACAAACCAAGCAAGCAATCTAATCACCCTAAAGGCAAATCTTGGCACATTATTTTTATAATACAATGGATTTATACAAGGGGATAATTATTTTTGTTGAAAATTATCCGTAATCAAGATTTGCAAAGTTTCCATGGGCATGAACAAAGTTCAAGGAGCTCCCCCACTTCAACGGTGCTCGTCCTTCTTACTTTCACTTTTCTTTTTGAAAAAGTTTTAGGTTCCCCTCTTTATTTTTTTTGTTTTTAAACTATATAAAAGCACACAACAGAATAAAATGACTCTCTAAAACTTCCGGGTTGTCTCCCAGGCAGCGCTTTCTTTAAAGCCATCAAGCTAGGCATATAGTGCTCAAGTAATGGATCCACCCGGATCCCAAGGTATATCAAAGCCAATTTTAATTAACAATGATTTGTAATTTAGTAGTGAGCACAAAGTAACATATATCATGCAACAACAAAGTCTAACTCTCTTCCTATGCATCGGCATGTCATAAAAGAACAATTCATGCACACAAAGTAAAGGCCGATACATAGCATAAGCAGTTTCTTGCAATTCTATTGTGTTGGAAACATAGAGAGGTGGAGATGTAGTTCCTCTCTCATAATAATTGCAAGTAGGAGCAGCAAGCACATGCATATTATATTTATCAAAATCATCATGTGCAATAGTAGAACACAACCCATCAATATAGTCCTTAATAAGCGCAAACTTCTCCGATATAGTATAGTTGGGAGAATTCAAAAAGATAATAGGACTATCATGCGTGGGTGCAATAGCAACAATTTCATTCTTAACAAAAGGAACTATAGCAAGTTCATCTCCATAAGCATAATTCATATTGGCATCATGGCCACAAGTATAGCAAGCATCAATTTCATCAAAAAGGGATATTTCAAATGAATCCAAGGGATCATAGCAATCAACATAGCATTCATCCTTCGGTAAGCACGAAGGGAAATTAAACAATGTATGAGTTGAAGAGTTACTCACATTAGAAGGTGGGCACAGGTAGTTAATCCGCTCTTCCTCCTTTTGTTCTTCGCTCTCCTCGTCATCTTTTTCATCTAATGAGCTCACAGTGTCAGGAATTTCTTCTTCCATAGATTCCTGCAAAATATTAGTCTCTTCTTGGACAGCGGAGACTTTCTCAATAAAAGCATTAATACTGGCATTATATTTATAATTCTCATAGCAATATCGAAGTATAGCAAGATTTTCAGATCTGTAAACGGCATCATCATAATTTTCATACTCCTCAAACAAACATTTAATTTCACAAGCACCCATAAAAGCAACGAATTCTTCTATTCGTTCCACATCATAGTAATCATATATACCATTAGCATAAGAAGCCAAGGTTTCATTATCATTAAATTTACATGAAAAGGGAAGGTGTGGAGACTTCATCCTAGAGCAACAAGTATAATCATATCTCAAGCATAAATTTCGAGCATACCAATGTAACATATGAATTTGATCCCATAACAGTTTCCCTTTTTGAGTCAAGCGATAATCCCTAAAGTATTCACGTTGATCCAACGTGTGTCCCATTATATAATTGAATGGGGTTTTCTCAGGATTATTAAAGTAGTGCATAATATCTTTCACATAACGAGCATCGAGGGTTTTAGGAGGTTCCCCATCTCCATGAGTAGCAAGTACACCTAATTTTTTTGGTATTTCGTGTTCCATATCCATAACTAAAGATAGAGAACAACTTAGAACAGCAAATAAAATCTACTTAGTGATAAAGCAAACAAGCACCCACGGGAATATTCACCCCACGCTATTGCTCCCCGGCAACGGCGCCAAAAAAAGGTCTTGATAACCCACAAGTATAGGGGATCAGTTCTAGCCTCTTTCGATAAGTAAGAGTGTAGAACCCAACGAGAAGCTAAAGTTAGAACAAATATTCCCTCAAGTTCTATCGACCACCGATACAACTCTCCGCACGCTTAACGTTCGCTTTACCTAGAACAAGTATGAAACAAGAAGTACTTTGTAGGTGTAACGGGATAGGTTTGCAAGATAATAAAGAGCACGTAAATAAAAACTAGGGGCTGTTTAGATAAAGTAACAATTAAGTTAGTTTAACGAGTGTGGAAAAGTGGTGGTAGGAGTTGCGGAATTTTCCCTAAGCAATTGACTATGTTACTAGACCGATAGCAAGTTTTATGTGGGAGAGGCCACTGCTAGCATGTCATCCCTTACTTGGAATTCTATGCACTTATGATTGGAACTATTAGCAAGCATACGCAACTACTAACGTTCATTAAGGTAAAACCTAACCATAGCATTAAGATATATTGGTCCCCCTTCAATCCCGTATGCATCAATTTCTATGTTAGGCTAAAGTTGCTATCACCCTTGCCCTCCAATACATAGTCCTATCAACATACAACTAACCCTATGGTGTGATCCACGCACGCGCTCATATGATGGGCACCAAAGGACAGCAACATAACCACAAGCAAATTAAACCAATCATAGCAATTCACCAATCACCGATAGGACAACAAAAATCTACTCAGACATCATAGGATGGCAACACATCATTGGATAATAATATGAAGCATAAAGCACCATGTTCAAGTAGAGGGTACAGCAGGTTGCGGGAGAGTGGACCGCCGTAGATAGATGGGGGAAGGTGATGGAGGTGTTGGTGAAGATGACGGAGTTGTTGGAGTAGATCGCCGTCACACGATGATTGCCCCGGCGGCGTTTCGGTGCCAACGGGAGAGAGGGGGAGAGAGCCCCCCTCCTTCTTATTCTTCCTTGACCTCCCCCCTAGATGGGAGGAGGGTTTCCCCTCTGGTCCTTGGCCTCCATGGCAGCGGAGGGGCGGGAGCCCCTCCGAGATTGGATCTCTCTCTCTCTCTGTTTCCTTCTGTTTCTACGTTCCCAGATTCTGGCCTTTCACCGTTTCTTAAATTCCCGGAGATCCGTAACTCCGATTGGGCTGAAATTGTAACACGAATTTTTATCCGGATATTAGCTTTCTTGCGGCGAAAGAAGGGCACCAACCGCCTTAAGGGGTGACCACAAGCCACCCTGGCGCGCCCTACCCCCCAGGGCGTGCCCCTATGGCTTGTGGGCCCCTCGGACACCGCCTTCTGTTTATTCCACTTCCCAAAATTCACATATATTCCAAAAAATATCTCCGTAAGTTTTATCCTGTTTGGACTTCGTTTGGTATGGATATTCTGTGAAACAAAAAACATGCAACAAACAGGAACTGGCACTGGGCACTGGATCAATATGTTAGTCCCAAAAATAGTATAAAAAGTTGCCAAAAGTATATGAAAGTTGTAGAATATTGGCATGAAACAATAAAAAATTATAGATACGATGGAGACGTATCACTCGTCATATTGGGCGGCACATTGTCAAATACAGCAGTCTTTAGCTGCTCCAGATCCACCATGCCATGTCCACGATCACTCAAGAGGTGCACTTGCACACATGGTGCTTGGAATGGTGTGGACAACCTCCTATCACCAGTCACGTTTTGATACTTATGGGCTAGCCCCCATCCTCCCCCCCTCCCCATTCCACACCTTCAAGTTTAGCTTCTAATAACTTGAAACAACTGACGACTTGGAGCAGTATTGGGCACCTCTTCCAGGGCTATACCATGACGCTTGGATAAGCTGAGAGTTCACCTCCATAAGGAACTCTTCCCTTATTAGATGACCTGCTACGCCCATGACATAAATACCAATTGCAATCGAGAAGTTAAGAAAACTATTTGAAACATGTTTTATTCATTATCTGCAAAAGCATGATTTTAAGATCAATTTGAAGTACGGTGGCAACTCCAGGGCATGTCAGTGTGTCAGATGTATTTTCCAGGCCATGAGATTTAAAAGTTATACACTTCCTATTTTGCGTATGGAGACTAGACATTTGATTATTTAGAAAAGGCAAATCTATTATTAGAGAAAAAACAATTGAGCAACCCTTCTATCTCTATGTCTCTGCAATTACTCCATCTAGTTCAGTCTATAATACCTTCCAAATATTTCGCCAAAAAAAGTATACCTTCCAAATGCAAATTTTAACCACTACTTTTTGTTGTAATAAAAAAATTGCAGGAGAAACTTAAACTTGTGACGCCTAACAAAAATTACTACTCCCTCCATTACACGATGTAGTGCATATAGAATTTTTGGGAGGTCAAACCTCACAAACTTTGACAAAGTTTGTGTACAAAAACATTTACGTCTAGAATGTCAACATATAGTATTAGATTCATCATCAGATGTAATTTCATAATTTATATATTTGATACCATAGATATTAATAGTTTTCTCTATAGACTTGGTTACAGTTTGTTATACTCACTACAAAGTTTGTCGCTGTTGGATAGCTCTTGTCGTCCTGAATCCAACAAGCTTGAGTTTGCTCAATTCGGAGCTCGTATGCGAAAGTTATGGCAGTTTCAGTGCCAGAGCTGTTTTTCTCTGAACAAGCGGTAGTAATGCTCGGTAGCACGGTAGTACCTCTTGGGCGGTACTTCCGCTATGTACTACCGCTGTCTCTACCGCTTATGTTTGCCTTCTGGTGCCTACAGGGGTCTCTGGCCATTTTCAGCGGAAGTACCGCTCTGCCCAGAGCGGTAGTATCGCTCTAGCGGTACTACCGCCCTGAAGAGCCGCTCGAACTACCGCTTATTTTTTTAAGCGGAAGTACCGAGCGGTACTGCCACCCTGAGGATCCGCGGCCTCTTTCGCATCCTTTTTCTTCCGGTCTTCTGGGATTTCTGAGCGAAAGTACCGCTCCCTCCAGAGCGGTACTACCGCCCCAAGCGGAAGTACCGCTGCCTCTAGAGCGGTACTACCACTTTGTTGTTCCAGGACGAGTATAAGCGGAAGTACTGCTCCCCTGAGCGGTACTACCGCTTGTGTGCGGGCTGTGGGGGTAACGGTTGGATTTCCCCCCACCTATAAAAGGGGGTCTTCTTCCCCTTTGTTCCCTAACTCTTGAGCTCGTGTTTACCCCCCATTCTTGACCTTCTTCGAGCTTGCTATCTCTCAATCCCTCCAATGATTCTTGCTAGTTCTTGAGGGAAAAGTGAGAGGAGATCTAGATCCACATTTCCACCAATCACTTTCTCCTCTTTGTGAGGGGAACCCCTTGGATCTTGATCTTGGAGTTCTTCGTGTTCTTCTTCGTTCTTCCTCTCATTTCCTCCATAGCATTAGTTGTTGTGGTGGGATTTGGGAGAGAAGGACTTGGGCACTCCGTGTGCCCTTGCCATTGCATTTCGTGCATAGGTTTCAGTTCTCCACGGTGATACGTGGAAGTGAAGTTTGAGAAGCTTATTAATCTTGGGTGTTTGAGCACCCTAGAGCTTGTTCCTCTTGGGTGCCTTGGCGCCCTAGACGGTTGGTGGTGTCTCGGAGCTCAATCATTGTGGTGTAAAGCTCCGGGCAAGCGTCGGGGTCTCCAATTAGGTTGTGGAGATTGCCCCGAGTAATTTGTACGGGTACTGGTGATCCGCCCCCAAGGGTTGCCAAAGTGTATGGGTACCGGTGACCGCCCCCAAGGGTTGCCATTTGTACGGGTTCGGTGACCGCCCTCAAGGGTCCCTTAGTGGAATCACGGCATCTTGCATTGTGTGAGGGCGTGAGGAGATTACGGTGGCCCTAGTGGCTTCTTGGGGAGCCTTGTGCCTCCACACCGCTCCGAATGGAGATTAGCATCCGCAAGGGTGTGAACTTCGGGATACATCATCGTCTCCTCGTGCCTCGGTTATCTCTTACCCGAGCCCTTTACTTGTGCACTTTACTCTATGATAGCCATATTGTTTCTTGTTATATATCTTGCTATCACTTAGTTGTTTATCTTGCTTAGCATAAGTTGTTGGTGCACATAGGTGAGCCTAGTTGTTTTAGGTTTTGTGCTTGACATATTAAACGTTAGTTTTATTCCGCATTTGTTCAAGCCTAAACCTTAATTATTTTGAAGCGCCTATTCACCCCCCCTCTAGGCGACATCCACGTCCTTTCACCTGCAGCTTGGCGGCCTCATGGTGATTGGGTGAGCCAGAGTTCCCGCGACTGCTAGCTAGAGTCAGGTCTGGCATCCATTCATCTGCAGGCGGCCTGTGTGGATGCTCTAGTTGGTTGTCTTCGGCTTCGGCTACTGCATGTCTAGTGATCCCCACGTCGTTGGGCGGGTGGTCGGACCTTGCGGGCTGCAGATCCAGGCCGGGAGCAGAGTTGGGTGTTACAAGGGGTGACGTTTGGGAGAGATGGTGGTAGTGATGGGTGGCTCCGATGCGGGCGGGCCACCCGTCAACGACAAGGGTGACGAGCATTGACATGGTCCTCTCCCACTTCACCTCTATGTTGACATGGTGGCTTGCTGATTGATCTGGTCTATCGGCAGTCGGAGCATGCCGGTTGGTTCATCACTCGCAGCCTGAATGGCCTATGGGGTGTCTTGTTTCCTGGGCAGTGGACTAGGTATTGGGAGCTATGGTGCTTGTGGGTTGAGCTCGCGGCTCAGGTGTCGGCGGCTAGCGGCAGTGTAATAGCTGGCGGTTTGATGCGCTGTGGCATTGCGACCAGACCTTGGGCGAAGGCGGAGTATGATTGCCGGGGTGAAAACCTTATCTGGCTTTTCCGGTCCGACAGAGGCGGCGCCCATAGACGTCATCATCTTCTTAAAGTCTCCGTTGTGGTTGCTCTTTCCCTTCGTCGTGCTCTAGATGAAAATCTAGATCAGTGGATTAGGCGATGGCAGCACTTCAGTGTCGTGTCCTTCCTGAAGGCACTATTTTGGAGCTCACGGTTCATCGATTTTCAACTTCACCTCTTCGTTGTATCTTCACCGGGAAGGGCTCCAGCGGCTCCATAGTGATGCTTACTATCGTTCTATAGTCCTTCGAGTTGTTCGGTGTTTTGTTGTTGTAGGTCCTTGGTACCTATGTATCTGCCCTTGGGTGTGTGTGGATGTTGGTGTGTTGTGTTGTGGTTGTATTGATTTGTATGTGGTTGTTGTTTTATATTTAAATCGGGGCGAAAGTCTTTTTTGTTCCTTACCCAAGCATCTTATTATAACCAACACCTAGCAACATTAAAATGATGAACATGGAGCTCCTAAGATTCTCTAACAGGATTTTCAGCAGAAATCATTGTAAGCTGAGAACATAATCTTCTACCTGGAAGATTGGACAATGGTTGTATTTGTTGTCTCCTCGGCCATCACCATGGTTGTGATAGCTCATTTATTTCTCTTGTTGTCGGCCATATTGCAGGGTTACTAGGCACCCAGGCCAATCAAGGAAGGGTGCGCTACATGCTAATCAAGATTGAAAATTCTTTGGAAAAAAGAAGGTTATCCTTTAGTCTACTTTCCTATATAGTTTCTTAGCTTTTGGAAAGTCTGGCCAAGTCAAGCATGTTTGTAATCCTTACCTTCGGAAGCAAATGACCATTTTTTTCCAACCAGAGGACGATTTTCGAACACAAGCAAAAGAAGTATTTCAGAGGACGCGATGCTGAAATGAAATGAGAGAGTAAACAAAGGCGGAAAACCGGACACCGGATAGTGTAAGATCACACATAATAGTACCGGATAGTACAGACTACAGAGTATTCGGAAGTATATTTCTACATACTAGACGAGGAAGGCTGATCAGCCCACACACAATTCTGGTGTACAAGCTTCAGTTTCCCAGCACAAAGAGTTCCCAACGGAATTTCTTTCCACCCAATTTTTTTGTCAAATTTGTAACCTTGTTCTCCATGGTTTTTTTCCACTCACATGGTTTGTGTTCTTTCCAATCTTTGTTAGCCATTTTCTCACACTATTGTTTTTGAAAAGGAGGATAGCCCCCGGCCTCTGCATCATGATGATGCATGCAGCCATTTTATTTAATAAAAAGGTTCGAACCAAGTGCAAAATCTAACAGGATCTAAAAAGGTCTCACGGCGAAAGGGGAAAATTACATGCCACATCTGTCAAGATATAGATAGGCTACGATGACTAAAAAGCTAGCCTATTAGTGTGCCGCCATCCATATCGGTTGAAGATATCTAGTGCTGCCGTCTCCCACCGGCTGCACCCAATAACCAAAATCTCCCTGGACTCCGCAGACGTGAGTAACGACCACGTACGGATCCAAGCAGTAGCTCTGTAGATAACCTGCATGCAAAAAATTGGTGAATTGTTTCCCGTTAAATATCATATCATTTCTCCAATTCCATATAGCCCAAAGCATGGCACAAACTCCTATTTGAATGTGTCTACCTGTAATGACATCCACTCCATTGAGCCACGTCCCAAATAACGTGTTCATACTCGTTGGAGGAGAAATATTGAAGGCTATATGAATAGTATGCCATAAAAGTCTAGCTAAAGGACATTCAAGAAAGAGGTGTTTAATAGTCTCGTTGTGATCACAAAAGCAGCATCTAGAATTCCCTATCCAATTCCTTTTAATCAAGTTATCCTTCGTGAGTATCACTCCCTTGTGAACAAACCACATAAAAATCTTAATCTTCAGCGGTACTTTAATTTTCCAAATGTGTGGAGACGTAGGTATCATTCCGGCATTTATAAGGTCGAGATACATTGATTTCACTGAGAAACTATCGCTTGTAGTTAATTTCCAATGAATTGTGTCTTGCTGGTCCGACAATTGAAATTCCATCAACCAACGAACCAGATGGAGCCACGCATTCCAACGTTCTCCAACCAGAGATCTCCTAAATTGAATATTGAGAGGAATCATTTGCATGATTGTAGCTAGCGGCGTCTCTCCTAACCACATGTCTTCCCAAAACCTGGTTGTGTTACCATTAACAATGTGAAACTTCACCCTATGTACAAATGTTTCCTTTGTTCTCATCAAACCTTTCCAGAATGGTGAGTCCGAAGGTTTCACTATAACTTGAGCTAAAGTCTTGGATTGAAGGTACTTATTACGCAAAATTTGTACTCATGTACCCTCCATCTCCACTGATAGTCTATACAACCATTTTATCAATAGACATTTGTTTTTAGTTTGTAAATTGTCAATTCCTAACCCACCTTGCTCTTTAGGTCTACACATCATATCCCATTTTGCCAATCTGCATTTTGTTTTACTCTCGTCGCTTTGCCAGAAAAATCAGGACCGGTAAAAATCAAGTCTTTTCCATACCCCTATTGGTACTTCAAAGAATGATAATAAAAACATAGGCAAGCTTGTCAATACCGAATTTATTAACACTAGGTACCCACCTTAAGACATAAGCTTGCCCTTCCAGCAACTTAGTCGTTTTTCAAACCGATCCTCTATACATTTCCATTCCTTACTGGTGAGTTCCCAATAATGAATAGGGATACCCAAGTAGTTAAACGGAAGAGAGCCCATCTCACAACCGAATAATTTTTTGTATGCATCCTGTTCTTCCTTGGCACGTCCAAAGCAGAACAGTTCGCTCTTTTTAAAATTTAATTTTGAGTCCTGATAACTGTTCAAATAGACATAGTATCAACTTCATATTTCTAGCTTTGGCAAGATCATGTTCCATGAAAAGAATCATATCGTCCGCATATTGTAAGATGGAGACCCCTCCATCCACAAAATGTGGACCTAGCCCTCTTACTAGATCGTTCTCTTTAGCACGACCTATGAGAACTGTCAGCATATCAGCTACAATGTTGAATAAGATCGGGGATATCGAATCTCCCTGTCTCAATCCTTTGTGGGTTTGAAAGTAATGACCCATGTCATCATTCATCTTAATCCCAACACTACCTTTCTGAACAAACGAATCCACCTGGGCTCTCCAAGCCTCATTGAATCCTTTCATTCGTAATGCTTGTTGGTGGAAAGGCCATTTTACTTTGTCATAAACCTTTTCGAAATCCACCTTAAAAATAACTCCATCGAGTTTTTTGGAGTGAATTTCATGAAGCATCTCGTGTAGAACAACAACCCCTTCTAGGATGTGTCTACCCGGCATAAAAGCCATCTGCCTATGTTGTACAACCGAATGGGCTATCCGCGATAGCCTATTTGTTGCCACTTTAGTAAATATTTTAAAGCTCACATTAAGCAAGCAGATCGGCCTAAACTGCTCAATACAGGTGGCCCCCTCCTTCTTTGGTAACAATGTGATTGTTCCAAAGTTTAAATGGAATAATTGTAGCTGTCCACTAAATAAGTCATGGAACATGGGCATCAGATCATCTTTAATAATATGCCAACACCTCTTATAAAACTCAGCTGGGAACCCATCTAGTCCGGGAGCCTTGTTTTGCTTCATTTGCATTATTTCTTCAAACACCTCTTTCTCGGTAAAAGGAGATGACAATACCTCATTCTCTTCATCGTTGAGTTGAGGAAAGTCCTCTGTTACGCTCTCCTCAAGCAATATAGAGTTAGCTTCATGAGCTCCGAATAGTTTTTTTTATAATATTCATATATATACAATTTCAGGTTCTCATGTCCTATGATTGTACCCTCATCTTGTTCAAGATGAATTATCTTTTTCTTCCTACGTTTGCCATTGGCTATCATATGGAAAAATTGGGTGTCGTCATCCCCTTGGACGACCATAGACACTTTAGCTCTTAGTGCCCATTTAATTTCTTCCTGTCGAAGTAGCTGACGAAGCCTCTCCTCAGCCTCATTCTTCCTACTCCGATCCATATGATTAAGTATTGATACTTCAGCTTTCAACTCGAACTCATTTATGAGTTCACTAAGCTTTTCTTTTTCCACTTTGTATATGCCACTTTGATTCTTGGCCCAACCCCTCAAGAACTAGTGTAAATGTCTGATTTTATTTTGCCATCTGTCCATATTAGTATTTCCTCCTGTTTCTTTGGCCCATTCATTTGCTATTAGCTCTAGAAATCCTTCTCTCTCGAACCATCCTACTTCGAAAGAGAAGACATTTCTATTACCCACATGTGTCGTCTCCACTGGGTTAACAAGAAGTGGGGTATGATCTGAAACTGCTCTTTGCAGAGCTTGGACCGTTACAAGAGGAAATTTTTGTTCCCACTCGACACTGGTGAGCACCCGATCCAGCTTCTCATAAGTTGGAACGGGTAAAGAGTTTGCCCACGTAAATTGTCTGTCCGTGAGATTAATATCCCTCAAGTTAAGACTCTCAATAATCATGGTAAACATGTATGACCATCTAACATCGAAGTTATCATTATTTTTCTCTTCTCGTCGTCGAATGATATTAAAATCTCCATCAACTAAAATAAGTAATCCTTCATTACCACAAATCCTCACCAGATCTGAGAGAAATTCGGATTTGAGCTCGTTTTGAGCTGCTCCATATACAGCCACTAAAGCCCACCGAAAACCGTCAACCTTCGACCTCACTCGAAATTTGACGGTAAAATCGCCATATACCACACTAAGCACTTCTAGTGTTTCACATTTAACCCCCAAGAGTATCCCTCCGGACCGACCCCTTGGTGGTAAGCAGTGCCAATCAAAATCTACCCCACCCGAAATATTTCTTAAGAACTGTGGAGTAAAGTTATCTCTACCCGTTTCTAGTAAAGCCATAAAGTCTAGTTTATGCTCTACCGATGCCTCCGCCAGGAACCTCCGTTTAGCCAAGTCTCCAAGACCTCTGCTCTTCCAAAAAATTCCTTTCATTTTTCATCATATACTAGAAGGGTTGGACGCGCTTGCTGCACCGTGAATTTGTTGGGACTCTCAAATTTATTTACTCATTCTATTTCAAAATATATGATATATTACTTTTTTGAAAATTCAAATCTCTTGAAGTATGGTCAAATTTGTAGAGAAATATATATCAAAATTTATAATATCAAATCGGTATTATTAGATTCATCAGGAAATGAATTTTCATATTTTTTGTTTAATATTGTGGAAGTCAATTTTTTTGGCTCTGAACTTGGTCAAAATTATAGAAATTTGACTTTCCAAAAAATAATAATCCTTATATGTTGAAATTGATGGAGTATTTAGTTTGGCCGGTGGGGAGACAGTGGAGTGTGTTTTATGTTTATTTATAATGCGGTTATTTCTTGGGCCTTTCGCGGTGTGATTATGTGTTATCCGCTAATCAACCCATATTTATGTGGGGATTTTTTTTCAACGTTGGTTGCATGTACTTTATTCGGCTATAATATCACATGGTGGTCCTTTATTCGTGGTGATTGGGAGGGGTTAATATATTTGTATAGGTCGGTTGCTGCTGGTTGATTTCAAAAATCATTGGCCCGATCAAAATTGTAAACCAAATCCAAAATTGAATACCTCAATCAAATGAAAGAGTTTTAAAATTAGGAAACATGGAGACTTAAAAACTAATGTGAGAGCTCCTTGGGATATTGTTGACCCGGTCAAAATCCGGTGACCCAATTCTAAATTGAAGCCTCAATTAATTGTGAAGATTTAATAATTAGGAAGCATAGTGTATTGTATAGAATTATAAACAAAATAGATTGTTGAAGAGGTCAAAATTGGGTGACCAAATTCCAATTGGAGACCTCAATTGATTTTGAGGCCTCCAATCCTAGGAGGTTTAGTGATATAGTATATTTTTGTCTTTTGTTTTACTCGCGCACTTCTACGTACCGCCGACACCGGATAAATTTTCCTCTTCCAAGGACGTCTCTCACACTATTATTCAGTAAAAACTAAAAAATTACCTATGCTGGACTATGATCAACGTTCTGCTTGTGCTTCATCTGCTATAAGTGGCTGACTATATGTCTTTTACAGAGGTCCCTCCATGAGCAAGATTTTGGCACCTATGCATAAAATCACTATCAAATACATGTTCGATGCAAAATCTTTCAGAATTTTGATAAGAAAATGAGAGTACCGCAAGTTTGGTAAGCCTACAAAGATTTGAAAATATAGAACTCGGATTATTACTATGAATGAGCATAAATCAGCATGGCAAAATTTACCATGCTCCCACTTATCCCCTCTTTTTAGATGTGAGGTAAAAAGGTAAGAGTTAATCGGACCATTAATTAATGACATCAACGGCTCAGGAGTTAATCAGACTATTAATCAGGCCATTGGAGGAGGCTGGGAGAGGGGGGTGGAGAGAAGGCATCGCTCTACCGTGGCAGACGGATTGGAGGTGGCTCTCGCTACCGACGTGTGGAGCGGCACCGAAAATTACCAGACCGTTCAATACAGGAGGGAGAGAAAAAATCGCCAGAAAATCCGGTGTTTTAAATAGCGGGCTATGCCAAATAGTGGCGGATCTCCAAATAAGCTGTAGCGGGCTATAGCGTCTAATTTGTACATGAGACCATTTAGCGACACCCTGCTAAAAAGGCTATAGCAAAGCTATAGTGGGGCTATAGCCGGCTATTTAAAACTATGAGAAAAACTGGACCAAACCAGGAGATGAACCGGGGACACGTGTCAGCAGCGGTGAAACCATCGGTTACTACTGGTAACGCACGGTAAGGGATGTAGCTTAACAGCTTCAATTCTTTCTTATATTTGGCTCTCTATGGATTGGAGTTAATACTACACACCATCATCTGGAAAGTGAGTATGCACGCCTACTGTCCTCTGTGTCGCATTCAGTCAGCCAGCTCAGGTAGAAGAAACCCAAACCTTGTGATGAAAAGAAGAGAATACAGTTAAAAATGAAGAGACTTTTCGCCGGGCTCAGACTGACCAAAAATACTGGAGGACGTATTAATCCGGGTTTTAAACTTGTTTGCTCCATCGACAACGTAAGAACGAGCATAGCCGGTTGCCGACGGGGTTCGGGGATAGGCCATCGGCATAGGAGGTCATTCCGGTAGTGTGTAAACACGAGCTCAAAATATTTCGTCACCGGTATGCATATCTATAAGACACACAGCTGATGCCAGAAGGGGCATGGATGCAACAGATAATTGATCATGAGTAGCCTACAAGCTACAAGTGACACAAGCAGCTGAGCAAATTACCCTGCAAGAGTGGCACATCATAAGTGTAGTTGTAACAAATGATCAAACTGACTTTCCAGCTTACTTTTGCAATTTGTAGTGTTACGGTCCTGTTTGAGACAACTTTTGCAATTTGTAGTGTCGAGGTCCTGTTTGAGACAATCAGCTTTGGACCTGAAAACTAATGAGCAATCTAATGAGCGTGTAGAGTTACGGCGTGTGGAGGGGGCACACAATCTAGGACCCGAGCCTGACCATGCATACATGGATAATCCCAGACGGTGTAACAGCAAAGACGGAATCATAACGTGGTATTTCAACACCTAACCACATGTAATGGATCCTTGAAGAAGAATGGGCTGCAGCAGAACATTTCATTGACAAGTTGACTACAAGCAGTCATTCCCTCTTTTTTTTTTTTTTTTGCAGCTTGAGAAAGAAAACGACCTCGAGACAAAAAAACGAAGCAAATGTTTTAGGTCATCCAGCTGTCCCATCATGATCATGAGTGTGCATTCACGTGAGATATATAGTAATACAATGCAGACCATGGTCACGTCTGAAATCGAAGTGTCAGAGTACGAGTGAGATGAAAAACGAGACAGAAGGTAGAGAGGTGCATGTTACAATACCAGTAATCTACTGTTAATTCCTGATACCTTCTAAGCCTATACTCATCAAATTCGAACCCTTGTTATGCAGAGACGGCAAACAAGGCATGAAGACATGAACTGATATTGAATACTTCTAAGGCCGAACTAAATGACGAACAGGGTACTCATATTTGCTTAGGCAAGCCCTTCTCTTTATAAGAGACTTGGGTGGTAGGCAGTGATATGAACTCACTAGTCCTCTGGTAGAACAATAACAATAGCTGCGAGTTCCTTTGTTATAGGTTTCGTCAGGTAGGTATGCGAGCTTTAAATAAACATGCATTTAGTTGCCTTATCTTTTTCAAAAGGTGTAATTTCGTTGATCTTATTTTTACCTTTGCGTCAAGATGACGTAGCTATCAAACACACAATTTTATCGTGCGAAGTTCATGGAAAACAAACCCCAACAGCAAATGCTCCATCCTCAAAGAGAAAAAATGAGTGAAATTGCGTTCCTAGTAAATTATACTTATCGAGCAATCCTAAGAGTGACATGACATCAAATTCCCTACCGGTCTATTTTGTCAAGTAAAAAATAAAGCGAATGTCGTATCATACTAGAGGCTAACAAGAGCTTTGCCGTGACGTTCTTCACTAATGGGACTGTCTTTTTTTCTCTAACATATTATTGCCGTCGGTTGTTTCGTTTTAGTTTTACCTGCGTTGGCTTGTGTTGCGGGCGGCAAAGTAGTTCCCTCTGAGGGGTACGGCCTAGCCGACGAAAGGCAGGTCGGCGTCGAACTTTGCCCATGTTATCTTGCACACATGGAAAGCGAAAGTTCCCTCCGTCTGCACAAAAAAGACAACTACCAGTCTCAACACCCCTCTTCAACTAAGATTACCTGTAGTTAGCACGCTATTCCTTGATACTAACACCTTTAGCGTCAATGGCGCTTTTATGAACCACAGTACATTAGGCACAATGAATATGCATGATTTACTTTTAAAGCATTGTACAAGTTACATCAAAATTGCCAGAAGAACTAAGAAGCCATGTGTATCTGTCCACATTAGGTTATTCATGAAATAAAATAACTAGTATTAGAGCAATCACTCCCTCAAATTCTTTTTTTTCTACGAGGAATCACTCCCTCCAACTCACAAAGAATGGTGCTATACACATTACACATCGATATGGTCTTCGTAATGCAAACAAATTATGTTGTAATAAATGTATTATGCCCAATAAAATTATCATATTTGGACAATACTAATTCTAGACAAACTTGTACTATTTATTTTGACATTTTTAGTCTAAACAAACAATATTGTGGATCAATTGTTTGTAAACTGTAATGGAAGTAAAAAAAGATGTCATTTTTAGCAGGAGCACTTGATTAGCCCTATGGTTTATGGATACCTAAGACGTGATCTTTTAGCGAGCAGCATGTACAACTGCAATGCCATTTAGCTCCTGATGACAATCGTGTTCGCTGGGGGCACGTGGGGTGATTGGATGTTGAAGACCATGATCATGCTGAGGTGGCAAAGTAGGAGGGAGATGCAGGAACCATCCGAGTCACAAATGGTGCTTCTCAAAAATTTGGTTATCTGCTGGTAATTACCAATGCCTTCTATTCCTATACCTATCAAAGTCGAATCCCTAGTATGCAGAGACATAACAAATAATGCACAAAATGGCATCGCATGATTCTAAGACAGGAAAATAAATTATGAATAAGCTATCCATCTTCTGTTTAGGGAAGCGTCGCTCTTTATAAGAGACTCGGGAGGTCAAATTGATATGAACTCATCGGTCCTCAGGTAGATCAATAGGCGAGACTCCCTTTATTACGAGTTTGGTTCTCGGTAGGCCATATGCTTCTAAGCTGTAAACGAACGATACATTGCTTACCTTTTCTATCTGAAAAGGCCGAATTGCATTGATCTCCTACCCTCTGCATCATGAAGATGCACCTAACCTAACACATGGTTTACTAGTACAAATTTCACTAAAAATAAAGCCAAATGTTGGTGTTAAAAATAATGACTTGAGTAAACCGAACATTATCAAGTAAGTTATCATGTGAGTTAAGAAAAACCAAATGTAACCTTGTAAATTATTGCGTCCATCCCATCAAAACTCAGAGCATGAAATCTTAGTTTTCGTGTCATATGAAGGATTCAATTTGGATTTAGGTAGTGCATCGACTTATGTTCTTATGTTTTTATTAAGATCACAACCCATTGAACATGAACTGAAGCACAAATCACCAATGTATGATTTTATCGGATGTTCAAGAGCAAACCACACCAAATTTCCATACTAAACTTGAGCAACCATAATAACGACATGAAAACTAGCTTTCGTGCCGAGCTCTTCTCTCATGTCAAGGCCGCAAAAGCGAAAACGGGCATGTCCTAGGGTGTGGTTTTTTGGCATGGTTTCCTCATAAACTGGGGCACCTATTTACGTTTTCAATCCTATTCCCAATATAATAGCGGTGTCTTGAAATTGGAAATATGGAGGTTCAGAATTTTTCTACAAGAGAGTGGTTTTTCAGCTCCCAGGTGCCCCTACACCCTCTATGAATAGTAAATTAAAAAAAATAGAAAACCAATCCAAAAAAAAAATCTGAAACTTTGTAACATCAAATATGATCAAACTTTATAGGTGCTTGCAAGTTTTCATGCCAAAAAAAGCATTCGAGGAGCTCTACACAAGAAAAAAATGCCAATGCTTGAAGCTTTGAGCAATTTTAGGACTGAAATCTGAAACTCGTGATATTCGAGGAGCTGTACATGATAATTTGTTATGAGAAATTGCAAGAACTTACAAAGTTAGGCCATATTTAATGTCGTAAAGTTTCAGGTTTTTTTTTTGAATTTGTTGTTCATAGAGGGTGTAGAGGCCCTCAAGGCTTGCTCCTGGGAGGAGCTGCCAAGGCCGCATTGCTTCCCGTGTCAGCTCTCAGCTGGCCCTCCATGAGTTCCACCGTCTGCCAATGATGATCGTGCACTCCTATGTGGTGGTTGGCCAAGTGGCAGAAGGTTGATGATGGCAAGAGTCTGCTTTTCGTCGGCCGCACCACCCCGCACGATGCTGCCGCCGGCATCTACCTTGTCGAGTCTGCTCAGGACGACCGTTGGTGCACTCGTGTTGGTCAGGAACAGCCAGTGGTCTCCTAACTGCTTATCACATCAAGCCCCTTCCTGCTTTAAGGCTGCGGAGCAACCATGACAATCCTGCCATGATGTTACCCCTCATCGACTTTCCTGTAAAATCTTCTCCCGAGACAACGACCGGTGATGCTGCTGTCGTTGAGGCGATCCACATCTCTTCGCGGTATAATAGGAGACAGGAGCTTCTGTACGTTGAACTGGAGGTCTCCCAAACGCATATGTCACTAGTAGAAAACAGGGCTTTCGTCACAGCTCATTGTACACATTAGTCCCGGTTGCATTACGAACCGGGACTAATGTGAACATTAGTCCCGGTTCAAATGGGACCTTTAGTCCTGGTTGGAGACACCAACCGGGACTAAAGGGGCCGATACCCTTTAGTCCCGGTAGGTGTTACCAACCGGGACTAAAGGTGGAGTCTTTAGTCCCGGTTGGTAACACAAACCGGGACTAAAGGGGTTGAACCTTTAGTCCCGGTTGGAGACACCAACCGGGACTAAAGGGGTTCTGAAAGTTTTTTTTTCTGTTTTTACATTTGTTTTTTGTTTTTAGTTTCTGTTTCAAATTGCTTATATCTTTTAAGATATTTGATGTTTTTGAGTGATTCTTTTTGCATTAGATTCAAAATTTTGTCTAGTTTCAGTTTGTGCCATTAGTTTTCAAATTTGAATGGTTTAAATTTGAATTTGTTCAAATTTGCTTCAAACCCTAGACTGTGAATAACTTGAGTTTACAAATAATTTTTAATTTAATTCATTTTGCTCCTAGTCACGTGTTAGATTGTTGTCACAGTAAGATTTATTTGGTTATTTTTAGAATAATTTAAATTAGGATTTTAATTAAAACAATACTGTTTTGCTTATATAGTTGTTTTAGTCATTTAATTGTTGTTGTATTATTATTTTTAGTTAGTTCTTTCTGTAGATTTTAACAGGTTGTAGTATGGTGCATATTGAATGCACAAAAAGTCTAGAGTTGAAATAAGTTTAAAAAAATGAAATGCCTTTGTAACAGACGAGCTTTCGTCCAAAACCTTGATACTTCGAATGAGATGGTCCAGTTTGTACACGAAGTGCATCCAGTTTTTGCCGTAACCCTCTCAACTTTTTAGCACAAGCTATGTGGGTGAAATGATGATACCATGCCAAGTTTCAACCTTTTCAGAGTTCATTTGTAGTGCTTTTCAATTTCAGGGTCATTTAGCTCAAAAAAATCATTAAATGCATGAAAAATAGCAAATGAAGTTAGAAAGGGTTGAAATTTGAGGATGTGGCTTTGAATGGTGCATATTGAAAGCACAAAAAGTCTGGAGTTGAAATAAGTTTAAAAAAATGAAATGCCTTTGTAACAGACGAGTTTTCGTCCAAAACCTTGATACTTCGAATGAGATGGTCCAGTTTGTACACGAAGTGCATCCAGGTTTTGCCGTAACCCTCTCAACTTTTTAGCACAAGCTATGTGGGTGAAATTATGATACCATGCCAAGTTTCAACCTTTTCAGAGTTCATTTGTAGAGCTTTTCAATTTCAGGGTCATTTAGCTAAAAAAAATCATTAAATGCAAGAAAAATAGCAAATGAAGTTAGAAAGGGTTGAAATTTGAGGATGTGGCTTTGAATGGTGCATATTGAATGCACAAAAAGTCTGGAGTTGAAATAAGTTTAAAAAAATGAAATGCCTTTGTAACAGACGAGTTTTCGTCCAAAACCTTGATACTTCGAATGAGATGGTCTAGTTTGTACACGAAGTGCATCCAGTTTTTGCCGTAACCCTCTCAACTTTTTAGCACAAACTATGTGGGTGAAATGATGATACCATGCCAAGTTTCAACATTTTCAGAGTTCATTTGTAGTGCTTTTCAATTTCAGGGTCATTTAGCTCAAAAAAAAAATTAGTAAATGCATGAAAAATAGCAAATGAAGTTAGAAAGGGTTGAAATTTGAGGATGTGGCTTTGAATGGTTCATATTGAATGCACAAAAAGTCTGGAGTTGAAATAAGTTTAAAAAATGAAATGCCTTTGTAACAGATGGGTTTTCGTCCGAAACCCTGACACTTCGAAAGAGATTGTTCATTTTGTACACGAAGTGCATCCAGTTTTTGCCGTAACCCTCTCAACTTTTTAGCACATGCTATGTGGGTGAAATGATGAAACCATGCCAACTTTCAACCTTTTGAGAGTTCATTTGTAGTGCTTTTCAATTTCAGGGTCATTTAGCTCAAAAAATCAGTAAATGCATGAAAAATAGCAAATGAAGTCAGAAAGGGTTGAAAATTGATGGCGTGGCTTCGAATGGTGCATACTGAACACACAAAAAGTCTGGAGTTGAAATTAGTTTAAAAAAATGAAATGCCTTTGTAACAGACGAGTTTTCGTCTGAAACCCTGATACTTCGAAGCCGACGGCCGCATACCTTTCTGACTTGGTTAACCTTAGTTGTGACTCTGGCTGGGACGGTGCTAGCAGATGTGTAGTCGACGGTATGATTGGATGGACACCAATCCGGACTAAAGGGGTTCTGAAATTTTCAAACTCTACCCCCCCCCCCCCTCGTTGGATCGCCTTTTTTAGTTTTGTAGAAAATAAACAAAAATGATAACATCTTCAAAAAATAAAATCCTTTGAGATGTAGTTAGGTTTTAGTGTCTAGTTGGTATAGAAATTTTGAAATATGAATTTTGACTTTTTTTACAAAAAAACGAAAAAAAAGTAAAACGACCATAACTTTTGCATACGACGTCGAAAAAAAAAGTTTAATATATCAAAAAAAACTAGAGAAAAATTGGGACCCGATTTCACCTGGGTTTACCCGGTGAAGTTTTCTCAGATTCTCAATCCAAAAGTAAAAAAAGTTATTTCAAATCAAAAAAAAAATTAAATTTTTTAAAAATTAATTTTATTTAAAAATATTAAATGAATAAATAGCAAACAAATGAATAAAATAATATTATTACTTATTTTATTTTCATTGAAATTCAATATTATTAGTACTTATTTTGTTTATTTTAATAATTGTTTAGAATTCAAAAAATTAAATCGTGTGACATCAAGACCTAAGGGTTAACAGGATTGATAGCTTAAGATTGTCAGGAAAACAACAAGTGCAGACTTGGAAACTAGGGGAGATAGAACCTGAAAGTTAAGCGTGCTGGGGCTGGAGTAGTGAGAGGATGGGTGACCGGCCGGAAAGTTAGACGATTTGGAATGAGTGCTGATTAGAGACTAGAGATTAAATTCTGAAGCAGTGAGGAGGGGTGATTAGAGATTAAATTGTCAAATAATTCAAAATTGTGAAAATCAGAAAAAAATTAAAAACAAATCAAAAAAAATTGAAATTTTTTTTTTGAAATTTTTTTTTTGAAAAAAAATTCCTTCCACCTTTAGTCCCGGTTGGTAACACCAACCGGGACTAAAGGTCCTCCCTCCCCCGCCCCAGGCAGCGCCACGTGGAGGGCCTTTGGTCCCGGTTCGTAAGCAAACCGAGACTAAAGGCTTTGGGTATTAGTCCTGACCCTTTAGTCCCGGTTCCAGAACCGGGACAAATGGCCCTCTGGAACCGGGACAAATGGCCATTTTTGTACTAGATGTCCTGGGATGAGGACCTCCTTGTTGATTGATGTTTATTTGGCAAAGAAATCTTACATAATCTTGAAGACGTATCAACTGGAGGACAACAACTCTGTTCTACATAGGAGGAGGAGGACAGGAGACAGCAAACACTCCTGCCAATTACAACACAGAAGATTTCAATCCGTGAGCAACCAGAGTCCAGAGCAAGACTTCAAGATTCACACTAAATCTGGAGGGTTCATTTACACAGCCTTCCTCACTGTTCTGTAATAGTGCCTCGGTACCAAAATATAAGACGTTTTTGTAGGCTAAATTAGCCTACAGAAACGACTTATATTTTGATAAGGAGGGAGTACATGCATATGAGCAAGTCCCTTTGACACCTTCGGTTTGGAGCAAGTTCCCCGAGTACCTTGTTTATAAATAAATAGAGATACCATCTCCTGAAACAATTACATATGAAATCTCATCACTCCTCCCATGACATTATTGACCTTGCTGCAGGGCACCTCTAGATGTGCTTTAGCAAAACTGTTTTATCTATTATGCATTCTAGAGTCTAGAAAACTTGCCTTAAAGGTACACTTCAGAAGGCTGCAAACTTATCATCAAAGTTTAAAATCGCCCGCGAGAGTTGAGTGATAGTGGCGATATCGCGGGCTGGGAGATTCCCTGCGATGCAATCAATCAAAAACCGCGATCTGCCGCTAATCGCGCGCGAAAGGTCGTGATTTGTCGTTGCGGTCCCTTCAGTTTCGCGGGATGGGCTGAAAGTCTGAACCACAGGGCCCAAACCGACCAGAAACAACCCAGATTTCTCAAGATATATATAGCTGCTCCTCCGGTAAACCTAGCAGCGTGTCCCAGTCCCCATTCCCTTCCCTCCCTCCCATCAAAAATGGTTTCGGCGGCTGCTGTTCTTGCTAGCTGCAGTCGACGGGCAGACTTTTGCGTCGCCCGAAGCTGGGTTCAGTTATAGGGAGGAGGCAAGGCGGCAAGGCAACGGCTACGGCAAGGCAGACCATGATATCTCAGTCTCACACGGCTCGAACACCCGATCCCAGCACATCGCCAGGAGGTACTGGAGTTCTCCGATTCAATTTGTCCCTTATTCATTTGTTGATTGAACATGATAGGCTCTTGGGATAGCATTGCAGATTTGCTGAACTGGTGGTGTTATGCTTGCTGCAGACCTTGAGAGCTTAATTTTTTATTGATATTTATCTGTTGAACTGGTGCAGACCTCTATTGTAGGGTTATGTTTGAATTTATACTGAAAATCCTCTGTTTTCTGCTGAAAATCCCCTGTTTTCTGAGGAAAATGTGCACATGCACTGTACCCGCGAAATGGGGTAGTGTCCGCTATCGCCGGCTATAGCGGCTGTAGCGTTTGCATGAGCCAGCCGCGAAATGGGTTAGCCGGCGATCTTAAAGTTTGCTTATCTTTTTTTGCAGGGTTAAAGTTTGCTTATCATATGATATTATAGTTTGGTTTTTACTTCTTTGTTGATATTGAAATTTATCTCGTATAAACTAGAAAAGAAACAAAAACTATGCTTTTTCAAACATGGTCTTGTGAATTGTGGTGGGTTATTATTTTCCTCAATTGAGCTGTTAGCGGGACTGCCAAAATAGTTTCTGCTGTTTCTCAAAAGACAAAAAGATGCTCGCATTTGTCTGATGAATTTGGTATTGACACTCTATGCTTAGATGTTTCATGGCCTTCCCATGCATGCAACACTAGTTGTGTCCAAATATCTGAATCTATCGTTGGACCAAATGGATGAAAGCTCACGACGCATACTTCAAGAATATAAAGATGAGAAGAAATGGGTCACATCAATTTTGAAGATGGAAACCAGTGATTCTAAAATCACATTTATTAATAGAGGAAACAAAATCAAACAATCCCCACAACAATTACTCGTACAGACCGATCTAAGTACAGTGTTTTAGACATTATGATCGTGATGCGATAAGGTCCTTCAGATGCCATTTTGGGCGTTTTTTTTCACAGAACTATACACATGATACTTAGTAAAATGATGATATTATTTAGAATAGTTTTCGAGACAAGTATGTATGAGAATGCCCGTCAATGTGATGGAGTATCCTCTGTTGGGCGATTGGGAGGGAAGTGGTTTATCCATCAACGGAGAGAAGCTTGTGTTGTGTGTGTTTGTGTGTTTGAGAGAGAGAGAGAGAGAGACATAATGGACGCCATAATGCCCTTCAACGTGATGGAGTCTCCTCTGTTAGGCGGTAAGTGGTTTGTCCATCAGTGGAGAGAAGCCCTCACCACTAAAGGATCCCTTGGCTTGCCTCTAGTGATACTCTGCTGATTGGTATCCGTAGTCTCATCAGTGGAAGTACGCCACTAGCAGGAGTCTGACCATACGTTGGTCGAGATCAGTCGACATAGGGCTAATCTACAATACTGATTCATTCATAATTCCCGGTGTCTTCTATGCCTAGACCTGCCGATTGAAATCCCTAGCATGTAGAGACACAGAATTTGATAATTCTAAGGTAGAGAAATAAAATGACAAATAAGCTATTCATCTTTTGCTTAGAGAAGTGTTGCTCTTTATAAATGAAACTGTGTGGCAAGCAGTGGCATGAGTTCAATGGTCCTCCAGTAGATCAGTGGGTGAGAATCCCTTTAGTATGTGCTTGGTCCTTTGTTTGGTTGGAGGCCCAGGGAGCTTTAAACAAATACTGCATTCAATTGCTTTTTATTTTTTAAAAGGAAAGAAAATCGCATTGATCTTCTCTTTGCATCAAGACGTTGCACCTAGACAACGACAATGTATTAATACAAACGTCAACAAGAACAGAGCCCAACAGCTATCCTTCCGCCCTCACAGAAAGAAAAGGGAGCTAAGCAAAACAAATGTTACCTAGTAAATTATCATGTGGTGATCGCATTGATGCTTAGAACACACAACTGACATTTTGGTGCCACTCGATGGATTCCATTCACATTTAGATAGTTGATGCCCATCTGTTTGTAGTTACGAAAGCCACCCACTGAAAATGAACTGAACTACCACTGGCGGAGCTATGGCAAGGCTCAAAGGGCCATGGCACGCCCATGGCTGGAGCAAAACAAAGTTTTACATTAAGTTTTTTTCCACGATAATGTATTGGTTTAATTTAGTAGCACTGTATTTACTATCCGGCCCGCCCAACATTTTTTTGGTAGCTCTGCCACTGTGAACTCCACATCGCCATTGGAAGATTTATTCTGAAGAAACAAGAGCAAAAGATTTACTATGCGGCTACGGTTGGATAGCGTTCTAACTCCTAACTGCCAACAGCATCAACCTCCTTCCTGCTGCAAGGCTGCCGAGCTACCATAACAATCATGCCAGGAAGTTATCCGTCACCGAGATTCCAGTAATATCCTCTGAGACGACAACCGGTTCCGGTAGTAATGCTGTTGTCATTCAGCAGTTACATGAAATGTCACCACTCCTGCCATGACATCATTGATCTTGTTACATTGCTTGTAGCTAGGGTCGTTCCCTGCCGAAGTTTTTATCCTGCACGATATTGGTATGTTAACATTCTAACAGTGGTCACCAACTCTCTTCTTCGCTCCCACATCCATATCTGAATCTGTTCAAGAATATATCAACCTTTTTATCTATTCTGCATTCTGGAGTCTAGAAAATTTGCCTTAAAGCTACACTTCAGAAGGCTACAGGCTTAATCATATATTATTGGGATCCGTATACTATTAGTCGGTTTTACCTCTTTGTTGATATTCAAATTCTCTCATAAACGAGAAAAGAAACAAAACATGCCTTCTCAATCGTGTGGCTGTGATTTGTCGTGGGCTATGATTTTCAGCTAGCGGCACTGCACTTGCCAAAATAGTATCATTGTTTCTCAAAAGCCAAAACAGATGCTCGCATTTGTCTGATGAATTTGGTATTAACGCCCTAACTTAGGCATGCAACACCAATGGTATCCAAATTCTTTGAATCAATCGCTAGATCGAATGGATAAAAGCTCGCGACACATACTTCAAGAATAATAGGATGAGAATTAAAGGGTCACATCGAGTTTGAACATGGAAACTAGAGATTCTAAAAACATGTTTATTATTAGAATAAATAAAATCAAACAACCCCAGGTACAACGTTTGAGACATTAAGATCATGATGCGATATGGCAGCGGCGGCGCCAGGGGTATTCACGTGTATTCATGTGAATACCAAAGATTTGGTCTAAAAAATTAATACATGTCTTATTTAGCAGCCCACAAGCCTACAGCCCACACGGGATACCGGCTAAGGCCTACAGCGAGTCCAACACGGCCGACCAACTCGTTACTCGTCCCGTTCACTCGTTCAACCCGAATCCATTCCCCAGCCCCCACTCGGCCGTTCCCCAACCTAACCTAGCGCCTGCTGCTGCGTCGGCGGCGGCGGCGAGTAGCGGCCAGCGGCGGCGGCGGCCAGTACCGACCGGAGCCGCTGAACGAGCGACCAGGTTCCAGGTTCTCTTCTCCTACTTCTCGTTTCTTCCTTCAAGAACGCCAGCCCCCAATGGCCCAGCCAGAGCCAGTTCTAACTTCCTAATTCCTATGGCGTACTGAACTATAGTCTACAGATTAGGTGTTTAGAACGATCCGAACACTGGTTTGCTACATTGCAGTTTGCGATTTTTATATAGTTTGATGGACGACCAACTTGCATATTTGTAGTTTGGTGGAACAACCAGGTTGCTATTTGCTATGACATCTAGTTTGCTTGAACGACCAACTTAGTAGATTTATGATCTATTTTTTCTGATCTTGTATGACAGATGAAGAAGAAGGGTGTTAGCATTGTTGCATTGTGGGAAAGAGCTTCCAAGGCAAACAAAAGAACTTCGACATCTACACCAAATCCTCCTGATGTTGAAGTTGAGAGCAGTATCATTCCTCCTACTATTGAGAGCAATCTGCAACTGGCACTTGTGCAAGCACATGAACCTGATGATGGCCACACAGAACCTGAGAGTGCAGCTGGCTCCCCAACCCCAATTGTAGAAGATGATGAAGCAAATAATGAAGTTCAGTTTGAAGTAGATTTGGAAGCACTTGAGTCTGATCCTGGGAAACGGATCCCCATCTCTAGGTACAATGTCAATGACCAGGATAAAGTTAGAAGGAGATACATCGAGTTGGGGGCATGTCAACCAAAGAATCATAATTTTGAGTATAGAGATATAAGTGGATTACAGCGTCACTTTTGTCCTTCTTGGTTTAAGGATTACAAGTGGCTTGAGTATAGTGTGGACAAAGAAGCCGCTTTCTGCTCCGTTTGCTATTTGTTCAAGGATAAAACAAGATGTCCCGGTGGATATGCTTTTGTGAAGAAGGGATTTAATAACTGGAACATGAAGTCGAGATTGAAGAAACATGAAGGTGAGGTTTGTAGTGCTCATGCAGAAACTCAAGAGAAGTATGGTAGGTTCACTACACCACAAACATCAATTCGGGAGTCTATTGCTTCAAACACCTCACAATACAAGGCTTTATATAAACAACGTTTGACATGGACGCTCAAGTGTGTGAGATTTCTGTTGCGCCAAGGCTTGGCATTTAGAGGACATGATGAAAGTGAAGACTCACTAAATAAAAAAAAAATTCCTTCAGCTTCTAAATTGGCTAGCAGGAAATTTTGAAGAGGTTGACAGGGTTGTTCTCAAGAATGCTCCACAGTACTTCAGGATGACTCACCATGATATACATCAAGAGGTGATAAAATGTTGTGCACAAGAGACTACTAAACTAGTCATTGAAGAACTTGATGGTGGTCATTTTGCAATACTTGTAGATGAGTCTAGTGATGTGTATCAGAATGAACAGTTGGTTGTTTGCTTGCGCTATGTTGATAAGAAAGGAAGGGCGGTTGTAAGATTTCTTAGTCTTGCTCATGTCGAAGATACTACCTCTTTGACACTAAAAGCTGCAATTTAGAAAATGCTTATGGACTACAATTTGACCTTTGCAATGGTTCGTGGGCAAGGATATGATGGAGCTAGTAACATGAGAGGTAATGCTAATGGCCTGAAAAAACTGATTATGGATGAGTTCCCTTCTACCTAATATGTTCATTGTTTTGCCCATCAACTACAGTTAACTCTTGTTGTTGTTGCTAAGGAGAGTGGTGATTGTACTTGGTTCTTTCAGCAGCTTGCACACTTGTTAAATGCTCTTGGCATGTCTTGTAAAAAGATAAGGATGCTTCGGATAGTTCAGGCTGAAGAACTCATTGATGCATTGGAATTGGAAGAAGTAGAAACAGGGAGTGGGCTGAATCAGGAAATGGGTTTGTGAAGGCCATGTGATACACGTTGGAGCTCCCACTTCAAAACTATGAACCGTGTCATCTCTATGTATGGTGCACTACAACGAGTCCTTCGCAAGATTGGAGACGAGTACCATGGTGCGGAGGCACAAGCAGCTCTATCCATAGAGACAATATTTCGATCATTTGAGTTTGTTTTCATGGCACACTTGATGCAAGAAATATTTGGATACACAGATGAGTTGTGTAGAGCTTTGCAAAAGCAAGACGAAGATATTGTTCATGCTATTGAGCTTGTTGGTGACACAAAGTATTACATGGAGGCTTTGAGGACCGATGCTGGATGGGATGATTTTCTCATAAAGGTCACATCTTTTTGTACAAAGCATAAGATCAAAGTTGTTGATATGGAGGGTCCTTACTTTCCCGTTGGCCGGCCTAGAAGGGGTTTATGTAATGGTGCGATCAATTACCACCGCTTCAAGGTTGATATGTTTGTGGGTGTCATTGATAGGCAAATCAGTGAGCTGAATGGCAGATTTGATGAGGTAAATACAGAGCTACCTCCTTGCATGGCAGCATTCTGTCCACTTCATCTATTTGCTGCTTATGACCAAGAGAAGTTGGTTAGGCTTGCTACAAAGTTTTATGCTTCTGATTTTACAAGTGATGAACTGGCAAGACTTCCATGGCAACTAAACATGTATGTTACTAATGTGCATAGAGATGAAAGGTTTCAAAACCTGAAAAATCTGTGTCAGCTTTCAGTTATACTTGTTGAGACAAACAAGCATGAACAATATCATATTGTTAACAAGCTTCTTAAGTTGGTATTGATTCTGCCAGTAGCTACTGCTAGTGTTGAAAGGGTACTTATGTATTCATGTCGTTATGGTCTGGTACATTGAAATATTGCTATTGCCATTATGCTAGTGTTGTTTTGTTCATATATTGCTAGTGTTGTGTTGTTTGGTTCATATACTACATTTAGAGCAAAAAAAATTTGAATGAATACCCAGTCTTCATTTCCTGGCGTCGCCACTGCGATATGGTCCTTCAAATGCCATTTTAGGCACTGTTTTTCCACAGTGCTATACATATGATAGTAAAATCATGACATTATTTAGAATAGTATTCGAGACAAGTGTGTGTGTGTGTGTGTGTGTGTGTGTGTGTGTGTGTAGAATGCTTGACAACGTGATGGAGTATCCTTTGTTGGGCGGGAAGTGGTATGTCCGTCAATGGAGAGAAGCATGTGTTGTGTGTGTGTGAGAGAGAGAGAGAGAGGTCGCCAGAATGCCCGCCAACGTGATGGAGTCTTCTCTGTTGGGCAGGGAAGTGGTTTGTCCGTCAGGGAAGAGAAGCCATCACCACTAAAGGATCCCTTGGCTTGCCTCTGGTGATTCTCAGCTAATGGGTATCCGAATTCTCATCAGTGGAAGTACGCCACTAGCTAGTCGAAGTCTGACGATATGTTGGTGGAGATCAGTCGAAATAGGGCTAATCTACAATAGTGATTCATTCATAATTCCTGGTGCCTTCTATGCCTAGACCTACCGATTAAAATCCCTAGCATGTAGAGACACACCACATAATGGATGAAGTAGAATTTGATAATTCTAAGGTAGAGAAATAAAATGACAAATAAGCTATTCATCTTTTCCTTGGAGAAGTGTTGCTCTTTATAAATGAAACTGTGTGGCAGGCAATGGCATGAGTTCAATGGTCCTCCAGTAGATCAGTGGGTGAGAATCCCTTTAGTATGTGCTTGGTCCTTTGGTTGGTTGGAGGCCGTGGGAGCTTTAAATAAATAATGCATTCAATTGAATTTTATTTTTTAAAGGAAAGAAAATTGCATTGATCTTCTCTTTGCATCAAGATGATGCACCTAGACAATGACAATGTATTAATTCAAACGTCATCAAGAACAAAGCCCAACAGCTAACCTTCCGCCCTCATAGAAAGAAAAGGGAGTTAAGCAAAACAAATGTTACCTAGTAAATTATCATATGGTGATCGCATTGATGCTCAGAACACACAACTGTCATTTTGGTGCCACGTGAAGGATTCCATTCACATTTAGATAGTTCATGCTGATAATTGGAGAATAATAACTTGTGTATTGATTGGGGCCTCAAAGGGCTGTTTATATAGATTACAAAACTTGGGCTCCAAGACTAATAGAGATAGATTACAATTCCAAACCTTGCCGGATATAGTAACGTAACCAACCTATACTCTAATATCCCCCCGCAGTCTCAGCGTCAGGAGTAACGATGTTGAGACTGGAGCGTATGTCGGTGAAAGATGCAGTCGGAAGTCCTTTGGTGAAAATGTCAGCAAATTGAGCACTGGTAGGTACATGAAGAACGCGGACCTCGCCAAGAGCCACCTTTTCTCGAACGAAGTGTATGTCAATCTCAATATGCTTGGTGCGACGATGCTGAACTGGATTGGAAGCCATGTATACTGCGGAGATGTTATCACAATAAACGATGGTGGCACGATCCAGTGGGCGATGAAGTTCCACGAGAAGCTGACGCAGCCACACCGCTTCAGCCACAGCATGAGCAACCGACCTATACTCAGCCTCAGCAGAAGACCTAGAAACTGTTGCCTGCCTTTTAGAACACCAAGAAACAAGATTATCACCCAAATAAACACAAAATCCGGATGTGGACCGTCGAGTATCTGGACAACCTGCCCAGTCTGCATCAGAATAAACGGTCAAGCTTGTCAGGGAAGAAGAATTAATGAGAAGACCATGATCAAGAGTTCCTTTTAAATAGCAAAGAATGCGGTGGACGTGAGCAAGGTGAGGAGCACGAGGATCATGCATAAAAAGACAGGCTTGCTGAACGGAGTATGAAATGTCGGGCCTAGTGAGAGTGGCATATTGTAGAGCACCAGTGATGCTACGATACAAAGTGGGGTCAGAAACAGGATCACCATCAGCCGACAACTTGGCACCAATGTCGGCCGGTGTACGAGTGGGTTGACAATCAGACATACCAGCACGAGAAAGCAAGTCTAAAAGATAGGATCGTTGAGAGAGAAAAAGAGAAGATTTTGTATGAGAAACGGTAACGCCAAGAAAATGATGAAGAGGACCAAGATCAGTCATGGAAAATTCATGACTAAGAGAAGAGATTATATGTTGAAGAAAAGAGTCAGAGCTAGCCGTGAGAACTATATCATCAACATAAAGCAAGAGATAGGCAATGTGGGAAGATAAGCGAAAAATAAATAAGGAAGAATCAGATTTGGAGGGAATGAAGCCTACTGTTTGAATAAAGGCAGCAAAACGTTGAAACCATGCACGAGGAGCTTGTTTAAGACCATAAAGAGATTTGTGAAGAAGGCAAACAGAATTGGGAGAAGAGGGATCCTCAAAACCAGATGGTTGCTGACAATAAACAGTTTCATTAAGAGTGCCGTGAAGAAAAGCATTTTTAACGTCTAGCTGATGAATGGGCCAAGAGGAGGAAACAACAAGACTAAGAACAACTCGAATAGTACTGGGTTTAACAACAGGAGAAAACGTTTCATCAAAATCAATGCCCTGTTGCTGAGAGAAACCACGACACACCCATCTAGCTTTGTAACGAGCAAGAGTGCCATCAGAATGAAATTTATGACGAAAAACCCATTTTCCAGAAACAACATTAACGCCAGGAGGTGTGGGAACAAGAGTCCATGTATTATTTTGCTGAAGAGCGTTAAATTCATCGCGCATAGCTGAGAGCCAAAGAGGATCAAGAAGAGCTCGTTTGTAAGAAGAGGGAATAGGAGAAAGGGCCGAGGTTGCCGGGGTTGCCGGGCTTGGCGGGGCCGAGGTTGCCGGGCTTGGCGGGGCCGGGGTTGCCGAACTGGACGGACTTGCCGGGGTTGGGGTGGCGGTGAGGTTGAGGCGTTTGGTGGGTAGTAGAAATCCGCATTTGCCGCGGGTGCACATGACGTGATCATTAGTGGGTCGTGGAATGGGGACGGCGTTGGGTGGGAGTGGGGGTGGGGAGATTGGCGGGGCCGAGGTTGCCGGGGTTGCCGGGGTTGCCGGACTAGCCGGGACTGAGGTTGCCGGGTTGGCCGGACTTGTCTGGCGTGCCGGGCTTGCTGGGGCTGCCGGTGTCGTGGTGGCCGGGCTTGCCGGACTTGCAGGGTCCGAATGTGCCGGTTCCTGGCTTGCCGGGCCTGCCGGTGCCGTGGTTGTGGGGCTTGCCGGACTTGTCGGGTCCGGACTTGCTGGGCCTGCCGGACTTGACGGAACCGGACTTGCCGGGTCCGGACTTGCCGGGTGTGCCGGTGCCAGGCTTGCCGGGCTTCCCAGGCTTGCTGGCCTTGCCGCGGGAGAGGAAGTGGTGGTAGGGATTGATGCGGTGTTAGTGACAGAAAAAGGAAAAGTGTTTTCATCAAATGTGACGTGGCGAGAGACAAGCACGCGACCAGAAGATGGATCAAAATAGCGATATCCTTTGTGATCATCAGAAAGACCAAGATGAATGCAAGGAAGTGAACGTGGTTCGAGTTTGTTGGAGGCGGTAGAGGCAGTGTTCGGGAAACAAAGACAGCCAAAAACACGAAAAAAAGAATAATCGGGATGAGAGAGAAAAAGAGATTGAAAAGGCGAATAAAGAGGACAAGTCTTAGTGGGACGAATATTTAGAAGTAGAGTGGCAGTGCGAAGGGCTTCGGCCCAAAAACGAGCGGGTAGAGAAGCTTGTAGGAGCAAGGTGCGAAGAATATCATTAATGGAGCGAAGAGAATGTTCAGCTTTACCGTTTTGAGGGGAGGTATAAGGACAAGAAAAACGAAGAAGAATGCCTTGAGAGAGAAAGAAGGTGCGGTTTTGAGTGTTGTCAAATTCTCGACCATTATCACATTGAATAAATCTAATGGGCAAGCCAAAGTGTGTAAGAACATATCGTCGAAAATTGAGAAAGATGGCATGTACTTCGGATTTAGCACGGAGAGGAAAAGTCCAAATATAATGAGAATAGTCATCCAAAATCACAAGATAATATTTGTAACCAGAGACACTAGGAACGGGAGAAGTCCATAAATCATAGTGAATTAATTCAAAAGGAAAAGTGCTAATGGTAGTAGAGGTTCCGAAAGGTAATCGAACATGTTTGCCGCATTGACAGGCATTACAAAGAGAGGGATTATGAGGAACACTAGACCTAGGGATACAAAATTCTTGCAGCAAAGATGACAAGGTTGTTTTATTGGGGTGTCCTAGACGACGATGCCACAAGTCCACTGATGCAAGCATGGCGCGGGGAGTGGACGTAGGTGTGCCATGAAGCGGATAAAGATCGCCCGTGCTATTGTACCGAGCGAGTAGCTCGCCCGTTGCCAGATCCTTCACAGACAAACCAAAAGGGTCAAAAGCCAAAATAACTCGATTGTCAATACAAAATTGGCAAACAGAAATAAGATTTTTGATGAGGGAAGGAGAAACAAGAATATTGCGGAGAAGAAAATTGACGAAAGAGGAAGGGATGTAAGAGTGACCGGTGCTGGAAACAGGGATGGTGGAACCATCACCAATGGTGATCGTAGAAAAAACAGAAGGAAAGCAAGCTGACAGTAAATTCATATTTGAAGACATATGCGAGGATGCACCAGAATCGAAAATCCAATCCGTACCTTCGTTATTGAGAGTAAAGTTGTTCATGGCATTGATGAAGGCGGCTTGATTCCAGGCCGGCTGCTGGGGAGGAGCAGAGGGGCCAGGAGCGTGCATGGGAGCGTAGGGCAGGGTCGGCGACTGGTAGTATGCTGCCGGGGCCGGCAAGGTGCCGTAAGAGGCCGGCAAGCCCGACAAGGTGCCGTAAGAAGCCGGCAAGGTGTAGTAGGGTGGCGGTAGTCCTGGCGCGCTGGGAGGGGGCGTAGGAGTGGCGGTGTAGACATGCGCCGGCGGCTTGGGCCCAAGGAGTCCAGGAGAGCCGGTTGCCGGGCGGAGGCCAGGGCTCCACGTGCCCGTGTAAGCTGGCGGGGCACCGTACGGCGAAGGAGCCGACCAGGTCATCGTCCAAGCTTGAACAAGGCCAGTCCAGGGATCGTGCGGAGGCTGCCATGTGGAGGGGGCCGGTGGCGATGGAGAGGCCGATGGTGGAGCTTGGGCAGTGCCGGCAGAGCGAGATGCAGGGGGCCGGTAGATCGGATTCTTGCCCCGGTAGTTCGGGCTCGGGCGCCAGCCTGGGGGCGGTGGAGTAGCTGCTGCCGCCGCGGTAGGAGGGGAGGGTGCGGCAGATTGGCGCGGCACGCCAGGCGGGGCCCCGGCAAGCCCGGCCCTGGCAAGCCCGACCCCGGCAAGCCCGGCCCCGGCAAGCCCGGCCGCGGCAGGAGCGGCAGCGTGAAACACCTGCGGCGGCAGTTGCGCCTTGCAAGCCTGATTCTTCTCTTCTTGCTGGAGGAGGGAGCGAACCTCCTTGAAGGTGGGGTAGAGCTTGAGCATGGGGATGAAGGACTGCTGCTTCTCGAACTGCTCGCCGAGACCGACGAGGAGAGCGTTGATGAGGGCGCGATCGTCGACGTGATCGCCGAGTTCACGAAGTTCGTCGCCGATCGCCTTGATTCGCTGGCAGAAAACGGTGACCGGGGCGTCTCCCTGGACGATCGTACGGAGCTCGGTGTTGAGGGCGTTGATGCGCGCGTCGGAGTTGTCCTGGAACAGCTGCTGAAGGGACGCCCAAAGCTCGGCGGCGGTGGCGTCGTCGGAGGAGACCAGATTGAAGAGCTCCGTGGAGATGCGTGTGTAAATCCACTGGATGATGGCGAGATCATCTTTCACCCAGCGAGGATCGGCGTGCTGCGGAGGGTAGGATGGATCTATGTGGTGGCGGAGGCCGCAGCGGCCGAGATGGATGGTGAAGAGGTGGCGCTAGTGGTAGTAGTTGTGGGCGCCGAGATCTAATGAGATCGGGATGAAGGGGGAGACGTCGGCAATGGTGTCGGCGAGGGAGATAATTGGGAATTGAGGGGGAGGTATTTGGGTAGTTGTGGAGGAGGAAGAAGAAGAGGGGGCGCCGGCGGCGCGGAACTCGGCCATGGAGAAGAGGGGCCGAGTCGGCCGGGGCGGCGGCACGGGTGGCGGTGCCATGCCAGGTGCGGAAAACCTAGGCGTCTGATACCATGATAATTGGAGAATAATAACTTGTGTATTGATTGGGGCCTCAAAGGGCTGTTTATATAGATTACAAAACTTGGGCTCCAAGACTAATAGAGATAGATTACAATTCCAAACCTTGCCGGATATAGTAATGTAACCGACCTATACTCTAATACATGCCCATCTGTTTGTTGTTACGAATGCCACCCACTGAAAATGAACTGAACTACATATCACCATTGGAAGATCTATTCTGAAGCAACAAGATCAAAAAATACTCAATTTCCATACAAAACTGGAGGAAAGCTTCCCTAACAAATATTTTTTTATCACCATTGGAAGATCTATTCTGAAGCAACAAGATCTATTCTGAAACTTCCCTAACAAATATTTTTCGCTGGACATCATATCGTATACACTATTTTTAGTGACTTACTTGCATAGTTTAGCTTATTGACAAGAAATAAACACAAATTAACAATTTATGGAAACAAACCCCTTTAGAACGAAGTGATGAACAAATAAATTTCCTTTTAACAACTCTAGCAGACAGGAAAACAGCTCACATATACCAGATTTTGTTTTGGAGAAAACACAGAAATCTCTGTATCTGTCTCAAACTCTCAATGCTTGATAAAAAAAGGAACAGTTAGATACAATCCGAGCTTGGCTACATCTACGTAAAAACTCTTACGTAAGTTACGCAAGAGCTCACGTGGCCTGATTTGGTTGGGACATAATTAATAAGGCCCAGACCCACCCCGTGATCTCAGGGGGATCATTAGTTTATAGGAAGGAACTAAACATAGCTATATGTGACCTTTTATGTTAGGTGTAGCATCGGTAACATTGCCCCGAGGCCCGCTGCCCCATACTTTCCCACAACTGGGCCTCAACCCTAATTGGCGGTACATTGTTAGATACGGAAGTGTTTAGCTGCTCCAGATTCACGATATGCAATGTCCACGATCACTCAAGAGGTGTGCTTGCACACATGGTGCTTCAAATAGTGTCGACAACCTCCTAATCTCCTATCACCAGTCCACGGAGTCATCCAACAATCGACGAGCAGGCGGTGGATCAGATCCATGACAACACCTTATGCCATGTGGTATGGGTAAGGAGAATCTAGTGAGAAGTTGGTTCATCGCTTCCTCTGCCTGAACACAAAGCTTAAACACCATGTTGTGTGTTACAATCCTTGTGCACGAGCCTCTCCACCGTCCAACACAAGTCCTAGAGAGCAAGCCAGATGAAGAACTTCTCTCTCTCTCGAAATAGGCTTTCGTCCCACTTTATAATTAAAACCAACATTGTGTCGATACACCGAGTTCAAGTGCAACGGAATAAAATAGACTGTTGGGGCATCAACACAAACACGCCCAACAAAAGAATACGAGAAATAGATAAAAATAACCACCAAGTAATCACATAGTCATGGAGCCAGCGGCTAGCTAGGAGAGGCGCTGAGCGGTACCATGAAGTGCATCCAACATAAGTCGCAGCCGGTCTCGGTCAGGTTGTCTAGACAACGGGTGGTAGTGCTGCAGAAGAACGAGTCAGAGACCTGCTTAAGAAAGACCCTCCCAATCACCATCTTCACCCCCAGGGGTTTCACACCTTCAAGTTTAGCTTCTAATAACTTCAAACAACTGGCATCATCATCCAGTGCTATACCATGACACTCAGATAAGTTGAGAGTTGCACCTCCATAAGGAAATCTTCTCTTACTAGATGACCTGTGCCCCCATCTCATAAAGATCAGTTGCAACCGAGAAGTTAGGGAAACTATATGAAACACGTTTTATGAATTATCCGGCAATCATGATCCAAATTTATAACATTACAACCTATAACTTGAACTTATATTTGCCAAAAGCCAGGAAAATATATATGATATAATACCTGTTGAAGTTACATATGTAGAAAGTGTTCATAAACATTTTCAAAAGTGCACAAACCACCTTTGAAAGGGTCATTGAATATTCCTAAAAGTATTGTATTCCTGAAACCCTTGTCACTGATTCTCAAAGTTAGCGATGTACTTTATGAAAGTTCTCAAAATACATGAACATCACATTTTCTTGGTTCCCCACACATAAGTTAATAAAAATATAAATACTTGTTGTATTCTAAAATTAATAAATACATATGGAAACTTGTTAACCTAATACAAACAAAATAAGAAAATAGTCCATGAAATTAAACTAACATACTAATTCAGTATAGACATCTAAGCAGTAGCAGCTTACACTCATAGTTTCCCTTTCGACGCTTGTAGTTGCTTGACAATCCCTCGCCTACCTTGTTCGGGGGTGGAGCCCTTCCCTCAGGACTGGTCGGAGAGGCGTCATGTGTGTTCAGATCAGGATGGTGACGCAACCCATCTTTCATGATGAGGATCCCCTGGTACATCGCGTAGCTCATGTAGGCACCCTTCATTGTGTAGTGGAGGTGCATTTTGTTAGCACTAATCTTGACTTGCACAATGCAGCAATGGACATTGGAGCTTCCGATGATCGGTGTGACGGTTGAGTCTTGATGAGTTATGTCCGTTGCTGTGTGTGTAGTGGTTGGAGAAACAGCAGCCGAAGACTCAGAGCGACCTGCTCGGCCAGAACAAGGACCGCCTCTTGAGGGCTACCTCAGCTGCAGTTCTCGTTCGTGCAAAGTGCGAAGAAGCAGCAGTGCTGGGAGGTCATGCGTTAGTTGCCGATGTGGTCTGTGTGCATGGATGGGACTTAGGTCATGTTTGGTATTTCGCATTAGGCCAAACCAGGCCCGCGTGGGAAGAATCAGGCCTGTTTGGTTGCCCACATACATTGTTCGGCCTGCACCGCACAAACTTTAAAGCACATGCGAGCCAGGCCCGCTAGGAACGCTTGAATTGGTAGTTTCTAGAGAGCCAGGCTTGGCCGAACTAGGGGATGGGAATGTGACACTGAGCTCCTGCGACCACGGAGATGGCGCGAGCTCGCGTGCGTCTCCAAAAAATCGGCAGGAGGATTTTGATTCACCTCCTGCCGATTTGGTCACCCTATTTAGCCCCCTTTGCCTCACCGCCCAAACTCCCGCCACCATTCTCCCCCTTTGAGCTTTCCCGACGACGCGCATCGGCACCGACGAGAAGGTAAGCGACGCTCCTTCTCAGACCGGTGATCCACGACGGCGACAACTCGTGTCCTAATCTTCTGGACCATTCTCGCGTCTCCCTCAAGCTGCAGTCATGGCCTCTGTGAGTTCAATCACCCCTTCTTTGTCTTCGTTTGTAGCTAGATCTGAGAGCATGTGGTGGTAGGGTTTAATCTTCTACGTCTCCAACGTATCTATAGTTTTTATGGTTTCATGCTACTATTTTATCAAACTTGTATGCTTTATATGTCATTTTATATCATTTTTGAGAAATAACCTACTAACTCAGTGCCCAGTGCCAGTTGTAGTTTTCAGCTTGTTTTTGGTTTTACGAAAAATTAGTAACAAACAGATTCCAAACGTGACGAAACCTTTTGATGAGTTTTTCTGGACCAACACAAAATCAGGGAGCTTCGGAGGGAGACCAGACGCCGCAGGGGAGCGACAAGGGAAGGGGCTTGCCCTGGGGGGTAGGGCGCGCCCCCACCCTTGCGGCGCCCTCGTGGATCCCGTACACCGCCTCTTCATCCTATAAATCCCTAAATATTCCAAAAACCCTGGGGGAGCATCAGAAAAACTTTTTTCGTGGCCGCAAGTCTCTATTTCGCCGTGATCCCATCTGCAGTCCTTTTTTGGTACTCTTCCGGAGGAGGAATCCATCTCGGCGGCCATCTTCATCAACCTTGCTGCCTCCCACGTGATGTGTGAGTAGTTCCTACAGGACCTACTTATCCATAGTTGTAGCTAGATATCTCTCTCTCTCTCTCTCTCTCTCTCGTTTGATATTCAATACGGTGATCTCTTCGGAGACATATTCGATGTAACTTTTGCGGTGTTTTGTTGGGATCCGATGAATTATTAGTTTATGTTCAGATTATTCATTGAAAGTAATTGATCCAATCTGAGATTTATTACGTGTGATTTCATGTAGCTATGTGTGCTTTCCGATCTAAAAGTTTGCTATGGCCAAGTAGATGACTAGATCGTGAGCGGGAGTGGTGCATAGTAGTAGGTTCAATCTTCCGGTGTCCTTACCTCGTGACAGAAGGGGCAGCGTGGCACGTATTTGTATTGTTGCTACTAAGGATAAAACGATGGGGTCTGAATATATTGCTTGGCTTACTTTGTGTATATTATGTCATATTTGCTTAAAGCATTACTCTGTTTGTCACGAACTTAATACCATAAATGCATGTTGGATAGCGATCGATTGGTGGGGTAATAGTAGTATATGCAGAATCGTTTCGGTCTATTTATCGCAGACGTAACGCCAATATATAGATCATGTCATGAATGATGATATAGTTATTTGCTTTTCTATCAATTGCACAACAGTAATTTGTGCACCCACCGCTACTATGCTCATGATAGAGATGCCTCTAGTGAACGCTATGGTCCCCTCAAGGTCCATATTTATATTTTATATATCAAAAATACATAAAAATATTTGCAAATATTTATTTAATTTTTATTAGTATTTATTTATTTTACTCTATCAAGATTTAATCCTTACAATTAACGAGTACAAGGGGCTAGACAACCCTCTTGTCTGTGTTGGGTGTAAGTATTTGCTCTTGTGTGTACAGGAGTTGTTGATCGTGTGCTTGCATAACTTTCTATTGGTTCGATAACCTTGGTTCTTAATTGAGGGAAATACTCGCTATTGTACTACTTCATCCCTTCCTTTTCGGGGAAACAAAACCAACCATCTACAAGTAGCAAGTATGTTGTAGAGTTGATACGTGTGCTGATCTGTGAGCATGTGATAGATCATGTTGTTGTGGCGGTTATTGGTGGTGGATTTGTAGCATGCTAGGGTGGTATGATAGTGATGAACTCGATGGATTTGTAGCTAGTTGTGATGTATGCTTCTCATATCGTAGATCGTCCGGTAGTGTGTGTTATGTTAACTGTCAATGCGTGCTACGGATCACGCAGATGCAAGACTTAGTCAGGACATTGTCCTGTCCGAGAGCTAGTTCGCTCCATCCTATGTCGAGGACTCCCAGCCCCCCTCGATGAGCACATTCTAGCTGATTCAGATGTGTTCGAGGTTTCAGGCGATGCTTCTCTTTTTGTGCCTGCTCTGCTCGTTGAGCTAACTGGTGGTGCTGCCGCTGCCGCTGTTGCATTAACGGTAACCTTAAAGGCAAACATGGATGGTAGGGGGAACAATATGAAGTGGCAGCCATTCATGTGCACGTTCTTGCTTAACAAGATGTGTGAGCTCATATCTTGTCGGGCTTGGACTGACAAGGGCTTCAAGGAGGTGCACTTAAACACTGTTGCGAAGCAGGTGTTCGAGTTATGTGGGGTGAAGGCGACCTCCACCCAGGTATACAACCACCTCAGGAGGTGGAGAGCTTGATGGATTCAAGTGTCCAACCTCAGAGACCTTAGTGCCACCTCATGGGATTAGAACACTTTGCTCGACTGTTCTGCAGGCAGAGCACTACACCGACAACGTCACGGTTAGCTCACGCCCCCCTTGTTTTTTACACTATCAACCAGTGCCTACTGGCAACTAACAACGTTGTGTTTCTTTCTTCGGACCACCCCAAGGACGCTGAGTTCTTCAACACACTCGTCCAGAACTATAACCAGATGCAACACATCTTCTCCTTCAGGCTAGCAACCGACAAGTATGCCATGGGCTCTGGTGAGCCTCTCGGTTTGCCCATGGCGGAGTTCCCACACACCAAGGACGCAGAGGCAATCCCTGATGGCCCTGACAAGACCTTTGAGCACGTTCCGGTGGTTGAAAGGAAGAGAAAGAGGGGCGGTCTGATGGAGGAGGAGATCAGTGTCTTCACCAGCATGACCGGGGCCGTGAAGGAGATGGCAACTGCCATCAGGGAGAGCAAGTCCCTCGATGTCCACCTTGACCTATACAACGCCATGATGGAGCAAGGTGGCTTCAGCGACGAGGCTCTCATGGCTGCCCTGGGCCACCTGCTAGACAACAAGGCCCGGGGTGTTGGGTTTGTTGCCATGACGGATGCTCTCATGGTGCTTTGGCTCAGCAGCTACCTCGGCAAGCCCTACTACTAGAGCTTGTTGTTGGTTACTACGTGCATGATCCTCGATGACGATGGCGATGGCGATGATGATGACGACGTACATTTTGTGTAGCTAGGGCTTGAAAAATCTTTGATGGTCTGTATATTTTGCCAAGGTGCTATATACTAACCCCTCACGGTGATGGTGAACTTGCGGTGGTAGTATGACACCGTCTTTTGGATGTGTTGGTAGGATGACACCATAGTAGTGCTAGGTTGAACTTGCTGTGACCTATGATTATGCATGTTTACTACTTATCTTTTGCTCCATTGTTGTTTGTGTGCTCCTTTGCTTGCTGCTTGTGTAATTCATTGCTTGTTGCTTCAACAGTTGCTCTTGTGCACTGATAGGACAAGTGGTATGCGGTGTTCATCGGGAGGGCTCCAGGTTTGCAACGAACAAGTTTCAGGATACAACAACAACAGCGACAGAGGTTTAAGACTAGGCAGGCGGCAGAAGATGCTTACATCAAGTTAGTGCGACAACAGACATACAAGGTTGAAGTTGGCAAGGCGGCGTCACACTTTGTGGTGTGGAACTTCATCATCAACGTGCAGTTTATCGTCATTGCAGTGATGTGGCGTTGGTGTGGTATATGTGATCGTGTGTAAGGTGCACCGCGTAAGCACACCACATAGGGCACAAGATTAGCACACCTCGCACCTTGTCTGCAACCAAACAACGTGCTTATGTGTGAGTTGAGACAATGCATGACACCAAACACCGTGCACAAAATTGTCCCCTAATACATGAAGTGTCGATGCAGGCAACCAAACATGCTGCACATGTTGGTTTTTAGGTTGTTTCTATTCAGTCAAACCCAACTCATCATCACATGCAATGCAACCTAATATAGAGATGACAACCAAGCACGCTTTTATTAGTGGGCTATAATGTTGGCATGCGTGCGTGCGTGAGTCAGTGGTGTGTTGTGTGCGTACGAGAGGTTACATAAGAGTTGCAAACTGTTTTGTTTCAGTTGAAGAAATACAAAAGAAAAGGCCGGCTGTGTGGGCAGCGGCACTAAACCTGCCGGTTCTCCTTGTTTGTGAGTGAGCTGTGCGAAGAGGCCGCGAGGAACAAGAAAAGGAGCCGTTCGGCTTCAGCACATTTCAGAAAGTGGCTTCCATTCCCAAAAGTTGTGTAACACCTTCAGGAATGTGTTCTTTATGCCGTCCTATGAGCGGTCTGTGATGGCTGTCGGCTGTTGCGAGGTCATCTATGGAGTCTATTTTCTAGCAGCCTTTGATCCAGAACTACTGCTCATCCTAAATTTTAATCCATTCACTGCCGAGGATCTTCTTATCGTTCCTCATGCCCCCACTTGCAGAAGTTATCGCTTTGTGTTGTATGTAAATGATTGAGCGCGCGTCACGGTCTCTTGGCCCTAGAGTAGTGGTAGATGAGGACATGTGCATGGGCAGATGCTCGACATCGACTCGTTGTCGCTCTAGAGGATGCTTATGGATGTACTCTAGGTCCAGGCCCACGAACTTGTACTTGTCCTTCTGAAGCCATTTGTCGTACATGCTATGGTTCGCTCGGCCGTTTCAGTTGCATTGGTGTACACCACCTCTAGCGTGGTGGTGCCATGGTGGTGGACCTTCATTGTTTCTTTCTTGTCATCCATGGCAGCAAGGAGGGGCGGGGATGAGTAGGGTGGTTGGCGCCAGACGAGAGAGAGAGAGAGGGAGAGGGAGAGTTAGACAAAGAAGGCACTGTCAAATGGCGATTTAGCGGGCATCCGATGTTTGGAATCACATGAAGTGGTAGCCACAACCATAATAGTCTCGATCTTTCACGCCTACCAAATAAGGCGAGTCAGAACCCTCTCAAGAAAAAGGCGAGTCAGAAGAGGCGGCCAGGCTCAGGCTCGCATATAGATAGCCTTAAATAGAACCGGTATGGCTTGTAACACGGTGGCAACTCTATTGGCCACTTCTTTCATCTTGGCTTCGTGATGCGGGGAATAGCCTCGTTGAGGGTCGAGTGTGTGTGTTCGAGGCTAAAGTGTCATCGGGTTCCGAGCCGATGAAACGCTGTTTAGGCCAACCGACAGTCATCATCCATTGCTACAACCAGCTACCAAGAACACCCACCAGTCACCTGGCAATGAAGCAACAGGCATCAGGTTCCATTGTTTGCCAATGAAATTCCCCAATGTCTCGGTCGGTACTAAGGAGAAGGGCTCGAATTTGTACCCTCAAACGTTAACAAGAAAGGGAGATCCGCTCCAAAATTCGTGGAGGTTAACTGATTAATTGATTAATCCATGGATCGATGCAGAAAAAGCTCATATCCTCTAGAAGACTAGAACCAAGGTTTGCGTTAGGAGTAGGGGCTCAGTGAGGTGGTGCATATGGGAATTTCCGGTGATGGCGAAGCTCGCGAGAGGCACACACCTGCGGGGTGCGGGGTGCTGGAGTGACACTAGGGCATGGCGGTGGTTGGCCAGATGTATTTTTTGGATCGTGATATTTCCCAAAAAAATAGCAAATAAACAAGGGAAAAAGGGTCTCGATTTGTGCGTGTCATCCTTGTGCAGGGGCCATGCTAATCTTCTCTGTATCGTTCCAATTTTATCGGATGTCCCCGAAGGGACACTACAAGGGAAAAAAAGGCCGTGTCAATTTTGAGGATAGAGACTATGAAAGTCTGTTAGACCTGATGAGCATTATTGGATATTCTTTAGCAACCCTTATAGATACAATTTTATGTGGCACTATATTTAAAGACAAGATAGAGGGGAACGTATGTTGGTGAAGATACGACTCAGCTCATTACCCTATGTAGTGTAATTAATACTTTGATTATCTGTGGCTGATTTCTACATTTTCTCTCATTGCCTTCACAATTAGGTTACAATGTTGATATGCAAGGATGATCCCTAAGTGAATTAAATACAAAATCACTTGTTGGAGTATATGCCCTGTAGGCAATAATAAATGCTATTTTTATTTATAATTTAATAATTAATTTTATTTTTTTTGTGCTAGAATTGCTATAATTATGAATGTGAGCTTCAAAGGAAAACTCACCCCACTTCATGTGGCACTATATCACCCCACTTCCCCATGTTTATCTATTAATTACGCAGGGGGGTCAAGGGGCATGTCATTTAATCACTAGGTGTTTCGACACCATGATCTCTTTTGATGGGACGTAACCTTGGTGGGTCCAACACCACATCTGCACGTCATGTTGACCGTCAGGTCAAGGACGCCACGTGGCCAGGTGGTCCCATGGACAAGACCGGTCCGTGGTATCAAAACCAGACTATATAATCATCACACCAGAGCATGGCAATACTTCGCGCCCACGAGCCGGCTGTGTGGGATACATTCTGATGTGCATCTCGGCTTGAATTATTTCAACACTCGTCAGAAGACAAAGGTGGTATTGGTCGCCTCGGATGCAGTTCGAAGTCAAGACTTCGCTGCAGAAGGATGCTTTCGTTCAACGATTTTCAAGACTGGCGATTTAAAATGAAGTGCAACTCGGATGAGCTAATGTGCGTTCAGACTTGAAGACCAGTTCAGAGGCTACTAATGGTGTCCCGGCTAGGAGGCCTCTCACCATGTCGACTTCCGGCCTGGTGGGCCGCTACGAGGACCCATTGTTGGTACCAAACTCGGGCAAATTGGGCGTCCCGTGACGTATAATCAGAAGGTTCCAAAGGACTTGAAGCACACGACAAGACGTTAGATTCATGGAGGACTTTATCTCCCCGCACGTAGTCGACTAGAATCTTTAACCCTAGGACCCCCGGTACCTATATAAACCAAGGGGCCTAGATCATAGAGAACATGAGAAGACTCTGGGTAGATACATGTACTCCCTACTTTAATTCAATGTAATAAACACAAGCATGACGTAGGGTATTATCTCCTCGGGGAGCCTGATGACCCACAAGTATAGGGAATCAATCGTAGTCCTTTCAATAAGTAAGAGTGTCAAACCCAACGAGTAGCAGAATGAAATGATAAGCAGTTTTCAGCAAGGTATTCTCTGCAAGTGCCGTGTGTAACGATAGTTGATAGTTTTGTATCAAGATAATTCGTAATAAGTGACAAGTAATAATAGTAACAACTATGCAACAAGATAGCCCAATCCTTTTTACAGCAGAGGGCAGGACGGAAAGTATTCTTATATGAAGCAAGCGCTCCCGATGACACATGGCAATTTCAGTCTAGTCACGTTCATCATGTTGAGTTAATTCGCGTTCGCTACTTTAATAATTTGATATGTGGGTGGACCGGTGCTAAGGTGTTGTTCTTACTTGAACAAACAACCCACTTATGATTACCCCCTCTCACCATCATCCGGAACTACGAAAGAAGAATTAAGATAAATCTAACCATAGCATTAAACGTGTGGATCCAAATCAGCCCATTATGAAGCAATGCATAAACGGGGGTTTAAGCTTATGTTATTCTCGCAACCCATCATCTACTTGTTACTCCACAATGACTTCCCTTAGTCCCTTAACAAGGTGAAGTGTCTTGTAGTGGGTGTTCACACGACACCACTAAGAGAGGTAACAATATACATATTATCAAAATATCGAACGAATACCAACTTCACATGATTACTTATAACAAGATTTCTCCCATGTTCTCAGGAACGATAGTAACTACTCACTCACACCTCATCAACATGTTCAAGATCAGAGGTATAATAATAATGATTAAGTATCTGAACATAATATCTTCCACCAAATAAACCAATAAGCATCAACTACAAGATGTAATCGGCACTACTAGCAACCCACAGAGGTTTTGAGGCAAAGATTGAATACAAGAAATGAACTAGGGTTTGAGATGAGATTATGCTGGTGAATATGTTTATGAAGATTGGTACTCCCACGAAGGAGGAAGCGTTGGTGACGACGATGGCTTCGATCTCCCCCTCCCGGAGAGGAATTCCACCGGCAGAATCTGACTGCCAGAGTGCAAAAGGGCCTCTGCCCAGGTTTCAGCCTCGAGATGGCTGCGCTTCGTCCCGAAAGGTTTCTTATTATTTTTTCTAGGGTAAAACACGCCTTATAGGAGAAGAGGGGGGTCGGGAGACCTGATGGGTCCCCGGTAGCTATCAGGGCGCAACCAAGGGGGTGGTCGCGCCCTGATGGGTACTGGCCAGCAGGTGGCCCCCCTTGGGTGTATTTTTGGCCTAATAATTCTTAAATATTCCAGAAAAAATTTCCGTGAAGTTTCAGGTCATTTGGAGTCTGATGATTTTTCTGCCTTTTTCTCGGTTTCCCAGTCCAGAATTCAAGTTTTCGGTAATTTCCCTCTTTGTGTTGTACCTTGCATATTCAAAGAGAGAAGACACAAGAATTGTATGATAATAGGGAATAATGGACAGGAATGACTTAAATAGTAATAAAAAATCATGATGCAAAAGAGTCCGAACCTTGGTAAAATCCATGGGTCTTTGTTGCCCTCGTTCCAAGACATCTAGCTTAGGATCCACTAGCTCGAGGTCTAATGGTTTATGTTTCTTCAAGTTCCTAACTCATCTAGCACTCAACATATAGATGATACTTGAGTGTGTTACCTTGTAGGTTCGATAGGTGATAGACATGACCGGAACTCCTTCCGTTCAATGATCAATAGCAGAACCATTCATATCCATATTAACCCTTATACCTACACACATGATTATCGAGTGAACCTGTAGTTACCATGTGATATTCCTTTTGCTACGCGATATTTTACAAAACCGGAGGTGACATATGTTAGCATCCTCGTCAACCAACACATGATCACTATGTTAGTTTCCTCGCTACCAGTTTTTTTCTCTTTTCTCGCTTTCGTGTTCCTGCATCCCCATGAGCAAGCCGCGTGTGTCTGGCCAGACGATGATGCATACTAATACTGTCACACCATGCGGGCCCTAGAAATATATCGCCATCGTCGAAGGAGCAAATCCCAGTACCGAGTTATCTAGTCCCTCATAATTCCTTTTTTATGAACCTGTAAGTTGACATTATGATCACCCTGTTATGATTGATGTTTAACAAACCTCAAAGTGCATCGTCCAATATGGAGTGATTCGATACTCTCATGGTCTAAGAAATTGTGCATATGTTAAAAAATTCTCCGTGTCATAAACTATAAACCTATGACGATAGGATCTCTTTGTATAACATACAACTGGGGTCAACTCAACACAAGTGTTCTTCTAAAATCGCGTCGCCAAAGTTATCGGCATCCTTTGTTACACTCAACTTATGTCGATAATCAGAAAAACAGAATCATCATGCAACACTTGAGAGCTAGTCTTAGAGACGATACTAGGAATATATTTAATTGTTTATTATTCTAAACGTTCATATGAGTTTTCCATCAAGCCTCATGGTTACTACACGCTCGAGAACCATTGTAGTTATATCATAAACATAAACATTAATTATAAACTTGAAAATAAATAATAACACATTATTATTGCCTTCAAAGAGAAAACCAAAAAAAAAGTTCGGTAAACTGAGAAGGCCGGCCAGAGGACCCAAAAGACCATCGGAAGGTTTGGGAATCTCCCAAAATAGTCTGGACGGTGCCATAGGTTGTCCACCTGGGTTGGCCCAAGTAGGGGCTGTTGTATGGGCCCTATGGGCCCAAGTGTGGGATGCCACCCTGCCACCATATGGCGGCTAGGGTTTGGGTGCTTGCCACCCATGGTGTGGCTGACAAAACAAGGAGACAACCCCTCCTCCAAGGCTGCCACCCTCCCATGCACATTTAAATATGCCCGGACCAGTCCCCCTCCAAACGCATCTCATCTGGCGTGGAGGCTGCCCATGTCCCCCTCTCTCTCACACACACACATGAAAAAAGTTGTACGCCGCCATTAGGCTACTCCACATCCATCTCTACTTCTTCGTCATAGTTTCATTGTGGATGGAGTAGCCCTGCTGGATTGGTGTTCACGCACGCATGGATATCGGCAGAGGGATCATCTCTTTGGTCCTTGTTGGAAGGAGAATATTCTTATGGTTGAGAGATTTGATTATTGCTGCAGGAATCTACACCAACGATCTTCACAGACTCTTCTCTCTATTGTGTTCTATTTGGTAAAGATCTGATCTAACCTATTTGCATCTTCATAGTTATCCTAAGAGTTTCATGCGTAGCGCGATTTTTTTTCTATCACGTTTCCCAACATCACTTGGATACAACACTTAAGAGAAAATGCATTGGGGTGTTTGTCTCTAAATGTTTTCTACCACCTAGAGTTACGTGTTAAGAGCAGAGGCATTGTGAGTGCCCTTATCTGTGTCACGCCTACTCCATCTGGTTCACAAAAGATTAACACTTCACATCAATGATATGGTCTTTGAACTTCAGCTTGACCACTATTTATTGTTCTACTATATATATGATGTCTAGTAAAATTGTAATACTTAAATGATACCTTTCGAGAGAAAACAATAATTATGATTTTGAAGTTTTAAATCTAAATACACAACATCGCAGGTACAACGTGGAAGAATCTAGATCCAAGACGCCACTTTTCCCCTAATTTAAGGGAGTACTCACCTAACTTAAGGGAGTGCTCAGTTAGCAGTTGTAACATTGTCGCTGTTTTGGGGGCATGATCCTGTAGCAAGAAATTCGTCGAACTTTCTCGCACTTCATTCGGCTTCTCATCATGATCATGACTGCACGGTTGTGCGAGCCGATCTTACAAAGAAGACCATAGGTAGGCACGCCGATGTGCTATAGTAGGACGGGGATGCACGCCGGATCTGAATGGTCCAATGTGCATGTTATAATTCTAGTCATCCATTGGTAATTCCGGATGCCTTCTATGCCTATACGAATTAAATCTGATCCTAATATGCAGAGTCACACCAAATAATGCATAGAACGGTACTAGATAATTCCAAGCCATCTTTTGCTTGGTGAAGCCTTGCTCTTTTATAAGGGACCTGCCCCCCCCCACCACCACCAAAAAAAAATCAATAACTAGCTTGGACTTCAGGTAGGTCAGAGGTCATGAGAGCATTAAGCAAACAATGCTTTAAGTTAGCCTTTTATATTCGAGAATGTATAATCTCACTGACCTTTTGACCTGTGTATTGTGACGATGCACCTAGATAGTATACAGTTTTGTAGTACAAAAGTTTATGAAAATAAATCCCAACTGCTATTTTCCATCCTCTGGGAGAAAGGCGAGCAAAGTAAAGCTAACGCCACATAATAAATTATAATGTGGCCATTTGCATCAATGCTGAGAGCAAAAAAAACATAGTTTTGGTGTCACACAAAGGATTCAATTTGCAGTTAGGTAGTTCATGCCCTTCGGTTTGTAGTTATGAGCGCCCCCCACTGAGCATGAGCTTAAGTAGACATCACCCCAGTGTGTGATTTTGTTTTAGACAAAAACAACAGCAAACAATAATGAACTTCTAGACTAAGCTAGAACAATATGCTAACAGCAACATGAACATCAACTTCCTTACTAAGAGCTATTCTCTCAAGTCAAAAATAATTGGATGTCATATCAAATACACAAACTTATGCTCAGGGGCAAATTCAGCTACTCAAGGGCTATGCTGATAAGTAACAAGCAAACCATGACTTTTGATTTTTGCAGCAGTGTGTGACACACGTGTAGAGTTAAGTCATTTCTCGGTTCGTCGTCCACGTGATCTTGTAGCCTTATGTTGGCAGCCAATCAGCCAACCAAGAATAGATTCATCCCGACTCAACAGAGCGCCGCGCCAAGGCCAAGAAAATATCACAATGCTCATTCCACAAGATGGTTTGAGAGTATGGCATATAGGACAATCGGATCAATTTTTGAAAGGTCATGGCAGGGTGATCATAGTCAAGGCGACAAAGTAGGAGGGGGTGTACGAGGATTGTACAGACTGAGGAATGCTTGTTTAAATTGACTCTAATTATCCATTGGCAATTCCTAATGCTTTATAGGATGATCTTGGTGTCGACGTGTCTCCTTGAGGATGTCATCGAAGTAGCTGTCCATGGAGCAGCCGCCACCGGGCGGCTCGGCGTCGGTGGCCGAGCACATATACGTCTCACGATTGGAGAAATCAATGTCCCCATCATCCATTGCTACAACCAGAAGCCAAGAACACACACCAGTTAGACAATGAATCAACGTGCATGCATCAGATTCCATGGGTTGTCATGGAAACTCACCAACATCTCGGTACTGAAGAAAGAGGAATTCTCCCAAAAAAAATTGTAGGTCAAGTAATTGGTTTGGGTTTAAGTAATCGATCACTGGCTTGATGTAGATGAGCTCAGACGTACGTTAAGGCCAAGTAAGGGGCTGGCTAGGTGTCAGGTGACTGATTCATATTTTGGGTTAGACACTTTTTTTTCTTTGCACACTTGCATCTCTTCCTTCTGTTTTTATCTTCGGGCCTCATCCCATTCCAAGCATGCATATCTGTGACAGCTACGCTGGCGGCTTATAACTAGGTAAGTAGATCATTTGATGGCGCACGTTGCTGCGCTCGTCTATTTTGACTCTTAATTGTTAGGGTTATAAAGTAATTCATATACATTTGTTTACATGCTTCGGAGTATTAGGCTTTTTGTAGCCTGTGCTTGTCTCCATTTAAAACAATAATGACATGTAATCGAAGAGAGGAATTACTCTATAATAGTATGCAATATTAGTTTGTTGAGTTGTTGCCTTTTTTTTTTTTTTTTTGCGGGTTGTTGAGTTGTTGCCTTAGACCTAATAGATTTACTGGTGTAAGTTGTGCTTGATGGTTGATGGATACATGTTTTGTGATTGATCATAACCTCTTTTGGCTCCTAAAATTACTCTCACAAAGGCTCACATCATGGCATTTAGAAACCAAAAATGTTGAGGGAAAATTAAATTAGATGATACAAATGTTTCAGAAAATTTTGGATACATTATTATCTAAATAATCTAAATCATTCCTAACATTGTTGTTAGCCTGCAAGAAAATTCTACATTGTAGTAGAGAGATTGTAAAAGGGATTGCACCCGGGCATACAACTCTTCTAGTCATATTAGTTGTCTTGTAACTCACTTATAATTCACTATACATCTGGCCATATATCAAAGCGGAAAGGTGTGATGGCACCCGGGAGTCCCGGCACCCTCCTATCTCGTCCATCCACTGGCAATAAGATTCGGGCCAGCCTCTGTCCGGATGCAGACGATTTGCAGCAGCAGCAGCTTAATTAGGCAGGACCGCGACGAGAGGAGGAGCATGCAGGACTAGGCTGGCAGGAGGAAGTCTATTGGACCGTGACTCGAGGCATGCAACGGTTAAAATCTGTACATTGTTTTGACAGGATGTTCCTCTGTCACGTGAAAGGATGCTCTCTCTCCACTGTTGTACCTGCATGCACAAGCTCTCTCTCCTCTCTCTCCTGACACACTCTCCTTCTCTCACCTGCATGCACACTTACAGGTTCTCTCTCACTTCATTAGAAAAAGCTTTCTCTCTCTCAACCTTATTCATTCGTTCCAGAGAGCAGTAAAGTTGGGTCACTGCTGGATCACCTGTCGCACCGCTGGGTCACTGTGGCTCCACACCCGTGAGACGACAGAAGAGAGAGGGCGCAGCATGCAAAAGTGATAAATGAGAGCAGTCGGATGCTAATGGTTTCCTTGACTACAGTGAATCACACTAATCTCGATGCGCCATATTTCGAATGAATGTACAGATAAGGGGGTGCCTAGGCACCCGGGATCTAAAAATCCACTCTCATATCAAAGTTATTTATTTTAAATGGAGTAAAAACATAAGTGGAGTCCTTGGAAAATGAGGACAACCTATGAGAATTCATATATAATGAAGATGTGGCACGTAAACATAAGTCAATGGAAATATGGAAGCAAACACCGGTCAAAAAACAAAATGGAGCAACATTATATTTATTTGAAGAATGTTTGTTCATATATAACATAAAAATGTGCAAATGGAAATCTGCCTATGCGGATAGTAGTGACAGCCGAAGGTCTGAGTACCGAGCTTAATGGGCTTACAGTGGTTACGGACTTAACGTGCTTGGTCGTGATGATGCCCTTCAATGGAATCGGCAGGCTAGTTATGGACTTCAGCCACTACACGTCCTGCACAAAGTGTTATCGGAGACATGCCGTCAGAATTCATGTTCCAACTTCCAATATAATCCTGCAGGATTGGATCATGGGTCATGTATCCTTGCTTTCAGACATCAGTGCAGCAGCCAAGAATTGGAGCAGTTCAATATACAGTCGAATATACTACAGAATGTTCTACTGAGAGGCAACTCTGTTCCTATGGGTGATGCAGAGTTGCACAATTGACCTTGGAACAACAGTTGAACATACTTATGAAGTACTGAAGCATATGTTGTAGGATCTAAAACTTTAATTTGCATATGGGTGCCAATTTTTCAGTACCTTCCATGATAAAGATGATCCAGCGTACCACATGCATATTTCACAAGCTGCGAACCATCTGTCTGCAGATGCAAAATATGAGTTTGTGCCTGAGTCTTTCAGAAAGAAAAATGAGTTCATGTGGTACCTCAATACTACTAAATATTTTCTCGAAAACGAACAAATTAGTTTCAAGTAAATCTATCAAGCAGCAGCGACTCATGGTATCAAGACCATTTATAGAAATTAAACTTTGAGGCTTGGCTTCGCAGAAGCAACCATCCTGCATAACCAAATCAGATTAGGAAACTGAACATAAGAAGTTACAGTTTCTATGATCTAACAATGGATTTGTTTAAACTGCAAAAGTAGAAAAGATGAGGAGGAAAAGAGATACATGTCAAAGGTGCCCTCTAGACTGAACGCGGTGGCAGAGTCATGAACGAAGACCATGGAGAACACGAGACTGAACCCGTAGGGATGTCTCTGTCCTCAGAGTCCATGTTTGTACTGAAGCCGCTCATCCCGGCTCACCCGCAGCCATTGGCGCAATTAATGGGGTGCTTGCCGCGGCCATGTCACACATATACAGGGCGGCGGCTCCCTTCAACCCGATGCGGACGCGGCAGCCAACGCCTGGCGCGACGACACCCGACACGCGCGGACGCGGACGCGGTGGCAAATTAGGCGCTGCACGGCGGTGCCCTTCGGCGTGGTACGGTGGCCTCTACGTTGCCCTCAATTACCCCTCTGATCGCGCCGAGACCGGGAGGGGTTGGGGGCAGCGGAGCGCGGTGGGGTGGACGGGGGAGAAGGACAGCACGAGAATGACCACCGTTCATCCGAGATTCAACGTCATCCTGCAATACTGAACGAGGCGCATCGGATTCGGCCCCTGGAGTAGCAGCCCGGGGACAGTCAGCGCACGAGCGGCCCAAGCTGGGGCAGATCGTGCATCTGACGGCCAGGGATGAGCAAGGTGCGGGATCCTACGGCCAGAAATGTTCAGGTCGTGAGAAGCCTCGGTTTGGTCTCAGTTTTACTGTCCTAATAAATAGCGAGTCATGCAAACGACGTGCATATGCATGCTGGTGACCTTTTTTTAGTAGCCACATGCATGCATGCCTAGCCTTGTTTCCTGGTTAACTTTCACCATTTCTTTGGCCTGCCATGCATGGCATTGCCAACGCTAGCAACAACGCTATGCATCAGGCAACCAGCCCAGAACGAGAACCCCAGAGGGAGCTCGAGACGTGCGCTGGCGTGTGACGTTCGCACCCGACCTACCCACGGCGAGATCCCTGCTAAGCCCGATCCCCTGGCTTCATCCACGGAGGTTTGTCAAACATGTTGCAACTCTGGTCATTTCACCGCTAGATGCCCTCAGGCACTATGTGATAAAGGGCACATGTCTGTTATTTGCTCTGATTTGCTTCCTTGGGAGTGTATTCCTGCGATGTGTGCTTTCCAAGCTAAGTGGTAGGGGTTCTATTACATTCATGATTACTCTGCTAATGATCAGAACAATAAGAATTTTTTTAAAGTGATCATTACTATAGTTGATGGGGAGATTACTGCTAAGCAATTAGAGGACGAATTTGAGATCTATATTGGTAAGGGGTGGCGCTGTTCTGCCCATTTGATTGCTCCTAATCAATATGACATGAGGTTTCCTAAGCAACGTGAAGTAGAGAATGTATGTTGAGTACATTACTCTTAAATCTCTGGGTGTGGTAGTTCGTATTACTCCTTGGTCTGAGGATGTGGGGTCAGAGGGATTACTGAAAGTTGCTTGGGTAAAGATTAGCAAAATTTCTCCGAACAAGCGCTGTGATAAAAATGTTGCTTATGTGGGAGGGCTAGTTGGAGTCACTCTAGAAATTGATCTATCCACCCTTAGAGCAACACTAGCAGACCCCTTATAAGGCTAGCCCTTATAAGGGGTTTACAGTGTTGGAAATATGCCCTAGAGGCAATAATAAAATAGTTATGGTCATATTTTCTTGTTCATGATAATCATTTATTATCCATGCTATAATTGTATTGATTGGAAACTCAGATACATGTGTGGATACATACACAAAACTGTGTCCCTAGTGAGCCTCTACTAGACTAGCTCGTTGATCAAAGATGGTTAAGGTTTCCTATCCATGGACGTGAGTTGTCATTTGATAACGGGATCACATCATTAGATGAATGATGTGACGGACAAAGACCCAACCCTAAGCATAGCATTTGATCGTTCTAGTTTATTGCTACTGCTTTATCCATGTAAAAGTAACTGTTCCTACGACCATGAGATCATGCAACTCCCGGACACCGGAGGAATGCCTTGTGTGTATCAAACGTCACAACGTAACTGGGTGATTATAAAGGTATTCTACAGGTATCTCTGAGGGTGTCTGTTGGGTTGGCGTGGATCGAGACTAGGATTTGTCACTCTGTATGATGGAGAGGTATCTCTGGGCCCTCTCGGTAATACAACATCACAAGAAGCTTGCAAGCAATGTGACTAAGGGGTTAGTCACGGGATCTTGTATTCCGGAACGAGTAAAGAGACTTGCCGGTAACGATATTGAACTAGGTATGGAGATACCGACGATCGAATCTCGGGCAAGTAACATACCGATGGACAAAAGGAACTGTATACGGGATTGATTGAATCCTTGACATCGTGGTTCGACCGATAAAGATCTTCATAGAATATGTAGGAACCAATATGGGCATCCATGTCCCGCTATTTGTTATTGGCCGGAGAGGTGTCTCGGTCATGTCTACATAGTTCTTGAACCAGCATGGTCTGCACACTTAACGTTCGGTGAGGATTTGGTATTGTTGAGATGTATGTGTTGGTGACCGAAATTGTTCGGAGTCCCGGATGAGATCTCGAACGTCACGAGGAGTTCCGGAATGGTCCGGAGGTAAAGATTGATATATGGGAAGTTCCGTGTTGGTCACTGTCGTGGTTTTGTCACGGCAGATGCCCTAGTGAAAGGACTTATGTTCGAGGCCATCGCTGAGGCGGTGAGCTCGAAGGGGTTGATCGGAATCGAGAGACAAGGGTTTACCCAGGTTCGGCCCCTCGGAAAGAGGTAAAAGCCTACGTCCTGCTTTGTGTTGTATTGACTGGTTATCGATTACAAGGGAGCGAGTTCGCTTGACCTAGCTATCGATGAGTTATTTTGTGGCCTAAGCCGCCCAGGTAACCCGCCTTTATATACTCAGGTCAAGGCCCTGGGCTTACAAGAGTCTGGGCCCGGTTACGCTTGATAACCAACCTCACCCCTAAATACACATGCCTTATCTAACAAGCCGCCCCCGGCGGCTTACGCCACCGGGTTACATCTTGTCTTCCGGCTCTGGGCCTCCAGGCCCATTGAATAAGCTTATACCAAACCTTGTCGCTAAGCCGCCAACCGCATGACCCGGCCCCACCTGGGCGGGTCTCTCCACGGGGTTATATCCCCAACATTAGGCCCCAGATTGATTTGAACCGGTTCATGTCAATCTCCATATCTCTGGTTGGCGAATCTTGCATTCTCTGGCAAATCTTCATGACCCGCCAAAAAATGGACGGCGTCGTTTCTGAAAAATCTTCACGACCCGCCGTGACGTCATCAGAAAAATCAAAAAAGATTCCCCTGACGCCAGAGCGGATCTTTCTCCATAAATACGACCAGCCCGAGAATCGAGGCGCTCTCTTAGTCAATCATCATCGCGCCTCCTCTATTCCCGCACCGGAGCGTTGCTGTTCCGTCATTTCCTCATAAATAAGCACGGGGGCCCCATTACTTTCACTTTCCCCGCCGCAGCCTTCTTCTTCTTCCTCCAGACTCGCGCCGCCGAAGCTCGCCGCGCCAACCGGACCTCGCCGTCTTCTCCAACTCTGGCCGCTGCATCAACCTGATCTTGTCCAGAGCCTTCGCGCGCTCGTCCGCATCTTCAAGGTTCCACCGTTGCCCTTTGTTAAATCTGCATTAGTTTTCTAGGTTTCTCCCGAGTTCATCGGGTTTCTCTGGTGTTCATCACCGCTCATCAGAGTGTTCTTCACAGATTAGATAAAGAGCACTTCTTTAGAACCTCATAATGCTATTCAAATCGCGCTGCCGTCCGCTCCATAGTCGCGCCGTATTCGTTGTAGATCTACAGCTCTTTTTAATCTGCACAGAGGCCGCCTGTTCTTCCACTGGCCTTTTAGGGTTAAAATTGTTTTACTTTTTCCCTTGCCCGTAGATCTCAAATCCATAGCTGTAGCTACGAAATCTGTTTCTCCACACTTAGCAACCTTTCAGTACGCACTGATAATTTGACCCGCCGTAAGGCTGCCGGCTTGCGTTGTCATATCGCAAACAGCTTCGGCGGCTCATAATTTTTATATTGACCCGCCAAATGCCATCACCTTTTCTAGAATCATGACAACCTTGGTCATAATATATTTTTAACCCGCAAAATACTCATATCTTTCCGCAGTTTCGTAAGCCACTGCCATGTCTAAAACCCCATCCACCTGCAACTGGGTAAGGTCTGGGGTGACTGAAGAATCACTCAAAGACTTTGTCACTATGGGAGTTCTGCCGGCTCAGGATGTTATCCACTGGCGGGTTCCAGGCAACGAAATCACCCCTAAGCCCAAAGATGGGGAAGTCATTGTATTCACAGATCATCTTCTGCGTGGCTTCTCCCCGCCTGGGTCTAAGTTTTTCCGGGATGTTTTACACTCCTTCAAACTGCACCCCCAAGACATCGGCCCCAATTCTGTCACCAATCTGTGCCAGTTTCAGACCTTCTGCGAAGCCTATCTTCAAGAAGAGCCGTCTGTTGACCTCTTCAAGGAGTATTTCTACATCAACCGCCAAACAGAAATGGCGGATGGATTAAGCCTCGAGCTCGGGGGCGTCACTCTTCAGAGGCGGAGGGACGTACTCTTCCCAGTAGCAACTCTGCCGAGTCACCCCAAAGAATGGAACAAGACTTGGTTCTACTGCCAAGACACTTCACCAGAGGGGGAGAACCCACTGTCGGGTTACCGTCCCTACCGGCTTAGCACGGATACAGAGCTTCCATACCGGATGTCCGCCGCCGGACGTGCTCAATATGCCCCAACATTCTCAAAAATAAGGGCCCTGTTAGCCAACGGGTTAACAGGTGTTGATCTGACCCGCTGCTGGGTCTCTTGGAGGATTCTGTCGTTAAGCCGCCGCGGCGCCTTAATGTACCAATACACTGGTAGAGTGGACGACCCTCAACGCTTCAACCAGACCCCCTTGATAGACCCGGATCTCAATACTATTGTCAAGTCCTTGTTGGGGGAATCATAAGCCGCCTGCAGCAAAACAGGGCTAAGCCCCTTCTCTGTACTTAACCCGGCTTTGGACGTAAGTCTTTCCATCCTAACCCTCCTCCATTCTCTTAATGCTGTATTTTACATACTTTATTAACCTTTCTGCCAACACGTTTTATCATACGTAGGCCGGCTCTTCCTTCTGAAAAAAACAACTACTCCCTTCTCTCAAGAAGAAGAGGAAAGTCACCAAGGCGACCAAAACTAAGGCGCCAACCCGCAGGAAGAGGCAGTCAATAGAAGAGTTATTTGGTCTCGATGATTCAGAGGTAGAACTTGACTCACTTTGCCTTCTCTTTATGCAACTCATTGACGATGATTACTCACAGGAAGAAGCAGAGACAAGCCATGCGGATGTTGCAGAGGTAACCATTATCTCTTCCGACTCGGAACTTTTACGAGTAAAGAGAGTGAGGCGGGCTGTACGGAAGGTAAAATGTTCTCGCCCTTTTACTCACTTGGGTCCCAACTTTCTTTTGAAGAAGCAACAAGATGATAACAGACGTCAGACCCGGAGCACCGGCTCTGAAGACCTTTTAGCCGGCTTACCAAATGAGCCGACTCCTCGAAAACGGCGCACTGAGGTACTTTCTTGCCTTGAATTTATTTCCTCTGCATGCTAACCTTGTATTGTGGCTTACTTGTATTTGACAATGATAATTTCTCAGGACTCGCCCCCTTCTTCTAGCGACTCAACCGCCTCAAAGTTGCCCCCTCTTATTATCAATCCGGGGTAAGTAGTTTCACATCCCACTCTATACATTAATAGCCTGTCTTTGCTTATTGACGTGTATATTCACCTTTGCTCATAGGGCTCAAGCTAAACGAAGGAAAGTAGGCGGGTCAGCCGCCACTTCTGAAGTTCCAGAGTCGGCAAATCCGAAGCCTACCCCCCTTGAGGCTCATATTGAGCCGTCTGAAACTGCCAAAGATGCTCATGAAGATGTTCCTCAGCATAATGAGCCAGCTGATATGGATGTTGAAACTCCTGAGGCTCACCAAGAAGCTGATCCTAAGTCGCCCAGCCCCCAGCCGACAACTGAAAAAGTGGCTTCTCATGAAGAAGTTACTGTTACGGGGGCGGCTTACAAATCTCCGGCTCCTTCCAAGATATTATCCAAGCATACCAACTAGGACGAGGCGGCTCATCTCAAGGAAGGGAAGATTCAATTTGACCTCCCTAACCTTGAAAAGCTTATGGCTGAAGTATTACACTCTGGCTATCTGAGCCGTCTGTCTGCAAGCCGGGACATGGAAGCCAACTTGGTTGGCATGATGAAGAAAAAATATGAGGTACTCCACTTCCCCCAAGGACCGGTTTACCTCTCAGAAGGTCAGCCGGGTCTTCCATCATTTACAAACCTTTGATGAATCACCTTACAGCCCCCAAGGGCTGGGTTATTATCTTAGTAACAAGCCGGCACTTACCCATGGATTAAGAACCAAATGTAGCCCCCAAGGGCCGGTTCATTATGCCAATAATGAGCCGGCACTCAATCATATCTTAAGAGCCAAATGTAGCCCCCAAGGGCCGGTTCATTATGCCAATAATGAGCCGGCAATCAATCATATCTTAAGAGCCAAATGTATCCCCCAAGGGCCGGTTCATTATGCCAATAATGAGTCGGCACTCAAATCATAGCTTAAGAGCCAAATGTAGCCCCCAAGGGCTGGTTCATTATGCCAATAATGAGCCGGCACTCAATCATATCTTAAGAGCCAAATGTAGCCCCCAAGGGCCGGTTCATTATGCCAATAATGAGTCGGCTCTATAAGAAAGAGCTGAGACACATTAGCCCCCAAGTGTCAAGTATATTGCTTGCAATCTGCTTGGGACTTGTAATCATTGTGCTAAACTTTGACAAAAATCTGTGTGAGCCGGACAGGCGGCTTAAAACTGACAACCTTGCTCTGTTATGACTTGTCCTGTGCAGGAATCTTTGAACGCCGCTGAGTTGACCGTGTCAGACCTGAAGAAGAGTCTGGCACTGCAACACGAAGGCCGAGTAGAGACTGACGCCAAGTATCAAATCGCTTTGACGGAGCTGGATATTATCAAGGCTGAGCTAAAAACCCTCAAAAAATCCGCTGAAATGAGCCAAGCCGCCCTGACGAAACGTGCCGAAGACGCAGAAGGCCGGCTTAAAACGGTGACTGACGAGCTGAGCAAGCTGAAAAGCCAGATATCTCGTATGATTGGAGCTGTCTTTGGTAAGTGTTTTTAACCTTCAATGTTCAAAAAGTAATCATCAAGAATCCTTTCAGACGTCTTATAAGATTTAACTTGCTTGTAGGTGAACGGAGCTGCCAACTTTCAAATGATAGCCTATTAAAGTTGAAGGCTTTATACTCTCTTACTGAACAGCTCTATGCCGGATCACTCTTCACCATAAAAGCTGTTATGACTGAAAAGGGTGTTCCCAGGTTTATGAAAGGCGTGCTTGAAGTCCTCTCCACCACCCCGAATCAAATAGAAGAGCTGAAGAGATCAGCCACCCGTAAGGGCGCAATGGCTGCTTTGAGCCGGTCATTGGCTTATGCGCCCGAGCTTAACCCGGCCGAGATGATGGATGGGTTTCCTCAGCTGGAGGACGATGGCTCGCAGTTCACCCAAGATGACTACGCCAGCTGTATGAGGGCGTCCCGAGTTTTAGCAAGCCGGCTGGCCGCAGAAGCTGATTTGTCGTCCTATCAGGCGGCTTACACTGAGGAGAACAAACGAGTTCGAGGGCCCACCTTTGAAGAAAAAAGCCTCATTCCTCAATGCCGTAAGCACCTCTTCGCTCCTGATGTTGACCCATCTCCACTCATGCACGATGAAGCCAAATTTGAGGCTTTAACAAACTGCAACTGGGATGTGGACAACCTCCAGATCCGGGAGACCGAAGACCCGGTGCAGGATGACCCGACGACGAGTGAAATGAAGAATTGACATCATGTGAAGGTAACCCGGCCTTGTTAATACGCCGTGTTATAATTTGCTGCAAAAACTTTAAGTCCGCAGATTTTTGGGCTCCTTGATAGCCTTGTAATAGCAGTAGAAAACATTGGATCACCTGCTCTAGTGCCTTCGTGCACTTTAAAACATCTGTCAATCCATACACTGGCGATTTAGCATGACTGTCTTGATATATAATCATCTGACTGCCTTGACTCGCCCGACAGGTTATAGTCCATGAGCAATGTTAAGCCGGAGTTATCCAAAAGACTTAGAATCTTATCATGAAAAATACCTGCAAAAAACAAGTAATTTGCATATTTCCTGTCTTATAAGCCGACTTTAAAGGCACAGCGGAGCAAAATAGCTCTTTGTTTTCAAAAAAAATTGTATTGCTTCCGAAGAAGCGAGGCATAAAAGCCTTAAAACCTCGTATGCCGGCTCTCACGTGACATAAATCTGTTGTTTAAACCTTAGCAAGTTCAGGGTCTTTAAAAGATTGACATTGCTAAGAGTAACAACAGGCCACATAATGGAGAGACTACAGCAAACAAGGCGAGTTTATCCTAGCTCACTGTAAGCCGGCTCTCTCGTGACAAAAGCCGCCGTTTAAACCTTGACAAGTTCAGGTTCTTTATGCGAGAATAACTTATGAAAGTTCAGGGTCTCTGAGCAAGATTGACTGTCAAGAGTTCGGCGGGTCACATGGCGGAGTAGCAAGTTGCAAACAGGCAGGTTTAACTCGAACATGGCATGTAAAGCCGGGTCAAGAGGGTATGAAAGCTAAACCCAGTGGGTTGGAAGCCCCCAAGTGACCTGAAGAAGGATCAACTCCTTTGCACGAATTTGAGTGCGAGAAAATGGAGAGGCCCCTAATCATGGGGATGCCAACTTTATTATATCATAAAAGATGGTATATACAATGACAGGAATTTGTACATTGATGAAAGCCGGACCGGCAGCTCATGGCCGAAGATGAGCAATATTCCAAGGCCTTGCAGTCTCTTCACCAGAGGTTCGTGACTTGTCGGTCTCCCGCATATCAATGAGATAATAGGAACCATTGTTGAGATTTCTGCTGATCACAAACGGCCCTTCCCAAGGAGGTGACAACTTATGCATGTCTGACTGGTCTTGAATTAACCGGAGTACTAAGTCGCCCTCTTGGAACGTCCGGGTATTGACCCTGCGGCTATGGTAGCGACGCAGGTCTTGCTGATAAATTGCGGACCGTGCTGCTGCAAGGTCCCGTTCTTCGTCCAAGGCGTCCAAAGCATCCTGACGCGCCGCCTCATTATCAGTTTCCACGTAAGCCGCCACTCTGGGCGAGTCATGACGAATATCACTGGGGAGAACTGCCTCTGCGCCATAAACCATGAAGAAAGGCGTATAGCCCGTAGATCTGTTGGGGGTGGTTCTTATACTCCAAAGAACAGACGGCAACTCCTCTACCCAACAATCCGGCGTGCGCTCCAAAGGAACCATGAGCCGGGGCTTTATACCTCTCAAAATTTCCTGGTTAGCACGCTCAGCTTGACCATTAGACTGTGGGTGAGCCACAGAAGATACATCGAGGCGGATGTGCTCATCATCGCAAAACTCCTTCATAGCCCCCTTAGATAGGTTTGTGCCGTTATCAGTAATGATACTATGAGGATAACCAAACCAAAAAATCAGCTTTTTGACGAACTGAACTGCTGTTGCTGCATCACACTTGCTGACCGGCTCAGCTTCCACCCATTTAGTAAACTTGTCCACCGCCACCAAAAGGTGGGTCTTCTTGTCTTTGGACCTCTTAAAAGGTCCCACCATATCAAGCCCCCAGACTGCAAACGGCCAAGTAATCAGGATCATCCGTAACTCTTGAGCCGGCACATGGGCATGTCGTCCAAATTTCTGGCACCCGTCACACTTACTGACCAAGTACTCTGCATCTTTATGAGCCGTCAACCAGTAAAAACCGTGTCGAAAGGCCTTAGCCACCAAAGATTTTGACCTGGCGTGATGACCACAATCACCGGCATGGATCTCATGTAGGATTTCACGGGCCTCGTCAGGAGAGACACATCGCTGAAAGACACCAGTCACGCTGCGCCTGTGTAACTCGCCATTGACAATAGTCATGGATTTAGACCGCCTTATGATCCGCCGTGCCTGAGTCTCGTCTTGAGGGAACTCGCCACGGGTCAGGTATGCCAGATAAGGCAATGTCCAATCAGGGATCGCGCGAAGAGCCGCCACCAGTTGTTCTTTCGGGTCAGGTATAGCCAAATCTTCCTCCGACGGTAACTTGGCCGATGGGTGATGCAAAACGTCCAAGAACACATTAGGCGGCACCGACTTACGCTGAGACCCCAGTCTTGACAATGCATCAGCCGCCTCATTCTTCCGCCGATCAATATGATCCACCTGATTGCCCTTGAAATGGCTAGCAATAACATCAACCGCCTGGCGATAAGCCGCCATGCGAGGGTCCTTTGAGTCCCACGTGCCAGACACTTGCTGAGCTACCAGGTCTGAGTCGCCAAGACATCTGACCCGGCTCAAATTCATCTCCTTGGCCACCCAGAGCCCATGAAGCAAAGCCTCATATTCCGCTGCATTGTTAGTACAAGGAAACATTAGCCTCAAAACATCACAGAATTTGTCACCTCGTGGGTAAGTTAGAACAACTCCAACCCCCGAGCCTTCCAATTGCCTGGAACCATCAAAGTGAATTGTCGAATAGGTATTGTCTGGCTTCTCCTCAGGTATTTGACACTCTGTCCAGTCATTGATAAAGTCCACCAGGGCTTGAGATTTTATAGCCGTCCGGGCACATATTTCAGATTGAGAGGCCCGAGCTCAATTGCCCACTTAGCAATCCTTCCAGTGGCTTCTCTGTTTTGAATGATATCTCCCAAAGGAGCAGAGCTGACCACTGTGATCGGGTGCCCAAGAAAATAATGCTTCAGCTTGCGATTGGCCATGAACACCACAAGCACCAGCTTTTGCCAATGTGGATATCTTTGCTTAGACTCCGTCAAGACCTCACTGACATAATAAACCGGCCGCTGAACTGGGTACTCCTTACCCGCCTCCTTGTGCTCCACCACAACTGCAGCACTGGCAGCCCTGTTGTTAGCCGCCACATAGAAGAGCAGAGGTTCCTTTTCCACAGGAGCAGCCAAAACGGGCGGATCAGCCAATTGCTTTTTAAGCGACTCAAAGGCCTCATCAGCCGCGTCACTCCAGGCAAAATCATTTGTCTTCTTCATCATCTGATATAGAGGAATAGCTTTCTCCCCCAGGCGGCTTATGAATTGGCTCAATGCAGCAATACGACCCGCCAGGAGCTGAACATCATTAATACACGTCGGCTTAGACAAAGAAGTGATGGCCTTTATCTTGTCTGGGTTAGCCTCAATGCCACGCTCAGAGACCAAAAATCCCAAGAGCTTGCCTGTAGGTACACCGAACACACATTTTGCCGGGATAAGCATCATCTTGTAAACCCACAAATTATCAAAAGTTTCTTTCAAATCAGCCAGCAGAGTCTCCTTCTTCCTTGACTTGACTACAATATCATCCACATAAGCATGAACGTTGCGCCCAACTTGACCATGAAGACAGTTCTGCACACAGCGCTGATAAGTCGCCTGGGCACTCTTGAGCCCGAAAGGCATAGATACATAACAGAAAGCTCCAAAAGGCATAATGAAAAACGTCTTCTCTTGGTCTTTGACTGCCATCTTGATTTGATGATATCCGGAATAAGCATCCAGGAAACATAAGCTCTCACAACCCGCCGTCGCATCAATGATCTGGTCAATACGGGGGAGAGCAAATGGATCAACCGGACATGCCTTGTTAAGATCCATGTAATCCACACACATGCACCACATGCCATTCTTCTTGAGCACCAACACCGGGTTAGCTAACCACTCCGGGTGAAAAACTTCGATGATGAACCCTGCTGCTAAGAGCCGGGCTACCTCTTCTCCAATGGCCTTACGCCTCTCCTCATTGAAGCGACAGAGGAACTGTTTGACCGGTTTAAACTTAGGATCCACATTAAGGTGGTGCTCAGCGAATTCTCTCGGTACACCTGGCATGTCAGAAGGCTTCCATGCAAAAATGTCCCGATTCTCACTGATGAATTCGATGAGCGCGCTTTCCTATTTGGGATCCATATTAGCCCCAATAGAAAACTGCTGTGATGAGTCGCCAGGAGTGAAATCCACTAGCTTGGTATCTTCTGCCACAAACTTAAGGGGCGGCTCAGATTCCGTGCTTGGCTTTTTCAATGGGGTCATATCTGTCGGGTCAAAGTTCTCTTTATAAAACTTGAGCTCCGCCTCGGCACAACTTGACTCCGCATACGCGGCATCGCCTTCCTCGCACTCAAGAGCAACCTTACGATCACCATGGACTGTAATCGTTCCTTTTAATCCGGGCATCTTGAGCTGCAAGTAAACATAACAAGGCCTAGCCATGAACTTGGCATAAGCCGGCCGCCCAAATAAAGTGTGGTACGGGCTCTTGATCTTGACCACCTCAAACCATAAGGTCTCCACCCTATAGTTAAACTCATCCCCAAAGGCTACTTCCAAGGAAATCTTTCCAACTAGATAAGCCGACTTTCCGGGCACCACGCCGTGAAAAACTGTTGAAGAGGGTTTAAGATCCTTGTCAAGCAAATTCATCCGGCGGAACGTGTCATAATACAAGATGTTCATGCTGCTGCCACCATCCATAAGCACCTTGGTGAACACATAGCCTCCAACTTGGGGAGCCACTACCAAAGCCAACTGCCCCGGGTTATCAATACGCGGCGGGTGATCCTCCCTGCTCCAGGTTATATCATACTCGGACCACTTCAAGTACTGCGGGAGAGCCGGCATGACCGCATTAACTGCCCGTTTGCGCACCTTCTGATCTCGCTTGTCGAGGCTAGTCATAAAAACATGATACTGACCTCCATTCAGCTGTTTTGGGTTACTTTGATACCCGGACTGGTTGTTTTGTTGTTGACCTCCACTGCCAGACTGTTGATTATTACCTCCATTGTTTCCTTGGCCTTGATAGCCAGAACCTGAGCCGCCTGTACCAAAGCCGGACCCAGGAGGACCGGATCCTGACCCGTCGGACGGTCCACCGCCGCCACCTTGATGCTGGTTAATGCTGTAATTTCGGAACTCCCGCATGACCCAACAATCCCTCCAGGCGTGAGTGGATGGTTTATCAGGAAGACTATGCTTCGGGCAAGGGGCGTTCAACATTGCCTCCATATTGACAGGCTTGGACTTACCGAATGGCGGCTTACCATTGCCCTTGCCACGGTTTCCTCCAGCACTAGTGTTGGCCACCAGATCTGACCCGCCGTCTGGGTGCTTCCGCTTTCCGTCATTGCCGTTATTATTATTTCCTCCCCCGTTCTGCTGTAGATTCTTGCCATTGTTATTCTTCTTACCCTTAGCCGATTTCTCATCATCGGAACCAGGGTCCTTCGTGCTATCAGAATCTGCATACTTAGTGAGAGCCGCCATGAGCTCCCCCATGTCTTGGCATGAACGTTTGAGCCGGCCAAGCTTCTGCTTCAGAGGCAAAAAATGACAATTCTTCTCCAGAATCAGAACCGCTTGAGCCGCCGTGATGTTATCAGAAGAGTGGATAATGGTTGAAACCCGCCAGACCCAATGATGGGCCGACTCATCCTCCCGCTGCACATAATGATCCAAATCCACGATGGTCATGGGCTGCTTGCACGTTCCTTGAATTTTTTTTGATGAACTTCGCCTTTAACTCGGCCCAGGAATTAATGGTATTGGATGGCAAACCCTTCACCACGTACGAGCCGGCCCTTCCAACATCATGATGAAATACTTGGCGCAAATTGCATCACTGACGTCTAACATCTCCATGGCTAGTTCATAACTCTCGATCCAAGCTTCCGGGGGTAAATCAGCAGTATAATTGGGCACCTTGCGGGGACCCTTGAAGTCCTTAGGCAGGCGCTCATTTCGTAAAGCCGGCACTAAGCACGACACTCCCACAGCCCTGGAGGTCACTCCGGATCCTACTGAAACAGAAGGCGCTACTGTGGATTCTTGATAAGCCGCCGCCGCTGCCGCCTGTCGCTGCGCTCTCGCCCGGTCCACCAGTGCCTAGGCCTCAAGAGCCGGCTGATCATCCCGCGCCGGGTTCCAACGTCGCTCACTGCTAGAGATCGCAGGCGACTCTAAACGTCGGCTGTAACTGCGGCTCGGGATGGGGGTTGAGTGCACACGACTCCGGCTGTAAGTGTATTTCTCCTACTGTGCAACCGCTATCTGCAAGTACCCAATGGCGATCCGCACTTCCTTCGCAAAAGGCATCCCATCGGGGATGGGGACCGTGCCAAGTCTGACCGCCGCTGCCACCATGTTTTCCGCCGGGTTGGAATAATGACCGGGCGGTGTCGGGAAAGGCTGTGGTGGGGTCTGGTTCCTGCGTGGCGGGTCTGGCTACCGATGTTGAACCGCCGCCCTACTCCCAGGTACTTCCGCCGTCCGGGTTACGGTCAGAGGCGCATTCCATCCCGATCCTGGCGTGTTAAAAAGATTCCTGGCCTCATATTGATTTGGCAAACGGGTCTGATGCCTCATCCGGTGAACCGCCGCTGTGGTCTGCTGCTCCAATTCAAGGCGAAAGGCTTCCGCCCTAAGGCGCTCCGACTCAGTATCCATCTGAGCCTTCAGTGCATTGATTTCCTCTTGGACTCCGGCCATCTGGTCCTTCAACCTTGCGATCTCCGTGTTACGGGCTGCTTGGTTTTCGACTGTGACCTCGGTTCCCATCAGAGTTGTAAGTTCATTCATCAGATCCAGCAAAATCTGAGCCGACGGCCTGCCGGATCCAGACCCGGTCGCACCTGCAGCCGTACTACCAGGGGCTGGTGCCGACCCTGCCATGAAGACAGCGGCGCGGCTCAGCGGCTCATAGTATTCCGGCTCATGGTATTCCGACTCAGGGTAGCCCTCGAAGCAGCCCCCAAGCCCGCCGTTGCAAAGCTGGTAGATTGATTCCGCCTCTCCGCTCGAGGATCCATCCTCCGAGCAGATGATGGTTTCTTCCCGCGACATGGAACCTTCCAGCACCGTGCCTTGGGTGAAGCCGACGAAAACGCGCTTCCGACCCGGGTTAACTCGAGCGGATTGCTCGCGCCGGGCCGGCTCGACGTGGTCGGTGCAGATGTCCGGCCCGGGCTTAGATCCGCCGATCTTGCCGATGAAGACGTGAATTCCACCGAAGGGGACTCGGTACCCGTACTCGATTGAGTCGGCCTCGGGGCCCCAGCCAGCATCGTCGATGTAGAGCTTGCCGCGGCGACTCTTGGTCATCCTGCCAACGACGTATCCCTCGATCCCTGGGAGAGAGCCCTTCGACAACTCCACACCACCGAGCGTCAGCCCCACGGTGGGCGCCAACTGTCGTGGTTTTGTCACGGCAGATGCCCTAGTGAAAGGACTTAGGTTCGAGGCCATGGCTGAGGCGTTGAGCTCGAAGGGGTTGATCGGAATCGAGAGACAAGGGTTTACCCAGGTTCGGCCCCTCGGAAAGAGGTAAAAGCCTACGTCCTGCTTTGTGTTGTATTGACTGGTTATCGATTACAAGGGAGTGAGTTCGCTTGACCTAGCTATCGATGAGTTATTTCGTGGCCTAAGCCGCCCAGGTAACCCGCCTTTATATACTCAGGTCAAGGCCCTGGGCTTACAAGAGTCCGGGCCGAGTTACGCTTGATAACCGACCTCACCCCTAAATACACATGCCTTATCTAACAAGCCGCCCCCGGCGGCTTACGCCACCGGGTTACATCTTGTCTTCCGGCTCTGGGCCTCCAGGCCCATTGAATAAGCTTATACCAAACCTTGTCGCTAAGCCGCCAACCGCATGACCCGGCCCCACCTGGGCGGGTCTCACCACGGGGTTATATCCCCAACAGTCACCGAAAGAATTCGGGCATCATCGGCAGTGTACCAGGGGTGACGAAGGGTTCCGAGGGTCCACCGGAAGGGGCCCACCAGCCCCGGGGGACACATGGGCTGAGAGGGGGCCGCACCAGCCCCCTCCCACCTAGGCCCATGCGACCGAAGGGGTTGGGGGCGGGGGGGGGGGCAAACCTTAAAGGGGCTGGCCACCCTAGCTTGGGGGCCAAGGCACCCTTGGGGCGCCGCCCTACCTTGGACGTCGGCCCTAGGGGAAACCCTAGGGCGCCACCCCTCCTCTCTTCCCCCTATATATAGTGGAGAGGAGAGAGGGCTGCCGCACCCAAGACACGGCGCAACCCTCTCTCTCTCTCTCTCTCTCCCTCTAGATCGTTTTCTCCTCTAGATCGGTTTCGGTATTGCTTGGCGAAGCCTTGCTGGAACAGCTCCACCACCACCGCCACCACGCCGTTGTGCTTCCGGAGATCTCATCTACCTCTCCGTCCTTGCTTGCTAGATCACGGAGGCGGAGACTTCATCGAGTTGTACGTGTGCTGAACGCGGAGGTGCCGTCCGTTCGGCGCTAGATCGGAATGGATCAAGATTGGATCGCGGGACGGATCGTGATTGGATCGCTAAGACATTCGACTACACAAACCGCATAACTTAACCCTTCCCGCTTAGCGATCTACAAGGGTATGTACATGCACTCCCCCTCTCGTAGCTGTTGATCTCCATAGATAGATCTTGGGTGTTCGTAGGAAAAAAAATTGTTTCCCATGCAACGTTCCCCAACAGTGGCATCATGAGCTAGGTCTATGCGTAGATAACATGAATGAGTAGAACACAAAAGAGTTTGTGGGCATTGATGTTTAGATAGCTTACTTCCTTAGTCTTATCTTGATTCGGCAGTATTGTCGGATGAAGCGGCTCGGACCAACCTTACTTGTCCATGTACGAGAGACCGGTTCCATCGACTGACATGCACTTGTTGCATAAAGATGGCTGGCGGGTGTCTGTCTCTCACACTTTAGTTGAATCGGATTCGATAGAGGCGGTCCTTGTAGAAGGATAAATAGCAACTTGAATATCACCGGTGTGGCTTTGCGTAGTTAAGAATGGTTCTTACTAGTTGCCCATAGCAGCCTCGTAAAACTTGCAACAACAAAGTAGAGGATGTCTAACTTGTTTTTGCAGGGCATGTTGTGATGTGATATGGCCAAATACGTGATGTGATATATATGATGTATGAGATGATCATGTTTTTGTATAGATTATCACGAGTTGCATGTCGATGAGTAGGGTTGTCTTTAATTATTTTTGCCTTCTTTTGCTTTACTTTATCGCTATGAGTTAGCAATAGTTGTAGAAGCAATAGTTGGCGTGACAACCACATGATGACACGATGATGGAGATCATCATGATGGAGATCATGGTGTCATGCCGGTGACGATGGAGATCATGCCGGTGCTTTGGAGATGGAGATCAAAGCACAAGATGATGATGGCCATATGATGTCACTTATTTGATTTGCATGTGATGTTTATCCTATTTATGCATCTTATTTTGCATAGAATGACGGTAGCATTATAAGATGATCCTTCACTAAAATTTCAACATAAATTGTGTTCTCCCCGAGTATGCACCATCGCGAAGGTTCGTCGTTTTGAAGCACCTCGTGATGATCGGGTGTGATAGACTCTACGTTCACATACAACGGGTGTAAGCCGGATTTACACACGCGGAACACTTGGGTTAAACTTGACGAGCCTAGCATGTATAGACATCGCCTTGGAACACAGGAGACTGAAAGGTCGAACATGAGTCATATAGTAGATATGATCAACATGGAGATGTTCACCATTGAAACCACCTCATCTCACGTGATGATCGGACTTGGGTTAGTGGATTTGGATCATGTTACACTTAGACAACCTGAGGGGTGTTGATTTGAGTGGGAGTTCTTTAGTAATATGATTAAATTAAACTCATTATCATGAACATAGTCTAAAGTTGTCTTTGCAAAATTATGTTGTAGATCAATGGCTCGCGCAGTAGCTCCCCTAAATTTTAATGCATTCCGAGAGAAAGCTAAGTTTAAAGATGATGGAAGTAACTATGCGAACTGGGTCCGTAATCTGAGGATTATCCTCACGGCTTCGCAAAAGGCTTATGTCCTTCATGCGCTGCTTGGTGTGACATCCCCTCCAGCATCGTCTGTGGACGTTGTGAACGCCTGGCAGGCACGTTCATATGACTACTCTATAGTTCAGTGCACCATGATGTACGGCTTAGAATCGGAACTTCAAAAGCGTTTTGAACGCCATGGAGCATATGAGATGTTCCAGGAGTTGAAGTTAATATTTGAAGAAAATGCCCGGATCGAGAGGTATGAGACCTCCGATAAGTTCTTCGCCTGCAAGATGGAGGAGAACAGTTCTGTCAGTGAACACCTACTCAGAATGTCTAGGTACTACAACTGTTTGAATGATTTGGGAGTCCAGCTTCCGCCCGAAACGGTCACTGACAGAATTCTCCATTCACTGCCACCTAGCTTCAAAGGCTTCGTGATGAACTATAATATGCAAGGGATGGAAAAGTCTGTCTCTGAGCTGTTCGCGATGCTGAAAGTCGCGGAGGTAGAAATTAAAAAGGAGCATCAAGTGTTGATGGTGAATAAAACCATGTCAGGACCGGATTTCCAGGATATTAATTTCCCAGTAAATCGCCCTTGTGCTCATCAGTCCCAGGATTACTGTTAGCTGATGAGACACAATCTTGATACAGAAATTCCAAGCAAAATACAAAATATGTAGTACAAGACCATTCTGGTCTATGAGTACAACAAAAGGTTTCTAGGGGTTGATGGCGGAAGCGGTCTGCGGATCATTAGCGTCTATGGGACTCCATTTCCCACAAGAACAGCTGACCTGGATAACTCCTATCTTCGCGAGGCTGCGATCATCAATGCCTAGGTTCCGGGGCTGCCGTTGTTGCGTTCCTCTCCAGGCAAGAAATTTGGCCAAGACAATAGCTAGGGACAAGCTAGTGAGTACTTTGAATGTACTCGCAAACATTATGAACACAAGTATAATATAACAGATGAAACTCATGCCCTGAAATATTCCAAGATCACGTAGTTCGTCACGACACAAAATTCATGACGCACGCTAGTAGGTTATTCATATAAATTATGAATAAACAATCAGAAAATAAAAATCAAATGCACCGATCGATTGTCTGAAGCGACGCCTCGAAAGGATAATAATATGAAGTATGCCTCAGTCAGGCGTCTGAGCGACACCACATAAAGGGCTTATAAAAGAAATAAATAATAAACATGCCACAGTCGGGCGTCTCAGCGACACCACATAAAGGGCTTATAAGGGAAATAAATAATAAGCATGCCACAGTCGGGCGTCTCAGTGACACCACATAAAGGGCTTATAAGAGAAAACAAATAACAAGCAGGCCACGGTCGAGCGTCTGAGCGACACCACATGAAGGGCCTATAAGAGAAATAAATAATAAGCATGCCACAGTCGGGCGTCTCAGCGACACCACATAAAGGGCTTATAAGAGAAAATAAATAACAAGCAAGCCACAGTCGGGCGTCTCAGCGACACCACATAAAGGGCTTTATAAGAGAAAATAAATAACAAGCATGCCACAGTCGGGCGTCTGAGTGACACCACATAAAGGGCTTATAGGAGAAAATAATTACAATGAGTATCCAGGAGGTAGAACTATCCCATGAATACTCGATAAATCAAACAATATAAATGATTAGTCCATAATAATAATATTCATAAGCATCATAAATCATATGTCATGATCAATGTTCTAGTTTAGAAGTTTTTCCTCCGAAGACCGACACTTGACCCATCCCAGACTGTAGTCCTTAACCGCGGACACGGCTATTTGAATAGATATAAACTCTGCAGAGGGTGTCCTCTTTACCCACAAGCAACGGATTCCTTTAGTCCACCGGGACTAATTCCGCTTATGGTCTTTTAATTGAAAACACACCTGACCCGCACACACCAGCTTAACTTACCGGAGTCTGGAATCACCCACGACCCCCGTTAAGCAAAACTCTAAGTGGGGAGGCTACAACCTCGACTAGCATGGGATCAAAAAAATTTATAACACGCGCAAACTAGGGGAGCTACCCCCTCGGCTCCAACCAGAAACACCCATGCCCCCGGACCAGGTGGCATGCCTACCGGATGCAGCCGGTATCTTCCACCATGGCCTCTCTGTACGGTGTGTGCTAAGAAAGGGGTTGACAACTTACTGGACCGTACCCTACCTGCGGCTGGGACGAGTGGTAGCACGAGACAAGTATGGGGGTTACTGGCACAAGACTCGATCTACGGTCGACTCAGGAGGTTTAAGTGTTTCCTGCATGATTAGCATAACAAAAATGTTCCACACCAACAGACAGCATCATCACTCATCATTCCTCACCATGCCTTACCGAATATATTCGTCTTCACGAAATATCAGTAACAAGCTCGTGTCTGCCCAAGACAGAGACTCTCCCGGATTCCTTCCGGTAGGCATGAGAGGCATACGAGGGTCAGTACTGTCACAAACATTTGAATTCCAACAGCAAGGAATTTCCATCATGCACTCACGGGCATGATCACAACATCACATAAAATAGAGCATGCTTCACATTAACTCGGTGTTGTAGTCACACAACAAATATTTTTACCAGGGTTCAGAATGCTTGCCTTCAAGTTGTGGAGAGGTAGAGTGCATCTCAAAACTTTTGAAAGTTTTCTCCTCTCTTTAATTCTTTGGAGTTTACGCCTTCACTTATCCAGCTCATGCGTCTGGCTAGCCACTGACAGTGGGCCTGCCTGGCCCACCGGTCAGGTTTGACCGGTCTTCTCTCCCTGTTTGCACACGAACATGCACGGCACTACTGCTTACAAGCGGTAGTACGAGCGGTACTGGTAGCGGCACTACCGCTTATAAGCGGTACTACCGCTTTAAGCGGTACTACCGTTCCGGAGGGCGGTACTACCGCTTTAAGCGGCACTACCGTTCCGGAGGGCGGATTCAGCTCGGGGGCAGAAGGAAAGCTCGAATTCGGCCGGAGCTTGCTTTCGGCAATGGAGGGGTGGAATGGGTTCGCTGGGGCCTGAGAGGTTTACTGAGGTCGAGAGGGAAGCCTTGGGCAGCCTATTTATAGTGCGGTGGCGTCAGTTCCGTAGCGGCTGGGGATAAGCTCGGCGGCCTGTTGCAAGGGGGCGACGTGGCGATGGCCGGCGTAGTTGGCGGGGCGAGCGGATGAGCTCGAGCAGCTCCAGGGGCAGCTGGCAGGAGAGGGTGGCTCGGGCGGTGCCGTCCATTGCAGAAGCTCGCTGCGGCAGTGGCGGCTTGCGGGGACGGCGATGAACTATAGAGAGGAAGGGCCGGTTGGGTCTTGGCGCGACGCGGCGGAACCAGGAGACAGGGGAGATGAATTGGAACTAGCGGGGGAGGCAGCACTGGTCGCGGCGGCTCGGGAGGCCGCACGTGCAAAACGCGCATTCTGGCCGCGCCCAGAGCACGCACGCCAAGTGTTCGATGAATTGCCAGTGCTAGCTAGAAGGCTTGGATGAAGCTGCAACTTAACAGGATGGTTAGGTGGGTTACTATGGCTCTAGTGGACATGCTTACTGGTGCAGAAGAGCAAGTTCACAAAGTAATTATAGAACTATGTCAAAATTGGTCAGACACACAAGGTGCTCGATGAAATGCCACGGCTACCTAGGGCATCTTGCTGGCCACCAAAATTTCCAGATTGGGGTCTCTTTAGGTGTTGGTGATGATGGCATGGTTGTTTTATGAAGACAAGAAAATTGTTAATGCAAGTTTTGCAAAACTACAGTTCTGGACATAAACTGTTGGCTATGATTGCACGTGTCAAAAGTATTCCAATGGGTCCAATCTCCTAGACTTAAGGGTTTTCTAGGGTGGACTAAAAGCAGGAAAAATCTCAGGGGCAATAGGGCAAGATAAAATGGGGTTGCAGTACAAACTACCAATCTGGACAAGAATGAAGATGAGAATGGTTTGCTCAAATTTTTCAAAGAACCCAAATGGATTTTTTGCATAAACCTGAGTTATGTACCTCTACTGACATCCCCAAATTTTTGTGGAATTTTTAAAGAAATATTTAAATAGGTTGTAGTGCAAACTACAAACTGAACCAGATTTGAAAGCTTGAAGTGGAGCTCAAAATTTACAAATGACCAAGCTGGGTTTTTGCATAAAAGTGATCCAGGAACATCACAAGACTTCTACAAATTTTTGTGGAATTTTTAAATGAATTTATCAAATAGTTGCAGTGCAAATGAGGCTCTTAAACTGGTTAAAAAGCTACTAAATGCATTAGAAAAAGGCAAATTTTATTATAAAAAAATTATTCTATTGATTTTAATAAGTGCAATAAAATGATTAAATAAAACACTCAAGCCACACAACAATATTCAAAAGTTTTCAGATAGGACAGAAGAATTTTTTTTTGAAATTCAGACAAAAGGAGTGGCTCTGAGATCACAAGAAAAATCCAGAAGGAAAATTTTTAATTTCCTGGCAAAATTTTTATTAACAAAACATGGTTAAATTTTTGGGTTGTTACAAACCACTAGTTTCAAGAATGGCAAACGAAAGAAGGGAAACTTCCAGAAGGGTGGCAAGCAAGTTGCCGCTCCCGTGAAGAAACCCAAGCCTGGACCCAAACCTGAGACTGAGTGCTTCTATTGCAAGGGGACTGGCCACTGGAAGCGGAATTGCCCCAAGTACCTAGCTGATAAAAAGGTTGGCAATGTCAACAAATGTATATTTGATATACATGTTATTGATGTCTACCTCACCAGCTCTCGTAGCAGTGCCTGGGTATTTGATACCGGTTTGGTTGCTCATATTTGTAACTCGAAATAGGAACTGCAGAATAAACGGAGGCTGGCGAAGGATGAAGTGACGATGCGCGTCGGAAATGGTTCCAAGGTTGATGTGATCGCCGTCGGCACGCTCGCTCTTCAATTACTATCGGGATTAGTAGTAAACCTAAATAATTGTTATTTGGTGCCTGCATTGAGCATGAACATTATATCTGGATCTTGTTTATTGCGAGATGGTTATTCATTTAAATCAGAGAATAATGGTTGTTCTATTTATATGAGTGACATCTTTTATGGTCATGCACCCAATGTGAATGGTTTATTCTTGTTGAATCTCGATAGTAGTGATACACACATTCATAACGTTGATGGCAAAAGATGCAAAGTTAATAATGATAGTACCACTTCTTGTGGAACTGCCGCTTAGGTCATATTGGTGTAAAACGTATGAAGAAGCTCCATGTTGATGGACTTTTGGAATCACTCGATTTTGAATCGCTTGATACATGCGAACCATGCCTCTTGGGCAAGATGACGAAAACCCCATTCTCCGGTACAATGGAGCGAGCAAGTGACTTGTTGGAAATCATACATACTGATGTGTGCGGTCCGACGAGTGTTGAGGCGCGCGGTGGATATCGTTAATTTCTTACCTTCACTGATGATTTGAGTAGATATGGGTATATTTACTTGATGAAGCACAAGTCTGAAACATTTGAAAAGTTCAAGGAATTTCAGAGTGAAGTGGAAAATCATCATAACAAGAAGATAAAGTTTCTACGATCTGATCGTGGTGGAGAATATCCGAGTTATGAGTTTGGTATGCATTTGAGACAGTGTGGAATTGTTTCACAACTAACGCCACCTGGAACACCACATCGTAATGGTGTGTCCGAGCGTCGTAATCGTACTCTATTGGATACGGTGCAATCTATGATGTCTCTCACTGATCTGCCACTATCATTTTGGGGACATGCATTAGAGACAGCCGCATTCACTTTGAATAGGGCAGCATCAAAGTCCGCTGAGACGACACCGTATGAATTATGGTTTGGCAAGAAACCTAAGTTATCGTTTATTAAAGTTTTGGCTGCGACGCTTATGTGAAAAGACTTCAACCTGATAAGCTCGAACCCAAAGCGGACAAATGCGTCTTCATAGGTTACCCTAAGGAAACAGTTGGGTACACCTTCTATCTCAGATCCGAACGCAAAGTGTTTGTTGCTAAGAACGGGTCCTTTCTCGAGAAAGAGTTTCTCTCCAAAGAATTGAGTGGGAGGAAGGTAGAACTTGATGAGGTTATTGAACCGTCACTTCAGTTGGATGGTAGCGCGACGTAAAAAGATGTTTCTGCAGCACCTACACCAAATGAACAAGAAGCTAATGATGATGATCATGAAACTTCAGATCAAGTTACTACTGAGCCTTGTAGGTCGACAAGGAATCGTACCGCCCCTAAGTGGTACGGCAATCCTGTCTTGGAGGTCATGTTGTTAGACAACAGTGAACCTACGAGCTATGAAGAAGCGATGGTGGGCCCGGATTCCAACAAATGGCTAGAGGCCATGAAATCCGAGATAGGATCCATGTATGAGAACAAAGTCTGGACTTTGGAGGACTTGCCATATGATCGTATGGCCATAGAGAATAAATGGATCTTTAAGAAAAAGACGGACGCGCACGGTAATGTCACCGTCTATAAAGCTCGACTTGTTGCAAAAGGGTTTTCACAAGTTCAAGGAGTTGACTACGATGAGACTTTCTCTCCGTAGAGATGCTTAAGTCCATCAGGATTATGTTAGCAATAGCTGCATTTTTCGATTACGAGATCTGGCAGATGGATGTCAAAACAGCGTTCCTTTATGGTTACCTTAAGGAAGAGTTGTATATGATGCAACCAGAAGGTTTTGTTGATCCTAAAAATCCAGACAAAGTGTGCAAGTTCCAGCGATCCATTTATGGACCGGTGCAGGCATGCCAGAGTTGGAATCTTCGCTTTGATGAGGTGATCAAAGCGTTCGGGTTCATACAAGTTTATGGTGAAGCTTTTATTTACAAGAAAGTGAGTGGGAGCTCTATAGCGTTTCTAATATTATATGTGGATGACATATTGCTGATTGGAAACAACATAGAACTTTTAGAAAGCATGAAGATATATTTGAACAAGAGTTTTTCAATGAAAGACATTGGAGAAGCTGCTCACATATTAGGCATTAAGATCTATATAGATAGGTTGAGACGCCTAATAGGACTTTCACAAAGCACATATCTTGATAAAGTTTTGAAGAAGTTCAAAATGGATCAGTCCAAGAAAGGGTTCTTGCCTGTCTTGCAAGGTGTGAAGTTGAGTAAGACCCAATGCCCAGCGACTACAAATGATAGAGAAAAGATGAGTGTCATCTCCTATGCTTCAGCCATAGGCTCTATAATGTATGCAATGCTGTGCACAAGACCAGATGTCAGCCTTGCCATAATTAAGTATGGCCGAAAGGTTTCAAAGTGATCCTGGAATGGAGCACTGGACAACGGTCAAGAATATCCTTAAGTACCTGAAGAGGACTAAGGAAATGTTTCACGTTTATGGAGGTGATCAACAGCTCGTCGTAAAGGGTTCCGTCGATGCTAGCTTTGACACAGATCCGGATGACTCTAAGTCTAAAACCGGATACGTATTTATTCTGAACGGTGGAGCGGTAAGCTGGTGCAGTTCCAAGCAAAGCGTGGTAGCAGATTCTAAATGTGAAACGGAGTACATAGCTGCTTCGGAAGCAGCGAAAGAAGGTGTCTGCATGAAGCAGTTCATGACGGATCTTGGAGTTGTGCCTAGTGCACTGGACCCAATGACCCTCTTCTGTGACAACCCTGGCGCCATTGCTCTAGCCAAGGAGCCCAGGTTTCACAAAAGGACCAGACACATAAAGCGCCATTTCAATTCCATCCGCGAATATATCAAGGAGGAGGACATAAACATTTGAATAGTACATACGGATCTGAATGTTGTAGACCCGTTGACTAAGCCTCTTCCACGAGCAAAACATGACCAGCACCAGAACTGTATGGGTATTAGATTCATTAGAATGTAAATCACATAGCGATCTGAACTAGATTATTGACTCTAGTGCAAGTGGGAGACTGTTGGAAATATGCCCTAGAGGCAATAATAAAATAGTTATTGTCATATTTCCTTGTTCATGATAATCGTTTATTATCCATGCTATAATTGTATTGATTGGAAACCCAGATACATGTGTGGATACATAGACAAAACTATGTCCTTAGTGAGCCTCTACTAGACTAGCTCGTTGATCAAAGATGGTTAAGGTTTCCTAACCATGGACATGAGTTGTCATTTGATAATGGGATCACATCATTAGAAGAATGATGTGATGGACAAAGACCCAACCCTAAGCACAACATTTGATCATTCTAGTTTATTGCTACTGCTTTATCCATGTCAAAGTATCTGTTCCTACGACCATGAGATCATGCAACTCCCGGACACCGGAGGAATGCCTTGTGTGTATCAAATGTCGCAACGTAACTGGGTGACTATAAAGGTATTCTACAGGTATCTCCGAGGGTGTCTGTTGGGTTGGCGTGGATCGAGACTGGGATTTGTCACTCCGTATGACGGAGAGGTATCTCTGGGCCCTCTCGGTAATACATCATCACAAGAAGATTGCAAGCAATGTGACTAAGGAGTTAGTCATGTGATCTTGTATTACGGAACGAGTAAAGAGACTTGCCGGTAACGAGATTGAACTAGGTATGGAGGTACCGACGATCGAATCTCGGTCAAGTAACATACCGATGGACAAAGGGAACTATATACAGGATTTATTGAATCCTTGACATCGTGGTTCGACCGATCAAGATCTTCATAGAATATGTGGGAACCAATATGGGCATCCAGGTCCTGCTATTGGTTATTAGCTGGAGAGGTGTCTCAGTCATGTCTGCATAGTTCTCGAACCAGCAGGGTCTGCATACTTAACGTTCCGTAACAATTTGGTATTGTTGAGATGTATTTGTTGGTGACCGAAGTTGTTCGGAGTACCGGATGAGATCTCGGACATCATGAGGAGTTCCGGAATAGTCCGGAGGTAAATATTTATATATGGAAAGTTCCGTGTTGGTCACCGGAGAGAATTCGGGCATCACCGGCAGTGTACCGGGGGTGCCGAAGGGTTCCGACGGTCCACCGGAAGGTGCCCACCAGCCCCGGGGGACACATGGGCTGAGAGGGGGGCGCACCATCCCCTGGTGGGCTGGGCGCCCCTCCCACCTAGGCCAATGCGGCTGAAGGGGTGGGGGGGGGGTGCAAACCCTAAAGGGGCCGGACACCTTAGCTTGGGGGCCAAGGCACCCTTGGGGCGCCGCCCCACCTTGGCCGCCGGCCCTAGGGGAAACCCTAGGGTGCCACCCCTCCTCTCTTCCCCCTATATATAGTGGAGAGGAGAGAGGGCTGCGCCATGGCAGCCCTCTCTCTCTCCCTCTAGATCGTTTTCTCCTCTAGATCGGTTTCTGTAGTGCTTGGCGAAGCCCTGCCGGAACAGCTCCACCACCACCGCCACCACGCCGTTGTGCTGCCGGAGATCTCATCTACCTCTCTATCCTCGCTTGCTGGATCAAGGAGGCGGAGACGTCATCGAGCTATATGTGTGCTGAACGCGGAGGTGCCGTCCGTTCGGCGCTAGATCGGAACGGATCAAGATTGGATCGCGGGACGGACCGCGATTGGATCGCTAGGACGTTCGACTACACCAACCGTGTTACTTAACCCTTCCCGCTTAGCGATCTACAAGGGTATGTAGATGCACTCTCCCCCTCTCGTAGTTGTTGATCTCCATAGATAGATCTTGGGTGTTCGTAGGAAAAAAATATTGTTTCCCATGCAACGTTCCCCAACATACAGTTCACGCAACAAGTCGTATATGGGTTCAAAAACTAGACCTACCGATTAAAATCCCTAGCATGTAGACACACCATATAATGGATGAAGTAGAATTTGATAATTATAAGGTAGAGAAATAAAATGACAAATAAGCTATTCATCTTTTGCTTGGAGAAGTGTTGCTCTTTATAAATGAAACTGTGTGGCAGGCAATGGCATGAGTTCAATGGTCCTCCAGTAGATCAGTGGGTGAGAATCCCTTTAGTATGTGCTTGGTCCATTGGTTGGTTGGAGGCCGTGGGAGCTTTAAATAAAAAATGCATCCAATTGAATTTTATTTTTTAAAGGAAAGAGAATTGCATTGATCTTCTCTTTGCATGAAGATGATGCACCTAGACAATGACAATGTATTAATACAAACGTCATCAAGAACAAAGCCCAACAGCTAACCTTCCGCCCTCACAGAAAGAAAAGGGAGTTAAGCAAACCAAATGTTACCTGGTAAATTATCATGTGGTGATCGCATTGATTCTCAGAACACACAACTGTCATTTTGGTGCCACGTGAATGATTCCATTCACATTTAGATAGTTCATGCCCATCTGCTTGTTGTTACGAATGCCACCCACTGAAAATGAACTGAACTACATATCACCATTGGAAGATCTATTCTGAAGCAACAAGATCAGAAAAATACTCAATTTCCATACAAAACTGGAGGAAAGCATCCCGAACAAATATTTTTTGATCACCATTGGAAGATCTATTCTGAAGCAACAAGATCTATTCTGAAGCTTCCCTAACAAATATTTTTCGCTGGACATCATATCGTATACACTATTTTTAGTGACTTACTTTACTTGCATAGTTTAGCTTATTGACAAGAAATAAACACAAATTAACAATTTATGGAAACAAACCCTTTTAGAACGAAGTGATGAACAAATAAGTTTCCTTTTAACAACACTAGTAGACAGGAAAACAGCTCACATATACCAGATTTTGTTTTGGAGAAAACACAGAAATCTCTGTATCTGTCTCAATGCTTGATAAAAAAGAACAGTTAGATACAATCCGAGCTTTGCTACATCTACGTAAAAACTCTTACGTAAGTTACGCAAGAGCTCACGTGGCCTGATTTGGTTGGGCGATAATTAATAAGGCCCAGACCTACCCCGTGATCTCAGGGGGATCATTAGTTTATAGGAAGGAACTAAACATAGCTATATGTGACCTTTTACGTAGGAGTAGCATTTTTGGATACGAGCCCAAGAAGGGCCAATACCATCAAGTTAGAAGAAGACACGTCAGCATCGGTAACATTGCCCCGAGGCCCACCGCCCCATACTTTCCCACAACTGGGCCTCAACCCTAATTGACGGTACATTGTCAAATACGACAGTGTTTAGCTGCTCCAGATCCACCATATGCAATGTCCACGATCACTCAAGAGGTGTGCTTGCACACATGGTGCTTCAAATGGTGTGGACAACCTCCTAATCTCCTATCACCAGTCCACGGAGTCATCCAACAATGGACGAGCAGGCGGTGGATCAGATCCATGACAACACCTTATGCCATGTGGTATGGGCAAGGAGAATCTAGTGAGAAGTTGGTTCATCGCCTCTTCTGCCTGAACACAAAGCTTAAACACCATGTTGTGTGTTACAATCCTTGTTGCACGAGCCTCTCCACCGTCCAACACCATTCCGAGAGAGCAAGCCAGATGAAGAACTTCTCTCTCTCGAAATAGGCTTTCGTCCCACTTTATAATTAAAACCAACATTGTGTCGATACACCGAGTTCAAGTGCAACGGAATAAAATAGACTGTTGGGGCATCAACACAAACACGCCCTACAAAAGCATACAAGAAATAGATAAAAATGACCACCAAGTAGTCACATAGTCTGTTGGGGCAGCTCTCTCACTCACTCGGGCTGGGGGTAGACGAACAAGAGGACACTGGTGTTGTTTTTCAGGCGACGGACGCCGAGCTGCACGAACAGCCTTTTTCTCCAGGAGCACGAACTCCACACACAGCTCGTGTAAACACTTACAAGGCAGCCGGCTTTGTAGCCCACCAGCGGACGCAGCGCCCAAGTCTCCATCACGCACGTACGCACGTCTTGCTCCGCTGCGAGCGATCCGCTCGGCCATGCACACGACGCGCTCCACGCGGACGACGCGGCCAGCAACGGATCTTGACCCAGCTACTACTACACACACGCATGCTACTCACGTACTACACCATGAGACGCACACTTACGCACACACACGGTCGTGACACATATACACACCACACTGCCACGCTGCCGCTGCGTCCCGCACGTCCCGCGCGCACCCGACGCACCCGACGAGCCCGACCGCACCAGTGCGTCCCGCACGTCCCGCGTGCACCCAACGCGCCTGACGAGCCCGACCGCACCAGACGCTGTGGCTTATTCCAACATAGTCATGGAGCCAGCGGCTAGCTAGGAGAGGCGCTGAGCGGTACCATGAAGTACATCCAACATAAGTCGCAGCCGATCTCGGTCAGGTTGTCTAGACAACGGGTGGTAGTGCTGCAGAAGAACAAGTCAGAGACCTGCTTAAGAAAGACCCTCTCAATCACCATCTTCACCCCCAGGGGCTTCACACCTTCAAGTTTAGCTTCTAATAACTTCAAACAACTGGCATCATCATCCAGTGCTATACCATGACGCTCAGATAAGTTGAGAGTTGCACATCCATAAGGAAATCTTGTCTTACTAGATGACCTGTTGCGCCCATCTCATAAAGATCAGTTGCAACCGAGAAGTTAGGGAAACTATATGAAACAGGTTTTATGAATTATCCGGCAATCATGATCCAACTTTATAACATTACAACCTATAACTTGAACTTATATTTGCCAAAAGCCAGGAAAAGATATATGATATAATCCCTGTTGAAGTTACATATGTAGAAAGTGTTCATAAACATTTTCAAAAGTGCACAAACCACCTTTGAAAGGTTCACTTAATATTCCTAAAAGTATTGTATCCCTAAAACCCTTGTCACTGATTCTGAAAGTTAGCGATGTACTTTATGAAAGTTCTCAAAATACATGAACATCACATTTTTTGGTTCCCCACACATAAGTTAATAAAAATATAAATACTTGTTGTATTCTGAAATTAAAATATACATATGGAAACTTGTTAACCTAATACAAACAAAATAAGAAAATAGTCCGTGAAATTAAACTAACATACTAATTCAATATAGACATCTAAGTAGTAGCAGCTTACAATCATAGTTTCCCTTTCGACGCTTGTAGTTGCTTGACAATCCGCCGCCTACCTTGTTCGGGGGCGGAGCCCTTCCCTCAGGGCTGGTCGGAGAGGCGCCATGTGTGTTCTGATCAGGATGGTGACGCAATCCATCTTTCATAGTGAGAATCCCCTGGTACATCGCGTAGCTCACGTAGGCACCCTTCATTGTGTAGTGGAGGTGCATTTTGTTAGCACTAATCTTGACTTGCACAATGCAGCAATGGACGTTGGAGCGTCCGATGATCGGTGTGACGGCCGAGTCTTGAAGAGTTATGTCCGTTGCCGTGTGTGTAGTGGTTGGAGAAATAGTAGCCGAAGACTCAGAGCGACGTGCTCGGCCAGAAAAAGGACCGCTTCTTGAGGGCTACCTCAACTGCAGTTCCAGTTCGTGCAAAGTGCAAAGAAGCAGGAGTGCTGGGAGGTCATGCGTTTGTGGCCGATGTGGTCTGTGTGCATGGATGGGTTAGTTAGGTCATGTTTGGTATTTCGCATTAGGCCCAACCAGGCCCGTGCGGGAAGAATCAGGCCTGTTTGGCTGCCCACATAAATTGTTCGGCCTGCACCGCACAAACTTTAATGCACCTATGAGCCAGGCCCACTAGGAACGCTTGAATTGGCAGTTTCTAGAGAACCAGGCTTGGACGAACTAGGGGATGGGAATGCGACACTGAGCTCGTGCGACCACGGAGATGGCATGAGCTCGCGTGCGTCTCCAAAAAATTGGCAGGAGGATTTCGGCTCACCTGCCGCCGATTCGGTCACCCTATTTAGCCCCCTTTGCCTCATCGCCCAAACTCCCGCCACCATTCTCCACCTTTGATCTTTCCGCCGACGCGCATCGACACCGACGAGCAGGTAAGTGACGCTCCTTCTCAGACCGGTGATCCACAACGGCGGCAACTCGTGTCCTAATCTTCTCAACCATTCCCGCGTCTCCCTCAAGCTGCAGCCATGGCCTCTGTGAGTTCAATCACCCCTTCTTTGTGTTTGTTGTAGCTAGATCTGAGAGCATGTGGTGGTAGGGTTTAATCTTCTACGTCTCCAACGTACCTATATTTTTTATGGTTTCATGCTACTATTTTATCAAACTTGTATGCTTTATATGTCATTTTATATCATTTTTGAGAACTAACCTACTAACTCAGTGCCCAGTGCCAGTTGTAGTTTTCAGCTTGTTTTTGGTTTTACGAAAAATTAGTACCAAACTGATTGCAAACATGAAGAAACCTTTTGATGAGTTTTTCTGGACCAACACAAAATCAAGGAGCTTTGGAGGGAGACCAGACGCCGCACGGGGGAGCGACAAGGGAAGGGGCTTGCCCTGGGGAGTAGGGCGTGCCCCCACCCTTGCGGTGCCCTCGTGGGTCCCCTACACCGCCTCTTCATCCTATAAATCCCCAAATATTCCAAAAATCCTGGGGGAGCATCAGAAAAACTTTTTTTGTGGCCGCAAGTCTCTGTTTCGCCGTGATCCCTTCTGCAGGCCTTTTCCGGTACTCTTCTGGAGGAGGAATCCATCTCGGCGGCCATCTTCATCAACCTAGCTGCCTCCCACGTGATGTGTTAGTAGTTCCTACAGGACCTACGTATCCATAGTTGTAGCTCTCTCACTCTCGTTTTATATTCAATACGGTGATCTCTTCGGAGACATATTCGATGTAACTTTTGCGATGTGTTTGTTGGGATCCGATGAATTATGAGTTTATGTTCAGATTATTTATTGAAAGAAATTGATCCAATCTGAGATCTATTACGTGTCATTTCATGTAGCTATGTGTGCTTTCCGATCTATAAGTTTGCTTTGGCCAAGTAGATGAGTAGACCGTGAGCGGGAGTGGTGCATAGTAGTAGGTTCAATCTTCTGGTGTCCTTACCTCGTGACAGAAGGGGCAACTTGGCACGCATTTGTATTGTTGCTACTAAGGATAAAATGACGGGGTCTAAACATATTGCTTGGCTTACATTGTGTATATTATGTCATATTTGCTTAAAGCATTACTCTGTTTGTCACGAACTTAATACCATAAATGCATGTTGGATAGCGATTGATTGGTGGAGTAATAGTAGTAGATGCAGAATCGTTTTGCTCTATTTGTCGCATACGTAACGCCAGTATATAGATCATGTCATGAATGACGATATAATTCTTTGCTTTTCTATCAATTGCCCAACAGTAATTTGTGCACCCACCACTACTATGCTCATGACAGAGATGCCTCTAGTGAACGATATGGTCCCCTCGAGGTCCATATTTATATTTTATATATAAAAAATACATAAAACTATTTGCAAATATTTATTTAATTTTTATTAGTATTTATTTATTTTACTCTATCAAGATTTAATCCTTACAATTAACGAGTACAAGGGGCTAGACAACCCTCTTGACCGTGTTGGGTGCAAATATTTGCTCTTGTGTGTGCAGGAACTGTTGATCGTGTGTTTGCATAACTTTCTATTGGTTCGGTAACCTTGGTTCTTAATTGATGATACTTGATCGGAACTCCTTCCGTTCAATGATCAATAGCAGAACCATTGATATCCATATTAACCCTTATACCTACACACATGATTATCGACTGAACCTGTAGTTACAATGTGATATGACTTTTGCTCCGCGATACTTTACAAAACCGGAGGTGAGATATGTCAGCATCCTAGTCAACCAACACATGATCACTATGTTAGTTTCCTCGTTACCAGTTTTGTTCTCTTTTCTCGCTTTCGTGTTCCCGCATCCCCATGAGCAAGCCGTGTGTGTCTGGCCAGACGATGATGGATACTAATACTGTCACACCGTGCGGGCCCTAGAAATATATCGCCATCGTCGAAGGAGCAAATCAAAGATCTTCGTAGAATATGTGGGAACCAATATGGACATCCAGGTCCCGCTATTGGTTATTGGCCAGAGAGGTGTCTCGGTCATGTCTGCATAGTTCTTGAACCCGCAGGTTCTGCACACACTACTAGGGAAAATCCTAGCAGTAGCGTGGGTCTTAGGTGTATCAGTAGCGCGGGTACCCGCGCTAATGATAAGGCGCTATAGCTAACTTGTATCAGTAGCGTGTGTTGAACCGCGCTACTGCTATACATGGGTAGCAGTAGCGTGCTTTACCGGGACGCGCTGCTGTAATAGCTGTAGCGCTCTACAGTAAGACGTGCTACTGCTAAGTGCGCGCTGCTGCTAACTTTACTCCCCTCACTACTGCTAGTTTTATTAATTTCTGATTTTTTTTCTGCATATTTGTTTTGTATTTGTACAGGATTTATACAATAATCTCTAGCATATCATAGACAAACAAATGTAATCATAGCATACACATACATATAGTCTCATCAAATCATGTCATCATCATAATCATCATCCAACACAAAGTGGTCTCGTCATCATCTCGAAAATAGCAGTACAAGTCTCGAATACTTGCAACTACATTGTCATCCATCTAAACAATGATATACACGAGAAGAGCTATCACTATGAGTGAGAGCGGAACTATGCAGTACATGAGGCGGCGGTTATGAGAAAACCCTAGCAGTAGCGCCGGTTTTTGAGCTATCAGTAGCGCGGGTGCCCGCGGTACTACTACGGCGCTACAACTAATTTTTAGCAGTAGCGCTGGTTACCCAGCGCTACAGCTAAAGTTTAGCAGTAGCGCCTCTTAACCAGCGCTACTGCTAACCGAGTTATGAGTAGCGCGCTTCTCTAACCCGCGCCACTGTTAAACGCACATATTCCTTTTTTTATATTTATGTTGTATTTACAAACGGTTACACATATTAATATACAACATCAATAATTATTGTGCTAGCAACTACATTTAGATTAAATTGGATGGATGCAATTGATCATGTTGAATTAGAAGAAAATATGATGTTGCCAATCGCAACATCATATTTTCCTCTAATTCAACATGATCACTTGCATCCATCCACCTTAATCAAATATATGTCATATAACTCATCATCATCTTACTCATCTAACAACTCATCATCATCTTAATCATACCAAGTTAAAATCTCATAAAATAGAAAAACATCATAATAGTAACCATCCTAATCGATCATGCAAGTTAATATAAACCAGAAAAACTTCTCTCTCATAGGACCTAGTCCTCCCTCCTAGGTAAAATGACATAAAAACAGAATAACACCTATGTCTCCATGATGAAGCAAAGAGATCCAACGGTCTCCAACTTGTGGCTTGCGATCCTTCTTTATTTCTCCCCATGCTTCAATTTGGAGCCGTCTTGGTGGTCTACGCTCAGTCGAGTATGCAAAAGAGAACTGGGGCCTCATAGGGCTTTTAGTTGTCATATTACCTTCGCCATGCATCAACAGAGGCACAACTTCATTTGGCAGTTTCTGTTGAAGAACATAATAGTAGCCTAGTTAGCAATGTAATCAACACCATTTACACAATAGTAGTGTACTTAATTAGCAACTCTTACCAAGATATTTCGGCGAATGTCATCCGCCCTCAACCTATGCACTAGTGGCATGTACAATGTATAATTTGGGCCAGTTCCCAAATTATACGGGATGATCTCCCTACCAACTAGGACACCAATAACAAAGTTGATAAGATCATTCTTCTCCTCCCAAGTTAGATGTGATCCATAAGTGTAGTGTGTCGTGTCAATTAATTTCTGTGTTTCACTCGAAGAAACGAAATAAGCTGTAAATTATAAATTAACAAATTTAGTATGGATGAACACCAACTATTTTTAAATATAGAATGCAAATTACTTGACAAATATGCATGGCAGGGGATGAACTAGTCGAATGGAGGTAAAACAGGAAGCATATCGACATCCACCCAAATGTCGATGTTACCTTCAATATGATCTTCAGGACGAAGATTGAAGGTTATTTCCATATCCTCCTGAAATCCATATGCCTTGCAAAGAGCTTCCCAATTTGAGCACCCTAATTCTGTGTTATTAACTGCATTCATTACTTTGACCAGAAATGTGTGACCATGTTTAGTCCTCAGGTTAGCTCTCCTCGTCTCCATACTCTCGTGGTCTTCGAAACCAAGCATCTCCAAGACATACCGTCTTGCATGGCAGGGGATGAACTAGTCGAATTGTATAAAACAAAAAGTACATGTTGAAGCAAAGAAACAGAAGTCATGCTTAATTACGAAAAAACACTTGTCATCGTTGCGTACCGTAGAAACAATGAAGGTCTCGTCAAGCTTGATGGTGAAGAACCTGTCGTCTCGCAGCCCAGGCTGCTCGCAAAGACCCTTATCTTTGCCGCAGAGTTCACACGCTTGGATCCTATCGTCGTCATCAGACGCCAACATTTCCTGTGTTCATGATTCGAAAATTACGGCATGACCATTGCTAATGTAAGACATATTGAGCACCTAAAATTTGCCGGAAAGGAAATAAATCAACATTCCAGCAAAACATAGGCACTAGGAGGGGTTCCCTGCAATAACATACACACATGTCCAAATAGACCTAATTTAATATCGGTTGACTTTCGGTCCGTCGAGGCTTTCCTTAAATAACTCTCATATCTTATGGTGTGTTGGTGCGCACTCTCTCACACTGATATGGTGGTGTATATATATTGGTGGACACTCTCTCACACTAATAGTTCGACCGTCGGTGAGGGGCGCACCTCGTCTCCTCTCCTTGCGCATTACACCGAGGTATATATCGCAAGAAGAGAAGAGGAGGAAGCGCCCCCCACGACAACAGTCGGGATTCCTCCATCAAGAACACACATGAAAGTCACACAAGGAGCAACGACAGACCGAAAGTCACACACGCATTATACCGATATAATATCACTAATACATTTATAATGAACTCGAATATAATATCACTAATACATCATCTCGAATAATCCAGTTAATGCATTCTCAAATATTAACTAATATACATCTCGAATATTATCATATATGATCACTAATACAGATCGAATATCCTAGAATCCAAAGTGGAGGACGGTGAACTTGGTTCACTAGCGGTTTCCGAGTCGCTGGCGGTGGACACCCAAAGATAAGGAACCATCACCGGATCATAACTCGGGTGAGATCCCTGAAGAACCTGCCAGGTATTGGAGAACCCGGCGTCCAACGCCGCCATGTAGCGACGGACGTGCTCGTCCTCCTCCCTGACACGGCGACGTACCACCTCCACGGGGGTCCGCTCCCTCTGCACCGAAAGTGGCCCACGTGACCGCCACCAAAGAAGCTCTGGGTCGATGACGAGACCCGGATTCCTCACCAAGCTCCGAGCCCGGGAAGGTAGCACCTCCCAGTGCCAGCCCGGTGGAGCCCAGTCCCGGACATTGCGCCTCTCAAGGATGTCGCCGCCGACTCGACGACGAGGATGCGGGCCGGGCATCGTCGACGTCGAAAACAAATTCCTATTAGAACATTTTCTTATCGGTTAATGTTTTACTTTCTAGTTATCTTCTTACAAATAAGCAAACAATTTATTTTTTCACATTATTAAAATAAGACATAAAAAAAGGTCTATGGTTTGCCGGAATGCCGTTTCCCAGCAAATCCCAGCACTCGATATGCCTACTTTCTAGCACAAGTCATGCCAAAATTCACGGGAAATTTCGACATGACCTTTGCTAAAAACTGGACATATTGAGCGCCTGAAATTCACCGGAACGGAAATGAATTAACATTCCGGCGAAACATAGGCCACTCGGATCATTTACCCTGCACATAACCATCACTTTCCTAATATCACATGTCCAAAATATCACATGTCCAAATTCCAAACATCACATATCCAAATCACATGTCCACATATCAGATGTCCACTTCAAATTTGCATATAACAGCAAGAAAAATATAGAACTTGAAGAAAATGCAATAAGTCCTTTTTCTTCACAATATTTGAAACTAAATTCAGCCTACCTAAATTTATGTCCTAATTTGAAACCTACATAAATTTCCGTCCTAATTTGAAAACCTAGTTAATTTCATACTAATTAACTAGGTTCATACTACCTAATCTGTCCTAGGGTTCATACTAATTCATGTAGGGTTAATCAACTAGGGTTCATTTAACCCATACTAAATACCTAGAATTCATTTAAACCATACTAATTCTGTTTTTTTAACTAGGGTTCATACCAACTAATTAACTATAGGGATCATACTAGCTATTTCATCAACACATTTTCTGAAATTTGAATTCACAATTTTCTGAATTTTTAATTCACAACATCATTTCCTAACACCAACCTAATTCACCTACTGTTTTTCAATTGTAAATTAAACCTAGCTATTTCATGAACCCTAGAACCTAACTAAAAAACCTAAGTACATGAACCCTAGAACCCTAGAACCCTTAGGCAGAGAGGCAGAGAGAGAGAGAGAGGGGCAGAGGACTGACAAGGGGCTAGGGGAGACGTCGGCGGCGAGGTGGAGCTCGGGGGAGATGCCGGCGGCGAGGTGGAGCTTGGGGGAGACGGGTGCGGGTGGAGGAGCGGGCGGCGACGGAGGGCGCGCGGGCGGCGACGGGCGGGGCGCGGGCAGGCAACGGAGGGCGGCGACGGACGGGGCGCGGGCAGGCGACGGCGGCGTCGGAGGAGAGGGATCGAATGGGGGAATGGGATGGAAGAAAGGAAGCTCGCGCGGGGGTTATGTTAAGATATCAGTAGCGTGTTACTATAAAACGCGCTATAGCTAAAGTAGCTATAGCGCGTTTTGCGAAAACGCGCTACTTATCATGACATAGCTATAGCGCATTTTAGGAAAACGCGCTACTGCTACCTGACATAGCTATAGCGCGCTCCTGGGAGTGGCGCTACTGTTAAGTGGGGCCCGCCATGTGGCCCGGTTCAAACTTAGCCGTAGCGCCCTACCCAAAAAACGTGCTACTACTATTCTGTTAGCAGTAGCGCGTTTACCCTGGGCGCGCTACTACTAAACCTAGTCTGGCGGCAACGGTGGGGAAATATTAGTAATTGCGCTTTTTTTTGCTGCCGCGCTACTGCAAAGTAGTTAGCAGTAGCGCCTGTTCTGGACGCACGCTACGGCCATGTAGCAGTAGCGCCTCTTTTTATCCAGCGCTACTGCTAAGGTTCTGTGTATAAGGTTTTCCCTAGTAGTGACACTTAACGTTCGGTGACAATTTGGTATTGTTGAGATGTATGTGTTGGTGAACGAAGTTGTTCGGAGTCCCGGACGAGATCCCGGACGTCACGAGGAGTTTCAAAATGGTCAGGAGGTAAAGATTGATATATGGGAAGTTCCGTGTTGGTCACCGGAAAGAATTCGGGCATCACCGGCAGTGTACCAGGGGTGCCGAAGGGTTCCGAGGGTCCACCGGAAGGGGCCTGACGTGGCTTGGACTGCCTCGGTATTTCCCCAAAGAGGAAGGGATGAAGCAGCACAGCGACGGTAAGTATTTCCCTCAGTTATGAAACAAAGGTTATCGAACCAGTAGGAAGATCACCACCACCCAATAAGCAACACCTGCACACAAACAACAAATACATGCAACCCGACGCGAAAGAGAGGTTGTCAATCTCTCTACGGTAATAAGATAGATTAGGTAGTGATAGATAGGAGAGATAGATCTCAAGAACACAAATAAAAACAGTAAATATGCAGCAATATATTTTTGGTTTTTGGTTTTGTAGATCTGAAAACTAAGATTGCAAAAAACGTAGATCGGAAAGCAATATGATAGAAAAGTAGACCCGGGGGCCGTAGGGTTCACTAGTGGCTTCTCTCATGAGTATAGCGCACGGTGGGTGAACAAATTACTGTTGGGCAATTGATAGAAAATCGAATAGTCATGACGATATCCAAGGCGATGATCATTATATAGGCATCACGTCCAAGATAGATAGACCGACTCCTGCCTGCATCTACCTCTATTACTCCAGACATCGACCGCTATCCAGCATGCATCTAGTGTATTAAGTTCATGGAAAAACGGAGTAATGCAATGAGAACGATGACATGATGTAGACAAGATCTATTCATGTAGGAATAGACCCCATCTTGTTATCCTTAATAGCAATGATACATGCGTGTCTTGCTGCCCCTATGTCACTGGGAAAGAACACCGCAAGATCGAACCCATCACAAAGCACCTCTTCCCATGGCAAGAAAAATCGATCTAGTTGGCCTAACTAAACCAAATATTCAAAGAAGAAATACGAGGCTATAAGTAATCATGCATATAAGAGATCAAAGAAGACTCAAATAATATTCATGGATAGAAACTGATCATGAATTCAAAATTCATTGGATCCCAACAAACACACCGCAAAAGTTTACATCAAATAGATCTCCAAGAGACCATTGTATTGAGAATCATAAGAGAGAGAGAGAAGAAGCCATCTAGCTATTGCCTACGGACCCGTAGGTCTGTGGTGGACTACTCACGCATCATGGGAGAGGCACCTATGAGGAAGCTGAACCCCAACGTGATGGTGTTTAGATTGGATCTCACGGTTCTGGAACTTGCGGCGGCTGGAATTGTGTATCGTCAACTCCTCTAGGGTTTTTGGATTTTCTAGGAATTTATAGGCACGATAGTCGGTTGAGGGGGTGCCCGAGGTGCCCAGCACCCACCAGGCCAGGCCAGGGGGCCTCTGGCGCGCCCTGGTGGGGGCTGGCCACCCTGGGCCCCCTCTTCTGGTGTTCTTTGTCCCATCTTCTTTCTTCTGGTCCGTAAAAAATCCACAAAAATCCCCGCAGCATTTTGTCTCCATTTGGTCTTGATTTTCTGCGAAGTAAAAAACATGCAAAAACAGCAACTGGCACTTTGGCACGATGTCAATAGGTTAGTCCCAAAAAATGATATAAATTTGTAATAAAATGATTGTAAAACATCCAAGAATGATAATATAACAGCATGGAACAAGTAAAAATTATAGATACATTGGAGAGGGGGCCGCACCAGCCCCTAGTGGGCTGGGCGCCCCTCCCACCTAGGCCCATGCAGCCGAAGGGGTGGTGGGGGGGGCCAAACCATAAAGGGGCCGGCCACCCTAGCTTGGGGGCCAAGGCACCCTTGGGGCGCCGCCCCACCTTGGCCGCCAGCCCAAGGGGAAACACTAGGGCGCCACCCCTCATCTCTTCCCCCTATATATAGTGGAGAGGACAGAGGGCTGCCGCACCCAAGCCACGGCGCAGCCCTCTCTCTCTCCCTCTAGATCGTTTTCTCCTCTAGATCGGTTCTGGTAGTGCTTGGCGAAGCCCTGCCGGAATAGCTCGACCACCACCGCCACCATGCCATTGTGCTGCCGGAGATCTCATCTACCTCTCTGCCCTCGTTTGCTAGATCAAGGAGGCGGATATGTCATCGAGCTGTACGTGTGCTGAACGCGGAGGTGCCGTCCGTTCGGCGCTAGATCGGAACGGATCAAGATTGGATCGCGGGACGGATCGTGATTGGATCGTGAAGACGTTCGACTACACCAACCACGTTACTTAATGCTTCCCGCTTAGCGATCTACAAGGGTATGTAGATGCACTCCCCTTCTCATAGTTGCTGATCTCCATAGATAGATTTTGGGTGTTCGTAGGAAAAAAATTTGTTTCCCATACAACGTTCCCCAAAAGTGGCATCATGAGCTAGGTCTATGCGTAGATAACAGACACGAGTAGAACACAAAAGAGTTTGTGGGTGTTGATGTTTAGATTTCTTACTCCCTTAGTCTTATCTTCATTTAGCGGTATTGTGGGATGAAGCGGGTCGGACCAACCTTACTCGTCCACGTACGAGAGACCGGTTCCATCGACTGACATGCACTTGTTGCATAAAGATAGCTGGCGGGTGTCTGTCTCTCCCACTTTAGTTGAATCGGATTCGACAGAGGCGGTCCTTGTAGAATGTTAAATAGCAACTTTAATATCACTGTTGTGGCTTTGCGTAGGTAAGAATGGTTCTTACTAGTTGCCCATAGCAGCCACATAAAACTTGCAACAACAAAGTAGAGGACGTCTAACTTGTTTTTGCAGGGCATGTTGTGATGTGATATGGCCAAAGACGTGATGTCATATATGTGATGTATGAGATGATCATGTTTTTGTATAGGTTATCACGACTTGCATGTCGATGAGTACGGCAACCGGAAGGATCCATAGGGTTGTCTTTAATTATTTTGTCTTCTTTTGCTTTACTTTATCGCTATGAGTTAGCAATAGTTGTAGAAGCAATAGTTGGCGTGACAACCACACGACGACACGATGATGGAGATCATGATGATGGAGATCACTGTGTCATGCTGGTGATGATGGAGATCATGCCGGTGCTTTGAAGATGGAGATCAAAAGCACAAGATGATGATGGCCATATCATGTCACTTATTTGATTTGCATGTGATGTTTATCCTATTTATGCATATTATTTTTCTTAGAACGACGGTAGCATTATAAGATGATCCTTCACTAAAATTTCAAGATAAGTTGTGTTCTCCCCGAGTATGCACCGTTGCGAAGGTTCATCGTTTCGAAGCACCTCGTGATGATCGGGTGTGTTAGACTCTACGTTCGCATACAATGGGTGTAAGCCAGATTTACACATGCGGAATACTTGGGTTACACTTGACGAGCCTAGCATGTACAGACACGGCCTCGGAACACAGGAGACCGAAAGGTCGAACATGAGTCATATACTAGATATGAACAACATGGAGATGTTCACCATTGAAACCACCTCATCTCACGTCATGGTCGGACTTGGGTTGGTGGATTTGGATCATGTTACACTTAGACAACCTGAGGGATGTTGATTTGAGTGGGAGTTCTTTAGTAATATGATTAAATTGAACTCATTATCATGAACATAGTCTAAAGTTGTCTTTGTAAAATTATGTTGTAGATCAATGGCTCGCGCAGTAGCTCCCCTGAATTTTAATGCGTTCCTAGAGAAAGCTAAGTTGAAAGATGATGGATGTAAATATGCGGACTGGGTCTGTAATCTGAGGATTATCCTCACGGCTTCGCAAAAGGCTTATGTCCTTGATGCGCCGCTTGGTGTGCCACCCCCTCCAGCGTTGTCGGTGGACGTTGTGAACGCCTGGCAGGCACGTTCAGATGGCTACTCTATAGTTTAGTGCGCCATGCTATACGGCTTAGATTCGGGACTTCAAAAGCGTTTTGAACACCATGGAGCATATGAGATGTTCCAGGAGTTGAAGTTAATATTTCAAGCAAAAGCCCGGATCGAGAGGTATGAGACCTCCGATAAGTTCTTCACCTGCAAGATGGAGGAGAATAGTTCTGTCAGTAAACACCTACTCAGAATGTCTGGGTACTACAACCGTTTGAATGATTTGGTAGTCCAGCTTCCGCCCGAAACGGTCACTGACAGAATTCTCCAGTCACTACCACCTAGCTTCAAAGGCTTTGTGATGAACTATTATATGCAAGGGATGGAAAAGTCCGTCTCCGAGCTGTTCGCGATGCTGAAAGTCACGTAGGTAGAAATCAAAAAGGAGCATCAAGTGTTGAAGGTGAATAAAACCACTAGTTTCAAGAAAGGCAAGGGAAAGAAGGGAAACTTCAAGAAGGGTGGCAAGCAAGTTGCCACTCCCGTGAAGAAACCCAAGGCTGGAGCCTAAGACTAAGTGCTTCTATTGCAAGGGGACTGGCCACTGGAAGCGGAATTGCCCCAAGTACCTGGCTGATAAGAAGGTTGGCAACATCAACAAAGGTATATTTGATATACATGTTATTGATGTGTACCTCACTAGCTCTCGTAGCAGTGCCTGGGTATTTGATACCGGTTCGGTTGCTCATATTTGTAACTCGAAACAGGAACTGCGGAATAAACGGATGCTGGCGAAGGATGAAGTGACGATGCGTGTCGGAATGGTTCCAAGGTTGATGTGATCGCCGTCGGCACGCTCGCTCTTCAATTACCACCGGGATTAGTAGTAAACCTAAATAATTGTTATTTGGTGCCTGCTTTGAGCATGAACATTATATTTGGATCTTGTTTATTGCGAGACGGTTATTCATTTAAATCAGAGAATAATGGTTGTGCTATTTATATGAGTAACATCTTTTATGGTCATGCACCCAATGTGAATGGTTTATTCTTGGTGAATCTCGATAGTAGTGATACACACGTTCATAACATTGATGCCAAAAGATGTAGAGTTAATAATGATAGTACCACTTTCTTGTGGCACTGCTGCTTAGGTCATATTGGTGTAAAATTCATGAAAAAGCTCCATGTTGATGGACTTTTGGAATCACTCGATTTTGAATCGCTTGATACATGCGAACCATGCCTCTTGGGCAAGATGACGAAACCCCCGTTCTCTGGTACAATGGAGCGGGCAAGTGACTTCTTGGAAATCATACATACTGATGTGTGAGGTCCGATGAGTGTTGAAGCGCGCGGTGGATATCAATAATTTCTTACCTTCACTGATGATTTGAGTAGATACGGGTATATTTACTTGATGAAGCACAAGTCTGAAACATTTGAAAAGTGCAAGGAATTTCAGTGTGAAGTAGAAAATCATCGTAACAAGAAGATAAAGTTTCTATGATCTGATCGTGGTGGAGAATATCTGAGTTATGAGTTTGGTATGCATTTGATACAGTGTGGAATTGTTTCAAAACTAATGCCACCTGGAACACCACAGCGTAATGGTGTCTCCGAGCGTCGTAATCGTACTCTATTGGATATGGTGAAATCTATGATGTCTCTCACTAATCTGCCACTATCGTTTTGGGGTCATGCATTAGAGACAGCCGCATTCACTTTGAATAGGGCACCATCAAAGTCCGTTGAGACGACACCGTATGAATTATGGTTTGACAAGAAACCTAAGCTATCGTTTCTTAAAGTTTTGGCTACGACACTTATGTGAAAAGACTTCGACCTGATAAGCTCGAACCCAAAGCGGACAAATGTGTCTTCATAGGTTACCCTAAGGAAACGGTTGGGTACACCTTCTATTTCAGATCCGAGGGCAAAGCGTTTGTTGCTAAGAATGGGTCCTTTCTCGAGAAAGAGTTTCTCTCGAAAGAATTGAGTGGGAGGAAGGTAGAACTTGATGAGGTTATTGAACCGTCACTTCAGTTGGATGGTAGCGCGACGCAAAAAGAAGTTTCTGTTGCACCTACACCAAATGAAGAGGAAGCTAATGATGATGATCATGAAATTTCAGATCAAGTTACTACTGAGCCTCGTAGGCCGACAAGGAATCGTATCGCCCCTGAGTGGTATGGCAATCCTGTCTTCGAGGTCATTTTGTTAGACAACAGTGAACCTACGAGCTATGAAGAAGCGACGGTTGGCCCGGATTCCAACAAATGGCTAGAGGCCATGAAATCCGAGATTGGATCCATGTATGACAACAAAGTGTGGACTTTGGAGGACTTGCCATATGATCGTAAGGCCATACAGAATAAATGGATATTTAAGAAAAAGACGGACGCGGATGGTAATGTCACCGTCTATAAAGCTCGACTTGTTGCAAAAGGGTTTTCACAAGTTCAAGGAGTTGACTACGATGAGACTTTCTCTCCCGTAGCGATGCTTAAGTCCGTCAAGATTATGTTAGCAATAGCTGCATTTTTCGATTACGAGATCTGGCAGATGGATGTCAAAACAATGTTCCTTAATGGTTACCGTAAGGAAGAGTTGTATATGATGCAACCATAAGGTTTTGTTGATCCTAAAAATGCTAACAAAGTGTGCAAGCTCCAGCTATCCATTTATGGACTGGTGTAGGCATCTCAGAGTTGGAATCTTCGCTTTGATGAGGTGATCAAAGCGTTCGGGTTCATACAAGTTTATGGAGAAGGTTTTATTTGCAAGAAAGTGAGTGGGAGGTGGATGACATATTGCTAATTGGAAATAATATAGAACTTTTAGAAAGCGTGAAGATATATTTGAACAAGAGTTTTTCAATGAAAGACCTCGGAGAAGCTGCTTACATATTAGGCATCAAGATCTATAAAGATAGGTCGAGACTCCTAATAGGAATTTCACAAAGCACATAACTTGATAAAGTTTTGAAGAAGTTCAAAATGGATCAGTCCAAGAAAGGGTTCTTGCCTGTCTTGCAAGGTGTGAAGTTGAGTAAGACTCAATGCCCAACGACTACAGAGGATAGGGAAAAGATGAGTGTCATCCCCTATGCTTCAGCCATAGGCTCTATAATGTATGCAATGTTGTGCACAAGACAAGATCTCAGCCTTGACATAAGTATGGCCGGAAGGTTTCAAAGTGATCCTGGAATGGAGCACTGGACAGCGGTCAAGAATATCCTTAAGTACCCGAAAAGGACTAAGGAAATGTTTCTCGTTTATTGTGGTGATCAAGAGCTCGTCGTAAAGGGTTACGTCGATGCTAGCTTTGACACAGATCCGGATGACTCTAAGTCTCAAATAGGATACGTATTTATTTTGAACGGTGGAGCGGTAAGCTGGTGCAGTTCCAAACAAAGCGTGGTAGGAGATTCTACATGTGAAGCGGAGTACATAGCTCCATCGGAAGCAGCGAAAGAAGGTGTCTGGATGAAGCAGTTCATGACGGATCTTGGAGTTGTGCCCAGTGCACTGGACCCAATGACCCTCTTCTGTGACAACACTGGCGCCATTGCTCTAGCCAAGGAGCCCAGGTTTCACAAAAGGACCAGACACATAAAGCGCCGTTTCAGTTCCATCCGCGATTATATCTAGGAGGAGGACATAAATATTTGCAAAGTACATACAGATCTGAATGTTGCAGACCCGTTGACTAGGCCTCTTTCACGAGCAAAACATGACCAGCACCAGAACTGTATGGGTATTAGATTCATTACAATGTAAATCACATACCGATGTGAACTAGATTATTGACTCTAGTGCAAGTGGGAGACTGTTGGAAATATGCCCCAGAGGCAATACAAAAATAGTTATTATCATATTTCCTTGTTCATGATAATCATTTATTATCCATGCTATAATTGTATTGATTGGAAACTCAGATACATGTGTGGATACATAGACAAAACTGTGTCCCTAGTGAGCCTCTACTAGACTAGCTCGTTGATCAAAGATGGTTAAGGTTTCCTAACCATACACGTGAGTTGCCATTTGATAACGGGATCACATCATTAGAAGAATGATGTGATGGACAAAGACCCAACCCTGAGCATAGAATTTGATCGTTCTAGTTTATTGCTACTAATTTATCCATCTCAAAGTATCTGTTACTACGACCATGAGATCATGCAACTCCCGGACACCAGAGGAATGCCTTGTGTGTATCAAACATCGCAACGTAACTGGGTGACTATAAAGGTCTTCTACAGGTATCTGCGAGGGTGTCTGTTGGGTTGGCGTGGATCGAAATTGGGATTTGTCAATCCGTATGACGGAGAGGTATCTCTGGGCCCTCTCGGTAATACAACATCACAAGAAGCTTGCAAGCAATGTGACTAAGGAGTTAGTCACGAGATCTTGTATTACGGAACGGGTAAAGAGACTTGCCGGTAACAAGATTGAACTAGGTATGGAGATAACGACGATCGAATCTCGGGCAAGTAACATACCGATGGACAAAGGGAACTATATACGGGATTGATTGAATCCTTGACATCATGGTTCGACCGATAAAGATCTTCGTAGAATATGTAGGAACCAATATGGGAATCCATGTCCCGCTATTGGTTATTGGCCGGAGAGATGTCTCGGTCATGTCTGCATAGTTCTCGAACCCGCAGGGTCTACACACTTAACGTTCGGGGACGATTTGGTATTGTTGAGATGTATGTGTTGGTGACCGAAGTTGTTCGGAGTCCCGGATGAGATCCCGGACGTCACGAGGAGTTCTGGAATGGTCCGGAGGTAAAGATTGATATATGGGAAGTTCCGTGTTGGTCACCGGAAAGAATTCGGGCAGCACCGGCAGCGTACCGGGGGTGCCGAAGGGTTCCGAGGGTCCACCGGAAGGGGCCCACCAGTGGGCCCCGGGGGACACATGGGCTGAGAGGGGGCCGCACCAGCCCCTAGTGGGCTGGGCGTCCCTCCTACCTAGGCCCATGTGGCCGAAGGGGTGGTGGTGGTGGGGGGGCGGGGGGAAACCCTAAAGGGGCCGGCCACACTAGATTGGGGGCCAAGGCACCCTTGGGGCGCCACCCTACCTTGGCCGCCGGCCGTAGGGGAAACCCTAGGGCACCACCCCTCCTCTCTTCCCCCTATATATAGTGGAGAGGAGTGAGGGCTGCCACATACAAGCCACGGCGCAGCCCTTTCTCTCTCTCCCTCTAGATCGTTTTCTCCTCTATATCGGTTTCCGTAGTGCTTGGCGAAGCCCTACCGGAACAGCTCCACCACCACCGCCACCACGCCGTTGAGATGTCAGAGATCTCATCTACCTCTCTGCCCTCGCTTGCTGGATCAAGGAGACGGAGACGTCATCGAGATGTATGTGTGCTGAATGCGTAGGTGCCGTCCGTTCGGCGCTAGATCGGAACGGTTCAAGATTGGTTCGCGGGACGGATCATGATTGGATCGCGAAGATGTTCGACTACACCAACCGCGTTACTTAACACTTCCCGCTTAGCGATCTACAAGGGTATGTAGATGCACTCCCCCTCTCGTAGTTGTTGATCTCCATAGATAGATCTTGGGTGTTCCTAGGAAAAAAATTGTTTCCCATGCAACGTTCCCAACATACAGTTTGCGCAACAAGTCGTATATGGGTTCGGAAACTCTGCGGCAGAAAAGAAACCTTAACTTCAACCGTAAATTTTGAAAACACGTAGTTATACCGCGTCGGGGGGCGATTTGCGGGCCATTGTAAAAATATTTATGGGCCGGGCAATTATACGGGCTCTGATCTGGCCCAAAAAACAGGCCAGACCCGTATAGTCGCCGGTTTTTTACAGTTCCACGGGTTTTAGGGGGTCTGCTAGAGTTGCTCTTAATCTTCCATCTTTAGTGCATGCTAAAGTTGGGTCCCACAACATTGATAGTTTGCCTACTTCTGTTCAGGGGTGCTTGGGAGGGAGAGTCTATCGTTTCCAATATGAGGTTGAAGAAATTTCCAGGAATCTTGTTAAAGATGACAACCTATGCCTGGTATGAGATTCACCGATCCCAATGTGACTCATACCCCTAAACGCAAGCGTGCTCATAATAATCTTGGAGAAAATTACAAATCTGCTAACATGGAACACCCTACTGCTTCTTCATATCGAGGGGGGAGCAAGGCCTGTCACGTGCCCTCTCTTGAGAAAAAGGATTCTATATCTTCAGACATCTCCTCGACTGTCAGTGGCGAAAACTATCCTCTACTAATTGAGGAAATGGCACTTGAATGCTGCTGTGTCGTCACGGCAAACTGATAAATGGTTGGTCCCTGCTGGTGCTGATAACTCACATGGTCATGGTAAACATGTGGTTATCAATAACCAAATGATGTAGGTGAATACATTGCCCTCCTTTTCACATTCCATTCCATTAGAGCGTATGGTTACTAAACCATCTCAGGTTTCATAGGTGGAAGGTGACGCTGATACGGAACTGAAGGTGTCCAGTGCATATACGGTACAACTACCTTCCCGTGATATCGATGAGGAGATCATTCCAAGTTTCCAACTCCCCCACCTGCTCCTGAGCTGAATCTTCGATTCATCCAACGCAACATTCAAATGCAGCATGTGGACGTGGGTATGAGGGCGACCAACCTGGCCACGACAAAGGACATGGAGGGTATTCCCACATCTGTTAATACGAACTCCTTTGCTATTCTAGTTGATTCTGATCTACTTTGTCGTGCCTCCAAAATGGGTGTTCTGATTCCTGATAATGATTTTGCATGTGTTAATGTGTTGAGAGAGCTTGAAGCCGCGAGAGAGAATTTAGCTGATAAGAATAAATATATTAATAACATCCAAGACCCTGATGATGTAATGGTGACTAATGAGTTAGGAAAAAGTACACGTATGAACCTTGCTTGGCTTGACCAAGATGAGGCATATAATGATAATGTGGAAAAATCTAAATCTGTAAAGAGAAATAAAAGGAAAATTGAGGTCAAACTCCCTAGACTTGCGACTAGGAGTCAGAAGAAGGATATCCTCCTGTCTGGTAGGGTTACCAGAGCTAAAAAACAAAAAAAATCGTTCCAAATGAGAGGCCTCATTTGGAACTACAGAGGGGTGGGTACGAAAGTAATGGCCACCTGCCTCTCTCACATTATTAGTGACCATTATGTTGACTTACTGGGTCTTCAAGAACTTTGAAAAAAGATTTCTCCCCTAAACTCCTTAGGAAAATTGACCCCTTTAACCATTTCCATTGGGAGTAGATCCCTGTTGTGGGCAGATCTGGTGGTATCTTGTGCGATGCTCGCACTAACAACTTAGATGTGTTATCCTGTATTAAAGGTAGATATATCCTGCAAATGAATCTTAAGGATTTGCAAAGTAAAACCTGTTGGGGCTTGCTTGTAGTCTATGGCTCAGCTCATGAGGAGCATAAAGAAGATTTTCCTCTGGAGCTGGTGTGTTTTTGTAGCAACATGGATATCCTTTACATTCTTGGCGGAGATTTAATATCCTGAGACATAGTGGGGAGAAAAAAAACTACATCAGCGCAGGTCGATAGACCTCTTTAATTCTATTATCAGCACCCTTGGTTTTCGAGAAATCTATATGAGTGGTGGGAATTATACATGGACCAACAATCAATTGCATCCTACTCTGGAAAAGCTTGATAGGGTTCTCATGTCTGACTTGTGGGAAAACGTATATCCTATGGTTTCTATTAGGAACTGGTCCGTCAACTATTTGACCAGAATCCCCTCTTGATATACTCTAATAATGATGGGATGGAAATCCCTAAAGTCCGTGAATTCCCATTTGATCTATCTTTGGTCAAGAATGAGGAATTCTTGGGATTAGTTGATAAAATCTGGAATAGAGAGGTTGCCGTCTCCGACCCTATTTATATTCTTAATATTAAGTTGAAAAGAATTAAATCCTACTTTAAGGGACGGAGCTCGGACAAATCCAGACATGCTAAGAAACGCAAGGAGGACCTGAGGGTCGAGCTCGCTCTGCTTGAAGAGCTGGAGGAGGATGGTCCTCGCTCTCCTGAGTTGTATAGTAGGAAGATTGATGTAAACTTTGAGCTACATGAATTGTTGGTAGCCGAGGAAATATGTTGGCAACAAGAATCTCAGGAACGTTGTCTATTGCGGGGGGATCCTAACACAAACTACTTCCATAAGATTGTGAATGACCGCAAGCAGAAAACACTATCCATGCGTTAAAATGTGGGGATGTTGAGATTGCGGGTACCGAGAATCTCATAGCCCACACCACTGACTTCTACAAATAATTTTTCTCCCTGCCCCTGGCAATAAGTTCCATCTCGGTCCCGATACTTGGTTGGCTGAAGAAAAACTTAATGATGAGGATAATGTTGATCTTACTCATAAATTATCCGAAAAGGAAGTCAAAGAGGCTATGTTTGACATGGCTTTCAATAGAGCCCCCGGTCCCGACAACATACAAGCTGAATTCTACCAAAGTTGTTGGGACACGGTGAAATTTGATATTATGCCCATCTTTAAAGTTTACATGATGGCACCCTTGATGTTCATCATCTTAACTATGGGGTTATCACTCTTCTCCCCAAAATTTCTGGAGCTGACCGGATCCAACAATTCCGCCCCATCTGTCTCCTTCATTGTCCGTCTAAGCTCATTACAAAAGTTATGGATAGAAGAGTCGGAAAATATGCACACAAACTTATTGGCCCTACACATAATGCCTTTGTAAATGGTAGGAACATTATGGACGGGGTGCTATCTCTACATGACTTGATAAATTATACCCACGCTAAGAAGAGAGTCGGGGTGGTCCTTAAACTCGTCTTCGAGAAAGCTTATGATAAAGTTAACCGGGAATTCCTCCAAGAATGCCATAAGCAGAGGGGGTTTAACAATAAATGGTGTAGTTGGGATAAGCAGATTCTTTATAATGGAATTGTGAGTACGAAGCTCAACAATACTGTTGTCCCGTACTTCCAAATTGCTAAAGGGGTGCGAAAGGGAGACCCCTTCTCACCCTTCCCGTTTACCCTCGCTGCTGAGTGCCACTAGTGGAGATCGGGGCTTTAGTCCCGGTTGGGAAAGGCCTTTAGTCCCGGGTCCCCAACCGGGACTAAAAGGTGGGGACTAAAGACCCCCCTTTAGTCCCGGATGGCCACAACACGGGACTAAAGTCCCTCCACATGGCAACGCGCGTGCGGTGGGGGCTGGAAGACCTTAGTCCCGGTTGGTGACACCAACCGGGACTAAAGTCCATCCACGTGGCCACGTGCGTTCGGTGGGGGCTGGAGGACCTCTAGTCCCGGTTGGTGACACCAACCGGGAATAATGATTTTGTGTTTTTTTGGGTTTTGGGTTTTGGGGTTTAGGGTTTATTGTTTATTTTTCCTTTTCATTTTGTGTTTCCCATTCAAATCTTTTTCATTTTAAACATATTTTACGCTACTACATAATGTACACGTTGATGCATATATAATATAAATTCTCGTACGACCATACACATACATATATATACAATTTGGTATATACAATTTCTCCTATAATTTGGAGATCATCACGTGCAATGGTATTCTCCGCTTTCAGGTACGACCTCCGTAAGCAAAAATCCCATAATTTCCTCTTGAATTGCTCGTATGCGGTTCTCTGGTAGGAGCTGGTCCCGCATTTCTACAATCTTTAAATAAGGAGATCAATATGAATATATTAGTTGTGTGTATATATATTAGATCATCATAAAAAAAATCCCATCTAGTGTTTACGTACCTGAAGTGTTTTTTGATCTCAGCGCCATTCGGTCACCATGCGAATGTTCTCGCAAACGTAGTATGCGCATAAATTCTTCCCCTGCTTCTGCCTCTTGCACTTTGTGAGAGAATAGAATTCAATCAGATAATAATCATGCATGATAATGGTATTGAAACTAGAATTAAAGAGATGAGCGGACCTAGCTAGCACTACTTAATTACCTTCGACCGTCGCCAGGTCAGCTGCGATTTAAATTCACCGACAACTTTGTTGATGAACCGTTTCCAAACCCTGCCCGGAAAAGAAAATGAATAAAGGAATTATTAATTACTTGATATCAGGAAATGAATGAAATAGGCCGATATAGTGCGATAATGATTGAAATTACTTGTCGAGCATCGAAACCAAGCTGGATTATTCTTGAGGGTCTTTATCTAGTGAGTCCAGGGTTTCAACGCTTGCATCGTCAACTCTAATGATTAGCAGGATCCAGTGGAACCTGCGCACATTTATATAAGAAGGCATGCATAACTCATCAACTAAACTTAACATCGAGTACGATAAATAGAATTTATAGTACAAGACAATAGTAACACCCACCTGAAGTTGTAAGGAAATAGTATTTCTGTTTTGGTATTTTATGACTTTTAAAACCTTAGCAAGTTATCCTCTGAGTCTTCGGGGTGGGCGTCCATCAATCTTTCAGTAAGGATATATGGGTCAACGAACCCAATGCCATAGATTCCGGCTTTTTTGCATTCGAGAATATTCATTCTGCATAATAGCGTACAAAAGAAGATAGTGGGGATAATTACAGGCAATGAAGGAGCTGAGGTAGAGACTTAAATTATAGAAAGAAATCACTTACAGACAATAGCAACTGATGATAGATTTGTCGAGTGCGATTTGATTGTATAACTAGAAAATTTCTGATAACTCAATATATATCTCGTTTTCAAAGATGTAAAGCTCTACCTTGACTTTCACAATGAGCATGTCACGCCCGTTGGCAACTTCTTTCATGTACCACTCATGCAATCTTCACATTTGTGTTGGTAGATTCGGGACCTGCTTATGTCTGACCAGAGTATTGTCGGGGACATATTTGATATTCCCACGCTTATTCAGCCATGGGGATTTCCTCGGTGCCTCGGAGTTGATCAACTGTAAGACCAATGTTTGTAGCAGCGTCGGTTACCTTGAGCGGGGGGATCGATTGCATTGCTTGTTCTCCGAGCTGGGGAACTGTTTTCTCGCTTTTATTACTACTTCCACGTCTCGACTGCTGCATTTGTTCCTTATGTGCCATCATAATACTACGTTCATAGTTTGATGGCCTAGCCTCCACATATGCCGAGGGTCGCTCAAGTAATTCCACAAAGTGCTCTCTGATTTTCATAGGTATTATCTCCTTTGGCTGGGGTCGTTTCGGTGCAAAATGGGACTTCACTTCGGAAGCCACGACCCTTTCGGTTTCCTCATCACTCATCTCCTAAGCTAACTTCTATTTGGCTAGAGGATCGTTGTGGGCTTTCTTCTTTTTAGGTTTTGGACTTGCTGGGTCTTCCGCTTTTGAACCTGCTGGGACATAGGGGGTGGAGTCGGCTGACGCTGCCTCTCGACGAGGGGGATGGACTTACAGGTGTATTGCTACTCGGTGGAGTCGGTGGCCTTGGCGTCGAGTTTGGAAACATGATGTCTTTTCTTTCTCCATACAATGACACAATGTACGACTTCTCCTAGTGTCAGTTCCCCTTCACCTACAGGAATGTCAATCTCTAGTGACTCATATCCTGGCAGAACTTCATCCACCCCGACTTTATCATAGCCAGTTGGAATCGGATTGCCATGGATGGTTGCTTCAGGTGCATTCGGCAAAGCAAAGCCGACCGCCACCTTCATGGATATGTTCTTCATTTTTTGGTGTAGCTCACAATCTGTCCTCTCTTCAATATCATCCACGGGGTAGCGAGCTAGTAGTGCATCATCGGCCCGGACCCCCATGGAACCCACACTGCTTTTCCGTAGAGATGTGACGGTACTATCCAATGCTGGATCTGCTTGCTCTTGCCGCGGAGATGCCCTTTGCTGGCTAAGTGTGTCAATTTGCACCTGCTGCCGCTGTAACAATGTTTTTATCTGTTGAAAACGGTCTGCTTCCTGCTTCTTTTTTCTCTGACGGCTTCTATAAGTATTTTTCCACTCCGAAAACCCCTGAACCCACGGAATAACACCTTTGCCTCGTGTTCGTCCTCCGTGTTCAAGACTGCCGAGGGCGGGTGTAAGCTCGTCGTTCTCTCTCTTGGGCTGGAACACCCCCTTTTGAGCATCTTCTATTGCCACCAGTAAAGCATCCGAGGCTTTTTTAAGACTTGCCTTTGTAATAATCTGCCTTGTCGCTGGGTCCAACTTCCCCCCATGCGCATAAAACCAAGTCCTGGCCCTCTCGAGCCAATCCGTTGTAGCTGGAGTGACCCCTTCTGCAACAATCTTGGCCTCAGCTGCTTCCCACTTAGGCAGGGCTCTCTTGTAGCCACTTGTCCCGATAACATGGTGATACTCCTTTTTCTCAGCATTTAACTTATTTTTTCTCGACTTTTCTAGAGCTGCAGCCGGCTCCTTGTTCTCAACAAATCCGTCCAAGTGATCTTTTATCTTCTCTAGTGCTCCAGTGAATTCTTGAGTCTTTTTTGCCTTGATATAGTCGGTGTATAATCTTTTCTTCTAGGTCTGGAATTGTGTGTCCATCTTCTTAAGAGCATAGTACTTTACTTTCAACCGTTTGCTATCTGTGAGACCCTCTGGTAGGTTGAAATGTGACATGAGCGTATGCCAAAGAAAAAATTTCGATCTTTCATTGACATAACTAACTCCTCGATCTTCCTTAGGCTTATTCCATTCTTGTGGTGATCGGGATTTGGTCCCTAACAATAACTCCGGATTGATTTTTCATCTTACGTGCATTCTTTTCAGGAGCAATCGGTTCGCCATCTTCTGCGACTTCATCGATGTTGAGCTTTATGTCATCGGCCAACTTTTTGGCAGCGCCTCGTACCTTGTAGAAGATTGGCTCGATCCGGAGGGCTAAAAGAAGAAATATTCGTTAATATATATATAAAAATCAATTAATGCATCTAATGATCACCATAGGCTTAATATATATATACCTCGCCGGACTTTGTTAATTGTCTATCAATTTCTGCGCCATCATTGTTTGTTTCCCCTTTGTCTCTTGGTTCTTGCTCAAGTCCATCACCGGATTCATTTAGAAATTGTGAGCTATCATCTTGCTCAACTCCCTCACCGGAGCTTATCATGTCGAAGAGGTCATCTTCACAGTATCTGCCGCTACCATCCATAGCTTCACTAAAGCTGAAGAAACGTAAAACAATTTAGTATGATGTATTAATTAGAATGCCTTCAATAAGCAAAAACTGAATCATTGTAGTCAGCCGCCGGTGAGGTTCGATCTGAGGGGCGAGAGATGGCGAGGAGGATTAATTTTTTTAGCAAGATCATCATATAATGTCACTAATATCACCGGCGATCGTCGGGGACTCATCATATGATATTATCATATAATATCACTAATACATCTGCGCGCCCCAGAAGGTAGCACCTCCCAGTGCCAGCCCGGCGGAGCCCAGTCCCGGACATGGCGCCTCTCAAACTGGTTGTCGCCGGGGACTCCTCACCGGCGATCGTCGGGGACTCCTCATCGGCGATCATCGGGGACTCTGTTGGGGAACGCGACAGAAAACAAAAAAAAATCGGTACTGCGAGCATGCCCAGGATCACTATGGAGATGCATACAAGGTTTGATCTAATCGTTACCGACTCGTAGCGCAGCGGAAGTAGAGTCGATGTTGATCGTCGGTGCAGATCCCCGCAATTAGGATTTACAACCTCCCAACCGCGAGGATGTACTCCCTCGTCGTACAGCCCTTCGAGAGGCGGTCGGACAGTCCCCCTGACAATGTCGTGGACAGCCCTTCGGGAAGACCCTCAAAGCTCGAACGGTAACTCGGACAGCCCTTCGGGCAAAAGATCGAACCTACGACCTCTCTACGCGGTTGCACACATACGGTGTCGGCTATCCGCCAGGGCTTCGCCGTCCAGAACTAGTTCCTGCCGGAACCCAGACAGCCTTTTGGCTCTACCAAACTATTTCGCTGGGAGGGAGAGAGAAAGCCAGATCATTCATGGCATGTGTATGTGAGAGAGAGTGAGTGTGGAGAGTGCATCTCCACCTCTATTTATAGGAGGAGCAAGGGGTCGTGGCAAGGGGTCAAAAGACCAAAAGGGGTTTGGATATTTCACCATGCCACGTAAGGAGGGCTTGATCTTATCCACCAAATGGTGGAAGGAAGCCCATTGGGGGCCCCCAAGCCCATGAACGAAAATTGCTGCCCCCTTGGGGGGCCCCACCACCTTCCATCCACATTATCCTCACTCCAAAAATAGGGAATTCCTCCGAGAAGAAAACCCCATTAAAACCAGCCCATAAAGTGCTTTTCACTATTCATGAAACCATTTTTTCGCGGCCGTTAAATCCGAAAATATTTCTGTGGGACTTAGAATAATTCCAGTACCCACTAAAACAATTCTGGATGTGTTCCGAAACATTTTCAGATCAATGATTTTCATCTGCGAAAAGCAACCAAAGCGGTTCCGGCAGTCCGGAACATTTCCGGTTTTTGTCTCCGAAAAATCCCAGAAGTTACCGGAACAATTCTGGTACCCTCCAATAATTTCCAGGCATATGCCGAAACCAATTTGACTTAATGGTATACTCCGAAACAACTTTTTGGTTTTACCGAAACTCTTCCGGTGTTCTCTCTGCGGAACTCTTCCGTTGTCCCCGAAACTTTTTCGGTGATTTTCTCTCAGACTCCCTGTCTAGTATTCAGCAGATAGATAACCCTTAAGTGTGTGACCCTATAGGTTCGGTGAAATATAGACATGACCCGAAACACCTTCCGATCAATGATCAACATTGGAGCCGTGGACACCCATATTGACCCCTATACCCACACGAATGAATATTCGAGTGAACCTCCAGTTGTTGTGTGCTATTCCTTTTACTTCGCAATATGTACAAGAGGTGAGATTTATCGGCATCCCCGTGCATCAACACTTGTCCACAATGCCAGTTACCTCGTTGCCGGTTTTGTTCTCTTTTCTCGTTTCCGCGTTCTGGCATCCCCGTGATGAAATCACAATGTGTCTGGCCAGACGATGATGGATACCGTAACACTGAGAGGGCCCGAGAATATATCTCCATCGTCGAAGGAGCAAATCCCAATCTTGAGCTATCAAGTTACTTGTCATTCTTTTCCATGAACCCGTAAGCCGCCGTAATAGCCACCCAGTTATGGATGACGTTTAACAAACCCCAAAGTTCATGAAGCAAGCATGAAGAAACTCGATACTCTCATGGTCTAAGGAATCATGCAAACATTAACTTTCTCTGTGTTATTAACCATTAACTTGTGACGAATGTATGTCATAGCATAACATCAATTCGGGTCAATTCAACGCAAATATTCTTCTAATATTGTGCCCTCAAAGTTGCCGGCATAGCCATGCCTATGATTAGGAAAACAAAACCATCATGCAACACTTGAGCTAGTCTTAGAGGCCAGACTAGGAATACATTTTACCGTTTATTATTCCACATGTGCATATGAGTCTTCCTCCGAGCCTCGTGGTTATTGTAGACTTGAGAACCATAGCAGTTATAGCATGGAATTTAAACTTAATTAGGAACATGGGGACAAATAATAACGTGTATTATTGCCTCTATGGAATATCTCCTACAGACTCCTCACCGGCGATCGTCGGGGACTCCTCACAAATCTTATCATTATCGATATCACGTTCCCCGACGCTACTGCTAGGGTTTTCCCTAGTAATGCATGCTCATGCAGTCCAACCGGATGGGATATGCTTGCCCTAATTTGCTACTACTGACCCCCTCCTCTGTCTATCGCGGCAAACGGGCCATATACCCCTCCGATCCCACATCTATACCCCTCGATATCGCGTACCCCTAAGATTTTTTTCCGTCATAATGACAATATCGTACAGAAATAACCATCACGTCACATGAGTGTGTACAAACATCGGGGATACTTGAATACATTATTTCCAACATATATACAACTTATCTACACTTATCCATAACTAGGAGTAACAACCCAATATATATGGCTTATCAACACTTATCTACATAAAAGAAAATGTCTGTTTTAATACAACATATATACATAATATATACAACTTATCAAAACTTATCTACACTTATCTACATACAAGAAAATGTCTCTTTTAATACAAGAAAATGTCCCTTTTTAATACAAAAAAAATTTCATCAGAGTTGCAATCAGTTGCACGCAACACAAACATTGATCTGTCCATGGCGAGCGGCAGCAAGAGGCTATGGCGCGAGGAGAGGAAGCACATAGCCGGAAGTAGCATAGTGCAGAGCGCTCGATCGATCTGTCCATGGCGACATCGGCACGCGGAGGGACGCTGGGAGGAGAGGGGGTCGGGGACGGCACCAGGGGGAAGAGGAGCTCACTAGCGCGCGGAGGGAGAGGGGGTCGGGGATGGTGCCGGACGAACGGGACGGCCGGCGCCGTAGGCGTTCGCCGACGGAGCTCAGGGCGATCGGAACGGCGAGCAGCCTAGCGGCGTTCTGGATGTCCCGGGCGGTGGCTTGCAATGGGACACAAAGGGTGCAGGGGTTATATAGCACAGACCTTTAGTCCCGGTTGGTTGCTCCAACCGGTACTAAAGGTCCTTTAGTCCCGGTTCCAGCCACCAACCGAGACTAAAGGTCCACCTCCTCCCGCACGGGAGAAGAACCTTTAGTCCTGGTTGGTGGCTGGAACCGGGACTAAAGGATCTTTAGACCCGGTTGGAGCCACCAACCGGGACGAAAGGTCTCCTTTTCGACGGCCCAAATTACGCGCGGGAAGGAACCTTTAGTCCCGGTTGGTGATACCAACCGGGACTAAAGGTGGATTTTCTCTTTTCTGTTTTCTTTTTCTAAACGGAATAGTTTTTGTTTTTAGATTTTTGAACAACTGTTAGAATATTTAGAGTTTTTTAACGAATCTTTTCGCTTTAGGTCAAAAAATTATAAACTTTCTCTTAGTGCTAGTAGTTTTTAAATTTGAATAGTTTAAATTTGAATTCTTTGAAATTTGTGTGAATCACTAGTTTGTGAATAAGTTTAGTTTAAAAATAGATTTTTGAGTGATTTTTTCCTTCTATTTAATATTAGTGTGTTTTATTAGTATGTTCAATTTTATAATTTTTAGGATATTTTAAATAGGTGTTTTTACAAAAAAACAGATTCTGTTTTGCTCTTTTGGTTTTATACCTTTTTCCTTTGTTTTAATTATTTTAGTTTCTGTTTTATTGTTATTCTTTTGCCAGATTATATTATTTTTGTTTTCGTCAACATAAGGAGTTTTAATTTTCATTTTGAAGAAATTATTTGACAGATTCAATTTTATATAATGAAATTAGTTCTTGTAAAATACATAAGAATTTGAAAACTAAACCAAATGAGTTGGACATAATTGCATTGATTAACTCCTCACAAATCATGTTTCAAATGCCAAAATACCCTAGCTCTTACAAAGATTCTGGCGTCACAAGGGGGTAGCAAAGTGAAACTATTTGCTTGCTTGTGTTAGGGTAACCCCTAAGAACACCCAAAAGACATATATACACTAGAGAGAAAGTGATGACGGTGAAGCCGGCCACATCACAGAGAGGGATCTTGGGGTATAAGGTTTTTTCTTCGCGTATGTCCCTTGCTTATGATTGCGCCTTAACCATGGAGAATCTTCATCATTTAACAGGATGCTTGGGTCAGTGTTCACTTTGAAGGGAGGAATTTCATCAAACTTATTATAATCTTCTGACATGTCTGTCTTGTCCTCCACTCCCACGATGTTTCTTTTCCCTGAAAGAACTGTGTGGCGCTTTGGCTCATCGTATGATGTACTCGCTTCCTTATCTTTTCTTTTTCTCGGTTTGGTAGACATGTCCTTCACATAGAAAACCTGAGCCACATCATTGGCCAGGACGAATGGTTCGTCTGTGTACCCAAGATTGTTGAGATCCACTGTTGTCATTCTGTACTATGTGTCTGACTTTACCCCGCCTCCTGTCAGATTGACCCATTTGCACCAAAACAAAGGGACCTTAAAACAATGCCCATAGTCAAGCTCCCATATCTCCTCTATGTAACCATAATATGTGTCCTTTTTCCCATTGTTGTATGTTGCATCAAAGCGGACACCGCTGTTTTGGTTGGTGCTCTTTTGATCTTGGGAAATCGTGTAAAATGTATTCCCATTTATCTCGTACCCTTGGAAAGTCAATACAGTCGAAGATGGTGACTTGGCCAACAAGTACAACTCATCTCCAACAGTTTGTGCATTTAATCCAGGAGTCAGGCTGCTTCGGGTTCTTGGAGCGTACAATATCCATGTGTTCCTCGATATACGGAGCCACCAAGGTGGAATTTTGTAGAACTGTGTTGTGTGCTTGAGTGAAAGAATGCCCGTCCATACATATTGCTGCTTTCTTTCTTAGTGTGCCTTTTCCGCTCAGTCTCCCCTCATGCCGCAATTGAGGAACACCAATCGTCTTAAGGTCAGGAATAAAGTCAACACATAACTCAATAACCTCCTCTGTTCCATAGCCCTTGGAGATGCTTCCTTCTGGCCTAGCACAGTTATGAACATATTTCTTTAATTCTCCCATGAACCTCTCAAAGGGGAACATATTGTGTAGAAATACAGGACCCAGAATGGAAATCTCTTCGACTAGGTGAACTAGGACGTGCGTCATAATATTGAAGAAGGATGGTGGGAACACCAACTCGAAACTGACCAAACATTGGAGCAAACCATTTTGTAACCTTGGTAGGATTTCTCGGTCGATTACCTTCTGAGAAATTGCATTGAGGAATGCACATAGCTTCACAATGGGTATTCGAACATTTTCCGATAGAAGCGCCCTCATTGCAACCGGAAGCAAATGCGTCATAATCATGTGACAGTCATGAGACTTTAGATTTTTGAATTTTTTCTCTGCCATATTTATTATTCCCTTTATATTAGACGAGAAGCCAGACGGGACCTTCATACTGCTCACGCATTCAAAAAAGATTTCCTTGTTTGCTTTGGTAAGAGCGTAGCTGGCAGGACCTTGATATTGCTCTGGATGCATGCCGTCTATTTCGTTCATACGTTGCTGGTCCTGCCATGCCTCCGGCGTATATTTTGTCTTCCCATACACGCCCAAGAAGCCTAGCAGGTTCACGCAAAGATTCTTCGTCACGTGCATCACATCGATTGCAGAGCGGACCTCTAGGACTTCCCAATAGGGTAGCTATACAGATTTCTTCATCCACATGGGGGCGTGTCTGTTAGCGTCTTTCGAAACAGATTGACTGCCAGGACCCTTTCCAAAGATTACTTTTAAATGCTTGACCATATCAAATATATCTAGCCCAGTACGGTGGCCACACTTCTTCCGGTGATCTGCCTCACCTTTGAAATGCTTGCCTTTCTTTCTTAAGAGATGCCTGATCGGAAGAATTCGATGATGTCCCGGGTACACAACCTTCTTACATTTATCCAAATATATACCTTCAGTCTCATCTAACCAGTGTGTGCATGCATTGTATCCCTTGTTTGTCTGTCCTGACAGGTTACTACGAGCGGTCCAATCATTGATGGTTACAAACAGCAATGCTCGTAGGTCAAATTCCTCCTGTTTGTGCTCCTCCCACACACGTACACCTTTTTGTAGGGAAACGCAGCAGAAAACAAAAACTTTCGACCTACGCACCAGCCCAGGATCACTATGGAGACTGCATACAAAGTTTGATCTTTTCCGTTACCGACTCGTAGCGCAGCGGAAGTAGAGTCGATGATGATCGGCGGTGCAGATCCCCACAGGTAGGATTTACAACCTCCCAACCGCAAGGATGTATACCCTCATCTGCCCCTCGGACAGTGCTCCGGGAGGCGGTTGGACAGTCCCCCGGACGGTGTCGTGGACAACCCTTCGGGAGGACCTTCGAAACTCGGACGGTCACACGGACAGCCCTTCGGGAGGCACTCTCGAACTAAGACCGAAACTACGATCTCTCTACAGAGTTGCACACATACGGTGTCATCTATCTGGCAGGGCTTCGCCGTCCAGAACTAGTTCCTGCCGGAACCCAGACAGCCTTTCGGCTCTACGAAACTATTTCGCTGGGAGGGAGAGAGAAGCCAGACAAGTCTATGGCATGTGTATGAGAGCAAGAATGAAGTTTGGGCAGCCCCCTCACCTCCTATTTATAGGAAAACCAAGGGGTAAGATGGGCATTCAAAAATACCAAAGTACCCCCACTTTATGTCTCACATAAAGGGCATAAGGAGAAAAAGGAGTGCCATGTGGAGCTCCAAGGAGGAGCTCCACCCTTGGCCGGCTACATTCATGGAGGGGCCCCTCCAAAGGGGGTTCCTTGGTCCCTAAGCCCTAAAAGGTGGCTTTCAAATAAAGTAACCATAAAGCTGATTTCACTATTCATGACGACATTTTTCAGTGTCCGTTCGAACCGAAAATATTTATGTGGGCTTAGAACATTTCCAGTACACACTAAAATAATTTTCGACGCGTTCCAAAATAATTCTGGATTAGTGATTTTCATCTGCGAAAAGCAAACAAAGCGGTTCCGGCAGCTCCGGAACATTTCCGGTTTTTCTTCCGAAAAATTCCAAAAAGTTTCCAGAATGATTCTGGCACCCTCCAAGAATTATCAGGCGTGTGCTGAAACCAATTTGACTTAATGGAATCCCCTGAAACAACTTTTCAGTTTTACCGGAACTCATCCGGTGACCTCTCTCTTCGGAACTTTTCCGCTGTCTCTGAAACTTTTTCCGGAGAGTTTCTCTCAGACTTCCTGTCTAGTATTCAGCAGATAGATGACCCTTAAGTGTGTGGCCCTATAGGTTCGGTGAGGTATAGACATGACCCGGAACCCCTTCCGATCAATGATCAACATCGGAGCCGTGGACACTCATATTGACCCCTATACCCACACGAAAGAATATTTGAGTGAACCTCCAGTTGCCGTGTGCTATTCCTGTTGCTTCGCGATATGTTACAAACACCCGAGGTGAGATTTTCTGCATCCCCGTGGATCAACAACTTGTCCACTATGCAAGTTACCTCATTACCGGTTTTGTTCTCTTTTCTCGTTTTCGTGTTCCGGCATCCCTGTGATCAAATCACACTGTGTCTGGCAAGACGATGATGGATACTGTAACACCGAGAGGGCCCGAGAATATCTCTCCATCGTCGGAGGAGCAAATCCCAATCTTGAGCTATCTTGTTACTTGACATACTTTTCCGTGAACCTGTAAGCCGCCGTAATAGCCACCCAGTAACGGATGACGTTTAACAAACCCCAAAGTTCACGAAGCAAGCACGAAGGAACTCGATACTGTCATGGTCTAAGGAATTATGCAAACATTAACTATCTCTGTGTTATGAACCATTAACTTGTGACGAATGTATCTCATAGCATGACATCAATTCGGGTCGATTCAACACAAGTGTTCTACCAATATTGCGCCCTCAAAATTGCCGGCATAGCCATGCCCATGATCAGGAAAACGGGATCATCATGCAATACTTGAGCCAGTCTTAGAGGCAAGACTAGGAATACATTTTACCATTTATTATACCACACGTGCAAATGAGTTTCCCTCCGGGCCTCGTGGATATTGCAGACTCGAGAATCATTGCAGTTATAGCATGGAATATAAACTTAATTAGGAACATTGGGATAAATAATAACATTTATTATTGCCTCTTGGGCATATCTCCTACAGACTCCCACTTGCCCTAGAGTCAATAATCTAGTCAATGCTAATGCACTTTATACCTATGGCATACTGGTGTAAAATATGGTTCGCTTGTGGTATAGCCTGATGTCCAACGGATCTGACAACTTCAGCTTCGTGTGTATCTTTGCATATCCTCGCGTTTTCACGCTTTCACAAAATTCATATTTTGTGTGGACTTGGCTTTGTATATACGTGAATCACTAGTCGAACCTTGATTCCTCAGATGGAGTTATGGAGCAACTATCTACAATAGTGTCGCATTGACCAAAGTCATCTTGGAACCATACTAAGTTCATGAACGAACTATATGATTCAACATCTTCTTTTTCGCTTCCAAAACGTCAACATACTTAGCCTTTGTTATAGAATTCGCCACAGTAACCTGTTTACAACAATTCCAACTTACCGTGCCACCGTATTGTGTATTACAAAAAACTTTAACTTAAATCGAAAAATCGCATGGAGCATTGATGAAGACTGTATCGATGTAATTACTTACAACGAACACTTCATAATCTCTGCTTGCGAGAAAACATGTCATCAGTGCTACTTTAGTACTCAATGACATATTTCACTATTGTCCTTTGATCAGTACTTTGATCACTTTGGTATCTATACTCGCAACAGTTTGGGAGTATCGGACATATCTGGTTGTTTTACATACCATGGAATACATGATTAATCCAAACACAAGAGTGTGTGGAATCTCCATCATGTTTTTTGCTCATTAGTGTTTTGGGACACCGAGTCTTACAAAACTCTTTCCATGTGACTTCGGCAAGAATCACTCCTTGGTCGTTTTAGTGCTAAATTGTTTTAGCATCTTGTCAATATGTATTTTTTCTTAGCCCCATTAGGCAAATCTATCTCCATAGATCATTATGCCTAATAGCAAGGCTATTTAGCCCAAGCACTTCATCGAAAACTATTTTCAAATGAAGTCCTAATTCGTGTCAAGAAATTTATTTCCAGTTAACAATGTGTCAAGCACACAAGGTTTTTAGAAATATTATTATGCTCCCACTTACTTTCTTGAAACCACAAGCATCTTCATTATCCATTGATGAAATCAAACTCTTTTGATCATTTCATCAAAACGAAGATTCCAACTCCATTTTGCTCTCTTCTGTCCATTGCTGGAACTCTAAAGTTTGCATACTCACTAGCATCCTTTGGATCGACAAAATACTTTGGACTATATCACATACAAATCCTAGTTTGTTTTCCCATATTTCATATCTCATGCTTGAAATATGTATTAATTGCAAGTTCAACCAGAACCGACTTTAAGCATCGCTACGGTGAAACAACCTCATCGTAGTCAACTCCTTGAACTTGTTATTGCAACAAGTCGAGCTTTATGGATAAAACATTTTATCCACCTCAGTTTATAGTTTCATAAATATTCGTTAGACTCTAAGTCTTCCGAAAGGTGTATCAAGGTTTTAATCTTGAATCACTTATATGGAAACTATCTCGGATTGTATTGGCATTTAGCCAATTCCGGAGTCAGGGCCCATCAACACTTCCTTGTGTATCGTAGGTATACTGTTGTCTAACAACAATATCTCGTATGCGCACCTGAGAGGTTTGCACGAGTTTTTCCTACGTGGTTCAGCTGCAAGTTCGACCGAAGTCCATACATCTCATGTAGAGGCTTCCGTATCAGTCGCAGTAGGAAACCCTGGAATTACATCCAAGGTCTCTTTCCTTTGATCTGATGACGAAGATACTGTTTATCTCGTCGAGTTGCACTGTTCTCCCACTCTCCTTTCTGAAAGAACAGTTTTCTTCAAAAACCATACCGTTCTTTGTGGCAAAAACCTTAGCCTCGATATAGTGGTGGGGGAATACCCAATAACTTGGGATAACCTACAAAGTAGCACTTGTCTGATTTGGAATAGGTTTGTAACCTTTTACACAAGCCCCATATTCCAAATGTTAAGAAAAGATATAACATGGTTGGGCGTACCATACCATGGCGTCATTTCAACAAACCCGATGGAGCTCTTTTCAGTGTAAAAGCCGCAGTCTCTCAAGTATTACTTTAAAAGGGATAATGGCAAATTTATGTATGTCATCTTTGATCTTACCATGTCATGAATGGTTCGATTACATCTTCACGGACTCTCCACTTGCAGTGGTGTTCCGGGAGGTGCAAGTTATAAAACCCCTTTCACAACTCATCAGACATTCGCTAAACTTGTAACTCAAATATTCCTTTCTGCAATCGAATTGTAGAAACATAATTTTCTTGTTACAACAACTTCTACTTCATTTTTGAAAACCTTTCGAATGATTTCAAAAGATACAGACTTACGTCTCATCAAGTAAATATCCATATATCTACTTGAGTCATTTCTGAAGAGAGATAAATCCACTACTTGCAACAACATTTATTGAACTACACACATCAAAATGTATGATCACCAATAAGTTTGTTGCTCGTTCCTTATGGCCTGTGACCGGTATTTTAGTCACTTCACTTTTCGGACGAAAGTTGCAAGTGTCAGATGATTTAAAATCAACCGACTTCAAAATCCATCATAATGGAATTTTCCATGCGGGTTTCTCCAATGTGACCAAATGCAGTGCCACACTTGTGTGGTATTCTTTTAGTCTTGCGACATATAGCGTCAGTGTTATGGATGTATCATATTTCCATCAATATTCGTAACATACATCCCATCTTGGATGGAAGCATGGCCCTTCATGTTATTCATAATACTGAACAACAATTGTTCTATTATGAACAACCCTTTTGCAACAAACATTGTGCACATGGGTTAGAGTGTACGAAACTCTAAAATGAATTATGAAAGTAAACACAGAGGTAATATATTAATATCATTTTTCATAACATACATCTCATTCATAATGAAAGTATGGCCCTTATGTTCATTCATAACACCGAACATCAAAAGTTCTCTTATGAACAACCTTCTTGCAAGATACCTTATGCAAAGGGCTAGAGTGTGTAAAGCTCTAAAATGAATTATGAAAGAAAACACATAGGTAATACACCGATGGAAGGTATAGTAGCTTTTACTATGTTCCCAGCGTGTATCAAGACCTCATTCCTGGCTAGTCTTTCAGGCCATAGTAGTTCTTGCATCGAGTCGCAACAGAATGCAATCGAGCGGGTATCTTTGTGATCAACTCACAATACCCAAAAATTAGTGATTAACATGTTTAACCATAATTCCCAAGAACTATATATTTGACCAGCCTTCTATACATCAAAAACTTGTATGACATTCATACATGAGCTGGATATTCCAGTCTTCTTTCTTTTTGCCTTTATACTTCTAATAGTTTAACTTTTAGTATTTCTCCTACTCTCAGAAGAAGCACCCAACTTAAGAGTGGCGTTTAGCCCCGGACTTCCTAGGTGTGAAAGTTTCACTAACACCATTCGGATACTTCCTTTCTCTTTAAGTTGTTGTTTTATTCACCTTCATTTACATGACAGGCTTTCTCCTGGATCCCTCTCTTATCAGTCAAATGCATAGTAAACACCTTTACTAATAGTTTGCAAACAACTATTGCTTTGGATATTTCATATCTTTCAGCCTTTGTTTGTATCTGAAAATTAATTTTCAATTCCATGAATATCACATAACTATCCCAAAACTTTCGAAGTTCGGGTCTCATGGAAACAAACGTATTGCACTTGACTGAAACGGAATTCTAGCTTTTGGATCGAAGGACGAGAGTCACATGATCCATAGCATTAGCGGGAGAATAACGAAACCATGCGATAGGACAAAGTCCTTCTCGGCACTCTTGAGGACAATCCTCACATTACGTTATCAATCGTAAAGTTTTAACAAGATAAATAACAGCTTATTCAATTTTAATAGGGAAGGTGGAAACGCGAGCCATTATTCTACAACTATTATGCAAAACACACTTAGAAAGTGTTCAAAATTAATTGCACTAAGAATTAAAAGAATTAATTCTAAAGTGCGCTCCCACTCAAATCAATATCTCTCATAATTGATTGTGAGTGATTCAAGATCCGCATATCAATTCAACGCCATTGATGTGGACATCACTGATGACGGGAATTTTAATCGGTAGGCAAACTTGCCAATCACATCTTTATGTGACTCTTGTTCATCTTTCGATGGGTGTGTTCCGAGCTCAGGACTATCCTGCCTGAACGTCAAAGACAACCAAGTGATCTTGCTGCGAGGTCTGACCTCACCCGCCTCATTCCTCTCGATTCGTTCGTGCCATGTGGACATGGCGCACCCCGAAAAGATACGAATTTCAGACGGTGCTACACTTAGGTGAACACTAACTATTTTTGTTATTTTAAAGTGAGAGATCACCCTAATAAAGAGCGACTACCTCGCAATGAAGAAGGGTGCATCATAAGGGATAAACATCTCAGGCAATCAAGAAGTCAAACATTTCTTCGTCTTCGGCATTTGCGTCGGTGTTAACCTTCGCGAAGATTGCCACCACCTTGTTGATGCATTAGATAATATTGCTATCTCTATAGCTAATAAAATAAGTGCATTACTCAAGGTTGACACGTAGGTCATTAAAGTGACAATCATATGGCTCCAGCCATCATGCCGAATCATGACACGCAGGTCATGTTAATTTACATCATATAGTCATCTCATACATGATCAAATTAATATGAGCATTTCTATACCACATCACATGCTCATGCAAACCCTCCTGCAAAACCAAGTTAGACGCCTCTAATTGGTTTATGCAAGAACTTGTTTTTCGTGGCTTCTAAGGATTTGAAACAAAACGAAGCTACCAACGTCCATCATCATGTATGATAATTCAAGTTGCTAGATTAACTTTGCGGGGTGTATGAAACACGAGATAATAAAATCTCGAGCCCCATACTGAACTTCGTCATACGCATGACCCCCGTGCAGATCATATCTGCATTGCCCTTTCGTCTGCGAAATTTCATCTTTCTTTTTAACTACAGTGGAATTCAATGAACTATAGCACTTCTTTGATCGATCAGGATCGTGGATTGCCAGAACATTGAAACTCCACCATGTTGTTATCAAGATCAGAAATATGCAAATCCCAGGGAAGCAACAAGAACATCGGGTAACAGATTTCATCTGCTACCCGCACAAATAATTTTCAGTAATAGAACTCATCTACTACCTAATTATATTGTGCAACACCCATACATCTCTATGTATTCTAGATCATAACCTGCATCTACGCATAGCACTGCTCTGATGCCACTGTAGGCAAACGCAGCGGAAAACAAAAAAATTCGACCTATGCACCAGCCCAGGACCACTATGGAGACTGCATACAAGGATTGCTCTTTTCCATTACCGACTCGTAGCGCACAGGAAGTAGAGTCGATGATGATCGGCGGTGCAGATCCCCGCAGCTAGGATTTACAACCTCCTAACCGCGAGGATGTATACCCTCATCTGCCCCTCGGACAGCCCTCCGGGAGGCGGTTGGACAGTCCCCCGGACGGTGTCGCGGACAGCCCTTCGGGAGGACCTTCGAAACTCGGACGGTCACACGGACAGCCCTTCGGGAGGCACTCTCGAACTAAGACCGAAACTACGATCTCTCTACAGAGTTGCACACATACGGTGTCATCTATCCGGCAGGGCTTCGCCGTCCAGAACTAGTTCCTGCCGGAACCCAGACAGCCTTTTGACTCTACGAAACTGTTTCGCTGGGAGGGAGAGAGAAGCCAGACAAGTCTATGGCATGTGTATGAGAGTAAGTATGAAGTTTGGGCAGCCCCCTCACCTCCTATTTATAGGAAAACCAAGGGGTAAGATGGGCATTCAAAAATACCAAAGTACCCCCACTTTATGTCTCACATAAAGGGCATAGGGGGAAAAAGGAGTGCCAGGTGGAGCTCCAAGGACCCTTGGCGGGCCACCTTCATGGGGGCCCCCCAAAGGGGGTTCCTTGGTCCCTAAGTCCTTCTAGAAGCCTTTTTGCAAAAGCCCTAAAAGGTGGCTTTCAAATAAAGTAACCATAAAGCTGATTTCACTATTCATGACGACATTTTTCAGCGTCCGTTCGAACCGAAAATATTTATGTCGGCTTAGAACATTTCCAGTACCCACTAAAATAATTTTTGACACGTTCCACAACAAGTCCGGATTAGTGATTTTCATCTGCGAAAAGCAAACAAAGCGGTTCCGGCAGCTCCGGAACATTTTCGGTTTTTCTTCCGGAAAATTCCCAGAAGTTTCCAGAATGATTCTGGCACCCTCCAAGAATTATCAGGCATGTGCCAAAACCAATTTGACTTAATGGTATCCCCTGAAACAACTTTTCAGTTTTACCGGAACTCATTCGGTGACCTCTCTCTTCGGAACTTTTCCGCTGTCTCCGAAACTTTTTTCGGAGACTTTCTCTCAAACTTCCTGTCTAGTATTCAGCAGATAGATGACCCTTAAGCGTGTGACCCTATAGGTTCGGTGAAGTATAGACATGAACCGGAACCCCTTCCGATCAATGATCAACATCGGAGCCGTGGACACCCATATTGACCCCTATACCCACACGAATGAATATTTGAGTGAATCTCCAGTTGCCGTGTGCTATTCCTGTTGCTTCCCAGTATGTTACAAACACCCGAGGTGAGATTTTCTGCATCCCCGTGGATCAACAACTTGTCCACTATGCAAGTTACCTCGTTACCGGTTTTGTTCTCTTTTCTCGTTTTCGTGTTTCGGCATCCCTGTGATCAAATCACACTGTGTCTGGCCAGACGATGATGGATACCGTAAAACCGAGAGGGCCCGAAAATATCTCTCCATCGTCGAAGGAGCAAATCCCAATCTTGAGATATCATGTTACTTGCCATACTTTTCCATGAACCCGTAAGCCGCCGTAATAGCCACCCAGTAACGGATGACGTTTAACAAACCCTAAAGTTCACGAAGCAAGCACGAAGGAACTCGATACTCTCATGGTCTAAGGATTTATGCAAACATTAACTATCTATATGTTATTAACCATTAACTTGTGACGAATGTATCTCATAGCATAACATCAATTCGGGGCGATTCAACACAAGTGTTCTACCAACATTGCGCCCTCAAAATTGCCGGCATAGCCATGCCCATGATCAGGAAAACAGGATCATCATGCAATACTTGAGCCAGTCTTAGAGGCAAGACTAGGAATACATTTTACCATTTATTATACCACACGTGCAAATGAGTTTCCCTCCGGGCCTTGTGGATATTGCAGACTCGAGAATCATTGCAGTTATAGCATGGAATATAAACTTAATTAGGAACATTGGGATAAATAATAACATTTATTATTGCCTCTTGGGCGTATCTCCTACACTTTTTTATCCCACAACTATAGAAGTTATTCAACTAATGGCCTTAGGTAAACATCAATGTCGTTGCCGGGTTGCTTAGCGCCTTGGATGAGCACTGGCATCATAATGAACTTCCGCTTCATGCAAAACCAAGGAGGAAGGTTGTTGATACATAGAGTCACAGGCCAGGTGCTATGACTGCAGCTCTCACTGGTTCAGCGACATGCTATAAAAACGATTTTTAACCCCTTCCCGCGACGTAGTTCTAAACCGTCTCCTTGCATGTGTGGGCGATAGGGGGGGTCCATCCCAAACGACAGGGAAAACCCGTCGGCAATGGTGACCAACGAACGCAAACAATTTGCAAATATAATCGTGTGCGGTGCAGGAACATATCGCACACATAATGTTTTGGGCTTACGTGTGGGATTTGGGATCAATCACACACGTGCAAGATGAGTCAAACGCGTCTAATTGCTCATGGAAAACAAACGGAGTTTAACCTTCTACCGTTTGTGAAACGTTACCTAATCAACATGGGCCATTTTATAAACTGTGTGTGATATGTTCATCGTCGCACATGAGATTTCTCTGGAAACCGTCTGCCATGCATGGCCTCATCGGACACGTACGAGTGCTGCAAACCATTTGCGATTACTTGTGTATCACCAACATTTTAGATTATATCTCGTGTGCTTTTCCTGTGGATCACAGGCGGTTGTGCTGTTTGTTGTGTGTGCTTTACATTCTGGACCGCACACACTTAGTTGCTTGAACCGTGTGCACTGAAATTGCCAGGTTATTGCAAAATATCGCATTTAATTCACCCTGCAAATAGCAATTTCGCCACAATATGCAATCGACAAATAGTGTCCACATGAAGAACATTCATCATAATTCGCCACAATATGCAATTCAACGAATAGTGTCCACAAGCAGATGATTCATCATAATTCACGACAATATGCAATTGAGCAAATGCTAGCTAAATTCCACAGCTGTTGAACCGACATATGTAGTACATAATCATATTGTACAAAATATGAAGACATGTTCACATGGAAAATAATGCATCCATGTGTATATGTTTAGCTAATAACACTATATGAATGCGTAATTATTATTAGGGGATATGACCCCGCAAATCTTCGGTGCCATCATCGGGCTTGATATAGTGTTTCACCAAGAAGGTGCTGATAAATTTCCTAACAGACATCAATTCATCTGCGGCAAGCAGTGAAGAGGTCATCGGTCCGAAGATCAACTGCAGGACTTTTAGATCAGAATGTGACATACGTGTGGAGTAGAAGATAGTAATTAAGAAAGCAGGCTTACTGGTTTTATCCTGTCAGCATCGAGACCACATTCAACACGTCTGAATAGTTTCATCATGTGTGCACAAATGTAGTATCCACATAGACTGGTACCTTGTTGTTGTTGAGGACACTGAAATTTTTTGTACAATATTAGTCATGTATTTGCCCTGTTAGGAACAAAACCTAACCGGTGTAAGTTGTTTCTTCTTTTTTCTTTGGAGAGAAATAGAAAGAGGTTTACTTAGAAACTTGAACATCTTACTAGCATTTTCTGAAAATAAAGGATTTCGTTGTCTTACCAGAGAAACGATCACGTGCTGCAGAGGTAGTTGGCGGTCGAACCATCTCCCTCATAAAGTTATGTTCTTTGCCAATACACTGGAAATGAAGATGAATTTTCACACACTCAATTCTGGTACCAGATATGAACACAACGGATTAACATCAAAAAATTCAATACCTATCCATGAAATCCTGAAGATGACTCAGATCCTGAGGCGCATTTGACTCTCTGAGAGAATCCATGTAGTAAACTGTGTTGCATTTTGGAACAATGACCACCAAGATCCAGTGACCTCTACAGTTTAAGAAAACCATGAATGTACGAACTATGTCTAAAACTGAAAGATGATCAATGTATGCGTGGTTGTATATTTAACTTACCGTTCATGGTATGGCCACATGAAGAATTCTCCTATATGTAAGTTGGACAAGATCTTGGCGACATAATGAATGGAAGCCTTGCGTGAGACATTATCTCGTAACAAAACGCCGTTTGCTAAATCAGGATCTATGAAATGCCAATGCGCCCTTATCGATCTTTGTACCGTCAATCCCCTGAGAGGAATACAATACGGTTAGCTTTTTTCATTTACAGCCTTGTATGGAGAAGTTGGTCACAGAGTTTGTGAAGTACTTACAACATCAAGCATTTGACAAGAGTGCCAGCAAGCTCATCGAAGTTGCAGAAGAGATGAAAGTCCTCGAATTCCACACTGATGATACCTGCATCGTGAGAGAAATGCCAGCTGTCGTAGTGCACTTTCATAATGTTTGTATCTTCTCTTTCCAGCATTATGTCCATGCAATATATATGTAACTTGCGACAACTGGAACTGCACTCGTCAAAGTATTCGCCAACAAGGAATGGCTGGCCATGCTTGTACTTGCGTTTCTCAAATGAGTCTACTTCCTTACTAGAAAGTTATTTTTCAAGGTCTGCTTTAGACATGTGGTCAGAACCGGGATTACATGGGTCTTCATCGGCCATGCCATGGTTCTGCTCGAAGAGTCTTCGTAGTAGGATGCTCTGGTACACATTCCTCCTTTGTTTCTATCATGTGTAATAACAAAATGCCAATTTTACCAGGAAGCTAAATATAAATGCAATCGTATTTGTAGTACAGGATGCGCATCGGCAGTGTTTGAATGATATCAAATTAATAGTGACAGCTACGTACATTATGCAGTCAAACATTCCAATATGTTAAAAACTACTGTCTTGCACCATGTTTTTTTCACTAAGTCTGAGAATATGTTTATTTTAGATTGCCATGTTTCAGGTGGTTCGCCACCTGACAACCAAGGTGCGTGTACGCTCGAACAGTGTTGATGCTCGCCATGTTTCTGTGCATAATTAGACCTTGCTCGTGCTGAATAAAATGAAGTGCTTCATGTGTACTAACTGGCTGTAAATTTTCATGCAATGATAACTCATGTAGCACATAGTTTTCTTGCTGTCAATATGCCTTCAGGTTAAAACTATGACAGTGTCTTAATCACATCCAGAATAAAATAGCACACGGGAAGTGTCTGAATCACACCTCATATAACAAATGATTTCTAACAACGAGAGTTAGGCTTACCTTCTTTGCACATCCCAGAAACTTCCTCCCACTGTACCCAGATTGAAAAGCTCGTACCTTCACGGATTGAAATTGATGTTGACCATGAACAGGCAGGTCTTCAGCTACCCATCTCCATTCCTTGGAAGTGATTGTCCTAGGGAGCTACAAGAGAAAGAAATGGCGCAAATGGGCCTGCCGCTTGAAAATCCCCAATTCCAAAACAAAACCCTAAGCCTAGTTGAGCCAGAGAGAAGAGAGACGAATACCTGGCTGGTGAGAGATTCGTCATCGTCGGAGATACTGCTTGAGGGGTCACTCGAGGAGACCATGGCATGTCCACGGCGGTCAGAAGCTAGAGGAAGAGATGTGGGCGGCGGCGCGGGGGGAGGTGGGTGGGGGGGTTGCAGGGGAAATGTGGCCCTTTGGTGGGGAGGCAGATATTTCGGCAGTCGGCGAAATTTTTCGCTCGTTGCAGGGAATCTTGGCGCAAAGATTCATCAGACACGGTGTTTCTGCTTTTATCGTATGCGATGATATAGAACATACAAAAAATTTCCCCTCCCCACGTATTCCCTGGTTAGAGTGCACATCCACGTCATTGCATAATTTAACATCAACTGCTAACTTGGGTATACAAATTAGCGAACACACATAGCTCACAGTTACTAAACCGAGCAAGTTCACTAAATAATCAAGCTGCTTGAACTAGACATAGCTCTTACAAAAGACCGGCTCTCTGAACAAAGGTTATTAGTAATACGCATAATTTTAACAAAGACGCCGACGAGCAGCCGCCCTATGCCTCGCCGCTGTTCGATGAGATGTCGACGACTTTTCCGGGCGACATTCCGCCAGTGCTGGACTCCGCATCCCCCAGGCTGACTTCGACTGCTGTGACGTGCTCATCCTCGACGTTGTCCTCGTCATCGGCGTCGCCCTCATCTTCGTAGTACTCGTAGTAGTGGCGTCGCCATAGCTCGCGTTGGTACTCCACCGCCGATTCCTCGATGGACAGGCGCTTCTCGACCTCCTCCTGAGCCACGCGCAACTCCTCCCAGCACTCGGCGCTCTCGGACGGCTCCCGCATCTCCAGCTCTCGCTCGGAGATCTCGTGTGGAAGGGGCTCCATGGCCTCCGCCGCCGCATCGTAGGCATGCATCTCGGCATCCGCATCATCCGCCTCTTCGGACGTGTGGTGCATGCTGGATTCCGGCGAAGCTTGGAGTATCTTGGCATGGGCGTTCTCGATGATATAGGCCTGGATGGCCTTCACCCGGGCCAGGGCGGCCTCCGCGGCACGACACGCTGCTCGAGCGCTCTTTGCATTTGCAGATGCCGTCTCCGCGGCTACAGACACCCTTTCGGCCGCTGCAGAGGCCCTTTCGGCGGATGTGGCCGCGCTTAAGGCCGATGCGGCTGCTCTCTCTGCCGAGGCCGCCGCGCTCTCGGCTGAGGTGGCCGCGTTCTTGGCAGAGGCGGGAGCACTCGGGGCCGAGGGGGCGGTCGTACGCACCCTTACGAAGCGTTCCCACAATGTCATTCTTTGCAGTGAGGGTTTGTTCGGGAATGGGGATTGAGGGTGAACGGAATCCGAGCTAGACAAAGCCGACGAAGCTTCCCTCGTAAGACATAAATAGATCCGTGAATTTTCATCGCAAACGGTTCCTGTATGAAACCGTGTGTACGTAGTTCACTTTTTTTGTATTGAATTGTAAAACTATTTTGGGGTACAGCGGTAAGGGATATTGTTTTATTTGTAAGAAAATGATCCCTACCGTCAAAATCCACTAACGGCATCCTAATTAGGAAATATTCGGGGTTAAATTGGCATTTTATACGTTAAGTTAGTTTGTAGAAATTTTACGGCCATAATACAAAAGTGTAACACACCAACACGCAAGATGAAGCAAAATCTGCTAGAAAAATCATATTTATGTACTACTTCCTTCCCTATATATGCCGCTTGCAATAAATTTTAAGGAGATGCAAACATGTTGGGTAACGGTTTGGACACACGTGCACGCATTGGGAATCTAGGTTTTAAAATTAAAAAAATTAAAAAATGCTCTAAAGTACATGAAAATAATCTGCATGATTTCCCCACATAGGGCCAAGAGATCGTGGTCAAAACAACGCCTTGTTCGAGATAAGCTTTGACACATGCCTCTCACAAAACGGAGCATCACACATTGCACGAATACGTCCGTCTTCCTGAAATTTGGACATTTTTGGGGTTGAATGAGCATTTTATACATGAAGTTAGTTTCTAGATATCTAGTGGCCATAATTCAAAACTAAAACACATGGACATGGGCAAGATGAAGCAAAAACTGCAGGAAAAATCATATTTGTATATGTACTAGTGCTTCCGTCTATATGCCACGTGCAATAAATTTGAAGGAGTTCCAGACATCTTGATTAACGGTTAGGACACAAGCATTGAGAATAATCTAGGTTTTTAAATTAAAAAAATAAATAAATATGCTATGAAGTACACGAAAATCAGAATGATTTTCCGCCATGGGGCCAATATGTCGTGGTCAAAGTAATGGCTTGTTCGAGATAAGCTTTGACACATGCCTCTCACAAACCGGAGCATCACACGCAGGCTCGTATAGTTCCGACAGGGAACGTGGGGCATTTTGTGATGACGAACCAGATCTGTTGGGGATATAACCCCGTGGTAAGACCCGCCCAGGAGGGGCCGGGTCATACCTGGCGGCTCGTAGCCAAGACCCTTAAGGTGGGCCGGAAGATGAAGGCTAGGCCGTATGGCGGCATACCGGACGGGCCAAGACGAAGGCCCAGAGACAGAAGATGGTGTGAGACCCGGGCGGGTAAGCCGCCTGGAGACGGATTGCCAAAGGAGGCAAGGCGGCTTAGAGACAGGATTGAATACATTGTATGAGTTGGTTTGAGACTCGTGTGACACAGGGCCTCGATCTCCTATATAAAGGTGAGACCCTGGGGTGGCTTAGACAAGAAAACCAATCAATCGAGAACTAGGTCAAGCGAATCCGCTCCCTTGTAATCGATACACCGATCAATACAACACAAGCGGGACATAGGCTTTTACCTCTTCTTGAGGGGCCGAACCTGGGTAAACTCGTGTCCCTCGTCCCGACCAACCCCTTTGAGTCCACCGCCTCAGCGATGGCCTCGAACCTAAGTCTTCGGACATCTGCCGTGACAAAACCATGACAGTTGGTGCCCACCGTGGGGCCAGCGCTCGGTGGTGTGGAGTTCTCGAAGGGCTCTCTCCCAGGGATCGAGGGATACGCCGTTGGCAGGATGACCAAGAGTCGCTGTGGCAAGCTCTACATCGACGACGCCGGCTGGGGCCCCGAGGCCGACTCAATCGAGTACGGGTTCCGGGTCCCCTTCGGCGGAATCCACGTCTTCATCGGCAAGATTGGCGGATCTAAACCCGGGCCGGACATCTGCACCAACATCGTCGAGCCGGCCCGAAGACGTTGCCTTACCTAGTGTACCTGACTCATGGCGAGTTGCCCGAAGACGAGAACTTGGCGAGACAAATCGTACGGCGATCTAAATCCACGACTATCATCAATGGCGAGTTACATAAGCGCAGCGTCACTGGCGTTTTTCAGCATTGCGTTTCTCCTGAAGAGGGTAAGGAGATCTTAAATGAAATTCACGCCAGCGATTGCGGTCATCACGCCGGCTCAAAATCTTTGGTGGCCAAAGCTTTCCGGCATGGTTTCTTCTGGCTGACGGCTCATAAGGACACAGAGGACTTGGTCACCAAATGTGATGGATGTCAGAAGTTCGGGCGACGTGCTCACGTACCGGCTCAGGAGTTGCGGATGATTCCAATTACCTGGCCGTTTGCGGTCTGGGGGCTTGACATGGTCTGGCCCTTCAAGAGATCTAAAGACAAGAAGACCCAACTTTTGGTGGCGGTGGATAAGTTTACCGAGTGGGTTGACGCTGAGCCGGTCAGCAAATGTGACGTGGCTACGGCGGTTCAGTTTGTCAAAAAATTGATCTACCGTTTTGGTTACCCTCATAGTATCATCACGGACAATGGCACAAACCTATCCAAGGGGGCTATGAAGGCATTCTGTGAAGGTGAGCACATCCGGCTTGACGTCTCTGCTCTTGCCCATCCACAATCCAATGGTCAGGCAGAGCGTGCTAACCAGGAGATCTTGAGAGGCATCAAGCCCCGGCTTATGGTTCCTCTATAGCGAACGCCGGGTTGTTGGGTAGAGGAGTTACCGTCAGTTCTCTGGAGCATCAGAACTACCCCCAATAGGTCAACAGGCTATACGCCTTTCTTTATGGTTTATGGTGCGGAAGCCGTGTTACCAAGTGATATACGTCATGACTCGCCGCGGGTGGCGGCTTACGTTGAAACAGACAATGAGACAGCGCGTCAGGACGCGTTAGATGCTTTGGATGAAGAGCGTGATCTTGCAGCAGCTCGATCGGCGATTTATCAACAAGACCTGTGTCGCTATCATTGCCGCAGAGTTAAGACCTGGACGTTTCAGGAAGGCGACTTGGTGTTGTGTTTGATTCAAGATCAGACGGATGTGCACAAACTATCTCCCCCATGGGAAGGGCCTTTTGTGGTCAGCAGAAATCTCAACAATGGGTCATATTATCTCATTGACGTACGAGACGAGTCACGTACTTCTGGGCAGAAGACCCACCGGCCGTGGAATATCGCTCATCTGCGGCCTTACTATACTTGAGTCATTGACTCCCATCATTGTACATCCATCGTTGTATATATATTTTATATATATATATATATATATATAATAAAGTTGGCATCCCTGCAAGCTGGGGCCTCTGTCTTTTATGCATTTCAGATTGGACAAAAAGTTGACTCCGTCAACAAGGTCATTTAGGGGCTTCCAACCCACCGGGTTTAGCTTGCACACCCTCTTGATCGGCTCTTCAACCACCGTAAGGCTGGGTTATATACCCAAAAAGTTGACTCTGTCAACAAGGTCATTTGGGGGCTTCCAACCCACCGGGTTTAGCTTAAGCACCCTCTTGATCGGCTCTTCAGCCACCGCAAGTTCGAGTTAAACCTGCCTGTATGCTGCTGCTGCTCCGTTAGGTGACCCGCCGAACTCTTACCAGTTAATCTCGGCTAGAGACCCTGAGCTGTTCAAAGTATTTGACAGTCACTCTCACTAGACACCCTATACTGGTCAAGGTTAAACCGGCGGCTCTTGTCACGTGAGGGCCGGCCCATGGAGAGCGAGGATAAACTCACCCATCTGCTGCATACTCTACGCTATGTGGCCCGTTCGTACTCTTAAACAGTTACTCTTTTAAAGACCCTGCACTGTTTAAGGTTCAAACAATGGATTTATGTCACGTGAGAAGTAGCTTATGGGCCCTTGGGGTACTCATGCCCTGTTGCGCCTCTTTATGGTTCGTTGTTGCTCTTACCAGTTAATCTCGCCTAGAGACCCTGAGCCGCTCATAGGAGTTGACGGTCACTCTCGCTAGAGACCCGGTACTGTTAAGAGTTCAAACAACGAGTTCATACCATAAGAGCCGGCATATGAGTTTTTGTAAAACAAAGCAAGATCATAAAAGATTTAACATCTCCGGGTTGTGTTTTTTTTAAGCCGCCCTCACAGCAATGCAGAACATACTCTGTCTTTTTTGTTTTTTGCAGGTCTTATCTCCTAAGATGAGCCGGTGTGAAGTATGACGAAAGATGTTGCGGGCAGAATACAAGGCAGATAAAAGTGCATCAAGTGGCACGTCTGAGGCAATCAAGTTTTTCTACGCCTATTACAAAGCTCTTCAGGGAGCCCAAAATACAATGGACTTAAAGTTTTTTACACACTTCCAGTTTCGGTGGCTCAGAAAGCCGGGTTATCTTTAATCAGGAGCAACGTGTTTAGCTCGACGGCGGGTCATCCTGCATCGGGTCTTCGACCTCTTCGATCTGAAGATTGTCCACATCCCAGTTGCAGTTTGTTAAAGCTTCAAACTGGGCCTCATCAAAGAGGGGAGACGGGTCAATTTCAGGAGCAAAGAGTGGCTTACGGCGTGCAGGAATTAAGTCCCTGGCTTCAAAAGTTGGGCAGCGCACTCATTTGCTGTCTTCGCCGTAAGCCGCCTGGTAGGAAGTCAGATCAATTTCATTAACAAGTGTTGATGCGAGTACTCGGGAGGCCTTCATACATTTGGCATAATCAGTCTCGGTAAAGTCTGAGCCGTCATCTTTCTTGGATGGAAAGCCATCCATCATTTCTTCTGCGGTCAGTTCAGGGGCAAAGGCCAAAGACCGGAGCGGCCATTGCTCCCTTTCTGGCGGCTGATCGTTTGAGTTCATCAATTTGCTTGGGCAAAGTAGACAAGCCCTCTATTACTCCCTTCATGAGTTTGGGGACGCCTTTTTCAGTCAACATTGCTTTGATGGTACAAAGGGTCCTGCAGTATAGCTGTTCTGTCAAGGTATATATTGCTTTCAACTTCAACAAGCTGTCAGAAGAGTGTTGGTGGCTTCTTTGACATGTAAGGAAAGTTAGGCGTTATAAGACGCTCGCACAGTTTTTCAACAAGGGAAGGGAGGTTCCTTAGTCTTCAGTACTTACCAAAGATAGCAGAAGTCATCCTGGATATATGATGCTTGAGGGTTTGCAGTTCTTCTGACACAAGCTTGAGCCGCTTGTCAGCATCGTCTGCGCGTTTTGTCAGGGCGGTTTGTTTAGACTCAGCAGTCTCTTTGAAGGCAGCAAAGTCAGCTTGAACCTTCTCAAGCTCTTCAACGGCAACCCGCCATTTTTCTTCCGCCTTAGACCGGGCGGCCTGTTGCGAAGCAATATTGTCCTTTAGGCCGGTCAGATCAGACTCGGCCGCATCTAAAGCTTCCTGTATCGTACAAAAACAAAAAAGTTCAGGAGGTTTAAGTTGCCAGGATGAGATATTAGTAGACGATTGATGAAGCTATTATGATACAAGTCTCAAGCAGATTGCAAGCAATATACTTGACACTTGGGGGCTAATGTCTGTGTTTTCTCTCACAATCTACAAATAAGTTCCGGCTCATCTTCATAAAGTTAAGCCGGCACTTGGGGGCTACACACGGCGCTTCTAAACAATGCAGTCTTCTCCGGCTCATTTTTTAAGCCAGAGTTTGGGGGTTATGATTCATGAGTTTTTAGCAGTGAAGCTCCGGCTCATCATTATTATAATGTCCCGGACTTGGGGGCTACACTTGGATCTAGTTTTCAAGTAAGTACCGGATTATCATCTATATTAACCCGATACTTGGGGGCTACAAGCTAAGCTATTTGGAGTATGACAAAGATTGGAAGACCCGGTCTACTATTTGCAATATTAAACCAGCTCTTGGGGGCTACATAAGGGTATAAGGAAAAATCAAGAGAAGAGGAGTACCTCATATTTTTTCTTCATTAGTCCAACAAGCTTGGACTCCATATTACGGCTTGTAGAGAGGCGGTTCAGATAACCAGCATGTAATTCATCCACAGTCAGTTTTTCTAACACGGGGAATTCAAAATCAAGTTTTCCTGGTGAGAATGTTTCAGTCTTGCTGGTGTGTTTTGTTAACACATGAGGATCAGGGAGTTGATAGCCCGTCCCAGTGACAACAACTTTTGGATGAGCTGTGTCTTCGGCGGCTGTTGAAGGGCTGGGCAGTTTAGGATCAGCCTTTGGAGGATTCTCAGGAGTAGCCATGTTATCATCAGTCGTCTTAGAGGGCTGAGGAGCGTCTTCAGGCACATCTTTTCTAGCTTCAGTAGGCTCAACGTAAGTTGCAGGGGAGTCCGGCTTAGCAGTATCCGGCTCTTGGGCAGCAGGAGCGGCGGTAGACCCGCTTGTCTTCCTTCGTTTTGCTTGAGACCTGGAAGCAAAAAGATTGTTACATAGAGGACAAGGGTGGTAAAAGGTATGGTGCAAATACAAAGGTACGCACTCCGGGTTTATTTTCAGAGGAGGCAGCTTGGATGCAGTGGAATCGCCAGACGAAGGGGGCGTCTCCTAGAAAAAAAAACAGAGTAAGGCTACAATGCAAGAATGTTAAAAATTGGACTTGGTTAAAAGAGTACCTCAGCAGGCCGTTTCCGAGGAGCTGGAGAGTTTGGTAAGACGATCAAAAGCTCTTCAGAGCCGGTGCTCCGGGTCTGACGTCCGGAGTTGTGTTGTTGCTTTTTCAAAAGAAATTTGGGGTCTAAATAAGCAAGAGGATGAGAAAATGGAACTTTCCGGATGACCCGCCGTGTTTTCTCTTATGGAAAGTTTTCTGAGTCAGAGGAAATGTAAGTTACCTCAGGGGCTTCCGCATGACTTGTCTCCGTTTCCTCGTGTGAATAATCATTGTCAATAAGTTGCATAAAGAGATGGCCAAGGGAGTCAAGTTCTACCTCCGAGTCATCAAGCTCAGGCAGTTCCTGAGCAGAAGTTTTCTTCTTACGGTCGCGGGTTTTACCCGCCTTAGGCTTCCTCAAAGGAGGAGTATATTTCTTCTTCCAGAAAGTAGAGCCAGCCTGTGCATAAGCCGCTAAAAAAAGGTTAAAAGAAGCAAGGCAGAAGGTCAAGACAAAGAACGAGCAGTTGGCTAAAAAAAAGGTTTCTTATAGCTGGAGCCGGGTTCTTGACGCAAAAAGGTTTCAACCCAATTTTGTTGCAAGTCTCTTGTTTTTCGCCAAGAAGTGATTTGACGGAGGAGTTGATGTCTTGTTCTGTCAGGGGGGTGGCGTTGAAATAGAGAGGGTCATTTGGTTCACCCGTAAATTCGTACATGAGTCGGTCACGCCGGCTCAATGGCTAGATTTTCTAGGTAACCCAGCAACGGGTTAAGTCGACGCCAGTCAAGCCGTTCGCCATTAAGGCCCTGATCTTCGCGAAGGCCGGAGCATATTTCGCTCGCTCTGCGGCGGACATCCGGTCTGGGAGTTCTCCGGAGGTGCAAAGCTGGGTAGGACGGTAACCCGGCAGCGGATTCTCTTCTTTGGGAGAAGTGTCCTTGCAATAAAACCAGGTCTTGTTCCAATCTTTGGGGTGACTTGGTAAGACGGCCGCTGGGTAGGGTAAATCTCTCCGTCTCTGGATAGAGACGCCGCCAAGCTCCAAACTTGGTCCTGCCGCCACTTCAGTTTGGCGATTGACATAAAAGTAGTCACGGAAGAGGTCAACAGACGGCTCTTCTTGCAGGTAAACTTCGCATAGGACTTGAAACTGACACATATTGGTGACAGAGTTTGGACCTATATCTTGAGGGTGAGGCTTGAAGAAGTGAAGAACGTCCCGGAATTTTTTTGACCCGGGTGGGCTAAAACCACGGAGGAGGTGATTAGTGAATACGATAACCTCTCCTTCCTGAGGGGTAGGTCTTATCTCTGGCTCTGGAACCCGCCAATGTATAACGTCCTGAGCCGGCAAGACACCTGTTTCTACGAAGTCAAGCAGAAGCTGCTCGGTGACTCCGGAGCCAACCCAATCGCAAGACGCGGGCGCTCTCGACATGGTGGCGGGTTAAACTATGAGAAGGTGCAGAATATGGCAGGTTAGAAACACCAAATAATCCAGACAGCTGTGGTCAGTATGATGGTGAGGCGATAAGCCGCCGACATATTTTATCAGAGAGTCGGCAATGCAATGACGGGTTAAGTGGACAAGGCGATACCAGAAATATTGTTAAGTATGGATAAACAGGTTTCACATATTGCAACTATGGCTGCAAGATCTACAGGCGAAGATAAATGAAATATATTCAAGACCTAAAAAGGGCCAGTGGAAGAACAGGCGGACAACACGCGGAGAAGATTGATATGCAGATCTATAACAAGCGGATGTTGACGTTAAGTGGACGGCCGCAACAGATAAACAGCAATATAAGATTCAAGGGGATACATGGTAATCTGCATTACGAAGAACAAATTTCATGAACAGCGACAAACACTAAAGAAACCCAATGAACTCGGGGGGACCCTACTCGAAGATGATTGCGGGTTCAACAAGGATTGAGGGTGGTACCTGGCGGATGCGGACGGGCTGGCGAGGTTCTGGTCCGGATCAGGCTGATGCAGCGGCCGGCGTTGGGGACGACAGTGTGGTCCGGTCGGTGCAGCGGAGCTCTGGAGGCGCGAGTGTCTGAAGGAGGAAGAAGACGACGGTGGCGGCAGAGAAAGGAAGGGGGCCCCTTGTATCCCTATTTATGAGATGGGATGGCAGCAGTGCGCGCGAAAATCGAAGAGGTGCAGTGATAATTGACCGGAGGGGGCGCCTCGATTTTCGGGCAGACCGTTTAATGAGAAGATCCGTTGCGAACGTCACAGAATCTTTTTTGCATATTCGACGTGACGTCACGGCGGGTTATGAGTTTTCTTTTTCAGGTGATAAAAATGTGAGACTCGCCGCCAAGTGAGTTTGAAGATTGACATGAACAGGCTCAAATGAATCTGGGGCCTAATGTTGGAGATATAACCCCGTGGTAAGACCCGCCCAGGAGGGGCCGGGTCATACCTGGCGGCTCGTAGCCAAGACCCTTAAGGTGGGCCGGAAGATGAAGGCTAGGCCGTATGGCGGCATACCGGACGGGCCAAGACGAAGGCCCAGAGACAGAAGATGGTGTGAGACCCGGGCGGGTAAGCCGCCTGGAGACGGATTGCCAAAGGAGGCAAGGCGGCTTAGAGACAGGATTGAATACATTGTATGAGTTGGTTTGAGACTCGTGTGACACAGGGCCTCGATCTCCTATATAAAGGTGAGACCCTGGGGTGGCTTAGACAAGAAAACCAATCAATCGAGAACTAGGTCAAGCGAATCCGCTCCCTTGTAATCGATACACCGATCAATACAACACAAGCGGGACATAGGCTTTTACCTCTTCTTGAGGGGCCGAACCGGGGTAAACTCGTGTCCCTCGTCCCGACCAACCCCTTTGAGTCCACCGCCTCAGCGATGGCCTCGAACCTAAGTCTTCGGACATATGCCGTGACAAAACCACGACAGCCTCATTCGGCCAAGTTTGTTTTCATCGTTATAATGTACGAATACGACCGTCATCCTAAAATTAGGAAATATTCGGGGATCAATTGGCATTTTTACACATGAAGTTAGTTTCGAGAAATTTAATGGCCATAGTTCAAAACTAGAACACATGGACAAGCAAGATGAAGCAAAAAATGCTGGAAAATCATATTTATGTACTACTTGCTTCTGTATATATGCCACGTGCAATAAATTTGAAGGAGTTCCAAACATCTTGAGTGACGGTTTTGACAAAAAAGCATTGGGAATCTAGTTTTTTAAAGTCAAAAAATGAAAACTGTGCGGAAGTACATGAAAATATGCATGATTTCCCGACATGGGGCCAAGTTGTCGTGATCAAAGTAATGGCTTGTTCGAGATAAGCTTTGACACATGTCAAGCTGGCAATGCATGGTTAATTGTTACCTGCTTCCCCATGGGTAATTGATCTATTAGGGCACGGGTGCCAGCTGGAATGCACATCTGGAAGTTGGTGGGTCAAATACCTTACCGAGCGTGCAGGACGGGATTGAGGATGGGATAGCATTACCAGCCTTACCCAAGAATAGAAGTACTTACATGTGGGCTTTGAAATTAGTAGCCCCCACGTAATTTGTGGCCTCGGTCACCCAAATTGACACACATCCTACTCCTTTCGTCCAAAACTTCCCTAAGAAATCCAAAACCTAGGCAGAACATATTGTTTATTGCATTGAAATACTATTTTTTCTACTGAAATAAGCGAAGGTTGTTCTTAAATGCATGTGTGAGTTTCCCCACGGTGATAAAGAACTAGGTGGGGACGTCGATGGGAAACTTTTTATCCCCACACAAGGGTATGTAGACGGGGACGGGGAAGGGAGGGCGGTGATGGGGACGGAGATGTGGCTCTGCTCGCCTAAGAAATCCCCAGCTTTAGATACAAGCCTCTCACAAACCGGAGCATCACACGAAGGCGCGTGGTTCTGAGAGGGAACGTGGGGCCATGTGGGATGACAAACCGCCAATCGCTTTGTCATTCGACCGGCATCCTATTTTTTTTAGAAAGGGCGTTCTGTTGGCATTTTGATACATTTAGTTAGTTTATAGAAATTTAATGGCCATAGTTCAAAACTGAAACACATGAACCGCTGGAAAATCATATTTATACTACTTGCTTCCCTATATATGCCGCTTGCTATAAATATGAAGGAGTTCCAAACTGCTTGAGTGATTGTTTGGACACAAAAGCATTGAGAATCTAGGTTGTAAATTCAAAAAAAAATGAAAAAATGCTTTGAATTCTGAAGTACATGAAAATATGCATGATTTCCCGCCACGGGGTCAAGATGTCGTGGTTACTGCTCTCGGACTTGCTTCCGTAACACAAATGGCATTCATGCATTACATTTGGATAGAAAATGTAAATATTTGGCAAAACAAACGGGTCGCACATGATTGGCGCCGTATTTTGCATTTTGAGTTTTGGAAGCCAATTTTTGTGGGCTATTAATCGCACACGGTCATGCATTGGGAATCGTCGGTGATGTTAATTCACACACGGCTGTTGACTAGGAAATCGTGTGCAATCACTACTGGCGTCGATCAAGATTCCAGCTGCATATAAATGCTGCCCCTCGAGACGTCATCCCGCCAGCATTCTCTCGTCTCTTTATACCACCCGTCGCACAAAACTCTACCATGGCGAGGCCGGTCTGTGCACAAGCAAAGGAGGAGGCGCCACCACGCGAGGACATGGCGAGATGCAACAACGAGGAGGACCCCTTCGCGGCCCAAGACGAGGTCGTGCCAGACCCACCAACTGAAGATTGGTTTTGGGGCCAGTACGATCTGGCTTTGTGGAAGGCGCTGCCACCGGCTGAGAGAGCCAGGCAGGTGGCGTTCAAGAAGGAGCGGGTTGAGGAGCGCGCTAGGAACCTCGCGGCCTGGAATGGCCTTAGTGCCGCAAGGGAAAAGGAGGAGCTGGAAATTTGGCGGCGGGCGAGTCGACGAGCGGTGGAGGTGTACGAAGACGGCCGGTACCATGCAAGGAAACCCAGAGGCGCTAGGCGCCTCACCGCTGCGTGGGCGTGGGCCGATAAGCACGAGCGTGCCACCGCCAAAGAGCTCCAGTGGGCGCCCACTGAACTATCCTGTGATACGTCCATTTTGCATCATGATTTCCAACTGTTATTTATTATGTTTTTTCAAATAATAATGCTTTAAGGAGTGATTATAATGCCTTTTCTCTCATAATATGCAAGGTTTACACAAAGAGGGAGAATACCGGCAGCTGGAATTCTGGACCTGAAAAAAGCACATCAGAGATACCTATTCTGCACAACTCCAATGAAGCTGAAATTTTACGGAGATTATTTTTGGATTAAATAAAAAATACTGGAGCATAAAAATACCGGAGGGGGCAAACCTGGTGGGCACAACCCACCAGGGCGCGCCAGGCCCCCCTAGGCGCGCCCTGATGGGTTGTGGCCTCCACGGCCCACCTCCGGTGCCAATCTTCTCATATATGGTCACATTTGACCTAGAAAAAATCAGAGGAGGACTTACGGGACGAAGCACCGCAGCCTCGAGACGGAACTTGGGCAGCAGCACTTTTGCCCTCCGACGTAGCGATTCCGCCGGCGGAACTTCCCTCCCGGAGGGGGAAATCGAAGCCATCGTCATCACCAACACCCCTCTCACCTTTGGGAGCCCAATCTTCATCAACATCTTCAACATCACCATCTCCTCTCAAACCCTAGTTCATCTCTTGTGTTCAATCTTTGTACCAGAACCTCAGATTGGTACCTGTGGGTGACTAGTAGTGTTGATTACCTTGCGTAGTTTATTACTATATGGTTTATTTGGTGGAAGATTATATGTTCAGATCCATTATGCTATTCAATACAACTTTGATCTTGAGCATGATTATTATTTGTGAGTAGTTACCTTTGTTCTCGAGGTCACGGGAGAAGTCATGTTGCAAGTAATCATGTGAATTTGATATGTGTTCGATATTTTGATGATATGTATGTTGTGATTCCCTTAGTGGTGTCATGTGAACGTCGGCTACATGACACTTCACCATTCATGGGCCTAAGGGAACGCATTGTGGAGTAGTTATTAGATGATGGGTTGCTTGAGTGACAGAAGCTTCAACCCTAGTTTATGCGCTGCTTCGTAAGGGGCTGATTTGGATCCAAATGTTTAATGCTATGGTTAGATTTTATCTTAATACTTTTCTCGTAGTTGCGGATGCTTGCAAGGGGGTTAATCATAAATGGGAGGTTGTTCAAGTAAGAACAGCACCCAAGCACCGGTCCACCCACATATCAAATTATCAAAGTAGCGAACATGAATCAAACCAACATGATAAAAGTGACTAGATGAAATTCCCGTGTACCCTCAAGAACAATTTGCCTATTACTAGAGATTGTTTTCGCCTGTTCTTTGCCACAAAAGGATTGGGATACCTTGCTGCACCTTTTTTACCATTATCGTTACTTGCTCGTTACCAATTACCTTGCTATCAAACTATCTGTTACCTACAATTTCAGTGCCTGCAGAAATTACCTTGCTGAAAACCGCTTGTCATTTCCTTCTGCTCCTCGTTGGGTTCGACACTATTAGTTATCGAAAGGACTATGATTGATCCCCTATACTTGTGGGTCATCAAGACTCTTTTTTGGCGCCGTTGCCGGGGAGTGAAGCGCTCTTGGTAAGTGGAAACCGGTAAGGAAAAACTTATACTACGTGCTGAAATTTATTGCTACTTGCTACTATGGAAAACAATCCTTTGAGGGGTTTGTTCGGGGTATCTTCACGTCGAACGGAACCACAATTAGTTGCCCCTCAACCTACTGCACCTACTGAAAATATTGGTTATGAAATTCCTTCAGGTATGCTAGAACAACTGCTTGCTAAACCTTATGTAGGAGATAGAACTGAACATCCTGATATGCACCTATTATATGTGAATGAAATTTGTGGATTATTTAAGCTTGCAAGTTTACCCGGAGATGAAGTTAAGAAGAAGGTTTTCCCTTTATCTTTGAAGAGAAACACATTGAGATGGTATAGTCTATGTGATGATCTTGGATCGTGGAACTGGAATCGTTTGCAATTGGAATTCCACCAAAAGTTTTATCCCATGCATCTTGTTCATCATGATCGAAATTATATATATAATTTTTGGCCTCGTGAAGGAGAAAGCATCGCTCTAGCTTGGGGGAGGCTTAAGTCAATGTTATATTCATGCCCCAATCATGACATTCTGAGAGAAGTTATCATTCAGAATTTTTATGCTCGGCTTTCTCATAATGATCAATCCATGCTCGATACTTTTTGTGCTGGTTCTTATATGAAGAAGACTATTGAATTCAAGTGGGATCTCTTAGAAAGAATTAAACGCAACTCTGAAGATTGGGAACTCGACGAAGGTAATGAGTCAGGTATAAAGCTTGAGTTTGATTGTGTTAAATCTTTTATGAATACCGATACTTTTCACAAGTTTAGCACTAAATATGGACTTGACTCTAAGATAGTAGCCTCTTTCAGCGAAGCATTTGCTACTCCCATTGACCTCACTAAGGAGAAGTGGTTTAAATATCATCCCCCTATTAAAGAACAAATTAAAGAACCGGTCATAGCTAAAGAAGAAACCATCTTTTACAATGTTGATCCAGTTGTGCCTACCGCTTATATTGAAAAACCACCTTTCCCTGTTAGGATAAAGGAACATGCTAAGGTATCAACTGTGGTTCGTAAGAATAATATAAGAGCACCTAAACCCCTGAGCAAATTAAAGTAGAACCTAGTGTTGCTATGGTTAAAGATCTCTTGGTAGAAAATATTGATGGGCATGTTATCTACTTCTGTGATGAAGCTGCTAGAATTGCTAAACCTGATGAAAAAGATAAATATAGACCCATAGAAGGCATGCCTGTTGTCTCAGTCAAAATAGGAGATCATTGCTATCATGGTTTATGTGATTTGGGTACTAGTGTGAGTGCTATCCCTTTTACCTTATACCAAGAAATTATGGATGAAATAGCACCGGTTGAACTAGAAGACATTGATGTTACTATTAAACTTGCTAATAAAGACACTATCACACCACTTGGGATTGTTAGAGATGTTGAAGTCTTGTGTGGGAAAGTGAAATACCCTACTGATTTTCTAGTCCCTGTTTCCCCACAAGACGACTTTTGTGCCATGATCTTTGGTAGACCTTTCTTGAGCACCGTCAATGCTAAGATAGATTGTGAAAAACAAACTGTCGGTGTCAGTTTTGGTAGTGTGTCTCGTGAGTTTAATTTTTCCAAGTTTAGTAGACAACCTCATGATAAAGCGTTACCTAGTAAGGTTGAAATAATTGGTCTTGCTTCTATTGCCATGCCTCCCACTGATCCATTAGAACAATATTTGCTTGATCATGAAAATGATATGCACTTGCGTGAAAGAAACAAAATAGATCAAATTTTCTTTGAACAACAACCTCTCCTGAAACAGAATTTGCCTATTGAAACTCTTGAAGGTCCTCCTCCACGTAAAGGTGATCCTGTGTTTGAATTAAAGCAATTGCCTGACACTTTCAAGTATGCTTATCTTGACGAAAAAAATATATATCATGTTATTATTAGTGCTAACCTTTCAGAACATGAAGAAGAAAGATTATTAAAAGTTCTAAGGAAGCATAGGGCTGCTATTGGATATACTCTTGATGATCATAAGGGCATTAGTCCCACTCTGTGTCAGCACAAGATTAATATGGAACCAGATGCTAAACCCGTTGTTGATCACCAACGGCGGTTGAATCCTAAGATGAAAGAAGTGGTAAGAACTGAAATATTAAAGCTTCTGGAAGCAGGTATAATCTATCCCATAGCTGATAGTAGATGGGTAAGTCCCATTCATTGTGTCCCTATGAAAGGAGGTATTACCGTTGTTCCCAATGATAAGAATGAACTCATTCCACAAAGAATTGTTACTGGCTATAGAATGGTAATTGATTTTAGAAAATTAAATAAAGCCACTAGGAAAGATCATTACCCTCTACCTTTCATTGATCAAATGCTAGAAAGATTATCTAAGCACACACACTTTTGCTTCCTAGATGGATATTCTGGTTTCTCTCAAATACCTGTGTCACAATCCGATCAAGAGAAAACCACCTTTACTTGCCATTTTGGAACATATGTTTATAGACGTATGCCTTTTGGTTTATGCAATGCATCTGCTACCTTTCAAAGATGTATGACTGCTATATTCTCTGATTTTTGTGAAAAGATTGTGGAGGTTTTCATGGATGATTTTTCCGTTTACGAAACTTCTTTTGATGATTGCTTAAGCAACCTTGATCGAGTTTTGCAGAGATGTGAACAAACTAATCTCATCTTGAATTGGGAGAAGTGCCACTTTATGGTTAATGAAGGCATTGTCTTGGGGCATAAAATATCTGACCGAGGTATTGAGGTGGATAATGCTAAAGTTGATGCAATTGAGAAAATGCCATGTCCTAAAGATATTAAAGGTATTTGAAGTTTCCTTGGTCAAGCTGGTTTTTATAGGAGGTTCATTAAAGACTTCTCTAAAATTTCTAGGCCTCTTACTAATCTTTTGCAAAAGGATATTCCTTTCATTTTTGATGATGATTGTGTGGAAGCCTTTGAGACACTCAAGAAAGCCTTAACCTCCGCACCTATCGTTCAACCACCTGATTAGAACTTTCCTTTTGAAATTATGTGTGATGCTAGTGATTATGTTGTTGGTCCTGTTCTAGGACAAAGAGTTGATAAGAAATTGAATGTTATCCATTATGCTAGTAAAACTCTAGAGAGTGCCCAACGAAATTATGCTACTACTGAAAAGGAATTTTTAGCAGTTGTGTTTGCCTATGATAAATTTAGATCCTATATTGTTGATTCCAAAGTTATTGTTCACTCCGATCATGCTGCTATAAAATACCTTATGGAAAAGAAAGATGCTAAGCCTAGACTCATTAGGTGGGTTCTCTTGCTTCAAGAATTTGACTTACACATCGTTGATAGGAAAGGAGCTGAGAACCCCGTAGCTAATAACTTGTCTAGGTCAGAAAATATTCTTGATGACACACTACATATTGATGATAGTTTTCCTGATGAATAGTTAGCTGCAATAAGTGTTTCACAAAACACACCTTCGTATGCTGATTATGCTAACTACATTGTCGCTAAATATATACCACCTAGCTTCACGTACCAAGAAAAGAGAAAAAAAATCTATGACTTGAGACATTACTTTTCGGATGACCCACAACTTTATAAAGAAGGAGTAGATGGTATTATTAGACATTGTGTACCTGAGCATGAACAGGAACAAATCCTACAGAAATGTCACTCCGAAGCTTAAGGAGGATATCATGCGGGAGATAGAACTGCTCATAAGGTATTGCAATCTGGTTTTTATTGGCCTACTCTTTTCAAGGATGCCCGTAAGTTTGTCTTGTCTTGTGATGAATGTCAAAGAATTGGTAATATCGGTAAGCGTCAAGAAATGCCAATGAATTATTCACTTATTGTTGAGCCATTTGACGTTTGGGGTTTTGATTATATGGGGCCTTTTCCTTCCTCTAACGGGTACACTCATATTTTGGTTGTTGTTGATTATGTCACTAAGTGGGTAGAAGCTATTCCAACTAGTAGCGCTGATCACCACACCTCCATGAAAATGCTTAAAGAGGTTATTTCCCGAGGTTTGGAGTCCCTAGATATTTAATGACTGATGGTGGTTCACACTTTATTCATGGTGCTTTCCGTAAGATGCTTGCTAAATATGATTTTAACCATAGAATTGCATCAACCTATCATCCTCAATCTAGTGGTCAAGTTGAACTTAGCAATAGAGAAATAAAATTAATATTACAAAAAACTGTCAATAGGTCTCGTAAGAATTGGTCTAAGAAACTAGATGATGCACTTTGGGCCTATAGAACAGCTTATAAAAATCCTATGTGTATGTCTCCATACAAAATGGTATATGGAAAAGCTTGTCATTTACCTCTACAATAAGAACACAAAGCATTTTGGGCAATTAAAGAAATTAACTATGATTTCTAACTTGCCAGTGAGAAGAGGCTATTTGAAATTAGCTCACTAGATGAATGGAGAACCCAAGCCTATGAAAATGCCAAACTATTCAAAGAAAAAGTAAAAAGATGGCATGACAAAAGTATCCAAAAGCAGGAATTCAAAATAGGAGACTATGTTCTTTTGTTCAACTCTCGTTTAAGATTTTTCGCAGTTAAGCTTCTCTCCAAATGGGATGGACCATATGTTATCGAAGAGGTTTATCGTTCTGGAGCTATCAAGATTAATAATGCCGAAGGTACTAACCCGAAGGTGGTCAATGGACAAAGAATTAAGCATTATATCGCAGGTACGCCTATTAACATTGAAAGCAATGTTATCCAAACCATGGCACCGGAGGAACACATAAAAGAAACCTTCCGGAACACTCCAGAATTCTAAAAAAATAGGAGGTACGTGATACGGTAAGTAACGGACTCTGAAAAATCCGCAAAAATATTTCATGCCAGTTTTGGAATATTAGAAAATTTTGGAAATAAAGAAATAAACCGGAAGGTGATCGAGGTGAGCACGATACACCAGGGCGCGCCAACCACCCCTGGGTGCTCCCTGGTGGGTTGTGCCCACCTCGGACACCTTCCTGACTCCGTTTTCCTTCCATATGCTTGTTTCCCAAGAATAAAAATTCTCTATTTATACCCCCGACTGTTTTGACGACCGCATCGCAGAAAAATCCTCTGTTCTTGTTTCTTGTTGTTTTCTCGTCAGATCTAGATCTCCATGGCTCCATGAAGCTCCTCCAAAGACAAGTTCTTCGAGAAGGTCATCAACCCGTACTTGTCGGAGGTGATGAAGCACCCTCAAGCAACTAAGATGCGTGAGGGGGTGCCCCACATCCGAGATGTTCAGGGACCCAAGAAGATCGGAAGCGTGGAGGCTAGGCTCGAGGCGGTGGAATAGGAGATCTTCAAATGCCAGAAGATGGTGGAGCGTGGACTTAGTGCCAATCACTCCATGATTACGGAATTCACCCGTGATTAGATGGTGGATGGCCGGTCTGTGAAGGACATCATCTCCACCCTCAACGAGCAAATTAATTTTCTGCAGAGCCAAGTTTATGATGGACTTTGAATATGAAGCAAGATTTAAAGGTATGAGTTTAGCTACCAGTTGCAGGACTCAGGGGACTCTGGCGTCAACTTTTGATGGGGAGCCCTTGCCCTGGAAGCTGGAGGATAAGCCTACTTAATCATCACCACCACCTTCTTCATCACCACCACCAAAGGAGACTTGAGCACACGGGTATGGGCACTCCCCTTGGCTTGATCCAAGCTTGGGGGAGGTGCCCCGGTATCGTATCACCACCACTTTTATTCACCTTTACCTATCTTAGTTCGATCTTTAGTTAACCTTTGCTTTAGTTGAATAAAAGTCTAGCATGATCTATTTTCGTGTGTTAGTTTTGTGGCCTACCTATCTATGTAATCGAGTGAGAGTTATATTATAAAGTTTAGTTTGAGTTTTTGCCTCTCTACTTTCTTGTTGCAATCAAAATAAAGGAAAAGAAACAAATGAAAAGAATCATATGCTAATCTTATGGTGAGTAATGACATCACATAAGAAAAAGTATAAGTAGTAAAATTTGTTGGAGATTTACAAACATAGCATTGGTCAATAACGCAATTCATGAAAGAATTAATAAGGGAAGAGAAGATTCACATGCAAATACACTATCTTGGACATCTTTTATGATTGTGAGCCCCCATCAAATATTATATGTCAAAATTGTTGACGTTGGACGAGGAAGACAACGTAATGATTTATGTTTGTTCATATCCACATAGAAGTTATATTGTCATAGATCCTTCAACATGTGGTGCTTGCTTAATATCTTTGCTAGCCAAAAATTCCGCACGAAGTAGAGATACTACTTGTGCATCCAAAAACCCAAACCCAAATTCGTTCTTTGAGTGTCCACCATACCTACCTATGGATTGAGAAAGATCCTTCAAGTAAGTTGTCATCGGTGCAATAAGGCAATAAAAATCTATTATATATAAAAAGTATTTGACGGGTTAATTAGAAAAAAAGATAAATAATCAAGAAATTACTACAATAATTAGAAACATCTGGTCGTTGATTTGGTGGACCCGTAGCTTAAATGAGGTAATGAACGGATAAGATCTAAGAACTTAACTAGAAAAAAAAACACCACAATCGATCTAGCACCACCATGGATCGTTGCCACCTCCTTCCCTCTCCCACGCCCAATCTCCCTTTTCTATAAGGGATAACCTTTGCCATCGGAACGGAAAAAACAAAGGTAAAAAAATGAAACCCTTGCAGCTTGCAAGATTGGACAAGACTGTCCTTGTAACTTGCAAGATTGGACGAGACTACGAGTTCAAAGCTTTCTGAGCACCCTCCTAAACGCCGAGCCACATGTCGAGCCTGATTGGATTATTTAACAGGCCCCATGGCACGCATCATGAACACTTGCTACCATGGTAAGGCTGATTAATTGTGGGGATATCTGCATCTGGCCTGAAGTGCAAACAAGGAACAATGATAAAGTCAGAAGTTGCATGGCGAAATTGATCTTGGGCATAGTGATATAGAAATATACATGCGGGCTTGATCGTATTGGCCCAAAACCAACGCTGAGTAATTCCGGCGACGACAACACCGACGATGATGATGACAAACGAAACAGCAAGCCGACTTGATCCGATCGAGGCGACATCGACATGCGACGATGACAAACGAAACAGCGAGCACTAGTAGAAAACAGGCCTTCCGTTTCAACCTTTAGTCCCGGTTTGGCTTTGGACCGGGACTAATGTGTCCATTAGTCCCGGTTCCAACGGCTAGGAGCGGTCAGGGTGTACGGGCCCTATTAGTCCCGGTTCATTCGAGACCTATAGTCCCGGTTTGTATCACAAACCGGGACTAAAGGGGTGGTGGCAGGCTTGTGTCAGCCTGGGGCCCTTTAGTCCCGGTTTGTGATACAAACCGGGACTATATGTGGACCTTTAGTCCCGGTTTGTATAACCAACCGGGACTAAAGCTTTCCCTATATAAACCCTTCGTCCAGCCCGACTCCATTTCTCTGTTTTCTCCATTCGAATTCCCCTCTCCGTTCTTCCCCTAGCTCGAGCTCCTCCCTCCATTTTTGCCAAGATTTGTCAAGATTTGAGGCACCACAATCCATCCAATGTCAACAAAGGTTAGCAACTTTGTCCTTTCATCTCTTATTGCTAGATCAGCTCGTGCAATGCTTTATAAGTATAGTGATTTGTGGGTTTTAGTTTGGGTGTAATTATGTGGTAGTTTTTTTTATTTATATGCAATTTGAGCTCAAATTAACTCCTTAGTTTGCATATGTGTAGGTCTGGTTTACTTAGTGTGCCTTCCCGTCCCCGTCCTAACCACCGTCGATCGCCCGCACCGTCCCGTCGCCGGCACCACCTTGGTGAGCCTCTTCTTGTGTTCTTATCATTTTTATTAAAAAAATCGTATTTGTATGATTTAGATAGTTACTTGCATAATTTTCTTACTTGTATGATTGTTGTTATATATAGTGCCATGGTTATGATATCCGTGCCCGTCGGCCCTCGTCCGGTTTACGATTCGGATGTGGTATATTCTCTTTTATAACTATTTGTTGCATTTCGTGTTAATGACAATTATGCCCATCAAGTTGACATAGATATTTTTATCTAGGAGGTAGTTGAACCGGAAATGCCAACCGACCCTATTGTCGAGAAGTTAAATTTAGTTGAAAAAGAAAACGAGGATTTGAAAGGAAAATTGAAAAGAGTTGAAGAAGAGAAGATGAAATTGGAGTTGTACGTTGCCGATGTCGTCGATGATCACAAGATCAAGATGGATGCAATGCGCTTGAAGATTAGAAAGATTAGAAAATATGCCATTAATAAAGAGGCTTGGTATCATTATGTTGTTGGATCAATTACTACCTTAGTTGCGATTTTGATCGCATTTGTTGTTGCATTTAAATGTTTTATCTAGATAGTTGTATGTTGTTTTATGAGAAAATAAGTGTGTATGAACTTTATGTATGAACTTGTATTAATTTGGACTTTTCGGTGTTGTATAATGAAGATGAACCGGTAATGGATGTATGATGACCGACGCTCTCCCCAGTTCATTAATGGCGTGCAGAGTTTTTTGCGTGCGGCTGAGGCAAACAAGCAGGATGGTTTTATGTGTTGTCCATGTGGTGTGTGTAAGAATGATAAGACTTACTCTAGCTCAAAACAGATTCACGTCCACCTGTTTATGTCCGGTTTCATGTCCGGCTATAATTGTTGGACCAAGCACGGAGAAAGAGGGGTTCTAATGGAAGAGAATGAAGAAGAAGAGGATGACGACAACTATCCTGGGTGTCCTGAATATGATGGTACTACAATGGGGGAAGAGAATGAAGAAGAAGAAGCTGAGGCATCAGATGAGCCCGCTGATGATCTTGGTCGGGCCATTGCTGATGCAAAGAGAGACTGCGAAAGTGAAAAGGAGAAGTTGAAGTTGCAGCGCATGTTAGAGGATCACAAAAAAGGGTTGTACCCAAATTGCTCAGATGACAACACAAAGCTCGGTACCACACTGGAATTGCTGCAATGGAAGGCAGAGAATGGTGTATCTGACAAGGCATTTGAAAAGTTGCTGAAAATAATGAAGAACAAGCTTCCAAAGGACAACGAATTGCCCGACAGTACATACGTAGCAAAGAAGGTTGTCTGCCCTCTAGGATTGGAGGTGCAGAAGATACATGCATGCCCTAATGACTGCATCCTCTACTGCGGTGAGTACGAGAATTTGAATGCATGCCCGGTACGCAATGCATTGCGATATAAGATCGGTCGCGATGACCCTGATGATGATGTTCTGGGTGAGCGCCCCAGGAAAAGGATTCCTGCCAAGGTGATGTGGTATGATCCTATAATACCATGGTTGAAACGTTTGTTCCAAAACAAAGCGCATCCCAAGTCGTTGCGATGGCACAAAGAAGACCGAAAGAAAGACGGGAAGTTTAGAGTACCTGCTGATGGGTTGCAGTGGAGAAAAATCGAGAGAGAGTGGCCAGACTTTGCAGATGACCCAAGGAACTTATGGTTTGGTTTAAGTGCAGACGGCATTAATCCATTTGGGGAGCAGAGCAGCAAGCATAGCACATGGCCTATGACTCTATGTACCTATAACCTTCCTCCTTGGTTGTGCATGAAGCGGAACTTCATTATGATGCCAGTGCTCATCCAAGGCCCTAAGCAACCCGGCAACGACATTGATGTATACCTAAGGCGATTAGTTGATGAACTTTTACAGCTGTGGAATAAAAAAGGTGTACGTGTGTGGGATGAGCACAAACAGCAGGAATTTGACCTGCGAGCGTTGCTATTTGTAACCATCAATGATTGGCCTACTCTTAGTAACCTTTCAGGACAGACAAACAAGGGATACCATGCATGCATGCACTGTTTAGATGAGACTGAAAGTATATATTTGGACAAATGCAAGAAGAATGTGTACCTGGGACATCGTCGATTTCTTTCGACCAAGCATGCCTTAAGAAATAAAGGCAAGCATTTCAAAGGTGAGGCAGATCACCGGAAGAAGCCCGTCCTCCATACTGGTGATGACATACTTGATATGGTCAAGGATTTACAAGTAATATTTGGAAAGGGTCCTGGCGGACAATCTGTTCCGACTGACGCTGAGGGACGCGGACCCATGTGGAAGAAGAAATCTATATTTTGGGAGCTAGAATATTGGAAAGTCCTAGAGGTCCGCTCTGCAATCGACGTGATGCATGTGACGAAGAATCTTTGCGTGAACCTGCTAGGCTTCCTGGGCGTGTATGGGAAAACTGAAGATACACCGGAGGCACGGGAGGACCAGCAACGTGTGCACGAAAACGACGGCATGCATCCAAAGCAGTATCAAGGTCCTGCCAGCTAGGCTCTTACCAAAGCAGAGAAGGATATCTTCTTTGAATGCCTGCTCAGTATGAAGGTCCCGTCTGGCTTCTCGTCGTATATAAAGGGAATAATAAATATGGCAGAGAAAAAATTCCAGAACCTAAAGTCTCATGACTGCCACATGATCATGACGCAATTGCTTCCAGTTGCGTTGAGGGGGCTTCTACCAGAAAATGTTCGATTAGCCATTGTGAAGCTATGTTCATTCCTCAATGCAATTTCTCAAAAGGTAATCGATCCGGAAATCCTACCAAGCTTACATAATGATTTGGTCCAATGTCTTGTCAATTTCGAGTTGGTGTTCCCACCATCCTTCTTCAATATTATGACGCACGTCCTAGTTCACCTATTCGAAGAGATTGCCATTCTGGGTCCTGTATTTCTACACAATATGTTCCCCTTTGAGAGGTTCATGGGACTCTTAAAGAAATATGTTCATAACCAAGCTAGGCCAGAAGGAAGCATCTCCAAGGGCCATGAAACAGAGGAGGTTATTGAGTTTTGTGTTGACTTTATTCCTGACATTAAGCCGATTGGTGTTCCTCAATCGCGGCATGAGGGGAGACTGCGTGGAAAAGGCACGCTTGGACCAAAATCAATATTATGTAGGGATGGGCATGCTTGGGCGCAAGCACACTACACAGTTCTACAGAATTCTACCTTGGTGACCCCGTATATCGAGAAGCACATGGATATTATACGCTCGAAGAACCCGGAGAAGTCTGACCCCTGGATTCAACGTACACACATTGAGGCTTTCGGCGGTTGGTTGCGAACACATCTCATGAATGACGACAATGTTGAAGATGACTTGTACTTGTTGGTCAAGAGACCATCTTCGACTATATTGACTTTCCAAGGGTACGAGATAAATGGGAATACATTTTTCATGATCGCCCAAGATAAAAAGAGCACCAACCAAAACAGTGGTGTCCGCTTTGAAGATGCGGCAAACACCAAGGAAAATGACACATATTATGGTTACATAGAGGAGATATGGGAACTTGACTATGGAGGTGATTTGAAGGTCCCTTTGTTCCGGTGCAAATGGGACAATCTGACTGGAGGAGGGGTAATGGTAGACCCGCAGTACGGAATGACAACAGTGGATCTCAACAATCTTGGGCACACAGACGAACCATTCGTTCTAGCCAATGATGTGGCGCAAGTTTTCTATGTGAAGGACATGTCTACCAAACCGAGAAAAAGGAAAGATAAGAAAGCGGATACAACATACGATGATCTAAAGCACCACATAGTTCTTTCTGGGAAAAGAAACATCGTGGGAGTGGAGGACAAGACAGACATGTCAAAAGATTATGAAAAGTTTGATGAAATTCCTCCCTTCGCAGTGAAGACTGACCCAAGCATCCTGTTAAATGATGAAGATTGTCCATGGTTATGGCGCAATAATCAAGGGACACACACGAAGAAAAAGTTTTATACCCCAAGATCCCACTCTGGGATGTGATTGGCTGCACCGTCATCACTTTTCTTCTCTAGTGAGTAGCCGGGATGGTCCAGTTTTGTACATGAAGTGCATCCAATTTTTGTTGTAACCCTCTCAACTTTTTAGCACATGCTATGTGGGTGAGATGATGATACCATGCCAAGTTTCAACCTTTTCAGAGTTCATTTGTAGTGCTTTTTAATTTTAGGGTCATTTAGCTCAAAACAATTCATTAAATGGATGAAAAATATCAAATGAAGTTAGAAAGGGTTGAAATTTGAGGATGTGGCTTAGAATGGTGCACATTGAATGCACAAAAAGTCTGGAGTTGAAATAAGTTAAAAAATGAAATGCCTTTGTAACAGATGAGTTTTCGTCCGAAACCCTCATACTTAGAAGGAGATGGTCCAGTTTGTACACAAAATGCATCCAGTTTTTGCCGTAACCCTCTCAACTTTTTACCACTTGCTATGTGGGTGAAATGATGATACCATGCCAAGTTTCAACCTTTTGAGAGTTCATTCGAGGTGCTTTTTAATTTCAGGGTCATTTAGCTCAAAACGATTCATTAAATGGATGAAAAATAGCAAATGAAGTTAGAAAGGGTTGAAATTTGAGGATGTGACTTAGAATGGTTCATATTGAACGCACAAAAAGTCTGGAGTTGAAATAAGTTTAAAAATGAAATGCCTTTGTAACAGATGAGTTTTCGTCCGAAACCCTCATACTTCGAAGGAGATGGTCCAGTTTGTACACGAAGTGTATCCAGTTTTTTTCGTAACCCTCTCAACTTTTTAGCACATGCTGTGTGGGTGAAATGATGATACCATGCCAAGTTTCAACCTTTTCAGAGTTCATTTGTGGTGCTTTTTAATTTCAGGGTCATTTAGCTCAAAACAATTCATTAAATGGATGAAAAAAAGCAAATGAAGTTAGAAATGGTTGAAATTTGAGGATGTGGCTTAGAATGGTTCATATTGAATGCACAAAAAGTCTGGAGTTGACATAAGTTTAAAAAATGAAATGCCTTTGTAACAGATGAGTTTTCGTCCGAAACCCTCATACTTCAAAGGAGATGGTCCAGTTTGTACAGGAAGTGCATCCAGTTTTTTCCATAACCCTCTCAACTTTTTAGCACATGCTATGTGGGTGAAATGATGATACCATGCCAAGTTTCAACCTTTTCAGAGTTCATTTGTGGTGCTTTTAAATTTCAGGGTCATTTAGCTCAAAACAACTCATTAAATGGATGAAAAATAGCAAATGAAGTTAGAAAGGGTTGAAATTTGAGGATGTGGCTTAGAATGGTTCATATTGAACGCACAAAAAGTCTGGAGTTGAAATAAGTTTAAAAAATGAAATGCCTTTGTAACAGATGAGTTTTCGTTCGAAACCCTCATACTTCGAAGGAGATTGTCCAGTTTGTACACGAAGTGCATGCAGTTTTTTCCGTAACCCTCTCAACTTTTTAGCACATGCTATGTGGGTGAAATGATGATACCATGCCAAGTTTCAAACCTTTTCAGAGTTCATTTGTGGTGCTTTTTAATTTCAGGGCCATTTAGCTCAAAGCAATTCATTAAATGGATGAAAAATAGCAAATGAAGTTAGAAATGGTTGAAATTTGAGGCTGTGGCTTAGAATGGTTCATATTGAATGCACAAAAAGTCTGGAGTTCAAATAAGTAAAAAAAATGAAATGCCTTTGTAACAGATGAGTTTTCATCCGAAACCCTCATACTTCGAAGCAGATGGTCTAGTTTGTACACGAAGTGCATCCAGTTTTTGCCATAACCCTCTCAACATTTTACCACTTGCTATGTAGGTGAAATGATGATATCATGCGAAGTTCATTAATAGTGATTTTGATTAAAACAAATGAAGGTATAAAACTGAAAAGAGTTAACCAGAATCTAGTTTTGATTAAAACACCAATTAAAAATATCCTAAAAATTCCAAAATTTAACATAATGATAAAACATACTAATATTAAACAACAGCAAAAACAATCACTCAAAAATCTATTTTTAAACTAAAGTTAGTCACAAACTAGTGATCCACAAAAATTTCAAAAGAATTCAAATTTAAACTTTTTAAATTTGAAAACTACTGGCACTAACAGAAAGTTTGTAATTGTTTTGACCTAAAGCAAAAAGATTAATAAAAAACTATAAAAATTCTAACAGTTATTCCAAATATAAAAACAGTTATTCCAAACAGAAAAACAAAAAAACAAAAAAAGAGAAAATAGACCTTTAGACCCGGTTTGGTCCACCAACCGGGACTAAAGGTCCCTTCCCGCGCGAATTTGGGCCGCCGAAAAGGCCTCTTTAGGCCCGGTTGGTATCACGAACCGGGACTAAAGGGAGGACCTTTAGTCCCGGTTGGTATCACCAACCGGGACTAAAGGAGCTTTAGTCCCGGTTGGAGCCACCAACCGGGACTAAAGGTCCTTTCTATATAACAACATCTTCTTCCTCCCCCAAATCACTCCATCTTCACCCGCTTTGATGACGCCGCCAGGCTGCCCCGCCCGCGCCCTCGATCGACGTCGCCGTCCGGTCGCTCTGCCCACGCGCCGCCGCCGCTCTCCTCCTTCACGCGCTGCCGCGGCCGCCCGAGCCCACGCCGGCGCCGCTCCTCCCCTCATCCGGCGTCCTCCTCCATCTCCGGCGCCGCTCCTCCGTCTCCGGCATCCTCCTCCAACTCCGGCGCCGCTCCTCCGTCTCTAGCATCCTCCTCGCCTCCCTCCGCCCCGACGATTCCCGGTCGGTGAGCTCTCCTCCTCTCCCTTAAAATTTTTATGTTCATTTTTTTTCATTTTTAGATGCTTAATGAATGCATGTATAGATCTACTATGTATGTAGATGCTTAGTATGTAGATGTAGATGCTTAGAATTTGACTTTAGGATTAAGTGGTAGTTAATTTAGTTGTTTTAGTTGTTTTTATTGTTTAGTTGTTTTTAATGTAGTATCGTCGGTCGTCGGTGATGCGATATCGAGGAGTCCCCGACGATCGTCGGTGAGGGAGAGTACCCCCCGATGATCGTCGGTGAGGGAGAGTCCCTGACGATATCAACGATTTTATATTAGGCAGATATATGATGTTTACATGTTTAAATGTTTAGTTGCATAGCGTAGCCGTTGAGTCGACGATGCCCGGCCAGCATCCTCGTCGTCGACTCGGTGGCAACAGCCTGCTTGAGAGGCGCCATGTCCGGGACTGGGCTCCGCCGGGCTGGCACTGGGAGGTGCTGCCTTCTGGGGCGCGGAGCTTGGTGAGGAATGAGGGTCCCGTCGTCGACCCGGAGGTTATTTGGTGGCGGTCGCGTGGACCACTGTCGGCGCAAAGGGAGCCGGCCCCCGCGGAGGTGGTACGTCGCTGTGTCAGGGAGGAGGACGAGCACGTCCGACGCTACATGGCTGCGTTGGATGCCAGATTCTCCAATACCTGGCAGGTTCTTCAGGGATCACACCCGAGCTATGATCCTGTCATAGTTCCTTATCTTTGGGTGTCCACCGCCTGCGCCGCGAGACGTTAACTAGATCTGTATTAGTGATATTATATTCGATGATGTATTAGTGATACTATTCGATGATGTATCAGTGATATTATATGATCGTATTGTTGCATTGCCTTGTATTGATTTGCATATCTCTGGTTCTGCTTATTGAATGCATTCTAATTGTTTTATATTTGTTCTGGATTAATTAAGCTATGGACGGTAGAGACAAAGACCATGATCAAGAGAATGCCATGTATGACCTGATACGCTCCGGAAACGAAGAGAATGAACTAGATGATGGCTCACAATACCTTAACCCATCCGGTGAGGGAATTGAGGAAGAACAACCAAGAGATGAAGGCGAACCAGCTGACACTGACGATGCCGAAGAAATTTTTGTCCATTTAACAGAGTCCGGCAAGGTATTAATCCCTCTGGTGATCATCAAATGTATTGATTGATTTGTATATATTAACGAATCTTTCTTCCTTTTAGCCCTCCGGATCGAGCAAATCTTCTACAAGGGTTAAACGTGGCCCGACAAAAAAGTTAAAACAAGGCGTAAAGTTTAACATCGATCAAATCAGAGCAGATGGTGAACCGATTGCTCCTAAAGAGAATGCGGACAAATTTATACGTCAATGCGGAGTTATCGTTGGGGACCAAATCCCGATCACCGTTCAAGAATGGAATCAGCCAAAAGATACCCAAGCAGTTTCTTTTGTCAGCGAAAGAGCAAAAAAACTGCTTTGGGAGACGCTCATGAAACATTTCACCCTACCAGAGGGTCTCACAGATGTCCAACGGGAGAAAGTCAAGAAGTGTGCTCTTAAGAAGATGGCCACACAATTCCAGTCTTGGAAGAAAATATTATGGAAAAGTTACGTGAAAAATGGAAGGAAGACTCCAGAATTCAAAGGAGAATATGTGAAGTTAGCAGATGACTGGGATGAATTTGTGAAGTTCAAGGAATCACAAGTAGCTAAGGAACGGTCGAGAATAAACAAGATAAATGCCGACAAAAAAACGTGGCACCATCGTCTGGGGCCAGGCGGCTACAAGTCTGGGTTGCCTAAGTGGGATGAATCTGACAGAAACATGAAGGCTGCAGGTGTCACTCCAGTAACAGAGACTTGGCCCGAGAGGTGCAGGACTTGGTTTTATGCACATGGGGGAAAGTTGGACCCAAAGACAGGGGAGGTTCTTGAACAGGCAAGTCTTAAAGAAGCCACGGACGTGTTACTTAAAGCAATAGCAGAAGCTCGAGCGGGTGTGTACGAGCCCGAGAGAGAGAAGGACGAGCTTTCGCGTGCCCTCAAGAATCCTGAACACCCGGGACGAACACGAGGCAAAGGCATGGTGCCGTGGCTTCTGGGGTTTGCGGATTGGAACGACAGCTACAGAAGTCATGACAGAAAGAAGAAGCATGAAGTAGATCGGATTCAGTACTTGGAACGCAAATATAACATGCAGCAGGAGCAAATCAACAAACTTAGCCAGCAAGGCGCGTCTCAGCAGCAGCAGCAACCAGATCCAACATTGGATGGTACCATTCCATCATCTATGCCGAAAAGCAGTGTGGGTTCCACGGGGGTCCCGGCCGATGATGCACTGCTGGCTCGTTACCCCGTGGATGATATCCTAGAGTCAACACCTTGTGAGCTACACATGAAACTCAAGAACATATCCATGAAGGTGGCGCACGGCTTTGCTTTACCGAATGCACCTGAAGCACTCCTCCACGGCAATCCGATTCCACCTGGCTATGCTCGTGTCGGGGTGGATCAAGTTCTATCGGGATATGATACACTAGAGCTTGATCACACTGGAGGTCAAGGGGAGCTGACACTAGGAGAAGCCATACGTGGTATCATTGTGTGGAGAAAGGAATGCATCGTGTTTCCAAACTCGGTGCCAAGGCCACCGACACCTCCTCCAAGTCTGCCGCGTCAGCAGACTCCAACCCTCCTCGAGACGGAGCGTAGGTTGAGTCCGCCATATCCATCTCCGCCGCGCCAGCCGAATCCATCCCACCCCGAGACGGAGCGCATGGCGAGTCCGCGATATCAAGCTCCGCCATGTCAGCATAGTCCATCCCACCCCGAGACGGAGCCTAGCGCGAGTCGTCCGCAATATCGATATCCGCCGTCTCCAAAGCGGAAGAGAACACAAAAGAAGAAACCCGAGCCTCCTACCAAAAAGAAGTTAGCTTACGATATGACTGACGAGGAACTCGATGAATCAGCGAATCTCGCTTTGCGGGCCCATTTTGGACCAAAACCGCCCCCACCGCCAAAGGAGAAAGTACCCGACGAGGTCGTACAACACTTTATTGATGCAGCTAAACCGGCGGAGAAAAGGCCGGTATCAGACTATGAACGCTGTATTACCAAGTCCTATGAATCCCACAAAAGACAGAAGTCGAGCGGTAGCAGTAAATGCGGGAAAACTGTTCCCCAGCTCGGAGAACAGGCAGTCCAATCGATCAGCCCGCTCAAGGTGAGTGCCAATAACGTGGTAATAACCGACGCTGATAGAGAGAATGCTAGATTGCTCGGTATCACCGTTGAACAACTCCTAGAGATCGAGGAATTTCCACCGTTGGATCCGAAGGAAATAGCATGGCAATATGTCCTCGGAAACCTCTGGTCAGTCCTGACGACGAGAAGCTTCTAACAACGCAAATGTACAAATTGCATGACTGGTACATGAAAGAAGTAAAGGACGGGCGAGAGAGCCTCATGGTGAAAGTCGAGAAAGTGCATTACATCCATGAAAAAGATTTGTGGATTGGAAATGAAGAATTTTTTCAAGTATTCAATCAAAAAGCACTCGACAAATCTATCGTCAGTTGCTATTGTCTGTAAGTGATTTCTTTCTGTAATTTAAGTCTCTAGCTCAGCTCGTTCATTGCCTGTTATTATACTCACTATATTCTTTTGTGTGGTATTATGCAGAATGAAGATTTTTGAATTGAAAAGAGCTGGAGTCTATAGTATTGGGTTCACTGACCCAAATACCGTTAATGAAAAAGTGTTGAGAAGGAACCCTAAAGACACGGAGAAAATGCTTCTAAGGTTTTTGAAGGCCCTAAAGTACAAACCAGAAATACTTTTACCTTGGAACTTCCAGTGAGTGTTACTGTCTTGTACTACAAATTCTATTTTTGCTTATATATATATATACTCGATGTTAAGTGTAGTTGATGAGTTATGCATGCCCGCTTATACAGATCGTGTGTGCAGCTACCACTGAATCCTTCTAATCATTAGATTTGACGATGGAACTGTTGAAGTACTGGACTCGCTAAGTAAAGACCCTCAAGATTACATAAGCTTGCATTCGTTGCTCGAAAGGTAATTTCAATCATTGACGCACTATGTCGGCTTCTTTATTAGTTCATTTCCTGATATTAAGTAATTAATAACTACTTTATTCATTGTGTTTGCCGGGCAGGGTTTGGAAACGTTTCATCAAAGAGGTCACCGGTGAATGGAAACCAGAGTTGAGATGGCGAAAGCCCAGGGTAATTAAGTAGTACTAGCTACGTCCGCGCATCTCTTTAATTCTAGTTTCAATACCATTGTCATGCTTCATTATTATCTGATTGAATTCTATTCTCATAAAGTGCATGAGGCAGGCACAGGGGACTAATCTATGTGCATATTACGTTTGCGAGAACATTCGCTTTATGACCGAAAACAGCAAGAGTGCAAGAGATCTTTGGGTACGTAAACACCATTCATATTTTTTTATCATGGTCTAATACATATACACACAACTAACATGCATATTCATATTGATCTCCTTCTTTATATATAGATGACGCAGATGCGGGATCAGCTCCTACCAATGGACCGCATACGAGCAATTCAAAAGGAAATTGTGGGATTTTTGCTTCACCAGGTCATATCTCCCGACGGAGAATACCATTATCCGATCCGCAAATGATCTGCAAATTGTACGAGAAATTGTATATACCAAATTGTATATATATATGTGTATGCATGTGGTCGTACGAGAAATTCTATGATATATGATTGCTTTTACGAGAAATTTTATGATATATGATCGGTTCTACGAGAAATTCTATTATATATGCATAACGTGTACACTATGTAGTAGCGTAAAATATGTTTGAAATGAAAAAGAATTAAATGGAAAACACAAAATGAAAAGGAAAAATAAACAATAAACACTAAACCCCTAAACACCTAAACCCCTAAACCCCTAAACCTTTAGTCCGGGTTGGTGTTACCAACCGGGACCAAAGATCCCCATGCCCTGGCGCGCGCTGCCGACCACGTGGTCAGGGTTTAGTCCCGGTTCGTAGCCAACCGGGACGAAAGCCTTGGACCCTTTAGTCTTTATACTTTAGTCCTGGTTGGGGAACCGGGATTAAAGGCCCTTCCCAACCGAGACTAATGACCTGTTTTCTACTAGTGGAGCCGACTTGATCCGATCGACCCACCCGAAGTGTAAAAACCTTCAAACTAGCTAATCGTTCCACCACACAAAGCTAGCTCGGTTGAGCTTTGCCTGATTAGTACACCGCTGGCCGAAATCACGTACGTGCACAAAGCTAAGCCAGATGGAACGTAGACCGATTCAGCGGGGAAAATAGACAGGAACGTAGGCGAGCCTCTCGGCATATTGCCAAAGGCTCATAGCGAGCCTTATTTCTTTACTGATTTAATAACTCCACGGCGTAGGTTACATCGGTAGGGTACACGGGTATTTAACATACTAGAAGACTCCCCGCGCGTTGCAGCGGGACTATGTAGAATGTAACTATAGTGGGTACAATAATTCATAAGCAAAAACAATCTATGGAAGAGAAATAATTATTGAAAATATTTAGGTTCAAGATGTCAATACTAACATTAGGTCCTCAAAATGCATGTTGAACTATATTCTACTAACCTCGGGCAGTGTACCGAACAAAATATATGTTTTCATTTCAGTAAGTAGAAACTACTTAGCACCAGTAGCAATAGGATGCCTGGGCGTCAAATTGTTCCGATGAAATGCTACAGTTCTTTCCTAGCAGTATTGTTCAACACACTAACTATGAGGGTGTAGGTACTATCACTGATGTGTGATGCTTCAGACGTGTGGTAATGCAAGATTGTTCCGTAACGTGAGAAACTTATGCGAATAATATGATCACTTGTGATCAGCGGAACTAATGTGGCTATTGGTTTATTTGGTGATTAATTCATAAATGGAAAACCATAGTTATGAAGGACAATGTGACACATTTTTAATCAGGTATTGCACACGTTGATGTGCAGAAATGACTAAAGAGGCTTTAATTAGAAATGTCTGCAAACAACATTGCATGATCGATAGAAGACAAATCAATCAGTATGATAATCAAGCATGCATTAATGGTCAATGTATAGTTATCTGCAAGCTGCAAGTCAATTACAGATATAGAAAGACACCCCCTCAATAATCCGTGGAAGTATCTAAAGAACTGAAACTGTATTATGGTATGCATCCATTCGCTGGAATAAGAAAATTGCTATGATTTCCATTGTATAAAATAAAGAGCAAAATGGTAAGAAGCCCGGTCCTGTAGATGAAGCATAAGACATGGTTTCGACCATTGCACTTAGTTGTGTACAAAAATAATATTAGGATTGAGGTAGCCATCCCGCAAGGTACGGAACAAAGCATTCAGGAATAAAATTAGATCAACTCACAATCTTGATGTAATGGAAATTTTGAGATGGCAGAACTCCAGAAGGAACTCCATAACTGGCTTGTGTAACCTGAGCACACAACATTGTAGATCTTAAGAAATATGGCTTGATTATTTGCAGAAAATGTCTTGAGTATCTAACGTAAATGGGTAAATGTCAGGTCGATTAGACAGATTATTAGTACTAAGCTATCAGGTGATATAATTGCAGCAGGGAAGAATAATTTAAAATTTGCAGCTGGAAAGTACTCTCACCTGAATAGAGTTGTGATGTGCGTGAGGGCAAGAAGCTGTCTGTACATTATCCATTGATGCATAGCAACACACTCCGGCAAGAAGTTTGATTATCAGTCGTTCATGCAGACATAATATACACATGTATTTGAGAGAAACTTGGATAATAAAAGATGCAAAAAGAGAGGAGGGCGACACCTGGAAAGGGGTATGCAGATCCATGCCATTTAGGAGTGGTTCAGGGAAGCAAAAGTAGAGAGGGAAAATGAGCATGTTTGCTGATGCGAGCGAGTGGCGAATCACACAAGAGGGAGCCAGTGTCCACATGAGAGAGCTGTGCGACGACATGTGTCGGCTCATCTTGGTGGAACTATGGAAGTGGAACAGCAGGAGGGTGTAGGAGGGGCCGAGGGAGTGGAGGGGCCTGAGGAAGGGAGAAGCTGCTGACGTTGCAGAAGGTGGAGAGAGAGAAATAAACAATAGAAACGCTCTGGGGCCCGAAAAAAGAATAGAAACGCTCTGAGAGAAGACGTTGCGCTGCGCACGGAAATTTTTTCGGGGAAAAAGAACCTGGACCGACGATGACCATGAGGATGACGATTGGGTAGGGGAGTTAATGGACCAGGATTGGAACAACCCATGTAGTCGGGGAAGGCATCGACTCCTCCTCTACCGTGCAGGCGATGGTAAGGAAAACACAGCAGCAGAAAACAAAGATGTCAAGGCACGTAAATAGGTTTTCTCTCGCTGAGTTGGCTGTCTGCTGAGGTGGTGGTTGCATGTACTGGTGTGGCATGGGTGGGACATGTATGATGAGGTGGATAGGCTGCATGTTAAGAGAAATAGGATAGTGGGGATGAACTATTTAGGTATTATAGATTAGTTAGCTAGCCAATAATACTACTCGGCAAAAGTTATGAAAACTAACACAGACACGTACATCGTATTGATTTGCAAACAGATCGGTCAAAGTAACAAGCTAACTTGGAGCTAGCATATATCCATATAAGGTACGGAAATTGGCACATGCGAGCATATGCTCCTGCCACCGGTAAAAGATATTTCAAACTGACAAAAAGGTTAGAAAAAGAAATTGGCGCATACATCCTGATATTCTATGTGTGCGTACGCCAAGTTCCGTGGAAAATTAACATTGTTTGTGGCCTATGTAAAAAAGACAAAAAAAATGTCTCGTGAAAAGCCATTTTTAATACCGAATTTTGTTTTCTACACACAACACAAAAATTATCGGTTTCTCGTGAAATGGCTTTGTGAACACGTAGAATGTATGGCTAATTTTTTTAAAATAATACACTTTTTTTATTAAATTTCAGAAATATGACACCGTTTTATTATTTTTTAAAAATAATACAGCGTCGGCTTACTGCAGGCCGACAGGATCCAGTCGGCCTACTGGAGGCCGACTAGAGACCTTTCGGCCCACTGCAGGCCGATAGGCTTAGGGGCCGACTGGGACCTGTCGGCCCACTGGAGGCCGACAGGAACCTTTCGGCCCACTGGTGGCCGACTGGATGAAACTAAAACTTTTTCCCAATTCACATGAATTTTTCAAATTCATGAACTTCTTTTTGAATTATCAATGAATATTTTGATAATTATCATTAATTTTTCCATTTTGTAAAATATTTTTGCAAATCTATGATATTTTTAAAAAATTAAGAACTTTTTGCAAATTTCGGATTTGTTTTGAAAATATATGAACTTTTTCCTGCTTTCTAGTTCCCGCCATATTTTCGCGCTTTCTAGTTCCCGCCATATATTTCGCGCTTTCTAGTTCCCGCCATATATTTCGCGCTTTCTAGTTCCCGCCATATATTTCCCGCTTTCTAGTTCCCGCCATATTTTTCCGCTTTCTAGTTCCCGCCATATTTTTCCGCTTTCTAGTTCCCGCCATATTTTCCCGCTTTCTAGTTCCCGCCTATATCTCCCGCCATATTTCCTCGCTTCCGAGTTCCCGCCATATTTTTGTCTTCTCAACCTATAAAACACCCTCGGCAGTAAGGTGGGTAAGCAATGTAGTGTAGTGTCGTAGTCTCGCGAAGATGTCCGGATATCCTTTTGATCGTAGTTTTCACCCAGGTATGTCCCGATGTCTTTTGCGTTTAGCCGCCAATTTCAGGGTTGACAACATATTAGTTCCGTGGGACGAACTCATCAGTAGTGACATGCTACTGAATGAGCTGGCTCACGCATTAAGTAGGTCCGGGTGGCCTTCCAGGACATTTGAGGAGGTACGGAAAGAACTTCTCAGGTTGCATGGAAGATGGAAGAAGCAACAGCATAAGGGTGAATCCTTCTTAAAGTTTGCAGCAGAAAATACTTTTCTATGGACTGCCGAGAGCGAGGATGAAGACGATATGCCGAGCACCAAGGCCAAGAGTACCGCATCGTCGAAGGGCAAGAGTTCTGCATCGTCGAAGGGCAAGAGTTCTTCATCGTCGAAGGGCAAGAGTTCTGCATCGACCGAGGATGACGATGATGACTTCATGTTTTTTTTACGTTGTATGTTGTAAGTTCAGTCCTACCTACCGTTTAATTCAGATGTAGTTCGACGATGGATAGTTGTATGTTGTAAGTTCAGTCCTACCCGTTTAGTTCAGTCCTACCTATCGTTGTATGTTGTAATTCTATTGTAGGAGAAGTATGTTCTATCTAAATATGATGTTGTAGTTGGCGCACGACGTTGGATAACAGAGTACTAAAACAGAGTAGGCATATGTCTCATACATAAGTACATAGTCATTTGTCTCTTACATAGAATAAGCATAAGTCTCATACATAAGTAGATAGTCATGTCTCTACTGATAGATAGAAGCGTCAATGACGACGTCTGCCATGGCGCTCAGGCTGTGCATCAGGCGTCGACCATCCAAACCTGTGGGGTGCCCTAATGTTACGAGGAGGAATCTCAGACTCGTCCTGGTCATACTGTGTATCCTGTGTGGGGCCTGGTGGAGGAGTCGAATACATGTTCATCCACTGGGTGTGCTGCGACATGTGATGCTGTATGTTCTCCTTAGGATCTTGATCACTCCCAAACGTGGATCCGGATATGGATGCCTGATATCCGTAGGGTCCTGCTGGAGGGAACGTTAAGTCATGAAGAAATAGGTCGCCTCAATTCATATTGAAAACAATAAATATGAAGAGACATACCAGCATGCTGTGGATGAAACACGAAGCTCGACGTGGGACCCTGCTGCTGTGGCTGTGGCTGAAACCCGAAGCTCGACGTGGGACCCCGGTGCTGTGGGTGCTGCCACATCGAACTGCCAGGTTGGTCAGGAGGGGGTGCCCTGGTCGTCGGCGTATGTGCTAGACGTGGACGTGGCTGATGTCGGTGCGTGGAGGGACGCGGCGGCTGCTGCTGCTGCTGTTGCGGTTGCTGAACAACGTCGCTTCTCCGGGTGCACGTGATAGCCTCATAGACAGCTCGTATCTTGTTCTGCAGGCGTGTCACGAAGGGCTGTAGCACAGGCCGGTGCTGAAGAAGAGGTCCAGACGAGAGTGAACGTCCAAAGGTGGACACATCGTCATAGAGTCCGAGTGTCAAGTCAGCCTGAAAATTGTCAGGACGATTATCAAGTATGCACGGCAATGTACGTGATAACTAGATGCATTACATAAAGAGTATATATCTTACCGCAGACTGCCTAGAGCCCGAAGTATCATAGCTCGGGTACATATCCGATGGACTAGGGTCAGGTATCGCATCTGGGTGAGAGTGATGAACGATGCGTAACCGTGTTCCGGTCATGTACCGCTGCAAGTAGCGATGGAATTCATCGAGATCAAAGTCGATATTCTCATGCCACAGATTTGTGTTCGCGGTCTCCCATTCTGTAACGTACGGCTGAAGCCTAACTAGCCACTCAGCAGCTGTCCTGTGAATCCCCTTCCTCGTGGTTCTAAAATTGTGGTGTGTGTTAAAAAATTAACTAATGCATCAAATGGACAATTGTGAAAGACAATGCAACATTGAATAAGTAGACAGTACCTGTGGGTGTGTGCTGGCACCGGGTTCTCTGTAGGGTGAGGGGCCTCTAACTGCTGAAGACCAAATTGCCTCATAACCCTCTGCTGGGACATTTCCTCGACGAAGACATCGAAGATGACCTTAGATTTCGTCATCCAGTAATCACGATCTCTTGTGCATAGCTCAGAAATACCGCCAGGGTATCTCGCCTCTATGGCTGCTTGATTGTAGGGCTGCCAGATGACCCCAGTGTACGCATCAAACTGCTCGTTCAATGCCGTGTATGCTCGCCTAGTCTGATCAGTAGCAAAGCGTCTCTACGGAAAACAAAAGTTAGTTTAAGCCATAGTGTGCACAAATAAGATGCATTAAATTATAACACGAGACATACCGCGTGACGTGTCCAACACATAGCGAAAGTAGGCATGTCGATGCCATCAGCATCGAACATGGCTTCCATAGGCTGATCAACACGTATGTCCGGTCGTCCTATAGAGAACCTCTCCCACGACCACAGCTGGAGAAATAGAGGGCATCCAAGAAGGGATGCCGTGTCCGATATAAGCTGGCAAGCGTTGCACATACCTCGGTATGTAGCCGCTAAGACCGTCGAACCCCAACTCCTCTGTGTGATCTGATCCGGAATCTCAGCGTTCGCGATCTCCAGTGCAATAGGGATGTAGCACGCGCTAATAGTGGTGACATGGTTCTCTGTGAACATCACCTTGCCGAGAAGCCACAGTAGGTATGCCTCCAGGCTGCGAGTGATCTATGCATCATTCAACGGATGCTGGAACTTCTGTATCTGTATTGAGCAAAGAGAAAGTAAGTATTAGTAAACAGTGAAGGTATCTTCTGTAAAACCATATGCACGACAACTGAAAGATATGAGGTAGGAGAACTAACCTGGAAACGGAGCAACCAATCATACTTAGGTCCGTGACGCTCCGATGCCAGAGCCGGAGCACCGGGAAAAACAGCACCGAAACGTTGTGCCATATCTAGCTGCCAACCAGCCGGTGCCTCCAACGGTCCTATGGCATGACCTGCCAACGGTAGTCCCAGCAAAAGTGACACGTCCTCCAGAGTAGGAGCCATCTCTCCCCAGTGGAAGTGAAACGTGTGGGTCTCAGGCCTCCAACGGTCCACTAAGCAGGTGAGCAAAGAGGAGTCGATGGCGAGGCGTTTGCATCCTTCCGTCTTCTCAGCCAGACGCGCGAAAGGTAAAAGGCCGGCCCATTTGAGTCTGCATGTCAGAACAATTCAGTTAGTGTCTCCCATTAATATACATGCTTGAAGGAAATAAATAAAGCACGCACCGGTCAACCCATTGCGGGTGTATCTTCCAGTATTCCTTAGAAGTGCGAGTGACCAGGGGCTCGAGCTTCTTATAAGAACATATCGCAGAACGATGCTTACTATCAATGTCCCGAGTAAGCAACCACATTCCAGCCATTCCTGCACAAACAAATTTAGAACATAGTGCCACACTTAATACAAATTTAGAACATAGTGCCACACTTAATACAAATTTAGAACATGGTGCCACACTTAATACAAATTTAGAACATAGTGCCACACTTAATACAAATTTAGAACATCATGCCACACTTAATACAAATTTAGAACATAGTGCCACACTTAATACAAATTTAGAACATAGTGCCACACTTAATACAAATTTAGAACATAGTGCCACACTTAATACAAATTTAGAACATAGTGCCACACTTAATACAAATTTCAACGCAGCCTAGCTTCTTCCTCTCCCTCTTACTCCCCTTCCTCCTCTCCCTCCTCTTCGTCCCCGGTTGCCTCGTCCATGCCCAGTGACGAAAGTGGGACAATTAGTGTCCCTATGGCCAAATTCATTGCATAAAATGCATTGCATAGTGTGGCCTCCCGCTTTAGATTCATCCATATCATTCCGGATGCACCGACACTGTCGTCTACCTCTACTTGTACGCATATTCTCTGGGTCTGGAATGTAATGCCTTTCAACAGGGTTGACGGTGTTGAAATTACCCATTGATCGAAATCCCAGCAACTCACCTATCTAGGTATTGAGGACAGACTCTTTCAGATAAAATGGAGACACGAACGATATTGCGTCCATTCCTAGCTGCCCGCAAGTAGCAAGTACATGTGAGCCAGGTAGGTGAAGCAACTTCGGTTTGTTGCACGTGCAGTCACACGTTGGCCAGGCTTCATTTCCAATTTTCACCTCATGCGTCCTCAACTCATTTGCACATCCGAATTTGTTGTTAGCTGAGCGGACCTCAAACCTTCTTTCTTGATTACCGATGGCGACTACAGTGTGTGACCTAGCTTTTTCCATCTTTTCGTGCATGTACTTCATGACTCTTTCACAGTAACGTGTGTTCGGGTTGTTCAAGATATGCTGCTCTGCTATTTGACGTCTATCTCTGAAATATTTCACGGTGCCATAGAAAATACCCTCAACGATGGCTGTAAGTGGTAATGCACGGTTTCCTCTGAGGACAAAGTTGTATGTTTCTGCGAGGTTGGTAGTCATGACACCGTACCTTGCTCCATGTGTGTCATGCAACAAAGACCACCTCTCTAGAGGCTCATGCTCTATCCATTGCTCGAAGGTTTTAATCGACCTCCCGAGCCTTCTCCTAGTACCGGGTGGGTCAAATCCTGGCAAGTCACATAGCCCAACAGGCTCCTCCTCCTCGGCCGCTGTTCCTGTTGCTAACTGTGCAGCTACTGCTTCAACATGTGCCCTCACCGCTGCATCTCTTGCAGCTTTCCTGTCCCTAACGTGTCTCTGCGTGCACACATTAAGTCTGTCACGTATCAAATTGTACTTCCATAGCTGGTTCTGCTTGCAGAGTTTTTTGAATAGATTCATCAGGCTCTTATTTCTGAACTGCGAGAAGAAATTAGCCCCCAGATGGCGCATGCACCAACGGCTCTGCAAGTCCTGCCATGGAGTTTGTTCCTCAGGGCTAGGGTTTGTCAGTGTCTTTATCGCACTGAGTATACCTGCATGCCTGTCATGAAGGATGCACACATTGGGCTTATCCTTCACAACTGATATTTTCAGTTGCCTGAAGAACCATGTCCAACTTCCAATGTTCTCACTCTCAACAAAAGCAAATGCGAGTGGGACTACTTGATTTTGACCGTCTTGACCAATGGCTGTCAGGATCTGACCCTTGTACTTGCCAGTGAGAAAAGTGCCATCTACACATATCACCGGTCGGCAATGCCTGAAAGCTTCGATGCATACACCGAAAGAGAAGAACAATCGATGCAGCACCCTCACAGTTGGGAACTCTGGCATGAAGAGGTCTTGGATATCGACATAGGTCCCAGGATTCCGCTGTTGCAGTGTGTGGAGGAGCCGGACAATAGAGTCATATGCATCGAAATAAGAACCAAATCTCCTCTGAAGGGCCGTATGTTTAGCCCTCCAAGCCTTGCCATAAGAAATTCTGTAGTTGAACTGGACGAAGACTTTTGTCTGGATTGCCTTCACTTCCATCGCTTTGCTCTCCACTATCTCGCTGTAAAACAACCTCGCAATAAGAGTGGATGAAAGGTTGGGATGATCTTGAGGGATGTAGGGAATAAGACAAGTGTGATGAACTAAGTCACTGATCACCCAACTTGTGCCATACTTAGGGAGATAGCCGTGCACCCTGGCAGGACAACCTGCATTCTTGCATACCATTGTCAAGTATTTCTGACTCGACACATCAGCTATGAAAACCCTTTGCGTGGACATTGCCCAATTTATTATTGCGTCCTTCAGAGCTTCTTTGTTGGGATACAGAGCACCCGTCGCAATGTTGTTCTGGTGATATTGCCAGGCAGAATCATGCCCATCGTTCACGGTCATTGCAGATGAGAAGTCATGATTCCATGATGCAGGATTCGGGACCTCCTCTGCATTTTCTTCTTCATCCGACTCGTCAGAATCATCGTCATGACCACGGTCAATATCGGTGTCTTCTTCTTCCATCAGGTTCTACATGTGCCCATCTACCTCATCAGCGTCCGCCTCGCCACTATAAGCCTCGCCACTGTAATAACCATCGGCATTTCCTCCTTCTGCCTGACTACTCTGCCCTGGTTCATAACCATCATCTCCAGCATTTGACTACATCCCTTCACTGCTCTGGCCAAGATCGTAGCCACCCTCGCCTTCATGTGCAGTGACCTCCTTCACGACGGGAAGCACTAAGGCAACAGGATTGCATCCCCTGCGTTCACAACCTTGTAACCAACGCACCCACTGGGAGTCTCGCTCTATTGGCCTCAAATAGAAGTAAATGATTGAACTTGACTATGTCCACAATGCATGAACACCGACGGTGTGTGTTTCAGTATTAAGCCCTAAACTTGTTGTCACCCATTCTTTCAACTGACTGACTGACCATGTTTGAGGGGCGGTCAGTGGCACCTCTATGTAATCAAATTCACTCAGATCAGCTCCTGTCTCAGTTGTTTGGACAGTACCAGTACCGTAGTAAAATACGAACTTCACTACATCAGACATCTCGGCTCACCTAAATTTTTTTCCAACAGTGAAATACAACTATTAAGCAGCATGACAAACTAAATATATTAGCACTCCTACATAATTGACATGCACTCTAAAATCGTGTCCCGAATCGAGGCGGTAGTAAGAGCGGTACTGGCAGCGGTAGTACCGCTTCCATCCGCGGTAGTACCGCTTACAAGTGGTACTACTGCTGCCAGTACCGCTCTTACTACCGCTTGCAAGCGGTACTACCGCTTCCAAATGCGGTACTACCGCTGGCAGCTGTCCGAGCACTACCGGAGCAACTATGACATACTACCGAATATCCGCACACCTAATATATTTCACATCCAAACATACTACCGAATACTGCCGGAGCAACTACGACAGGTAAAATGTATGTTGAATTATACCCTTGAAGCGTGCGAAGCAACGACTAACGGCGGACTTCAATCACCGGAACCGCAGACGGAGACTCCACCACAATGCTGGAGCTTCACCTCCACCACACTGCCCGAGCTTCACCACCGCCACCTCCATCTTCACCGCCACCACAACCTCCTCCAATGTGCTCAAAAAAAGTTCCAAAAAAATGCTCACCACGACCACCACGAGCTATCCCATCAGTAGATCGAGGTTTCCCTTGCCTCCCCCAACTATCTACAATGCATCCACGGTGGCAAATCGGCAAAAAAATGGCTCAGTTTGGTGTACAAATGGGAGTATTTTCAAGTGGGGAAGAGAAGGAACGAAGAACAGCAAGAAAGAACAGAGGAAGAGAAGGAAAGAGGAGGAAGAAAAGGGGCCGTGCGGGGCTGGCACCCTGTCGGCCTGCGGCTAGCCGATCGGCTTGCGGGTGGCCGATAGGGCTGTCGGCTGGGCCCCAGCCACCGGCGGGGAGAGGGGTGACGTGGGCTGGCCACTACTCGGCTGCCACGTAGCCGATAGGCGACTTGTCGGCCAGCGGTAGGCCGATGGGCTCTAGTCGGCCTACAGTGGGCCGACTGGATCCTGTCGGCCTGCAGTAATCCGACGCTGTATTATTTTTAAAAAAATTAAAACCGGCATAAAATTTCTGAAATTTAATAAAAAAAGTATATTATTTAAAAAAAGTTAGCGAATGTATGAAGTATACACGTGAAACTTTTTGTCATAATTTATTGACATTTCAAAATATGATTTGAACGCATTTGAAAAACCACCCGTCTATAAGGTATGCGTTACTTCCCTTTAGTTATTCAAGCATTGTTGAAGTATTCCATTTTTTACTATGAGCATGCATGGTTTACATCATTCCGTTGTACATCCGACTAGGTACACTTAATTACATTATTTTGTTGCAGAAGCAACAATTTGTAATTCGAGTTAATTATATCATCGAAAGTTTATTTAAGGTAGGTTTGGAGATAGAAAGTACTGCCTCTTATATCTCTTGTGGTTAAATAAATTATCAAAGGTGGGCCGATTATGAATATATGTGCCCACCCATTAAGATAAGCATGAAGTTTATTTTCATCAGCAAAGGAGACCATAGTTTTGAGCCCACTATATAGAGATGAGAAAATGTCCACACGACTTAGTAGAATATGGATGATCTAACCAAAAAGTGTATCAATCTAAACTTGTCCCGATACCATTTTCCTGGATCATGTATTACAAAGGTGATGGGTTCCAAGATTTATAGTCGTAAAGAGAACTATATTGATGCTCCATACCATCCTTCATATATAGTTATAATATCGGAAACACATGTATATTCAATGGTGGCATGCATATACATTTATATAAAGTACTTTATGAAAATTGGCCGTTATGAAGTTGAAGAAGCTGGTGTCGATGAGGGTAGTGTAGACACTATTGATGAACCATTGTTTCATTTTGGTCGATTATTGATTCTTAAAATTATTATTATACCATTCGATCAATAACTAAAAGGAATCCCATGAGAGCAAGTAACATGGTCAATTGTTATATATTTCAAGTTAGTTTTCGATCTATGAATATGTATTTGCAAAATAATTATATTATAATTTTTAATTCCATTTTGAATTGATTTATTTAGCAAACACTGAATCTCCTTCCCCCATAAGCCCTCGGCAACAGTGGTAGTTATGTAGTGTCAGTTCACAAGTGCTAGATTCGTTTTGATAGTGGACATTTTAAGTAATTTTTTGTTTTGTTGCTCTTATTGCATTGCTTATTTTGCAAATCTTCACCAATCATTGACCATATGTCTTCCCGCTTCATTTATTTCTTTAGAAACAAAATTCTAAACAAGAGTTTTCATTTCCACCTTTCGATTGTATGTACTAGAATCAATTTTTCGTGGCACCATTAACTCTAGCGGTTCTTAAAGTCACTATATTAATGTATGGTCCTCCTGCATATATTAGGACTGTAAAATCGAGTAGAGTTTTCTGTTGTGTCGGCATTTACTTGTAGTCGAACCGACTTTAAATTTTGATAAATTCTAAGCAAATGTGCTTTTTGAGTGTACCTAAAATATATTATTTGTATTAGTTTTCAATGATTTCGTTTATTTATTGTGAGTTATCATTTTACTGAGGGTTAACATGTAGTTGTCCTGAATGGCTTATGTAATTTCAGTGTCATACTAAAATGTTCTTACATAGTTTTTCTGAATGTGCACTGCTGAATGTATACCCAATGTGAAGCAGCTCATGGGGGGCAAAGAGTAGAAGGAAATGATGAGTTCATATTGTGATTGTTTACATTTTAGGCCCTTAAATTTCATAAGAGTGATGTATTTCTATTGCACGGACTGTGCTTATTTTCGTTTCCCTTTTCTGTTGTTGTGCTTTTGGACATATAATAATACAAAGCAACCTGTTCCATATATCTTCATAAAATTTATGAACAATTAAGTTTTGGTATCCGATAAAATCGAGTCGACAGTTGACATTCCAATAAATTAAAGCATGAATGGCCTAAATAATAGATTATATTAATTTTAAAATATTGTTTCAACCATCTCGAATTAGGAATGCTACAGCTAACTTATATGTTTGCTTTGTAAATAGTATTGGGGACTCTGTTTTCCTAGGGAAGTAATATGCACGATGATTTTTCTCTAAGAAGTGTAAACGTTGTTATAGGAAACTTTGCTTACGCGAATATGTGAGCCAACACGGGTCCTTCTTAGTGCCTGGGTCTTAACTTAACAAAATCAATTGATCATAGAAAAAATACCTAAAACGACACTTTTAATGGATACATATAGATATATAAATGCACTCTTACTTTATGTACCTATGCCTACATGAGACAATGAGAACTATTAAATTGTCATTTAAGGAAATAAAATTACAATGCAACCTGATAAAAATGCTGTAAAAGATACAATATAATTTGCATATAACACGACCAATCATCAAAGTTATAGTTAGTACGTCATGCATAATTAGAAGGTAGATGGTAAATGAATGATATATATATTTATATAAAAATAAGAAAAGAAACAAATCAAAGACAAAACTATGTGTGCAGAAGTGAAATATTTGTAAATTTTATCATGTTTGGTTACAATTTTTCTTTACACAAACACAAATATTATGTTCTCACAATTTCACTTTTAAAAACTAGCCCGCGCATCGAGCGGGACACTTTGCTAGTTGCTTCTAAAAGTGTTTTGATCAATTAGTGTAAGAGAAAATTGAGCGCTATACGAACTTATGATGGCAAAGTAATAAAAGCGACGGACTGCATAATAAAGGTTGCTATCATAGGGGGCAATAGCGTGACGTTCTTTTACATTAAGGGATGGGCATACAAACCAAAAAGCGCATGGCAACCTCTGCTTCCCTCTGCGAAGGGACTATCTTTCACTTTTATGTATTTACTTTTATGCAAGAGTCAAAGTATCCTTCCCTATTCCTTTTTACTTCTTCTTTTTGCAAGCATCATGTGGTGAGGAAAGATCTAGGCACATATATCCAGTTGGATATGAGTGGGCATGAGTTATTATTGTTGACATCACCCTTGAGGTGAATACGCTGGGAGGCGAAACTATAAGCCCCTATCTTCCTATGTGTCTGGTTGAAACTTTTTGTTCATGGGTATGCCGTGAGTGTTAGCAATCATAGAACACTAAATGATGGTTGAGTATGTGGACTTGCCAAAAGGCTCCGACGTGAGACCCTTCCTGAAAATATGATGAATTGTAGTTGCAAAGTTGACTGAGAACATAGTTTGTTGGTTTTCAATAAGGTTTATGCTTCATACTTCTATGTTGTGATGAATTGTTACTTGTTCATAAGAAGCTATATGATAAAAATGTATTGAATAAATCTTATGATAGAGTTTGTTGCTGTTATATTAATAAGCATGATGCTTCTATGTCCGTATTTTGTTTTTATCGACACCTCTCTCTCAAATCAAGGGGACATGCTTTTCAATATCGGCTTTCACTTGAGGACAAGCGAGGTCTAAGCTTCGGGGAGTTGATACGTCCATTTTGCATCATGATTTCCTACTGTTATTTATTATGTTTTGTCAAATAATAATGCTTTAAGGAGTGATTCTAATGCCTTTTTCTCTCATAATATGCAAGGTTTGCACAAAGAGGGAGAATACCGGCAGCTAGAATTCTGGACCTGAAAAAAGCAATTAGAGATACCTATCTACACAACTCCAATGAAGCTGAAATTTTACGGAGATTATTTTTGGATTAAATAAAAATACTAGAGCAGAAAACTACCGGAGGGGGCAAACCTGGTGGGCACAAACCACCAGGGCGTTTCAGGCCCCCCAGGGCGCGCCCTGATGGGTTGTGGCCTCCTTGGCCCACCTCCGGTGCCCATCTTCTGGTATATAGTCACATTTGACCTAGAAAAAATCAGATGACGACTATCGGGACGAAGCGCCGCCGCCTCAAGGCAGAACTTGGGCAGGAGCACTTTTGCCCTCCGGCGGAGCGATTCCGCCGGGGGAACTTCCCTCCCGGAGGGGGAAATCGAAGCCATCGTCATCACCAACACCCCTCTCATCTTTGGGAGGCCAATCTTCATCAACATCTTCAACAGCACCATCTCCTCTCAAACCCTAGTTCATCTCTTGTGTTCAATCTTTGTACCGGAACCTCAGATTGGTACCTGTGGGTGACTAGTAGTGTTGATTACCTTGCTTAGTTGATTACTATATGGTTTATTTGGTGGAAGATTATATGTTCAGATCCATTATACTATTCAATACACCTCTGATCTTGAGCATGATTATTATTTGCGAGTAGTTACCTTTGTTCTTGAGGTCATGGGAGAAGTCATGTTGCAAGTAATCATGTGAATTTGATATGTGTTTGATATTTTGATGATATGTATGTTGTGATTCCCTTAGTGGTGTCATGTGAACGTCAACTACTTGACACTTCACCATTCATGGGCCTAAGGGAATGCATTGTGGAGTAGTTATTAGATGATGGGTTGCTAGAGTGACAGAAGCTTAAACCCTAGTTTATGCGCTGCTTCGTAAGGGACTGATTTGGATCCAAACGTTTAATGCTATGGTTAGATTTTATCTTAATACTTTAATCGTAGTTGCGGATGCTTGCGTGGGAGGTTGTTCAAGTAAGAACAGCACCCAAGCACCAGTCCACCCACATATCAACTTATCAAAGTAGCGAACACGAATCAAACCAACATGATAAAAGTGACTAGATGAAATTCCTGTGTACCCTCAAGAACACTTTGCCTATTAGTAAAGATTGTTTTGGCCTGTACTTTGCCACAAAAGGATTGGGCTACCTTGCTGCACCTTGTTTACCGTTATTGTTACATGCTCGTTACCAATTACATTGCTATCAAACTATCTGTTACATACAATTTCAGTGCCTGTAGAAATTACCTTGCTGAAAACCGCTTGTCATTTCCTTCTGCTCCTCGTTGGGTTCGACACTCTTACTTATCGAAAGGACTACAATTGATCCCCTATACTTGTGGGTCATCATCCTGCATGGTCGCGCGCCTCCGCCAGCAAGAGGCCGATCGGCACGTTGAGTGCTGCGAGGCGGAGGAGCTGGCGAACTCCCTCCGCATTGGGAAGCCACCACGCACCAGGGAGCTAATGGCGAGAGGCTACCATTTACTGCTCCCCGCTCCAGGAGGGGTTATTATTAGTTTAGTTTTTATTCATTGTACTTAAGTACTATTATCACGTATATGTGATGATATATGATGTATATGTATCATGTCTTCAATGAGTAATTGAACAATTAATATATATTATTAGTTTCACATTTTTACAGAGCACCTTGTTGTGCGGCGCACCTCTCGCACTGCGGCCCTCCATCGGTCTTGCTGTGCGGCGTGCCTTGCCCTCTCGGCGCGGACGCGCATGCTTTTCTCTACGGAGCACCACCGATGATCTTCTTGTGTGGCGCGCTGTAGCCTCTCGGCGGTGAGGAGGCTATGTTGCCTGGCGGCGCTGCCGCACCCTGCGCCAAGGGTCTGCTCAACCCTTGCAATGACGCGCAGCACAGCGTTGTCCGGCGCGTCGCCGGACACGCCATCGGCCTCGACAGGCCGTTGCGCCTGCACCGGATTGTTTTCGTCGTCGAGGAGGTTGACGGCACAGGCGGCGCTTGGTCAGGTTGGCATGCTTCGTAGATGGGCTAGGCTGCACTAGGTATGCATCCGCGTGTGACGCGTGCAGGCTCTTATGCTCATTCGCTTCTGGCGGGAAACCGATGGGGAAGCTTGTGCGCCAACATGCGCGGTTCCGCGCGGAACGTGGCCAAAAGAAACGCCGGTGCGGTGCCGAAGCGTGCACTGGAATCCTCGGGCGAAAATACGGTGACAAGACGTGAGAGAGGAAGAAGAGGTGATGCGCAGTCAAACTGGTAATAATTATAAAATGTCTGCGATATTAATACGGGCAAACGGCACTTCCGTACGTACCATCGGTAATGTTTTCATCAATTGCTGTGTTTGGCAACAACCGTCTGCCCACAACACACACAACTTGTCCAGATGAATCGTTTCGGTTATTATTGGTCTTCCCACACAATTCTAATGAAAGAACCGATTGTTGCGTAGCACACACACCTTCTTACGCTAACCCGTTTGTGTTCTGCTGGATCAGCGCAAACAGTTTATCCGAGTGAACTCTGTGCCGTACTTCACACACGTACATAGTTTTGTTAACTATTTCTGTTATCTTAGCTAATCCCAAACAGTTCATAAGAATAAACTGTCTGCCATGGATTACACACGCAACTATTTTCTGAATCGTATTTGATGGATCCACCATCGCACACAGTTCGTGCCATTTGCGACGGAGCTTGAACAATACCGTTTGCGATTGGTGGATCGCACACAGTTTCGTCGAAGGGTCTCTGATTGATGTGTCGTCTTTGGACCATTCTGTAGTAGTGGCTGCTCCCCAAAAGGATTCATGCCATTTGTACTTAGAGCAAACCTTAAGTTCATTGCGTCATCTGCAAAGTCTGGGAACTCTCTCTCGATTTTTCTCCACCGCCACCCATCAGCGGGTACTCTCGTCATTCTTACGGTCTTCTTTGTGCCATCGCAACAACTTGGCATGCTCTTTGTTCTCGAACAAACACTTCAACCGTGGTACTATAGGAGCATACCACATCACCTTGGCAGGAACCCTCTTCCTGGGCCGCTCGCCCTCAACATCACGCGGGTCATCGCGGCTGATCTTATAGCGCAATGCACAACATACCAGAATGCATTCAAATTCTCGTACACCTCACCATGGTAGAGGATGCTGTCATTAGGGCATGCATGTATCTTCTGCACCTCTAATCCTAGAGGGCAGACAACCTTCTTTTCTTCATACGTACCGGTTGGCAATTCGTTATCCTTTGGAAGCATCTTCTTTATCATTATCAGCAACTTTTCAAATCCCTTGTCAGATACACCATTCTTTGCCTTCCATTGCAGCAATTCTAGTGTGGTACCCAGCTTTTTCTTGTCATCTTCGCAATTTGGGTACAACAATTTTTTGTGATCCTCTAACATGCGCTCCAACTTCAACCTCTCCTTTTCACTTTTGCAGTTTCTCTTCGCATCAACAATGGCCCGACCAAGATCATCGGTGGGCTCATCTGATGCCTCTTCTTCAGCTTCCCCCATTGTAGTACCATCGTATTCAGGGAACATAGGATAGTTGTCATCATCCCCTTCTTCTTCATTGTCTTCTATTATAACCCTTCTTTCTCCGTGCTTGGTCCAACAGTTATAGCCGGACATGAAACCGGACTGAAGCAGGTGGGTGTGAAGGTTTTTTGAGGTAGAGTAATCCTTACTATTCTTACAGACACCACATGGACAACACATAAAACCATCCCGCTTGTTTGCCTCAACCACACGCAAAAAATTATGCAGGCCGTTAATGAACTCGGGAGAGCGTCGGTCATCGTACATCCATTGCCGGCTCATCTTCATTACACAACATCGAAGTGACCAAATTAATACAAGTTCATCACATTAAAACCATAGTAGAGTTCAGACATAAAGTTCATACATACTTCTCATAAAAAACATACAACTATCTAAAGCATTTAAGTGCAACAACAAATGCGATCAAAATCGCAACTAAGGTAATAATTGATCCAACAGCATAATGATACCAAGCCTCTTTATTAATGGCATATTTTCTAATCTTTCTAATCTTCAAGCGCATTGCATCCATCTTGATCTTGTGATCATCGACGACATCGGCAACATACAACTCCAATTTCATCTTCTCTTCTTCAATTCTTTTCAAATTTTCTTTCAAATAATCCTTTTCTTTTTCAACTAAGCTTAATTTCTCGACAAGAGGGTCGGTTGCAATTTCTGGTTCACATTCCACCTAGATAAAAATATCTATGTCAACTTGATGGACATAATTGTCATAAATGAAACAAATAGTTATAAAAGATAATATACCACATCCGAATCATAAACCGGACGAGGGCCGATGGGGAAGGATATCAAAACCATGGCACTATATATAACAAACAATCATACAAGTAAGAAAAGTATACAAGTAACTATCTAAATTATACAAATAAGAATTTTTTTCTACAAAAAGGATAAGAACAAGAGGCTCACCAAGGTGGTGCCGGGGACGGAACGGCGCCGGCGATCGACGGCAGTGACGACGGAATGCACTAAGTAAACCATAGCTGGTTCTGCTTGCAGAGTTTTTTGAATAGATTCATCAGGCTCTTATTTCTGAACTGCGAGAAGAAATTAGCCCCCAGATGGCGCATGCACCAACGGCTCTGCAAGTCCTGCCATGGAGTTTGTTCCTCAGGGCTAGGGTTTGTCAGTGTCTTTATCGCACTGAGTATACCTGCATGCCTGTCATGAAGGATGCACACATTGGGCTTATCCTTCACAACTGATATTTTCAGTTGCCTGAAGAACCATGTCCAACTTCCAATGTTCTCACTCTCAACAAAAGCAAATGCGAGTGGGACTACTTGATTTTGACCGTCTTGACCAATGGCTGTCAGGATCTGACCCTTGTACTTGCCAGTGAGAAAAGTGCCATCTACACATATCACCGGTCGGCAATGCCTGAAAGCTTCGATGCATACACCGAAAGAGAAGAACAATCGATGCAGCACCCTCACAGTTGGGAACTCTGGCATGAAGAGGTCTTGGATATCGACATAGGTCCCAGGATTCCGCTGTTGCAGTGTGTGGAGGAGCCGGACAATAGAGTCATATGCATCGAAATAAGAACCAAATCTCCTCTGAAGGGCCGTATGTTTAGCCCTCCAAGCCTTGCCATAAGAAATTCTGTAGTTGAACTGGACGAAGACTTTTGTCTGGATTGCCTTCACTTCCATCGCTTTGCTCTCCACTATCTCGCTGTAAAACAACCTCGCAATAAGAGTGGATGAAAGGTTGGGATGATCTTGAGGGATGTAGGGAATAAGACAAGTGTGATGAACTAAGTCACTGATCACCCAACTTGTGCCATACTTAGGGAGATAGCCGTGCACCCTGGCAGGACAACCTGCATTCTTGCATACCATTGTCAAGTATTTCTGACTCGACACATCAGCTATGAAAACCCTTTGCGTGGACATTGCCCAATTTATTATTGCGTCCTTCAGAGCTTCTTTGTTGGGATACAGAGCACCCGTCGCAATGTTGTTCTGGTGATATTGCCAGGCAGAATCATGCCCATCGTTCACGGTCATTGCAGATGAGAAGTCATGATTCCATGATGCAGGATTCGGGACCTCCTCTGCATTTTCTTCTTCATCCGACTCGTCAGAATCATCGTCATGACCACGGTCAATATCGGTGTCTTCTTCTTCCATCAGGTTCTACATGTGCCCATCTACCTCATCAGCGTCCGCCTCGCCACTATAAGCCTCGCCACTGTAATAACCATCGGCATTTCCTCCTTCTGCCTGACTACTCTGCCCTGGTTCATAACCATCATCTCCAGCATTTGACTACATCCCTTCACTGCTCTGGCCAAGATCGTAGCCACCCTCGCCTTCATGTGCAGTGACCTCCTTCACGACGGGAAGCACTAAGGCAACAGGATTGCATCCCCTGCGTTCACAACCTTGTAACCAACGCACCCACTGGGAGTCTCGCTCTATTGGCCTCAAATAGAAGTAAATGATTGAACTTGACTATGTCCACAATGCATGAACACCGACGGTGTGTGTTTCAGTATTAAGCCCTAAACTTGTTGTCACCCATTCTTTCAACTGACTGACTGACCATGTTTGAGGGGCGGTCAGTGGCACCTCTATGTAATCAAATTCACTCAGATCAGCTCCTGTCTCAGTTGTTTGGACAGTACCAGTACCGTAGTAAAATACGAACTTCACTACATCAGACATCTCGGCTCACCTAAATTTTTTTCCAACAGTGAAATACAACTATTAAGCAGCATGACAAACTAAATATATTAGCACTCCTACATAATTGACATGCACTCTAAAATCGTGTCCCGAATCGAGGCGGTAGTAAGAGCGGTACTGGCAGCGGTAGTACCGCTTCCATCCGCGGTAGTACCGCTTACAAGTGGTACTACTGCTGCCAGTACCGCTCTTACTACCGCTTGCAAGCGGTACTACCGCTTCCAAATGCGGTACTACCGCTGGCAGCTGTCCGAGCACTACCGGAGCAACTATGACATACTACCGAATATCCGCACACCTAATATATTTCACATCCAAACATACTACCGAATACTGCCGGAGCAACTACGACAGGTAAAATGTATGTTGAATTATACCCTTGAAGCGTGCGAAGCAACGACTAACGGCGGACTACAATCACCGGAACCGCAGACGGAGACTCCACCACAATGCTGGAGCTTCACCTCCACCACACTGCCCGAGCTTCACCACCGCCACCTCCATCTTCACCGCCACCACAACCTCCTCCAATGTGCTCAAAAAAAGTTCCAAAAAAATGCTCACCACGACCACCACGAGCTATCCCATCAGTAGATCGAGGTTTCCCTTGCCTCCCCCAACTATCTACAATGCATCCACGGTGGCAAATCGGCAAAAAAATGGCTCAGTTTGGTGTACAAATGGGAGTATTTTCAAGTGGGGAAGAGAAGGAACGAAGAACAGCAAGAAAGAACAGAGGAAGAGAAGGAAAGAGGAGGAAGAAAAGGGGCCGTGCGGGGCTGGCACCCTGTCGGCCTGCGGCTAGCCGATCGGCTTGCGGGTGGCCGATAGGGCTGTCGGCTGGGCCCCAGCCACCGGCGGGGAGAGGGGTGACGTGGGCTGGCCACTACTCGGCTGCCACGTAGCCGATAGGCGACTTGTCGGCCAGCGGTAGGCCGATGGGCTCTAGTCGGCCTACAGTGGGCCGACTGGATCCTGTCGGCCTGCAGTAATCCGACGCTGTATTATTTTTAAAAAAATTAAAACCGGCATAAAATTTCTGAAATTTAATAAAAAAAGTATATTATTTAAAAAAAGTTAGCGAATGTATGAAGTATACACGTGAAACTTTTTGTCATAATTTATTGACATTTCAAAATATGATTTGAACGCATTTGAAAAACCACCCGTCTATAAGGTATGCGTTACTTCCCTTTAGTTATTCAAGCATTGTTGAAGTATTCCATTTTTTACTATGAGCATGCATGGTTTACATCATTCCGTTGTACATCCGACTAGGTACACTTAATTACATTATTTTGTTGCAGAAGCAACAATTTGTAATTCGAGTTAATTATATCATCGAAAGTTTATTTAAGGTAGGTTTGGAGATAGAAAGTACTGCCTCTTATATCTCTTGTGGTTAAATAAATTATCAAAGGTGGGCCGATTATGAATATATGTGCCCACCCATTAAGATAAGCATGAAGTTTATTTTCATCAGCAAAGGAGACCATAGTTTTGAGCCCACTATATAGAGATGAGAAAATGTCCACACGACTTAGTAGAATATGGATGATCTAACCAAAAAGTGTATCAATCTAAACTTGTCCCGATACCATTTTCCTGGATCATGTATTACAAAGGTGATGGGTTCCAAGATTTATAGTCGTAAAGAGAACTATATTGATGCTCCATACCATCCTTCATATATAGTTATAATATCGGAAACACATGTATATTCAATGGTGGCATGCATATACATTTATATAAAGTACTTTATGAAAATTGGCCGTTATGAAGTTGAAGAAGCTGGTGTCGATGAGGGTAGTGTAGACACTATTGATGAACCATTGTTTCATTTTGGTCGATTATTGATTCTTAAAATTATTATTATACCATTCGATCAATAACTAAAAGGAATCCCATGAGAGCAAGTAACATGGTCAATTGTTATATATTTCAAGTTAGTTTTCGATCTATGAATATGTATTTGCAAAATAATTATATTATAATTTTTAATTCCATTTTGAATTGATTTATTTAGCAAACACTGAATCTCCTTCCCCCATAAGCCCTCGGCAACAGTGGTAGTTATGTAGTGTCAGTTCACAAGTGCTAGATTCGTTTTGATAGTGGACATTTTAAGTAATTTTTTGTTTTGTTGCTCTTATTGCATTGCTTATTTTGCAAATCTTCACCAATCATTGACCATATGTCTTCCCGCTTCATTTATTTCTTTAGAAACAAAATTCTAAACAAGAGTTTTCATTTCCACCTTTCGATTGTATGTACTAGAATCAATTTTTCGTGGCACCATTAACTCTAGCGGTTCTTAAAGTCACTATATTAATGTATGGTCCTCCTGCATATATTAGGACTGTAAAATCGAGTAGAGTTTTCTGTTGTGTCGGCATTTACTTGTAGTCGAACCGACTTTAAATTTTGATAAATTCTAAGCAAATGTGCTTTTTGAGTGTACCTAAAATATATTATTTGTATTAGTTTTCAATGATTTCGTTTATTTATTGTGAGTTATCATTTTACTGAGGGTTAACATGTAGTTGTCCTGAATGGCTTATGTAATTTCAGTGTCATACTAAAATGTTCTTACATAGTTTTTCTGAATGTGCACTGCTGAATGTATACCCAATGTGAAGCAGCTCATGGGGGGCAAAGAGTAGAAGGAAATGATGAGTTCATATTGTGATTGTTTACATTTTAGGCCCTTAAATTTCATAAGAGTGATGTATTTCTATTGCACGGACTGTGCTTATTTTCGTTTCCCTTTTCTGTTGTTGTGCTTTTGGACATATAATAATACAAAGCAACCTGTTCCATATATCTTCATAAAATTTATGAACAATTAAGTTTTGGTATCCGATAAAATCGAGTCGACAGTTGACATTCCAATAAATTAAAGCATGAATGGCCTAAATAATAGATTATATTAATTTTAAAATATTGTTTCAACCATCTCGAATTAGGAATGCTACAGCTAACTTATATGTTTGCTTTGTAAATAGTATTGGGGACTCTGTTTTCCTAGGGAAGTAATATGCACGATGATTTTTCTCTAAGAAGTGTAAACGTTGTTATAGGAAACTTTGCTTACGCGAATATGTGAGCCAACACGGGTCCTTCTTAGTGCCTGGGTCTTAACTTAACAAAATCAATTGATCATAGAAAAAATACCTAAAACGACACTTTTAATGGATACATATAGATATATAAATGCACTCTTACTTTATGTACCTATGCCTACATGAGACAATGAGAACTATTAAATTGTCATTTAAGGAAATAAAATTACAATGCAACCTGATAAAAATGCTGTAAAAGATACAATATAATTTGCATATAACACGACCAATCATCAAAGTTATAGTTAGTACGTCATGCATAATTAGAAGGTAGATGGTAAATGAATGATATATATATTTATATAAAAATAAGAAAAGAAACAAATCAAAGACAAAACTATGTGTGCAGAAGTGAAATATTTGTAAATTTTATCATGTTTGGTTACAATTTTTCTTTACACAAACACAAATATTATGTTCTCACAATTTCACTTTTAAAAACTAGCCCGCGCATCGAGCGGGACACTTTGCTAGTTGCTTCTAAAAGTGTTTTGATCAATTAGTGTAAGAGAAAATTGAGCGCTATACGAACTTATGATGGCAAAGTAATAAAAGCGACGGACTGCATAATAAAGGTTGCTATCATAGGGGGCAATAGCGTGACGTTCTTTTACATTAAGGGATGGGCATACAAACCAAAAAGCGCATGGCAACCTCTGCTTCCCTCTGCGAAGGGACTATCTTTCACTTTTATGTATTTACTTTTATGCAAGAGTCAAAGTATCCTTCCCTATTCCTTTTTACTTCTTCTTTTTGCAAGCATCATGTGGTGAGGAAAGATCTAGGCACATATATCCAGTTGGATATGAGTGGGCATGAGTTATTATTGTTGACATCACCCTTGAGGTGAATACGCTGGGAGGCGAAACTATAAGCCCCTATCTTCCTATGTGTCTGGTTGAAACTTTTTGTTCATGGGTATGCCGTGAGTGTTAGCAATCATAGAACACTAAATGATGGTTGAGTATGTGGACTTGCCAAAAGGCTCCGACGTGAGACCCTTCCTGAAAATATGATGAATTGTAGTTGCAAAGTTGACTGAGAACATAGTTTGTTGGTTTTCAATAAGGTTTATGCTTCATACTTCTATGTTGTGATGAATTGTTACTTGTTCATAAGAAGCTATATGATAAAAATGTATTGAATAAATCTTATGATAGAGTTTGTTGCTGTTATATTAATAAGCATGATGCTTCTATGTCCGTATTTTGTTTTTATCGACACCTCTCTCTCAAATCAAGGGGACATGCTTTTCAATATCGGCTTTCACTTGAGGACAAGCGAGGTCTAAGCTTCGGGGAGTTGATACGTCCATTTTGCATCATGATTTCCTACTGTTATTTATTATGTTTTGTCAAATAATAATGCTTTAAGGAGTGATTCTAATGCCTTTTTCTCTCATAATATGCAAGGTTTGCACAAAGAGGGAGAATACCGGCAGCTAGAATTCTGGACCTGAAAAAAGCAATTAGAGATACCTATCTACACAACTCCAATGAAGCTGAAATTTTACGGAGATTATTTTTGGATTAAATAAAAATACTAGAGCAGAAAACTACCGGAGGGGGCAAACCTGGTGGGCACAAACCACCAGGGCGTTTCAGGCCCCCCAGGGCGCGCCCTGATGGGTTGTGGCCTCCTTGGCCCACCTCCGGTGCCCATCTTCTGGTATATAGTCACATTTGACCTAGAAAAAATCAGATGACGACTATCGGGACGAAGCGCCGCCGCCTCAAGGCAGAACTTGGGCAGGAGCACTTTTGCCCTCCGGCGGAGCGATTCCGCCGGGGGAACTTCCCTCCCGGAGGGGGAAATCGAAGCCATCGTCATCACCAACACCCCTCTCATCTTTGGGAGGCCAATCTTCATCAACATCTTCAACAGCACCATCTCCTCTCAAACCCTAGTTCATCTCTTGTGTTCAATCTTTGTACCGGAACCTCAGATTGGTACCTGTGGGTGACTAGTAGTGTTGATTACCTTGCTTAGTTGATTACTATATGGTTTATTTGGTGGAAGATTATATGTTCAGATCCATTATACTATTCAATACACCTCTGATCTTGAGCATGATTATTATTTGCGAGTAGTTACCTTTGTTCTTGAGGTCATGGGAGAAGTCATGTTGCAAGTAATCATGTGAATTTGATATGTGTTTGATATTTTGATGATATGTATGTTGTGATTCCCTTAGTGGTGTCATGTGAACGTCAACTACTTGACACTTCACCATTCATGGGCCTAAGGGAATGCATTGTGGAGTAGTTATTAGATGATGGGTTGCTAGAGTGACAGAAGCTTAAACCCTAGTTTATGCGCTGCTTCGTAAGGGACTGATTTGGATCCAAACGTTTAATGCTATGGTTAGATTTTATCTTAATACTTTAATCGTAGTTGCGGATGCTTGCGTGGGAGGTTGTTCAAGTAAGAACAGCACCCAAGCACCAGTCCACCCACATATCAACTTATCAAAGTAGCGAACACGAATCAAACCAACATGATAAAAGTGACTAGATGAAATTCCTGTGTACCCTCAAGAACACTTTGCCTATTAGTAAAGATTGTTTTGGCCTGTACTTTGCCACAAAAGGATTGGGCTACCTTGCTGCACCTTGTTTACCGTTATTGTTACATGCTCGTTACCAATTACATTGCTATCAAACTATCTGTTACATACAATTTCAGTGCCTGTAGAAATTACCTTGCTGAAAACCGCTTGTCATTTCCTTCTGCTCCTCGTTGGGTTCGACACTCTTACTTATCGAAAGGACTACAATTGATCCCCTATACTTGTGGGTCATCATCCTGCATGGTCGCGCGCCTCCGCCAGCAAGAGGCCGATCGGCACGTTGAGTGCTGCGAGGCGGAGGAGCTGGCGAACTCCCTCCGCATTGGGAAGCCACCACGCACCAGGGAGCTAATGGCGAGAGGCTACCATTTACTGCTCCCCGCTCCAGGAGGGGTTATTATTAGTTTAGTTTTTATTCATTGTACTTAAGTACTATTATCACGTATATGTGATGATATATGATGTATATGTATCATGTCTTCAATGAGTAATTGAACAATTAATATATATTATTAGTTTCACATTTTTACAGAGCACCTTGTTGTGCGGCGCACCTCTCGCACTGCGGCCCTCCATCGGTCTTGCTGTGCGGCGTGCCTTGCCCTCTCGGCGCGGACGCGCATGCTTTTCTCTACGGAGCACCACCGATGATCTTCTTGTGTGGCGCGCTGTAGCCTCTCGGCGGTGAGGAGGCTATGTTGCCTGGCGGCGCTGCCGCACCCTGCGCCAAGGGTCTGCTCAACCCTTGCAATGACGCGCAGCACAGCGTTGTCCGGCGCGTCGCCGGACACGCCATCGGCCTCGACAGGCCGTTGCGCCTGCACCGGATTGTTTTCGTCGTCGAGGAGGTTGACGGCACAGGCGGCGCTTGGTCAGGTTGGCATGCTTCGTAGATGGGCTAGGCTGCACTAGGTATGCATCCGCGTGTGACGCGTGCAGGCTCTTATGCTCATTCGCTTCTGGCGGGAAACCGATGGGGAAGCTTGTGCGCCAACATGCGCGGTTCCGCGCGGAACGTGGCCAAAAGAAACGCCGGTGCGGTGCCGAAGCGTGCACTGGAATCCTCGGGCGAAAATACGGTGACAAGACGTGAGAGAGGAAGAAGAGGTGATGCGCAGTCAAACTGGTAATAATTATAAAATGTCTGCGATATTAATACGGGCAAACGGCACTTCCGTACGTACCATCGGTAATGTTTTCATCAATTGCTGTGTTTGGCAACAACCGTCTGCCCACAACACACACAACTTGTCCAGATGAATCGTTTCGGTTATTATTGGTCTTCCCACACAATTCTAATGAAAGAACCGATTGTTGCGTAGCACACACACCTTCTTACGCTAACCCGTTTGTGTTCTGCTGGATCAGCGCAAACAGTTTATCCGAGTGAACTCTGTGCCGTACTTCACACACGTACATAGTTTTGTTAACTATTTCTGTTATCTTAGCTAATCCCAAACAGTTCATAAGAATAAACTGTCTGCCATGGATTACACACGCAACTATTTTCTGAATCGTATTTGATGGATCCACCATCGCACACAGTTCGTGCCATTTGCGACGGAGCTTGAACAATACCGTTTGCGATTGGTGGATCGCACACAGTTTCGTCGAAGGGTCTCTGATTGATGTGTCGTCTTTGGACCATTCTGTAGTAGTGGCTGCTCCCCAAAAGGATTCATGCCATTTGTACTTAGAGCAAACCTTAAGTTCATTGCGTCATCTGCAAAGTCTGGGAACTCTCTCTCGATTTTTCTCCACCGCCACCCATCAGCGGGTACTCTCGTCATTCTTACGGTCTTCTTTGTGCCATCGCAACAACTTGGCATGCTCTTTGTTCTCGAACAAACACTTCAACCGTGGTACTATAGGAGCATACCACATCACCTTGGCAGGAACCCTCTTCCTGGGCCGCTCGCCCTCAACATCACGCGGGTCATCGCGGCTGATCTTATAGCGCAATGCACAACATACCAGAATGCATTCAAATTCTCGTACACCTCACCATGGTAGAGGATGCTGTCATTAGGGCATGCATGTATCTTCTGCACCTCTAATCCTAGAGGGCAGACAACCTTCTTTTCTTCATACGTACCGGTTGGCAATTCGTTATCCTTTGGAAGCATCTTCTTTATCATTATCAGCAACTTTTCAAATCCCTTGTCAGATACACCATTCTTTGCCTTCCATTGCAGCAATTCTAGTGTGGTACCCAGCTTTTTCTTGTCATCTTCGCAATTTGGGTACAACAATTTTTTGTGATCCTCTAACATGCGCTCCAACTTCAACCTCTCCTTTTCACTTTTGCAGTTTCTCTTCGCATCAACAATGGCCCGACCAAGATCATCGGTGGGCTCATCTGATGCCTCTTCTTCAGCTTCCCCCATTGTAGTACCATCGTATTCAGGGAACATAGGATAGTTGTCATCATCCCCTTCTTCTTCATTGTCTTCTATTATAACCCTTCTTTCTCCGTGCTTGGTCCAACAGTTATAGCCGGACATGAAACCGGACTGAAGCAGGTGGGTGTGAAGGTTTTTTGAGGTAGAGTAATCCTTACTATTCTTACAGACACCACATGGACAACACATAAAACCATCCCGCTTGTTTGCCTCAACCACACGCAAAAAATTATGCAGGCCGTTAATGAACTCGGGAGAGCGTCGGTCATCGTACATCCATTGCCGGCTCATCTTCATTACACAACATCGAAGTGACCAAATTAATACAAGTTCATCACATTAAAACCATAGTAGAGTTCAGACATAAAGTTCATACATACTTCTCATAAAAAACATACAACTATCTAAAGCATTTAAGTGCAACAACAAATGCGATCAAAATCGCAACTAAGGTAATAATTGATCCAACAGCATAATGATACCAAGCCTCTTTATTAATGGCATATTTTCTAATCTTTCTAATCTTCAAGCGCATTGCATCCATCTTGATCTTGTGATCATCGACGACATCGGCAACATACAACTCCAATTTCATCTTCTCTTCTTCAATTCTTTTCAAATTTTCTTTCAAATAATCCTTTTCTTTTTCAACTAAGCTTAATTTCTCGACAAGAGGGTCGGTTGCAATTTCTGGTTCACATTCCACCTAGATAAAAATATCTATGTCAACTTGATGGACATAATTGTCATAAATGAAACAAATAGTTATAAAAGATAATATACCACATCCGAATCATAAACCGGACGAGGGCCGATGGGGAAGGATATCAAAACCATGGCACTATATATAACAAACAATCATACAAGTAAGAAAAGTATACAAGTAACTATCTAAATTATACAAATAAGAATTTTTTTCTACAAAAAGGATAAGAACAAGAGGCTCACCAAGGTGGTGCCGGGGACGGAACGGCGCCGGCGATCGACGGCAGTGACGACGGAATGCACTAAGTAAACCACACCTACACATATGCAAACCAAGAAGTTAATTAATTTGAGTTCAAATTGCATATAAATCAAATAAAATCCCACATAACTACTCCCAAACTAAAACCCACATGAAACGAGCTAAACTAGCAAGGAGAGATGAAAGGATGAAGTTGCTAACCTTTTAGAACCCTTGGATTGATGGGGTGCCTCCAATCTTGATAAATCTTGGCAAAAATGGATGATGAGCTCGAGATATAAGGGAAGGAAACAGAGAGGAGAGAAATGAGAGCTTGGGCCCAGGCTGGAAGAAGCATCCATATATAGGGAAGACCTTTAGTCCCGGTTGGTGTCACCAACCGGGACTAAAGGTCTGTCTCTAGTCCCGGTTGGTGATACCAACAGGGACTAAAGGGGCTCGCAGGGGGCCCAGCCTGCTGCAACCCTGACGCAACCCTTTAGTCCCGGTTGGTATCACCAACCGGGACTAGAGGTCTCTCACGAACCGGGACTAGAGGTGGCCCTGCCCCCATCCGCTCCTAGCCATTGGAACCGGGACTAATGATCACATTAGTCCCGGGCCCAAACCCAGCCGGGGCTAATGCTCCGGATGAAAGGTCTATTTTCCACTAGTGTGCGTCAACAAGATGATCAAAAATGCCCAACATAATAACTTGCTTGTGGGCCTTGCCCCTTGCCTGATTCCTAAAGGGGTGGTTGTCCTACCATATGCAGACGATACGATCATTTGATTAGATCCTGACCTGGATAAAGCTATTAATCTTAAACTTCTCCTGTATATTTTTGAGATGATGTGTGGTCAAGTCAACTTCCAAAAAAGATAGGTTATGACCGTGGGAGGTGATGAACATATTGATCAAGTCTGTGTTGATCTGTTCAACTGTGATGTAGGAAACTTTCCCCTTAAATACCTAGCTAGGAGTGCCTATTAGTTTTACCAACCTTAAGAATTCTTACTAGGAGTTCATTGTGAGTAAGTATCTTAAGATATTTGATGCGTGGGTCGGTAATGTTGCTTCCATGGGGGGAGACATACTCTGATGGACTCTGTTGTCACTCATTATCCTTAAACCATATGTCTATGTGGCTTACGAACAAAACTTTTGTGGAAAAACTTGATAAACTCAGAAGATTTTTCTGGTAGGGTGTAACAAAAAGCATCTTTATTATTTAGTTAAATGGAGTAGAAACTGTAGTTCCAAAGACAAGGGGGGGCTTGGCATCAAAGTCCTCTACAAACAAAACATTAGGCTTGGCATCAAAGTCCTCTACAAACAAAAAGCATCTTTATTATTTTGTGGAAATTAGATACTCAGTCAGGTCTTTAGCAGGATATTGTCAAAGCTAGGTATCTACACAACCAGACGGTTGAAAATGTTGGGCCCAGGTTCTCAGACTCACCTTGCTGGAAAAAACTGATGAAAGTAAAAGAGGTGTATATGATGGGGAAAAAAATTAAGACAAAATCTGGTAACCTAACTAGACTATGGAAAAATTCCATCAACAGGTTGATCACGTTCATGGAGAAGTTCCTGCTGTTGTTTGAAATATGCAATAAACAAGATTGCACCATTGATAAACTAAAGGGGGTTGTTTGCTCTACGTTTTTTCCAAAAAGGTTGGACCCTGATCTACTGGGTCAATCGACTAAGCTTCGCAATCATATCAACAGTTTGCAACTCACTTGTGTGGGTGACTCTGTCTATTAGGGTCTGAACAAAAATGCCCGATATACCACTAAATCGATGTATAGATGGCTTGAGCCTACCATTAGTGGTTGTAACTTCCAATGAATCTGGAGAGCCAAAATATCTCTCAAAATCCAAATCTTTCTATGGCAACTTTCTCAGGATGTTGTTCTTACGAGGCAAGTGATGAAACATCGTCGTTGGCCTGGGAACCCTACTTGCTCTTTTTGTCAGGAAGTGGAGACTTCACAACATTTGTTCTTCAGATGCGTTATTTCTAAGGTTGTATGGAGATAGATTGGGGTGACCCTTGGCACATACCTATGTCCCAACATTTATTGGCAATTCTTTTCGTGGTGCTATGCTTTCCTGCTAGGATGTGAACGTCATTATACTGTTGCTTTGGGAGCTGTTACCTAGGATATATGGATGGTTCGGAATAGGGCCACATCCGGAAAAAAATGATCAACCCCCCCCCCCCCCCCCCCCCTTGAGATAGTGTTTACAGCTTGCTCTTTCCTTTTGTACTAGGCAGGTATGCAGAAAGGCGAGGACATGAAGGAACTTCGCGATGGAGGGTTTGTGATGCGTCGTTAAAGATCGGAGAACAGTGATCTTGCTCCATCGTTGCTTCAAGCCATGCTGTCTTGGGCGCTGATGTCTTATTTGTGTGTTTTGCTGAACATTTGTCATACCGTTACCCCGAAACTATTGGTTGTCTGAACCTGTAATAGGACTAGTCTTATTTTGGTGTTGTCTAGGTTTTCGCCCCATAGCACTTGTTTCGATGGCGGGCGAGTGCGGTGGGTTTCCTAGAATTGCGTTGAACTCGCTCTCCTCCCCCTCCTGCCTCCTGGTTTTAAGACTTGTGTATTAACGTTCAATGCAATGAAAAGGGGAATAGCCTGGTTCAAAAAATACAATAGAAAATCAGGCAACCAGCTAGATGCATCAAGTAGGTAGGTAGCTAGGGACACCTACGTGCGTTCAGCAAAGATGAAAGCAGTCAACCGTCGATTGGTTGCGTACAACAAGGTGGACGAATGAATGGAATTAGTGGCCCTTTCCAGTTAGTCAGGAGCTGGTAGATTGTGTACTACAACGATGACATAATGAAAATGAAATATTACCATTGATATTATCATTAAAATAAAAACTAAAACAAATAAAACTAAAACTAAAACAAAATCAATATAATAAGTTTTTTATGGAAGAATGAATTGGGTGGCATTGGTATTGTGCTTCAACAACAAAAACATAAAATAAACAAATAATAAGAAAATTGCACACATCATACATACAAATTGCACTTTTTATAGTATGCAAGAACAAACATACAATAGTGGAATTTTTGCAATAAATATGTTTCCTAGGAAGGAATGAATTGCTGGCATTGGTATTACCCTAAGAGAAGAAAGGAGATTAAAGAAAACCTATTTCAAAATTTAAAAATAATAATTTAGTAAAAATTGAATTAGTGACACTGGTATTACCGTTTCAGAAGAAAGAAAATAAAAATTCAAAGAAATACAGACAAAATTTGCACACAATATACATAAAAATTGTGACTTGTATAATATGTAAGAATAGCACACAATAGTAGATTTGTTGCAAAATAGAAATTCCCTTACAAGGAAGGAAATTGTGGCATTGGTATTACACTTAAAGAAGATACGAAATGAAATAAAATAAAAACAAAATTAACATAATGAAGTATCCTAAGGAAGGATGAAGTAGTAGCATATGTTTTACGTTTTCTGGAGAAGAATAGAATGAAATATAAAAACAAATAATCACAAATTTGCACACAATTTACAGAAAAAATTCCCATTTTATAATATACAATAATAAGCATATAATAGTGCATTATTTTGCAAAACTGGAAGAGCATTAGTCCCTTTGGTATTATCCTTCAAGAAGAAATAAAGTGAAATTAACAAAATCAAAAATTACCATTAAAGAAGAAAGAAAAATGAAATAAACAAAAAACAAAATGAAAATGGAAACAATGAAGTTTTGTCGGAAAGAGTTAATTAGTGGCTCCGGTATTACTCTTTAAGAAGAAATAAATTAAATAAAAAAGACTAAGACAAAATCAAAATTGGTTTTAGAGGGAAGAATGGATTGGTGGGATTGATATTACCTTTAAGAAGAAAGAAAATGAAAACAAACAGTGAAAAAAATTGCATACAATTTACAGAAAAAATCTTTCTAAAATATGCATGAATAAACATATAATGGTGAAATTTTAGCAAAAAAAAGTTTCCTAAGAAGGAATGAATTAGTGGCATTTGTATTACTCTTAAAGAAGACAGAAAATGAAAAAATAACTAAATACAATCAGAATCAAAATACTTAAGTTTTCTAAGAACAGTGAATTAGTTGCATTAATATCATTATTTCATAGGAAGTATTCTGAAGAAAAAGTTTTAAAAACTTTGCACACAAATGGCACTTTCTGTAGTATACAACGACCAATCATAAAATAGTGTGAATTTTGCACATATTGCACAGTATTTGGGTGTATATATTTAACTCATATAACATCCCAAAAATACCTACCAAACAAAACATAAAAGGCAACGAATAAAAAAACAAAAGAAAAAAACAGATAAAAACATAAAACATAAAAAGAACAGAGGGACAAAGGGGAGGGTTGGGTGGTACTTCTAATGGGCTTCAACCCAGTAGCAAATCGACTGACCTAGGGTCGCTAAAAACAATAACAACCCAAACCAACTCACAAACAACACACGGCAAAAATGCACGAATCTCAAAGCCAAAATCAATGGCCAACAAAATCGGCCGACCCAAAATTAATTATCAGGTGACTTACATATAGCTAATGTGACCAAGTAATTTGTTTGGGATGGGAACGACATACCATGGCAATGTTCGTGGCGCACGTGAGAGGCGCACCGGAGGAGGGGGGGTGTCCTAAGTGATGTTGGGATACAACACGGTCGCAACTCTAGGGCATGGTGACGATGTGTCAGATGTATTTTCTAAGGCATGAGATTTTAAAGTTATATATTTATTTAGCGTATGGAGACTAGACATTTGATTATTAGAGAGAAAAAAATCAACCAACCCTTCTATCTCTATGTCTCTATAATTACTCCATCTAGTTAAGTTTGTAATGCCTTCCAAATATTTCGCAAAAAAAGGAATGCCTTCCAAATGCAAATTTTAACAACTATTTTTTGTTGTACTAACAAAAATTGCGGGAGAAACTTAACCTTGTAACGCCGAACAAAAGTGTACAACTAATATTTAGACCATACATTCTGAGATAAATCTATACATGTGATTTTGAAGTTTAAATCAAAATAAACAACATCCAGGAGGTCAAAGGTTGCGAAATGTAAATGAAGCTAGATCCTCGACGTCACATATTTTGGAACTTTTGGGAGTATTCGATTAGCCCTTATAACATTGTGGAATATCATTGCGGCTTGATCCTTTAGCGAGTGACCTACCTAACATTCCCCCATGGCACCCAGCTTCCCTTCAGGATCGCAAGCATGTCACCGCGTCAAGCATTCCGACGACCCATACCATAGTGACACCGAGGTGGCAGAGTAGGAAGGAGATACATGAAGATACAGACGATGGTCAAATACATGCTATAATTCTGGTTCTCCATCTGTATTTCCTGGTGCCTTCTATGCCTATGGCCATCAAACTTGAATCTGTAGTATGTAGAGGCAAAACAAATACACAGAATGGTATTGAATAATTCTAAGACAGAGAAATAAAATGACGAATAAAAGATTCATCTTTTGTTTAGGGAAGTGTTGCTCTTTTATAAGGGACGTGGGTATTAGACAGTGATATGAGCTCACCAACACTTCGGTAGATCAGTCTATGAGAATCTCATTATTATGAGCCTTGGACATTGGATAGGTCAGGGCAATCAATGCATTCATTTGGTTTTATTTATTAAAAGGCATAATTTCATATGCAACTAGACAACACATTATTCAAGTACAAAGTTTATGAAAAACAAAACCGAATGTTTTTTAAAGAAATACAGTGCTTATGCAGATGCTTATATACACGCACATATACTCACCCTACGAATGCGCACACACCTTGCACCTATGAGCATTTAACTGATAAACCTTGAGACTGTTAGAATAAATCTGAGGTACACCGTCGATCATCCGAGGACGAAGCAATCACACCAGGCACGACACCGAATTTGTTAACGAGGTTCATCGATATGGCTACATCCCCGAGGCCTGACTATGGGCGCTCCTCCCCGTGACACTGTCACAATACCGCACCCTGGGCGTCGGCACACGCCGCCGGCTCCCCCTGCGCGCCTGTGCTATTATGTTGGCATAGGTTACATCGTGTGTCTAGCCTCGCTATATATGAGAGGCCTATGATACAAGTGTCCTACTTGGAGACGACTCCATATCCTATCTAAACACAATACAACTACAAGTCCAACTGTAACCTACCTTGTAGACAATATTCGACACAACTCTAACAAACTCCACATTGGCGAATATTCTCCACCACCTTGAGTTTGTTCATGCGTCAGACTTCCATGTAGATTGGACTTGAGTTTATCCCATGAGTACGGCTGCTACTCCAAAGACTCCGTGTAACTCCACCTGCAATTTGTAGTCCCTTCTTTTCTTGATCACAGTCAATGCTCGAACGAAATTAAGTTTCACATTACTCTAGTTTGTGCTCCCAACTTCTAGAGTATTCATCCAATGTCATCACACACCGATCGGTGACCTGCGTGAAAGTGAACAACTCACATACTGGGTGTCACACATAAGAGTTACCTGAACTCAACATCATCACTCTTCCTTGATCGCCTGTCTGAATCTTGAAGGAATTTCACCATTGCTTGTCGTCATCCCGAGTCAAATTCACAGTCGTCTCATCACATGTATGACCACCAGAGCCCTGGCATGTCTCCATGTCCCGTGTGTACCGCACACCTCGCCGCTATTACTGCGTCGAGCCTCCGCTGTCCCTGTCGAGTCTCAAGGGTCGCGACCCCACACCACTCAACCCCCACTACAGAGTACCATCGATCATCTCCGACCGATGACGAGTTTCACGTTTCCATCAGACCACTAGGCTCCATCCCGAACTACGTGTCTCTCACTTTTTTCCCCGAGTGTAGTCCTCCGGACTCCAGCTTCACCTTCAACATGACTCCATTGTAGATGATCAGTCCACCCTTGCGCCCCGTCGACTTCACCGTGCCATAGTCTTGTCGAAGCCACACAACCCTCGAGTATGTGCCACGTGTTTCCACGCCCTAGAAGTCGGTCACCATCAGCATCACGCTCCTATGTCGTCGTCGCCGATTCCACCACCATCTTCTGGACCAACCGACTCGCATCGATCCGTCAGACTCTCCCGTCCAACCCAACCGAACTTGTCCAACTGCATTAGACGCTCCAGGCTCGTAAATCATCTTCCGCAAATTTCCATCCATCATCTGATAATTCCATCTTAGCTGACATGACTTCCCGCAATGCCTTCAAGCATCCATGTTGTGCCAATAAAAATGTTCACCCCTGCCTGTCATAATCCAAAGTTTTCACTCCCGTCAAACTTCTCCACCTCAAACCTGGCATCCCTTGACGCCATGGTTCTTCATACGGCTGACCCATGAAAAAATATCCAAGCTTTTTACGCAATGCCGAAGTACATGACCAAAACCTATCGTGGTCTCGTGTACGAGTAGCAATTCCACGTGATGGCTCCCTTGCACAAATTCCAATGCTTGCTAATTGCTTTGCCTTGCCCTTGCCTTCCCGATGGATGCACCCAACCAAAAGATGGACTTTCTCTGCTGAATCGATCTGCTGTTCCACCTGGACTCGGTCCTTTTTTTTCCTCAAACAAATCATCACGGTGGATCATCTTGAGCAGCCACCAGCCTATATGCCTTCAGCCTGCATGCATGATCCACGCACTGGACTGCAGCCTCCTGGGTCACGCTGGCAATCTGAGCCTCGGCCTATAGGCCGCCCGAAGACCGCACGCTGCAGCGCCGCACGATGTGGCCGCCTCACGGGCTCGATCCGATCTGGGCCATATGGCTAAGAGCATGGTTAATAGTATAGACAACTGCTGGCTATATGTTGTGGCCATGTCATATATAATTATCACTTGTAGCCACTCATACAATAAGGTTAGCTATAAGAGTACTACTTTTTTCATTTTCTTTTTATCTCTTTCTTCGTATTTATTGTATTGGCCTAAGAATCTGCATATAGCTAGGCTCTTGCATGAGAGATCACTTCCCTTATTTTTACATATCTCTCTCCTTCGCATAAGAAAAATTTCTATGTAAGCGGGCTATAAGCCTGCTATTGTACTTGCTCTAAGACTCCTGCCGTTCTATGATGCTTTTGTCGATCTCAGTCGCACGCACCAGCCGCCGGACGCTAGCGATTCCAGTATCACGTACGCGCGCCGCCGGATGCTCACCCGGTCGATCCAACCAATCGATCGCCGCACATCCGTGCCACTGCGCGCATACAGTGCTTCGGTTGATCCGACGCCCTTTGCAGCTCGCCGCTGTCGACGCATCCTCCGCAACTGCTTCTTCATCCTTTAGATCAACCCATCGCCTCACGCCTAGCTCATGATGTAGGAGATATGCCCAAGAGGCAATAATAATTGTTATTATTTATTCACATGTTCCTAATTAAGTTTATATTCCATGCTATAACTGCAATGATTCTCGAGTCTGCAATATCCACGAGGCCCGGAGGGAAACTCATTTGCACGTGTGGTATAATAAACGGTAAAATGTATTCCTAGTCTTGCCTCTAAGACTGGCTCAAGTATTGCATGATGATCCTGTTTTCCTGATCATGGGCATGGCCATGCCGGTAATTTTGAGGGCGCAATGTTGGTAGAACACTTGTGTTGAATCGACCCGAATTGATGTTATGCTATGAGATACATTCGTCACAAGTTAATGGTTAATAACACAGAGATAGTTAATGTTTGCATAATTCCTTAGACCATGAGAGTATCGAGTTCCTTCGTGCTTGCTTCGTGAACTTTGGGGTTTGTTAAACATCATCCGTTACTGGGTGGCTATTACGGCGGCTTATGGGTTCACGGAAAAGTATGGCAAGTAACAAGATAGCTCAAGATTGGGATTTGCTCCTCCGACGATGGAGAGATATTCTCGGGCCCTCTCGGTGTTACGGTATCCATCATCGTCTGGCCAGACACAGTGTGATTTGATCACAGGGATGCCGGAACACGAAAACGAGAAAAGAGAACAAAACCGGTAACGAGGTAACTTGCATAGTGGACAAGTTGTTGATCCACGGGGATGCAGAAAATCTCACCTTGGGTGTTTGTAACATATCGCGAAGCAACAGGAATAGCACACGGCAACTGGAGGTTCACTCGAATATTCATTCGTGTGGGTATAGGGGACAATATGGATGTCCACGGCTCCGATGTTGATCATTGATCGGAAGGGGTTCCGGGTCATGTCTATACTTCACCGAACCTATAGGGTCACACGCTTAAGGGTCATCTATCTACTGAATACTAGACAGGGAGTCTGAGAGAAATTCACCGAAAATGTTTCGGAGACAACGGAAGAGTTCCGGAGAGAGAACACCGGAAGAGTTTCGGTAAAACCGAAAAGTTGTTTCTGAGTGTACCATTAAGTCAAATTGGTTTCGGCACATGCCTGGAAATTATTGGAGGGTACCAGAATTGTTTCGGTAACTTCTGAGATTTTTCAGAGACAAAAACCGGAAATGTTTCGGACTGCCGGAACCGCTTTAGTTGCTTTTCACAGATGAAAATCACTAAACCGAAAAGTTGTTTCGGAGTACACCATTAAGTCAAATTGGTTTTGGCACACGCCTGATAATTCTTGGAGGGTGCCAGAATCATTCTGAAAACTTCTGGGATTTTTCCGGAAGAAAAACCGGAAATGTTTTGGAGCTGCCGGAACCGCTTTGTTTGCTTTTCGCTGATGAAAATCACTAATCCGGAATTATTTTGGAACGCGTCGAAAATTATTTTAGTGGGTACAGGAAATGTTCTAAGCCCACATAAATATTTTCGGTTCGAACGGACGCTGAAAAATGTCGTCGTGAATAGTGAAAGCAGCTTTATGGTTACTTTTTGGAAAGCCACCTTTTTGGGCTTTTGCTCCAAAATATCTTGGAGATGACATGGATGGATGTGGCTGAAATTTCAGCCCCTCCACCCCTCCTACTCCTATAAATAGAGGTGGAGGGGGCTGCCCAAAACTCACTCTTTCTCAACATACACAAGCCATGCATGATCTGGCCTTCTCTCTCCCTCCCAGCAAAATAGTTTTATAGAGCCGAATGGCTGTCTGGGTTCCGGTGGGAACTAGTTCTGGACGGCGAAGCCCTGCCGGAGAGATGACACCGTATGTGTGCAACTCTGTAGAGAGATCGTAGTTTCGGTCTTAGTTCGAGAGTGCCTCCCGAAGGGCTGTCCGAGTGACCGTCCGAGTTTCGGAGGTCCTCCCGAAGGGCTGTCCGCGACACCGTCCGGGGAACTGTCCGACCACCTCCCGGAGGGCTGTCCGAGGGGCCGATGAGGGTATACATCCTCGCGGTTGGGAGGTTGTAAATCCTAGCTGTGGGGATCTGCACCGCCGATCGTCATTGACTCTACTTCCGCTACGCTACGAGTCGGTAACGAAAAGATCAAACCTTGTATGCAGTCTCCATAGTGGTCCTGGGCTGGTGCGTAGGTCGGAAATTTTTTGTTTTCTGCTGCGTTACCCTACACATGATACCTCTTGTTAGAATAAATTCAAGGTACACCGTCGATCATCCGAGGACCAAGCAATCACACCAGGCATGACACCGAGATTTGTTAACGAGGTTCACCGATATGGCTACATCCCCGGGGACTGACTATGGACGCTCCTCCCCATGACACCATCACAATACCGCACCCTGGCCGCCCTGGGCGCCGGCACACGCCGCCGGCTCCCCCTGCGCGCCTGTGCTATTATGTTAGCATAGGTTACGTCGTGTGTCTAGCCCCGCTATATATGAGAGGCCTAGGATACAAGTGTCCTACTTGGACACGACTCCATATCCTATCTAAACACAATACAACTACAAGTCCAACTGTAACCTACCTTGTACGAAATATTCAACACAACTCTAACAGAGACTAATAGAATCATCGTAAACGTCTTGTAGTTGACTAGCACGTCATACCGGTAAAAGAGTAGCGCCGAAAAGCATAGAATAACGCTAGAAAAATGTGATCATCCCGCGCCAAGTCTAAGACTAGAACTGGGATGGGAAGATTCCACCACAAGGAACCTGGCTAACCTCACACAGAAAAAGTGAGCCAAACAAAACTAAAGTCGCATAGTAGATTATCATGTGGACATCGCGTCGAAGCCCAATCATAAGATCTTAGTTTTGGTGTCACATGAAGGATTTGATTTGCATTTAGTTAATTGAACCTGCCTTTAGTTTCTAGTTAAGGGATGCAAGTCTGCAACCAACGACACACATCATCAGACAAGGAAAAAACATGCATCCCGATTTAGTGTTCTTGCTACGAAAATTCCCCAGCGTCTCAATACTAATAAAAGGCCCATTTCCTTCTATCGCCCCCTCCTTCTAAGAGCCAGCGTGTCTTACCTGGCTACCCTCTTGTTTTCCTCCGACGGCGTTGCCTCTTAGAGTGAGAAAGAGGTCGGGAGCTCGGGTTACTCATGTTCATAGTAGGTGTAGGATAGTTGTGACATCTCGGCTTAATAGGATTGATAGACTACTCATATCAACAAGGTGCACCTTCTTTTTCGGAATCCCATCCGAAAGGAACCTAAAAGTTAAGCGTGTTTGACTTAGAGCAATTTGATGATGAGTGATTGAGTGCGAAGTTGATCCCAGGTGCGCACCAGTGATAACCCACAAGTATAGGGGATCGCGACAGTCTTCACGGGTAGTATTTTGCCCTAATTTATTGATTCGACACAAGGGGAGCCAAAGAATATTTATTGGCCTTGACAGTTGAGTTGTCAATTCAACCACACCTGGGATATCTCTCTCTGCAGCAAAGGTTTAGTAGCACGGAAAATAGTAGTAGCAAAACTAACAGTTGTAGTTTTGTAGCAGTTGTGACAGTAGAGGTAGCAATAGTAAATTAGCAAGATTCAGTATACGTAAAGCATAGCCACGTGGATCGGTGATGGAAAATGATTTAGAAGACATCAATCATGTAACAGTTACACACTAGGGCGACACAGAACTAGCTCCAATTCATCAATGTAATGTAGGCATATATTCCGTATATAGTCATGCGTGCTTGCGATAAGAACTTGCATAACATCTTTTGTCCTACCCTCCTGTGGCAGCGGGGTCCTATCGGAAACTAAGATATATTAAGGCCTCCTTTTAATAGAGAACCGGAACAAAACATTAACACATGGTGAATACATGAACTCCTCAAACTACGGCAATCACCAGAAAGAATCCCAATTATTGTCACCTTGGGGTATGCTGATCAAGACACGTAATAGGTGCATACAACTTGCAAGATAGGATCCAAATCAATCTTATATTCGTGAAAACATAATAGGTCCAGAGCTGAAATCATGGCACTCGGGCCCTAGTGACAAGCATTAAGCATAGCAAAGTCGTAGCAACATCAATCTTAGAACATAGTGGATACTAGGGATGAAGCCCTATATAACTTAACTCGATTACATGATAAATATCATCCAATCCCACCACCGTCCAGCAAGCCTACCAAGGAAATTACTCACTCCTGTTGGTGAGCATCATGGCGGTGTTGACGAAGAAGGGTTGGTGATGACGACGATGACGATTTCCCCTCTCCGGAGCCCCAAACAGACTCCAAATCAAGCCTCCGGAGGAAGAACGGGGTGTGGCGGCGGCTCGGTCTTGTGAAACGTGATGAAAACTTCTCTCCTATTTTTTTGTCCGAAGATGTGAATTTATAGGACTGGAATTAGGGTCGGAGGAGCCTCGTGGGCCCCACAAGCCATCAGGGCGCGACCTAGGGGGCGCGTCCTGTTGGCTTGTGGCCCATAGGTGGCCTCCCTCCTGCAGCTCTTCGCTCCATAATTCATTATATATTCCAGAAAAAATCCACAAAAAGTTTCGTCCAATTCCAGGAACTTTTATTTTTGCACAAAAATAACACCTAGTTCAGCTGAAAACAGCGTCAGTCCGGGTTAGTTCCATTCAAATCATGCAAATTAGAGGTCAAAACCAGAGCAAAAGTGTTTGGAAAAGTATATACGTTGGAGACGTATCAACTCCCCCAAGCTTAACTCATTGCTTGTCCTCAAGCAATTCAGTTGACAAACTGAAAGTGATAAAGAAAACTTTTGCAAACCCTTTTGTTCTCGTCGTTATACACATGCTTAGCTAGTGCTCAAGTTTTCAGTATAAATTATAAATAACCACATCCATCATAACAACTAAACTTCATATTAACTCATGGCAATACACAACCAACTAGCAAGCAATAATAAAATACTGTTGGGGAACGTTGCATGGGAAACAAAAAATGTCCTACGCTTCACCAAGATCAATCTAGGAGATGACCATCTACGAGAGGAGAGATTGCATCTACATACCCTTGTAGATCACTAAGCGGGAAGTGTTAAGAACACGGTTGGTGTAGTAGAATGTCTTCGCGATCCAATCATGATCCGTCCCACGATCCAATCTTGATCCGTTCCGATCTAGCGCCGAACGGACGACACCTCCGCGTTCAGCACACGTACAGCTCGATGATGTCTCCGCCTCCTTGATCCAGCAAGTAAGGGCGGAGAGGTAGATGAGTTCTCCGACAGCACAATGGTGTGGTGGCGGTGGTGGTGGAGCGATCTCACCAGGGCATCGCCAAGCGTTGCCGTAGATGCGTTTTCGGTGGACAAACAGATCTAGAGAGAGAGGGAGGGCTGCACCTATGCCTTGGGGTGCGGCTTCCCTTCCTCTCCCTCTCTATATATAGGAGGAGGGGGTAGATGGGGCTCATCCCTAGCCCTTCCTCCAAGGAAGGGGGCGGCGGCCAGGAGGGAGGAGTCCTCCCTCCCCATGGCACCTTCCCCTTTAGGGTTTCCTACCCCCTAGCCGCATGGGCCCTTGGGGGCTGGCCCAACAAGGCTTGGACGCCCCCTTACAGCTCATGCATGTCCTAAAGGCTGGAGGGACCCTTCCGGACTCCTCCGGAACCCTCTGGAACCTTCCGGAACCTTCCGGAAGCTTCCTGGTACAATACCGGAAAAACCCGAAACTTTTTCGGTAGCCAAAATATGACTTTCCAGATAAAAATCTTTACCTATGGACTATTCCGAAAGTCCTCGTGATGTCTAGGATCTCATCCGGGAGTCCGAACAACTTTTGGTCACCAACATACATAACTCAACAATACCAAATCGTCACCGAACGTTAAGTGTGCAGACCCTGCGGGTTCGAGAACTATGTAAACATGACCGAGACACCTCTACGGTCAGTAACCAATAGCGGGACCAGGATGCCCATATTGGTTCCTACATATTCTACGTATATCTTTATCGGCCGAACCACGATGTCAAGGATTCAGACAATCCCGTATGTAGTTCCCTTTGTCCATCGGTATGTTACTTACCCGAGATTCGATCGTCGGTATCTCCATACCTAGTTCAATCTCGTTACCGGCAAGTCTCTTTACTCATTCCGTAATACAAGATCCCGTGGCTAACTCCTTAGTCACATTGCTTGCAAGCTTCTTGTGATGTTGTATTACCGAGTGGGCCCAGAGATACCTCTCCGTCATACGGAGTGACAAATCCCAGTCTCGATCCACGCCAACCCAACAAACACCTCGGAGATACCTGTAGAGCACCTTTATAGTCACCCAGTTACGTTGCGACGTTTGATACACACAAGGTACTCCTCCGGTGTCAGTGAGTTGCATGATCTCATGGTCATAGGAACAGATACTTGACACGCAGAAAACAATAGCAATAAACTTGACACGATCATATGCTATGTTCATAGTTTGGGTCTTGTCCATCACATCATTCTCCTAATGATGTGATCCCGTTATCAAATGACAACTCATGTCTATTGCCAAGAAACCTTGACCATCTTTGATCAACGAGCCAGTCTAGTAGAGGCTCACTAGGGACATAGTGTTGTCTATGTATCCACACATGTATCTGAGTTTCCAATCAATACAATTCTAGCATGGATAATAAACGATTATCATGAACTAGGAAATATGATAATAACTAATTTATTATTGCCTCTAGGGCATATTTCCAACAGTCTCCCACTTGCACTAGAGTCAATAATCTAGTTCACATCGCCATGTGATTAACACCCAATGAGTTCTGGGGTTCTATCATGTTTTGCTTGTGAGAGAGGTTTTTAGTCAACGGGTCTGCAACATTCAGATCCGTGTGCACTTTGCAAATCTCTATGTCATACTGTAGATGCTGCTACCATGCTCCACTTGGAGCTATTCCAAATGGTGCTCCACTATACGTATCCGGATTGCTACTCAGAGTCATCTGGGTTGGTGTCAAAGCTTGCATCGATGTAACTCTTTACGACGAACTCTTCATCACCTCCATAATCGAGAAAAATTTCCTTAGTCCTCTAGTTACTAAGGATAATTTTGACTATTGTCCAGTGATCCACTCCTAAATCACTCTTGTACCCCTTGACAAATTCATAGCAAGGCACACACGAGGTGCGGTACATAGCATGGCATACTATACAGAGCCTACGGCTAAGTCATAGGGACGACCTTCGTCCTTTCTCTTTCTTTTGCCGTGGTCAAGCTTTTTAGTCATACTCAACTTCACACTTTACAAATCAGGCAAGAACTCTTTCTTTGACTGATCCAATTTGAACTCCTTCAAAATCTTGTCAAGGTATGCACTCATTGAAAGTTTTATCAGGCGTCTTGATCTATCTCTATAGATCTTGATGCCCAATATTTAAGTAGCCTTTTATCCAGGTCTTCCTTTGAAAAACACCTTTCAAACATCCTTTTATGTTTTCCAGAAATTTCTACATCATTCCCGATCAACAGTATGTCATCCACATATACTTATCAGAAATTCTATAGTGCTCCCACTCACTTTCTTGTAAATACAAGTTTCTTATAAACTTTGTATAAACCCAAAAGCTTAGATCACCTCATCAAAGCATATATTCCAACTCCGAGATGCTTGCTCCAGTCCATAGAAGGATCGCTGGAGCTTGCATACCTTTTAGCATCCTTAGGACCGACAAAACCTTCTGGTTGTAACACATACAACCTTTCCTTACGGAAACCATTAAGGAAACTCTGTTTTGACATACATCTGCCAGATTTCATAATCGAAAAATGCAGCAACTGCTAACATAATTCCAACAGACTTTAGCATCGCTACGGCTGAGAATGTCTCATCGTAGTCAACTCCTTGAACTTATCGGAAACCTCTTTGTGACAAGTCGAGCTTTATAAATGGTGACATTTACCATCAACGTCTGTCTTCTTTCTTAAAGGTACATTTGTACTTAACGGCCTGCCGTTCATCGCGCAAGTCTACCAAAGTCCATACTTGGTTTTCATACATGGAATCCTATCTTGGATTTCATGGCTCCTAGCCATTTGTTGGAATCCGGGCCCACCATTGCTTCTTCATAGCTCGTAGGTTCATCGTTGTCCAACAACATGACCACTAAGATAGGGTTACCATACCATTCAGGCGCAGTACGTGTCCTTGTCGACCTACGAGGCTCGATAGTAACTTGATCTGAAGCTTCATGATCACTATCATTAGCTTCCTCTTCAACTGACGTAGGTTCAACAGAAATATCTTTCTGTGCTGCTGTCTGGTTGAAGTAAAGGTTCAACCACCTCATCAAGTTCTATCTTCCTCCCACTCGATTCTTTCGAGAGAAACTCTTTCTCGAGAAAGGACACGTTTTTAGCAACAAACACTTTGCCCTCGGATCTAAGATTGAAGGTTTACCCAACTGTTTCCTTAGGGTATCCTATGAAGATGCATTTGTCCGCTTTGGGTTCGAGCTTATCAGGTTGAAGTCTTTTCATATAAGCATCGCATTCCCAAACTCTAAGAAATGACAGCTTAGGTTTCTGCCAAACCATAATTCATACGGTGTCATCTCAATGGACTTTAGATGGTGCCCTATTTTAAAGTGAATGTAGTTGTCTCTAATGCATAACCCCCAAAATGATAGTGGCAAATCGGTAAGAGTCATCATAGTATGTACTATATCCAATAGAGCATGGCTACGACGTACGGACACACCATCACACTATGGTGTTTCAGGCGACATGAGTTGTGAAACAATTTCCACATTGTCTTAAGTTGCATACACCAAACTCGTAACTCAGATATTCACCTCCATGATCATGTCATAGACATTTTATCTACTTGTCACGATGATCTTCAACTTCACTGTGAAATTTCTTGAACTTTTCAAACATTTCAGACTTGTGTTTCATTAGGTAAATATACACAAATCTACTCAAATCATCAAGAAGGTAAGAAAATAACGATATCCTGAAAGCACATTTGCTCCCTTGGTGGTTTTGGTAATTAATAACAACATATATGTCATTGAACTAATGTTTCCACTAAGCATATTTCAGGAAAAGTTCAATGATAGGGATGGCAAAAGGATTGTGGAGAAACCCCTAGATGCAAGGAAATGGATTGGCAAAGCTTCAAGCAAGAGGACTCTACATTTTACTTTGTGAGAAATCACTTTGAGTCCATAGGAAAGCCAATACTATTAAAAGGGGGTAAGGTACTGTTGGTGAACAAGATGCTCCACGTGCTCAAGTGATAGTCACCAAAAACATCCACAAACTCTTCCACAAAAGTCTGTCCAAGCCTATCTTGAAAATCGGTGCAACCAACAATTCCCACTCGGTGCCACCGATTCCCAAACTCAGACAGACCCATGCCAAACCCTATCCATTTGGTTCAACCGATTCTGCATCGGTGCCACCGAGTTCAGTTGCCAACTTTCTGTTACCTCGTTTCATAAAATCGGTCTTACCGAGTTTTCTGGATCGGCGTCACCGAGTTGTGCAATCTGACCGTTGGTCAACTTATCGGTACCACTGAGAATTATATATCGGTCTCACCGAGATTCAAAAGTTACTGCCTTTTGGTCACTTCGGTACCACCGAGTTTTATACTTCGGTGTCACCGAGTTGGTCACTTTAGGTGTAATGGTTGGATTTTTAGGGATGCCTATATATACCCCTTCACCACCACCCACTACTGGAATCAGCAACTTTGCCATATGCCATGGCAAACGGGAAAGGCATGTATTGCGGATGGCAAAGGTCTTTGCCGTTAGCCAGCAGACGGCACCACATCCGGCTGAACAAGCCACGGTAAAGGGCACTTTGTCGTCTGCTGGCAGACGGCAAAGATGCAAAGGTCTTTGCCGTCTGCCAGCAGACGGCAACGGGCATGGACGGCACACGCGGCAGCTTAGGTCCGTTAAGGGGTTAACGGCGTGCTTTGCCGTCTGCTAGCATACGGCAAAGTGGCCAAATAGACCAGCCCAGGTCCCCCCAGATAGCTGCCATGTGGCTCGCTATGCCGTCTTCTGGCAGACGGCAAAGATGTAAAGTTCTTTGCCGTCTGCCAGCAGACGGCAAAGCAACCACATAGGCCAGCCCAGTGCCCCCCAGGTTGCACAGGTAGCTGCCACGTGGCAGCTTTGCCGTCTGCTGGCTCATGGCAAAGCTCTTTGCCGTCTGCCAGCAGACGGCAAAGAGCTTATATAGCCCATGTTTTTTCTGTTTTTTCTTAAATTCATTCAATTTCACAGAATTTCATAGATATATATATATACACATTTGAAAATACTTTCAACAAGCATACCAACACATATCCAACAACAAGTTTCCAACAACATATCCAACAACATATCCAACAACAAGTTTCCAACAACAAAGTTCATCGTACAAAATCAAAACAAAAAGGAAGCACAAGGAGAAGAGTAGACTCCATCAACGCAAGCTTCCTCATCTAAAGCAAATCTGCAAATTGGGAAAGAAGAAAGTTAGAAGAAGAAGAAGAAGAAGAAGAAGACTAGCTAGAAGAAGAAGAAGAAAAAGAAGAAGAAGAAGAAGAAGAATAAGAAGAAGAAGAAGAATTTTTCTTCTCTTTCTTTTTCTCCTCTCCTCTTCTTTATCTTCTTCTTCTTCTAACTAAGGTAGGTAAAAATGCCATTTTTTAGCTAAGCTAGGTAAAAATGCTAAGTGTAGGTCATTTTAGAGCTAAGCTAGGTAGTTATGCCATTTTTGAGCTAACCTAGGTAGTTATGCCATTTTTGAGCTAACTAAGCATATTTATAGCTATCCTAGGTAAAGTATGTCAGTTTGGAGCTAAGTAAGGTTATTATGTCATTTTCGAGGAAAATAAGCTAAATATAGGTCATTTTGGAGCTAAACCAAGGTTATTATGCCATTTTTTACCTAAGTGAGCTAATTATGTCATAAATGAACTAGCTAAGCTAAGTATAGATCATTATTGAGCTATCCTAGGTAGTTATGCCAGTTTTTAGCTAACTAAGCATATCAAGTCATTTTGGAGGAAAAAATGCTAAGTATAGGTCATTTTATAGCTATCCTAGGTAAAATATGTCATTTTCGAGCTAAGTAAGGTTATTATGTCATTTTTGAGGAAAATAAGCTAAGTATAGGTCATTTTGGAGCTAAGTAGGTCATTTCTTAAGCTAAGTATGCATTTGTTAAGCAAAACACTTGGGAAAACTTACCATCATCACGGAGGTGAAGGACCGGTCGGGCTTGCGCCAGTGTGAGACGGAGAAGGACCGGTCGGGGTTGCGGCACACGCAGAAGGATCGGTCGATGCTTGTCGGGAGGCATGCTGCACCAAAGATCATTTGCAATGTCTCGTTAGCATGATGCAACTCAAATGTGAATACTAGTAACTAATGACCAAAGATCATTTGCAATGTCACGTTAGCATAATAATTGAATACCTGACATTACTAATATTAATCTTCATCGTCTATATATGCTCCGGGATCAATAAATGCATAATCATCATCACTATCATTAATGACGTGCTCATCAGCATCATCAATAAATGCATCAACATGTGGAAGGCCTCCTTTATGTAATCGGTCAAGCATTGACAGGTCATCCGCAGCAGTAACCTCTTCTTCTTCCGTCTCTTCTTGTTCCGACTCAGGGGTGAAGTCGGATTCACTATCGCTGTCTACCTCAATGTTCTGGGGTGAAGTAGAGCGGTTCTTGAAACGTTTTTTGGAAACACGTGTTTCTTGGAAGAATTCTCCTTCATATGTGTCTGGGTTAATGTGAGGTTCATAATCATCTTCATTGAGGGGAGGTGGTCTAAAATGTGGCGGCACATCATAAACGACATCCCAACCATTCAGATTTGGATCAGTTTGGCAGGCCCACGGTAGATAGAAAACTTGGGTCGCCTGTTGAGCCGTAATATAGACATCGGGAACATCTAAATGGGTGCTTTGTTTGATTTCGACTAGCCCTATATGTTCATGAGTCCTTCTAGTCTCCTTCGGCTGGAACCAATAACATTTGAAGAATACGACGTTTGGTGGGTTTTCACCAAAGAATGTAAGTTCATAAATTGCTTCAACTCTTCCATAATACTCGACCCCTCCTTCGCTGACAACGGAGACACAACAATTTGTAGACTTTCGGTCGGCCATAGATAGCTCTTTGCCAAAAGTACGAAAGCGATACCCGTTGATGTCGTATTTGTCAAATGAACGGACCTTATAGTCAAAACCATTAGCGACTTGTCTCAATTCGGAGTCCATAGACTCTGCATTAGCCTACAAGTTTAATGCGAAAGGATTGTTGCATTAGCCGCAAACTAGACGAAGAAATGAAATGGTCTAATGGAAATTACCGTTTGTTTGAACCAAGAGATGAAACCGGGATAGCCGCCTACATGCTTTGCCAGAAGCTCATACTCTTCGATGGAATCCTTTTGGATCACCGCTCCATCCGAGAATTTGGCGACGTATCGACTGTATCACATATCCGGGAATAAGAGCATTTCAAAGGAATTAGAAGTTGCGAAACAATGTACCGAGAACTTACTCGATGTACGGCCGCACTTCTGTTAGGTTGTTGAAGATATACAACGAAATGGTCCGCCATTCTTCGACATCCAACACTATTGCTTTCGAAGCACCGGCTGGTGCGAGCTTCCCTTTGAATAGGCTGAGGTTGGATCGACCTTTTTCACGGTCGCCATCATTGTACCGAGGCTTCGGATTATGCAAATGACGATTCTTGGCTTTGTAGTGTGTTGTCACGAAGTTTGCCGCCTCCTTAGTAATGAATGCCTCGGCCATCGATGCTTCAATTCTATGTTTATTTTTACATTTTGCTTGAAGTGTCTTCTGCATCCTCTCAGTTGCGAAGCACCAACGATTTTGCACGGGCCTCCCCAATCTTGCCTCGGTCGGGAGATGCAAAATCAAATGCTGCATTGGATTAAAGAATCCCGGTGGAAAGATCTTTTCTAACTTGCAGATCAACTCCGGCGCCAACTCTTCCAGTTCGTCTAGCACGTCAGGCGATAGTTCTTTCGCACAAAGAGCACGGAAGAAATAGCTCAGCTCTGCCAGTACTAGCCATTCATCCTCAGGGATAAAGCCACGCAACATCACCGGCATTACCCGCTCAAGCCATATGTGCCAATCATGACTCTTGAGACCAAATATTTTCAATTTGTCAATACTCGCTCCCCTCTTTAGATTCGCTGCATACCCATCGGGGAACAGCAACTGCATTTTCACCCACAAGATCATTTCCCTCATAGCTGGCCTTCCAAGATTGAACCATGCCTTTGGCTTCCTCCAGTTCTTCTTTCCTTTCGGTTGTCGCATGTTTTGTAACGGTCTATCACATAGAGCCTCCTGATCGACTCTAGCCTTAGGATTATCCTTCGACTTCCCCTCGATGTCGAACAATGTACCAAAAAGGGCCTCGGCGATATTCTTTTCAGTGTGCATCACGTCGATGTTGTGTGGGCAAAGGAGGTCTTTAAAGTAAGGCAGATCCCACAAGCATATCTTGTGAGTCCAGGCGTGTTCCGAATTATACCCTTTGAAATATCATGGACGGTCTGGATCAGGCTCGAGAGCATTTATCTGATCCAGGGTCTGTTGGCCTGTCAATGCAGGTGGTGCAGAGTTTTTGACAACTCTACCTTTCATGAAATTTTTCTTGTCTTTTCTGAACTTATGGCCAGGATCCAGGAACTGTCTATGCAAGTCGAAGCAAGAATACTTGCGACCCGCCTGCAGCCAACGGAACTAAAGAGCTGCCTTGCATGTGGGGCACGGGAACCTTCCATGCACACACCAGCCAACGAATAGCGCATACGCCGGCAAGTCATGCATCGAGTACATGTACCACACATGCATTTTGAAGTTTTGTTTTGTAGCGGCGTCATATGTCTTGATCCCATTATCCCAAGCTTTTTGCAATTCATCCTTAAGCGGCTGCATGTACACATTCATATTCTTCCCCGGATAGTTGGGCCCTGGAATTATCAACGTCAAGAAAATGTTCTTTCTTTTCATAATCTCTCCGGGGGGGAGATTGAGTGGAATGACAAATACAGGCCAGCAACTGTATTGGGTTGCCGTCATACCAAACACTTGGAACCCATCTGTGCTGATGGCGACTCGAGGATGCCTTGGATCTGCCGCTTTGTCCTTATGTAATGCATCGAAGTGCTTCCACGCAAAAGCGTCTGAAGTGTGTCCCAACATCGGATTCCCATCTGCATCTAGTTCGGTTCTTTTGCCCAATTTATGCCACGTCATCTGTCTGGCCGTCTCTTCGACCATGAAAATACGTTGAAGTCTTGGTATGATTGGCATATACCGAAGAACATTAACTGGGATTTTGGTCTGACTCTTCTCACCCATACCGTTGTCTACCACAACATACCTGGAAGACTTGCAAATGGGACAATAGTTCAAGCCCGCATACTCAAGCCTAAATAAGGCACATCCATTCTCACAGGCATCTATCTTCTCATAGGGCATCTTAAGCGCACGTAGGATTTTGTCCGACTGGTACAGGTTTGCTGGCAATACATGGCCTTTGGGTAGAAAGCGTCCAAATATCGTCATCATCGCGTCGTAGCATTCTCTGCCTAGGTTGAACTGAGCCTTCAGAGCCATTACTTGCGCGATGGCATCCAACTGACAAAGCTCAGTGTGCTCGTGGAGAGGACGTTTTGAAGACTCCAACATTTCATAGAAGGCCTTTGCAGATTCCTCCATCTCATCGTCCGAATCCCGAGCATCATCAAAGTCTTGCACCATGTCTTCGATCCTGGTACCATGCTCATCGGTGCGACGACGAACCACCTCAGCTCTGGCACGTTGGGTAGACTCACCATGATATCTCCACACCGTATAATCAGTCGTAAAACCCCACTTCTGCAAGTGTTTACCCATTTCATCCCATGTCCACTTTTTATGGTTGTCGCACAGGACACAGGGGCACCAGGTTATTTCCTGGCCATTTGCAAATGCGGCGCTCAGAAACCCCTTGGTTTTTGTTAACCATTCAATGGTCATTTCTTTCTGACTAGGGTGACCGGTGTACATCCAAGCACGATCACTCATCTTGCCTACCTACTAAACACACAAGAAATATATATATAATTCATCATCTATATTCATCCGTTAATCAATTTTGTCAGTTTTATTATGTCCATGCAACCTACACGCTAATAGGTAGAGATAGGTCCTAATCCCACCCGAGTATGTGTAGATTGGGTTCGTTTTCCCATGCTCTGCTCCGAATCCGACGCAGAATTTCGGTAGCACCTCCCCGCTGTTCTCCTGATACACGTCTCGGCAATAAGCAGAGAGGATGTGTACCCGGAGAACAACAGGGAGGCACTGACGAAATTCCGCATCGGATCCGGAGCAGAGCATAAGGGAAAACGAACCCAATCTACACATACTCGGGCTGTCCATGGATAACGTTGGACAATTCGAAAGGATGGCGGTTATAAATATGCAAAGACATGGATATTTATAGATGCCGCCCTTTCGAACGGGAGACGCATACTGGTCACGCATACTGATGATTGAAGACACCTATAGCTAGCAAGTTTCATCGGCACGAAGACCGGAACAGAGCAAATTAAGGGGGGAGGAGGAGATGTCATTTGTGCTCACCCACGAACGCAGGGGCGGAGCTCGTCGAACGCACGGGGAGGTCGTCGAACGCACGGGGAGGTCGTCGAACACCAGACCCTCGCAGCGACGAAACAACTGCACATTTAAATCCACCCGATCAACACAAATATATATGATGTTTTCATAAATAAATCGGAAAATATATGACCTAACTCATAATTCACAAATATATGACCCCGTCGACCTCTGGAAGGCCGAAGAGCACCTTTTCGGTCAACAGGAGGCCGAAGAGGTGTCGGGGGTAGGGGGTGTCGGGGGTGTCGTGTATGGGTGTCGTGGTGTCGGGGTGTCGTGGTGTCAGGGTGTCGGGGTGTCGTGTCGGGGTCGGGGTGTCGTGTCGGGGTCGGGGTGTCGGGGTGTCAGGGGTGTCGTGTCTGGGTGTCGTGGTGTCGTGGTGTCGGGGTGTGGTGTCGGGCTGTCGGGGTGTCGGGGTGTCGGCGTGTCGTGGTGTCGGGGTGTCGTGTCGGGGTCGGGGTGTCGGGGTGTCAGGGGTGTCGTGTCTGGGTGTCGTGGTGTCGTGGTGTCGAGGTGTGGTGTCGGGGTGTCGGGGTGTCCTGGTGTCGGGGTATCGGGGTGTCGGGTCGGGGTCGGGGTGTTGTGTCGGGGTCGGGGTGTCGGGGTGTCAGGGGTGTCGTGTCTGGGTGTCGTGGTGTCGTGGTGTCGGGGTGTGGTGTCGGGATGTCGGGTTGTCGGGGTGTCGGGGTGTCGGGTCGGGGTCGGGGTGTCGGGTCGGGGTTGGGGTGTCGGGTCGGGGTGTCGTTTTCTTCTTCTTCCTCATCTTCTTTTTTTCCTCTTTTTTCCTTTTCTTCTTCTTCCTCTTCTTCCTCTTCTTCCTCTTCTTCTTCTTCTTCTTCTTCTTCTTCTTCTTCTTCTTCTTCTCCTCCTCTCCTCTTTCTTCTTCTTCTTCTTCTTCTTCTTCTTCTTTTTTCTTCTCCTCCTCTTCTTTTCCTTTTTCTTCTTCTTCTTCTTTTCTTCTCCTCCTCTTCTTCTTCTTCCTTCTTTTCCTTTTTCCTCTTCTTCTTCTCCTTCTCCTTCTTCTTCTTCTTCTTCTTTTCCTTTCTCCCTCTTCTTGTACTTTTTCTGTTTTTTTTTCATCTTTCTTCTTCCTCTTCTATTTATCTAAACCTAAACCTAAACCTAGCATTAAACCTAAAACTAAACCTAAACCTAGCACTAAACCTAGAACTAAACAGGAAATAACAGAAAAAAATAGAAAAAAATGGAGCTCACCTTGCTCCGGCGAGGTCGGCCGGTGGAGGCTGGCCACGGGGAGGGGGCCGCTGGAGGAAGGCCAAGGGCTCCGGCGGCGGGGCGGGGCGGCGCAGGGGCCGCGGGGAGGGTTCCGGCGGCGGGGCGGGGTGGCCGCCGCGGCCTGGGTCCGGTGGGCGGGACGGGCGGGCTGGCCGGCGGCCGGGCTGGCTCCGGGGGCGGGACGGGCGGGCTGGCCGGCGGCGGGGCTGGCTCCGGGGGCGGGGCTGGCCGGCGGCGGCGACTGGCGGCGGCGACAAAAGGAGGAGAGGGCGCGGGAGGGAGAGAGAGAGAGAGAGAGAGTGAGGGGGAGACGGCCGCCCGTTAAGTGGCCCCTCTTTGCCGTCTGCTAGCAGACGGCAAAGAGGGTGACCGTTAGGGCTCGCCCACGTCACTTCTTTGCCGTCTGCTAGCAGACGGCAAAGGAGGGACATTGCCATCTGTCCCCTCTTTGCCGTCTGCCAGCAGACGGCAAAGAAGTTGACCTAGCCACGCCGTGCCCCATGGGGCCCACCTGGCTCTTTGCCGTCTGCCTTTGACCTTTTTGCCGTCAGCTGGCAGACGGCAAAGAGCCAGCTGATGGCAAAGAGCCTCTTTGCCATGAGCTGGTTCTTTGCCGTCTGCTTTCCCCAAGAAGACGGCAAAGAGCCTCTTTGCCATGAGCTGGCAGACGGCAAAGAGCTGGCAGACGGCAAAATTCCAGATTCCAGTAGTGACCTACTCGAAAGAGAAGCACTCAGAACTATTCCATACTTGCCCCATCCAATTTTCTGAGAGAGAGCCACCTACTCATGTGTTGAGATGAAGGTATTCCATTCCTACCATATGAATCTTGATCTCTAGCCTCCCCAAGTTGATTTCCACCAAATCAATCTCTTCCACCATAGCCAAATCTATGAGAGAGTGATTGTGTGTTGAGGAGTTTATCATCTTGAAGCACAAGAGCAAGGAGTTCATCGACATTACCGAGCCTATTACCTTTTGGAGGGTGGTGCCTCCTAGATTGGTCAGGTGTCACTTGGGAGCCTCCTACTTTGTGTTGTGGAGTTGAACCAAGAAATTTGTACGAGCAAGGAGATCGCCTACTTCGTGAAGATCTACCCATGGTGAGGCTAGTCCTTCGTGGACGGAAGCCGTTATGGAATAGTCAAGGTTGCTACTTCGTGGACCCTTATGGGTGGAGCCCTCCATGGACACTCGCGACCGTTACCCTCTGTGGGTTGAAGACTCCATAAATGTGGACGTACGATAGCACCAGCTATCGGAACCACGGGAAAAATCTTCGTGTCTTCAAATTGCGTTTGATCTTCCTTCCTACCCTCTACTACATATGCTTGTTGTTACTTTCCGCTGCTATACTCTTATACATGCATGTGTAGGGTGTACTTGAATTGTTATCATTGCTAAAATCTGCCAACACTTAAAATTGGGAAAAGGTAGAATTTTTATTTGGTCAAGTAGTCTAATCACCCCCCCTCTAGACATACTTTTGATCCTACAAGAGGTATCAGAGCTTTGGTCTCCATTGCATTGGTCTCACAACCTAGGAGAGTATGGCGTCTAGTGAGGGAAATTATCACCGTAGAGGTCCGTACTTTGATGGCACAAATTTTGCTAGTTGGAAGCACAAAATGAAAATGCATATTCTTGGTCATAACCCCGCCGTTTGGGCTGTTGTTCGTGTTGGCTTGCAAGGTGAATTCTTTGGTGATGGAAAGGAACCGGATCGTGAAGGGACCGTGGATGAATTGAAGATGTTGCAATACAATGCTAAAGCATGTGACATCCTCTTCAACTGTCTATGCCCTGAAGAATTCAACAAAATCAGCCATCTTGAGAACGCAAAAGAGATTTGGGATACTTTGGTTGATATGCATGAAGGTACCGAATCCGTGAGAGAATCCAAGTTGGACGTTCTTCAAAGTCATCTTGACAAGTTCAAGATGAAGGATGGTGAAGGAGTCGCAGAGATGTACTCTAGGCTACCTCTCATCACAAATGAGATTGCCGGCTTAGGAAGCGAAGAAATGACCGACAAATTCATCATCAAAAAGATACTTTGAGCTTTGGATGAGAGATACGACACCGTTTGCACATTGATCCAAATGATGCCCAACTACAAAGATCTCAAGCCTACGGAAGTGATTGGAAGGATTGTTGCTCATGAGATGACACTCAAGGACAAAGAAGAGCTTCACAACATGTCTAGCGGTGCTTACAAAGCCACAAGTGATGCTCCCACAACTTCAAGCGACAACCTTGTCACCAATGAAGAGATAAGCCTCATGGTCAAGAAATTCAACAAGTTCTACAAGAATAGAGGCAAAGAACGAAGCTCCAACTCAAGATATGAAGAAAAGCGTTCGTCAAGTCGTGACCGTAACTGCTACAATTGTGGGAAGCCCAGACACTACTCCAATGAGTGCACGGCTCCCTACAAACGAAGAGAAGAGTCACCTAGAAGACGAAGCTCAAGAATTGAATCACCTCAAAGAGAGAGAAGGAGTAGAGATGATCGTTATGAACGAAGACCCTCAAGGAGAAGTAGGGACTCAGAGAAGAAGGACAAGTACACCAAGAGCTATTTAAGAAGAAGACATCAAGCTTATGTTGGTGAATGGGTTTCCGGCTCCGAATCCGACAACAATTTCGAGAGAAGCTATCACTCAAACTCCGACTATAGTCAAGATGAAGGTGTTACCGGACTTGGACTAGTGACTACCAACTCCTATGATCTATTTCATTCACCAAATGAAGGGAGTGGAAGTTGCTTCATGGCTAAAGGCCCCAAGGTATCACACCCCGAGTATCTTGATTTCAATAGTGATGAAGATGATTTACTTGGTGATGATGACTTGCTATTTGATAAAACTAGTGATGTTAGTCAAAATGAACTTGATAATTTTCATGCTAGTCAAGATAAGTCAGTTGATGATAATAAGATGAAAATAGAACAACTAACTAAAGAATTAAACCCTCTTAAGTTAGCCCATGAATCTACTCTAGAAGATCATAGAGAGCTTGTAAGGACTCATGAGAAGCTACGCTTCGAGAAGCTCACCTTGGAGCAAGAACATGAGTTTCTTAAAGCTATCAATGATGCCACTGTTGGGGAACGTAGTAATAATTCAAAATTTTCCTACGTGTCACCAAGATCAATCTAGGATATGCTAGCAACGAGAGAGAGGGAGTGCATCTTCATACCCTTGAAGATCGCTATGCGGAAGCGTTGCAAAGAACGCGGTTGATGGAGTCGTACTCGCGGCGATTCAAATCGCGGAAGATCCGATCCAAGCGCCGAACGGACGGCGCCTCCGCGTTCAACACACGTACAGCCCGGGGACGTCTCCTCCTTCTTGATCCAGCAAGGGGAGAGGAGAAGTTGAGGGAGAGCTCCGGCAGCACGACGGCGTGGTGGCGGTGGAGCTCGTGGTTCTCCGGCTGAGCTTCGCTAAGCACTACGGAGGAGGAGGAGGTGTAGGAGGGGGGAGGGCTGCGCCAGGGAAGGGGTGCAGCTCCCATGCGCCTCCCCACTATATATAGGGGTGGAGGGGGCTGGTTTCTTGCCCTCCAAGTCCATTGGGGCGTTGGCAAAGGTGGGAGGAAAGAAATCACATCCTTTCCCTTCCCCACCGATTGTTATCCCCCCCTTTTTAGGGATCTTGATCTTATCCCTTCGGGATATGATCTTATTCCTTCTAAGGGGGGATCTTGGTGCGCCTTGACCAGGGGTGTGGGGCCTTGCCCCCACTACCCATGTTCATGTGGTTCCCCTCATGCAGGTGGGCCCCACTCCGGAACCTTCTAGAACCTTCCCGGTACAATACCGAAAAATCCCGAACATTTTCCGGTGGCCAAAATAGGACTTCCCATATATAAATCTTTACCTCCGGACCATTCCGGAACTCCTCGTGATGTCCAGGATCTCATCCGGGACTCCGAACAACTTTCGGTAACCACATACAATTCCCATTACAACTCTAGCGTCACCGAACCTTAAGTGTGTAGACCCTACGGGTTCGGGAACCATGCAGACATGACCGAGACACCTCTCCGGCCAATAACCAATAGCGGGATCTGGATACCCATATTGGCTCCCACATGTTCCACGATGATCTCATCGGATGAACCACGAGGTCGGGGATTCAATTAATCCCGTATACAATTCCCTTTGTCCATCGGTATGTTACTTGCCCGAGATTCCATCGTCGGTATCCCTATACCTTGTGTCAGCACTCATTTTTGGCAGGTGGCCGATTCAAGGCTTGATGACCCGCCCTAGGAGGCGATGACACGGCGTGGCAGTGAATCGGCGAGCAACAGCCGGGCGGCTTGACAAGATGATTAGGCCGGCTAGTAACCCGGCAGCAAGAAACTGGCTCAAGGCTAGACCGGCTCATCATGGAAGCGGTTCCACCATACTGGCGACTCTGACAAAGACGATGAGCCGCCACTAGCTTATTGAGCCGGTGATATTTAAGGGCTGTTGATCATGGTGTTATGCCCCAGTTCACAGATTATCAAAGGCTGGCAAGACCGAGACTCGGCAGGTGACGATGACCCGGCAGGAAGATGACTCGACAAGCCATCAAGACGGCTTCTCGAGCGGTACTACCGCGTATTTGCTACCGTTCTACTACCGCTTAAGGAAATACTTCTGGACCCCCGAGCGGAAGTAGTATGGCACTTAGCCATTCCTAGAGCGGTAGTACCGTGCTCATCGAGACCCGGCAAGGCGGCTGACCAGCAAAGCGGCGGATCACGAAGCAAAGTGAACTAACGTCAACACAGAAGAGCTACGGGCGACTCAGGAAGCCAAGAGCCACGGGCGATTCAGGGAGCCAAGGGCAACGGACGACTCAGGAAGCCAAGAGTAAAGAGGCGACTCGGAAAGCCGGCTCTATAAGCCGGCTCTACGGCTCAGGAGGAGGAAAGCTGACTGCAAGAGGCTAAGGATGGACTCAGAAGACCAAGGCCGGCCCACGCTTTCGGCGACTCACACTGTAAGCCGACCCAACAGAGTCCGTGCCCAAGACGGCCCTGGCGGGTGCCTTACCTAGTTAGGGCTAGAAACCGACTCTGATTGTAACTTGTAATCTGCGTAGGAGTCCCTTACTTGCACGGGAAGTCCAGCCGCCTCATATATATGTGAGAGGTGATGGCCGATTGAATCAAGCAAACAATCGACATATCAATACAATCTACTTTTTACCCCTTAACCCTTGTTCATGCTTCCATTATTCGGCGACTTCGCGTAAGTTCATCGGATATCGACAACCGATTTAAGAGCGGTCAAATCCGGCTTAGCTCAGCCCATAGTCGCCGGAACCTCAGACGGGGTCCCTCCCGAGGAACTGGGGCTTCGGGTCTAAAAAGAGCAGGCTTACTGTCTTGCGTATCGCGCTGTAAGCCGGCCTCCTGCAGGGCGAGTTGCGGTGCATCACCCCCGGCTCTGCGGGTACACGTTGACGTGTTCGTGTGCGAACACACTTTTTGGCGACTCCGCTGGGGACGATTCGATCTAAAAATTGGACAGCAATGACCAATTCTAAGACCGACGCCGCTGGCATCAGCAATGACAACATCATCAAACCGGCTCTTGAGGAGCTGTCAGAGGCACAACGCCAAGGCTTGGCGTCTTGGAAGAAGAGACGTGACGAGGAGTTCGAGTTGCTGCGGCAGAAGCGGGACGAAGCAGATCGGGAGCTGTATCTGGCGAGTTTCAAGAAGGATCGGCAGGGAGTCATCTCGCCGATCAAAGAGCCGGAATACACGCCTATGAGCATCAAGATCGACCAACCCGCCGTAAGCAATAACCTCTTTACTCCTGAACAATTAGCTGAAATTCAATACCATGTTGCACAAGGCACACATAGTGTTTATGATCTGATGCTGGAACATGGTAAGGCTAGAGAAAACACGCTGCTAAGCCGGCCATCGGAGTTACAGCCGATGAGCCAGAGTAGAGATAACCGGCTTATGCCTATGCTGCCAAATCCGACTCCCATCCAAAGCATGCCTTATTCGGCTAGACAGCCGGATCAAGCGGTACGTTTTGGAGACGAGCCGGCGCAGACTCAGAATTCGGCTCTCTGGGCACAAGCCGCCCCTACGACCAACTCATCCCCTGTGCCGGCTCAATCGTCCAGCTTGGACGATATCATGGCCAAGTTCAGGAGAGAGTTGGACCAGATAGCTTATGACAGATTCGGGGTGATGCCAAAGCATAGGACTTACACTAAACCCTATCCCGAATACTTTGACTTACAGCCTTATCCCCCTGGTTACCGAGTTCCAGAATTTTCTAAGTTCAATGGGGTGGATAATAAATCAACATGGGAACATATTAGTCAGTATTTGGCTCAACTAGGTGAAGCCAATCATGAGCATCATAAAGTTTGCTTGTTCTCATTATCTTTAACCGGCACTGCTTTTTCATGGTTTTCTGCTTTAGCTCCTAACTCCATAACTACGTGGTTTCACTTAGAGCAGAAGTTTCATGAACACTTTTTTGTCGGAGAAATTGAGATAAAATTGTCCCACCTTACATCGGTTAAGCAAAAGCATGACGAGTCGGTATCTGACTATGTCAAAAGGTTTAGGAACACAAGAAACCGGTGTTATAGCTTAGTTATGACTGAGAGGGATATGGCCGACTTAGTACTTAATGGTTTATGATCCCACTTAAAAGAGAAATTAGAGGGGTATGAGTTCCTAAGTGTCGGCCAAGTGCAAGAGAAGGCTCTGGTTCAGGAAAGCCGGGCCAATGAGACGAAAGACTCACATCGGATGAGCCGGAGCCGGCTTAACACCGTTGAAGGAAGTGCCGGCTCAGACGAGGAAACCAATATTTACGCTGCTGAGTTTGTTTGGCCGGGTAAGGCCAAACCTTATGTGTGTGACGATCTTAAGCCGGTTCGTAAGAATCGGGAAGATGAGTTTAAGTGCAGTTTCGACGTAGGCAAATGTGATAAAATATTTGATGCCTTGTTGAAAGACAAAATTATAAAGATCAGTCACGTTATACCATCGCCTGAAGAGATAAGGCGGTGAGCTTATTGCAAGTATCATCATTCTTTCTCTCATGCTACTAACGATTGCAATGTTTTTCGTCGACAGATCCAATCGGCCCTTAATGATGGACAATTGAGTTTTGCTAGCATGGAAATTGATCAACAGCCGTTCCCAATGAATGCGCTAGACTTAGAGGGAAAGAAGGTACTCATTCGGCCAGAGGCGGCCGGGTCAGCTAACAGAACTAATGTTGTTGTTGGTGAGCCTAGGAACACACAAGCCGGCAACATGGTGGCTAGGAGGAAGGTGACTATAAGTCAGGAACCCGGCGGCAAGGAGGTTATTAAGATCACCATCAGCAATCCTACGCTCGGGGGGCAACAACAAGAGCCGCCCAGATCACCGCAAAGGTTCATTAAGCCAAAGAGCCCGGAAGTCGGCCAGTGGCGGGTCAACACAGCGAATGCCAAGTACAAGTGCATCAGGCCGACTTTCGACATGTTGATGAGCAAGTATGTCAGGCAAGCTGGCTCAAGCGCAAGCCGGCCCTATGGAAAGCGTTCAAGGTCACCAGCAGAGTTCAGTCGGTACGTTAAGCCGGCTGTGGCAAAGGCGCCACCTCTGAGAAGTACTTTTGACAAAAGCCGGCTAGGGCCAGTAAGCCGGCTCAAGGGGCATATGCCAAGTCCAGAGAGAGGAAGGATGTGGCGTGTCAAGCCGCAAGCTGCTAGGGCTGGTGAGCCGGAAAGCATGACAAGCCGGACATTTGGCGGCTCACTTACCATTGGCAGTCAGATACTGAAGATGAAAGAGCCGGTTGTAGAGCCGGCAAAAGGTAGACCGATACTTGTTATCGGGCCTAATGGCGCAGCCAATGACCATGAAGCCAGCTCCAGTCAGGTTAAGCCGCGTGACCCAAAATACACTCAACCAAGATGGTGCCCTGTCGGGTTAACCAAAACACAGAAAAGGAAATTACAAAGGTTGAGAAGTCAAGAGAAGGCTGCAGAAGAAGCTAAGCGGCTCAGAGATGCAAGTTTCAACAAGGATCGTCCAATAATACGATCTCGAGTCTGGGTGCCTAAGCCGACAGAGCTCATAACCCAAGCACTCGGCCTACCAATCTCTGCGTTGAAGAAGGATAAAGAGCCGGTTGCAGTACCAGCTATTACTTATTCATCATGGGCTGATGAGGTTGAAGCCGCAGACCTAGCAAGGGGTAAGCCGGCAACTGATAAGCCGGCAACGTCACAGTCCACACCAGAGGATTCAGCGGCAGGTGAGCTAGCAATGTCAGAGTCAATGCTGGGAGAGCCGGCAAACCTAGACTCGGCCATGGATGACCTGTCTGACGAGTCAGCGGCTAACGAAGAACTTCCAAGCCACGTGACAGATGAGCCGCCAGTCTCAGGAGAGTCGGCCAGGGATGAGCCGCCGGGCGAGTCAGTAGATGATGAAGAACTTCTAAACTATGAAGGCACGCCGACTCACATGAGCATGGATATCAACATGGTATATTATCTGCCTGATGAATTTCGCGCTGTCGATGAAGCCGGCTCAGTAGCTCAAATTAACTTTGGACCCAAGAATGTCGTCTTCGAGAAGCCGGAGGAACCGGTTAAGCATCTCAAGCCTTTGTATATCAGAGGGCACATCAATGGGAAGCCGGTTACCAGGATGATGGTTGATGGCGGTGCTGTAGTCAATCTAATGCCTTATTCAGTCTTCAAAAAGTTACAACTTGATGATGATGATTTGATGAAGACGAACATGGTACTCAACGGGTTCGAAGGCGGAGAAGGAGTGGATGCTAAAGGGGTTATCAGTCTGGAGCTCATAGTTGGAAGCAAGACCCTAGCCACTGCCTTCTTCGTTGCTGAGGTGCAAGGGAACTACAATGTGCTATTAGGACGAGATTGGTTACATGCAAACCAGTGCGTTCCATCTACTCTGCACCAACAGCTGGTTCACTGGGTCGACGATGAAGTAGAAGTCGTCCATGCAAATAACTCGGCCTGCATTGCATTAGCCGAGTCACTAGTTGATTGGCAACACTCCAGCGCTACATGTCTTTCAGGGCGTGATCTATCCGGGTTTGATTTCCCAAGTGCCACCAGAGACGGATTCGTGCCAGTATCTCTAAAGCCGGTTGGCGAAAACCGGCTCAGACTCAAGTGCATGGGTAACAACGACGAGTGGCTCCAAAGCCGGCTTGACAAGTATCGGGCCAACAGGAACGATATGTTCGAGACTATTGAAGGGCTTGGCGACTTAGAGAAGTTAGGGCAAGGTTTTACGTCGGCTGACCCACTTGAAGAGGTGGACATTGGAGATGGCACGGTACGAAGGCCGACGTTTGTAAGCCGGAATCTAGAAGCCGACTATAAGTACGCGTTAGTCGCCCTGATCAAGGAATATGCAGACTGCTTTGCGTGGGAGTATCATGAGATGCGTGGGTTAAGCCGCCAGCTCGTTGAGCATCGGTTGCCCATCAAAGCCGGCTTTAGACCGTATAAACAGCCGGCTCGAAAGTTCAATCCACAGATATATGGCCAGGTCAAGGAAGAGATCGGCCGGCTTATAAAAGCTAAGTTCATCCGGCCCTGTAAGTATGCTGAGTGGGTTTCAAACATTGTCCCAGTTGAGAAGAAAGGGTCAGGGAAGATCAGGGTATGCATAGACTTCAGAGATTTAAATCGAGCTACACCCAAAGACGAATATCCTATGCCAATAGCCGATATGCTTATCAACGAGGCCTCAGGACACAAGATCATTAGCTTCTTGGACGGTAATGCGGGTTACAACCAGATATTCATGGCCGAAGAAGACTCGGCTAAGACGGCATTTCGCTGCCCCGGCTTTGTTGGTTTATTTGAGTGGGTAGTGATGACCTTTGGATTGAAGAACGCTGGTGCCACTTATCAAAGAGCGATGAACTTAATATTTCATGACCTTCTTGGAGTCATACTGGAAGTCTACATTGACGACGGAGTGGTTAAGTCGGACGGCGGGTTAAATCACTTGGCCGACTTACGACATGCGTTTGAAAGGACGAGGAAGTATGGGCTCAAGATGAATGCATTGAAGTGTGCCTTTGGCGTGTCAGCTGGAAAGTTTCTGGGTTTCATCATACATGAGCATGGACTAGAGGTTGACCCGGAGAAAATTGAGGCTATCCAGAAGGTGCAAGCGCCGGCTTGCAAAAGAGACATGCGGAAGTTCCTTGGCAAGGTTAATTATTTGAGGAGGTTTATTGCTAACCTGTCTGGGAAAGTCGATGCATTTACTCAGCTTCTTTGGCTTAAGAATGATGATGAGTTCACTTGGGGGGCAGAACAGCAAGAGGCATTTGAAAGGATAAAGACATGCTTATCGACTCCTCCGGTTCTAAGAGCGCCGGCTCACGGGCAGCCATGCCGGCTCTACATTGCTGCTGAGGAGAAGGTGATTGGAGCCGCCTTAACCCAAGAAGCCGAAGGGAAAGAGTATGTCATCACATATCTAAGCCGCCGTTTGTTAGACGCCGAGTCAAGATACAGCTTTGTGGAAAAATTATGCTTATCTCTTTATTATGCTTGCACCAAGCTACGCCATTACCTCTTATCTAGTGAGTGTAAGGTTGTTGGTCAGACCGATGTTCTCAAGCACATGATTCAAAGGCTGATTCTCAGTGGGCGGATCGGCAAGTGGGCATATGGATTAATCGACTATGACTTGGCTTATGAACCTCTCAAATCTATGAAAGGCCAGGTCGTAGCTGATTTTGTTGTTGAGCATCGGATTGACCCGGAGCAGGAAGCCGGCTTACACATCGTGTCGGCTAAGCCGTGGCGACTCTATTTTGACGGCTCAGTTTGCAAGAATGGTCAAGGAGCCGGAGTTGCATACATCTCACCCCACGGCACTATATTTGAGGCCTCCTGCCGGCTTAACTACTTTTGTACTAACAATCAAGCCGAATATGAAGCACTTCTATTCGGGCTCAAGCTTTTAGTCAATGCAGGGGTTTCTCATATCGAGGCATACGGTGATTCGTTACTAATTGTTCAACAAGTGGCAAAGGTGTTTCAGTGCAATGACGAATCACTCAACATGTACCTTGACAAATGCTTAGACATTATAGCGGGTTTGGATTATTTTTCTATCTCTCACGTGTCTAGGCAGGACAATTGGCTTGCCAACGAGTTAGCACAACAGGCATCAGGCTATCATGTCGACAGAGGCATGTTCTTCATGGCAGAAAAGCCGATGCTGGTTGCTGCCTACTCAGGAAAGCCGGCTCAGATAAGCCGACTGACAGAGAAGACGCCGGCTCGGATAAGCCGGCTGACAGAGAAGGGGCCGGCACAGGTAAACCGGCTGCTGAGGAAGGGGCAACCCGGATTTCTGACTGGAGAGCACCTATCGTGAGTTATCTGAAGAATCCGAGTCAGAAAACAGAGAGAGCCGTTCGGCGACTTGCTTTCAAATATACACTAGACGATGGCGACTTGTGCCGCCGAACGGCTGATGGTCTTCTGCTGAAGTGCTTGGATGAGGACCAAGCTAGAGTCGCCATGGGAGAGGTACATGACGGCTTATGTGGGACAGATTAGTCGGCTCACAAGATGAAATGGATGCTCCGGCAAGCCGGATTTTATTGGCCGACGATGATCAATGATTGCTTCAAGTACTACAAGGGGTGCGAGGCTTGCCAGAGGTTTGGGGATATCCAGCTAGTTCCGTCTTCCAAGCTAAATCCTATCATAAAACCGTGGCCTTTCCGGGGTTGGGCGCTTGATTTTATTGGCATGATTCACCCGGCTTCATCAAAAGGGCATCGTTTCGTATTGGTCTCCACAGATTATTTCACCAAGTGGTCTGAAGCAGTACCTCTCAGGAACATGACTCACAAGGAGGTAATTCAATTTATTACTGAGCATATTGTTCACAGATTCGGTATTCCACAAACTATCACTACAGATCAGGGGACTTCCTTCATGGCAAAGGAGGTTAGACAGTTTGCCGAATCACTCGGGATCAAAATGCTCAGTTCATCTCCATATTATGCTCAAGCCAACGGACAAGCCGAGTCTAGCAATAAGATCTTGATCAAGTTGATTAAGTAAAAGGTCAAGGATCACCCAAGGCGGTGGCATGAGGTACTGTCCGAAGCATTATGGGCTCACCGGGTCTCAAGGCATGGGGCTACCAAGGTCACTCCTTTTGAGTCGGTATATGGACAAGAGGCCGTCTTACCAGTTGAGGTGAATCTGGCCGCCTTAAAGTTTGCTAAGCAGAACGATTTGTCGGCCGAAGACTACTACGGCTTAATGATGGATAACCTAGATGATATTGCCGACAAACGATTAAAGGCTCTAAGGGACATTGAGAAGGAAAAGTTGCGGGTGGCAAGGACTTACAACAAGAGAGTCCGGCTCAAGGATTTTCAAGTTGGCGACTTAGTGTGGAAAGTCATATTACCAGTCGGCTCCAGAAGCCGGAAATTCGGCAAGTCGTCACCGAGTTGGGATGGACCGCTGCGAGTCGCCAGAATAACACCCGGCAACTCTTATCTGGTGGAGACTTTGGAGGGCGACTTGCTACCTCGAGCTATCAATGGAAAATACTTAAAAAAGTTCCACCCAAGTGTGTGGCAATCCGCCTGAGATCGTACTTATGGCCGATGAGCATAAACATCGCCCTTAGACCACATGGCCGATGAACATAAACATCGCCTTTAGACCACATGGCCGATGAACATAAGCATCGCCCATAGACCACATGGCCGATGAACGTAAGCATCGCCCTTAGTCAAAAATTCTACATGGAATATTTTCTAGCACGCAAGCTCTGCTAGAAAACAGGGGGGCATATGTTAGCACTCATTTTTGGCAGGTGGCCGATTCAAGGCTTGATGACCCGCCCTAGGAGGCGATGACACGGCGTGGCAGTGAATCGGCGAGCAACAGTCGGGCGGCTTGACAAGATGATTAGGCCGGCTAGTAACCCGGCAGCAAGAAACTGGCTCAAGGCTAGACCGGCTCATCATGGAAGCGGTTCCACCATACTGGCGACTCTGACAAAGACGATGAGCCGCCACTAGCTTATTGAGCCGGTGATATTTAAGGGTTGTTGATCATGGTGTTATGCCCCAGTTCACAGATTATCAAAGGCTGGCAAGACCGAGACTTGGCAGGTGACGATGACCCGGCAGGAAGATGACTCGACAAGCCATCAAGACGGCTTCTCGAGCGGTACTACCGCGTATTTGCTACCATTCTACTACCACTTAAGGAAATACTTCTGGACCCCCAAGCGGAAGTAGTACGGCACTTAGCCGTGCCTAGAGCGGTAGTACCGTGCTCATCGAGACCCGGCAAGGCGGCGGACCAGCAAAGCGGCGGATCACGAAGCAAAGTGAACTAACGTCAACACAGAAGAGCTACGGGCGACTCAGGAAGCCAAGAGCCACGGGCGATTCAGGGAGCCAAGGGCAACGGGCGACTCAGGAAGCCAAGAGTAAAGGGGCGACTCGGAAAGCCGGCTCTATAAGCCGGCTCTACGGCTCAGGAGGAGGAAAGCTGATTGCAAGAGGCTAAGGATGGACTCAGAAGACCAAGGCCGGCCCACGCTTTCGGCGACTCACACTGTAAGCCGGACCAACAGAGTCCGTGCCCAAGACGGCCCTGGCGGGTGCCTTACCTAGTTAGGGCTAGAAACCGACTCTGATTGTAACTTGTAATCTACGTAGGAGTCCCTTACTTGCACGGGAAGTCCAGCCGCCTCATATATATGTGAGAGGTGATGGCCGATTGAATCAAGCAAACAATCGACATATCAATACAATCTACTTTTTACCCCTTAACCCTTGTTCATGCTTCCGTTATTCGGCGACTTCGCGTAAGTTCATCGGATATCGACAACCGAGTTAAGAGCGGTCAAATCCGGCTTAGCTCAGCCCATAGTCGCCGGAACCTCAGACGGGGTCCCTCCCGAGGAACCGGGGCTTCGGGTCTAAAAAGAGCCGGCTTACTGTCTTGCGTATCGCGCTGTAAGCCGGCCTCCTGCAGGGCGAGTTGCGGTGCATCACCCCCGGCTCTGCGGGTACACGTTGACGTGTTCGTGTGCGAAAACCTTGTTCAATCTCGTTACCGGCAAGTCTCTTTACTCGTTCCGTAACACATGATCCCGTGACTAACTCCTTAGTCACATTGAGCTCATTATGATGATGTATTACCGAGTGGCCCCAGAGATACCTCTCCGTCACACGGAGTGACAAATCCCAGTCTCGATTCGTGCCAACCCAACAGACACTTTCAGAGATACCTGTAGTGCACCTTTATAGTCACCCAGTTACGTTGTGATGTTTGATACACCCAAAGCATTCCTACGGTATCCGGGAGTTGCACAATCTCATGGTCTAAGGAAATGATACTTGACATTAGAAAAGCTCTAGCAGACGAACTACACGATCTTGTGCTATGCTTAGGATTGGGTCTTGTCCATCACATCATTCTCCGAATGATGTGATCCCGTTATCAACGACATCCAATGTCCATGGTCAGGAAACCATGACCATCTATTGATCAACGAGCTAGTCAACTAGAGGCTCACTAGGGACATGGTGTGGTCTATGTATTCACACATGTATTACGGTTTCCGGTTAATACAATTATAGCATGAACAATAGACAATTATCATGAACAAGGAAATATAATAATAACCATTTTATTATTGCCTCTAGGGCATATTTCCAACAGTCTCCCACTTGCACTAGAGTCAATAATCTAGTTACATTGTGATGAATCGAACACCCATAGAGTTCTGGTGCTGATCATGTTTCGCTCGTGGTAGAGGTTTAGTCAACGGATCTGCGACATTCAGATCCGTATGTACTTTACAAATATCTATATCTCCATCCTGAATGTAACCACGAATGGAGTTGAAGCGGCGCTTGATGTGCTTGGTCTTCTCGTGAAACCTGGGCTCCTTGGCAATGGCAATAGCTCCAGTGTTGTCACAGAAGAGAGTCATCGGGCCCGACGCATTGGGAATCACTCCTAGGTCGGTGATGAACTCCTTAATCCAGACTCCTTCCTGCGCTGCTTCTGAAGCAACTATGTACACCGCTTCACATGTAGATGCCGCCACGACGCTTTGCTTGCAACTGCACCAGCTGACTGCCCCACCATTCAAAATATACACGTATCCGGTTTGTGACTTGGAGTCATCCGGATCTGTGTCGAAGCTAGCATCGACGTAACCCTTTACGACGAGCTCTTCGGCACCTCCATAAACGAGAAACATATCCTTAGTCCTTTTCAGGTACTTAAGGATATTCTTGACCGCTGTCCAGTGTTCCATTCCGGGATCACTTTGGTACCTCCCTACCAAACTTATGGCAAGGTTCATATCAAGTCTGGTACACAGCATGGCATACATAATAGAGCCTATGGCTGAGGCATAGGGGATGACACTCATCTTTTCTCTATCTTCTGCCGAGGTCGGGCATTGAGCTGTGCTCAATCTCACACCTTGCAATACAGGCAAGAACCCCTTCTTGGACTGATCCATATTGAACTTCTTCAATATCTTGTAAAGGTATGTGCTTTGTGAAAAACCAATGAGGCGTCTCGATCTATCTCTATAGATCTTGATGCCTAATATGTAAGCAGCTTCTCCAAGGTCCTTCATTGAAAAACACTTATTTAAGTAGGCCTTTATGCTTTCCAAAAGTTCTATATCATTTCCCATCAACAATATGTCATCCACATATAAAATGAGAAATGCTACAGAGCTCCCACTCACTTTCTTGTAAATACAGGCTTCTCCATAAGTTTGTATAAACCCAAATGCTTTGATCACCTCATCAAAGCGAATGTTCCAACTCCGAGATGCTTGCACCAGCCCATAGATGGAGCGTTGGAGCTTGCATACCTTGTCAGCATTCTTAGGATCGACAAAACCTTCCAGCTGCATCATATACAATTCTTCCTTAAGGAAACCGTTAAGGAATGCCGTTTTGACGTCCATTTGCCAGATCTCATAATCATAAAATGCGGCAACTGCTAACATGATTCGGACGGACTTCAGCATCGCTACGGGTGAGAAGGTCTCATCGTAGCCAACTCCTTGAACTTGTCGATAACCCTTAGCGACAAGCCGAGCCTTATAGACGGTCACATTACCATCCGCGTCAGTCTTCTTCTTAAAGATCCATTTATTTTCTATGGCTTGCCGATCATCGGGCAAGTCCACCAAAGTCCATACTTTGTTCTCATACATGGATCCTATCTCGGATTTCATGGCTTCAAGCCATTTGTTGGAATCCGGGCCCGCCATGGCGTCTTCATAGTTCGAAGGTTCACCGTTGTCTAACAACATGATTTCCAGGATAGGGTTGCCATACCACTCTGGTGCGGAACGTGTCCTCGTGGACCTACGAAGTTCAGTAGTAACTTGATCCGAAGTTTCATGATCATCATCATTAACTTCCTCTCTAGTCGGTGCAGGCACCACAGAAACATTTTCCTGCGCTGCGCTACTCTCCGGTTCGAGAGGGGGTACAATTACCTCATCAAGTTCTACTTTCCTCCCACTTACTTCTTTCGAGATAAACTCTTTCTCTAGAAAGGATCCATTCTTGGCAACAAAGATCTTGCCTTCGGATCTGAGGTAGAAGGTATACCCAATAGTTTCCTTAGGGTATCCTATGAAGACGCACTTTTCCGATTTGGGTTCGAGCTTTTCAGGTTGAAGTTTCTTGACATAAGCATCGCATCCCCAAACTTTCAGAAATGACAGCTTAGGTTTCTTCCCAAACCATAATTCATACGGTGTCGTCTCAACGGATTTAGACGGTGCCCTATTTAAAGTGAATGCGGCAGTCTCAAATGCATATCCCCAAAATGATAGCGGTAAATCAGTAAGAGACATCATAGATCGCACCATATCTAATAGAGTGCGATTACGACGTTCGGACACACCATTACGCTGAGGTGTGCCAGGCGGCGTGAGTTGTGAAACAATTCCACATTTCCTTAAGTGTGTGCCAAACTCGTGACTCAAATATTCTCCTCCACGATCAGATCGTAAGAACTTTATTTTCTTGTCACGTTGATTCTCTACCTCACTCTGAAATTCCTTGAACTTTTCAAAGGTCTCAGACTTGTGTTTCATTAAGTAGACATACCCATATCTGCTTAAGTCATCAGTGAGGGTGAGAACATAACGATAGCCACCGTGAGCCTCAACGCTCATTGGACCGCATACATCGGTATGTATTATTTCCAACAAGTTGGTTGCTCGCTCCATTGTTCCAGAGAACGGAGTCTTAGTCATCTTTCCCATGAGGCATGGTTCGCACGTGTCAAATGATTCATAATCAAGAGACTCCAAAAGTCCATCTGCATGGAGTTTCTTCATGCGTTTGACACCAATATGACCAAGGCGGCAGTGCCACAAGTATGTGGGACTATCATTATCAACCTTACATTGTTTGGTATTCACACTATGAATATGTGTAACATCACGTTCGAGATTCAATAAAAATAAACCATTGACCAGCGGGGCATGACCATAATACATATCTCTCATATAAATAGAACAACCATTATTCTCGGATTTAAATGAGTAGCCATCTCGCTTCAAACGAGATCCAGATACAATGTTCATGCTCAAAGCTCGTACTAAATAACAATTATTGAGGTTTAAAACTAGTCCCAAAGGTAGATGTAGAGGTAGCGTGCCGACGGCGATCACATCGACCTTGGAACCATTCCCGACGCGCATCGTCACCTCGTCCTTCGCCAGTCTCCGCTTATTCCGCGGCTCCTGTTTTGAGTTACAAATGTGAGCAACCGCACCGGTATCAAATACCCAAGAGCTACTACGAGCGCTGGTAAGGTACACATCAATAACATGTATATCATATATACCTTTGACGTTGCCGGCCTTCTTATCCGCTAAGTACTTGGGGCAGTTCCGCTTCCAGTGACTGGTTCCCTTGCAATAAAAGCACTCAGTCTCAGGCTTGGGTCCATTCTTGGGCTTCTTCCCGACAACTGATTTACCGGGCGCGGCAACAGCTTTGCCGTCCTTCTTGAAGTTCTTCTTACCCTTGCCTTTCTTGAAACTGGTGGTCTTATTCACCATCAACACTTGATGTTCCTTTTTGATCTCCACCTCCGCTGATTTCAGCATCGAATATAACTCAGGAATGGACTTCTCCATCCCTTGCATATTGAAATTCATCACAAAGCTCTTGTAGCTAGGTAGAAGCGACTGGAGGATTCTGTCAATAACCGAGTCATCCGAAAGATTAACTCCCAGCTGAGACAAGCAGTTGTGCAACCCAGACATTTTGAGTATGTGCTCGCTGACAGAACTATTTTCCTCCATCTTACAACTGAAGAACTTGTCGGAGACTTCATATCTCTCGACCCGGGCATGAGCTTGGAAAATCATTCTCAGCTCTTGGAACATCTCATATGCTCCGTGTTGCTCAAAACGCTTTTGGAGACCCGGTTCTAAGCTATAAAGCATGCCGCACTGAACCAGAGAGTAATCATCACTATGCGACTGCCAGGCGTTCATAACGTCTTGAGTTGCTGGGAAAATGGGTGCGTCACCTAGCGGTGCATCAAGGACATATGCTTTCTTGGAAGCTATGAGGATGATCCTCAAGTTACGGACCCAGTCCGTATAGTTGCTTCCATCGTCTTTCGGCTTGGTTTTCTCTAGGAACGCGTTGAAGTTGAGGGCAACATTAGCGTGGGCCATTGGATCTACAAGATAGATTGTAAAGACAATTTTAGACTAAGTTCATGATAATTAAGTTCATCTAATCAAATTATTTAATGAACTCCCACTCAGATAGACATCCCTCTAGTCATCTAAGTGATACATGATCCATATCGACTAGGCCATGTCCGATCATCACGTGAAACGGACTAGTCATCAATGGTGAACATCTCCATGTTGATCACATCTACTATATGACTCATGTTCGACCTTTCGGTCTCTCGTGTTGCGAGGCCATGTCTATACATGCTAGGCTCGTCAAGTCAACCTAAGTGTTTCGCGTGTGTAAATCTGGCTTACACCCGTTGTATGCGAACGTTAGAATCTATCACACCCGATCATCACGTGGTGCCTCAAAACAACGATCCTTCACAACGGTGCACACTTAGGGGGAACACATTTCTTGAAATTTTAGTGAGGGATCATCTTATTTATGCTACCGTCGTTCTAAGCAAATAAGATGTAAAAACATGATAAACATCACATGCACATCATAAAGTGGCATGATATGGCCAATATCATCTTGCGCCTTTGATCTCCATCTTCGGGGCGCGGCATGATCACCATCGTCACCGGCACGACACCATGATCTCCATCATCATGATCTCCATCATCGTGTCTTCATGAAGTTGTCTCGCCAACTATTACTTCTACTACTATGGCTAACGGTTAGCAATAAAGTAAAGTAATTACATGGCGTTTTTTGATTGACACGTAGGTCATACAATACATTAAGACAACTCCTATGGCTCCTGCCGGTTGTCATACTCATCGACATGCAAGTCGTGATTCCTATTACAAGAACATGATCAATCTCATACATCACATATATTTCATCACATCCTTTTGGCCATATCACATCACATAGCATACCCTGCAAAAACAAGTTAGACGTACTCTAATTGTTGTTGCAAGTTTTACATGGCTGCTATGGGTTTCTATCAAGAACGTTTCTTACCTACGCAAAAGCCACAACGGTGATATGCCAATTGCTATTTACCCTTCATAAGGACCCTCTTCATTGAATCCGATCCGACTAAAGTGGGAGAGACAGACACCCGCTAGCCACCTTATGCAACAAGTGCATGTCAGGCGGTGGAACCAGTCTCATGTAAGCGTACGTGTAAAGTCGGTTCGGGCCGCTTCATCCCACAATACCGCCGAATCAAGATAGGACTAGTAACGGCAAGCAAATTGACCAAATCATCGCCCACAACTACTTGTGTTCTACTCGTGCATAGAATCTACGCATAGACCTAGCTCATGATGCCACTGTTGGGGAACGTAGTAATAATTCAAAATTTCCTACATGTCACCAAGATCAATATAGGATATGCTAGCAACGAGAGAGAGGGAGTGCATCTTCATACCCTTGAAGATCGCTAAGCGGAAGCGTTGCAAAGAACGCAGTTGATGGAGTCGTACTCGCGGCGATTCAAATCACGGAAGATCCGATCCAAGCGCCGAACGGACGGCGCCTCCGCGTTCAACACATGTACAGCCCGGGGACGGCTCCTCCTTCTTGATCCAACAAGGGGAGAGGAGAAGTTGAGGGAGAGCTCCAGCAGCACGACGGCGTGGTGGTGGTGGAGCTCGTGGTTCTCCGGCAGAGCTTCGCTAAGCACTACGGAGGAGGAGGAGGTGTAGGAGGGGGGAGGGCTGCGCCAGGGAAGGGGTGCAGCTCCCATGCGCCTCCCCACTATATATAGGGGTGGAGGGGGCTGGTTTCTTGCCCTCCAAGTCCATTGGGGCGTTGGCAAAGGTGGGAGGAAAGAAATCACATCCTTTCCCTTCCCCACCGATTGTTATCCCCCCTTTTTAAGGATCTTGATCTTATCCCTTCGGGATATGATCTTATTCCTTCTAAGGGGGGATCTTGGTGCGCCTTGACCAGGGGTGTGGGGCCTTGCCCCCACTACCCACATTCATGTGGGTCCCCTCATGCAGGTGGGCCCCACTCCGGAACCTTCTAGAACCTTCCCGGTACAATACCGAAAAATCCCGAACATTTTCCGGTGGCCAAAATAGGACTTCCCATATATAAATCTTTACCTCCGAACCATTCCGGAACTCCTCGTGATGTCCGGGATCTCATCCGGGACTCCGAACAACTTTCGGTAACCACATACAATTCCCATTACAACTCTAGCGTCACCGATCCTTAAGTGTGTAGACCCTACGGGTTCGGGAACCATGCAGACATGACCGAGACACCTCTCTGGCCAATAACCAATAGCGGGATCTGGATACCCATATTGGCTCCCACATGTTCCACGATGATCTCATTGGATGAACCACGATGTCGGGGATTCAATTAATCACGTATACAATTCCCTTTGTCCATCGGTGTAACACCCCAAAAATTTTAATTTGGTTTTTGCCAAAATTCTTTATTTGATTTGAAGAAAACAGTCTCCAGAACGGTAGTACCGCCCTCAAGAGCGGTAGTACCGCTTTAAGTGGTAGTGCCGCTGCTAGTACCGCTTTAAGCGGTAGTGCCGCTGCTAGTACCGCTCATACCTTTTGATGACAATTCTTTTTGAGACTTTTCTCCACTTTGGTTCTGGTCTTGAGGGTTTTCATCTTGAGTTGATTCCACACAATTACTCTTGGGATTTTCTTGCTTTTCTTTTATTAAAAAGAATTTCTTTCTTTTTTTTTGGATTTATCCTCTTCTATTTAAAAGGAATCCTATGTCACTCCTTTGCCATAACCTTTACTTAAGATCTTCTTCCAAAAATTATCCTATCTACTTTGGATCAAGTCAAGCATCCAATTCCAGCAGGTTTCAACCTCTTATAGATTTTTATTCTATTTAATTGTTCCTCAAAACAATTTCTGTCATTTCTCTGGACTCTTTTGATTTACAAAGGAAGTACCAGATTGCTTTGAGCTTTGACCCCAAGAAAATTACCCTAGCTTCTCTTTGGAACCCTCACCCAAGACCACCAAAGATCTGCTGGTCCATAGTTCAAATATTTCAAAATCTGTTCACTGCAAGTTTGGACCAGATTTGCAAATTTTGATGGAATTCATCATTTCTTTCTTCCTAAAATTCTGACAAAAATCAGGAAGCCTCTGGATGCATCAAAAGGCCACCTCACCAAGTTTCAACTCAAGGAAAAATTTCCACGTGCACTAAACATTTCGTCAAACAGGTGTAGTGCACTGTTCATTCGATTCAGAAAAGTTCAGAGAGGAGGCAGTGTCGTTTCTGACAGAGCGCGTCGTCGATCTCGCCAGTGCACGCGTTGGCACCTTCCTCCCTGTTCCTCCTTCTTATCCTGACCGCCGCACGGTTGCTTGGCCGGTTGCGAGCGTCGGTGGCGTCCCGTCGCGTCAACTCCGGCGTCTACCACGGCGGCAGAACCGCCCGTGGCGGCTGGCAGAAGCCAGCGTCGCCGAACGCCGTCCTTCGCACCGCCCGAGCCACTGGTGGCCTACGCATGTCCAGCTCCTCGCCAGAGCACGCTGCGGGACAGTCGCCGTGGCCTGAGAGGCGTAGAGCGCGCTCTCTGCCGCCGACGTGCCCGTGAGCTCCGTCCCGTCGAGGTCTCGGGTATAAGCCAAATTGGACCAAGATATCCCCTTGAATGGAACCAGCAGACCAATCCGAAGATGCCCAGTAGCCTAATCCTCTTGTCCAACCTCTGCCTCGCCATAATCGCTCGCCGGAGTTATCCCGTTCTCGGGCACCCCCTCGAGCTGGCTATAAATGGAGGCCCCGAGCTCTCCAATCGCTCCAGCACCTCTCCTCCTCTCCTCAGAGCCTCACCACACCCATCAGAGGGCCTCGGGAGAGCCTTCTTCCCCGACTCCGGCCGCCCCTATCCGCTTCGGGCTCCGGCTCGATTTCCTATGGTGAGTGCGTCTCCGCCGCCCAAACCTTGCCAGTGACCTTCTAATCCACCACCCGTTCTAACCCATGCATCAATTCATGGTCAGAAGCTCTATCCGGTGAGATCCAACACCGCCCGACGCCGCCGTCCGCCGGATAGGAAGAGGCCGTCGTTGTGGTGCCTCCCGTCGACCCCTTCCACCTCTCATCGACGCGGGCCACCTCCCTGAGCACGCCGGTACACCTCTCCCTCTCTGTCTCGCCGTGGTTCGTCGCCGGCGATCGCCGCAAGCTTCTGGCGTCGGCGAGTCCATTTTTGAACCTGACAGGCGGGACCCCCTCGTCAGTCTCTGTTGTATATATTCGAACCGTTTTCTATTGGCGCCTTCTGGCAAAGTGCGTTTTCCCTTTTGAGCTGGCGTATTTTAGCCGAAGCATTTTCTATTTTTCTCAGAAAACCCCCTGGACAGTTTTCTGTTTATAGCAGATTGGTCCCTGGTTTTAAAACCTTAATAACTTTTAAACCAAAACTGATTTTGAGTTGATTCTTTTTCTGTCATCTTTATTTTTATGTCTAGTTTTTTTTGTATTTATTTGAAAAATATTTGGAACAACTTTTTATCACGCACGGTATTTACGTTAGAATCCGTATATGTGTATTTCGTAGATACCGAAGAAGGAGACGGTGCCGTCAACTTCGCCGAGTTAGACTCTGACTCCTCAGAACCAGGCAAGCATGTTTGAACCTTTGATATGACGAGTGTTTTCATGTTTGCGTGCATGGTGTTTATCATGACATGTTTATGGAAGCATTTGAAGAATATGGTTTTTTTTCTCTTACATGATGGGTTGCAAGTGAGCCACAAAACTTGATGTGATATGTGACAACCTAGTCATGTTGTGGCATGATAGGTTGTACGCCTGTATTGTTGGAGCTTGCCGGTATTATCAAAGAAACTGTTTAACTCCAGTATTGACATAGATCGAGTCTTGTCCCCGTTCACCTCCTTTCCGTGCTACCACATGTTTTCTGCAAAGAATACGGTTTAGTAAGTTGCAAACCTCTTTCCATGTACACACCAAATAGAGGGGCCGTGATGAGGGTTCCATGGCCCTGGATTAAAGCCAGTCATCCGGTCAGGGGGCATGGGTGTTTTCGGTTGGAGCCGAGAGGGGGGCAACCCTTAGAGCGCGCGATATAAATCGGATCCCATGCTATTCGAGGTAGTAGCCTCCCCGCCTTAAAGTTTTTCTTGAACGTTGCCTAGGGTGATTCCTGGCATCGGGATGTAAAATGGGTGTGTACTGGTCAGATGTGTTTTCTTCTAAAATACCGTAGACGGAACTAGTCCTTTGTGACTACTGAAATCCGTTGGATGTGGGTAAAGAGTACAACCTCTGCAGAGTCAAAACTATTCGAATAGCCGTGTCCACGGTCAAGGACGTTGGTTGACAGGTCAAGTGTCGGTCTCAGTGTTAGTCTCTGGAGAACAAATATGTTAAACAACCGAAGTAAATTTGACTGAATATTACTCCTGTGGATGGACTGACCTATTGTTATTGTGATTCCTTGGGATGGTATTATCTCCGGGATTACTCGTATTTTTGAATGTTGAAATATTAGCCCTTTATGTGATGTCGCTCAGACGTCCGACTGTGGCATGCTTGTCATTTACTTTTCGATATAAGCCCTTTATGTGATGTCGCTCAGACGTCCGACTGTGGCATGCTTGTCATTTACTTTTCGATATAAGCCCTTTATGTGATGTCGCTCAGACTTCCGACTGTGGCATGCTTGTCATTTACTTTTGATATAAGCCCTTTATGTGATGTCGCTCAGACGTCCGACTGTGGCATGCTTGTCATTTACTTTTCGATATAAGCCTTTTATGTGATGTCGCTCAGACGTCCGACTGTGGCATGCTTGTCTTTTACTTTTGATATAAGCCCTTTATGTGATGTCGCTCAGACGTCCGACTGTGGCATTCTTGTTATTTAATTTTGACATAAGCCCTTTATGTGGTGTCGCCCCAATGCCCGACTGAGGCATGTCTTTTATTTCTTACCTTTCGAGGCGTCGCTTCAGACAACCGATCAGTCTTCTTCTATTTTTATTGGGATTTTGGGAGGACTACCGCCCGACTTCCTTTCTTTTATTTTTGCCGTGCAATTTTAATACCTGTGTGTGTATTACTAACCTGCTCATGTGCATCATGGTTGCATTTCTTATATCTTATGTCCAAACTGTCTTGCGAGTACATTCAAAGTACTCACCTAGCTTGTTGATTTGGCCAGATGTTGACGAAGGTGATCTTATGGATGAAGAGTACGATAGCGAGTCCGACGCCTAGAGGAGTCCCAGTCAGTCCCTTGCGATCCTGGAGTTGTCACTTGTATTATATATGCTTCCGCCACCCCAAATAAATCCTCAAGTCTCACCCCGATGCTTGATGAGCTGTAAGATATTAGAGTCATGTCACCCACTCCACTGTGACATACCCACCACTCTTTTATCTCTACAAGTCAGTAGTTATGCCACCACAACCATTGTGACATATCCGCCTTTATGTGTAATATTGGCGTGCTTGTAATAAATTGTTGAGCAGCCTCAGCTCAACCCTGTAATATATTAAGTACTACTGGATTTCTGTATCAAGGATTTGTCTACCGGTAAGAAGGATTTTCTGTACTGGTCTGACTGAAGGGGCGATTTTTCAATAAATGTTTTATTGGAAAACCGGCCCTGACAATCGGTATGTTACTTGCCCGAGATTCGATCGTCGGTATCCCTATACCTTGTTCAATCTCATTACCGGCAAGTCTCTTTACTCGTTCCGTAACACATGATCCTGTGACTAACTCCTTTGTCACATTGAGCTCATTATGATGATGTATTACCGAGTGGGCCCTGAGATACCTCTCCGTCACACGGAGTGACAAATCCCAGTCTCGATTCGTGCCAACCCAACAGACACTTTCGGAGATACCTGTAGTGCACCTTTATAGTCACCCAGTTACGTTGTGACGTTTGATACACCCAAAGCATTCCTACGGTATCCGGGAGTTGCACAATCTCATGGTCTAAGGAAATGATACTTGACATTAGAAAAGCTCTAGCAGACGAACTACACGATCTTATGCTATGCTTAGGATTGGGTCTTGTCCATCACATCATTCTCCTAATGATGTGATCCCATTATCAACGACATCCAATGTCCATGGTCAGGAAACCATGACCATCTATTGATCAACGAGCTAGTCAACTAGAGGCTCACTAGGGACATGGTGTGGTCTATGTATTCACACATGTATTATGGTTTCCGGTTAATACAATTATAGCATGAACAATAGACAATTATCATGAACAAGGAAATATAATAATAACCATTTTATTATTGCCTCTAGGGCATATTTCCAACAAGAAGGTCAATACCCCAAGCTCAAGTTTGTTCCTCAAAGGGAGAAGTATGAACATACTCTTCCCAAGGGAACAAACACTCAAGATGACCTTCCACCACAAAACACAAGCTCAAGGGCAAGGACAAGCTTCAAGAGGGCATTGACTCATATGAAGATGAATCCCAAGCTTTGGTGGAGTGGGTTCCCAAGGCTACTTCAAGCTCAACTTCTACAAGTGCCACTTCAACACCAAGGATCCTCATCAAGTTGATGTGGGTCCCCAAGAAGAAGAACTTGAAAAGTTCTCGAGGGGTGACTCCGCCAATGAAATTCACTCACATTCACTATTGGCAAGAACTAGTTGCAATCAACGTCAACAACATGCAATAGTTCAAGGCGTCACACATTCCCTCAAAGGTAAGCAAGGGACAAGGTAATCAACAAATCCATGGACATCATCAATTATGCTTTGCACTCCATGTCCATAGATATCCTTGTATTTGTCTCTTGTGTGTTGGGACTAACCCGTGTAGGTGAGAAGAGTAAGGAAACAACAAGGATGCTTCCAACTCTTGGTGATCTTCATCAACCTTGAGCATCCACCACTACCTCACCAACATGAAGTCTTCATCAACAAAACCCAAGGTTAGTTTATCCCTCCTATGGGGGGATGTCACATCAAGGGGGAGCTTTACTCTAAGACTTGAGTTAAAGCATCTCATAGTATGTGACAACATTAAATGCTTTATGTAAAAGTGGTAACCCCACTTGTGCTTAAACGATGAGTATGACCTATGATCAAGTATTCTTACTTGGCTCCTAAGTCAATACACTCATATATAGATGACTCTGTCATCGCCAAAATGCTTGATAGATGCTAGTATGTATGTGCATGTTGCCATGATTTCATTTGACATCTTATTGTGTGAGCATGTTGGTCTGCATTTATTTATCCATTCGAGGACATCCAATTGTTGCTATTTGGCTTTTGATTTTTCTTTTGCCAATTGGATGGACAAGAATGCCTAGGACCACTCTCTAGCTATCTATGCTTTCTCGTCTCATATGCTATTCTTGCTGCATCACAAAATTTGAACAAGTACTTTTTGATCGCTCTATGTGAGGAGTACTCGGAGTTCCGTATCGACAAAGGACTGACCATTAAAACCTCCCAAGTGCATCTCGGTGGAACCAACACCAAAATCTCGGTCTCACCAAATGCCTAGGGTTGATCTGGTTTTCCATCTCGGTAACACCGATTCCTTATTCTCGGTTACACCGAGTTTCCCTGTCAGCTCACAATTGAGAAACTCGGTGGCACCGATAATTTCGAACCGGTGTCACTGACAACAAAGGGTATATTACCTAGCGGACCCAACTTTTGAAATTCAACCGCAAAAGTCCGTTTTCCTCCAACCCTAAGCTACCGCTTCGGACCCCCTGGTCGTCGCCCTTGCCTCCCCGTGTGCCTCCGTCGCTAGGAATCGCCGCCACCGACGGAATCTTCACCGCCGTCGTCGCCTTAGCGGATCCTTCACCGAGTTAGGGTATGGATCTGGCCCTCTTTGCGCTCCTCTTCCGATTCACGCGCATTAGAGTAACTTTTGTCGATAATCCACCGATTGCAATCCTCCCAATCCTCTAGAAATCTCTTTAGCTTAGCGAATGAAAAAAAATAGGTCTAGTCGTCCACAAAATCGAATCTTGATGATACCGAGTCAGAAAAATCGGCTCTACCGATTTTGTTTTGTACTACTGAGGACAGTCGCGGTGAAACCGAGTGGCAATTTTTGGTACGACCGAAATTGCTGCCAAGTTTCTGTAAAGAGTTCTATGTGTCTCGGTGGTACCGAAACTTTTGACTCGGTGACACCGAAAACCCTTTTTGCTGAAAACTATATCTAAGGATTTCTTTGTTCAAACCTTTGAAAAATATCTGCATTTTGTGATGACTCAACCCTTCCACTCTTCTATACTCCATTCACAGGGTCAGAGATGTCGGATGCTGAAGACAGCCAGAATGATCTCAGAGAGCAGAGTGTTGACATGAGCTCAGGCACTAGTCCTGAGGGGAGCTATGATGATGTTCCTAGCTCTCCTGATCTGCCCAAGGCTGCAACCAGGGCAAGAAGGAAGCTCAACTCAGATGAGGAAGATGAGGACTTTATTCCTGAGGAGCTGTCCAAGAAGGATGATGCTGCCAAGAGCATTGTTGCTGCCTCTTCATCCAAGAAGAAGAAGGCAATAAGGAAAGAGTATGCTAGCTCAGGGTCAGCTAGAGCACCAGAGAGCTCTAGGGCAACAATGACTGTTGAGCCCTCCAAGAAATCTATGCCTAAGAAGGCAGGAGAGAAGAAGAGATCCAGGAAGAGGATTATACATGTTGTTGGTAGACAAACCTCTATGTATGAGGACCCAACAGAGGCTGTTGCTGAGGAGGAGGAGGAAGAGCCAGTTGCCAAGGCCCCTCCTAAGAAGAAGAAGAAGCTCATGGCTGATGCTATGCCTAAGGCCACCTCATCCAAGGGCACCAAGACTGGCCCCAAGAAGGTTGTTGCAGACAAACCCAAGAGGTTCTCCAGAGAGATAGCAGCTTCTAGCAAGAACAAGACCTCCACCTTTAGGGAAGCTGAGGATGATGGTATGTCAGTATTGATGAAGCTAAGACCACACCTTCCAGAGCACAATGCCAGCCACTTGCTTGCTGAGGACATGAAGAAGAGGAAGGACTCTGGTTTGAGAGAATGGAGAGCCATTGATCCATATTCACAGAGAAGGAACACTGCTGTGGACTACAGGTTCTATACCAAGGAGCAACAAGATTTCTATGAAACAATCTTGCTTGATAAGAGCCCTGCTGTGAGAGACATGAGGTATGTAGACTAGAAATACATCAAGGAGAATGAAGATTATTTCCCAAGTGTGCAAGACAACTTTCACTGTATTGGTCTGGATGAGTTTGTTGGTAAGGAATTTACTGCATGGAATGATGAGATGATCATGCAATTCTACTCTACTGCTCATTTCTATGGAGATGGTAGAATTGTGTGGATGACTGAAGGAGCAAGATATGAATCAACTGTTGAGGAGTGGGCTACCATCTTAGGAGTCCCACAGGTGGAAGATGGTGACATCCATGTCTACAATGAGCCCAAGGCAAGCCACAATGCTATGAAGAACATGTATAATGAGGTCCCTGCTGCACATGTGAAGTCTCACAAGCTAGGATCCATTTACTTCCTCCAGGCTGGGTTACGCACCATCAACACCATCTTGAGGCATACCTTGATGCCTAAGTCTGGAGATGAGAAGATGGTCAGAGGATATTCCATCAACATGCTGCCCCATCTAGATCAACATACAAGATTCAGAGTGATGGATTTGATAGTGGAGACTGTGAAGAGGGTTGCTGCTGATCAGAAGTGTTCATGCTGCTATGCACCCTATATCCAGATGCTTATCAACTCCAAGATGGAGAAGCACATCTTTGCACTTGACAGACCACAGTTGCCACTACTGCCAGATCTAGAAAAAAACGTTGTGGTGATGGACCTAGATCATCCCACGCCAGCTACAGCACAGGTAGTTGCAGAGGCTGCCAGAGACTCTAGTCCTCAGGTACCCAGGTCTAGGAGTGAGCAGATAGATATCCTACTTAGCTCTGTGCTCAGCATGCAGAAGGACATCAGCGAGATATTGAAGAACCAGGCGAGCCTCTCGAGGATTGTTGACAACAAATTTCACACTCTCAACAACAAGGTGGATGAGCTCACAGTGACTGTGACTGAGCTCAAGAAGGAAGTTGATGCAGTGCCTAGCCCTCATTCTACACATGATGATGATGATGATGAGGATCGTGCACCTCTCAGGCCTAGCACTCAGTTCACTACTCAGGCTAGATCAGCTACAGTGCCAGCTTCAGAGTTGCGACCTTCTTCATCAGCACTTGCTACAGCCTCTTCAGCTCCATCAGCTCCTCCAGTTCCTCCAGTTGCTACACCGACTCCGTCCATGACGTCTGCCGACATCTTCGCTGATGCCGTTCTCTCGACTCCTTCAACAGCCACCAGAGGAGATCAGCCCCAGAAGAGCGCTTAGTTATATACCTTTGAACTTTTTGGCAACTTGTTGCCAAAGGGGGAGAAGATGTATATAGATCTTTAGGCTTCGAGAGAGAGAGAGCGTTGGTTTTTTATCACTTTTCAAAAACATTTGATATCTTTTGGTTTGGTTGTGTTAAACTTTGTTGGTATTTGATCATACACTTGATGTGTATTGCTACTATTTCCTATCATTGTGATGCTTATGAGATGATCATTCACCGTTACTTGATTGTGTTGTTCTATGATATTCATTCTTATTATTCTCGCACACCACTAAGTCTTATGTGACATGGAAGAGTGCCCCATGTACCTAATCGATTGTGCATTTGCATTCAAACGCAAATTCAAAATAATGCACAAATTTAGGGGGAGCTCTTGCTTATCACATACTTCTCAAAGCGACGATTATATTCTTTGATTATATCATATGTCGAAGCTTTGATCTATATGTTGTCATCAATTACCAAAAAGGGGGAGATTGAAAGCACATTTGCTCCCTTGGTGGTTTTCGTAATTAATAACAACATATATGTCATTGAACTAATGTTTCCACTAAGCATATTTCAGGAAAAGTTCAATGATAGGGATGGCAAAAGGATTGTGGAGAAACCCCTAGATGCAAGGAAATGGATTGGCAAACCTTCAAGCAAGAGGACTCTACATTTTACTTTGTGAGAAATCACTTTGAGTCCATAGGAAAGCCAATACTATTAAAAGGGGGTAAGGTACTATTGGTGAACAAGATGCTCCACGTGCACAAGTGATAGTCACCAAAAACATCCACAAACTCTTCCACAAAAGTCTGTCCAAGCCTATCTTGAAAATCGGTGCAACCAACAATTCCCACTTGGTGCCACCGATTCCCAAACTCAGGCAGACCCATGCCAAACCCTAGCCATTCGGTGCAACCGATTCTACATCGGTGCTACCGAGTTCAGTTGCCAACTTTCTGTTACCTCGTTTCATAAAATCGGTCTTACCGAGTTTTCTGGATCGGCGTCATGGAGTTGTGCAATCTAACCGTTGGTTACCTTATCGGTACCACCGAGAATTATATATCGGTCTCACCGAGATTCAAAAGTTACTGCCTTTTGGTCACTTCGGTACCACCGAGTTTTATACTTCGGTGTCACCGAGTTGGTCACTTTAGGTGTAACGGTTGGATTTTTGGGGATGCCTATATATACCCCTTCACCACCACCTACTCGAAAGAGAAGCACTCAGAACTATTCCATACTTGCCCCATCCAATTTTCTGAGAGAGAGCCACCTACTCTTGTGTTGAGATCAAGCTATTCCATTCCTACCATATGAATCTTGATCTCTAGCCTCCCCAAGTTGCTTTCCACCAAATCAATCTCTTCCACCATAGCCAAATCTGTGAGAGAGTGATTGTGTTTTGAGGAGTCCATCATCTTGAAGCACAAGAGCAAGGAGTTCATCGACATTACCGAGCCTATTACCTTTTGGTGCCTCCTAGATTGGTTAGGTGTCACTTGGGAGCCTCCTACTTCGTGTTGTGGAGTTGAACCAAGAAGTTTGTATGGGCAAGGAGATCGCGTACTTCATGAAGATCTACCCATAGTGAGGCTAGTCCTTTGTGGACGGAAGCCGTTATGGAATAGTCAAGCTTGCTACTTCGTGGACCCTTATGGGTGGAGCCCTTCGTGGACTCTCGTGACCGTTACCCTCCGTGGGTTGAAGACTCCATAAACATGGACGTACGATAGCACCACCTATCGGAACCACGGGCAAAATCTTCGTTTCCTCAAATTGCGTTTGATCTTCCTTCCTACCCTCTACTACATATGCTTGTTGTTACTTTCCGCTGCTATACTCTTAGACATGCATGTGTAGGGTGTACTTGAATTGCTATCATTGCTAAAATCTGCCAACACTTAAAATTGGGAAAAGGTAGAATTTTTATTTGGTCAAGTATTCTAATCACCCCCCCCTCTAGACATACTTTCGATCCTACATATCCACCGCACGCTACAACACTCATTGGACCGCATACATCAACATGTATCATTTCCAATAAGTCACTTGCCCGCTCCATCAAGCCGGAAAACGGGGTTTTAGTCATCTTGCCCATGAGGCATGGTCCTCATGTCTCAACCGATTCGAAATCGAGTGAGTCCAAAGATCCATCAGCATGGAGTTTCTGCATGCGCTTTACACCAATATGACCTTTAGCGGCAGTGCCACCAGTATGTGGTACTATCATTATTAACTTTGCATCTTTTGGCATCTATATTATGAACATGTGTATTACTACGATCGAGATTCAATAAACCATTCACATTGGGTGCACGGCCATTGAAGGTATTATTCATGTAAACAGAATAACTATTATTCTCTGACTTAAATGAATAATCGTATTGCAATAAACACGATCCAATCATGTTCATGCTCAACGCAAACACCAAATAACATTTATTTAGGTTCAACACTAATCCCGAATGTAGAGGGAGCGTGCGATGGTGATCACATCAACCATGGAAACACTTCCAACACACATCGTCACCTCACCCTTAGCTAGTCTCCGTTTATTCTGTAGCTTGTACTTCGAGTTACCAATGTTAGCAACTGAACCGGTATCTAATACCTAGGTGCTACTAGGAGTACTAGTAAGGTACACATCAATAACACATATATCAAATATACTTCTGTTGACGTTGCCAGCCTTCTTATCTGCCATGTATCTGGGCCAGTTCTGCTACCAGTGACCGTTCCCCTTATTTATAGAAGCACTTAGTCTTGGGTTTGGGTTCAACCTCGGGTTTCTTCACTGGAGCGGGAACTGGCTTGCCATTCATGATGTTTCCCTTCTTGCCCTTGCCCTTCTCGAAACTAGTGGTTTTACTAACCATCAACACTTGATGTTCCTTCTTGATTTCTACCTTCACGGTGTCAAACATCGCGAATAGCTCAGGGATCATCCTCTCCATCCTTGGCATGTTATAGTTCATCATGAAGCTCCAGTAGCTTGGTGGCAGTGACTTGGAGAACTATGTCAATAACTATCTTATCTGGACGATCAACTCCCACTTGATTCGAGCGATTGTAGCACCCAGACAATCTGAGCACATGCTCACCGATTGAGCTATTCTCCTTCATCTTGCAGGCAAAGAATCTTGTTGGAGGTCTCATACCTCTCAACACGGGCACGAGCCTGAAATCTCAATTTCAGCTCTTGGAACATCGCATATGCTACGTGACATTCAAAACGTCTTTGGAGCCTCAATTCTAAGCCGTAAAGCATGACGCATTGAACTATCAAGTAGTCATAAAAAACGTGCATGTTTGATGTTCTCAACACTCATAGACAACGCTTGAGGGGGTGGCGCACCGAGCGGTGCATCAAGGACACAAGCCTTCAGTGCAGCAATGAGGACAATCCTCAGTTTACGGACCTAGTCCGCATAGTTGTTACTACCAACTTTCAACTTAGTATTTTCTCTAGGAACGTATCAAAATCTAGGGGAGCTATAACATGAGCTATCGATCTACAACATAATTTGCAAGGATATTTTTGACTATGTTCATGAGAATGAGTTCAACTAATCATATTACTAAAGAACTCCCACTCAAATTGACATCCCTTCGATCATCCGAGTGCTACATGATCCAAATTCACCAACCCAAGTTCGATCATCACGTGAGATGAGGTGGTTTCAATGGTGATCATCTCCATGTTGATCATCTCTACTATATGACTCATGTTCGACATTTCGGTCTCTTGTATTCCAAGGCCATGTCTGTACATGCTAGGCTCGTCAAGTTTAACCCGAGTGTTCCGCATGTGCAAAACTGGCTTGCACCCGTTGTATGTGAACATAGAGTCTATCACACCCGATCATCACGTGGTGTCTCGAAACGACGAACTTTCACAACGCTGCACACTCGGGGAGAACAGAATTTTATCTTGAAATTTTAGTGAGGGATCACCTTGTAATGCTACAGTCGTCCTAAGCAAAATAAGATGCATAAAAGGATTAACATCACATGCAAATCATAAGTGACATGATATGGCCATGAACTTGTGCTTTTGATCTCCATCTCCAAAGCATCGGCATGATCTCCATCATCACCGGCATGACACCATGATCTCCATCATCATGATCTCCATCATCGTGTTGCCATCGGGGTTGTCATGCCAACCATGCCTCTACTACTATTTCTACCGCTTAGCGATAAAGTAAAGCATTACATAGCGCTTAATGAGTGACACGCAGGCCACATAATAATTAAAGACAACCCTATGGCTCCTGCCGGTTGTTGTTTCAACATGCAAGTTGATATAAACTATTACAAAACATGATCATCTCATACATCAAATATATATCTTCATGTCTTTGGCCATATCATATCACAACATACCCTGCAAAAATGAGTTAGTCATCCTCTAATTTGTTGTTGCATGTTTTACATGGCTGCTATGGGTATCTAGCAAGAACGATTCTTACCTACGCAAAACCACAACGGTGATATACAAGTTGCTATTTCACCTTCTACAAGGACCACCTTTGTCGAATCCGATTCAACTAAGGTGGGAGAGACAGACACCCGCCAGCCATCTTATGCAACAAAGTTACATGTCAGTCGATGGAACCGGTCTCTCGTACATGGACGAGTAAGGTTGGTCCGAGCCGCTTCAGCCCACAATACCGCTGAATCAAGAAAAGACTAAGGAGGGAAGCAATCTGAATATCAACGTGCACAAACTCCTTTGTGTTCTACTCGTGATGTCATCTATGCATAGACCTACACTAGTAGAAAACAGGCCATTAGTCCCAGTTGGGAAGGGCCTTCAGTCCCGGTTCCCCAACCGGGACTAAAGTATAGAGACTAAAGGGTCCAAGCCTTTAGTCCCGGTTGGCTACGAACCGGGACTAAACCCTGGCCACGTGGTCGGCAGCGCGCGCCAGGGCATGGGGACCTTTGGTCCCGGTTGGTAACACCAACCGGGACTAAAGGTTTAGGAGTTTAGGTGTTTAGGGGTTTAATGTTTATTGTTTATTTTTCCTTTTCATTTTGTGTTTTCCATTTAATTCTTTTTCATTTCAAACATATTTTATGCTACTACATACTGTACACGTTATGCATATATAATAGAATTTCTCGTAGAACCGATCATATATCATAAAATTTCTCGTACAAGCAATCATATATCATAGAATTTCTCGTACGACCACATGCATACACATATATATATACAATTTGGTATATACAATTTCTCATACAATTTGCAGATCATTTGCGGATCGGGTAATAGTATTCTCCGTCGGGAGATATGACCTGCTGAAGCAAAAATCCCGCAATTTCCTCTTGAATTGCTCGTATGCGGTCCGTTGGTAGGAGCTTATCCCGCATCTCGTGCATCTTTAAAGAAGGAGATCAATATGAATATGCATGTTAGTAGTGTGTATATGTATTAGATCATGATAAAAAAATATGAATGGTGTTTACGTACCCAAAGATCTCTTGCACTCTTGCTGCTTTCGGTCATAAAGCGAATGTTCTCGCAATCATAACATGCACATAGCTTAGTCCCCTGTGCCTGCCTCATGCACTTTACGAGAAAAGAATTCAATCAGATAATAATGAAGCATGACAATGGTATTGAAACTAGAATTAAAGATATGCGCGGACGTAGCTAGTACTACTTAATTACCCTGGGCTTTCACCATCTCAACTCTGGTTTCCATTCACCGGTGACCTCTTTGATGAAACGTTTCCAAACCCTGCCCGGCAAACAAAATGAATAAAGGAGTTATTAATTACTTGATATCAGGAAATGAACTAATAAAGAAGCCGACATAGTGCGTCAATGATTGAAATTACCTTTCGAGCAATGAATGCAAGCTTATGTAATCTTTAGGGTCTTTACTTAGCGAGTCCAGTACTTCAACAGTTCCATCGTCAACTCTAATGATTAGAAGGATCCAGTGGTAGCTGCGCACACGATTTGTATAAGCGGGCATGCATAACTCATCAACTACACTTAACATCGAGTATATATATATAAGAAAAAATAGAATTTGTAGTACAAGACAGTAACACTCACTGGAAGTTCCAAGGTAAAAGTATTTCTCATTTGGTATTTAGGGCCTTCAAAAACCTTAGAAGCATTTTCTCCGTGTCTTTAGGGTTCCTTCTCAACACTACTTCATTAACGGTATTTGGGTCAATGAACCCAATGCCATAGACTCCAGCTCTTTTCAATTCAAAAATCTTCATTCTGCATAATACCACACAAAAGAATATAGTGAGTATAATAACAGGCAATGAACGCGCTGAGCTAGAGACTTAAATTACAGAAAGAAATAACTTACAGACAATAGCAACTGACGATAGATTTGTTGAGTGCTTTTTGATTGAATAACTGAAAAAATTCTTCATTTTGAATCCACAAATCTTTTTCATGGATGTAATGCTCTTTCTCGACTTTCACCATGAGGCTCTCTCGCCCGTCCTTTACTTCTCTCATGTACCAGTCATGCAATTTGTACATTTGCGTTGTTAGAAGCTTCTCATCGTCAGGACTGACCAGAGGTTTCCCGGGGACATATTGCCATGCTATTTCCTTCGGATCCAATGGTGGAAATTCCTCGATCTCTAGGAGTTGTTCAACGGTGATACCGAGCAATCTAGCATTCTCTCTATCAGCGTCGGTTATTACCACGTTATTTGCACTCACCTTGAGCGGGCTGATCGATTGGACTACCTGTTCTCCGAGCTGGGGAACAGTTTTCCCGCATTTACTGCTATCGCTCGACTTCTGTCTTTTGTGGGATTCATAGGACTTGGTAATACAGCGTTCATAGTCTGATACCGGCCTTTTCTCCGCCGGTTTAGCTGCATCAATAAAGTGGTGTATGACCTCGTCGGGTACTTTCTCCTTTGGCGGCGGGGGCGCTTTCGGTCCAAAATGGGCCCGCAAAGCGAGATTCACTGATTCATCGAGTTCCTCATCAGTCATATCGTAAGCTAACTTCTTTTTGGCAGGAGGCTCGGGTTTCTTATTTTCTGTTCTCTTCCGCTTTGGAGACGGCGGATATCGATACCATGAACGACTCACGCTAGGCTCCGTCTCGGGGTGGGATGGACTATGCTGACGTGGCGGAGCTTGATATCGCGGACTCGCCATGCGCTCCGTCTCGGGGTGGGATGGATTCGGCTGGCGCGGCGGAGATGGATATGGTGGACTCACCCTGCGCTCCGTCTCGGGGAGGGTTGGCGTCTGCTAACACGGCGGACTTGGAGGAGGAGTCGGTGGCCTTGGCACCGAGTTTGCAAACACGATGCATTCCTTTTTCCACACAATGAGACCACGTATGGCTTCTCCTAGTGTTAGCTCCCCTTGACCTCCAGTGTGATCAAGCTCTAGTGTATCATATCCCGACAAAACTTGATCCACCCCGACACGAGCATAGCCAGGTGGAATCGGATTGCCCTGGAGGAGTGCTTCAGGTGCATTCGGTAAAGCAAAGTCGTGCGCCACCTTCATGGATATGTTCTTGAGTTTCATGTGTAGCTCACAAGGTGTCGACTCTAGGATATCATCCACGGGGTAGCGAGCTAGCAGTGCATCATCGGCCGGGACCCCCGTGGAACCCACGCTGCTTTTCGGCATAGATGATGGAATGGTACCATCCAATGCTGGATCTGGTTGCTGTTGCTGCTGAGACGCGCCTTGCTGGCTAAGTTTGTTGATTTGCTCCTGCTGCATGTTATATTTGCGTTCCAAGTCCTGAATCCGATCTACTTCATGCTTCTTCTTTCTGTCATGACTTCTGTAGCTGTCGTTCCAATCCGCAAACCCCAGAAGCCACGGAACCATGCCTTTGCCTCGTGTTCGTCCTGGGTGTTTAGGATTCTTGAGGGCGCGCGAAAGCTCGTCCTTCTCTCTCTCAGGCTCGTACACACCCGCTCGAGCTTCTGCTATTGCTTTAAGTAACTCGTCCGTGGCTTCTTTAAGACTTGCATGTTCAAGAACCTCCCCTGTCTTTGGGTCCAACTTTCCCCCATGTGCATAAAACCAAGTCCTGCACCTCTCGGGCCAAGTCTCTGTTACTGGAGTGACCCCTGCAGCCTTCATGTTTCTCTCAGATTCATCCCACTTAGGCAACCCAGACTTGTAGCCGCCTAGCCCTAGACGATGGTGCCACATTTTTTTGTCGGCATTTATCTTGTTTATTCTCAACCGTTCCTGAGCTACTTGTGATTCCTTGAACTTCACAAATTCGTCCCAGTCATCTGCTAACTTCACATATTCTCCTTTGAATTATGGAGTCTTCCTTCCATTTTCCACGTAACTTTTCCATAATCTTTTCTTCCAAGACTGGAACTATGTGGCCATCTTCTTAAGAGCACACTTCTTGACTTTCTCCCGTTGGAGATCTCTAGTAGGGTGAAATGTTTCATGAGCTCCTCCCAAAGCAGATATTTTGCTCTTTGGCTGACAAAAGAAACTGCTTGGGTATCTTTTGGCTGATTCCATTCTTGAATGGTGATCGGGATTTGGTCCCTAACGATAACTCCGCATTGACGTATAAATTTGCCCACATTCTCTTTAGGAGCAATCGGTTCGCCATCTGCTCTGATTTGATCGATGTTAAACTTTACGCCTTGTTTCAACTTTTTTGTCGGGCCACGTTTAACCCTTGTAGAAGATTTGCTCGATCCGGAGAGCTAAAAGGAAGATAGATTCGTTAATATATACAAATCAATCAATACATCTGATGATCACCAGAGGGCAAATTAATACCTCGCCGGACTCTGTTAAATGGACAAAAATTTCTTCGCCATCGTCATTGTCAGCTGGTTCGCCTTCGTCTCTTGGTTGTTCTTCCTCAATTCCCTCACCGGATGGGTTAAGGTATTGTGAGCCATGATCTACTTCATTCTCTTCGTTTCCGGAGCATATCAGGTCGTACATGGCATTCTCTTGATCATGGTCTCTGTCTCTACCGTCCATATCTTAACTAATACAGAACAAATATAAAACAATTAGAATGCATTCAATAAGCAGAACCGGAGATATGCAAATCAATACAAGGCAATGCAACAATACGATCATATCATATCACTAATACATCATCGAATAGTATCACTAATACATCATCGAATATAATATCACTAATACAGATCTAGTTGACGTCTCGCGGCGGAGGCGGTGGACACCCAAAGATAAGGAACTATGACAGGATCATAGCTCGGGTGTGATCCCTGAAGAACCTGCCAGGTATTGGAGAACCTGGCGTCCAACGCAGCCATGTAGCGTTGGACGTGATCGTCCTCCTCCCTGACACGGCGACATACCACCTCCGCGGGGGCCGGCTCCCTCTGCACCGACAGTGGTCCACGCGACTGCCACCAAATAACCTCCGGGTCGACGACGGGACCCTCATTCCTCACCAAGCTCCGCGTCCCCGAAGGCAGCACCTCCCAGTGCCAGCCCGGCGGAGCCCAGTCCCGGACATGGCGCCTCTCAAGCAGGTGGTTGCCGTCGAGTCGACGACGAGGATGCGGGATTGGCATCGTCGATGTCGAGAACTTATAAACAACTGCATGATTTTATAATTAGAATGATTGATGGAACTTAATCAGTAACCACCGAAGCGTTTCTTAGTTTGAACATGTTTGAAATTATCCTAAGTTTGAAATAGTCAGATTTGCGGGTCTGAAATTATCCTAAGTTTGAACATGTTTGAAATTATCCTAAGTTTGAAATTATCCTAAGTTGGAAATTATCCTAAGTTTGAACATGTTTGAAATTATCCTAAGTTTGAACATGTCGCAACAAAAACTCATTGAAGCACAAAGCTAGTAGTCGTCCTACCCTCCATATTTTTTTCCCATGTACAATTCTAAAATGTTCATGTACAATTTTTTTTGAACTTGGATTTTTCTGAACATGTCGCAACAAAAACTCATAGAAGCACAATTTTTTTCCCATGTACAATTCTAAAATGTTCATGCACAAAGCTAGTACATGTACGTAGTATATGTCATATATATAAAATCTTGCAAAAAAAATTTGTAGGAGACGGGGACGGAAGAGGAGAGGCTCACCAGCCGGAGACGGCGGCGTCAAGGGCGCGGGCGCGGGCTCGGGGACGGAGGAGGACGTCGGAGGCGGGGAGGAGCGGCGCCGGCGCGGGCTCGGGGACGGAGGAGGAGAGGCACTCACCAGCCGGAGACGGCGACGTCGAGGGCGCAGGCGCGGGCTCGGAGATGGAGGAGGACGCGGCGGCGGCGGGCAGCATGGCGGCGCCGGCGCGGGCTCGGGCGGCGCTTGCGAGAGGAGCGGCGGCGGCGTGTGGAAGAGGAGAGCGGCGGCGGCGCGTGGGCAGAGCGGCCGGACCTGGGCTCGGGCGGCCACGGCGGCGCATGGAGGAGCGGCGGCGGCGTGTGGAGGAGCGGCTGGACGGCGCCGTCGATCGAGGGCGCGGGCGGTGCAGCCTAGCGGCGTCGTCGAAGCGGGTGAAGACGGAGTGGTTTGGGGGAGGAAGAAGGCGGGATTATATAGGAAGGACCTTTAGTCCCGGTTGGTATCACCAACCGGGACTAAAGCCCCTTTAGTCCCGGTTGTTGATACCAACCGGGACTAAAGGTCCTCCCTTTAGTCCCGGTTGGTGATACCAACCGGGCCTAAAGAGGCCTTTTCGGCGGCCCAAATTCACGCGGGAAGGGACCTTTAGTCCCGGTTGGTGATACCAACCGGTACTAAATGTCTATTTGCTCTCTTTTTTTGTTTTTCTGTTTTTATATTTCGTCCCGGCTGTGGTGGGAGTTTAGTCCCACCTCACTAGTTGAGGAGCACGACGACCAGCTTATAAGCCCCGCTGTGAGAGAGGCAGCACGAGCCTCTCTCAAACCGAACATGTGCCCACTATGTCGTTGTTACTAAAGTGAAAATAGATGCTCTTATAGAGAAAATTCAACCTAAATTCAAAGTGCTAGTAAATTCAAAGTGCTAGTTAACTAGCACTTTGAATTTAGGTTGAATTTTCTCTATAGCGTATCTATTTTCATTTTTGCTATTTTTTTATGTTATTTTTTTGCATATTAAAAGTTCTTAAAAGAAAATACTTTATGAATATTCTTTTTGCTATAAAAGTTTTAAACAAAAATAACTTTGATAATTTTAGTTGCATAAATTTTATATAATATTAAGTTAAATAACTTTGATCGGACGAAAACACGTCTATTACAAAGGCATTTCATTTTTTTTAACTTATTTCAACTCCAGACTTTTTGTGCATTCAATATGAACCATTCAAAGCCACATCCTCACTTTTCAACCCTTTTCTGACTTCATTTGCTATTTTTCATGCATTTAATGAATTGTTTTGAGCAAAAATGACACTGAATTGAAAAGCACTGCAAATGAACTCGGAAATGGTTGAAAGTTGGCATGGTATCATCATTTCACCCACATAGAATGTGCTAAAAAGTTGAGAGGGTTACAGGAAAAACTGGATGCACTTCGTGTACAAGCTGGACAATCTCTTTCGAAGTATCAGGGTTTCGGACGAAAACTCGTCTATTACAAAGAGATTTCAATTTTGTAAACATATTTTAATTCAAGACTTTTTCTGCATTCAATATGCACCATTCAAAGCCACATCATCACTTTTCAACCCTTTTCTGACTTCATTTGCTATTTTTCATGCATTTCATGATTTATTTTGAGCTAAAATGACCCTGAATTGAAAAGCACTGCAAATGAACTCTGAAATGGTTGAAAGTTGGCATGGTATCATAATTTCACCCACATAGCATGTGCTAAAAAGTTGAGAGGGTTATAGGAAAAACTGGATGCACTTCGTGTACAAACTGGACCATCTCCTTCGAAGTATGAGGGTTTCGGACGAAAACTCGTCTATTACAAAGGCATTTCATTTTTTTAACTTATTTCAACTCCAGAATTTTTGTGCATTCAATATGAACCATTCTAAGCCACATCCTCAAATTTCAACCATTTGTAACTTCATTTGCTATTTTTCATCCATTTAATGAATTGTTTTGAGCTAAATGACCCTGAAATTAAAAAGCACCACAAATGAACTCTGAAAAGGTTGAAACTTGGCATGGTATCATAATTTCACCCACATAGCATGTGCTAAAAAGTTGAGAGGGTTACAACAAAAACTGGATGCACTTCGTGTACAAAACTAGACCATCCCGGCTACTCACTAGAGAAGAAAAGTGATGACGGTGCAGCCAATCACATCCCAGAGTGGGATCTTGGGGTATAAAACTTTTTCTTCGCGTGTGTCCCTTGATTATTGCGCCGTAACCATGGACAATCTTCATCATTTAACAGGATGCTTGGGTCAGTCTTCACTGCGAAGGGAGGAATTTCATCAAACTTTTTATAATCTTTTGACATGTCTGTCTTGTCCGCCACTCCCACGATGTTTCTTTTCCCAGAAAGAACTATGTGGCGCTTTGGCTCATCGTATGATGTATCCGCTTTCTTATCTTTCCATTTTCTCGGTTTGGTAGACATATCCTTCACATAGAAAACTTGCGCCACATCATTGGCTAGAACGAATGGTTCGTCTGTGTGCCCAAGATTGTTGAGATCCACTGTTGTCATTCCGTATTGTGGGTCTACCATTACCCCTCCTCCAGTCAGATTGGCCCATTTGCACCGGAACAAAGGGACCTTCAAATCACCTCCATCGTCAAGTTCCCATATCTCCTCTGTGTAACCATAACATGTGTCCTTTCCTTGGTGTTTGCCGCATCGTCAAAGCGGACACCACTGTTTTGGTTGGTGCTCTTTTTATCTTGGGCGATCGTGTAAAATGTATTCCCATTTATCTTGTACCCTTGGAAAGTCAATATAGTCGAAGATGGTCTCTTGGCCAACAAGTACAAGTCATCTTCAACATTGTCGTCATTCATGAGATGTGTTCGCAACCAACCGCCGAAAGCCTCAATGTGTGTACGTTGAATCCAGGGGTCAGACTTCTCCGGGTTCTTCGAGCGTATAATATCCATGTGTTTCTCGATATACGGGGTGACCAAGTTAGAATTCTGTAGAACTGTGTGGTGTGCTTGCGCCCAAGAATGCCCGTCCCTACATATTATTGATTTTGGTCCAAGCGTGCCTTTTCCACGCAGTCTCCCCTCATGCCGCGATTGAGGAACACCAATCGGCTTAATGTCAGGAATAAAGTCAACACAAAACTCAATAACCTCCTCTGTTTCATGGCCCTTGGAGATGCTTCCTTCTGGCCTAGCACGGTTACGAACATATTTCTTTAAGACTCCCATGAACCTCTCAAAGGGGAACATATTGTGTAGAAATACAGGACCCAGAATGGTAATCTCTTCGACTAGATGAACTAGGACGTGCGTCATAATATTGAAGAAGAATGGTGAGAACACCAACTCGAAACTGACAAGACATTGGACCAAATCATTTTGTAAGCTTGGTAGGATTTCCGGATCGATTACCTTCTGAGAAATTGCATTGAGGAATGAACATAGCTTCACAATGGCTAATCGAACATTTTCTGGTAGAAGCCCCTCAACACAACCGGAAGCAATTGCGTCATGATCACGTGGCAGTCATGAGACTTTAGGTTCTGGAATTTTTTTCTCTGCCATATTTATTATTCCCTTTATATTCGACGAGAAGCCAGACGGGACCTTCATACTGAGCAGGCATTCAAAGAAGATTTCCTTTTCTGCTTTGGTAAGAGCGTAGCTAGCAGGACCTTGATACTGCTTTGGATGCATGCCGTCGTTTTCGTGCACACGTTGCTGGTCCTCCCGTGCCTCTGGTGTATCTTTTGTCTTCCCATACACGCCCAGGAAGCCTAGCAGGTTCACGCAAAGATTCTTCGTCACGTGCATCACGTCGATTGCAGAGCGGACCTCTAGGACTTTCCAATATTCTAGCTCCCAAAATATAGATTTCTTCTTCCACATGGGTGCGCGTCCCTCGGCGTCAGTCGGAACAGATTGTCCGCCAGGACCCTTTCCAAATATTACTTATAAATCCTTGACCATATCAAGTATGTCATCACCAGTACGGAGGACGGGCTTCTTCCGGTGATCTGCCTCACCTTTGAAATGCTTGCCTTTCTTTCTTAAGGCATGGTTGGCCGGAAGAAATCGACGATGTCCCAGGTACACATTCTTCTTGCATTTGTCCAAATATATACTTTGGGTATCATCTAAACGGTGCGTGCATGCATGGTATCCCTTGTTTATCTGTCCTGAAAGGTTACTAAGAGCAGGCCAATCATTGATGGTTACAAATAGCAACGCTCGCAGGTCAAATTCCTGTTGTTTGTGCTCATCCCACACACGTACACCTTTTTTATTCCACAGCTGTAAAAGTTCATCAACTAATGGCCTTAGGTACACATCAATGTCGTTGCCGGGTTGCTTAGGGCCTTGGATGAGCACTGGCATCATAATGAACTTCCGCTTCATGCACAACCAAGGAGGAAGGTTATAGATACATAGAGTCACGGGCCATGTGCTATGCTTGCTGCTCTGCTCCCCAAGTGGATTAATGCCATCTGCTCTTAAACCAAACCATAAGAGATGAAAGGACAAAGTTGCTAACCAAACCCAAACTAAAACCCACAAATCACTATACTTATAAAGCATTGCACGAGCTGATCTAGCAATAAGAGATGAAAGGACAAACTTGCTAACCTTTGTGGACACTTGGATGGATTGGGGTGCCTCAAATCTTGACAAATCTTGGCAAAAATGGAGGGAGGAGCTCGAGCTAGGGGAAGAACAGAGAGGGGAATTCGAATGGAGAAAACAGAGAAATGGAGTCGGGCTGGACGAAGGGTTTATATAGGGTTTATACGAACCGTGACTAAAGGTCTACATTTAGTCCCGGTTTGTGAGACAAACCGGGACTAAAAGGGCTCGTGGGGGCCCCAGCCTGACACCAGTCTGCCACCACCCCTTTAGTCCCGGTTTGTATCACAAACCGGGACTATAGGTCGCAAATGAACCGGGACTAATGGTGCCCGTGCCCCCCGACCGCTCCTAGCCGTTGGAACCGGGACTAATGGTCACATTAGTCCCGGTCCAAAGCCAAACCGGGACTAAAGGGGCAAACGTAAGACCTGTTTTCTACTAGTGCTAGCTCATGATGCCACTGTTGGGGAACGTTGCATGGGAAACAAAAAATTTGCTACGCTTCACCAAGATCAATCTAGGAGATGACCATCTACGAGAGGAGAGATTGCATCTACATACCCTTGTAGATCGCTAAGCGGGAAGCGTTAAGAAACGTGGTTGGTGTAGTCGAACGTCTTCGCGATCCAATCACGATCCGTCCCGCGATCCAATCTTGATCCGTTCCGATCTAGCGCCGAACGGACGGCACCTCCGCGTTCAGCACACGTATAGCTCGATGACGTCTCCGCGTCCTTGATCCAACAAGTGAGTGCGGATAGGTAGATGAGTTCTCCGATAGCACAACAGCATGGCGGCGGTGGTGGTGGAGCGATCTCAGCAGGGCTTCGCCAAGCGCTGCCGCAGATGCGTTTTCGGTGGAGAAACAGATCTATAGAGATAGGGAGGGCTACACCTATGCCTTGGGGTGTGGCTGCCCTCCCTCTCCCTCTCTATCTATAGGAGGAGGGGGTAGATGGCGCTCAGCCTAGTAGAAAACGGGCCTTTAGTCCCGGTTCGTAAGGGCCTTTAGTGCCGGTTCTCCAACCGGCACTAAAGGGTGGGGACTAAAGCCCCCGCCCCTTTAGTCCCGGTTCGTCACAGCCCGGCACTAAAGGCCCACCACGTGGCACCTGCCGGCGCCGTGGGCTGGGGGACCTTTAGTCCCGGTTGGTGTTACCAACCGGGACTAAAGGTGGAGCATTTAGTCCCGGTTGGTAACACCAACCGGGACTAAAAGTATTTAATTCTTTTAATTTTGGTTTATTTTTCCTTTTAATTTTGTATTTTCCATTTAATTATTTTTCATTTCAAACATATATTATGCTACTACATACTGTACACGTTGTGCATATATATATAAATCGAATTTCTCGTACGACGACCATTCACATACATATATATATATATACAATTTGGTATATACAATTTCTCCTACAATTTGCGGATCATTACATATGCAGGGCATTACTGCTTGATCTTGTAATGGTATTCTCCTTTGGGATCTATGACCTGGTCGACCAGAAATCCAGCTATTTCCTCATGAATTGCTCGTACGCGAGCCGTTGGTAGGAGCTGGCCCCGCATCTCCATCAGCTATAATCAGGAGATCAAGATGAATATATTAGTTGTGTGTGTATATATTAGCTAGATCATGATAAAAAAAATTATGGATAGTGTTCTGGCAAACGTACGCAAAGAGTTCTTTCATCTATGCTCCTTTCAGACGTGATCATGCGAATATTCTCGCAAACGTAGTATGCGCATAAACTATTCCCCTTCTCCTGCCTCATGCACTTTACAAGAATAAAATTCAATCAGGTAATAATTAATCAAGCATGATAATGGTATTGAAACTAGAATTAAAGAGATGCACGGACGTAGCTAGCTAGTACTACTTAATTACCTTGGGTCGCACCCATTTCAGCTGTTGTTTCCATTGGCCGGGGACCTCTTTGATGAACTTTTGCCAAGCCCTGCCCGCCGGCAAAGAAAATGAATAAAGGAGTTATTAACTAGTTGATATCAGGAAATGAAGTAAAGAGGCCGACATAGTGCGATAATGATTGAAATTACCTGTCGACCATCCCCCTCACGGTTGCGTATTCGGATGGATCCTTATATAGTGAGTCCAGTACTTCAACTTTTCCCTTGTCAACTTCAATGATTAACAAGATCCAGTGGTAACTACATGCGCACACATTTTTTATAAATAAGCGGGCATGTGCATAACTCATCAACTACACTTATTAAGATCTAAGCAAAAAATAGAATTTGTAGTACAAGATATAGTAACACTCACCCGAAGTTGTAAGGAAGTAGTATTTTTGGTTGGGTGTTTAGTTGCTTCAAAAACTCTAGCAGGAATCTCTCTGTGTCTTCTCTCGAATATTGATCTTCCCATATCGCCTGATTAATCGTATTTGGGTCAATGAACCCAACTCCATAGCGTCTAGTTTTTTTCATTTCATACATCTTCATTCTGCATAATACCACAGAAAAGAATATAGTGAGCATAATTACAGGTAATGAACGAGAGCACATCTAGCTAGCTAGCTAGAGACTTAAATTACAGAAAGAAATCACTTACAGACAATAGCAACTGACGATAGATTTGTCTAGTGCGTCTTGTTGGAATAACTGAAACAACTCTGAAAATTCAATCCACACATCTTTTCCATGGAAGTAATGCTCTGGCTTGACTTTCACCATGAGGGACTCTTCATTGGTATTTGCTGTTTTTTGCATGTACCACGTATGCAAATTGTACATTCTCGTTGGTAGAAGCTTGACATCGTCAGGCTTGACCAGAGGTTTGCCGCGGACATATTGGTATTTTACTTCCTCCTCTGTAATCCCGGGGATTTCCTCAAGGCCTAGGAGTTGTTCAACAGTGACACCGGCCTCTTTAGCCTGCCTTCTAAGATCGTCGGTTATTGCCGGCCGATCGGCGGTACTCACATGTGTTTGTACAATGAGCGGGGGGATCGATTGCACTGCCTGTTCTCCCAGCTGGGAAACAGTTTTCCTGCTTTTTTTGCCAACTGCTTGGCTCGAGCTCGAGCTCGACTCCTTTTGCCCTACAGAATATGACTTCTTGATAGACCGCACATAGTCGGAGTCCTTCTGATTGTCAGCCAGTCGAGCCATATCAATAAAGTGTTGTGATACATGCTCAGGTACTTTCTCCTTTGGCGGCGCGGGCGGTTTCGGTGCAAAATGGGCCTTCAATTGGGCATCACATGCGTCGTCGAGTTCCTCCTGAGTCAGGTGGTAAGACAACTTCGGAAGAGGCTTGAGGCTTGGACCATATTTGAATTTCTTGCCTGTTGTACCGCTAGCCGTCGTAGCTGCGGCCTCTCTCTTCCGTTGTTGCTTAGACGGAGCACGCTGAGTCGGCTGACTTGGAGGAGGAGGAGTTGGCTGACGCCGTGCTGGACTTGGAGGAGGAGTCGGCTGACGCGGTGCCGGACTTGGAGGAGGAGGAGTCGACTGACGCGGCGGCGGACTTGGAGAAGGAGGAGTCGGTGGCCTTGGAAAGATGATGCAATCCTTTTTGCATAGAATGATACGATGTATGGCATCTCCCAGTGTTCTCTCCTCGTCACCTCCAAGAATGTCAAGTAGTAGCTCGTGATATCCTGACATCACTTCATCAACCCCGACACGAGCATAGCCAGCTGGAATGGGATTGCAATGGAAGGTTGCTTTAGGGGGATTTGCTAAAGCATAGCCGTCCGCCACCTTCATGGATAAGTTCTTCACTTTCATGTGTAGCTCACAGTTAGTCCTGTCTTTGATATCATCCACAGGGTAGCTAGCTAGCAGTGCATTATCGATATCGGCCGGGGCAGAACCCACGCTGCTTCTCGGCATAGATGGGGCGGTGCTATCCAATGCTGGATCGATCTGCTCATGCTGCCGCTGAGACCCCCTTTCCTGGCTGAGTGAGTCGATCTGCTCCTGCTGCCGCCTGACAAATCGTTCCAACTCCAAGTGACTAGAGTATAGGCCTTCAAAGCGGAGTGCTTCCTCCTTCTTCTTCTGCTCCTCCTGCTTCTTCTTTCTTGCACGGCTTCTATAGTCATCGTTCCAATCCGCAAACCCCTCATACCACGGAACAACGCCTTTGCCTTGTGTTCTTCCCGGGTGTTCAGCATTCTTCAGGGCGCACATAAGCTTGTCGTTATCTCTGTTGGGCGTGAACACCCCTGTTCGAGCTTCTTCTATTGCAATAAGTATTTCGTCTACCGCTTCTTTAAGACTTGCCTTCACCATAACCAGCCCTGTCTCTGGGTCCAACTCCCCCCCATGCGCATAAAACCATGTCCTGCACCTGGGGGGCCATGTCAATGTAACTGGATTGACCCCTTTACTAATCATCTCTTGCTCAGATTGATCCCACTTAGGCAGGGCCACCTGGTAGCCACCTGGCCCCAGATGATGGTGCCACTTCTTTTTGGCAGCATTAATCTTGTTTTTTCTCGACCGTTCCTTAGATTCTTCCGATTCCTTGAACTTCACGAAAGCGTCCCAGTGATCTTTTGCCTTCACCAGTGCTCCCGTGAATTCTGGAGTCTTCTTTTTTGATTTGACGTACTTAGTCCATGCATTTTTCTTGAAGGTGTTGAATGCGGTCGCCATCTTTTTAAGAGCATAGTTTCTGACTTTCTTCAGATCTGCATCTGTCAAATTATCTGGTAGGGTGAAATGTTCCATGAGCGTAGTCCAAAGCACATCTTTTGCTCTTTCGTCGACAAAAGTAACTCCTGCTCGATCTCCCTTTGCTGGCTTTCTCCATTCTTGAACGGAGATCGGGATTTGGTCCCTGACAATAACTCCGCATTGATTCTTGAACGTGGTCGCATTTTTCCTAGGTTCAAGCGGTTTGCCAGTTGATGTTTTGATGGAATCGATGTTGAACTTTACGCCTTTGTCCAACTTTTTGGCCGGGCCTCGAACTACCCTGTCGCTTGTAGAAGATTTGCTCGATCCGGAGGCCTAAAATAAGAAAGATCGATTCGTTAATACATACAAATCAATTAAGACATGTAATGATCACCGGATGGCTTATATATTAAATATACCTCGCCGGTCTTTGTTATTTGAAGAACATTTTCTTCGTCAACATCATTGTCGTCACCTTCATCTATTCGTTCGTCTTCATCAAACATCATACCCTCACCCGAAGGGTTCAGATATTGCGAGCCGTCATCATGATCATCTGGGCTCGGGGAGCGTCGTATGATGTCGAACACCGCCTCTTCTCCTTCTCTGCCGGTAATGTCCATAGCTTTTATTTAACTAATCCAGAACAAAGATAAAACAATTTAGTATTCAAATTAGAATGCATGCAATCAATAAGGAAAAACTGAATCATAGTAGATAATATGCATCTCGAATAATCCAGATAATATGCATCATCGAATATAATCTCGAATACATCGTCTCGAATATTATCGAATAATATAATCTCGAATACATCGTCTCGAAAATAATCTCGAATACATCTCGAGTATTATCACTAATACATCTCGAATATTATCATATATATATAACATCACTCTAGCTAATACAGATCGAATATTATCGAAGAATCTAGTTCACTCGCGGTTCCTGAGGCGCGGGCGGTGGACACCCAAAGAGAAGGAACCATCACAGGATCATAGCTCGGGTGAGATCCCTGAAGAACCTGCCAGGTATTGGAGAACCTGACGTGCAACGCATCCATGTAGCGACGGACATGCTCGTCCTCCTCCCTGACACGGCGACGTACCACCTCCGGCGGGGCCGGCTGCCTCCACACTGAAAGTGGCCCACGCGAACGCCACCAAAGAAGCTCCGGGTCGACGACGGGACCCGGATTCCTCACCAAGCTGCGCGCCCCGGAAGGTAGCACCTCCCAGTGCCAGCCCGGCGGAGCCCAGTCCCGGACATGGCGCCTCTCAAGCAGGTCGTCGCCACCGAGACGACGACGAGGATGCGGGCAGGGCATCGTCGACGTCGATAACAAAGTCTTATGAAAACAAATTCCTATGCAATAATTATCATTTTATTATGCTACTCATATTTAATAAACTTTTCTATTCATCCATTTAACAACATTTCTATTCATTCATTTAACATCCATCTATCTAACATTTCTATTCATCCATCATTCTAACATACATCAATATAACATCTATCCATCTACATATCCATCTAACATTCATCTACACACAAAAACATAAATCCATCTAACATTCATCTACACAAAAAAATTACACAACCAATTTTATACATCCAAAAATTCATACACATATGCATCCAAATTCCACCGTTCATCTACATACATACATACATACATACATTGTATACATCTACATACTAAGCATTTACAACATACATACTTACATATATATATATATACATACATTGTATACATCTACATATCAAGCATCTAAAAATGAAAACAAAAATATGAACAAATAAGGAGGAGGAGAGGCTCACCGGCCGGGATCGTCGGGACGGAGGGAGGCGGGTAGGACGCTGGAGACGGAGGAGTGGCGCTGGAGACGGATGAGGACGCCGGAGGCCGGAGGAGCGGCGCCGACGCGGGCTCGGGCTGTGGCGGCGCGTGGAGGAGCGGCGCGACGTCGATCGAGGCGGGCGCGCACAGAGGAGCGGCGGCGGCGGGCAGCCTGGCGGCGCCGGCGCAGGCTCGGAGGCGACGGCGCGGGCTCGGAGGGGACGGCGAGATCCGGCAGCCTGGCGGCATCGTTGTCTTCGGTGCCGTCGGGGAGAAATGCAGATGAGTTTGCAAATTTCCAAAGTGTGCACTTATATACCCAACCCTTTAGTCCCGGTTGGTGGCTCCAACCGCGACTAAAGGTCCCTTTAGTCGCGGTTGGAGCCACCAACCGGGACTAAAGGTGAATTTTCACCAGGCCAAGCGGCAGGAAGCCAGGCCTTTAGTCCCGGTTGGTGGCTCCAACCGCGACTAAAGGGGGGCCTTTAGTCGCGGTTGGAGCCACCAACCGGGACTAAAAGCCTGTGCTTCCCGTGTCCTAAGTTTAGTCCCACCTCGCTAGTTGAGAGGAGCTCACAGCGGTTTATAAGCCCCGCCGAGGCTTCCCTGTCGAGATCCTCTCTAAAGCAGGCATGTGTGGGCCTAAAGAACCTGTCCTGCCCTGTGGGGCCTAGTGGGCCGTGCGGGCCTGCGTCCTGGCCCAACTAATAGTTGGATTTCTAGTCGTATGCAGGCCGTGGCGGCCCAGTAGGCGGGCTTTTTTTTAATTTATTTATTTTCCAGTTTTTTTTTGTTTTCTGCTTTATTTATTTTCTTTTGTTTTTGAGTTGTTTTTTGCTTTATTAGAGTTTTTGAGTGAATCTTTTTGCTTTAGGTCACAAAAATTATAAACTTTCTGTTAGTGCCAGTAGTTTTCAAATTTGAATAGTTTAAATTTGAATTATTTGAAATTTGTGTGAATCACTCGTTTGTGAATAACTTTACTTTAAAAATAGATTTTTGAGTGATTCTTTTTCATGCTGTTTAATATTAGTGTTTTTTATCATTATATTCAATTTGGTTATTTTTAGGTTATTTTAAATGGGTGTTTTAATCAAAAACAGATTCTGTTTAATCAAAAACAAATTCATTAAATGCATGAAAAATAGCGAATGAAGTCAGAAAGGGTTGAAAATTGATGATGTGGCTTTGAATGGTGCATGTTGAACTCACAAAAAGTTTGGAGTTGAAATAAGTTAAAAAAATGAAATGCCTTTGTAACAAATGAGTTTTCGTTAGAAAGCCGGATACTTCGAAAGAGATTGTCCATTTTGTACACGAAGTGCATCCAGTTTTTGCCGTAACCCTCTCAACTTTTTAGCACATGCTATGTGGGTGAAATGATGATACCATGCCAACTTTCAACCTTTTCAGAGTTCATTTGTAGTGCTTTTCAATTTCAGGGTCATTTAGCTCCAAAAACTCATTAAATGCATGAAAAATAGCGAATGAAGTCAGAAAGGGTTGAAAATTGATGATGTGGCTTCGAATGGTGCATGTTGAACTCACAAAAAGTCTGGAGTTGAAAGAAGTTAAAAAAAATGAAATGCCTTTGTAACAGATGAGTTTTCGTCCGAAAGCCTGATACTTCGAAAGAGATTGTCCATTTTGTATACGAAGTGGATCCAGTTTTTGCCGTAACCCTCTCAACTTTTTAGCACATGCTATGTGGGTGAAATGATGATACCATGCCAACTTTCAACCTTTTCAGAGTTCATTTGTAGTGCTTTTCAATTTCAGGGTCATTTAGCTCAAAAAATTCATTAAATGCATGAAAAATAGCGAATGAAGTCAGAAAGGGTGGAAAATTGATGATGTGGCTTCGAATGGTGCATGTTGAACTCACAAAAAGTCTGGAGTTGAAATAAGTTAAAAAAAATGAAATGCCTTTGTAACAGATGAGTGTTCGTCCGAAAGCCTGATACTTCGAAAGAGATTGTCCATTTTGTATACGAAGTGGATCCAGTTTTTGCCGTAACCCTCTCAACTTTTTAGCACATGCTATGTGGGTGAAATGATGATACCATGCACCGCAGTTACCCACCCTACACTTACAGTTATTTGAAAGTTACCCACCCTACACTTACAGTTATCTGAAAGTCTTCACTTTAGCCCCCTTTCGTCCCGGTTCGAGCCACCAACCGGGACCAACGGAGCGTCGGAATCCCACCAATCAGGAAGAAGCACACGGATCGTGTGTTTCTTTCAAGCACTTGTGAGTCGTTGGATCAGGTGTGTGTTTCTTTTGAGGGCTTGTGAGCTGTTGGATCAGCACTATCACGACCACTTTGTGAGCCACACGACCCTATATATAGACCACCTCTAGGACATGTTCGACACTCAGTGTGTACTCATATTGTAGTTCATTTGGTATATACAAATCATTCGGATTCCCTGCATGCATCCGACGGTGCATTTGATATGCGGGCACTCATGAGCCACCGTCGGGCTGCATGCAGGGGAAACTGTGTGTTTTGGGGAAAGTGTTACAAAGACATTTCATTTTTCCAACTCCATTTCACACATAGAAAGAAACAAAATACAAATAGATCGAAAGGATGCTGCTCAATTGGCGGTGAAGCCGGTCACATCCTAGAGTGGGATCTTGGGGTATAAAACTATTTCTTGTGTTTCCCTTGCTTATTGCGCCATAACCATGGATAATCTTCATCATTTAACAGGATGCTTGGGTCAGTCTTCACTCCGAAGGGAGAAATTTCATGAAACTTTTCATAATCTTCAGACATGTCTGTCTTGTCCTCCACTCCCACGATGTTTCTTTTCCCTGAAAGAACTATGTGGCACTTTGGCTCATCGTATGATGTATTCGCTTCCTTATCTTTTCTGATTGTGATTTGTAGTGCTTTTCAATTTCAGGGTCATTTAGCTCAAAAAAATCAGTAAATGCATGAAAAATAGCAAATGAAGTCAGAAAGGGTTGAAAATTGATGACGTGGCTTTGGACATAATATTTCTTCGCGTTTCAAATGCCAAAACACATAAGTCGGAGTTCTATTACAAAGATTCCCTCCGGTTTGTCCGAAGTGGGACTTTCCAGATATATAAGTCCGGAAACTAACTAGAGAAGCCGGTCACATCCCAGAGTGGGATCTTTGGGTATAAAACTTTTTCTTCGCGTGTGTCCCTTTGCGCCATAACCATGGACAATCTTCATCGTTTAACTTGATGCTCGGGTCAACATTCACTGTGAAGGGAGCAATTTCATGAAACTTTTCATAATCTACTGACATGTCTGTCTTGTCCTCCACTCCCACGATGTTTCTTTTCCCTGAAAGAACTATGTGGCGCTTTGGCTCATCGTATGATGTATTCGCTTCCTTATCTTTTCTTTTTCTCGGCTTGGTAGACATGTCCTTCACATAGAAAACCTGCGCCACATCATTGGCTAGGACGAATGGTTCGTCTGCGTACCCAAGATTGTTGAGATCCACTATTGTCATTCCGTACTGCGGGTCTTCCTTTACCCCACCTCCTCTCAGATTGACCCATTTGCACCGAAACAAAGGGACCTTCAAACCAAGTCCATAGTCAAGTTCCCATATCTCCTCTATGTAACCATAATATGTGTCCTTTGGCCTATTGGTGTTTGCTGCATCAAAGCGGACACCACTGTTTTGGTTGGCGCTCTTTTTATCTTGGGCGATCGTGTAAAATGTATTCCCATTTATCTCGTACCCTTTGAAAGTCAATATAGTCGAAGATGGTAACTTGGACAGCAAGTATAGGTCATCTGCAACAGTGTCGTCATGCATGAGACGTGTCTGCAACCAACCGGCGAAAGTCATAGTTTGTTCATGTGTAATCCAGTCGTCAGACTGCTCCGGGTGTTTGGAGCGTAGAATATTCTTGTGTTGCTCGATATACGGAGCCACCAAGGCGGAACTTTGTATAACTGTGTAGTGTGCTTGCGCCAAAGAATGCCCGTCCCGGCATATTACTGAATTCTTTCCTAGCGTGCCTTTTCCACCCAGTCTGCCCTCATGCCGCGATTCAGGAACACCAATCGGCTTAATGTCAGGAATAAAGTCAACACAAAACTCAATGACCTCCTCTGTTTCATGGCCCTTGGAGATGCTTCCTTCTGGCCTAGCACGATTACGAACATATTTCTTTAAGACTCCCATGAACCTCTCAAAGTGGAACATATTGTGTAGAAATACAGGACCCAGAATGGCAATCTCCTCGACTAGGTGAACTAGGACGTGCGTCATGATATTGAAGAAGGATGGTGGGAACACCAACTCGAAACTGACAAGACGTTGCACCAAATCATTCTCTAACCTTGGTAGGATTTCTGGATCGATTACCTTCTAAGAGATTGCATTGAGGAATGCACATAGCTTCACAATGACTAATCGAACATTTTCCGGTAGAAGCCCCCTCAATGCAACCGGAAGCAGTTGCGTCATAATCACGTGGCAGTCATGAGACTTTAGGTTCTGGAACTTTTTCTCTGCCATATTTATTATTCCCTTTATATTCGACGAGAAGCCAGACGGGACCTTCATACTGAGCAGGCATTCGAAGAAGATTTATTTCTCTTCTTTAGTAAGAGCGTAGCTGGCATGACCCTGAAACTGCTTTGGATCCATGCCGTCTTCTCCGTGCATACGTTGCTGGTCCTCCCGTGCCTCCGGTGTATCTTTTGTCTTCCCATACACGCCCAAGAAGCCTAGCAGGTTCACGCAAAGATTCTTTGTCACGTGCATCACGTCGATTGCAGAGCGGACCTCGAGGTCTTTCCAATAGGGTAGGTCCCAAAATATAGATTTCTTCTTCCACATGGGTGCGCGTCCGTCAGCGTCATTCGGAACAGATTGTCCGCAAGGACCCTTTCCAAAGATTACTTTTAAATCCTTGACCATATCAAGTATATCATCACCAGTACGGTGGCGAGGCTTCTTCCGGTGATCTGCCTCACCTTTGAAATGCTTGCCTTTCTTTCTTACGGGATGCCTGCTCTGAAGAAATCGACGATGCCCCAGGTACACATTCTTCTTACATTTATCCAAATATATACTGTCGGTATCATCTAAACAGTGCGTGCATGCGTGGTATCCCTTGTTTGTCTGTCCTGAAAGGTTACTGAGAGCAGGCCAATCATTGATGGTTACAAACAGCAACGCTCGCAGGTCAAATTCCTGCTGTTTGTGCTCATCCCACGCACGTACACCTTTTCCATTCCACAGCTCTAAAAGTTCTTCGACTAATGGCCTTAGGTACACATCAATGTCGTTGCCGGGTTTCTTGGGGCCTTGGATGAGCACTGGCATCATAATGAACTTCCGCTTCATGCACAACCAAGGAGGAAGGTTATAGATATATAGAGTCACAGGCCAGGTGCTATGATTGCTGCTCTGCTCCCCAAAAGGATTGATGCCATCTGCACTTAAACCAAACCATACGTTCCTTGCGTCATCTGCAAAGTCCTTCCACTTTCTCTCGATTTTTCTCCACTGTGATCCGTCAGCGGGTACTCTCAACTTCCCGTCTTTCTTACGGTCATCTTTGTGCCATCGCATCAACTTGGCATGCTCTTTGTTTTGGACCAAACGTTTCAACCGTGGTATTATAGGAGCATACCACATCACCTTGGCAGGAATCTTCTTCCTGGGGCGCTCGCCCGCAACATCACCAGGGTCATCGTGGCCGATCTTATAGCGCAATGCACAGCATACCGGGCATGCATTCAAATCCTCGTACTCACCGTGGTAGAGGATGCAGTCATTAGGGCATGCATGTATCTTCTGCACCTCTAATCCTAGAGGGCAGACGGCCTTCTTTGCTTCGTACGTACTATCGGGCAATTCGTTGTCCTTTGGTAGATTATTCTTCAATATTTTCAGCAACTTTTCAAATGCCTTGTCAGGTACACCATTCTCTGCCTTCCATTGCAGCAATTCCAGTGTGGTACCCAGCTTTTTCTTGTCATCTTCGCAATTTGGGTACAACAATTTCTTGTGATCCTCTAACATGCGCTGCAACTTCAGCTTCTCCTTTTCACTTGCACAGTTTCTATTTGCATCGGCAATGGCCCGACCAAGATCATCAGCGGGCTCATCTGATGCCTCTTCTTCAGCTCCTTCCTGCATTGCCGGCTCAGCTTCTTCCCCCATTGTTGTACCATCGTATTCATGGAACCCATGGCCAGGATAGCTGTCGTCATCCTCTTCTTCTTCATTCTCTTCCATTAGGACCCCTCTTTCTCCGTGCTTGGTCCAACAGTTATAGCCGGACATGAAACCGGACTCAAACAGGTGGACGTGAATGGTTCTTGAGTAAGAGTAATTTCAATCATTCTTACAGCCAGCACATGGACAATACATAAAACCATCCACCCGCTTGTTTGCCTCAGCCGCAACCAGAAAAGTATGCACGCCATTAATGAACTGGGGAGAGCATCGGTCATCGTACATCCATTGCCGGCTCATCTTCATTACACAACACCGAAAAGACCAAATTAATACAAGTTCATACATAAAGTTCATACACACTTGTTGTCATAAAGCAACATACAAACTCTCTAGCTAAAGCATTTAAATGCAACAACAAATGCGATCAAGATCGCAACTAAGGTAACAATTGATCCAACAGCATAGTGATACCAAGCCTCACTATCAATGGCATATTTTTAAAATTTTCTAATCTTCAAGCGCATTGCATCCATCTTGATCTTGTGATCATCGATGACATCGGCAACATACAACTCCAGTTTCATCTTCTCTTCTTCAACTCTTTTCAATTTTTCTTTCAAATACTCGTTTTCTTTTTCAACTAAATTTAACTTCTTGACAAGAATATCTATGTCGGTTGCAATTTCCGGTTCACATACCTCCAAGATAAAAATATCTATGTCAACTTGATGGGCATAATTGTCATAAACGCGAAATGCAACAAATAGTTATAAAAGAGAATATATATATACCACATCCGAATCATAAACCGGACGAGGGCCGACGGGGACGGATATCAAAGTCATGGCACTATGTATAACAAACAATCATACATGTAAGAAAATTATACAATTAACTATCTAAATCATACAAATAAGATTTTTTTTTATAAAAAGGATAAGAACGAACAAGAGGCTCACCAAGGTGTGGTGACGGCGACGGGACGGTGCGGGCGATCGACGGTGGTTAGGACGGGGACGGGAAGGCACTAAGTAAACCACACCTACACATGCAAAGTAAGAAGTTAATTTGAGCTCAAATTGCATATAAATCAAATGAACTACCACATATAAATACTCCCAAACTAAAACCCACAAATCACTATACTTATAGAGCATTGCAAGAGCTAATCTAGCAATGAGAGATGAAAGGACAAAGTTGCTAACCTTTGTGAACACTTGGATGGATGGGGTGCCTCCAAATCTTGACAAATTTTGGCAAAAATGAAGGATGAGCTCGAGGAAGAGGAAGAACAAAGGAGGGGAAGAAGGGGGAAAACAGGGAGGAGTACTGTGCTCGGGCTGGCCGAATTCATATAGGGGATCTTTAGTCCCGGTTGGTATCTCCAACCGGGACTAAAGGGGGGGCCTTTAGTCCCGGTTTGTGATACCAACCGGGACTAAAGGGGCTCGTGGGGGCCCCAGCTGACACCAGCCTGCCACCACCCCTTTAGTCCCGGTTCGTGTTACGAACCGGGACTAAAGGTGCGGAACGAACCGCGACTAATGATGCCCGTCCCGAACCGGAACTAATGGTCACATTAGTGCCGGTTCAAAACCTGATCGGGACTAAAGCTGCGGACAAAAGGTCCATTTTCTACTAGTGGCCCTTCCTCCCAGGAAGGGGGCGGCGACCAGGAGGGAGGAGTCCTCCGTCCCCAAGGCACCTCCTAGGTGCCTTCCCCTTTAGGGTTTCCTACCCCTAGACGCATGGGCCCTTGGGGGCTGGCCCAACAAGGCTTGGATGCCCCCTTACAGCTCATGCACGTCCTAGAGGCTGGAGGGACCCTTTCGAACTCCTCCAGAACCCTTTGGAACCTTTCGGAACCTTCCGGAAGCTTCCCGGTACAATACCGGAAAAACCCGAAACTTTTCCGGTAGCCAAAATATGACTTTCCATATAAATCTTTACCTATGGACTATTCTGGAACTCCTCGTGACGTCCAGGATCTCATCCGGGACTCCGAACAACTCTCGGTCACCAACATACATAACTCAACAATACCAAATTGTCACCGAACGTTAAGTGTGCAGACCCTGCGGGTTCGAGAACTATGTAGACATGACCGAGACACCTCTACGGTCAATAACCAATAGCGGGACCTGGATGCCCATATTGGTTCCTACATATTCTACGAAGATCTTTATCAGTCGAACCACGATGTCAAGGATTCAGACAATCCCGTATGCAGTTTCCTTTGTCCATCGGTATGTTACTTGCCCGAGATTCGATCGTCAGTATCTCCATACCTATTCAATCTCATTACCGGCAAGTATCTTTACTCATTCCGTAATACAAGATCTCGTGGCTAACTCCTTAGTCACATTGCTTGCAAGCTTCTTGTGATGCTGTATTACCGAGTGGGCCCAGAGATACCTCTCCGTCATACGGAGTGACAAATCCCAATCTCGATCCACGCCAACCCAACAGACACCCTCCGAGATACCTGTAGAGCACCTTTTGTTGGAAATATGCCCTAGAGGCAATAATAAAAGTAGTTATTATTATATTTCCATGTTCATGATAATCGTTTATTATCCATGCTAGAATTGTATTAATTGGAAACTCAATTGCATGTGTGGATACATAGACAACACTATATCCCTGGTATGCCTCTAGTAGACTAGCTCGTTGATCAAAGATGGTCAAGGTTTCCTAGCCATGGACATGAGATGTCATTTGATAACGGGATCACATCATTAGGAGAATGATGTGATGGACAAGACCCAAACTATGAATGTAGCATATGATCGTGTCAGTTTATTGCTATTGTTTTCTGCATGTCAAGTATCTGTACCTATGACCATGAGATCATGCAACTCACTGACACCGGAGGAATACCTTGTGTGTATCAAATGTCACAACGTAACTGGGTGACTATAAAGATGCTCTACAGGTATCTCTGAGGGTGTCTGTTGAGTGGGCATGGATCAAGACTGGGATTTGTTACTCCGTGTGACGGAGAGGTATCTCAGGGCCCACTCGGTAATACAACATCACAACAAGCCTTGCAAGCAATGTGACTAAAGTGTTAGCCACGGGATCTTGTATTACGGAACGAGTAAAGAGACTTGCCGGTAACGAGATTGAACTAGGTATAGAGATACCATGCGATCGACTCTCGGGCAAGTAACATACCGAAGAACAAAGGGAACAGCATACGGGATTAACTGAATCCTTGACATAGAGGTTCAACTGATAAAGATCTTCGTAGAATATGTACGAACCAATATGGGCATCCAGGTCCCTCTATTGGTTATTGGCCGTAGAGGTGTCTCAGTCATGTCTACATAGTTCTCGAACCCGTAGGGTCTGCACACTTAAGGTTCGGTGACGTTTCGGTATAGTTGAGTTATGTATGTTGGTGACCGAAGGTTGTTCGGAGTCCCGGATGAGATCACGGACGTCACGAGGAGCTCCGGAATGGTCCGGAGGTAAAGATTGATATATAGGAAAGTGGTGTTTGAACTCCGAAAAAGTTTCGGGCATTTCCGGTAGTGTACCGGGAGTGACGAATGGGTTTCGGGGGTCCACCAAGTGGGCCCACCACACCCCAAGTGGGTCACATGGACCTGAGGGTGGCACACCAGCCCCTGGTGGGCTGGGCGGCTGGCCCAAGAAGGCCTATGCGGCTGGGCTTGTGGGAAGGGGAAAGTCCAAGTGGGGGAAGGGAAGGAATCCTACTAGGAGTAGGATTGGAGATGGACTCCTCCACCTCCTCCTCCTTGCGGCCGACTCCTAGGAGGAGCCCTAGGCCGGCCAGCCCCTCCCCTCCCTCCTATATATACTAGAGGGAGAGAGGGCAAAAGCACTTCAACCCAAAAAGGCCACAGTGCAGCCCTCTCTCCCGATAGATCAAGTCCTCTATTTTTCAGCAGTGCTTAGGCGAAGCCCTGCTGGAATAGTTCCACCACCACCGTCGCCGCGCCGTCGCGCTGCCGGAGAACTCACCTACCTCTCCGCTCCATCTTGCTGGATCAAGAAGGCGGAGATCGTCATCGAGCTGTACGTGTGCTGAACGTGGAGGTGTCGTCCGTTCGGTACTAGATTGTGATTGGATCGCGGGACGCTCGGCGATTTGGATTGCGAAGACGTCCGACTACATCAACCGTGTTTCTTAACGCTTACCGCTTAGTGATCTACAAGGGTATGTAGATCCACTCTCCCTCTCGTAGATGCTCCTCACCATGGATAGATCTTGGATGTGCATAGGAAAATTTTTGTTTCCCATGCAACGTTCCCCAACACCTTTATAGTCACCCAGTTACGTTGTGACGTTTGATACACACAAGGTACTCCTCCGGTGTCAGTGAGTTGCATGATCTCATGGTCATAGGAACAGATACTTGACACGTAGAAAACAATAGCAATAAACTTGACATGATCATATGCTACGTTCATAGTTTGGGTCTTGTCCATCACATCATTCTCCTAATGATGTGATCCCGTTATCAAATGACAACTCATGTCTATGGCCAGGAAAGCTTGACCATCTTTGATCAACGAGCCAGTCTAGTAGAGGCTCACTAGGGACATAGTGTTGTCTATGTATCCACACATGTATCTGAGTTTCCGATCAATACAATTCTAGCATGGATAATAAACGATTATCATGAACAAGGAAATATGATAATAACTAGTTTATTATTGCCTCTAGGGCATATTTCCAAAAATACCTCACAAGCCAACAATTTATCAAAACAATCATGATATAATATGGTGACATGGTATTTCGCTAGCCCTTTCTGAGACCACAAAACATAAATGCAGAGCACCTCTGAGGTTCAAGCAGCAAATAAACATTATAATTCAGGGTAGAAAAGATCCAGTCATGCTCACATCCAACATTAACTAGACTCAATGCATAAGAATGACAATAGTGCTCTCCGGTCTGGTGCTTTTAGTGAGATGGTGATGACTCAACATAAAAATAAATAGATAGGCCCTTCGCAGAGGGAAGCATTGATTTGCAGAGGTGCCAGAGCTCATGTTTTAAAACGGGATTGAAATATAGTTTTTGGGTGGTGCACTTTTCTTTTCAACGTTACGACAAAGGTTTTCAAAATCTTCCATGCTAAACTCATTATTGGCGGTTCCGAAACAGAATAGTAAAGTTTACTCCTATCCACCATCCATACACAAACCATGGCTGACCGAATCCACGAATGCCTGCCAACATATCAACTGTCCCAAGGAGTTTTGTTTAATTAATTTTGATTATGCAGGACTAGGCATCCTTTTTACCGGCCTCTCTCGTGCAATGACGGCGAATAAACGATCGTCTTGAGAATCACTTAATTACTTAGCTTGGAAGATACTGACCGCCTCATCGCTCCATGAGCAGGACGAGTGCACAAGACAGATGTTTATTTGAATATTAGAGGTGGCACATGCAAATTTACTTGGAATGGCAGGGTAATACTGCATATAGGTAGGTATGGTGGACTCATGTGGAATATATTGATTTAAGGATTTTAGATGCACAAGCAGTATTCCCTCTTAGTATAGGTGAAGGCTAGCAATAGGTTGGGAGGCGACCAGCTAGAGAGCGAGAACGGTCATAGGTATGCATTGTGAATAATTAACATTGGACATAGGATGAGTAGGATATGAACACTTTGAATTTAAACATCATGAAGGTTGCATTGGTTCTGAATCAACTACATGTTTGCACATGGGCCAAGTCAAGCCGTTCGAATTTCTCAGAGGGAAATACCATACTACCATACCACATCATAACCATTTTAATGCACGTTGGCCTATAAGATAAATCATTATTCAATACTGATACGTCCATTTTGCATCATGATTTCCTACTATTATTTATTATGTTTTGTTGAATAATAATGCTTTAGGGAGTGATTCTAATGCCTTTTCTCTCATAATATGCAAGGTTTACACAAAGAGGGAGAACACCGGCAGCTGGAATTCTAGACCTGAAAAAAGCACATCAGAGATACCTATTTTGCACATCTCCAATGAAGCTGAAATTTTACGGAGATTATTTTTGGAATTAATAAAAAATACTGGAGCGAAGAACTACCGGAGGGGGCCACCCTGCTGGGCACAAGACACCAAGGCGCGCCAGGCCCCCTTGGGCGCGCCCTGGTGGGTTGTGCCCTCCTCGGTGATACGGGCACGACGGAGGAGGTGAAGCCCAATTTCAGGACTCCACCAAGCTAGGCGGTAGTACTGCTTCCATCGCGGTAGTACCGCTTCCATAGCGGTACTACCGCTCGGTACTACCGCTTATCACGGTAGTACCGGCCGATGACTACCGCCCTACTACCGCTTAAAAATCGGTACTGGACTCCAAGCGACTCTGAGCGGAACAAAGGCGGCACTTACTATCTGTACGAGCGGTAGTACCGCTTATCACGGTAGTACCGCTTGCTATAAGCGGTAGTACCGCTCTGCCTGCGCGCAGATTTTGGGCTGACCGGCCCGTGTACCTCTTCGTTATCTTCTTAGACTATAAATACCCGTCCCCTAGGGTTAGTTAAGGAGATCAGAATTTTCGAGAGTTTAGACATTGAGTTGTGTCGCGGGGTGAAGCATCCCTCCGGGGACGGCGCCGTCGTTTTATCCAGATTGAATAAAGATTGCTGTGAGGGTTCTTGTATTCATCAAGGATTATCAGGCTCAGGTTTGAGGCGTGTGGTTTATCTCCACGTTGCTTGCTGGATTCGTTCCTCTTCTTCAGGTTACGTTGTTGCGTGATTGGAAGATTTATTGTTGTTGTTGATTCGTCATGAAAGATCGGGCAAACTTATTGGATCATCGGGTTGATCCCTTATCATTGCGGGCCTAAACCCCTTTGGATCACCTTGATCCTTATCATGTGGTATCAGATTTCTGGGTTGCTCACGGCGAGTTCTTGTTGATCGATCTGCTGCTCTGTTGATTAGTTGATCTTTTGGAGGTTTTGTTGCTGCTACAATTGATTAGATGGATTTCGCAAGGGCCAGGGATTGCCGAGACACCCGTGTTTCTCTCATGGATCAGATGTACGGGAGTCCGAATTATTATGGCTATGAGCGTCCAGCGCCGCAATTACGACACGATCTCCTCTCGAGGACTGTGTTTTTCCTGCAGGGAAAGCCTACTATGAGGAACAATCCCTGCCGCGACATAGTTTTGTGCCGCGACATGGTGCTGATGATGCTGCAAGCGCAACTGAGATGCCAAGGCAGCCTGCTGCACGTGGTTTTATGCCACGACGACGGGTTTCTTTTGAGACCAATTCTGATCATTTTGAGGAGAAGATTTTGCCACAGCCTAATCTGCTAGATGAGCCAACGCGCGCTGAGATGAAAGTTTCCGAGAACGAAGTGTTTGTTCCCGAGGTTGACGTAAACAAGGCAGCACCAACGACTACTTCTGAAAAGAAGACGACTGCTGTTGACGAGGTTATGGTGTGTGCTAACACCGTGGTGGAGGAGGTTGTACCATTGAGTGGGTTGAACATGCAACTCAAGCGGGTACATGGTGATGCTTGCATGGCAGTTGACAGAGGACAGCATTGGAATTTATTTCAGGCGCAGTGCGTGATCAAAGGCAAAGCGTGCAAGTTGATTATCGATGGTGGTAGTTGTACCAATGGCATAAGCAAGGCAATGGTGGAAACTTTGGGGTTGTCCACATGGCGTCTTCCTGAACCTAAGCATCTAGAGTGGTTGAATAGCTGCAGTATGCTGAAGGTTACACATAAGGTGCGTGTGCCATTTACAGTTGGTGAGTATGCTGATGAGGTGGAGTGCGATGTGTTGCCATTGGAGGTGTGTGGGCTGTTACTTGGGCGTCCATGGCAATATGATCGCAATGCTATGCATGCTGGGAGAGCAAATACATATTCTTTTGTGCATGATGGCAAACAGCGGACTTTGAAGCCTATGAAAGATGATCAAATCACGTCCGATGTGGTGCTGGTGGTTCGCAAGGAGAAGTTGCACAAAGCTAAACCACAACCAAGGTTAGCTAAGCTGCAACATGAGGAGCATGATGCTAGGAGCGTTAGTATTGACACTACTTCAGCCATGCCTGTAGATGACAAGGCAGTTGTTTCAGCTATGCCTGTTAGTGACAAGCCGGTGGCAGTCAAGCCTCTTAGTGATGATAGGAAGGATGATGCAGCGAGTTCTACACTTCTAGTTTGTGTTGACAAAGGCGTTCAGACCGATGATATTCGTGCTGATCGGATATCGATGCATCTGGAGGCGAGGGTCATCGACCGTAGATTTGTTGGGACAGCTGTGCGGAAAGTTGGAGCAGGAGTGCGTATGCACAAAGGAAAAGATGGACGTGTTCGTCATTTGTGTGGCCCGGGCATTACTCATCTTTTGCAGGGTCGTCCAAAGAAGGGTCATGTTCAGCAACAACGGGCTCCATCAATAGTTGAAAAGAAGAAGGTGGTGGCGCCGAAGTCCAAGCTCATGTGGAGAGGAAAGGAGGCGCCAAGTGCAGACTCAAGTCAAGGCCCCAGAGCTATTGTTGATATCCCACCACCTTTTCGAGCAGACCCTCACGCGTTGCGGACAACGCTTTTTGAAGGGGGGGAGGATGATACGGGCACGACGGAGGAGGTGAAGCCCAATTTCAGGACTCCACCAAGCTAGGCGGTAGTACCGCTTCCATCGCGGTAGTACCGCTTCCATAGCGGTAGTACCGCTTATCACGAGTGGTAGTACCGCTTATCACGGTAGTACCGGCCGATGACTACCGCCCTACTACCGCTTAAAAATCGGTACTGGACTCCGAGCGACTCCGAGCAGAACAAAGGCGGCACTTACTATCTGTACGAGCGGTAGTACCGCTTATCACGGTAGTACCGCTTGCTATAAGCGGTAGTACCGCTCTGCCTGCGCGCAGATTTTGGGCTGACCGGCCCGTGTACCTCTTCGTTATCTTCTTAGACTATAAATACCCGTCCCCTAGGGTTAGTTAAGGAGATCAGAATTTTCGAGAGTTTAGACATTGAGTTGTGTCGCGGGGTGAAGCATCCCTCCGGGGACGGCGCCGCCGTTTTATCCAGATTGAATAAAGATTGCTGTGAGGGTTCTTGTGTTCATCAAGGATTATCAGGCTCAGGTTTGAGGCATGTGGTTTATCTCCACATTGCTTGCTGGATTCGTTCCTCTTCTTCAGGTTACGTTGTTGCGTGATTGGAAGATTTATTGTTGTTGTTGATTCGTCGTGAAAGATCGGGCAAACTTATTGGATCATCGGGTTGATCACTTATCATTGCGGGCCTAAACCCCTTTGGATCACCTTGATCCTTATCACTCGGCCCACCTCCGGTGCCCATCTTCTGGTATAAAATCACTTTTGACCTAGAAAAAATAAGAAGAGGACTTTCGGGACGGAGAGCCGCCATCTCGAGGTGGAAATTGGGCAGGAGCACTTTTGCCCTCCGGCGGAGCGATTCCGCCTGGGGAACTTCCCTTCCGGAGGGGGAAATCGAAGCCATCGTCATCACCAACACCCCTCTCATCTTTGGGAGGCCAATCTTCATCAACATCTTCAACAGCACCATCTCCTCTCAAACCCTAGTTCATCTCTTGTGTTCAATCTTTGTACGGGAACCTCAGATTGGTACCTGTGGGTGGCTAGTAGTGTTGATTACCTTGCGTAGTTGATTACTATATGGTTTATTTGGTGGAATATTATATGTTCAGATCCATTATGCTATTCAATACCCCTATGATCTTGAGCATGATTATTATTTGTGAGTAGTTACCTTTGTTCTTAAGGTCACGGGAGAAGTCATGTTGCAAGTAATCATGTGAATTTGATATGTGTTCGATATTTTGATGATATGTATGTTGTGATTCCCTTAGTGGTGTCATGTGAACGTCGACTACATGACACTTCACCATTCATGGGCCTAAGGGAATGCATTGGGTAGTAGTTATTAGATGATGGGTTGCTAGAGTGACAGAAGCTTAAACCCCAGTTTATGCGCTACTTCGTAAGGGGCTGATTTGGATCCAAATGTTTAATGCTATGGTTAGATTTTATATTAATACTTTTCTCGTAGTTGCGGATGCTTGCGAGGGGGTTAATCAAAAGTGGAAGGTTGTTCAAGTAAGAACAGCACCCAAGTACCGGTCCACCCACATATCAAATTATCAAAGTAGCGAACACGAATCAAACCAACATGATAAAAGTGACTAGATGAAATTCATGTGTACCCTCAAGAACACTTTGCCTATTACTAGAGACTGTTCTGGCCTGTCCTTTGCCACAAAAGGATTGGGCTACCTTGGTGCAGCTTATTTACCATTACCGTTACTTGCTCGTTACCAATTATCTTGCTATCAAACTATCTGTTACCTGCAATTTCAGTGCTTGCAAAAAATACCTTGCTGAAAACCGCTTGTCATTTCCTTCTGCTCCTCGTTGGGTTCGACACTCTTACTTATCGAAAGGACTACGATTGATCCCCTATACTTGTGGGTCATCAAGACTCTTTTTTGGCACCGTTGCCGGGGAGTGAAGCGCTCTTGGTAAGTGGAAATCGGTAAGGAAAAACTTATACTACATGCTGAAATTTGTTGCTACTTGCTACTATTGAAAACAATCCTTTGAGGGGTTTGTTCGGGGTATCTTCACCTCGACCGGAACCACAATTAGTTGCCCCTCAACCTACTGCACCTACTAAATACATTGGTTATGAAATTCCTTCAGGTATGGTAGAACAACTGCTTGCTAAACCTTATGCAGGAGATGGAACTGAACATCCTGATATGCACCTTTTATATGTGAACGAAATTTGTGGATTATTTAAGCTTGCAGGTTTACCCGGAGATGAAGCTAAGAAGAAGGTTTTCCCTTTATCTTTGAAGGGAAAAGCATTGACATGGTATAGGCTATGTGATGATCTTGGATCGTGGAACTGGAATCGTTTGCAATTGGAATTCCACCAAAAGTTTTATCCCATGCATCTAGTTCATCGTGATCGGAATTATATATATAATTTTTGGCCTCATGAAGGAGAAAGCATCGCTCTAGCTTGGGGGAGGCTTAAGTCAATGTTATATTCATGCCCCAATCATGACATCCCGAGAGAAGTTATGATTCAGAATTTTTATGCTCGGCTTTCTCATAATGATTAATTCATGCTCGATACTTCTTGTGCTGGTTCTTATATGAAAAAGACTATTATATTCAAGTGGGATCTCTTAGAAAGAATTAAACGTAACTCTGAAGATTGGGAACTCGACAAAGGTAATGAGTCAGGTATAAAGCTTGAGTTTGATTGTGTTAAATCTTTTATGAATACCGATACTTTTCACAAGTTTAGCACTAAATATGGACTTGACTCTGAGATAGTAGCCTCTTTCTGTGAAGCGTTTGCTACTCACGTTGATCTCCCTAAGGAGAAGTGGTTTAAATATCATCCCCCTATTAAAGAACAAATTAAAGAACCGGTCATAGCTAAAGATGAAACCATCATTTACAATGTTGATCTAGTTCTCCCTACCGCTTATATTGAAAAACCACCTTTCCCTGTTAGGATAAAGGAACAAGCTAAGGTATCAACTGTGGTTCATAAGAGTAATATAAGAGCACCTAAGCCCCCTGAGCAAATAAAAGTAGAACCTAGTGTTGCTATGGTTAAAGATCTCTTGGTAGAAAATATTGATGGGAATGTTATCTACTTCTGTGATGAAGCTGCTAGAATTGCTAAACCCGATGAAAAAGATAAACATAGACCCATGGAAGGCATGCCTATTGTCTCAGTCAAAATAGGAGATCATTGCTATCATGGTTTATGTGATTTGGGTGCTAGTGTGAGTGCTATCCCTTTTACCTTATACCAAGAAATTATGGATGAAATAGAACCTGCTGAAATAGAAGATATTGATGCTACTATTAAACTTGCTAATAGGGACACCATCACACCACTTGGGATTGTTAGAGATGTTGAAGTCTTGTGTGGGAAAGTAAAATACCCTACTGATTTTCTAGTCATTAGTTCCCCACAAGATTACTTTTGTCCCATTATCTTTGGTAGACCTTTCTTGAGCACCGTCAACACTAAGATAGATTGTGAAAAACAAACTGTCGGTGTCAGTTTTGGTGGTGTGTCTCATGAGTTTAATTTTTCCAAGTTTAGTAGACAACCTCGTGATAAAGCGTTATCTAGTAAAGATGAAATAATCGGTCTTGCCTCTATTGCTGTGCCTCCTACTGATCCATTAGAACAATATTTGCTTGACCATGAAAATGATATGCACTTGCGTGAAAGAAACGAAATAGATCAAATTTTCTTTGAACAACAACCTCTCCTGAAACACAATTTGCCTATTGAAACTCTTGGAGGTCCTCCTCCACCTAAAGGTGATCCTGTGTTTGAATTAAAGCAATTGCCCGACACTTTGAAGTATGCTTATCTTGATGAGAAAAAGATATATCATGTTATTATTAGTGCTAACCTTTCAGAACATGAAGAAGAAATATTATTAAAAGTTCCAAGGAAGCATCGGGCTGCTATTGGATATACTCTTGATGATCTTAAGGGCATTAGTCCCACTCTATGTCAGCACAATATTAATATGGAACCTGATGCTAAACCCGTTGTTGATCACCAACGGCGATTAAATCCTAAGATGAAGGAAGTGGTAAGAACTGAAATATTAAAGCTTCTGGAAGCAGGTATAATCTATCCCATTGCTGATAGTAGACGGGTAAGTCATGTTCATTGTGTCCCTAAGAAAGGAGGTATAACTGTTGTTCCTAATGATAAAAATGAACTCATTCCACAAAGAATTGTTACTGGCTATAGAATGGTAATTGATTTTAGAAAATTAAATAAAGATACTAGAAAAGATCATTACCCTCTGCCTTTCATTGATCAAATACTAGAAAGATTATCTAAGCACACACACTTTTGTTTCCTAGACGGATATTCTGGTTTCTCTCAAATACCCGTGTCACAATCTGATCAAGAGAAAACCACCTTTAGTTGCCCTTTTGGAACCTATGCTTATAGACGTATGCCTTTTGGTTTATGCAATGCACCTGCTACCTTTCAAAGATGTATGACTGCTATATTCTCTGATTTTTGTGAAAAGATTGTGGAGGTTTTCATGGATGATTTTTCCGTTTACAGAACTTCTTTTCATGATTGCTTAAGCAACCTTGATCGAGTTTTGCAGAGATGTGAAAAAACTAATCTCGTCTTGAATTGGTAGAAGTGCCACTTTATGGTTAATGAAGGCATTTTCTTGGGGCATCAAATATCTGAACGAAGTATTGAGGTGGATAAAGCTAGAGTTGATGCAATTGAGAAAATGCCATGTCCTAAAGATATTAAAGGTATTCGAAGTTTCCTTGGTCATGCTGGTTTCTATAGGAGGTTCATTAAAGACTTCTCTAAAATTTCTAGGCCTCTTACTAATCTTTTACAAAAGGATATTCCTTCTTTTTTTATGATGATTGTGTGGAAGCCTTTGAAACACTCAAGAAAGCCTTAACCTCTGCACCTATCGTTCAACCACCTGATTGGAACTTGCCTTTTGAAATTATGTGTGATGCTAGTGATTATGTTGTTGGTGTTGTTCTAGGACAAAGAGTTGATAAAAAATTGAATGTTATCCATTATGCTAGTAAAACTCTAGACAGTGCTCAATGAAATTATGCTACTACTTAAAAAGAATTTTTAGCAGTTGTGTTTGCATGTGATAAATTTAGATCCTATATTGTTGACTCCAAAGTTATTGTCCACACTGATCATGCTGCTATAAAATATCTTATGGAAAAGAAAGATGCTAAACCTAGACTCATTAGGTGGGTTCTCTTTCTTCAAGAATTTGACTTACATATCGTTGATAGGAAGGGAGCTGAGAACCCCGTAGCTGATAACTTGTCTAGGTTAGAGAATATTCTTGATGACCCACAACCTATTGATGATAGTTTCCCTGATGAGAAGTTAGCTGCAATAAATGTTTCGCAAAACACCCCTTGGTATGCAGATTATGCTAATTACATTGTCGCTAAATATATACCACCTAGTTTCACATACCAACAAAAGAAAAAATTCTTATATGACTTGACACATTACTTTTGGGATGACCCACATCTTTATAAAGAAGGAGTAGATGGTATTATTAGACGTTGTATACCTGAGCATGAACAGGAACAAATCCTACAGAAATGTCATTCCGAAGCTTATGGAGGACATCATGCGGGAGATAGAACTGCTCACAAGGTATTGAAATCTAGTTTTTATTGGCCTACTCTCTTCAAGGATGCCCGTAAGTTTGTCTTGTCTTGTGATGAATGTCAGAGAATTGGTACTATCGGTAAGCGTCGGGAAATGCCTATGAATTATTCACTTGTTGTCGAACCGTTTGACGTTTGGGGTTTTGATTATATGGGACCTTTTTCTTCCTCTAATGGGTAAACTCATATTTTGGTTGCTGTTGATTATGTCACTAAGTGGGTAGAAGCTATTCCAACTAGTAGTGCTAATCACCACACCTCCATTAAAATGGTTAAAGAAGTTATCTTCCCGAGGTTTGGAGTCCCTAGATATTTAGTGACTGATGGTGGTTCACACTTTACATGGTGCTTTCCGTAAGATGCTTGATAAATATGATGTTAACCATAGAATTGCATCACCCTATCATCCTCAATCTAGTGGTCAAGCTGAACTTAGCAATAGAGAAAAAAATGATATTACAAAAAACTGTCAATAGGTCTGGTAAGAATTGGTCTAAGAAATTAAATGATGCACTTTGGGCCTATAGAACAGCATATAAAAATCCTATGGGTATGTCTCCGTACAAAATGGTATATGGTAAAGCTTGTCATTTGCCTCTAGAATTAGAACATAAGGCATTTTGGGCAATTAAAGAACTTAACTATGATTTCAAACTTGCTGGTGAGAAGAGGCTATTTGATATTAGCTCACTAGATGAATGGAGAACCCAAGCCTATGAAAATGCCAAACTATTCAAAGAAAAAGTAAAAAGATGGCATGACAAAAGAATCTAAAAGCGGGAATTCAAAATAGGAGACTATGTTCTTTTGTTCAACTCTCGTTTAAGATTTTTTGCAGGTAAACTTCTCTCCAAATGGGAAGGACCTTATATTATCGAAGAGGTTTATCGTTCTGGAGTTGTCAAGATTAATAACGCCAAAGGTACTAACCCGAAAGGTGGTTAATGGACAAAGAATTAAGTACTATATCTCAGGTATGCCTATTAACGTTGAAAGCAATGTTATCCAAACCATGACACCTGTGACGCCCCCGACTTAATCGTGCACTAATCATACACGCAAATGCACACGATCAAGCCTAGGGACTCACTTGAAGATATCACAACACAACTCTAGACACAAAAATAAAATAATTCAAGCTTTATATTACAAGCCAGGGGCCTCGAGGGCTCGAATACAAAAGCTCGAGCAAGCAAGCGTCAGCGGATACAAAAGTATCTGAGTACAGACACAAGATTAAACAAGATGCCTTAAGAAGGCGAAAACAAACAACAGCTCTGATCGAAAGAGGCAAGGCCTCCTACCTGGGAGCCTCCTAACTACTCCTGGAAGTCGGGGATCTCCACGTAGAAGTAGTCGGCGGTGGCGTGTGGATCCTGGGCTCCATCGTCTGGTCGCAAGTATCGGGAATTGGGGAAAAGAATAGCAAAGCAACCATGAGTACTCATCCAAAGTACTCGCAAGACTGACATCAGAACTATGCTAAATGCATTGTATCAAAGGAAGAGGCTGTATCTGTGGACTATACTGCAGAATGCCAGAGTAGAGGGGGAGAAACCTAGCCTATCGAAGACTAGCATCTTCAAGCAATCTTGCAGCATCAGAAGAGAGTAGAGTAAAGCAACATACAATAGTGGTTGTATAGTACCAACTCCCCGAGATCCTTTCTCGACTATCCCGCGAGAAAGCGATCCAGAGAGCAATAGTAACAGTTTAATATGTATCATCATCAGTTTGTAGTTGTCATCGATCCGGGCACAACTCCGAGCGTCCTGTTACTGTGGACACGGCTATTCGAATAGATAACTTCCCTGCAGGGGTGCACTACTGTTACCCAACACGCTCGATTAACTCCGGCCGCACACCCTTGTTCCTGGTGATGTCCGGCCTCGGCTGATCGACACACCGCAGCCCTACCTAGAACTCAGCAGAGAGGTCCCCGCCGGTCTACATCCTAAGCGCGCAGGGTTCTTGGGCCCATCCCCCTTTGCACTCCGGGTCGTTGTGTCGCGTATCGGAGTCCAAGCACCACCTCAGTCCTGGATGGCACTTGTCCCGACGGGCTCACAATGCTGGACTGGACGTCTGTCAGAGCTTTCGGCTGATACATACGGCGTAGAGGGCCCCATTAAACCATTATCCCACGTGATGGTAGTGCGTAAAGGGCACGAAGACCCACTCAGATCAAATACCCAGTTCCATTAGGCGTATTTAGTAACTCGCAGAGACGAACAAAGTTTCTGTCACTCCGACTTGATATCACTCGCGGGTATTCTTAGTGCTTACCCGACTTTAGTATTGTTCTCTCGCGGGCACCCTTGGGGCCAGCCCGACTTTACATTTCCCCGCGGGTACCTCTCGAGGTGGACCCTCCTGTAACAAAGGTCAAAGTAACTATGTGTCCAAGTATCGAGGAGGAGTCCGAGGAATCACCCTCGATGGATTCCACTCGAGGAGTTGCAAGACGGAAGCTTTATCGGAAGTGATGAAAGAGGAATCACCCTCGGTAATCCACGTCCGACTAGCTATACTACAAAGGCATCAACGGGAGTGAGTTAAGAGGTATCACCCTCGTCACTCGAGGATAACTCTGTAGAGCCAAACAACTTAGGGGGGGTGCGGTGCTGTGCTGGTCTCAGCCCGACGATCACATCGATCGGGGCATTAGTAACTAAGCGGGGCAACTAGTACAAAGGAGAGGGCCACAGATGGTTTTCCATCCAACCTATACTAAGCAGTTTAGGATAACAGACAGGTATCAAATATCAGTTACAAAATTAGGCTATGCAGTAGAATAGGATAAAACAATAGCAGTAGCAATTTCTAATGCAAGCAGGAGGGAGAAAGAATAGGTGATATAGGCATGCGTCAAGGGGGTTTTGCTTGCCTGGTTGCTTTGCTGAAAGGGGCTGGTTGTCTGACGGCTGCTCGTCGGGAGCGCAGTTGTACTCAGCTGCGTCGGCGGCGGTCTCAGCGTCTATCGAGAGAGAAGGAGGGGGAAGAAACAGTAAATACAAAGCAGACAATGGTAACACAAACTATGACATGGCGATATGCAGTGCCGGGTGTGACCTAACGCAGTGCTACACGATACCAATGAGGGGGGAATCCATCCGGGAAAGTTTTCCCGGTTCCGGATATCTGTCAGACAGATGACCGGAGGGGGGAATGTTCCACGTTCGGGTATTTAGAGGTATCCGGCGGGTATGTGGTTAGCGTATCCAAGTTCGTCTCGTCGCTCTGAGCAACTTTCATGTAGAAAGTTTTTCGATCCGAGCTACGGATTATTTAATTAGCTAGTTAATTAATTAATTAATTAATAATCAGTTATTATTTATTTTATTATAAATCCTTTTAATTATTTAAATCTGAATTATCCAGAATAGTGCACTGACATGTGGGGCCACCCAGAGCGGTAGTACCGCGGCCATCGCAGTAGTACCGCGCAAGCGGTACTACCGATTATTTAGTACCGTGCTACATCCACTTAGGAAAACCCACTGGACACCGAGCGGAACTTAATATACGGTAGTACCGGAATAAGCGGTAGTACCGCGCTCGGGGGCGGTAGTACCGCACGGGGCGGTAGTACTGCACACCAAGCGGTAGTACCGCAGCGGCAGCGGCAGCAGCTAGCGCGCGAGCAGCAGTGGTGAGCAGCAGCAGAAGTGCGTGGGGGGGAGGCGGCAGTAGCAGCGGCAGCACGAGCGAGCGGCGGGCGACAGCGGTAACAGCAGCGGGAAGCAGGGGAGCGCGGGGTCGCGTAGGCGCGGGCGCCTGCGGGGAGGCGACCGTGCAGGCGAGTAGAGGCGCGGCCAGGCGAGGCCATGCGCGCAAGCTGCGGGCAAGCGGGCGTAGCAGCGAGCGAGCGGGGCCGCGGCGAGCAGGCGCGCATGGGCGCGCGGGAGGGGAAGGGGAGAAGGGGAGGAGCCACGGGGAGTTGCTCACATCGAGCAGTAGGGGGGGGCAGCGGGCTCGGGGCGGTGGTGAGGAGCTCCCGCGGCGGCGGGGCGACAGCGTGGTGGAGCGGGCGATGGGCGCGGGGGAGGAGACGGGGTCACGGGCGACGGCCGACGAGGGCGGGCGCCGGCGAGGCGACGAGGCGGCGCCCGAGGGAGAGAGGGGATCGGGGGGAGAGTGAGGTGTTTAGGATTTCGGGGGGGTGTGGGTAGGCCATGTAGGCCGCAGCTGGGCCGGCCACTGTAGTTCTTGGGCCTTTAGCACAGTAGGGCTTTCTCTGATATTTTCTGTTTTCAATTACCAGTAGCCTGTTGCATTTTCCTTTGCACTAATTGACTTTAGCAAAAATATGCCACTGGTGAAACAAGTACTAGGGACTGTGGTGCACTGCCATAATAAGTTTGGAAATTATTTGGATTCATTTGGAATTTTCATAAATGAGTTTGCATTTTAAATTGCTGAAATGGCATTATTTTAAATAGGTTAGGGCCATTTAAATAATTTAATTAATGTTGATTCTATTTTTACAATTACTTAATGATTATTTGCAAAATTCTGAACACTTTAGTTTTGTAGTTTGAACAAATATTAATTTGACTTGCATTTAAAATTTGAATTTAAGTTGGATTATATCTTTAATGGCATTTTAATTATGATGATCATGATGACATGGCTAATTAATTAGCAAAATGGCAGGGTTAAGATCAGGGGATGTTACAAATCTCCCCCACTAAAAGAAATCTCGTCCCGAGCTTTAAGAGGTGGAGTAAGGGGTATTTTCGGGATCCAGGATGTATAGGAGAGTCAGGTTTAGATCCTGTGGAATTGCAATGAGTGTCGATTAAGAGCGAGAAGGCAGTGACATCTTGCGCGGTCACAACAACCAGGCAGGTTAGAGGACAATTTGTCAGCTATGTCGGCAACAACGTCGGTACCAAGAGCGAGGGACGAGGAGAACCATTTTCCTGCTCGTTAATTTGAGGCGGACCAATAGGCAAGGTTCTCGTCCATCGGTGATTACCGAAATGTCATCAACAATTAGTGACAAGGTTTTATTGGGGGTGTTGACTTAAGCAGAAAATTATCACTGCTCAGATATAGTAAGATTACAAGAAAGGTCAAACAGACCAATGGAAAGGAAAATGTGATGATCTGATCCAACAGACCAATGGAAAGGAATAGTTGCAGACGATCCAGCTCTCCGGGTGAATATGAGCACGAGAACCTAATGTTAGAGTTAGCAAAATCTTTTAACCCGAAAGGATGAGAAATTCAGAGTCCCAGAGTAAGGATGAGAAATAAAAGATCCTAACACCACCCAGTTGGCGACGTGGGCCCGTAAGCCACACAGCCATGTTAACAAAACAGTTTTCAAAGTCTAGACTCAACTTCGGCCAAGGAGTTGGAAAGGGGCTTCCTACAGGCAGTCGGCTCTGATACCAACCTGTGACGCCCCCGACTTAATCGTGCACTAATCATACACGCAAATGCACATGATCAAGCCTAGGGACTCACTTGAAGATATCACAACACAACTCTAGACACAAAAATAAAATAATTCAAGCTTTATATTACAAGCCAGGGGCCTCGAGGGCTCGAATACAAAAGCTCGAGCAAGCAAGCGTCAGCGGAAACAAAAGTATCTGAGAACAGACACAAGATTAAACAAGATGCCTTAAGAAGGCGAAAACAAACAACAGCTCTGATCGAAAGAGGCAAGGCCTCCTGCCTGGGAGCCTCCTAACTACTCCTGGAAGTCGGGGATCTCCACGTAGAAGTAGTCGGCGGTGGCATCTGGCTCCTGGGCTCCATCGTCTGGTCGCAAGTATCGGGTATGGGGGAAAAGAATAGCAAAGCAACCGTGAGTACTCATCCAAAGTACTCGCAAGACTGACATCAGAACTATGCTAAATGCATTGTATCAAAGAAAGGGGCTGTATCTATGGACTATACTGCAGAATGCCAGAGTAGAGGGGGAGAAACCTAGCCTATCGAAGACTAGCATCTTCAAGCAATCTTGCAGCATCAGAAGAGAGTAGAGTAAAGCAACATACAATTGTGCTTGTATAGTACCAACTCCCCGAGATCCTTTCTCGACTATCCCGCGAGAAAGCGATCCAGAGAGCAATAGTAACAGTTTAATATGTATCATCATCAGTTTGTAGTTGTCATAGATCCGGGCACAACTCCGAGCGTCCTGATACTGTGGACACGGCTATTCGAATAGATAACTTCCCTGCAGGGGTGCACTACTGTTACCCAACATGCTCGATTAACTCCGGCCACACACCCTTGTTCCTGGTGATGTCCGGCCTCGGCTGATCGACACACCGCAGTCCTACCTAGAACTCAGCAGAGAGGTCCCCGCCGGTCTACATCCTAAGCGCGCAGGGTTCTTGGGCCCATCCCCCTTTGCACTCCGGGTCATTGTGTCGCGTATCGGAGTCCAAGCACCACCTCAGTCCTGGATGGCACTTGTCCCGACGGGCTCACAATGCTGGACTGGACGTCTGTCAGAGCTTTCGGCTGATACATACGGCGTAGAGGGCCCCATTAAACCATTATCCCACGTGGTGGTAGTGCGTAAAGGGCACGATGACCCACTCAGATCAAATACCCAGTTCCGTTAGGCGTATTTAGTAACTCGCAGAGACGAACAGAGTTTCTGTCACTCCGACTTGATATCACTCGCGGGTATTCTTAGTGCTTACCCGACTTTAGTATTGTTCTCTCGCGGGCACCCTTGGGGCCAGCCCGACTTTACATTTCCCCGCGGGTACCTCTCGAGGTGGACCCGCCTGTAACAAAGGTCAAAGTAACCGTGTGTCCAAGTATCGAGGAGGAGTCCGAGGAATCACCCTCGATGGATTCCACTCGAGGACTTGCACGACGGAAGCTTTATCGGAAGTGATGAAAGAGGAATCACCCTCGGTAATCCACGTCCGACTAGCTGTACTACAAAGGCATCAACGGGAGTGAGTTAAGAGGTATCACCCTCGTCACTCGAGGATAACTCTGTAGAGTCGAACAACTTAGGGGGTGTGCGGTGTTGTGCTGGTCTCAGCCCGACGATCACATCGATCGGGGCATTAGTAACTAAGCGGGGCAACTAGTACAAAGGAGAGGGCCACAGATGGTTTTCCATCCAACCTATACTAAGCAGTTTAGGATAATAGACAGGTATCAAATATCAGTTACAAAATTAGGCTATGCAGCAGAATAGGATAAAACAATAGCAGTAGCAATTTCTAATGCAAGCAGGAGGGAAAAAGAATAGTTGATATAGGCATGCGTCAAGGGGGTTTTGCTTGCCTGGTTGCTTTGCTGAAAGGGGCTGGTTGTCTGACGGCTGCTCGTCGGGAGCGCGGTTGTACTCAGCTGCGTCGGCGGCGGTCTCAGCGTCTATCGAGAGAGAAGGAGGGGGAAGAAACAGTAAATACAAAGCAGACAATGGTAACACAAAGTATGACATGGCGATACGCAGTGCCGGGTGTGACGTAACGCAGTGCTACACGATACCAATGAGGGGGGAATCCATCCGGGAAAGTTTTCCTGGTTCCGGATACCTGTCAGACAGATGACCGGAGGGGGGAATGTTCCACGTTCGGGTAGTTAGAGGTATCCGGCGGGTATGTGGTTAGCGTATCCAAGTTCGTCTCGTCGCTCTGAGCAACTTTCATGTAGAAAGTTTTTCGATCCGAGCTACGGATTATTTAATTAGCTAGTTAATTAATTAATTAATTAATAATCAGTTATTATTTAGTTTATTATAAATCCTTTTAATTATTTAAATCTGAATTATCCACAATAGTGCACTGACATGTGGGGCCACCCAGAGCGGTAGTACCGCGGCCATCGCGGTAGTACCGCGCAAGCGGTACTACCGATTATTTAGTACCGTGCTACATCCGCTTAGGAAAACCCACTGGACACCGAGCGGAACTTAATATACGGTAGTACCGGAATAAGCGGTAGTACCGCGCTCGGGGGCGGTAGTACCGCACGGGGCGGTAGTACCGCACACCAAGCGGTAGTACCGCAGCGGCAGCGGCAGCAGCAGAAGTGCGCGGGGGGTAGGCGGCAGCAGCAGCGGCAGCACGAGCGAGCGGCGGGTGATAGCGGTAGCAGCAGCGGGAAGCAGGGGAGCGCGGGGACGCGTAGGCGCGGGCGCCTGCGGGGAGGCGACCGCGCAGGCGAGCAGAGGCGCGGCCAGGCGAGGCCATGCGCGCGAGCTGCGGGCGAGCGGGCGTAGCAGCGAGCGAGCGGGGCCGCGGCGAGCAGGCACGCACGGGCGCGCGGGAGGGGAAGGGGAGAAGGGGAGGAGCCACGGGGAGTTGCTCACATCGAGCAGTAGGGGGGGCAGCGGGCTCGGGGCGGTGGTAAGGAGCTCCCGCGGCGGCGGGGCGACGGCGTGGTGGAGTGGGCGATGGGCGCGGGGGAGGAGACGGGGTCACGGGCGATGGCCAACGAGGGCGGGCGCCGGCGAGGCGACGAGGCGGCGCCCGAGGGAGAGAGGCGATCGGGGGGGAGAGTGAGGTGTTTAGGGTTTCGGGAGGGTGTGGGTAGGCCATGTAGGCCGCAGCTGGGCCGGCCACTGTAGTTCTTGGGCCTTTAGCATAGTAGGGCTTTCTCTGATATTTTCTGTTTTCAATTACCAGTAGCCTGTTGCATTTTCCTTTGCACTAATTGACTTTAGCAAAAATATGCCACTGGTGAAACAAGTACTAGGGACTGTGGTGCACTGCCATAATAAGTTTGGAAATTATTTGGATTCATTTGGAATTTTCATAAATGAGTTTGCATTTTAAATTGCTGAAATGGCATTATTTTAAATAGGTTAGGGCCATTTAAATAATTTAATTAATGTTGATTCTATTTTTACAATTACTTAATGATTATTTGCAAAATTCTGAACACTTTAGTTTTGTAGTTTGAACAAATATTAATTTGACTTGCATTTAAAATTTGAATTAAAGTTGGATTATATCTTTAATTTCATTTTAATTATGATGATCATGATGACATGGCTAATTAATTAGCAAAATGGCAGGGTTAAGATCTGGGGATGTTACAAATCTCCCCCACTACAAGAAATCTCGTCCCGAGCTTTAAGAGGTGGAGTAAGGGGTATTTTCGGGATCCAGGATGTATAGGAGAGTCAGGTTTCGATCCTGTGGAATTGTAGTGAGTGTCGATTAAGAGTGAGAAGGCAGTGACATCTTGCGCGGTCATGACAACCAGGCAGGTTAGAGGACAATTTGTCAGCTATGTCGGCAACAACGTCGGTACCAAGAGCGAGGGACGAGGAGAACCATTTTCCTGCTCGTTAAATTGAGGCGGACCAATAGGCAAGGTTCTCGTCCATCGGTGATTACCGAAATGTCATCAACAATTAGTGACAAGGTTTTATTTGGGGGTGTTGACTTAAGCAGAAAATTATCACTGCTCAAATATAGTCAGATTACAAGAAAGGTCAAACAGACCAATGGAAAGGAAAATGTGATGATCTGATCCAATAGACCAATGGAAAGGAATAGTTGCAGACGATCCAGCTCTCCGGGTGAATGTGAGCACGAGAACCTAATGTTAGAGTTAGCAAAATCTTTTAACCCGAAAGGATGAGAAATTCAGAGTCCCAGAGTAAGGATGAGAAATAAAAGATCCTAACACCACCCAGTTGGCGACGTGGGCCCGTAAGCCACACAGCCATGTTAACAAAACAGTTTTCAAAGTCTAGACTCAACTTCGGCCAAGGAGTTGGAAAGGGGCTTCCTACAGGCAGTCGGCTCTGATACCAACCTGTGACGCCCCCGACTTAATCGTGCACTAATCATACACGCAAATGCACATGATCAAGCCTAGGGACTCACTTGAAGATATCACAACACAACTCTAGACACAAAAATAAAATAATTCAAGCTTTATATTACAAGCCAGGGGCCTCGAGGGCTCGAATACAAAAGCTTGAGCAAGCAAGCGTCAGCGGAAACAAAAGTATCTGAGTACAGACACAAGATTAAACAAGATGCCTTAAGAAGGCGAAAACAAACAACAGCTCTGATCGAAAGAGGCAAGGCCTCCTGCCTGGGAGCCTCCTAACTACTCCTGGAAGTCGGGGATCTCCACGTAGAAGTAGTCGGCGGTGGCGTCTGGCTCCTGGGCTCCATCGCCTGGTCGCAAGTATCGGGTATGGGGAAAAAGAATAGCAAAGCAACCGTGAGTACTCATCCAAAGTACTCGCAAGACTGACATCAGAACTATGCTAAATGCATTGTATCAAAGGAAGGGGCTGTATCTGTGGACTATAATGCAGAATGCCAGAGTAGAGGGGGAGAAACCTAGCCTATCGAAGACTAGCATCTTCAAGCAATCTTGCAGCATCAGAAGAGAGTAGAGTAAAGCAACATACAATAGTGGTTGTATAGTACCAACTCCCCGAGATCCTTTCTCGACTATCCCGCGAGAAAGCGATCCAGAGAGCAATAGTAACAGTTTAATATGTATCATCATCAGTTTGTAGTTGTCATAGATCCGGGCATAACTCCGAGCGTCCTGTTACCGTGGACACGGCTATTCGAATAGATAACTTCCCTGCAGGGGTGCACTACTGTTACCCAGCACGCTAGATTAACTCCAGCCGCACACCCTTGTTCCTGGTGATGTCCGGCCTCGGCTGATCGACACACCGCAGCCCTACCTAGAACTCAGCAGAGAGGTCCCCGCCGGTCTACATCCTAAGCGCGCAGGGTTCTTGGGCCCATCCCCCTTTGCACTCTGGGTCGTTGTGTCGCGTATCGGAGTCCAAGCACCACCTCAGTCCTGGATGGCACTTGTCCCGACGGGCTCACAATGCTGGACTGGAGGTCTGTCAGAGCTTTCGGCTGATACATACGGCGTAGAGGGCCCCATTAAACCATTATCCGACGTGGTGGTAGTGCGTAAAGGGCACGATGACCCACTCAGATCAAATACCCAGTTCTGTTAGGCGTATTTAGTAACTCGCAGAGACGAACAGAGTTTCTGTCGCTCTGACTTGATATCACTCGCGGGTATTCTTAGTGCTTACCCGACTTTAGTATTGTTCTCTCGCGGGCACCCTTCGGGCCAGCCCGACTTTACATTTCCCCGCGGTTACCTCTCGAGGTGGACCCATCTGTAACAAAGGTCAAAGTAACCGTGTGTCCAAGTATCAAGGAGGAGTCCGAGGAATCACCCTCGATGGATTCCACTCGAGGAGTTGCACGATGGAAGCTTTATCGGAAGTGATGAAAGAGGAATCACCCTCGGTAATCCACGTCCGACTAGCTGTACTACAAAGGCATCAACGGGAGTGAGTTAAGAGGTATCACCCTCGTCACTCGAGGATAACTCTGTAGAGTCGAACAACTTAGGGGGTGTGCGGTGCTGTGCTGGTCTCAGCCCGACGATCACATCGATCGGGGCATTAGTAACTAAGCGGGGCAACTAGTACAAAGGAGAGGGCCACAGATGGTTTTCCATCCAACCTATACTAAGCAGTTTAGGATAACAGACAGGTATCAAATATCAGTTACAAAATTAGGCTATGCAGCAGAATAGGATAAAACAATAGCAGTATTAATTTCTAATGCAAGCAGGAGGGAGAAAGAATAGGTGATATAGGCATGCGTCAAGGGGGTTTTGCTTGCCTGGTTGCTTTGCTGAAAGGGGCTGGTTGTCTGACGGCTGCTCGTCGGGAGCGCGGTTGTACTCAGCTGCGTCGGCAGCGGTCTCAGCGTCTATCGAGAGAGAAGGAGGTGGAAGAAACAGTAAATACAAAGCACACAATGGTAACACAAAGTATGACATGGCGATACGCAGTGCCGGGTGTGACCTAATGCAGTGCTACACGATACCAATGAGGGGGGAATCCATCCGGGAAAGTTTTCCCGGTTCCGGATATCTGTCAGACAGATGACCGGAGGGGGGAATGTTCCACGTTCGGGTAGTTAGAGGTATCCGGCGGGTATGTGGTTAGCGTATCCAAGTTCGTCTCGTCGCTCTGAGCAACTTTCATGTAGAAAGTTTTTCGATCCGAGCTACGGATTATTTAATTAGCTAGTTAATTAATTAATTAATTAATAATCAGTTATTATATATTTTATTATAAATCCTTTTAATTATTTAAATCTGAATTATCCAGAATAGTGCACTGACATGTGGGGCCACCCAGAGCGGTAGTACCGCGGCCATCGCGGTAGTACCGCGCAAGCGGTACTACCGATTATTTAGTACCGTGCTACATCCGCTTAGGAAAACCCACTGGACACCGAGCGGAACTTAATATACGGTAGTACCGGAATAAGCGGTAGTACCGCGCTCGGGGGCGGTAGTACCGCACGGGGCGGTAGTACCGCACACGAAGCGGTAGTACCGCAGCGGCAGCGGCAGCAGCTAGCGCGCGAGCAGCAGTGGTGAGCAGCAGCAGAAGTGCGCGGGGGGGGAGGCGGCAGCAGCAGCGGCAGCACGAGCGAGCGGCGGGCGACAGCGGTAGCAGCAGCGGGAAGCAGGGGAGCGCGGGGGCGCGTAGGCGCGGTCGCCTGCGGGGAGGCGACCGCGCAGGCGAGCAGAGGCGTGGCCAGGCGAGACCATGCGCGCGAGATGCGGGCGAGCGGGCGTAGCAGCGAGCGAGTGGGGCCACGGCGAGCAGGCGCGCACGGGCGCGCGGGAGGGGAAGGGGAGAAGGGGAGGAGCCACGGGGAGTTGCTCACATTGAGCAGTAGGGGGGGCAGCGGGCTCGGGGCGGTGGTGAGGAGCTCCCGCGGCGGCGGGGCGACGGCGTGGTGGAGCGGGCGACGGGCGCGGGGGAGGAGACGGGGTCACGGGCGACGGCCGACGAGGGCGGGCGCCGGCGAGGCGACGAGGCGGTGCCCGAGGGAGAGAGGGGGTCGGGGGGGAGTGAGGTGTTTACGGTTTCGGGGGGGTGTGGGTAGGCCATGTAGGCCGCAGCTGGGCCGGCCACTGTAGTTCTTGGGCCTTTAGCACAGTAGGGCTTTCTCTGATATTTTCTGTTTTCAATTACCAGTAGCCTGTTGCATTTTCCTTTGCACTAATTGACTTTAGCAAAAATATGCCACTGGTGTAACAAGTACTAGGGACTGTGGTGCACTGCCATAATAAGTCTGGAAATTATTTGGATTCATTTGGAATTTTCATAAATGAGTTTGCATTTTAAATTGTTGAAATGGCATTATTTTAAATAGGTTAGGGCCATTTAAATAATTTAATTAATGTTGATTCTATTTTTACAATTACTTAATGATTATTTGCAAAATTCTGAACACTTTAGTTTTGAAGTTTGAACAAATATTAATTAGACTTGCATTTAAAATTTGAATTTAAGTTGGATTATATCTTTAATGGCATTTTAATTATGATGATCATGATGACATGGCTAATTAATTAGCAAAATGGCAGGGTTAAGATCTGGGGATGTTACAACACCGGAGGAACACATAAAAGAAACCTTCCAGAACACTCCAGAATTATGATAAAATAGGAGCTACGTGATACAGTAAGTAAACGGACTCCGAAAAATCCGCAAAAATATTTTTTGTCAGTTTTGGAATTTTAGAAAATTTAGAAAATAAAAAAATAAACCGGAAGGTGATCGAGGTGAGCACGATACACCAGGGCACGCCAGGCACCCCTGGGCGCGCCCTGGTGGGTTGTGCCCACCTCGGACACCTTCCCGACTTCTTTTTTCTTCCATATGCTTGTTTCCCAAGAATAAAAATTCTCTATATATACCCCCGACTGTTTTGATGACCGCATCGCAGAAAAATCCTCTGTTCTTGTTTCGTGTTGTTTTCTTGGCAGATCTGAAAATATGTCGTCTCAACATTCGGAGGGGGGAGCTATGTTGATCACTATGTTGCAGACCCAAAGATCTTGAGGGAAATTTACCCCTACCTATGGACCTCAGATGAGGAGGAAGACGCTTCTATGAAGGAAACAAAGGATGATAGCTTTGAGGAAGAGGATGACCCACTACCTCAACCCGGAGACATGCATGTGGAATTCAAGAAGTCAAGCCTCCCTAGAGGATACAAGCTTGAGGTTCAATTTATCCCATCTCGTTTTCTACAGGAGAGAAAGGCGGCATTTATGCAAAAAGATATTAAAGCTCGAATTGGAGAATGATGATCTGAGGGAGAAAAATTTCATGCTTAAATATAAGTTAAAGAAGAAGGCTACACCACCATCTGCTTCATCACCACCACCAAACGAAACTTGAGCACACGGGTATGGGCACTCCCCTTGGCTTGAGCCAAGCTTGGGGGAGGTGCCCCGGTATCGTATCACCATCACTTTTATTCACCTTTACCTATTTTAGTTCGATCTTTAGTTTCCCTTTGCTTTAGTTGAATAAAAGTTTAGCATGATCTATTTTTGTGTGTTAGTTTCGTGGCCTATCTATCTATGTAATCGAGTGACAGTTATATAATAAAGTTTAGTTTGAGTTTTTTCCTCTCTACTTTCTTGTTGCAATCAAAATAAAAGGAAAGAGAAATAAATGAAAAGAATCATAAGCTAATCTTATGGTGAGTAATAACATCACATAAGGAAAAGTATAAGTAGTAAAATTTATTGGAGATTGACAAACATAGCATTGGTCAATGATGCAATTCATGAAAGAATTAATAAGGGAAGAGAAGATTCACATGCAAATACACGATCTTGGACATCTTTTATGATTGTGAGCCCCCATCAAATATTATATGTCAAAATTGTTGACGTTGGACAAGGAAGACAACGTAATGATTTATGTTTGTTCATATCCACATAGAAGTTATATTGTCATAGATCCTTCAACATGTGGTGCTTGCTCAATATCTTTGCTAGTCAAAAATTCCGCACTAAGTAGAGATACTACTTGTGCATCAAAAAAACCAAACCCAAATTCATTCTTTGAGTGTCCACCATACCTACCTACGGAACGAGTAAGATCTTTCAAGTAAGTTGTCACCGGTGCAATAAGGCAATAAAAATTGCTTCTAAAAGTGTTTTGATCAATTAGTGTAAGAGTCAAAGCGCATGACAACTTCTGCTTCACTCTGCGAAGGGACTATCTTTTACTTTTATGTATTTACTTTTATGCAAGAGTCAAAGTATTCTTTCCTATTCCTTTTTACTTTTTACTTTTGCAAGCATCATGTGGTGAGGAAAGATCTAGGCACATATATCCAGTTGGATATGAGTGGGCATGAGTTATTATTGTTGACATCACCCTTGAGATGAATACGTTGGGAGGCGAAACTATAAGCCCCTATCTTCCTGTGTGTCCGGTTGAAACTTTTTGCTCATGGGTATGCCGTGAGTGTTAGCAATCATAGAATACTAAATGATGGTTGAGTATGTGGACTTGCCAAAAGGCTCCGACATGAGACCCTTCCTGAAAATATGATGAATTGTAGTTGCAAAGTTGACTAAGAACATAGTTTGTTGGTTTTCAATAAGGTTCATGCTTCATACTTCTATGTTGTGATGAATTGTTACTTGTTCATGAGAAGTTATAAGATAAAAATGTATTGAATAAGTTTTATGTTAGAGTTTGTTGTTGTTATGATAATAAGCATGATGCTAATATGTCCATATTTTGTTTTTCTCGACACCTCTCTCTCAAACCATGTGGACATGCTTTTCAATATTGGCTTTCGCTTGAGGACAAGCGAGGTCTAAGCTTGGGGGAGTTGATACGTCCATTTTGCATCATGATTTCCTACTGTTATTTATTATGTTTTGTTGAATAATAATGCTTTAGGGAGTGATTCTAATGCCTTTTCTCTCATAATATGCAAGATTTACACAAAGAGGGAGAATATCGGCAGCTGGAATTCTGGACCTGAAAAAAGCACATCAGAGATACCTATTATGCACATCTCCAATGAAGATGAAATTTTATGGAGATTATTTTTGGAATTAATAAAAAATACTGGAGCGAAGAACTACCGGAGGGGGCCACCCTGGTGGGCACAAGACACCAGGGCGCGCCAGGCCCCCCTGGGCGCGCCCTGGTGGGTTGTGCCCTCCTCGGCCCACCTATGGTGCCCATCTTCTGGTATAAAATCACTTTTGACCTAGAAAAAATAAGAAGAGGACTTTTGGGATGGAGCGCCGCCGTCTCGAGGCGGAACTTGGGCAGGAGCACTTTTGCCCTCCGGCGAAGCGATTCCGCTGGGGGAACTTCCCTCCCGGAGGGGGAAATCGAAGCCATCGTCATCACCAACACCCCTCTCATCTTTGGGAGGCCAATCTTCATCAACATCGTCAATAGCACCATCTCCTCTCAAACCCTAGTTCATCTCTTGTGTTCAATCTTTGTACCGGAACCTCAGATTGGTACCTGTGGGTGACTAGTAGTGTTGATTACCTTGCATAGTTGATTGCTATATGGTTTATTTGGTGGAAGATTATATGTTCAGATCCATTATACTATTCAATACCCCTCTGATCTTGAGCATGATTATTATTTGTGAGTAGTTACCTTTGTTATTGAGGTCACGGGAGAAGTCATGTTGCAAGTAATCATGTGAATTTGATATGTGTTCGATATTTTGATGATATGTATGTTGTGATTCCCTTAGTGGTGTCATGTGAACGTTGACTACATGACACTTCACCATTCATGGGCCTAAGGGGATGCATTGTGGAGTAGTTATTAGATGATGGGTTGCTAGAGTGACAGAAGCTTAAACCCTAGTTTATGCGCTACTTCGTAAGGGGCTGATTTGGATCCAAATGTTTAATGCTATGGTTAGATTTTATCTTAATACTTTTCTCGTAGTTGCGGATGCTTGCGAGGGGGTTAATCAAAAGTGGAAGGTTGTTCAAGTAAGAACAGCACCCAAGCACCGGTCCACCCACATATCAAATTATCAAAGTAGCGAACACGAATCAAACCAACATGATAAAAGTGACTAGATGAAATTCCCGTGTACCCTCAAGAACACTTTGCCTATTACTAGAGACAGTTATGTCATGTCCCTTGCCACAAAAGGATTGGGCTACCTTGCTGCAACTTATTTACCGGTACCGTTACTGGCTCGTTACCAATTATCTTGCTATCAAACTATCTGTTACCTACAATTTTAGTGCTTGCAGAAATTACCTTGCTGAAAACCGCTTGTCATTTCCTTCTGCTCCTCGTTGGGTTCGACACTCTTACTTATCGAAAGGACTACGATTGATCCCCTATACTTGTGGGTCATCAAATACTAGCTATTTAAGCATGGCATGAGAAATTATAATCTCTAATTGTCATCATAAACATGTTCACTCATAATATACCAAATCAAGATCGAACGGCCTAAACATATTTACAAAAACGGAAAACAAGAAGAGTTCATACCAGCTTCCTTTGCCATGATCACTTCGTCAAATATCGTCATTATTGCCTTTCACTTGCACGGCCGAATTATGTGATAATAATAATAGTGCAAGAATATCGTGGACTAAGCTCGAATCTGCAGGGCAGCTTTAGACAAAGGAGAAAACAGGGTAATATTGGCTCTCTGTTAGATCAACAATAAAGCATATAAGAGCCACTCAATATTTTTATCATGGTCTTCTCCTTTCAAACACTCAACAAAAAGAAAAGAAATTCAAAGAAACACACTGAAATATTTTTGGAGTTTTTGTTTTTCTCAAGCAAGCAAATAAACTAAGGGAAAACAAGAACGAGAAATAATATTTACACGGGAAAGGTCCCAACATGCAAAGGATTTTTTTTTTGGATTTTCCAAAGTTTTTCAAACACAGAAGAAGAAAGCGGAAAAATAGAACTAATATAGATATACAATGGAAGAGGATGAACACCGACAATTTATATAAAGTGTGTGAACATGAATGTGATGTCGGTGAGAAATAGGTACTTCCCCAAGCTTAGGCGTTTGCCTAGCTTGGTGATCACCACTGATAATCTGGAAAATGGTTGAAATGGTAGCTTGTGGGGGCGTTCCTGGCCACCTCCTCTGCCAAACGAGCAGCCTCCACTGCAGCTTTGTATTCCCCCACCTCGTCCTCAAGAACATAATAACGCTGTCGAGACTGAAAATCAAAGAGGGCAGGTTCAGGCAAAGTGACAGACACATGCGTATATTTCCCAAATATTAAGTTATACTCATAACCCCTAGCACGGTTTACAATATATTCATGATAACGCATAGCTTCAAAATCTAAATATCTATCAGGCAACATAGGATCATTAGGTTGGGGCGACACCCCCAATTGTGCAACTACGCGGGAGGCATAAATTCCTCCATACAAATCACCATTGCTAGAGTTAGAGTTCAACCTTTGGGTAACAATTGCACCAAGGCTATGGTGTTGTTCACCAGTTACAGTAATGTGGATAAGGCTCAAATCAGGGGCACATAACGCACTGCAATCTTGTTTTCCTACTACGCATTTTCCATTAGACAGTGCAAAATAATTAATAGAGGGAAAATCTATGCTTTTAATTCTGGCCTGCGTTACTCCCCTATTTTCTCCAACGCGGAGACTCTCGGGGAACATATTATAACCACTTGTTGATGGTTTCTCGGGCAAACCCCAAAGTGTAAGTTTGCAAGCAACCAAGAATTCTTCTAGAGTCATACTAAAGGATTTATCATAAAGTTTAACACTCTAGAAGCATGTGATTGATATCGAAACCCTTGTGTGAATGTACCGATAAGGTTATAGTGTTGGACACACTTATCTGCGAGGAAATTGGTGAGGCCGGTATTATAAATGAATCGGTCAAATTCCTCCTTGATACCTTGTGACGCCCCTGCTCGACACGTGCACTAATCATACACGCAAACGTGCACGCTCGAGATCAGAGACTCACGGGAAGATATCACAACACAACTCTAAACTCAAATTTAAACATAAATCATCATTACAAGCCAGGGGTCACGAGGACCCGAATACATAAGTCATACAAACCAAATATCTGAGTACAGACATAGTTAGTCAAGTTTTGCCTTAAGAAGGCTAGCACAAACAACGACACGAATCGAAGAGGTGCAGGCCTCCTGCCTGGGAGCCTCCGAACTACTCCTGGTCGGCTGGCTCAACCCAGTAGAAGTGGCCCCCGGGACTCTCCTGGTAGTAGCAGTCGGTGGTGGCGTCTGGCTCCTGGGCTCCGTCATCTGGTCGCAAGTATCGGGTATGGGGGAAAAAGAATAGCAAAGCAACCGTGAGTACGCATCCAAAGTACTCGCAAGACTGACATCAGAACTATGCTAAATGCATTGTATCAAAGGAATGTGGCTATATATGTGGACTGTACTGCAGAAATGCTGGAATAAAGGGTAGAGGCCTAGCCTATCGAAGACTAGCATCTTGAAGCAATCTTGCAGCATCAGAAGAGAGTAGAGCAAGATAATATATAGCAATCATAGTTTAGTAACTCCCTGAGATGCTTTTTCGACTACCCTGCGAGAAAGTGATCCCGAAAGCAGTAGTAGCAGTTTATTAATGTGATAGTATTCATTTGTAGTTGTAGCAGATCAAGATACAACTCTGAGCGTCCTGTTACCGTGGACACGGCTATTCGAATAGATAACTTCCCTGCAGGGGTGCACTACTGTTACCCAACACGCTCGATCACATTTGGCCGGATACACTTGCTGGGTAATACCCGGCCTCGGGTAATCGACACGAAGCAGCGTCCAACCTAGGCTCAGCAGAGAGGTCAACACGCCGGTCTAAATCCTAAGCACGAAGGGGTCTTGGGCCATCGCCCTTCGCACTCCTGCACGTTGCGTGGCTGGTCGGGGCCCAAGCGCGACACTGAATACACCAGTGACGTAACCAGCCCACCCCAACGATCAGCCCGCATCTCTGCACTGTGACGTCTGAAGAGCTTTCGGGAGAAACGTACAATGTAGAGGGCCCCATTAAACCATTATCCCATGTGGTGGTAGTGCGTATAGGCACGTAGCCAACTCAGATCAAATACCCAAATCCGTTAAGCTCGATTAGTAACTCGCAGAGACGATCAGGGTTCCTGTCGCTCCCACTTGGTAAAACATGATGCGCTGGTACTCTTGGAGCCGACCCATCTTTAATGATGTTCACTCGCGGGCACCCTTGGGGCCAGCCCGACTTTAACATTTTTAGTATTTGCAGAATGTAAATATTTCCGCGATCCTCACCCAGAGTGATCACGGCCCGATATCAATCATGGCATACGGACAAGGGTGATGGGCCACCGATGAAGAAGTAGCACGGCTAAGTATTGTGGGACAACAGGTGGGGTATCAATAACAGACTACAAAATCAGGCTATGCATCGGAGTAGGTGCTATCGGAACAGCAGCAGGGGCAATTCTAATGCAAGCATAAGAGAGAAGAGAGTAGGCGATATCAGATGATCAAGGGGGTTTTGCTTGCCTGGAAGCTCTGCTGAAGGGGGCTGGTCGTCGGCGACGTCGTCGTACACGGTAGCGTCGTCGGCAGTCTCGGGGGCTATCGGGAGAGAAGGGGGAGAAGAAACAATAAATACACGACAAAAATGCAACAATGATGCATGACATGTCTAAATGATATGCAGAGGTGTTTTACTATCTGTCTAAATGATTTAGTTATTTTAGGAATTTAATTGGATTTATTTTATTAAAGTCATGCACTATTCATATACCGGATACGGGCAAAATGTCCCATGTTCGGTATGATAGAGGGCTATGACAGGCATATGGATAGGTTATTCAGATTCTACACATTTTTCTGATCATTTTTCATATATAAATTATTTTAATCCGAATTACGGTTTAAAAGATATGAATTTTTTTAAAGTTTTAATGATTTTCTGGAATTTCAGAATTTATTTAAATCAACATTATCCGAAACAGAAATTGCTGACTTCAGCATGACGTCAGCAGTCAACAGCCCGTTGACTGGTCAACCTGACAGCTGGGTCCCAACTGTCAGTCACTGTTTAGGTTAATTAGTGATTAATTAACTAATTACAGATTAATTAAATTAATTAATAATTAGTTTAATTAAACAGGGTTAATTAAGTTAATTAGTTAGTTAGTTAATTAATTAATTAATACTTATTTATTTATTTTTTATTTTTAATCCTTTTCATTTAAAAATGGGCGGGGCCCAGTGGTCAGTGAGCCCAGCGGACATGTCCGGGCGGTGCCCGTTCTGGGACCGGACACGTCCGCGGCTCCAGTGCGCACGCGGCAACGAGGAGTGGCCGGACGCGTCCGGGCCAACGCGTGCGCGTGCGCGGACATGCAGTGGCCGGCGACGAGGGGAAGCGCAGAGGGGGGAGCGGCTGCGGCTGGCTGCGGCTTGGGCGGAGCGCGGCGAGGCAGCGGCGACGAGCGGCGGCAGCAGAGCAACGGCGGCGCGGGCGCGGCGGTAGAACACGGGCGAGGCGAGCGCGAGTGCGGGCGAACGGGCGCGCGGGCGCGGCCAGGCGCGCGAGCGGGCGGGCAACGGCCGCGGTGCGGGCGAGTATGGCGGACGGAGGCAGCCACGGGCGGCGGCGAGCGGTCGGGGACGGCGGCGACGTGCGGCAACAGAGGGAGGAAGGCGACGGGGTGCGGCTCACCCACGCTGAAGGGGAGAGGGGCGGCGAGGCTTGACGGAGTGAGTCGGCGAGGAGGCGGAGACGGCGAGGCGACAGCGACGAGGATGACGGGGTGGCCGCGACGATGGGCGACGGGCGGCGGCGGGAGAGGGAGAGGGGGCGAGGGGGTGAATGGGGGATCGGGCTAGGGTTTCGGGTGCGCGTGGGGGTTAAGTAGGCCAGGGGAGCGACGAGGTGGGCCGGCCTGGCTGGTTGGCCAGCTGGGCCGAGGCCCGGGGCTTTTCTTTTTCTTCTTTTTCTTTTTCTTTTCTGTTTTGCAAAAAGTGTGGCCCACATTTGACTTTAGTAAAATAGGTGATCTAGCCCAATATTCACAGTGCATTTTTACCTACCACCAGAAATTGGTTTGGAGCTCATATGATTACAGTAGATTTACTATTTAGTAAAAATGGATTAAAATGCTGTTGTTTGCTACTGTTTTAGATTAATAGAGTCAATTAACTAATTTAATTAATGTTGCATGTATTTTTACAATTGTCCCTGGATTATTTACAACATTATGTACATTTTTGTTTCTGTCTTGAACAACTTTTAATTTCACTTTATATTTGAATTGGAATTTTGTAACACCCCAAAAATTTAATCATGTTTATTAATTAAAATTTTGCCAGGAATACTTATTTTCTATTTTCTGGAATTTTTCTTTGAATTTTAGAGCCACTTCTTTTCTGTGGATTTCAAAATTTCTCCCTCTTTTCTGGAGCTTTCGAATAATTTTGTGGGACTTGAATACTTTATTCAAGCAATTTTATTTCATTTAGTAAAACTCGTGGAATTTTTTCTTATAATAAAACTTTATATTATTTTGCCCTCCTGCTGATTTCAGAACCTTAGTTTCAATAATTCTTCCCTCCAAGTATAGGTTTTTGGAAAGTAAATTTGATCTTGAATATTTTCCTTCAATATTATTATTCCATTTACAATTTTATTTGGAACATTTTTTATAATAAAACTTGCCCACAACAAATTCTTTTAATAGTATTTTCAATTGTGATAATATCCCTGTTGCACTACAACCTATTTAAATATTTATGTAAAAATTCCCCAAAAATTTGGAGATGTCAGAAGATGTATAGGATTCACTTTTATGCAAAAACCCAATTGGGTTCTTTGAAAAATTTGAGCAAACCATCCACATTTGTATTCTGGTCTAGTTTGGTGATTTGTACTGCAACCCTATTTTATTTTGCTCTAGTTGCCTTGGGATTTTTCCTACTTGTAGTCAACCCTATCAAACTCTTAAGCCCAAGAGATCAAACCCATAGGCATGTTTTAAGTGGACCAAATTGCCCCTTTCATTTTCTGTCCAGAATTGTTTTTCACCAAAACTTGCATTAACAAGTTTTCTCTTTCGACCAACTGACCTCACTACTGTATTTATTAACTAAGGAGACACAAATCTGGAAAGTTTGGTTGCCATGAGAGTCTTTAGATGCCTCTGGCATTTTGTCGAACACCTAAAGCGCATAGACATAATTGGCAGGACCATAGATTTGCATTGGGAAGTTGCCTTCCAGGCCAAACCAGCATGTCCACTAACCTTCTAGCTAGTGCTAACCTAACCCTGTTAATTTGCAGCATAGCCCAAGCCTCCTAGCTAGCGCTGGCATTTCGTCGAGCACATGGCGAGCGTGCTCTGGGCGCGAGCAGAACGCGCGTTTTGCACGTGCGTGCACCGAGTCACCGCGACCAGTAGCTGCCTCCCCCACTCGTTCCAATCCATTCCCCATGTCTCCTGGTTCCGCCACGTCGCGCCAGGACCCAACCGGCCTTCCTCTCTGTAGTTCATCGCCGCCCCCGCAAACCGCCACGGCCGCAGCTCGCCCCTGCCATGGCCGGCGCCGCCCGAGCCACTGCCGCTCGCCAGCTAGCTCCCTTGCACAGCACCTTGCTCATCCGCTAGCTCACAGCCTCACCAACCGCCGCCACGTCACCCCGAGCAGCAGTGCGTCGTTCTTATCCACGGCCGTCGCCGAACCGACGTCGCCCGGCTATAAAAGGAGCCCCCTCGATGCTCTAGGCGACTCAAGCCGCTCCGCGCCACCCCAGTTGAAGCCACCCAAGCAACCAGAGCACCCTGAGCGGCCATCTCCCTCGCCTCCGGCCACGAAGCTCGCCGACGCCAACCAGAGTCCGCCCTCCAGAGCGGTAGTACCGCTTGTAAGCGGTAGTACCGCTGCTAGTACCGCTTGTAAGCGGTAGTACCACTGCCAGTACCGCTCGTACTACCGCCTCGATTCGGGACTCGCGTTCAGACAGCCTCCAGAAGCGGTAGTACCGCCCTCCGGAGCGGTAGTGCCGCTTGAGCGGTACTACCGCTTGTAAGCGGTAGTGCCGTGACATGTTCGTGTGCGAACACCTCCCGAAGTTGTCCTCCGCCATGGCTGATGCCCCGCCCGTTTGCGAGCTCGCCGGTGAACCCTTTCCGCTCCAGCCAATGCGGCCGTCCATCCTGAGTACGTCGGTGTGCTCAGCTCCGGGAACGGTGCCCTCTATCGCCGGGAGGCATCGCCAGAGTTCACCTCTGTTTCTGCCAAATGCGGGGGGAGGAAGATGAACCCGACAGGTGGACCCCACCTGTCGGCCGGTCATCTCATTCGCCAGAGGCGCTGGCCTCCTGGTGCGCCTTCTCCGCAGGAAAATGGAGGGAAGAGTACTTTCAAAATTTATGGAGTGCATCCCACCCTTCTGCAACCCCAAGGCAAGCATTCTGAAACCTGGTCTAATATTTGTTGTGTGTTGTTTGACGTGACTACAACACCAATATGTTTTGAAGCATGCGTTGTTTCTTGTGATGTTGTGATTATGCCTTGGAGTGCATGATGGAAATTCCTTGCTGTTGGAATTAAAATACTGGTGACAGTATTCACCCCCTTATACCTCACATGCCTACCGGAAGGATCCGGAGGAGTCTCTGTCTCGGTAGACATGAGCTTGGTGCTGACATCCCGTTGGAGCGAGAATGGTCAGTGAGGTATGAAGGGGTATGATGAGTGGTGATTCCTGTCTGATGTTGTGAAATATATTTGTTGTGCTAATCATGCAGGAAACATTTTAACCTCTTGAGTCGACCGTAGATCGAGTCTTGTGCCAGTAACCCCCATACTTGTCTCGTACTACCACCCGTCCCTGCCGCAGGCAGGGTATGGTTCAGTAAGTTGTCAACCCCTTTCTTGGCACACACCGTACAGAGGGGCCGTGATGAGGGTTCCATGGCCATGGATTAAAGCCAGTCATCCGGTCAGGGGGCATGGGTGTTTCCGGTTGGAGCCGAGAGGGGGAACATGTACCCCTAGTTTGTGTGCGTTATAAATTTTGTGATCCCATGCTAATCGAGGTTGGAGCCTCCCCACTTAGAGTTTTGCTTAACGAGTGTCGTGGGTGATTCCAGGCACCGGTAAGTTAAGCTGGTGTGTGCAGGTCAGATGTGTTTTCAACTCAAAGACCGTAAACGGAATTAGTCCCGGTGGACTAAAGGAATCCGTTACTTGTGGGTAAAGAGTACACCCTCTGCAGAGTTTATATCTATTCGAATAGCCATGTCCACGGTTAAGGACTACAGTATGGGATGGGTCAAGTGTCGGTCTTAGTGTCGGTCTTCGGAGGATAAACTTCTAAACCAGAATATTGATCATGACATATGACAAATGATGATTATTATTATTGTGGACTAACCAATATTGTTGTCTGTTTATTGAGTATCCTTGGGACGGTTCTACCTCCTGGATACTCGTTGTGATTATTCTTATATAAGCCCTTTATGAGGTGTCGCTCAGACGCCCAACTGTGGCATGCTTGTTATTTACTTTCCTTATAAGCCCTTTATGAGGTGTCGCTCAGACGCCCGACTGTGGCATGCTTGTTATTTACTTTCCTTATAAGCCCTTGATGTGGTGTCGCTCAGACGCCCGACTGTGGCAGGCTTGTTATTTATTTTCCTTATAAGCCCTTTATGTGGTGTCGCTCAGACGCCCGACTGTGGCATGTTTATTCTTTATTTTCCTTATAAGCCCTTTAGGTGGCGTCGCTCAGACGCCCGACTGTGGCACGCGTGTTATTTATTTTTATTATAAGCCCTTTATGTGGCGTCGCTCAGACGCCCGACTGAGGCATGCTTTATATTTTTGTATCCTTTCGAGGCGTCGCTTCAGACATCTGGCCGGATACCCTTGCTGGGTAATACCCGGCCTCGGGTAATCGACACGAAGCAGCATCCTACCTAGGCTCAGCAGAGAGGTCAACACGACGGTCTAAATCCTAAGCACGAAGGGGTCTTGGGCCATCGCCCTTCGCACTCCTACACGTTGTGTGGCTGGTCGGGGCCCAGGCGCGACACTGAATACACCAGTGACGTAACTAGCCCACCCCAACGATCAGCCCGCATCTCTGCACTGTGACGTCTGAAGAGCTTTCGGGGGAAACGTACAACGTAGAGGGCCCCATTAAACCATTATCCCACGTGGTGGTAGTGCGTATAGGCACGTAGCCAACTCAGATCAAATACCCAAATCCGTTAAGCTCGATTAGTAACTCGCAGAGACGATCAGGGTTCCTGTCGCTCCGACTTGGTAAAACATGACGCGTGGGTACTCTTGGAGCCGACCCGTCTTTAATGATATTCACTCGCGGGCACCCTTGGGGCCAGCCCGACTTTAACAGTTTAAGTATTTGCAGAATGTAAATGTTTCCGCGATCCTCACCCAGAGTGATCACGGCCCGATATCAAGCATGGCATACGGACAAGGGTGATGGGCCACCGATGAAGAAGTAGCACAGCTAAGTATTGTGGGACAACAGGTGGGGTATCAATAACAGACTACCAAATCAGGCTATGCATCGGATTAGGTGCTATCGGAACAGTAGCAGGGGCAATTCTAATGCAAGCATAAGAGAGAAGAGAGTAGGCGATATCAGATGATCAAGGGGGTTTTGCTTGCCTGGAAGCTCTGCTGAAGGGGGCTGGTCGTCGGCGACGTCATCGTACACGGCAGCGTCGTCGGCAGTCTCAGGGGCTATCGGGAGAGAAGGGGGAGAAGAAACAATAAATACACGACAAAAATGCAACAACGATGCATGACATGTCTAAATGATATGCAGAGGTGTTTTACTGCCTATCTAAATGATTTACTTATTTTAGGAATTTAATTGGATTTATTTTATTAAAGTCATGCACTATTCATATACCGGATACGGGCAAAATGTCCCATGTTCGGTATGATAGAGGGTTGTGACAGGCATATGGATAGGTTATTCAGATTCTACACATTTTTCTGATCATTTTTCATATATAAATTATTTTAATCCGAATTACGGTTTAAAAGATATGAATTTTTTTAAAGTTTTAATGATTTTCTGCAATTTCAGAATTTATTTAAATCAACATTATCCGAAACAGAAATTGCTGACGTCAGCATGACGTCACCAATCAACAGCCCGTTGACTGGTCAACCTGACAGGTGGGTCCCACCTGTCAGTCACTGTTTAGGTTAATTAGTGATTAATTAACTAATTACAGATTAATTAAATTAATTAATAATTAGTTTAATTAAACAGGGTTAATTAAGTTAATTAGTTAGTTAATTAATTAATTAATTAATACTTATTTATTTATTTATTTATTTTTAATCCTTTTCATTTAAAAATGGGCGGGGCCCAGTGGTCAGTGAGCCCAGCGGACATGTCCGGGCGGTGCCCGTTCTGGGACCGGACAAGTCCGCGGCTCCAGTGCGCGTGCGGCAACGAGGAGTGGCCGGACGCGTCCGGGCCAACGCGTGCGCGCATGCGGACATGCAGTGGCCGGCGACGAGGGGAAGCGCAGAGGGGGGAGCGGCTACGGCTGGCTGTGGCTTGGGCGGAGCGCGGCGAGGCAGCGGCGACGAGCGGCGGCAGCAAAGCAACGGCGGCGCGGGCGCGGCGGTAGAACGCGGCGAGGCGAGTGCGAGTGCGGGCGAACGGGCGGGCGGGTGCGGCCAGGCGTGCGAGCGGGCGGGCAACGGCCGCGGTGCGGGCGAGTATGGCGGACGGAGGCGGCCACGGGCGGCGGCGACGTGCGGCAACAGAGGGAGGAAGGCGACGGGGTGCGGCTCACCCATGCTGAAGGGGAGAGGGGCGGCGAGGCTTGACGGAGCGAGTCGGGGAGGAGGCGGAGACGGCGAGGCGACAGCGACGAGGACGACGGGGTGGCCGTGGCGACGGGCGACGGGCGGCGGCGGGAGAGGGAGAGGGGACGAGGGGGGTGAATGGGGGATCGGGCTAGGGTTTCGGGCGCGCGTGGGGGTTAAGTAGGCCAGGGGAGCGACGAGGTGGGCCGGCCTGGCTGGTTGGCCAGCTGGGCCGAGGCCCTGGGCTTTTCTTTTTCTTCTTTTCTTTTTCTTTTCTGTTTTGCAAAAAGTGTGGCCGACATTTGACTTTAGTAAAATAGGTGATCTAGCCCAATATTCACAGTGCATTTTTACCTACCACCAGAAATTGGTTTGGAGCTCATATGATTACAGTAGATTTACTATTTAATAAAAATGGATTAAAATGCTGTTGTTTGCTACTATTTTAGGTTAATAGAGTCAATTAACTAATTTAATTAATATTGCATGTATTTTTACAATTGTCTCTGGATTATTTACAACATTATGTACATTTTTGTTTCTGTCTTGAACAACTTTTAATTTCACTTTATATTTGAATTGGAATTTTTAATTGGATTTGAAATGAAGTATGATGCAAATGATGCTCAAGCATGGTTAATTATGGTGACCTGGCATTATCAAAAGGTGATTACTGTTGCTAATACATGGGGGTGTTACATACCTGTACCTCTCATGAATTCATCACTTGGCCATCGACATGATTTGGCGTCAGCCATAACTATCTGGTTGTCCCGGGGTTCAATGTAAGCTTGTCGTATTGAGCTCTCACTCGATGACTCACTCGCAGTAAGTCTTCTTGAGGAGCTCCTCCTGAAGAAACTCGTCTTCCTAAGCACAAATTTCCGAAAATTTTGAGCCAGAAAATTATGTCAATAAAACTTTGCAAGATTGATAGCAACTACTCATAATGATGCCTAGAGGCCATATCAAGCATTCATACTACAAGGAACCCAAATAATTCAACATGCAAGCTCATTTTCTGTAGCACCAAGTGCAGCATATTATGCAAAATATAAACCACTAAAACAAAAACTAATTGGAGGGGCGGAGGAGTCACATACCATGGAACAATTCCTCAAAACAGTTTCAAAAACGGAGTTCTGAGCAAAGAGATCTTAAATTTCAGTTTCTAGAGGAAGAACACGGGAGAGAGAGAGAGACCTAGGAAATTTTTTTCAGGAGGTAGGAGAAGGAGTGAGCTGAAGAGATAAGGCAGGGGGCCCTGTGGGCCCCACAAGCCATCATGGCACGGCCTAGGGGGGCGCGCCCTGTTGGCTTCTGGCCCATAGGTGCATTTCCCTGCTGCAATTTTTATGCCAAAAAATCTTATGTATTCCAGAAAAATCCATGTTAAAAATTTGTGGCAATCTGAGACTTTTTATTTTTGGTCATTTTTCTATGCACGGGAAAAACAGAAAAACGGAAAATCAAGCTAATTTATTTTATATAAACTAAAAATAACAGAGGATAAAATTTTGATACAGAGAGTTGTGAATACTAAATTCATCAATCACATGTCTTTTGAAAAGGATCCATTAATAAGGTTGATCAAGTCTTATTAACAACCGTTTCCGATTAACATGCAACCGAAGAATTTTTGTATATCACTAAGTTACCTCAATGGGGATTTGCATCTCCCCAACAATAAGATTATAATATTTCTTCTTCTTGGCAGTAGGTAGAGGAATTGTATAACATCCAATGATAACCGTGGGAATAGGCTCAATGCCATTAATATTATTAACCAAAGTTTGCTTCTTTGGGAAATGCACAGTATGTTGCTTGCCATTGACATGAAAGGTAACCTTGCTTTTATTGCAATCAATAACAGCCCCTACAGTATTTAAAAAGGGTCTACCAAGGATGATCGACATATTGTCGTCCTCGGGCATATCAAGAATAACAAAGTCTGTCAAGATAGTAACATTTGCAACCACAATAGGAACGTCCTTGCAAATTCCAACAGGTAAAGCAGTGGATTTATCAGCCATTTGCAAAGATATCTCAGTAGGTGTAAGCTTACTCAAATCAAGTCTTTTATAAAGGGAGAAAGGCATAACACTAACACCGGCCCCTAAATCACATAAAACAGTTTTAACATAATTTCTTTTAATAGTGCAAGGTATTGTGGGTATACCCGGATCTCCTAACTTCTTAGGTATTCCTCCATCAAAAGAATAATTAGCAAGCATAGTGGCAATTTCAGTTTCAGGTATTTTTCTTTTGTTGGTAATAATATCTTTCATATACTTAGAGTACATAGGCATTTTCAATATATCGATCAAACGAGTACGCAAAAAGACAGGTCTAATCATTTCAACAAAGCGCTCAAAATCTTCATCGTCCCTACTTTTAGAAGGCTTACAAGGGAAAGGCATGGGTTTTTGAACCCATGGCTCTCTTTCCTTTCCATGTTTTCTAGCAACAAAGTCTCTCTTATCATAACATTTATTTTTAGGAGGTGGGTTATCAAGATCCTCGGCAGGTTCTATCTCTACATCGTTATCATGTTCTTTATTACTATCTAGTGGAGCATCTACATGCACAATATTACTTTCATATTCCTTTTCATTATCACTAGGTGCATGTTCACTACCAGACTCGGTCTCAGCATCAGAAATAGAAACATCATTATGGTTATCAATAGGTGTTTCTGTAACAGGTTCACTAGGAGCATGCAAGTTCCTATCATTTTTCTTCTTCCTTTTCTTATTAGATGAACTAGGTGTATCAACATTAACTTTCTAAGAATCCTGTTTTATTCTTTTAGGATGACCTTCCGGATAGAGAGGTTCTTGGTTCATACGACACCCCCTAGTCATTACTCTAACAACATGATCATTCATATTATTATTTACTTCAGCAAGCAAATCATTTTGTGACTTAGCAACTTGGGCTAGTTGAGTGTTAACCATCGAAGCATGTTTACCTAGACCTTTTACATCATTAGCAATTCTAAACATCAAGTCACTTAAGCGGTCTATCATCATGGCATTACGTCTCAATTGATCCTTAACATAGTTATCGAAGTGTTCTTGCTTAACAATGTAATTGTCAAATTCATCCATGCATTGTTCAGGAGTCTTAGTGTAAGGTATATCATTCTCACTAAAGGAACGGAGAGAGTTTACCTCTACTACCTATGTCGGGGTATCGAGTCCACGTATTTCTTCAATAGGAGGTAGTTTCTTGATATCCTCAATTTTAATACCTTTCTCCTTCATAGATCTTTTTGCTTCTTGCATATCTTCAGGGTTGAGGAATAGAATACCTCTTTTCTTTTGAATAGGTTTCGAAGGTGGTTCAGGAAGCGCCCAATCATCGGCATTTTGCAATATGTTATTCAATAGTTCTTCAGCTTGACTGACAGTTCTTTCCTTGAAAACGCAACCAGCACAACTATCTAGGAAGTCCCTAGAAGCATCGGTAAGTCCTTTATAAAAGATGTCAAGAATTTCATTTTTCTTAAGAGGACAATTAGGCAAAGCTCTAAGTAACCGGAGAAGCCTCCCCCAAGCTTGAGGGAGATTCTCTTCTTCAATTTGCACAAAGTTAAATATTTCCTGTAAGGCAGCTTGTTTCTTATGAGCAGGAAAATATTTTTCAGAGAAGTAATGAAGCATATCATGGGGACTACGCATACAACCAGGGGCAAGCGAAAGGAACCATTCCTTGGCCTCGCCTTTTAGCGAGAAAGGAAAAAAGCTTAAGGATATAATAGTAGCGTATCTTTTCATCATTAGTAAACAGAGCAGTAATATCATTTAGTTTCATAAGGTGTTCGACAACAGTTTCATTTTCATAACCGTGGAAAGGAGCAGACTCTACTATAGGAATTAACTCAGGGTCCACAAAGAACTCATAATCCTTATCAGTAACAAATATAG